>OX104122.1:15636105-16973389 GCA_944474755.1 Limnoperna fortunei
ACGATTCGTTGTACCAATCCCCCTTTTTCCTACCGTTGTTTATGCGATAAATCCAATAGATTTACAATAAAGTTGTAAATTGAAATGATATATCTACAAGAAAATATACAAAATCAACACAATAAGTAGATAATATTAGTGTTTTACCCGATGCATAGTCAAATATATAGACTTTAATCAAAGCGATAAAAACACGTCTGTTCAAAATGGCGACATTACACAACTGACGCTTTAAATAGACGAATCTAAGCGAAAAGGGTGACAAGCATAAAACGACTTACAGATTATTTTGAAAAAATCATATATCTTAAATTTATTCATCAGATATGTCTAGTTTAATATAAAATTAATTAACAGATAGATCTTCGGAGTATTGTTATTCCATATTTCTATATATTTTAATCACAGGATTGTCCTGACATTTCCTGTTGTATGGTATAGCTCGCGGCAACTATATAAGCGAGAAAATCGAGTGGAGTTTTAATTATGAATCGACAGTCTACCTGAGAGGCTTATTAGACTTTAAGCTGGAATAATGGAAGCCAGTTGGAATTATAGTGAAGTATTTATAAAAATTATGCTAACATCATATTTGTAATGAATGTGAAATATTTTAGACTAAATTAACAAAATATACATTAGCATCGGCTACTGGGACCGACTGCGTGACTCTCTCGACTATATGAGATTAAGGGGGAATAATGTCTCATATGGACGTCACCTGGTAGCTTCCCCGAAGCGTTTAAGTTTCTGTCTTGAAGAGTGGCTCCGTCGTGGAAGACGAGGGCGTTTGTCAGCTCGATGTCCGCTATGTCTCCACAATAGATTTAAGCTTACTGACCGAGCTTAAATAAGGGCGCTTCATTGACACTAATTAAAACGTTATTGATCTTTACATAATTGATACTATGTATTTTATTTTAATAGATGCGGGTAGTTACAACATGGTATTGAAAGGGGGGTGTATTTATGTGTATGGGTGTACCTATCAATGTTATTGCAGTGAGAATGTATATTTCCATAAAGTTCTAGAAAGTTTTAAGTAGACTCCTGCATTGGCAAGGTGTACTGACTTAGGGCAATACCACGTAGCTTACAATGGAGAGGAAGTGTCATGCGGTACGCCCCGCTATAGTCAGGAAGACCTCTCCGACCAAAGCCTTTGCAGCCTCGTTTTCGAGGGCAGCTCCGTTTCCAGTGATGGAAATGTTGATGGGCGGTGGCTACTTTGGCTAAGACCTTAATCAAACGTTCTTGAATATCAATCAATATGTTATTCAAATTTTTATCAATGCTGGGAACCCGTACGGTCGGTAGATTCGAGAGCTATTTAACGACCCGTGGGCGAGTACCGGCGGCGATAAGCTCTCCAGATATAAATGATAATTGGTTGTTCTTTGTGAGTGTCTTTATCAGAAAATGAACCATCTTCAATAGCAATGTAAGTTAATCATATTATTTTTTATGTGATTTTTTTCAAAACGTTATGGGAAAAGAACATTATGTTAGAATCCACCGAGCAATGAAGCGTATCCGCCGCCGCCGCCGCCGCCTCCGCCGCCGCCGCCGCCTCCGCCGCCGCCTCCTCCTCCGCCGCCGCCTCCGCCTCCTCCTCCCTCCTCCTCATCCTCCTCCTCCTCCCTCATCCTCCCTCCTCTGCCTTTTCCTCCTCCTCTGCCTCCTCCATTGGTACCTTACTATGTAGTTTTACAACATCATTTACTTTAATGGTATTTGGTCCAACGGGATCGATTGAAACATAGCGGGTTAGCAGGTTATTTAAATCTTATACTTCTGCTCGTTATGTACATCATATTTGAGAAGACTGTACGAAGGTTTTCTTTATATAGATGTTAAAAATGATAAATTTTATTTGTATTTAAAGACAAATTAGGATGGTTCTGACCCTGCTGTTCAAAATCCCCTTTTTCAAATAATAATAATAATAATAATAATAATAATAATAATAATAATAATAATAATAATAATAATAATAATAATAAATAAGGAGCGTCCACTAAAGATCAACTTACACAGTGTTGGTTCACCTCTTCTTCTTTAATTATAATAATGGTAAAATTAAAATAAAAGTGGAATTTCCCATTCCCGTCAAGACATACACTGGTGTACACCAATCAACCTCATCTTTGCTATTCTCAAGACAGAGTCTAAAACAATAGGGAGAAGCAGTCTTAAAGTTTGTTTTTCCAACCCATTACGTAGGGGTTAACACATCCGAAAAACAGTTTGGGATATTTAATATTAAACTAAGTGTATATATCATGATATAGTTATAACTTAACGCTTATAAATTGACACGCTTACACAAAAAAAAAGTGGGGGGTAGGGTAGGCGAGATTGTTATAAAACGACTTTATACAATTTATACAAGGGAGTATTCTACTTTTATACAAAACTTATTAAGGAACCGACTATTAATTAGCATATCATATGATGAAGCAACAGTTAAATGATGTGTTCCATAAATATACCCCTTTAAGTTATGCCAACTATAGGAAAGAAAATGGGGGAGGATGTCGGGACATTGAATCGACACATAAAAAGGAGTAGGATACTGTTTAATTATCTTATTTGGTTTTTAAATCGTATTTTATAAATTGCTTACGTCTTGTTTTCAACGATATTATGCGGTGTTCATTAAATTAGTTACGTTTTCCTTATATCTGTATTGTTTTATTGCACGAAAACTTAACAATGAAATAAATAGCTAATGTTAAGGGATTTGTGAACTTGTCAAAAGGGTCAACAAAGTCTTTGGGATATTTAAAATTGCATTCAAATGTTTTGACCGATCGAGTTAACGTTTGTGGATTTGTCAACTTGTGAACCTGTCAAAAGTTACATGTCTTTGGGCTATTTAAATACATTCACTACACTCAAAATGAAAGGCTACAATGGAATCTGCAATATATTTAATTAATTACAATACACCTATTAATTACAATTAAAAACGAATCGATACCATTTTCTCAAGTCACATCACGTTAAGGTCAGTGAACTACAGATTTAAATGTTTAGTAATAGCAAACGATTTTTTTTTCTTAACATTTAAAAATATAACAATTGTTAGGACTTGTGAAATATATAGATCTGCTATGAAAAAAGGGGGGTGGGGGTTCACCTGTTAATATTTAGAATCGTATTACTTCTAATAAATGTCTTTGTGGTACAATTTATATACATTATTGTCCTATTTAAATTTAAATCATAAAAGAAACTGGAATAGTTGTACACGGTTAGAAAAGGTTGACATTCTTTAGATTTCTATTTATAGATTTAGACTCAATTGTCTATTTATAGAACATCTAAAATGTTAATTAATCTAGATTTAAAATACATCTAATTAGGGTTAAATTAATAGGATTTAACAAATAGATCCATAATGAACTATTACAAGACTTAATTCAGTTTCTTAATTGACCTAATTAATCTAAAAAAAATCATTAAAGGGTATCCACAATAGGGTATCCACGAAGTATTTTGTTCCGTAGGATTAACAAAGAGAAAAGGTCGCTAGAACTCTGGTTATTTCCACTACTATTGCAAATGAGCCACACAAGTAATGTTCTGATGAAAGATTAATATAATATTGCATATATATTCTGTAATTGTCGGTAATTTGTTCATTTCACATTTGATGTTGTTGACGAATATTTTTTTGTCACTACATTGTGACGTCACAATTTTTTCTACCAATGAAATTGACATCACATGTTATGTAGGTCACGGTCGTGTGTTTTTTTTTTTGAAATGTGACGTTTAACTAGTTATGGAGTACTTTAATTAAATTACCGATAAATAGAATAATTGTTTTCGTCAAGATACTCCACATTACATTGTCAGTCTCAAAATCTAAAATAAGTAAATAGTATTCTATATTTTCAAAACGCATCAAATGCGAAATAATACCATATTCTTGAACAAAACAAACGATACAAATAAATTATCCTTTTTTTTATAAAAAATATGGGAATAAAACTTCTTAAAGATGTTGCTTTATTATAGACAAGAATGTTCTAAAATATCATGTATAAAGGTCAACATGAAAATGTTGCCTTAAAAAAACGATAATTTAAAGATGTCTTGATGAATGTGGTCTACGTATTATTTCTAGACATAAGTCACGACCTGATTAATATTCGTTTAGTACAATTACATACATTTTGTCATTATATGCTCAGACAAAAATGTTTTTATATGAGGCAAATTTAAATTACTAAAACGTCCTACTAAATCCAGAATTACCAGTAGGTACATTTTCAGAGAGGAACTGTTACTGATTGTCATTCCCTCATCCTCTCCACTATTACACATGGACAAGCTATAATGGTAACTGCAATTTTGTTAACATTTCCATAATAGATGTCACATTTGTGATCATATTAAAAATAATTTCTTTTTTCTTAAAAAACTCCTCATTTCATTAAAATTGAAAATAATAATGAGTGAAAGTCTCATACCTTTAGTTTTACTTTAATTTATTATTGATTGAAAGTCTTAGTGTAATGTGTTCGTAATAGACAAAAGTAATAAAAATGAAATTTTAACAAGTGAGGTAATATTGATTGAAAAATGCCAGTTTAAGTACTTTTTTCCATTTTGTTTCCCCAAAAGACAAAAATTGAACTCCGGACTAAAATTCAAATGGACAGAATTTTTTAATTTTTTTACTTCGTTTTTATTCTCTTCTCAGTATAATCTATTTAAATATTTGAAATTTCAGTGCTCAACCACTCAAACATTAGCTCTGAAATCCATACTTGTTTTATTTTGAAGTATACTATGTTTATGAGAGCTAACTATAGTCTTAGTTTATATTAAATTCAATAAAATTTATTTTCAGTGTAAGTGTCTTTATCCTCCTAAATTTGTCAACTCTTCTGTTTAAAATTTCAACACAATCTTGCATTATAATTATTAATGCGTTAATCAATTGTCAACACAATGTAAGAACCATAAATAATATAATGGAGTACTTCGTTGTGTGTGGGAGACACTTAAAAGGAATGAAATAAAATACAATATTTCGTGCTTTACTGAAATGCTTCATATTTATATATTTATAGCTGTGTAAAGCACTGCACGAAAAATCGTCTTTTGTTCACATTTTGTCAAGCCCAAAATATTATCAAAAGTTCACCTATCTCCGAAGTCCATATTTTGTTAAATTTTGTGGTAGAAAAGGCAACCTTTGACCTTTCGTATTTGAGAAATGTGAACGACAGACAATATTTGATCTTTCATTAAAATTAAAAGATGAATGACAGGTCATCTTTGACATTTCGTTCAAACTGAAAGGTGAACGATATATTTACTGGGACATTTTGTGAACACTGACAGGGTGACGACAGGTCATCTGCGACATTTGTTCCTTATAAAAGAGGAACGATATGTAATCTCAGAAATTTTGTTGATACCGACAGGTGGATGAAAGGTCACCCATGACATTTCAACAAGTCCACCACAAATCATCTACAACGACATGTTATATGGACATTTAGTTTATAATGAAGGTGGATGAATAGTCATCTGTGACATTTTATCATATTAATTTAAAATGTGAAGAATTTTTTATATTGTCAGTGTTGACAGTTTAATGACAATTTTGCTGCAATATCAAATAAATATTACAAAACTTTGATATTTTTATCTTTCCTAGTAGTGGTACAGTATTGTATCAATATTGATCTCAATTCCAAAATCTTCAAACAATACTGTAATGTTAAACTAATGAGAAATTCAGTGTCATACAATATTGAGCAATGTCATGAATTTCAGGCGTATACTTTTGAACTTAAAAAACGCTCCTGTGATTTAAATGACACCTTTAAAATGGACCTTAAATATCTATCTTAAGATAAAAACCAACAGATAATTTATGTTAATATTTATTAATTAGAAGCATTTGTAATAAGAACATTACACTATATATGTAAGTATTTAAAAATATACAAAATAAAAACACCATATCATACTATTATACTATTTTTAACAGTGTGTACAAAGATAGTTCAGAAGTTAGTTGTCACTAAATATTACTTCGTTTTTTTTTGCATTTCTTTTCTTTCCTTCCCACATAAATTTTATGTGTGTACGCTTGACATTCATGAGAAAATACTTCCTTACAAACATACCACAATGCAGTATTAAATTATATTTATAACAAATTACAAGCAGCAAATATCTCTGCATACTAAAAAAATACAGCACTATACTATTGTAACTTCACTTGATCTAAGAATCTTTAAAGAGCTTAAATATTACCATTTATAAGAAAAAATCTAACATATATATGAAAAAAGATAATGTAAAACTAGTTATTAATTTGCTTTAGAAGGGGTTGATCACAAATTTGTCCAAGATGAGAAAGAAAATTTTTACGAAATTAAATATTTAACTACACGAAAACAATGACCGAATTTATACAAAACTTAACATCTAATACAAACTACATATTGCTTGAATCCTAGCATTCCTCTTTAAATGTTTTGATAACTGGTATATGTTTTCAGAGTAAGTCCTCTCATCTTTGGAATACAGATACACACACGATTTATACAAGACAGCAACTTAAAAATGCCTATAACATTTTTAAAAGGTCACAGCAGCATCAGAAATATATTAAATATACTGCCATAATGCCACAAAACCAGTATGTTTGCTTCCCTATTTCTTACTCAAATTCTAAATTTGTGTTAACGTTGTCTTCATTTAAGTCATCCTAACCTGAATTTGCCTCAAAACAGGCTTCAGTACCTTCTAAATTGTTATACAATTTTGATAGAATATAAATTTTCTCATATGATCAAAATAAAATTTCAGTTTTTCAAAACTAATGTCATTTTGATTTTAACTATGTAACTAATTGTTGCATCATCAGTCAATAAATTAATGTCGCACACTCTTATATTGCATTCTAATAAATGCTTATGGACTTGTCTGTCAGAAATAACTTTTTCATTTCATGTTGCATTCTAAATATCATCTATGTATTTATATCTAACACAATGGCTTGCTCAGATTTGCTTGGTGTATAAACTGTGTAATCTAAGAGTAGCGGCTTCACTGGTTTGTGTACACCTTTTCTCCCAATGCAATGAGTAGCGGATTCACTGATTCGTGTGCACGCTTTCTCCCAATGCAAGGAGTAGCGGCTTCACTGGTTCGTGTGCACCCTTTTTCCCAAAGCAAGGGATTAGGGGCTCACTGGTTTGGGTGCATGCTTTCTCCCAATGCAAGGAGAAGCGGCTTCACTTGTTTGTGTGCACGCTTTTGCCCAAAGCAAGGAGTAGCAGCTTCACTGGTTTGTGTGCACGCTTTCTCCCAATGCAAGGAGTAGCGGCTTCACTAGTTTGTGTGCATGCTTTCTTCCGAAGGGCAGCGGCTTCACAGAATTGTGTGCACACTCCAATTAAAAAACAGAAGCTTAGTGTGCACGCTTTCTCCTAGGTATTGCAGTTCATTTACCAATAAATTAAGCATGTTATTGTAACTTCATTTTTGCAATAAGAACAAGAGCATCAGAAAGAATATTACCTCCAAACTAATCAACTATTGTTTAATATTTTCCTAATACTGTAATGATATTTTAACTATTCTATAACTAGTACATATTGTTGACAACTAGCATGACTAGAGAATTTCAATTCAGTGACTACAAACTTCACATTCAATCATTAATTTGCTTATATTTCCTTTGCAAGAATCTTTCACTTCTCTGGTATTTTCCATGTTTGGAAACAAAGTCTCTTTCTTTAAGATATTGATTATTTTCACTAGGAACAACTGTTTCTTCTCTAAATGTTCTATACTCTTGGTGGCCACTTCAAGTTCAAATATGATTTATTTTTCTGTACCTGAAATGGAATGCAAAATTGAATAATCAAAATATTTTATAACTACAGCCAACAGAAAAATGATATCATAATGTGTTTAAAGTTGGACCAGAAAATGATTTTTGATGGCAAATATTTTGAAGTGACTGTATACCATACAAGTAAAATTTGTATTAAAATTGACTGAAACCTAGTAAACAAGTTTGACATGTCAAAATTCAAACAGCAAAATTTCCAAGTGACAGTGTCATACCAGAGTCGGCGAAAATCCTTGGTACGGTCTGCCAAAATATGACTAGGTCCAATATTTTTATCCCATGTGACGGTCCCAATGACCCAATGACCGGCACACAAAAATCACTATTGTTGTTTTATTTCTCTACTTCATCAGATGTATGACCCAAGTTCTGGTAAAGGTTTCCATTATTTATTCTGTTACCAGAATTTGGGAGATAAAAAGCCCCCACACAATTCAAACTTTTGATCTTTATATCTACCAGTAATTTAGGGCAGAAACATTTTAATACAGGAAGTAGAACATACATGTAAATTCAATTAAAATTTTACCTGCTTTTGATTCTTTGCTTTGTGTCCCCTTACTCTTCTTGCTTTAACCATATCTTTCCTCATTCTTGTAAACTCCTTTGTAAAATTAAATGTAAAAATTAAAAAAAGTACTTATGAAAAGTAAAAACTAAAACTAAACTAAGCAACATATCCTATGAACAGCGGTGTCTGGCATGAAACAGAAAGCACGATACATTTACCCCCATTCAGGTATCAGAGGCCTCGGTGGCCGAGTGGTTAAGGTAGTTCGTCTACTATTGATCATATGGTCTGTCAACACTGAGGTTGCTGGTTCGAGTCAAACTGCGGGTAGGGTGTAATAGACTTCAATATTAATTGTACAAGGATTGCCAGTTTTCCTACTGAAGGTCGGGGGTTACTCCGGGTACTCCAGCTTCCTCCCCCCCCCCAATAAATACATAGAAGTAGGCGGGGCTTTATTACCGTAGTATAATTTATGTAAATTATGTTACAAAATATAACACAACTTCTATTAGTTTTATTACAACACCTCCCCCCTACCTCCTTTGTAAATCTCATCAGATGAATGCTCCTGGATCAATAGCTGAGTAGGAGTCAAACATGTTTAACACAGAGATAATAATATTTGTAAGACTCGCCAGAAGTAAGCTGATAATTTATTGTGGCTTACCATTCCTTCAATGAATCTTCATGTATTTAGACATCTTGTCGATGCAATTTCTTGTCCTGCTGCAAACCACAAAATGGGAGGATCTATGAATTATAGTAAACACATCTCCATAACTGAGCTTCAATGGTTCAGTTATACATGTATTGATGATTGTGTACTTGCATACGAAAATCTGCTAAGGTTTAGGTTAGCAATATTTACCTACAAAAAAAACGACAATATATACATAATATTCAAAGAAATACATGGTTTATATTGGAGAACTTTATTCATCGATAATGAGAAGCAGTTCAAATGAACGATACATAAAATGATATCATAACAAAAGGCATTTACATTGTATAAATATATGTAGTCATTAAATTTTATAAATTACACATGTTATAAGCATATGTTGGCGCATTTCTTTGATTACTTTATATTTTGTCCTATACAGAGTATTAATGTATATCAAGCCACAAGAATGTAAATTATGTATTGATGAATAAAATAATGACCTTTTGACAGATTTGTATCTTTGTATCACAATTTTAGTACCTTAAGGCGGTATCAAGTCAGTTCGCCCCTGACTTATGTTTCAACCAGGTAACTGTTCGCTCTGGGTTGTTTCCCCACAGTAAAATATTTAATACTTTACATATATAGCGTTTTGACGATGTTTTTTAAGATGATAAGTTTATGCAAATACTACAACATCATTGGTATTTTGGTGTTTCAGTAGATACATTATATATTTTACCTAGTGTTTAAAATTGTTATTTTTTTAAAATAACTTCAAAACTTGTAAAATGTGTTTATTACTTTATCTTTAATGTTAGGCCAAAGAAAAAAATATGTTTGTTTCCGGTTACATAGAATTATAGTTCAAAAGTTCAAAATTTTATTGTAGGCAAAAAATCCCTGTTGGGATAATACATGACAAACATTACAAAGAAACAAATTGTAGAATACATATTAACAAACCTCATAAATGTAACAAACAGATATAAAATCAATTTAGTTTTCTCCCTTCTTCAGTTCTAATGACTGCTTTATGAAAGAAATCAAGGATTTAATATAAAATAGGTAGGTACTCATAGGACGATTTTTTTTGTGGGGAATCGTGTTGGTTAAATTAGTAATGTTGGGGCGGAAGTATGAAAATATAACTAAAACCCAGAACAATACCGGGAGTTTTCCGGTTCAAAGTAACCTCCATTAAAAACGCAAAAAAAACTTGAGGGTCGGCTACAAAAAAATAGTTAGGTTCCGGTAACCGGAAACACACATAATTTTTTTTGGCCATATATGAGTTTCTGAGGCAAAATGACCGCCCCCCCCCCGCCCCACGGCTTAAAAGGGGTATTTATATGCGACTTCAAATTTGTCCACGATGGAAAATCAAAATTGGTTTTTTATAACTCCATTTTCACAATTTTAGTACAAATTAAATGTACTTTTTTAACTATAAAAAGCCAACTATTAGCAAAAATTTATGAAATACTGAACATTTACATGTACTAAGATATGAGAGTAAACTATTACTAGACTAGTTGAATAGATGTCCTTATGGATTTTTTAAAGTACCCAAGTTGAAGTTGAAGTACATGTAGTAATAATACATGTGTCAAATAAACAAAATGTGCTTTTTGTTTTTAACATAGAAAATTTAACAAAGTGTGATAGTTATTAAGTATTTAAACTGTACATTGAAAGGATGTTGACATGCACATTTTTATTTATTTAAAATGGAAAGTGTTGATAGTGTGCACCAGCACAGTGAAAATTTTGTGGTAACATCTACAAATATATTTTTATTTTATTTATAAATTGTATTATAATGAAAAAGTATGTAATTTTACAACACACTGTACATTTACCAAAATTTACTACAGATTCTACTTACACAAAATACATGGCCACAGTGCACATGGCTTTGTGTGCGTTTGCGCGTGTGCCGGAATCGATATCAATTACCACATCCAATCAGCATCTCAATTTTCTCAATGCAAGGCATCGGCGCCTATTTTTAAAGACAGTGCTCACCTTTCAGTAAAAAAGTCAAGATTACGCGCTTTCATTCTTGTGAACTTAGTAGTTCGAACAATTATTATGGTTAGTGTTGTATTTGATATCCCAGACGATGAAATTCTTGAGGATTCAGCACTGTCAGTAGGTTTACTGGTAAACACAAGACAAGAATGTCCAGATTGAAATTTACCACTGACGCACATCCACATGACATCGACTGCCACATTGTTCTTTTTATACTCAGCAAAGTGTTGACTCCGACTATGAAAGTACTTTGAGTTTGTCAAGCTTTCAAGCAATGGAAAATCACACCCAACAGAACACATATCCGCCATATTGCAAATTGAAAGGGGAGATAATCATACATTAGCATATTGTCTGAATATAATTCACATAATTGAATATATTGATAAGTGTGAATCAATTAAAAATATCACCGTCACTCCAGAAGACTAGATTTGGTTTATTGGATAGTTTTTTATTTGTTTGTTATTTGAGTTATAACCATTTATTGTAAATGTGTTTACACTAATAAATATTATTATTATTATTATTATTATTATTATAATTATATAAATGACTTATATTTCATGTATTATATTTTTAACAAGCTATACTGCAATAAATATTATTTTTATTTAAATATTGTACTTAAAATCGTACTTGCTTCTGTGTGTGGTTGGGGTTGGGTACGGGGGGGGGGGGTGTAGATGAAGGGATTAGTTTCATAACTGTTTGAATAATAATGACGTTTATATGCAATATCTGTGATTTTCTAATGTTCAGATTGTAAAAAGAAACTACTAAAATTGAAGAGGATTTAGAGTACTTGCAAATGAATTTGTTTTTTTTTCAGATGCTATTAACAGATACATGTACTGCCAGACAAAAGAAGCAGGAAAACGCTGCTATCAATAAGGACAATCTAGACGTCTAGAAAAAGAAAACATCACTAGAACGGGAAAAAAGAAGTATGTTACGATAATACTTTTTTCAGTCTTGAATTTCTTTGAGTGTATCATATAAAAAGGAGATGATCAGAATACACATAATATGGAGTGTTCTAAATGACAAATTCGAAACAGTAGAAAGCAACTGTTAACTTTCAACCATTAGCTGTTATCTGTTTTTTTTTAAATTGACATTGTTGTTAATTGTTATAATGTAAATAAAAACACTGTTTGCTGTTTAATAATACTAGTCAGAACACTGTTTACTGTTTTACAGATTTGTTCTGTTATCTGTTAATTCATTTTAATCACCACTTATTTAAATGCAATTGAGTCTCCATATGAAGGGAGGGATATACATAAGATCACATACTAGTTACTATGGAAACACTGATTAATGAATGCATTTTTTCACCGTATCGCCCTTTGATGAGATTCTGCTGTTATCTGTTTTTTCGATTTATGAACTCACTGTATTCTGTTTTCTCATGTAAATTGCTGCTATCTGTTAGTGTTATCATTATTTTAAATTTACTGTTATTTTGGGAAAAATATACAAATTGTTACCATGTTAATGGACCCCTCTCCAGCCCCCTCAGCTCCCAAATGTTCAGTTTTATGGATGTTCTATACAAAATGTTAACATTTATTATTATTACATAATGTGCCACATATCATTTTAGTTATGTCTAGATCTGTAACACACACACATACACTGTATATATATTTTTCAGAAAGCCAACCGGATCATAGCTGCACTAGACAATATGGAGATCAGAGATATCAAGAAGATAAGACCCGTCTTACCCGTCTTAATGGCCTATATATGTCCTCATATGACATGTATGAGGAATGTCAAGATGGATTTATTACATACTAGACATCTTCAAAGTTGGATAAATTTATAGAATAAAAGATAAAAGTAGACTGTCAATTTATTGACATTTCTTCAACCAAAAGCAGAAAGGACAGAAAATGAGCAACCAGAAATGAACTAGAACACCTTCCTCTTGGATTGTAAAACAGATTGAAAAATGTACATATTGACATAATGAGCATTTATTCAATAAATTGTTAAATTGTTTCTTTTTTATGTAATATTTATCCACTTGAAAATGAGAAAATTGTAACACCTTTGGGATTAATTGCCATTAGACAAGCCTGTCAGCTCAGTGATATATACAGGCAATTGTACATTAGCTAGTACACTTTTAACTCTACTTTCTTAATGATGTGTCATCTTGAATTCCTTGACCATTGTTCAAGTTAGTGATCATCCTATTGATACAATTTCAACAGTCCAATATTGGAGCTTAAGTGAGCACAGTGTGAGCATTATTTCTAGAGTAAAACTTGCACAAACTTTTCATTGGACTAGACATGTTCTTTTTTATCACAAGACTGTTATTGTTGATAAATGTAAGTGAGCAATGATACTCAGTTTTAAAAAATGAGAGGTCAAGGTGGACATTTGTGGAATTCTGATTCTGGATAGGTTGAAAAAACCAAATCCATGTGAGCCGACCTGTGCAGGCAGCTTTTTTTCATCATATCATCTTTCCCCTAACCTAAATGTCCATTTTGTTATATTATCCATGCAAAATATGGACATTCATAACCTTTTGACCATATTTTAGATTATAACAAGTAACCTTTTGTGCAATTTTTTGTAATTTCATCAATACAAAAGGAGACCTTTTGGATTTTAATTTGGTCAAAATACCATATGACCTTGGTCTTTTGGTTTTGAAAATAGCATCTGTGGCCTACCTTTCATCACCTTTTTTGTTGATATATGATCTTTTTATTATCTTTTGTCGACAACAGATTATATTTTGGAAAAAAAGGTCATATTTTGTTGTTCACCTTTTGAACACATTTTAGATCTGGAAAGGTGAACTTTGCAACACCTTTTGTCAAATCAAAAGTGGGCCATTTCGACTGACTTTTGAAGTCAAAAAGGTATACAAAAAGATGATCTTTTAGATCTTTTGTATTTTTTTAAAATGTGTTCAAAAGACAACAAAATGTATTCAAAATTAGGACTTTTGGATACCTTTTGACTATCTTAAAAGTTATTGTTTCGTGCAGTGTAGTATGCACTGATGATCAAATAATCTTTAAGCAAACATTTGGCTTTATAGACAACCTACTGCTTTATTTAAAGATAAAGCATTTTGAGGTTAAAGTTTAAAAATACCATCCTGCATGTATATTTTTGGCGGGCATGTTTTGCCAAGTTAATTAGCACAACGATATAATACATAATAGTGCGTTATTATATGAAAAGGATATACATAATAATCTATCTGCTCTGCAAGGAATGATATTGGTTTTTATCATTAATAACACTATTATTAGTCTTATGTAAAATAGATTGCATTTCTCTTTTCATGATATATATTTCTTATAATATACATCTGTTTTCAGTTTGGTGTTGAACTTTTTTTTACAGGGGTTCACTTAAATCACCTAAATCATTTAACTTCTGAATTTCATTCTTAATGTACCGGTAAATGTTTGCTGCAATTATGTAATATCTAGTGCAAATATTATATATATTCAGTACACACATACTACAATTATATGTTTATAATACGCCATTATGTTCCTATCATCTGATCATTTTGGGGGAGTCTAATGCACAAGAAGTCATGCAGGGTTAATTGTTTGGGATATTTTATGTCACATTTACTAAGGGACCTAAAAATCAAGATCATATTTTTAGAGTGGGGTCTTCTCTTAGAGGGCTTAGAACCATTTGTTTCTAAAACATAAGTTTTACGATGGTGTTTCTATTTGGTAGTATTCCCAAATGGTTATTTTTTTCCTTTCAACTTATTATTTTTCATCAGTAAGCCTTTGCTAATTCTATTAGACTTTCCTTACCATTAAGGAACACAACATATAGGTTTGGTGTATGTCTTTGTTGCGAGTCCGAATTTCCTCAATGTTTTTGCAAACACAAATTTTCAAAACATTGTACATGATTTTAACAATCATTAAAACAGATTTGTAAAGTTTGTTCACTTGTTGATATGGAATGAGAACTAATTTGTAAACTTTTATGTAGATAATATCGCAAGAATAGATATACAAATAGGCGAAACAAATCTTGGTGTTTAATAAATTCTACATTTGATTATTTTGTTTATATTTTAGCTATCTGACAGAGTATCTTATACAAAACCTTTACAAGAACAGCATAATAACGGTTATTCCGACGACATTTTGTATAGCAATTTAACAGTAAGAAATGCAACGAAGGGTGATGAGGGAGATTATTGGTGTACAGTCATAACACACGATGGGGAATTTACTGCTTACAAATCTATTTATATTCGTAGGTATCTGGGGCGAAAAGTCTGGAGAAAATTACTAAATTCGCCTGTTACAAAAACATGACGTAAAATTATTCCAAATATAAAAATACTTAATGGGGAAAATATTATGTCACCCTTAATATGGAACACTTTTAAAATTGGTTAACTTGTAATTGCATTTTAGCATACATCTATTGCTTTAGCATTATTATCCTTAAAAAAAATAAATAATTCTGTAAAAATTTGGTCTGTATTTGGTTCAGAACTTAATTTTTATTATCAGAAACGGGCTACGGACTCAATATAATTATCAGTGATACCAGTCCTATAGAAAAGGATTCTGTTACAATAGTATGCTACGCCAGCGTATGGAATTACAACACAGTTAACATCTCTTACAAAGAAAATGGGTCTATGATTATACCCTTGGTTGAGGATGCTAAAACATATAACAGGTATTTATTTGTAATCTGGAGAATAGTTCTGTTAAAGTAAACTAGCGTTCAAAAAGTAGGAAGATAAATGTGTCATATCAGACATCAAACGTGTTGGTTCCATGTTGTGCAAGATTCAAATAGTATGTTGTATTGCTGATTCTTTTCATTTCGTCGATACCAGTTATCAAAAATAAACAAACGTTAGCTTATTCATGGAATCCCGATTTAATGTTTTTGTTATTTTCTCCTATTAGAAAACATGGCCATTGCGTTTCGTAAGAAATTCTTGTTTTTACTGCCCACATGAACTACACGAGAATTAGTATCTATCAAAACTAATCAGCACAATACGTCATATTCATTGATTTCATAATTTGCTCTTTCGAGTACAGAACGTAGTCTCTGCGTTCAAAATATAGCTATGGAGAATTTTTTTTACAGAACAAAACATTTATTTAAACAAATATACAGTGTAAAATTTATAAAACTGGAGTTCGCCTATAATTATAAACTTTAATCATCGTTTTGCTTCAGGACGAAATTTTCGTTGACCGTAAAGTATGAGATACAATCAATTAAGTTAATGCACACTGGTTATTATGTATGCCAAGGGGAAAAGAAATATCCTAACATAACGGAAACAGTAGCAAGAATGGTGAACGTAATAGGTAAGAATAGGTTCTAAATACTTTATAAAAATAGTTTGTCCTGAAGATTGATCCTGTTTATATTTCAGGAGTGAAAATGGTTTAAAAACTTTTATATAAATTCTTTGAACAGTCCGATAAATATATTCAGAATATTCTCTGACAAAAAGTAGATTACAATTAAGAAAAACTTTTACTGACAGTACATTGTAGTGTTAATATAAATTTGATTTTAAAAGAACCAAAGATAAGTTGTCCTTATTGAAACATTCAATTTAAAACCTCTATGTGGCATTGCTTGTTCTGCTAACATTTTGTGCTTTTATTGTGTATATATTGCTCTTCTTTATTTTATTCAATGGAAATTAAAATGCCCAACTTTTGTTTAAGATATCACAAGTAACAAAGTGCTACACATAGTATTTACACACGAATTCGAGTGTAATATAAAAACCAACATGCTGCACTAGGAAAGTACAGATAGGAATGCTGATTGACTGTATATTCATTAGTTTTTTTATAACAGCAATTATAAAGCCTCGCTGGAGTTCAGGATCTCGCAAAAATGATGCTGTAATCAGGATTGACGTTGGCCAATATTATAAAGTTGGCGACTGTGAAATGATTGGTTTTCCTATGCCAACAATTCGATGGTTTAAAGATAGCAAGTTAATAGAAAAGGACAATAACTTAGGGATATACTTTACTCAAAACAGTAGAAGGTATTTATTAATAAGTTAGATACCTTTTTCATGCTTCCCCAACGTATAGAAGATCGATAATTTCATAACGTTTGTACCATTTTGGAGCTATATAATGGTATTCGGGAGTTCCAAAACAAAACTTTTCGGCAGAAAAACGGCAGCCTTTGTCATTTAGAGTTGAGGTTTAACTAACCTTGCCGAAGTTATGCAGAAGTAAATATATGCATCATTGTCCAGTGATTACTGAAAAAGTTAAAACTGAGTATAAAAAGAGTGGTTCAGGTCAGATACACTCAAATTATAATCTTGATGAAATTTCGTCGAACTTGAACATTGTTAGTTTTTTTTACAGTAATGAAAATTCAAATTAAATTAATGTTTTTGATTTAGAGATGTTTAACGAGGGGATGTGTACTGCAATTTATTAATTGAGTGTACAAAAATGTTTATAAAAATATGCTATAATAATTGATTTACAAAATTTTTGCATAATTATCTCCCTTGTTAACAATTTGTATTTATAATATTGTGCCTATACCGAACTCGTTTTAGATAGAACTTTGTATTTAAACCATTAATAAATCGATATGGTAATATACGTACGTCTTTCTATAGTACCGGTATTTTAATTTATGGAATTTAAGAATTATATTAATGTTATCACATCTTTTTTTAAATTTTCGGAAAAATTGCAGAGATTGCTATTAGTATGCTTAATATTTAAACACATTAGTATATAATCCTGAATATAGAGTTTTGTCATATATTTCCCACTGTGTCCACCTTCTACTACTTATATAAAATATTAGATTAAAATTTAGTGGACATTGTGGGATGCCCGCAGTGGACGAGTGTAAGAAACAAAATCAACCGAATATATAGAATGTTTAAATATTAATCTGAAATACTAATAATAGTTGAAGTTGAGCGCAGCTGTAGAAGATAACTTTTTGTATTTAACAATTGCAAATATCATGCAGTGTTTTTATGATCCAGTCAGGTATACATGTATACTCTAATAAAATTATTACTGCTATTAAAAACCTATCATAATTTCAACAGTTTTTTTTAGATTTTCAGTCAGATTCTACATACAGTTGAAGTTGGTATACTGGGACAAAACAATGATGTTTAACGGCTGTCATTTGCTATCATTTTCATATTATTATTAACATATGTCTAGCTACCCCTCTTCTAAGTCCTGATAGTGCTTTAGAATATACCATACTAGACATTTTTGATAGAACTAGAACCAATCAGATGGACAGTTTGCTTAGAACCAATTGGATCAAATGATGCTGGTATAAGAATAAATTATTTTGAAGTAGGAGTTGGAACAAATCAGATAGACAATAACACTTACTTTGGCATTAAAATCAATCAGACTTGCTATAGCATTGATGTTGCAAAACAACCAATAACCAATCAGATTGAACATATTACTGATTTGAGTATTAGAATCAATCAGACTTGACATAACATTGATGCTAAATTAGAACCAAGCAGATTGAATATAATACTATTGTTGAATGCGAATAAAACATTGATTCTGCATTAGAACTAAACATTAAACAAATATACAATTAAATTAAAATAATAACAAATTTTCAATTTATTACACTTTAAAATGAAATAACGCTCCTACCCCTTTTAATTAGGTCTGTTTTTCAGTGAAACGGGGTGCTCCTGTTTGAAATAGACTAGTGTACTATAAATTCAGAAATTAGTGTACGGATATGTTTTAATTCTAAAAGAAAAATGTAAGGGTCATCCGGTAGCTTATCAACTGTTTAAATTAAACAAAAAACATTGTGAAGTTACATTGAAAGTTAATGGATTCAGCTATAAGTTAAACTTAGGAAGTAAAAAGATACCAATTTCAAATGTTGACAAGATACTGTGATGGTCTGAATTACAGTGATAATTTGAGGAAGGTCAACATAATTTAAGTATCTTAGAAATGGACATTTTCATATAGAAATACAGTTATTCCCCAACAAAAACAGTTATTTAAAAAAATGTGGCGGGGTTGAATTGGTTCAAAGAATCCAATAACTGTCCATGGGGGTAAAACTATTATTACGTATGCCTTATGGGTGTTATTGTTACAGCGTCCATCAGATGTAAAAAGTTTAGTATTACAAAGTCAGAATAATTGGTGTTGCATAGAATAGAAAATAATTTAAGACCCATATTTATAAAAAAACAAAATGCTTTTCCTGATCATTTCGTTATGTTGCAGTATATATAGATTAAGCGTCTAGCACGCACAGTGTTTTGTATTGTGAATGCGTTTTAGTGCAACGTTTACATGCATAAAAATACTAAAGATATGACCATTTTTACAAATTAAGAGTTTCGTGGTATCAACATGAATCTTTTGATTTATTTTATTTCGTTGGCAGTTTGAACATTAATGTGACATATGAAAAACACTCCGGCGTTTACACATGTGAGGCCGAAAACAGAGGAGGCGTGGCTTCCACTAACTGGACGATCAATGTCGGTATGTTTATAACTATCCTTTATTTTCACAGCATAATCAGTATCTTGATAAAAGAAAAATCAATATGCCACTTTAAAGCAGAGGCAAGCACTGTAATAAAATATAAATAAGGTTTATTTTGTAGTGCGTTGGTATCAAGGCATTAACGCATTAAAGCTGTCCAGTGCGTCCATATGTAGCATGCCCACTTGCCTGTCAAATTGGAATATGGCAAGAATTCTACACACAATTTAGTGCGTGACGAGTTCGAAAAGTGCCACGTTACTTGCTTGTTATAGACCTCTTGTGTGAATTTCAAAAAGAGACGTATATCTGTTACAAATGTGTTACCTCTCCGCTCTATAATTCTTTTTATTTTTCCAGAAAAAAATTATTAACAATTTAGTCAAATAAACTGGGGTAAAATGCAGTTAGTTATCTGATGTTCACGATCAAGTGAAGTCTCCTTGTGTCTTTAATTTGAATGAAGATAGTCGTGTACTCACACGGACTCAATAAGCTTCGTTGTTCGGTATTAAGGTATCTATTGGAAAATAGCTGTTTAAATATGAATATTAGTCCATGAAATCATCAATATTTCTAGCTATATCAATTTGTTTATTGGAAACTCTCTATATTTTAAATGCGCACTATTGTAGTAGAAATAAAAAAACTACTTTGTTTCTAGAACCAGCACTCAAAGCACAACTAGGACAACATAATGATGTCATTGTTTCTGTTATTGTCCTAGCAACAGTCATAAGTATTGTGGTAGTGATTATTGTGTGTATAACTTACAAAAGAAAAAAAGCAACTTTGGTAAGATTATAAGGACAAAGAGTTCACTTAATGCGTTTCTTTAAATTATACCTCTGTATGCCAGGAGATCATGATAAAATAATAGATTAATCCTATGAAGTTTCAAATCTGGATCAAGGAAGTAATTGGAATGATTGGTATATTAATCTTTAATTTGTATAGTAAGATTGTTGTTTTCTTCATAACTTATTTGCTAAATGCATTTTTAAATGATATATTTTTATATATTATATTGAACATTCAGGTCATGAAGGAATTCTATATAGGGAAACATATTGTTTCGTTTATCTTCTTAGTATTTTAAAATGTATAGTCATATTCAATATGTTTCATAAGCATTATTAAAAACCTTGCATAAATTATATGGACACAATGTTTGATGGTTTAGCATAAAGAATTGGAGAAATATTTGGAACATCACAGTGGAAAATACAATCCTAAACTACCTATTGATGAACAAACATCCTGTCTTCCTTATGATCCCAGTTGGGAGTTTCCGAAAAAGCGGATCAGACAAGGTATGTTGTGTAAAGAGTTTTTCAATGTTACTAACTGATAAATGAAAAATGAGACCGAAATATTGTTTATTTACTTTCTTGATTCTCATCAAAGGCGCAAATAGTGTTTAACATAAAACATAGTAAAAATTGTGTGTAAAAATGGCGTTCAGTCATAGATATTGGTCAAGTCGGTAACAATTTAATACATTTCATACTAAAAAGTGTTGAACATTTAGCCACGTCACAAACATATATCCTCTTTCACAACATTTCGTGATCCAGAACAGAATACTATATTTTGCTGAAAAGAAGGCGGGAGTACTGTGAGAATGCAATAATATAGCAGTTATTTGTAAAGCTTTATTGTACAGCAAATGAAACAATTAAAGATGTGTGATTAGATTAAGAAATAGATTATTGCGAGCGGGCTCTATGTGAATTAGAACATGGTCAGACCTTATATTTGCCAATATTTTATACCGAGTGATAGTGATTGATTATTGCCAATAATTGCAGTTGTGGTATAAATAGTTCATGAAAAGAAATACGTAGCATAAACATTAATGTCACCATCCGATTCATGTCACCTCTGGAGTACATTCTTTAACATTATCTACGAGCCTATTTTTAACTGCTGACAACATAGATGTTTTAAGTTTGGTAAGAGGTTCAACGGAATCAAGTAGAGTAATGGAAGTTCAATTTTTAATCTTTTTTTTTCAAAATACCAAAAAGGAATTCCGAATTCGTTGATTTTTCAGGAATTTCTTTTGTGTCAGTGTCGTCGTAGTATATGTTGGTTGCCTGCTAAATTGTCAATACCAAATTCCTTCATCAAGCTATTTATGTTATGCGTTTTGCATACAAATTAAAAACTCTTAGTTGCCATGTCAGTCGAAATAATAATACATTTGTCATGAACGTGATATATGTGATGTAAGTCTAGAGGTCATAATTAAATAGAAATGACGCTATGTAACAAGTTTACTTATGTATTGAGTCCCAATTTTATTTTTTTTAAAGTCTCACACCACTGTCAAGATGTTGCAAAAAAACAACAGATTACTATTTGCTTAACGTCCTTCGTCTCATCATCTAATAAAGCGATTGTGGATCTTTCTGTTAAAAGCATGAGAAATTTCTTGTTTTGACTTCCAAAATTTACAAAAATGCTATAAACATATTATTTTTGTTTTTCTTGTCCGATGTCATCTCAAGGCTGGCGCCCTTGATAAGAGAGTGACTGAAAAAAAATTTTAAACTCTCTAATGTTTACGCAATATTCCAAATGCTTAAGAAAAACTATTTTGTCACTAGTGAATTAGGTAGTGGTAGTCATCTTTTGATAGGTAAAAATAATTACATCTTACACAAAACAACTTTCATTTACCGCCTTTTGATTCAGTACATTCATATTACATAGGTGAAAACAATAGTCCAATCAGTTACACAAAATATGGTGTTAATTAAATAGTTATTGCCAGTTAATTTACAATTACCTTTATTTTGTATTTTGTATTTTATTTTGGAAATTAACTACATTTTAAAATTAGAGAAACAGAAAATTGCATACGTACTTTTGGATTATCTAATTTGTTAAATCTCGCTACTTATAATATCAAGACTCGGACCTTATGAAATACCAAGTGTTGATAAATTAACTCGTAACAATACAAGATTCTTTATTAATGTGTTCTACATATGTAGCTGAACTCTGAACAATCCATGGTATACATAAACAACAAACAAATCCCTTTCGGATGATGTAAACTGCTAAATGTCCCGTTTCAAACAGTTTCTGGTAGTTTCCTTACTCCTGCTTCACACGTCTGTTTTAAATAATTGTTTCCAAACTAATAGGGGATCTATCTCAGATCATAGATATTATAAAACTTGATAAAAATATGTAAAAATCATGTTTTCCTTTTTCACGGTTTGGAAGTAAAGGCAATTATAACAATTTACGTCATTCATTTTTATGGTGACAGAGATGTCTTGATAATAAGTTTAGCTCTCATGAATGAATTTAATTACTTGTATTTCTCATGTTCGCTTCCAATTAGACTATATTAACATCAACATAATGATATGTCATGCACTGTTTCCATTGGTAGTTGTAAGGTTTTAAAAGTGGCAGAAGAGAAAAACCCATTAAAGAAAAGGCAGGGTGTACTTGACCCGAATCTTAATTGACAAGGATTGCCAGTTTTCCTACCGCAGTTCGGGGTTCTCTCCGGATACTCCGGCTTCCTCCCCCAATAAAAACTGGACGCCATGATATAGCTGCAAAATTGCTGAAAGTGGCGTTAAAACACAATTCAAACAAAAAAATAAAGAAAATTAAGCATTTGTGATGCTATTATATAGAAAGTGATGAATAGGAAGAGATTGATGTTTTTAATTAATAATAAATTATTATACTTTTTAAGGAATGGTACTTGGTCAAGGAGCTTTTGGACGAGTCATCAAGGCGATGGCAATTGGAATTCAAGACTTTGAAGACGTTACTGTTGTTGCAGTAAAAATGGTAAAAGGTAATATTCAGTCATAATTTCTTTTCATTACGGTGATTTATTAAAACTGACTTATGCGTGTCTATTTATAGAGACAGTTACAGTTGTTTGATTCATTTTACAATAGTACATTGTTTGCATTTTCAATTTAGGCTAGATGTAAAGATGTAAAGAAGGGTTGTCTCCTCTGGTTGGCATCAACAATTTTTGTTTTTGCATTAGATTTTTTTAACTTTAATGTCCTAATATATAACCATGTACCTGTTATTCCCAAGCAGGACATTTACTCGTTGCAAAAAATTTTATCCACTACAAAGCTGCATATTGTAAACTTTGTAGTAATACTTCAATTACAAAATAAAGAAGATTTATCAGTAGTCGAAGAAGTATGTATTAAATACGAAAGAACATACTATTCTTGTGGCACGTTATACTGCATCCAAACTTTTATTGACATGAATTATCGGTCTTCATGTCATTCTTTCTCAAATAAAACACTGGTTGTCATGAATGGATGATCAACTGAAAATAGAAGATAATTGTCAACAAAGTTGGAGGATTGTGTGTATGTGTATAGCGAGCACTGCTCGCAGCGGCATCGAAGCTGTCCGCTAAGAGCGGTGAGCTCTACGGCAATTACGTGTCACATGGTCAACATGAAATCACGTGATCAAAATCTCCTTAATGCTGATATTGATTTTTTTTCGTCCGGAAGTTGATATCGTCAAAAAACTGTTACAAAGTGAATGAAGAAGGGCTAAAATTAATTTCAAAGAATGACTTAAATATAAAGTTGACATCGATTAAAAATAAATGTTATATTTAAAAATAACAACAAAAATTTCATACTATTTTTTTACATTCTCTAAATCGATCTTTAAAAAATGACAATTATAAGACATTCATGTGACGTCACCATTACAAAGAAAGACGTCACTTGATCACTGTAATGTAGTTGAGGCACTTTTAGGGTATTCGGGAAGTAACGTCGATTATAAAAGAGCATTTTTTATAAATAATAAAGGACTATGTTGTCTGTGCTCGCATTTTGGCAATGCCTACTCCATATTATAATTACGATGTGTATTGTTTTCCATGCAGATCGTACAGATAAAGAACAGATAGTGGCCTTACTTTCAGAGCTGAAAATATTGATTCATCTCGGGCAGCATCTAAATATAGTCAATTTACTGGGAGCTGTTACCAAGGAAATAAGATATGGTAAGAATTCAGTTACAATCTTAAGTTATATCACTTATTGATTTATCTCCTCCGTTTTGTAGTGCATTCTATACAATTTAAATCTCCCGGCAGCATGACGTAAATGCAACATCATATTCAAAAATATGCATACGTTTGGATTTTACACTCAAAAATATTTAAGCTTTTTATATATTTTTTTTTTGCTTCTTTCATAAGATTTTAAATCATTGTTATGTGTAATGCATTTACTTTTATACTTTTGTAGATTTAAATCACTACACAGTTGTAGTTTTTTAAAGTTATTCTTTCAAAAGTTTTGGAATCAATATGCACTTCAAAAAATCACTTATATAAATAAAAAAAACTATATCTTTTTCATTCCGTCTATTTCATTTAAGGAAATTTTACACGGCTTTTCTTTATATTAACATGTAAATCTTTGTATAAATTAACACAATTGTAAAAGATTAAGTAAATTAAAAACTTCAGTTAACCAGGCTTCTTTTAAAAACTTGTCATAAAAATTTTATAGAAAGAACATTTTGTCAACAATTCTATCAGTAATAGGAACTTTTTTTATTTTTAGGCGAACTCATGGTAATTGTGGAATATTGCCATTTTGGAAACCTTCTTAACTACCTAATAAAATACAAAAACACGTTCAAGGACACAATGGAGGATTATGTTGACATAGTTGACGAGAAAATGCATGATCCTGCAAGAAAACCGACATCCTGTCAATCGGACTATGTAAATATAACTTCATTAGAAATTGATGATACCACTGGTCCCCAACTTACTACTAAAAATCTTATATGCTGGGCTTTTCAAGTTGCCAGAGGAATGCAATACCTGGCGGCCAAAAAGGTTTGATTTATAAAATTAGTGTAGCATTAATGTACCGGTGCAATATCATTTTTACATTAACAGAAAATATAATGACGTAACAAACACAAATTGCTGTATGATAACATGTCGTGATCCGGAACGAACTAATTATAGTCGGATATAAGTTCAATACGACCAAGAGTTCTTTCTTATCCTAGCCGATTATTCATGTACCGTTTTTGTATAGGAAATATATTTAACACATAAACAAGAACCTATATATTAAAATATAACAAATATAATATTGATACATGCTTAAAGCATTTATTTAAGCGATACGGTAATAGTCTACAAAAAACAAGTCATTGCTAAAAATAATTTGGGGGGTTGAAGGCAATTTGTATTAAGTGTCAAAATTTATGAAAAAAATGTACTTGCATGTCATTTATTTCAATATTTTATTAAGCCTAAAGAGCAATATTTGTATTTTACTTCCTTACTATTACAATTTGTAGAAAAAAATATTTACATCATAACAACTTTTTACTACCGAGATAAGGTCGCATGATATGTTTAAAATATATTCAAACCAAAAAAGGGGCATTTGTGGCCTAGATGTTAAGGTAGTAAGTCATGTAATGTTCTAATGATACCAGTTTATCAGCACTGATATTGCATGTTTAAATCTCACTGTTGGAAGTTTGTGCAGGACTTTAATTGACAAGGATTGCTAGTTTTCATGCCGACGTTTTTTTGATTTTTACCGGATATTCTGGTTTTCGATCCATGAAAACCTATATACAAACAAAAACGGCTTCAAACACATAGGAAATAAATAAGTAAACAAAACATGATTCTAACCTTATTTTGTAATTACATGTATTTAAAATTTGCATTATCATTATATTTTCACGAAAGCTTGTGATGAAATTTGAAAAGTTATATACAGCATATTAAATTAATATTACAGGAATGTTTAAATAAAATAGGCATGTACCAGTATTATGTATGTAGCTGACATTGCATTGCTCAAATAAATTTGCTTTATGTTTGTTATTATATGTAAAATGGAAATCATGGTTTTATTTCAGTACATTCACAGAGACTTAGCTGCAAGAAATGTTCTATTGGCACAAAATAATGTTGTCAAAATATGCGATTTTGGTCTGGCTAAAGACTGCTACACTAATTCCGAATACCATAAGAAGGGAGATGTGAGTATAAATAAAAAATAGGTTAACATGCGTTGATTCCCTGTAAAATTGTTCAACTCCAGAGTATGTTCCAAACATAAACTACAGTTTTAACTTTGTATCGTAAAATATGGAGCAAGGTCAAAGATGAAATTTGGTTGAGGTTTAAACAATTGGTGTAAAATATGGTGATTTCACAATGAATCCGCAATTGACTCATCGAGTACACATCTTGACATGACTAAATAACCATCCAACGGCTGTTCAAAAACATAAACTCAATTGATTACATCAATTAGAATAAAAATAAATATATAAATCAACAACTATTGAAAGTATGTTTTTCTGTCCACAGCATTTAACTGTGTAATACGCTCCTGCGAACAAAAGAAAGTATTGTACGCAACTGAATACGGTAAAATACAAATACAAAGCATAAAAATCAAGATTATATTAATCACTAGTAAATTTTGTTGTATATTGTAGGGTCTGGTACCAGTAAAGTGGATGGCAATAGAATCTCTTACACACCGTGTTTATACCTCAAAAAGTGATGTGCAAGTATTCGTAAACATTTTTTTGTGGCCTAAAGTATACTCTTTTTTGATTTTTCAAATACTGTAATATATCGAATCAAAAATATATTTCATAAAATACACATGTGGACTGTAACCTCATGTTCACTATGTATTTGTGGAATACAGGTCTAATTAACATTCCTTGTCTTTATGTTCTTGTAAGTATACTGATATCAATAGAAATAAAATTTGTTTAAACTAAACTAATTTTAAAAACATTTAATAAAAAATCTTTTACTGCATGATCCATCTGTTAGAAATATTAAAGTCGACTTTTCGTTTTAATTTCAATAGACGTACATCATTGACAGATTTTTATTTGGACTATACCAAACATTTTCGTAAGTAAATGCATCCTTTTCGCGAATGAAAATCTCAACCCATAATATGACATTTTTGGAAGTGATCAATGTGCGTCAAGTGTACCATTTTGCCTATCTAGGGTATGTTTGTATTATGTAATATATTTGCTTTGTTTAACGCTACTTGCAGCAATTTTACTTCCATACAGTAGCGTTCGGTATTCAGTAGAAAGCCGAAGTAAACGGCGAAAAACCCCGGCCTTCGGTAGGAAAACTGGCAATACATGTTAATTAAAATTGGAGTCGAGCATACCCTGCCCGCAGGGACTCGAACCTTCAGTTTTGACGAGTCACGTGATCAATAGGAGATGACTAACTACCTTATCCACTTATTATACACCTCGCCATAAGTTAAGCAACACCCTATTATTTTCCAGAGATACATTTAAGATTTTATATATTTTAGTATTTTTAAAGAAATGACAATTTTTGAACATTAATGACACATGAAACATACAAAACAACTTTTTTATAGTCGCTTTACTTATTGTTGATGAAAAAAATGTTCAAAGCAAAGATATAAAAAAAACAGTGCAAATATAACTTTCATTAGTTAAAAAATAAGTTTGATTTTATACTTCAATTTCATGAACATAAAGTAAACACATAATCACAGGTCAACGTCCAGGGAAAGAAAAGTCACTTTGAAATGTGTTAAACGAAAAAAATACTCAATAAGTCGTGTAACCACCACGCCTCCGGTACAGTTTTTTAACTCTCCTCCTCATGCTGTTGACTAAACGACGAAGTGTTGTAGCATGTGATAAATTCTGCCATATATTTTGAATGGCAACACGTAGTTCTTGGACATTTTGACAATCAAGTGCTCTGTTATTGATTTTACGGCCAATGATACCCCACAAATGTTCAATTGGATTCATATCGGGTGACATGGATGGCCATGGACGATACTCAATAGCTTACCATTTGATAACCTCACTTACAGTTGCAGCTCGGTGAGGTCTTGCGTTGTCATCCATTAAGATGGGTCTGTTACCAAGTGCATGATTGTCAAAATGTGGCACATTTATAGCGTTTATGACGTCATTTCGATATTTCTGCCCTGTTATTATGCCATCAACCACATACAGTCGTATGAAAAGCCTCCCCACACTGTAACACCACCACCGCCAAACGCTGTAGTGTATAGGATGTTGTTCTGGTTGTAAGCATTTCCTCGTTGTCTCCAAACGAGCATGCGCACATCAATAAGACGAAGAAGGAATCTGCTCTCGTCGGGCCAGTGTACTCGTCGCCAGCTTCGAATATTCCAAAGGCGGTGATATCGTGCCCACTCTAAACGTGCTTGAAGATGTCTTTGTGTCAACAGTGGACGTTTCAAGTGACTACCCTTGTATTGTTTAATCGCCTGTTAACTGTTCGAACGGCGACTTTGGTTGCAATATTCCAATCGTCACGAAGATATCTTACAGTGGCAAACGGTTGGCGTTTGGCTACACGAACGAGTGCTCTATCCTCCTTTTCAGATGTTTATGGTGGTCGACTTGACCTAGGACGCTCCTGGATAGTTCCATAATCTCGATGACGTTTAAGTAGCCGGGATACAAAACTAAAGTGAATGCCGAAGTGTTGTATTATCTGACGCATGCTCTATACACTATTACGCATTCCAACGATCTGCCACTTCTCAGCTTCAATTAATTTTCGTCTATGCATTGTAAAAATGTAAAGATGAAGTCGAAAAAGACCAGGAGATGAATACTTAATCGTTAAGGAAAACGAGGCTTTTAGGCGTGATTGACTACCGTATGACAAACTGGTTTTGCTATTTAAATATTTACCTGAGGAGTTAATTTAAATAACTTTCCCGTGCTTGAATGATGGCTTTATGGCTTTAGTACATAAAAAGCTCAAAGTTAATATTCATTCAGATTTTTGCAATTTAAAAAAAATGTAGGTGTTGCTTAAGTTTCGGCGAGGACGGAGGTGTATACATACTCCTAGAAAAAAGTTAAGTACCCCCAGAATATTTTTGTTTTTCGTTTATTGTAAATAAAGTTTAATTTTAATGATTTTGGTCAGTATTAATTCTTTAATGTGTAATTAAATGGATGTGAGCGTTCAGGTGTGAAACTTTAATCTAGCGCGGTTTGTTCACGTGATGCTTTCTCCCGTTATCATGTCCAAAGTGCACAATTTGTTCGTGCAACATGTCGGTATTTAAATCCCGTATTTCTAATTGCCAAATCATTTAAAGTAAGCATGGCAGATATCAAAAGCACAGAGATGGCAAATTATCGGTATACACTCCCTTGGTATGTCTTACAAGGCAATAGGAGTTCAGCTTGGCTATCATTATACAGTCATTAGTCGTTTGGTCAGAAAACACGCTGCCATACAATATATTATATATCGTTCCCGATATGATCGACGATCTGTGACAACCAAACGTGAAGATAGCAGCCTTGGTAGATCGGTTAGGTGACATCAGTTTGCAGCAAGCATCTTCTCTGAAGCAACAATGGTTACCTGGTGGTAAAGCGTCAGCAAGAACAGTACGAAATTGTCTTAAATCTGCAGGATTGAGGTCAAGAAAAGTCATCAAACGCACAATGCTTGATGATCGCCATCGCAGGGACAGGTTGGCCTGGTACAGAGCAAGACAAAATCGGAACCTTTGAACCTGGCGAAGACTACACTAGTCAAATGAGAGCCGACTTTTACCCCATGTACCTGATGGCCAAACCCGTGTTTGGAGGCATCAAAACACAGCTTACACGCCAGGATACATTGTTTCAAAAGTGTCTTTTGGTAAGGTCTCAGTTATGGCGTGGGGCTCTATCTCACATGATTGCAAACTGGAACTGGTAACAATTTATGACAATATTAAAAGCGAAAAGTATACTCAGGCGTGAATACACCTGTAGTTGTGCCTCATTTTGAAAACCATCCGTCAGAGTAAAGATCTGTTTTTATGGATGATAACGCTAGACCTCATCATTCATATCCAGGGCAATAATGGCAGATCTAGCGAACGAAGCTGTGACTACTCTTCTCTGACCAGATAACCCGATATAGCATCTATGGGATCAATTGGGTAGGCGATTATAAGCTTTTGAACCTCCTCCACATAACTTGCAACATTTAGAAGCTCAATTACACCGGGAATGTCGACAGATAACGCTTCAACAAATAAAACGCCTTACTGGCCTTATGCAGTCATTCATGCTAACGATGGATATACCTGATATTGACCCTTCAACGGCTAATTATCAATTTGGTGTTTATGATTGAAGTTGCAAGTGTGATTGCACATTTAAATAACAGTTTGGAGCTTTCGGTGACAAAACTATTTGAAGACTACGTGAAATATCAAAAACCGTCCATATTTTGATGAAATGATATGTAAATAAAATAATGAGTTTTTTGTTAAATTATGCCAAAGAATGATTTTTTTAAATTAAAACCGAATGACAGTCCAATATTAATCCAAAGGTGTTCTAATATGTATGAATTGAAAAACACATTAAGGAGTGCTTAACGTTTTCCAGGTGTATACATTACAAAATGGTTTTTAATTTGTAGAGATAATATTAAATTAACTTCAAGAATTAAACATATGAAAATTGAAATTAAGTAACACAACATTACTAAACAAATTATTAAATCATCTGGCATAAAACATGCAAGTCAATCTTTAGTTACATGGACGTCTTAATCATCTGTATCCAAACTTATACTATATGATTCTGATACTGAATTCATAAAAGGTGTCTTCGAATTTAATGTTAATTGATAATGATTGCCTGTTATTTCACCGGTATTATGAAATGATAATGTGACGTCATGATATATTTAAAACATTGCTGTACTCGTCGTTAAACACTATTCAAAAGAACTGAAAATTTAGTTTTAAATCTATTTAAGTACTCTTAGTCTATCTATAATTCGATTAAATTCTTTTGAACTGATCCAAAATCATCCGTCAAATGCGTATTACTGCAGTTGATAAAAAAACATATAAATAAGTAATGGAGCACATAAATAAACACTTCATTTCACTCGACTTTAACCAGAAGACATATTCTTTTATGAAAAGTTGAATATGCCTTTTACAATATTTTCAGGTGGTCCTATGGTGTATTCTTGTGGGAATTATTTTCATTAGGTACGTTATAGAATGTTTTGGCTGCTACAAAACCTAGATTTATAGCGGTTGGCCATATACCGGGGTAACAGTCAATGTTTGTTCTCAATAGATACACACCGATAGCAGTTATTCAAGGGGATTTCAGAAGACATTTTACCACTGCAACGAAACAGTTTACATCCGAGGACCAAATCAAATTAGAGAACCCTAACAAGTATTAGTTGAAGTACAATAACAATTAGATTATTTGGGGAGTGTAATTAGATTTAGCGCCCTTGTGTGCTTTGGCTTTTAACTTGTTTCACGATTAAAATACCGATTCTTATTCTTAGACGTTGGGGAGTTCTGTTTTTGAAGTTCATTAGAATTGTAAATATCTCATAAAGTTGTTAGTACTTATACTAAACCCTTTTTGCGGTTAGCTCTTAAATTATGATAATTTTGCACCTTTCAAATTCAAGTGTGTCCCGATTTTAACTATATGACGCATGACGCCATAATCTGTATTGCAATATTTTTTGTAGGCGGCAATCCCTATCCTGGCATAGAAATTAACGAAAAATTTCTTAATTTGCTGAAAGATGGATACACAATGGAAAAGCCTGAACATGCATCACAAGAAATGTATTTATACAGTATAATTGCCATGCCATTATTTGATCTTATGATACTGAATGTACCCTTTCCAATATTTTCTTCCAGTGTAAACATCTTACTTCTTTATTTCACCTTATAATCAAATTAGCACAAAGGAAATATTTTAATATGACGTGCTTTAAAGGCTTTGAGGCCACAACTCGACAAAATGATTTATGTTTTGAAGGGCTGTTCCAATTAAAAAACTATTACGTATGAAGCATTAATCTTAATTATCCGTTATATATCGTGTGTTACATTTACGGAACAACCAGTTTATAGCGGAAATGATGTTTTCTATAGGTAAGTAAATATCATAAATGTACCGTAATATTAGAATAGAAATAATTCACGGAGGCTGTGATTTATCATTGTTGTACAACGAGGTATTTATTTCGTTATTTTTTCACTCGCTGTAGCTCGGGATAAAATTACACGACTTAAATTGTTGTAAAACAATGATAAACCACAGCCTCCGTGAATTTTTTCTTAACACAATTTGCAAAGTTATGGAAAATATGTTCGCATATCACATGTCAAGTATATACTTCACTTTTAGGCCCTACAACCATTACATTTGATAAAAAAACAACACTATTAAATACTAAGTAAATAGGGCTATTGTCCGGTTGTCTTGCCGCTTCTGGTTTTCTCTGTTGTTGTTCACAGAAACTTTTCAAAATTAAAATACGTGTATGTGCATTCTAAGACATTATCAATGTGATTTGTAATTTGGTATGAAGCAAGAATAAAATTTGAGCTTGTTTCTAAAACTAATCAAACAAGAATTAATTATTATATTATAAAGTCATTGTATTGTTAATGTGCATGTACGAGAAGCATTGTAATATCGGTGAAAAGTATCAGTTTGCTAAGCCTGTGATATTATCAAAAACAAATAATTATAGCCTGCAATAAGAGAACTAACAGGCCCTATTTCACAAAGCAATCCTGCGGCCTCAGTGCCAAATTGCGTAGGTTGTTTGCCATTTACTACTAACTACCAGCATGCCAACACTGCGGTTGCAAGTTTAAGAAAGAGTACTCGAACCAGCAAGGTGTGCTCAACCTTTATTGAGAAGTACATCCAATTGTCGTGACAAAGGTCGTGGTTTCACAAATCTAAAAAATCCCCAATAATATAACAAAACAATTGCTGATAATTGGGTAAATCACCTTAACACACAAGCAACACAGAAATGAATCGTAACACTTAGGTGAACATAAATTCATAAATAATATATAGATTGGTAACACATTCCATGCATAATGGAAGCCCTGCAACTGCTGTGGGAAGGTTTGGCTGGCCTTCAGAATTTTTTTCTTTCCAGGTACACAATTATGAAAGCCACCTGGCATCTTGAGCCGGAAGAAAGACCCAGCTTTATGCAGTTGGCGTCCTTAATGGGAGATTTTCTCGAGACGAATGTAAAACAGGTAATACAGGAATGTCAATGTACCAGATTTTTAATAACTTTTTTTTTAACTTAAAGACTTAATGTCTTTTATCGGCTTGTTTGTATCGGTGGTAACAAGGTTTTCGAGTGTGTTTTTTATGTTTGTAAGAAATTTGATACAGGGACAAATAAACAAACAATAACGAAAGGTCAGTACACTTAAGCGATTAAAAATGACTGCAAATTAAATTTTAATTTTTTCAAAGGTTTAGTATGAGCAGGTTTAACTCATAAAATCTATTTAGAAATATTAAGGATTGCATTATACTTTGTCAGATTGCTTCTTTGAATGTGTGTAAATAATTATGTAAAGAAAGTTTGTTACATTTATGGCTTTAAGTGGATAAGACAGAGTGGTTAGAAAATCGGTCAAAACATTAAATGTTTTACAAATGTAAAGTATATTTTTTTCTTTGAATAACACATACTTAATCTTGTATTTTTGCGGTTTTGTCAAAAAGTCACATCGCATTGGCTCAACTGTAGGAGTATGCACGCGTGTAGTAAACCTCCTTATTGGCGATTTGCGTAATCAGTTTTTTTTTATAAACAAATGAACATTATACTTTTTATTTTTAATGTATGTTGTTCTGTTCTGTTCTATTTAAGGCATATACGATGGTAGGACGGGACTTCAAAAATAGTTACACAATCAATATTCTTGTTTTAGTTTTGTTTTTTATCTAACGGCTTTAACGTCATCGCTTAGATAAAATAAATTATCTGAAACTGTTGCCAAATTTATTTAGTAATTTATTATTTTACCAAAATCATCAAAGCAAACAAAAGGTAAAGCAAGAAACTACTAAAATACATAAACAAAAAGGAAAACCAGACATAATAATCATTAATATTTAACTTATCATATATGCCATAACATCTACATTAAAGGGATGCATGTCATAACATTTACATTAAAGGCATATATGTCATAACATCTACATTAAAGGCATATATGTCATAACATCCACATGAAAGGCATAATATTTGTCATAACATCTACATTAAAGGCATATATGACATAACATCTACATTAAAGGCATATATGACATAACATCTACATTAAAGGCATATATGTCATAACATCTATATTAAAGGCATTTATGCCATCACATCTACATTAAAGACATGTATGTCAGAACATCTACATTAAAGGCATATATGTCATAACATCTACATTAACAGCATATATGTCATAACATCTACATTAAAGGCATATATGTCATAATATCTACATTTAAGGCATATATGTCATAACATCTACATTTAAGGCATTTATTCAATAACACCTACATTAAAGGCATTTATTCCGTAACATCTACATTAAAGGCATATATGTCATAACATCTACATTAAAGGCATATATGTCATAACATCTACATTAAAGGCATTTATTCAATAACACCTACATTAAAGGTATTTATTCCATAACATCTACATTAAAGGCATATATGTCATAACATCTACATTTAAGGCATTTATTCAATAACACCTACATTAAAGGCATTTATTCAATAACACCTACATTAAAGGCATTTATTCCATAACATCTACATTAAAGGCATATATGCCATAACATCTACATTAAAGGAATTTATTCAATAACACCTACATTAAAGGCATTTATTCCATAACATCTACATTAAAGGCATATATTCCATAACATCTACATTAAAGGCATATATGTCATAACATCTACATTAAAGGCATATATGTCATAACATCTATATTAAAGGCATTTATTCAATAACACCTACATTAAAGGTATTTATTCCATAACATCTACATTAAAGGCATATATGTCATAACATCTACATTAAAGTCATTTATTCAATAACACCTACATTAAAGGCATTTATTCCATAACATCTACATTAAAGGCATATATGCCATAACATCTACATTAAAGGGATATTTGTCATAACATCTACATTAAAGACATGTATGTCATAACATCTACATTTAAGGCATATATGACATAACATCTACATTAAAGGCATATATGACATAACTTCTACATTAAAGGCATATTTGTCATAACATCTACATTAAAGGCATATATGCCATAACATCTACATTAAAGGCATATTGGTCAAAACATCTACATTAAGGCATTTATGCCATAACATCTACATTTAAGGCATATATGCCATAACATCTACAGTAAAGGACATTATGCCATAACATCTACATTAAAGGCATATATGCCATAACATCTACATTTAAGGCATATATGCCATAACATCTACAGTAAAGGACATAATGCCATAACATCTACATTAAAGGCATATATGCCATAACATCTACATTAAAGGCATATATGCCATAACATCTACATTAAAGGCATATATGCCATAACATCTACATTAAAGACATATATGCCATAACATCTACATTAAAGGCATATATGTCATAACATCTACATTAAAGGCATATATGTCATAACATCTACATTTAAGGCATATATGCCAAAACATTTACATTAAGGGCATATATGCCATAACATCTACATTAAAGGCATATATGTCATAACATCTACATTTAAGGCATTTTATTCCATAACATCTACATTAAAGACATATTAGCCATAACATTTACATTAAAGGCATATATGTCATAACATCTACATTTAAGGCATATATGCCATAACATCTACATTAAAGGCATATATGCCATAACATCTACATTAAAGGCATATATGTCATAACATCTACATTAAAGGCATATATGTCATAACATCTACATTAAAGGCATATATGCCATAACATCTACATTAAAGGCATATATGTCATAACATCTACAGTAAAGGCATATATGTCATAACATCTACAGTAAAGGCATATAAAAGTTACTTCTCTTGCTTGCACACTGAGACGATTAATTTTATTACTGAGATGTTGCCACTGTTAGTTCAAGAATAGTCTTAAATGATATATTTAAAAAATCTCCCATTCAATTAATAAAAACTTTTTATGCATGGCTTTTCTATTTTTATTACAAGTAAAGTGTGTTTGTTTCATCAAATAGTAAATTTAGTGTTCAGTTTATAATGAAGTTGCACCAATATTTTACTGGTGGTTCATAAATATATTTGTTATAACAGTAGGTTTCATATTTAGCCACTGTAATCTTTTACTAGACAATTAAAGATGTCAAGATGATATTGAAGTTATGTTTAGTAATGTGTGTGATCATTATACTTTATTCTTTTAGTTGTGGTTTTAGAATACATGGAGGTACACCGGTAGGTGTAGCATTCTTTTTCCAAACAACCAAACCTACAGCAGGAAGCAACATAATGGGTTTATATCCAGCCTAATGTAAAGTCAACCCTGAGTCTATGAATCTAATTAGGTAAAATACTGACATCAATGCATGTTTGTTTGAAATTTTATTAAACATTTTCTATTAATGTTTTTACATTTATTTCCAGTATTACTTGGATCTAAATAGAACCAACTATATGAAGTTGGGTGATTCTCCTGAGGATGATGAACGAAAAGGTGCCTGTGGGTTTAGTGGTTATCTCAAAATGGATGCTACTGTGTCTGACTATATCAAAATGGAGTCTGCTCTGTCTCCTCCCACTGACCAGGTGACGCTTCTCAACGAAATTGAAACAGAACCTAGCAGTAATCTTCGTAAATGGTGTAGAGAGAAGGCCGAAAGTTTTGAATTGCAGCCATTAACGGTAGTGGATCCCACTAATAGTGTCGCGTTTCCGAACAGAAACGAAAGAGACAAATCGTTCCCACCAGTTGACACACAAGAAGATGTTCTCAATTGAAAACAAAGCTTTATTTTTCATGATGTTTGTTATGTACTGCATGTTCCTTGCTTTGTTAGTAAAGGTGCGCATGAACAACTGTATATAATTTTATGATTTTTTTTGGAATATTGTGTTTTAGTATTACAAAACAGTTTGAAGTATTTGCTTTTCACTGACCAAACAAACAGTAATTGTTTGTTGTAAACTGTTTCAGTTGATTATTTGGGATTCTTAAAAAATCGTTTGTCGGCTTGTTCTAATCATTTGATCGCGAATACCACTTAATTGGATTAGATGCAAAAACAATGACACCTGCTGTAAACGAGCCTCAAGGTGATATCATTCCTGTGATTTGTCTCGAGATCATACATATGTCCTTTACACTTTGATAAAATGAAGTTTTATCGACAAAACGTGTTTTTTACTAGTTGTGATATAAGTGAAAAATTGATTCAGGAATCTATCTTTAGTTTTAAAATCTTTCCTCTAATATGAACGGGGAGAGCGGTAAAAACCTTTTTCTGTCTTATTTTCTAAAGTGATTTGTTGTCTGTAAACTTTTGCTTGTACTTCATATCACATACTTATTATATGCTAACCTACCAATCGATCAATTGACTAATATAACATGTATAATTTTCATTAATTTACTTTAATAAATTTTAAGATAGACTGACTTTGTTATTCTTATAACTGTACCAACCCACATGTTTCGAATTTAACTCATGGTTTTAACATTAGAACTGGAAATTGTATTGTTGCCATTAGTGGTTTTCAGAAAATACACAAGAATGATTATTTATAATTACAAAACAATATTTTATTCCTTTAATAATATTTTAACTAATATTAGCTAAATTAAATCTGATATTCGAAACTTTGAAAAATAGACGGAAACCGACCGAACAACAAGATCTTAAAGTCAAGGGGCGATTATAAATCCGGATATAGACAAACATTTACAACAGGAAACAAAACCCACAAACAAAGGGTGTGTAAGCCGAACCCAAAAAACCAAGGGTGCACTCAGATGCTCCGGACGAATAAGCAGTGCCTTCCTCTAATTAGACTATGGTCGCGTTACTCATTGTCCTGTCTAGGAAAAGCAAGATTCAGGAAAAGGAAAGATTACCTATGTCTCAACAAAAGTCCTATCGTATTTGAGAGACGGGTGTCCCGTAGCGACCAATAAACTCATAGAACGTTTGAAGTTTTAACATCAATCTAGGCGCAACAAATCTTTGTTTGAGTACATTAGTAGTCAACAGCAGTGACCGCTCTAGAAAATCGGTATACTGATCAGAGGATCTAGGATAATTAATAAGTTGTGAATTGTTCACAAATCATACGCCGGAACTGCCAATGAATGATAATAAGACAGTTGAAGTCATCATGTTTGTCGTAGTCTCCAGTATGTAGTTTCCTCGAGTCTTTTAATTGAAGTAAGTCTAAGACACCGACCTTAATGTATTGGCTGTACATTCTAATGTGAAATTAAAAGTTGGGGTCCGTGTCTTTTCTTTATTTTTCATTTATAACTCAGCATCATAAGAGTACAAAAACAAGTCGACGATGATATTAACGTTTTTTAATTTAAAATGAAAAAACAAAACGTAATATTTGTAAGATAAATTTATAATGGTAAAAAAAATAATCCATTGTTGTGTTCATTGCACGCAGGCAGAGTGTTAAGGTTAAATATGAAACAAAATTCATTATTTTATGGAATGTTTCACTCTTTAACTTGTGTAGCCGTACATTATTTAGGAACTTTCAAACTAATGCCATACATATAGCATCGCTTGTAGCCGTTAAAAAGAATTCCTTAATATACTCAAGATATCAAAATCGAAAAAAGTGCTTAAATAATGATAAACAAAACTTGATTTTAACTTCAAACTTTTAATTACTCATTTCGAGTTCTTCTTATTAAGGTTTTCCTTATTTTAAATGGAAAGACCTTGTATTATTCATGAGTATTAAAATTCTGGTTATTTCTTTCAACACGTAGGCAGCAAAGAAAAATTCGACACGTCATTCTGATATGTTGTGTAAATTTTTTGTTCATAAAAGACTATTTCGAGATGATGGAATGAGACCGCAACATTTTTATACAACAGCGAAAACCATTGAAATCGAATTATTTCTATAAACTTTTGCATTATTGATTACAACACTTCAACATGTGTTTTCCAAAACATTGTGATAATAATTTGTAACGACTCAAAGCCTTTACCTTTAGTCATATTGATCAAGGCAAAGTCAAATATTAATTGTGTTCGTAACCTTCGATCTAGAACATTATTACATACATTTGTTGTAAACCGTAACAGTAAAAGAACAAACATGTTAGGCGCGCAACTTTTGTTTTAATGAAAACAGACTAAACGACTTTTTAAGAGGTATATGCAGAATGTCACATCAAAACACTAAAACCACAAGTCAAAAAGACTCGGTGGTCCTCACCTTTGGTTATCATTTTACATTGGAAACAGTGCCATGGTCAAATTACTGTCAAACCGGTAGTTCTCTTTTTCTCGACAAAAGCATGTAGCAACCATTCTATTTTTTTACATTCGGGTGAGGTTTTGTTTGTGACAAACATATCACATCATGCTTTTAGGACATATTACGCTGTTCAAAAAATTACTTCTTGTTATCATAAGTTACTTCCGGTTTATATCCCTAGCTACCATATATTTTGAACTCGGAACAGAACACCTATACAAAAGTACAATTAAACATAGTTGAAAAGCAATGACATAATTTTTCAACTCTGAACAAACATGTGGAAAACTGATTATTTGTTCGGCAATGATATAGATTTCGTCTAGACATTGACACTCACCCGAGACAAGACTAGACAGGCTTCGTCAAACAGAAACAGTCAGACTGTCTTCACTCACTCACTTAAGGAGGCTTTGCCCAGAGAGACAGGTTTTTCCACATACCAAACAAACTTCGTCACTACAGACACCCACACCCACCATTCGACACCGAATCTCGTGGACACTTTAAGCAGAAACAGATGCTATCAAGGCTTAAATTAAAGATCATTACCAACATACAGCCGTATAAATACAGCGATTCTTACCGTTGTCATAAATTATTTTTGGGATACCGAAGACCGTACAAGATATATATTTCTAACAATTTCAAGCACATTGTTACAATTTTATGGCTGGGTAGAAAGCAGCGTCTCCGTGTTTTTTATCTGTGGAAAAAAATAAAGTCAAAATTACTCATTAGATTTTTATAGAATTACTTCCTTGTTTCATTTTCACTAATTTGAATATTTCATAAATTGATATATATATGTATATGTATAAGTATTTGCTTAACAGTTTAATTATATTTAATTAAAGAGTACATAATAAAAGAAATAAATATGAATTTTGCCATGAATGTAATATCTATTTTAAGATTGTGTCCTGCATCACATTAACATTAATTAATCAATCCTAATTTCTATATCGTCAAAACTTGTTTCAACATATATTGAAATGTTGGTGAAATGTTGTGTAACAACATTTTCTTTTTTTTTGCCATTCAGTTGTTCATAAAACAATCAATCATTTTATTATATATTTTTATAATTTTTTAAATTAATGTGTGTGTGTTTGTTTAAACGTTAATAGGTCGTTTACCTGAAATTTCACTTGCCAGATCTTTATATATCATAAACCGTTTATGGCAGAGACATATTAAAAACCTGCATCCTTGCCAATATATATAGAGTGCAAACATGTATCTTTGTATCTTCAACAGTATACACGCAGATCAACCAAAACATACCGGTACTGTTTAAAAAAAAAATGTACCAGAATGCTAATAATCAATTAATTAAGAAAAGGCAAATACAAGTTTTAAAAAGGTTATTGAAAGAAAGCTTATTATCCCAAAATTGTATAAGTCTTCCGTAACATATATTCTTGAAATAAAAATGTTATTTTGTAGCATCTTTAATTATCCCCTCCGCCATTCTACGTAGTTTTGTAGTGAATTCTTGTAATTGCGCTTATTTCCAACATCAGTACTAGAAATATCACACATTTCGTGCATTATAACGATTTTCTAATAAAAACATTAGTTAGTTTAAATATTCTTATTCTTATTCTTAGATAACTAATATTAAACCACACTGAATTGTTGGCGGACTAAATTAGTAATCTAAAAACCACACTGTATTGTTGGCAGACTTAGACCCAGAACTTTTATCAAAACAACAATTACCATTATGAGTTAATCCAATCTTTGGTGTTCCAACAAGACCATGTTTTGCGGAGCCTCTTGTATAAGCCTGTCGCCTGCATTGTTTCGGTTATAGGCTGCGGATCATCGATAGTATTAATTAGCAATTTTGTGTTTAGTCTTCCAAGAATGCAAAATCATTTTGCATCACTGATTATCTGATTACTAACAAACAACATTTACGATTTACAGACAACATATTCTGTTGCCGACTTTATGTTATTAGTAGAAAATTTAAACTCCTGTAGCTAAAGTTATAATTGCACCTTGTAACAAGTCTGTTATCATTTGCTTGTCTATTTCCAGTCCTAAATCCTAAACCAATGAGAGATTATCCATGAATCTTATATCAAATGTTATCTTCATTAATAATGATTTTTTTTTACTGTTTCCAATGTTTATTTTGTGTAGTTGATTTTTTAACTGATGCATAATCGTTCTTTAAATCTGCTAAATAAGTTCCAATATTATTTTAAAAAATATCCAGGAGTTGTCAAACTACGACTTTTGGAAACTAAACAACCATCTTGCTAATAAATAATAAAAAATCCTGAATTAAAAGTGTGCAATTCAACTTGACAAATTGACGTAAAAAACTGTCTAAGTAGAAAAGGTAAAATAAGTAGTCAGTATGTTGTTGTCTTGGTTAAGTCGTCTGTATGTTGTTGTCTTGGTTAAGTCGTCTGTATGTTGTTGTCTTTTTTAAGTAGTCTGTATGTTGTTGTCTTTTTTAAGTAGTCTGTATGTTGTTGTCTTGGTTAAGTCGTCTGTATGTTGTTGTCTTTTTTAAGTAGTCTGTATGTTGTTGTCTCAGTTAAGTAGTCAGTATGTTGTTGTCTTAGTTAAGTAGTCAGTATGTTGTTGTCTTAGGTAAGTAGTCTGTATGTTGTTGTCTTAGTTAAGTAGTCAGGATGATGTTGTCTTAGTTAAGTAGTCAGTATGTTGTTGTCTTAGTTAAGTAGTCTGTATGTTGTTGTCTTAGTTAAGTAGTCAGTATGTTGTTGTTTTAGTTAAGTAGTCTGTATGTTGTTGTCTTGGTTAAGTCGTCTGTATGTTGTTGTCTTTTTTAAGTAGTCTGTATGTTGTTGTCTCAGTTAAGTAGTCAGTATGTTGTTGTCTCAGTTAAGTAGTCAGTATGTTGTTGTCTTAGTTAAGTAGTCAGTATGTTGTTGTCTTAGTTAAGTAGTCTGTATGTTGTTGTCTTAGTTAAGTAGTCAGGATGATGTTGTCTTAGTTAAGTAGTCAGTATGTTGTTGTCTTAGTTAAGTAGTCTGTATGTTGTTGTCTTAGTTAAGTAGTCAGTATGTTGTTGTTTTAGTTAAGTAGTCTGTATGTTGTTGTCTTGGTTAAGTCGTCTGTATGTTGTTGTCTTTTTTAAGTAGTCTGTATGTTGTTGTCTCAGTTAAGTAGTCAGTATGTTGTTGTCTTGGTTAAGTCGTCTGTATGTTGTTGTCTTTTTTAAGTAGTCTGTATGTTGTTGTTTTAGTTAAGTAGTCAGTATGTTGTTGTCTTGGTTAAGTCGTCTGTATGTTGTTGTCTTTTTTAAGTAGTCTGTATGTTGTTGTCTAAGTTAAGTAGTCAGTATGTTGTTGTCTTAGTTAAGTAGTCAGTATGTTGTTGTCTTAGTTAAGTAGTCTGTATGTTGTTGTCTTAGTTAAGTAGTCAGGATGATGTTGTCTTAGTTAAGTAGTCAGTATGTTGTTGTCTTAGTTAAGTAGTCTGTATGTTGTTGTCTTAGTTAAGTAGTCAGTATGTTGTTGTTTTAGTTAAGTAGTCTGTATGTTGTTGTCTTGGTTAAGTAGTCTGTATGTTGTTGTCTTGGTTAAGTCGTCTGTATGTTGTTGTCTCAGTTAAGTAGTCAGTATGTTGTTGTCTCAGTTAAGTAGTCAGTATGTTGTTGTCTTAGTTAAGTAGTCTGTATGTTGTTGTCTTAGTTAAGTAGTCAGGATGATGTTGTCTTAGTTAAGTAGTCTGTATGTTGTTGTCTTAGTTAAGTAGTCAGTATGTTGTTGTCTCAGTTAAGTAGTCAGTATGTTGTTGTCTTAGTTAAGTAGTCTGTATGTTGTTGTCTTAGTTAAGTAGTCTGTATGTTGTTGTCTTAGTTAAGTAGTCAATATGTTGTTGTCTTAGTTACGTAGTCTGTATGTTGTTGTCTTAGTTAAGTAGTCAGTATGTTGTTGTCTTAGTTAAGTAGTCAGTATGTTGTTGTCTTAGTTAAGTAGTCAGTATGGTGTTGTCTTAGTTAAGTAGTCAGTATGTTGTTGTCTTAGTTAAGTAGTCTGTATGTTGTTGTCTTAGTTAAGTAGTCTGTATGTTGTTGTCTTAGTTAAGTAGTCAGTATGTTGTTGTCTTAGTTAAGTAGTCTGTGTGTTGTTGTCTTAGTTAAGTAGTCAGTATATTGTTGTATTAGTTAAGTAGTCAGTATGTTGTTGTCTCAGTTAAGTAGTCAGTATGTTGTTGTCTTAGTTAAGTAGTTTGTATGTTGTTGTCTTAGTTAAGTGGTCAGTATGTTGTTGTCTTAGTTAAGTAGTCTGTATGATGTTGTTTTAGTTAAGTAGGCAGTATGTTGATGTCTTAGTTAAGTAGTCTGTATGTTGTTGTCTTAGTTACGTAGTCTGTATGTTGTTGTTTTAGTTAAGAAGGCAGTATGTTGTTGTCTTAGTTAAGTCGTCTGTATGTTGTTGTCTTAGTTAAGTAGTCAGTAAGTTGTTGTCTTAGTTAAGTAGTCAGTATGTTGTTGTCTCAGTTAAGTAGTCTGTATGTTGTTGTCTTAGTTAAGTAGTCAGTATGTTGTTGTCTCAGTTAAGTAGTCAGTATGTTGTTGTCTTAGTTAAGTAGTCTGTATGTTGTTGTCTTAGTTAAGTAGTCAGTATGTTGTTGTCTCAGTTAAGTAGTCAGTATGTTGTTGTCTTAGTTAAGCAGTCTGTATGTTGTTGTCTTAGTTAAGTAGTCTGTATGTTGTTGTCTTAGTTAAGTAGTCAATATGTTGTTGTCTTAGTTAAGTAGTCTGTATGTTGTTGTCTTAGTTAAGTAGTCAGTATGTTGTTGTCTTATTTAAGTAGTCAGTATGTTGTTGTCTTAGTTAAGTAGTCAGTATGGTGTTGTCTTAGTTAAGTAGTCAGTATGTTGTTGTCTTAGTTAAGTAGTCTGTATGTTGTTGTCTTAGTTAAGTAGTCTGTATGTTGTTGTCTTAGTTAAGTAGTCAGTATATTGTTGTATTAGTTAAGTAGTCAGTATGTTGTTGTCTCAGTTAAGTAGTCAGTATGTTGTTGTCTTAGTTAAGTAGTTTGTATGTTGTTGTCTTAGTTAAGTGGTCAGTATGTTGTTGTCTTAGTTAAGTAGTCAGTATGGTGTTGTCTTGGTTAAGTAGGCAGTATGTTGATGTCTTAGTTAAGTAGTCTGTATGTTGTTGTCTCAGTTACGTAGTCTGTATGTTGTTGTTTTAGTTAAGTAGGCAGTATGTTGTTGTCTCAGTTAAGTAGTCAGTATGTTGTTGTCTTAGTTAAGTCGTCTGTATGTTGTTGTCTTAGTTAAGTAGTCAGTATGTTGTTGTCTTAGTTAAGTAGTTTGTATGTTGTTGTCTTAGTTAAGTGGTCAGTATGTTGTTGTCTTAGTTAAGTAGTCAGTATGGTGTTGTCTTGGTTAAGTAGGCAGTATGTTGATGTCTTAGTTAAGTAGTCTGTATGTTGTTGTCTCAGTTACGTAGTCTGTATGTTGTTGTTTTAGTTAAGTAGGCAGTATGTTGTTGTCTCAGTTAAGTAGTCAGTATGTTGTTGTCTTAGTTAAGTCGTCTGTATGTTGTTGTCTTAGTTAAGTAGTCAGTATGTTGTTGTCTTAGTTAAGTAGTCTGTATGTTGTTGTCTTAGTTAAGTAGTCAGTATGTTGTTGTCTTAGTTAAGTAGTCTGTATGTTGTTGTCTTAGTTAAGTAGTCTGTGTGTTGTTGTCTTAGTTAAGTAGTCAGTATATTGTTGTATTAGTTAAGTAGTCAGTATGTTGTTGTCTCAGTTAAGTAGTCAGTATGTTGTTGTCTTAGTTAAGTAGTTTGTATGTTGTTGTCTTAGTTAAGTGGTCAGTATGTTGTTGTCTTAGTTAAGTAGTCTGTATGATGTTGTTTTAGTTAAGTAGGCAGTATGTTGATGTCTTAGTTAAGTAGTCTGTATGTTGTTGTCTTAGTTACGTAGTCTGTATGTTGTTGTTTTAGTTAAGTAGGCAGTATGTTGTTGTCTTAGTTAAGTCGTCTGTATGTTGTTGTCTTAGTTAAGTAGTCAGTAAGTTGTTGTCTTAGTTAAGTAGTCAGTATGTTGTTGTCTCAGTTAAGTAGTCTGTATGTTGTTGTCTTAGTTAAGTAGTCAGTATGTTGTTGTCTCAGTTAAGTAGTCAGTATGTTGTTGTCTTAGTTAAGTAGTCTGTATGTTGTTGTCTTAGTTAAGTAGTCAGTATGTTGTTGTCTCAGTTAAGTAGTCAGTATGTTGTTGTCTTAGTTAAGTAGTCTGTATGTTGTTGTCTTAGTTAAGTAGTCTGTATGTTGTTGTCTTAGTTAAGTAGTCAATATGTTGTTGTCTTAGTTAAGTAGTCTGTATGTTGTTGTCTTAGTTAAGTAGTCATTATGTTGTTGTCTTAGTTAAGTAGTCAGTATGTTGTTGTCTTAGTTAAGTAGTCAGTATGGTGTTGTCTTAGTTAAGTAGTCAGTATGTTGTTGTCTTAGTTAAGTAGTCTGTATGTTGTTGTCTTAGTTAAGTAGTCAGGATGTTGTTGTCTTAGTTAAGTAGTCAGTATGTTGTTGTCTTAGTTAAGTAGTCTGTATGGTGTTGTCTTAGTTAAGTAGTCAGTATGTTGTTGTCTTAGTTAAGTAGTCTGTATGTTGTTGTCTTAGTTAAGTAGTCAGGATGTTGTTGTCTTAGTTAAGTAGTCAGTATGTTGTTGTCTTAGTTAAGTAGTCAGTATGTTGTTGTCTTAGTTAAGTAGTCAGTATGTTGTTGTCTTAGTTAAGTAGTCAGTATGTTGTTGTCTTAGTTAAGTAGTCAGTATATTGTTGTATTAGTTAAGTAGTCAGTATGTTGTTGTCTCAGTTAAGTAGTCAGTATGTTGTTGTCTTAGTTAAGTAGTTTGTATGTTGTTGTCTTAGTTAAGTAGTCAGTATGTTGTTGTCTTAGTTAAGTGGTCAGTATGTTGTTGTCTTAGTTAAGTAGTCTGTATGTTGTTGTCTTAGTTAAGTAGTCTGTATGTTGTTGTCTTAGTTAAGTGGTCAGTATGTTGTTGTCTTAGTTAAGTGGTCAGTATGTTGTTGTCTTAGTTAAGTAGTCTGTATGTTGTTGTCTTAGTTAAGTGGTCAGTATGTTGTTGTCTTAGTTAAGTAGTCAGTATGGTGTTGTCTTGGTTAAGTAGGCAGTATGTTGATGTCTTAGTTAAGTAGTCTGTATGTTGTTGTCTCAGTTACGTAGTCTGTATGTTGTTGTTTTAGTTAAGTAGGCAGTATGTTGTTGTCTCAGTTAAGTAGTCAGTATGTTGTTGTCTTAGTTAAGTCGTCTGTATGTTGTTGTCTTAGTTAAGTAGTCAGTATGTTGTTGTCTTAGTTAAGTAGTCTGTATGTTGTTGTCTTGGTTAAGTAGTCAGTATGTTGTTGTCTTAGTTAAGTCGTCTGTATGTTGTTGTCTTAGTTAAGTCGTCTGTATGTTGTTGTCTTAGTTAAGTCGTCTGTATGTTGTTGTCTTAGTTAAGTAGTCAGTATGTTGTTGTCTTAGTTAAGTAGTCTGTATGTTGTTGTCTTAGTTAAGTAGTCAGTAAGTTGTTGTCTTAGTTAAGTAGTCAGTATGTTGTTGTCTTAGTTAAGTAGTCAGTAAGTTGTTGTCTTAGTTAAGTAGTCAGTAAGTTGTTGTCTTGGTTAAGTAGTCAGTATGTTGTTGTCTCAGTTAAGTAGTCTGTATGTTGTTGTCTTAGTTAAGTCGCCAGTATGTTGTTGTCTCAGTTAAGTAGTCAGTATGTTGTTGTCTTAGTTAAGCAGTCTGTATGTTGTTGTCTTAGTTAAGTAGTCAGTATGTTGTTGTCTTAGTTAAGTAGTCAGTATGTTGTTGTCTTAGTTAAGTAGTCAGTATGTTGTTGTCTTAGTTAAGTAGTCAGTAAGTTGTTGTCTTAGTTAAGTAGTCAGTAATTTGTTGTCTTAGTTAAGTAGTCAGTATGTTGTTGTCTCAGTTAAGTAGTCTGTATGTTGTTGTCTTAGTTAAGTCGTCAGTATGTTGTTGTCTCAGTTAAGTAGTCAGTATGTTGTTGTCTTAGTTAAGTAGTCTGTATGTTGTTGTCTTAGTTAAGTAGTCAGTATGTTGTTGTCTTAGTTAAGTAGTCTGTATGTTGTTGTCTTAGTTAAGTAGTCAGTATGTTGTTGTCTTAGTTAAGTAGTCAGTATGGTGTTGTCTTAGTTAAGTAGTCAGAATGTTGTTGTCTTAGTTAAGTAGTCAGTATGGTGTTGTCTTAGTTAAGTAGTCAGAATGTTGTTGTCTTAGTTAAGTAGTCAGTATGTTGATGTCTTAGTTAAGTCGTCAGTAAGTTGTTGTCTTAGTTAAGTGGTCAGTATGTTGATGTCTTAGTTAAGTAGTCAGTATGGTGTTGTCTTAGTTAAGTAGTCAGAATGTTGTTGTCTTAGTTAAGTAGTCAGTATGTTGTTGTCTTAGTTAAGTCGTCTGTATGTTGTTGTCTTAGTTAAGTAGGCAGTATGTTGTTGTCTTAGTTAAGTAGTCAGAATGTTGTTGTCTTAGTTAAGTAGTCAGTATGTTGTTGTCTTAGTTAAGTCGTCTGTATGTTGTTGTCTTAGTTAAGTAGTCAGAATGTTGTTGTCTTAGTTAAGTAGTCAGTATGTTGTTGTCTTAGTTAAGTCGTCTGTATGTTGTTGTCTTAGTTAAGTAGTCAGAATGTTGTTGTCTTAGTTAAGTAGTCAGAATGTTGTTGTCTTAGTTAAGTAGTCAGTATGTTGTTGTCTTAGTTAAGTAGTCAGTATGTTGTTGTCTTAGTTAAGTAGGCAGTATGTTGTTGTCTTAGTTAAGTAGTCAGAATGTTGTTGTCTTAGTTAAGTAGTCAGTATGTTGTTGTCTTAGTTAAGTCGTCTGTATGTTGTTGTCTTAGTTAAGTAGTCAGTATGTTGTTGTCTTAGTTAAGTAGTCAGTATGTTGTTGTCTTAGTTAAGTAATCAGTATGTTGTTGTCTTAGTTAAGTAGTCAGTATGTTGTTGTCTTAGTTAAGTAGTCTGTATGTTGTTGTCTTAGTTAAGTAGTCTGTATGTTGTTGTTTTAGTTAAGTAGTCAGTATGTTGTTGTCTTAGTTAAGTAGTCAGGATGTTGTTGTCTTAGTTAAGTCGTCTGTATGTTGTTGTCTTAGTTAAGTAGGCAGTATGTTGTTGTCTTAGTTAAGTAGTCTGTATGTTGTTGTCTTAGTTAAGTAGTCTGTATGTTGTTGTCTTAGTTAAGTAGTCAGTATGTTGTTGTCTTAGTTAAGTAGTCTGTATGTTGTTGTCTTAGTTAAGTAGTCAGTATGTTGTTGTCTTAGTTAAGTCGTCTGTATGTTGTTGTCTTAGTTAAGTAGGCAGTATGTTGTTGTCTTAGTTAAGTTGTCAGAATGTTGTTGTCTTAGTTAAGTAGTCAGTATGTTGTTGTCTTAGTTAAGTCGTCTGTATGTTGTTGTCTTAGTTAAGTAGTCAGAATGTTGTTGTCTTAGTTAAGTAGTCTGTATGTTGTTGTCTTAGTTAAGTAGTCAGTATGTTGTTGTCTTAGTTAAGTCGTCTGTATGTTGTTGTCTTAGTTAAGTAGTCAGAATGTTGTTGTCTTAGTTAAGTAGTCAGAATGTTGTTGTCTTAGTTAAGTAGTCAGTATGTTGTTGTCTTAGTTAAGTAGTCAGTATGTTGTTGTCTTAGTTAAGTAGGCAGTATGTTGTTGTCTTAGTTAAGTAGTCAGAATGTTGTTGTCTTAGTTAAGTAGTCAGTATGTTGTTGTCTTAGTTAAGTCGTCTGTATGTTGTTGTCTTAGTTAAGTAGTCAGTATGTTGTTGTCTTAGTTAAGTAGTCAGTATGTTGTTGTCTTAGTTAAGTAGTCTGTATGTTGATGTCTTAGTTAAGTAGTCAGTATGTTGTTGTCTTATTCAATGTTCTTTAAAAATGCCTAGTGATGTTTCAATGCATTTGACTAGAGGAAATTGGAACACATTATCTGGAAAAAGATCACATTGCCTGATAATTCTGTTTCATTAAACCAGTCATGTTCGTCACGTCAACGTCGGAGAAATATTCTTAATTGTCAAAAATCAATGCGTTTGATGGCAATACAATTGTATTACCGTAACATTTTAAAGTTGAGAATATAAATTGTTTTGTTACTAAATGAATAAATGTGCTAATTCACAACGCTATGAGCACAAAATATAGCACGGAAGACTCAAACAAGTCAAAAAGTTTTAAGTTTTAGGTTTTATAACTGCAGTATGAATGCACAGCAATCTGAATGTTCTCAAGTGGAACTAGAACCTTGAACCAAAATAATTAAGATTTTGTAAAGCTTTTAATTTATGAATAAAACTGAAAATAATACAGTAAGTGAGATAACGCTATTAATTCACTCTTTGTCTGAAATGTATGAGCTAAATTAAGAATATTTTAACTGACTTTAACGGTTATTGTATGTATTTCTTGTTTCTTTTGAATATTGAAAGATGCATTTTAATTCACTTACTATTCATTTTAAAATGTCTCCCCAATGTTGCATTGTATATTATTGCATTGTTCTGTACTAGAAGTTAAGATTATGTATTAGGTAATAAATCTAATATGTTTCTAATATATTTTCTCATTCTTGTGTTTGTATATTACCATTCAACGTATTCAGGATCATTTTAAATCGTATGTTGTGCTTTATTTATTGTTTTCCTTGGACTATATCTATTATTAGGTCAGTTTGTTTCTGGTTTAGATTGGTCAGTTTAGGTAATACGAATGTTTTTGCGATAAATTTTATGAACTCACATGGTCAGTTATAAAAACTAGATAGATGCCATGTTTAGTTATGATGCAGCCTCTGAAAACATAGTTAAAATTGGACTTATAATTATTTCAGACTATACTGGTTGCAATGAGGAAATATTCTGAGCTTGAGTGTGTGTTAATAATCTCAAGAGGGTGGTATGTGCGCATAATTGTACATCTGTAGTTGTACTTGATCCATACCCCTCAGGGTTTTGTGTACATCTGTAGTTGTACTTGATCCATACCCCTCAGGGTTTTGTACATCTGTAGTTGTACTTGATCCATACCCCTCAGGGTTTTGTGTACATCTGTAGTTGTACTTGATCCATACCCCTCAGGGTTTTGTACATCTGTAGTTGTACTTGATCCATACCCCTCAGGGTTTTGTACATCTGTAGTTGTACTTGATCCATACCCCTCAGGGTTTTGTGTACATCTATAGTTGTACTTGATCCATACCCCTCAGGGTTTTGTGTACATCTGTAGTTGTACTTGATCCATACCCCTCAGGGCTTTGTACATCTGTAGTTGTATTTGATCCATACCCCTCAGGGTTTGTACATCTGTAGTTGTACTTGATCCATACCCCTCAGGGTTTTGTGTACGTCTGTAGTTGTACTTGATCCATACCCCTCAGGGTTTTGTACATCTGTAGTTGTACTTGATCCATACCCCTCAGGGTTTTGTACATCTGTAGTTGTACTTGATCCATACCCCTCAGGGTTTTGTGTACATGTGTAGTTGTATTTGATCCATACCCCTCAGGATTTGTACATCTGTAGTTGTACTTGATCCATACCCCTCAGGGTTTTGTACATCTGTAGTTGTACTTGATCCATACCCCTCAGGGTTTTGTGTACATCTATAGTTGTACTTGATCCATACCCCTCAGGGTTTTGTGTACATCTGTAGTTGTACTTGATCCATACCCATCAGGGTTTTGTACATCTGTAGTTGTACTTGATCCATACCCCTTAGGGTTTTGTACATCTGTAGTTGTACTTGATCCATACCCCTCAGGGTTTGTACATCTGTAGTTGTACTTGATCCATACCCCTCAGGATTTGTACATCTGTAGTTGTACTTGATCCATACCCCTCAGGGTTTTGTACATCTGTAGTTGTACTTGATCCATACCCCTCAGGGTTTTGTACATCTGTAGTTGTACTTGATCCATACCCCTCAGGGTTTGTACATCTGTAGTTGTACTTGATCCATACCCCTCAGGGTTTTGTGTACATCTGTAGTTGTACTTGATCCATACCCCTCAGGGTTTTGTGTACGTCTGTAGTTGTATTTGATCCATACCCCTCAGGGTTTGTACATCTGTAGTTGTACTTGATCCATACCCCTCAGGGTTTTGTGTACATCTGTAGTTGTATTTGATCCATACCCCTCAGGGTTTTGTGTACATCTGTAGTTGTACTTGATCCATACCCCTCAGGGTTTTGTGTACGTCTGTAGTTGTATTTGATCCATACCCCTCAGGGTTTGTACATCTGTAGTTGTACTTGATCCATACCCCTCAGGGTTTTGTACATCTGTAGTTGTACTTGATCCATACCCCTCAGGGTTTTGTGTTCATCTGTAGTTGTATTTGATCCATACCCCTCAGGGTTTTGTGTTCATCTGTAGTTGTATTTGATCCATACCCCTCAGGATTCGTACATCTGTAGTTGTACTTGATCCATACCCCTCAGGGTTTTGTACATCTATAGTTGTACTTGATCCATACCCCTCAGGGTTTTGTGTTCATCTGTAGTTGTACTTGATCCATACCCCTCAGGGTTTTGTGTTCATCTGTAGTTGTATTTGATCCATACCCCTCAGGATTCGTACATCTGTAGTTGTACTTGATCCATACCCCTCAGGGTTTTGTACATCTATAGTTGTACTTGATCCATACCCCTCAGGGTTTTGTGTACATCTATAGTTGTACTTGATCCATACCCCTCAGGGTTTTGTGTACATCTATAGTTGTACTTGATCCATACCCCTCAGGATTTGTACATCTGTAGTTGTACTTGATCCATACCCCTCAGGGTTTGTACATCTGTAGTTGTACTTGATCCATACCCCTCAGGGTTTTGTACATCTGTAGTTGTACTTGATCCATACCCCTCAGGGTTTTGTGTACATCTATAGTTGTACTTGATCCATACCCCTCAGGGTTTTGTGTACATCTGTAGTTGTACTTGATCCATACCCCTCAGGGTTGTGTACATCTGTAGTTGTACTTGATCCATACCCCTCAGGGTTGTGTACATCTGTAGTTGTACTTGATCCATACCCCTCAGGGTTGTGTACATCTGTAGTTGTACTTGATCCATACCCCTCAGGGTTGTGTACATCTGTAGTTGTACTTGATCCATACCCCTCAGGGTTTGTACATCTGTAGTTGTACTTGATCCATACCCCTCAGGGTTTGTACATCTGTAGTTGTACTTGATCCATACCCCTCAGGGTTGTGTACATCTGTAGTTGTACTTGATCCATACCCCTCAGGGTTTGTACATCTGTAGTTGTACTTGATCCATACCCCTCAGGGTTTGTACATCTGTAGTTGTACTTGATCCATACCCCTCAGGGTTGTGTACATCTGTAGTTGTACTTGATCCATACCCCTCAGGGTTTGTACATCTGTAGTTGTACTTGATCCATACCCCTCAGGGTTTGTACATCTGTAGTTGTACTTGATCCATACCCCTCAGGATTTGTACATCTGTAGTTGTACTTGATCCATACCCCTCAGGGTTTGTACATCTGTAGTTGTACTTGATCCATACCCCTCAGGGTTGTGTACATCTGTAGTTGTACTTGATCCATACCCCTCAGGGTTTTGTACATCTGTAGTTGTACTTGATCCATACCCCTCAGGGTTTTGTGTACATCTATAGTTGTACTTGATCCATACCCCTCAGGGTTTTGTGTACATCTGTAGTTGTACTTGATCCATACCCCTCAGGGCTTTGTACATCTGTAGTTGTATTTGATCCATACCCCTCAGGGTTTGTACATCTGTAGTTGTACTTGATCCATACCCCTCAGGGTTTTGTGTACGTCTGTAGTTGTACTTGATCCATACCCCTCAGGGTTTTGTACATCTGTAGTTGTACTTGATCCATACCCCTCAGGGTTTTGTACATCTGTAGTTGTACTTGATCCATACCCCTCAGGGTTTTGTGTACATGTGTAGTTGTATTTGATCCATACCCCTCAGGATTTGTACATCTGTAGTTGTACTTGATCCATACCCCTCAGGGTTTTGTACATCTGTAGTTGTACTTGATCCATACCCCTCAGGGTTTTGTGTACATCTATAGTTGTACTTGATCCATACCCCTCAGGGTTTTGTGTACATCTGTAGTTGTACTTGATCCATACCCCTCAGGGTTTTGTACATCTGTAGTTGTACTTGATCCATACCCCTTAGGGTTTTGTACATCTGTAGTTGTACTTGATCCATACCCCTCAGGGTTTGTACATCTGTAGTTGTACTTGATCCATACCCCTCAGGATTTGTACATCTGTAGTTGTACTTGATCCATACCCCTCAGGGTTTTGTACATCTGTAGTTGTACTTGATCCATACCCCTCAGGGTTTTGTACATCTGTAGTTGTACTTGATCCATACCCCTCAGGGTTTGTACATCTGTAGTTGTACTTGATCCATACCCCTCAGGGTTTTGTGTACATCTGTAGTTGTACTTGATCCATACCCCTCAGGGTTTTGTGTACGTCTGTAGTTGTATTTGATCCATACCCCTCAGGGTTTGTACATCTGTAGTTGTACTTGATCCATACCCCTCAGGGTTTTGTGTACATCTGTAGTTGTATTTGATCCATACCCCTCAGGGTTTTGTGTACATCTGTAGTTGTACTTGATCCATACCCCTCAGGGTTTTGTGTACGTCTGTAGTTGTATTTGATCCATACCCCTCAGGGTTTGTACATCTGTAGTTGTACTTGATCCATACCCCTCAGGGTTTTGTACATCTGTAGTTGTACTTGATCCATACCCCTCAGGGTTTTGTGTTCATCTGTAGTTGTATTTGATCCATACCCCTCAGGGTTTTGTGTTCATCTGTAGTTGTATTTGATCCATACCCCTCAGGATTCGTACATCTGTAGTTGTACTTGATCCATACCCCTCAGGGTTTTGTACATCTATAGTTGTACTTGATCCATACCCCTCAGGGTTTTGTGTTCATCTGTAGTTGTACTTGATCCATACCCCTCAGGGTTTTGTGTTCATCTGTAGTTGTATTTGATCCATACCCCTCAGGATTCGTACATCTGTAGTTGTACTTGATCCATACCCCTCAGGGTTTTGTACATCTATAGTTGTACTTGATCCATACCCCTCAGGGTTTTGTGTACATCTATAGTTGTACTTGATCCATACCCCTCAGGGTTTTGTGTACATCTATAGTTGTACTTGATCCATACCCCTCAGGATTTGTACATCTGTAGTTGTACTTGATCCATACCCCTCAGGGTTTGTACATCTGTAGTTGTACTTGATCCATACCCCTCAGGGTTTTGTACATCTGTAGTTGTACTTGATCCATACCCCTCAGGGTTTTGTGTACATCTATAGTTGTACTTGATCCATACCCCTCAGGGTTTTGTGTACATCTGTAGTTGTACTTGATCCATACCCCTCAGGGTTGTGTACATCTGTAGTTGTACTTGATCCATACCCCTCAGGGTTGTGTACATCTGTAGTTGTACTTGATCCATACCCCTCAGGGTTGTGTACATCTGTAGTTGTACTTGATCCATACCCCTCAGGGTTGTGTACATCTGTAGTTGTACTTGATCCATACCCCTCAGGGTTGTGTACATCTGTAGTTGTACTTGATCCATACCCCTCAGGGTTTGTACATCTGTAGTTGTACTTGATCCATACCCCTCAGGGTTTGTACATCTGTAGTTGTACTTGATCCATACCCCTCAGGATTTGTACATCTGTAGTTGTACTTGATCCATACCCCTCAGGGTTTGTACATCTGTAGTTGTACTTGATCCATACCCCTCAGGGTTGTGTACATCTGTAGTTGTACTTGATCCATACCCCTCAGGGTTTGTACATCTGTAGTTGTACTTGATCCATACCCCTCAGGGTTTGTACATCTGTAGTTGTACTTGATCCATACCCCTCAGGGTTTGTACATCTGTAGTTGTACTTGATCCATACCCCTCAGGGTTTGTACATCTGTAGTTGTACTTGATCCATACCCCTCAGGGTTTGTACATCTGTAGTTGTACTTGATCCATACCCCTCAGGGTGTGTACATCTGTAGTTGTACTTGATCCATACCCCTCAGGGTTTGTACATCTGTAGTTGTACTTGATCCATACCCCTCAGGGTTTGTACATCTGTAGTTGTACTTGATCCATACCCCTCAGGGTTTGTACATCTGTAGTTGTACTTGATCCATACCCCTCAGGGTTTGTACATCTGTAGTTGTACTTGATCCATACCCCTCAGGGTTTGTACATCTGTAGTTGTACTTGATCCATACCCCTCAGGGTTTGTACATCTGTAGTTGTACTTGATCCATACCCCTCAGGGTTTGTACATCTGTAGTTGTACTTGATCCATACCCCTCAGGGTTTTGTACATCTGTAGTTGTACTTGATCCATACCCCTCAGGGTTTTGTACATCTGTAGTTGTACTTGATCCATACCCCTCAGGGTTTGTACATCTGTAGTTGTACTTGATCCATACCCCTCAGGGTTGTGTACATCTGTAGTTGTACTTGATCCATACCCCTCAGGGTTTGTACATCTGTAGTTGTACTTGATCCATACCCCTCAGGGTTGTGTACATCTGTAGTTGTACTTGATCCATACCCCTCAGGGTTTGTACATCTGTAGTTGTACTTGATCCATACCCCTCAGGGTTTGTACATCTGTAGTTGTACTTGATCCATACCCCTCAGGGTTTGTACATCTGTAGTTGTACTTGATCCATACCCCTCAGGGTTTTGTACATCTGTAGTTGTACTTGATCCATACCCCTCAGGGTTTTGTACATCTGTAGTTGTACTTGATCCATACCCCTCAGGGTTTGTACATCTGTAGTTGTACTTGATCCATACCCCTCAGGGTTTGTACATCTGTAGTTGTACTTGATCCATACCCCTCAGGGTTTGTACATCTATAGTTGTACTTGATCCATACCCCTCAGGGTTTTGTACATCTGTAGTTGTACTTGATCCATACCCCTCAGGGTTTGTACATCTGTAGTTGTACTTGATCCATACCCCTCAGGGTTTGTACATCTGTAGTTGTACTTGATCCATACCCCTCAGGGTTTTGTGTACATCTATAGTTGTACTTGATCCATACCCCTCAGGGTTTGTACATCTGTAGTTGTACTTGATCCATACCCCTCAGGGTTTGTACATCTGTAGTTGTACTTGATCCATACCCCTCAGGGTTTGTACATCTGTAGTTGTACTTGATCCATACCCCTCAGGGTTTGTACATCTGTAGTTGTACTTGATCCATACCCCTCAGGGTTTGTACATCTGTAGTTGTACTTGATCCATACCCCTCAGGGTTTGTACATCTGTAGTTGTACTTGATCCATACCCCTCAGGGTTTGTACATCTGTAGTTGTACTTGATCCATACCCCTCAGGGTTTGTACATCTGTAGTTGTACTTGATCCATACCCCTCAGGGTTTGTACATCTGTAGTTGTACTTGATCCATACCCCTCAGGGTTTTGATACTTTACTTTAACAGTTATATTCTTACCACAAAATAAAGAACTTGCAATCTGAGAATGATGCTGTCAATTTAAGGAACATAAAAAATCTACTCTACTGAATAAATGTGATGCTTTATATACACGAAATACCAAAATTAGAGCTTATAAGTTTAGTATATACTATATATATATATATATATATATATATATATATAGATATATATATATATATATATATATATACTATTGACTGCTGAAAAGGCATTGTTGTAATTAACTATCGTCTATTAAGTGCCGAGCGTCGCCTAATTTGGTTTGTCCTTATGTGTATGGTATATTTTTTCAAAGTACTTTATGAAATAGTTTATTTGTTTCATTTGATAATTTGTTTTTCCTATATTTTAAATATATGGCGAATTAACAGTTTAACATTTTTTGTTTATACCCAAAACAGATAACAGTAAATTTAAAATTATGATAACAAATAACAGCAATTTACAATAGAAATCAGAAAACAGTGAGTTCAAATATCGATTATGTAGTAAAACAAGATAAAGTCCACAAGACGGCATTAATATGAATAACGAATAAAATCATTTGAAAAAATATGTATATTGTTTATATATACTATATTTACATAAATAACGAAGTTATGCCACTATTTAACGAATTTTGTTATTTAGTTTTCCTAGCAAGCTGGGACTAGTATAACTATTTATGTATAGATTCCTGTAGCAAGTAAAAAAGTAAACTTTGAGATATTGAGATGATTTGATAATAATGTTCTTTTCGTCATGCTACATATTGACTACAGGTACGTCCTTACCCGGTCATGTTACCAGGTTCTATTACTGGTTGGTTATATAAGGTGATTCAGGACACATACTCTGAAAATACATTGTCTGTGTTTTTTTTAACTTGCATCGTAGCAGGAATCTATTAATCAGATTAGTTATAATAGTTCCAGCTCGTAGTTAGTATGTAATTAAAATATTCATAATTAAAATGAAATGTCATCAAAGATACCAAGGTTAATAGAATTTACTACGCCAGACGCGCGTTTCGTCTGTTCGAGACTCATCCGTGCCGCTCGAACCAAAACAATATTTAAAAATCCAAATAAATGAGATATTATAGAGCTTATATCACCAAAATTCCGAAACGTTATGCCAGATCCGGCTAAGGCTATCTACACTTTGAAAATAGAAAAACCTAAGAATTAAAATAATTTTCGAATTTTCAGGGCAGTAAATTTGGACAATGACTATATCAATGAAAGAATAAATGATATTCCTGTCGACACCGACGTGTGACTAAGGTTATACCCTTGAAAACTAACAGTCCACCAGCAGTGGCATCGACCCAGTGGTTGCAAATGCAGTGTCATCAAATGTAACATAGTGATCTCATGGCTAATATAACTAGAGACTCCCATGAGCCTGTATAGCTCACCAGAATCTGAAACCAAGCATCCCTTTCTTATCCAGCTTTCCTTTCTTATAAGTAATTGACCAACACTTCTGCAAAAATCATTAATTTTGACCTTTTAAGGGAAATAACTCCTATAAGGAGGAGATTTTGATGCTTAGGAGGGAGTTTCACTTCAAATTGGCTGTACCTGTTATACTTTTTTAACAATCTGCCAAAAACTGTCTTGATCCCCCTTTCTATATAAGGTCAAAGTAGTCATGCAGGTAGTCAGCTGTCACGATTTGCACAATTTTGGTAGAGGATATCCTAAAGATAATGTGTGCAATGTTTCAAAGCAATCCTTTCATTGGTTAAAGAGGAGAAGATTTTTTAAAATCAATTAAAATTCATTAAAAAATTGATCAAGGAAAATAATTCCTGAACGGTTTATCAGACAATCTTGACCCCAAGTCATTTTTTTGTAGCTCTCATAAAGCAAACAATTAAGCAATGCTAATATTTTCTCTAGTTCTGATAATTTTTAAGATTTTGAGGCAAAAATTGCAAAAATCATCAATTTCGACAATTAAAGGGCAATATCTCGTACAAAGACTCATCATACAATTTCGACCCAGTAGAGCTTTTGATGCTGATGAAGGCATGTATCTTCGGTTTTCCTGTATCTGTTATACTTTTTGAACTATAAGCCAAAAACTGTATTTTGACCCCCCTGTTCTATTTTTAGCCATGGTGGCCAGGTTGGTTTGTCTGAGGCCATGATTTGTGCAAACTTGGTAGAGGACATTTTACTGATGATGTGTGCAAAGTTTCGAAACAATCCCTTCAGTCGTTTGGGAGGAGAAGACTTTTAAAGAAAAGTTAACGACGACGTCGACGACTGACAAGGAAGGACGCCAAGTGATGGCAATAGCTCACTTGACAGTTCGGGTCAGGTGAGCTAAAAAGGGAGGGTGAACACCGAAAATTCTTATACATATTGACTGACCAGAGAAGATAACAAAAGCACTATAACAATTGATTGTATAAAATATGCGTCTCTGAGTGTAATTTTGAATTTTAAAAAAACTATTAAAAAGAGTTTTAACAGAATCGTACCTCCTTTGTTTGAATTTTTTTTTTCGTCGTTTATTTTAAAGTAATGCATGATTTTTTGTGAAAATCTCAGTGGATATCACATTTATGGTAAAATTATTAATAATTTCTTGCATTTTTAACTCTTCATTTCAATAAAATTTATAATAATAATGACAGACTTACACCTATATTATTACTTCAATTTATTACTGATAGAAATAAACGAGTTCGGTATAAGAAGAAATAATAAAAATGTTTAACAAGGAAGGTAATTTTGACTAAACATATCATTTTTCAGCCATTTACGAACAGTTATTTCCTACGGAAGCGTATTAGGGCCACCCATTTTTTTTGTTAATTGTAAACTTTTTTCTCGGAATTATCGACTTTATTCTCTGAATTATCGACTTTTATCTCGGAATTATCGACTTTAATCTAGAAATTTCCGACTTTAATCTCGGAATTATCGACTTTCTTAGCTGTAGGTATTTTGTTGAGCTTGTATATTTTCAAAATAGTAATAATATAAAATGCTAAAGAGTTTATGTGAAGATGCTGTTTCTATGAATGTTGCCATGTTGAATTTCCAATCAGCAGCAATTTGTCGGACAGTATCTGAAAAGAAGCTGTTTTGGTTCTCATAGGTTACTATGTTAAGTGATATTCCGTGGCGGCAGCAATCTTGTATTTTAGATCGAAACAAAAAACTAAAAATTAGTAAAGGACCATCAGCTGTACATTTCTATTAATAATATCACAATTCCTTGTGCCAAGCGGTTTGAACAAATTTTGAAATTTCAGCCAATCAGAACGCATTTGCAGTTCTGGCAGCCATGTTGAACTTCCTATCGGCTCGAAAAACACAAAATAATAAGATTACTATCCAAGATTAACTTCTGCATTATTTTGTTTAATTGTATGGAACGTTAGTTTCATAGAAGCTGTTTGAGGTTTTCCCCATAGGGTCCTATGTTAAGCTGTGTTCTACGGTGGTGACCATCTTGGATTTTGGATCGGCAAAAAAACTCACAATTTGTAAAGGACTGTCTAAGGTACATTACTGCAATATTTCAAATCAATCTGCCAAGAGGTTTGTGAGAAGACGATTTTTTTTTATTCAGGCAATCAAAACACACGAGTATCCCTTTTAGCCGTGTTGAATTTCCAATTTGCTAAAAAAACTCAAAAAAATAAGATAACTATTCAAGCTTTATTTCTGCATCATGTGCCATAACTGTGTGTAACAGTTTCGTAGAAGCTATTACTGTGTTTTTCCCACAGGGTCCTATGTTAAGCTGTGTTCCACTGTGGCGGCCATTTACTGGATTTTGAATCGTCAAAAAAACTTAATTTTAGTAAAGGACTATCAAAGGTACATTCATGCAATATTTCAAATCGATCTGCCTTGCGGTTGGTAAGAAGAAGATTTTTGAAATTTCAGCCAATCAGAACGCATTATTGGACCTGGAAGCCATTTTGAATTTGCAATAAACTCGAAAAACTAAAAAAAAAAAAATTAAGATAACTATCCAATCTTCATTTCTTCATAATTTGGCTCCAATATGTTTCCGAGAAGAAGTTGTTTGTATGTTTTCCCCATATGGTCCTATATTAAGTCCTTCGATGACGGCCATCATGGATTCTTAAACTTTGTAGAGGACCATCTAAATGATTTAGTAGTTACATATCTGTATATCATCTGGTTATGGATAACGAAAAATAAGCAAATCCACAAAACATAGCACATGTAAATGACTACAATAACCCCGCTGTATTAACACGGTTTGAAATCACTGTTTCTGACACATCTTTGGACCAGAATATTTATGTTTGTTTAAATAGTCTTTCAGCAAGTTTTTATTGGGAGTAGGAAGCTGGATTATCTGGGGAAAAATCTATGACAATTGATCTGAAAACTGGCAATTCTTGTTAATTAAAGTTGCAGTTGAGCACTGCCCGCAGTGATACTCGAATCTGCAAGTTCAGTGTTCCAGAAAATTTACGGGTGTGACATTAGAACCATTCCCCAATAGTGACAGGTGTGACATTAGAATCACCCCCCCCAACCCCCCCCACCCCCCCCCCACCCCCCCCCCCCCAATATTGGCAGCAGTCCCTTTTTTGCTTCTCCTTGTATGGCATTTAATGAAGTTAAATAATATACAGTATCATTGTATACAATTACAGGGAGATTTAGAGTTGTTTTTTTAATGCAAAAGATGTTTCGGAGGACATTCTGGGATAAAAAAAAATATGTTTAACACATTATTTTAAGCTGGTTTTTTTTTATACATTTGACGTACACAATACTTTTCAAGTTAACAGTTTGATATTTTTTATCTCGTGGCCTGGGGTGGGTGAATTATTCAACAATCGTGCATTAAGGTAAACAATCCCAATCTGAAGTCCTAATAAGTCAAACCATATATTACACATATATCCATTCCGCACACACGCGCAATGCGACGTAACGTCACAATGTTAGCGGCAGAATTTTGAAGTTTGGATTAAAATATTGTCAATAAATAAGACATAGGGAAGGCATTTATTGCAAAATATTTAATAAATTTGTGTTGAAGTGTATTTTAACCACTGTACATTTCAAATCTGGAAGGATTTCTGGACAGAAATTTTTCATCATGAAAATGGTGGCTATAGGCGACCTGAATTGAAAAACACAGGATATTGCCATATTAGAACTGTAATATTCCATTCTGGGTATGATGTTGTACCCATTTATCACGGGCTGGGTATTTATATTCTACTTTCTACCTCGATATCGCTCGGTGAAAAATAATCTAATATAAAGGCCCAACCCAAGTGTAAATGAGTACAACTTCATATCTCCCATGAATTATTTCTTAAAAATAATACTAAAGGAAACTTTCCTTGGATCAATATTGAAGGGATATCGCTCGCCTCATAGGTCACACCTATTAACATATTTTACTAATCATTTCATTGGTTAAGGCAAGGGATCTATAAACCCTCTCATCATCCTCCCAATGGAGGATGCCCTCTCATATACTGCATACATACAGACTGAGTCGTCGTTTTTATTATAGGCATAGCAGATGTAAATACAACTTTATCGACTGCAATGGTAGTTTTACAGCAACTTAAATTCATATGTATATGATTTAACAGTAACGTGCCTACCGAATTCTACAAAAGAAAATGCACAATATAAGAAACAATTTAAGAAGTTTTGACTACTGGATGTCTGTAGCTAAAAAGAAGCAATTGCACACATTTTAATACCGCCAAAATATCATTAGCCGCTACCACATGATAATACAAAACTACGTTGATTGGCTCATTATGATCATGTACGTGCAATCGACTCCAATCAAGGATTATCAGTTTTCGTACCGAAGGTCGGGATTTTCTTCGAGTTCTCCGGATTTATCCCCTAATGCATTGATATAGCTGAAAAATTGCTGCAAATTGGAGTTTAATGCACAATATTCAAACAAACAATAAAAAAGTTCGGGATCAATATCCTGTGTCTGTGCAACTCTTAAGACCGGAAGTGATAACTGATCTTTAAACTTTTGTAAACATTGTTACATTAGTGAAAGAAATAGATTTTAAATCGTATATTCTTGCAGAAAACATAAAAAGTTATAATTTATAAAACATCGTTCTCAGTCCTAAACAAGCTGATATGTCGCGTATTATCACAGCGCATGGATTAAAAATTGGTGTACCAGGTGACTGTCGTTTCATAATTCCATACCCACACAATAAAATTATCACATGTGCATGTACATAGAAGATAACATCGTAAGATCATACACATTAACGAAAAAACCAAACAAAACAGGCAATAAGACAAATATGAGGGAAATAAAGTATTAATGGCGGAACATTAGCATATATACGCAAGTCACCATGTTTTGGTGAGGGTTTTTTGCCTGACAAATGAAAAGTGCTTGCCATGAATGGTCGAGATTATGCTCCATTTGTAAATCAAAACAGGTTTATTTTAAAATCATCAATTATTCCCTCGAGATATTCAGCGTCTTGAAATCCAGCTGTATTTTTCATGTTGAATTATAAAGGAAGTGTAACCCAGGTGCAGTGAATTTAAAAAAAAAAAACATGTCAAGCTTTGTTGTTTGACTCTGGTTCACCTTGATATACTAGTAGCTGAAAATGGTGTTAAACACAACTCAAACAAACATGCGAGTTTTCCTTCATTTGACTAAACTTCCATAAATTAATTGCATAAAGTTCTATATAAGTTTAATAATTTACTTGTTGTTCATACCATGAATTTTACTGTTTTGCATAATCTAAAATAAAATAAATATTCATAAGCAACCAGCTAATTGGCAATCAAACCTTGAAAAACTGTGTGAACAGGGAGAAAAAGAACTGTACAGGATAAAGAAATACCCAAAGGGAAAGATTCAAATGACATCTGATTTTGTCAAGTTACCATAAGGGTAGTGTGTGTGTTTTTTCTAATGCACAATCTGAGATTTTTTATTGCAATAGGCTATAAGATATTTGTCTTCTGTGATTTATTTGGAGTCAGCTGTATATAAATGATATAAATCAAAGGAGTTCTAACACACAAACACACACACACACATACCCACAGGTTTGAGTTGTACACAACAGATAATTTTATGCCCAGAAATAATTGTCACCAAAGCAAGTGTCAAAAGTAAAGTGTTTGCAGTTATGGTTGATGGCCTTTATTTTCTTTAATTTCAAAATGTACTTTTCTTTGAAAATGTAAATTACAAGAGTGGAAATTTAAAATAGTAAAAGATACAAGTGTCTGAACGGTTATGAACCTACAAAAATAAAAATGCTCTTGGCCACAGATTTTATAAAATTAACAACAGAAGTTTGCAGTTTGCGATTTTTAGAACTCGAAGCAAGCCCATGTTAACTGGTGTTAGATTCTTTTGTCTCAACTTAACAGTAAAAGCTAGATTGGATGGAGAAATTATTTGGTAAATATTGAAATAGTACCCAGAATAACTTGCAGTGCAAAAATGGCTCTACTAGGTTATACATCTAAGTGAAATTGCTAAATTATTGATTAAAACATCTTAATTTATTATCACTATCAGTTTAATAATTTGATTATATTCTAAATGGCAATGAAATGTACTGAACTCTCAAATAAAAGACTAAAGTTAACATAAAAATATATTTATAGTAAAAGGTTCTGAAAATAGTTGAGCCAATCAAAACCAAATATGGTCATAATGTTTATTAGATAGACAAATCAATTTGTTGTCTTTGAAGACACTAGTACATATACTTGGGTATACAGTTTACATGTACTAGTATGTTCAAGGGAAAGGGAACACACTGTTTGCAGTAGATAAATATGTTTTAATTTGAGCACCTGGGTGCACCCATGGTTTTGATTATGTATAGGTTACTAATGTTCTGTTTTTGTTTTTTGGTTTTTGTTTGCATAGTGCGTGTTTTTCTATATCTGGATTCCGTTCTTCTTGTTGGTTCTGTTTTCTTGATATTTTTACCATAAATGTTATATCAAAACCTGTTTGAGCATCAGCCACTATTTTCTGCATAGGAGGTTGAATGCAGATGAAGAAAAATCGTGTATCAATAATTACACAGCCTTAGGAAAAAGTAAAAAAAAAAAATGTTTTTATTGAATGCAAACGTAATTACATTTTTACCAGCATTTATGTAAATTAGTCAGAGACTTTCAGGAATCTTTAATATTTCCCTAACAATTTCTTCAATTTTAGTACATATTTTTTTTTATAAAAGACTAAATTAGGAAATTGATTGCAAATTTATTACAGTATTATAATTTAATAGAGTAGTAACATCCTAATCTTTACTTATTTAATACCCATACATTTATAATATGGAGTAGCTTTTTGCAAAATGCAAGCACAGTCATCCAGTATTACCGAAGGTCCATGTGAGCTTATGCTATCACTTGGCGTTCGTTGTCTGTCGTACATCGTCTGTCGTCCATCGTCCGTCGTAAACTTTTTCAAAAATCTTCTCCTCTGAAACCACTGGGCCAATTTTTTTCAAACTTGACCACAATCATCCTTAGGGTTCCTAGTTTCAAATTTGTACCCAGGATGTTGATCAACAGACAAAGATGGCTGCTGTTACTAAAAATAGAACATGGGTGTCAACACAAGTTTTTGATCATTATCTCAAAAATTATAATAGCTATAGAGAAAACTATTACTTCAAATTGATCAGCACATTAAGTTCTACAATAGTTGCTATTAGTGTGAAGTTGTGTATTGGCTTCTTGTAGGAGTTTTTGCCCTTTAATGACAATTTTTGACAAATTTTTTGGTATTTACAATATAACTTGAAAAATATAAGAGCTAGACTGAAACTGTAAATAGCAAAAATGATCAGCAACACAAGCCCTACAATTCACTTTATTGGTCTGAAATTGTCAGATAACTCCTTTTATGTGTTATTGTCCTTAAATAGGAATTTTTTATGAAATTTTCTGTTTTTGTCCTGCAACTTAAAAACTATAACAGCTAGAGTGAAACTGTAAATTGCACAAATGATCAGCAATAAAAGCCCTACAATTCAGTTAATTGGTCTGAAATTGTCAGACAACTTCTTTTATGAGACGAGTTATTGCCATCTTAATGACAATTTTTTATGACATTTTTCGTTTTTGTACTGTAACAGCTAGAGTGAAACTGTTTATAGCAAAAAATCAGCAATACAAGCCCTACAATTCACCCTATAAGTCTAAAATTTGTCAGATGACTCCTTATAGGAGTTATTGCCCTTAAATGGCAATTTTTTATGAAATCTTTCATATAAATTTTGTCCTGTAACTTGAAAACCATAACAGCTTGAGTGAAATAATAAATAGCAATAAATGATCAGCAAAAAAAGCCCTACAATTCACTTAATTGGTCTGAAATTGTCAGATGGCTCCTTATAGGAGTTATTGCCCTTAAATGACAATTTTTTAATGAAATTTTTCATTTTGGTCCTGTAACTACAGCAGCTAGAATGAAATTGTAAATTGCACAAATGATCAGCAAAGCAAGGCCTACAAATGATTGCTTAGTCCAAAATTGCAAGATGACTCTTTATAGGAGTTATTGCCTTTTAATTATGAATTTGGACAAATGATCAGTATATTTATTTTAATTTAGTCTCTAACACACCTAGATTAAAACTGTAAATTTCTAAATGACCCTAAAGGACAAGGCCTACAAATCATTTAATTTTCAAAAATTGTTTGATTGCACCTTATAGGAGTAATTAACAAAAATTGTTTGATGGCACCTTATAGGAGTAATTAACAAAAATTTTTGAAGAAATGTAGTTTTTCGCAGTAACTCAAAAGCTAGACTGAAACTGTAAATTACAAAAAGTTGAAGCCATTTGTGTTCCAGGTAAGAGATTACAGGCTCTAGTTTAAGCCCATAAACTACCAAGCAGTTATGTACAGCAAGTGAAAATAATTATTATCTTTTAAATTTAATAAATAGAAAAACAATATTTAACAATTAGTCAAATAATATTTTCAATTCACAATTTTTAGTGTCGTTATTTGCGGAGGAATTCATGTATAGTCAAAGTCATCAATTCATATAATTATGACCTCAACAATCAGTCACATGCTCGAATACCAAGTTAGGTTATACGAAATGGACAATGGTGATCAGTTGTTGAGTATTTAAGGAAATTAAAATATTAATTGATAATTTTGTTCTATTTTAATTTGTCACATAAAAAATAAAATAAAAGATATAAATAAAGAAAAAATAAAAAAAGGAGTCTATCTCATCTTTATTTAGGAATGCAAACCTTTTGTGCTCAACACTGTCCATTGTTCATGTTGTTTGTTGTGTCCCAGAATACTATTGACAGCCAGATGTAAAATATGATTGGCCGATTTTAGTAATACACATAAATCAGTCAATCCGCAAAAATACAAAATACCATGTGGTAGACTTCTGACAAATTAAAATACAGCAAAATTTTCAATTACTAAATGTTATACAATTAATGACTTTGATATAGGGCGCTATCAGGATTTATCTTCCAGAGATACTAGTGAGGGCTGAGAAATCTGTATATTAAAGTCAGTAATTGTTTTATTATATGAATAAAATCACCATCTTCCTTCATCAGAGAATGGTTACAATTTGTAATTGTTGTAATACTGGTTACTCTTAATAATTTTTTTGTTTCATCACATTTCAAATACTGAGAAGAGTACTAGTGTAAATAAATCAACAATTGTATTCTTACATTTTTAACAGTATATTTTATAATTACCGATGATCTATTCAATTACCACTAAAATTGAAATTTATAGTTATATTAGATCAGTCATTAAAAACTGGCTTGAACTGGTAGGTACTAGATCAATATTAGATTCCACTTGACTACAGTGCAGCAGACAAAATTGTAGTACTGTTGTGATTTATTGTGACCCTAAAGTTGCTTATAGACCAATCAAAAACATGAAAAATTCTATTCATGTAATAATAACAATTAACCTTATGAACTTTTATAAATGATTTTGTTCCCAATTATGGTGGTGGGTATGCAGTTTATAAAAATATCTTTACTTTATATCCTATCACGTTGATCTTAATTATCACTCCAATTATTAGTGAATGAATAGATTTTATACCAAAACATACTACTACAAGTTTATTTGTATTTCACAATCTTGTTTGAAATGTATGCATTAAAAAAGATTTGTTTAAATCTAAAAATCAGTGAGAAATATGCTGATCTAAAAAATTATTCAAATCTGCATTAACCAATGGCTGGCCAGGTAATATTAATTTTAACCAGTCATGTATTTGTATTCATTGATCTGTACTGGAATGTTTTGAAGAGATCAAGGTCTGACCAGAGTTTTGATCAATAATTAATTGATCTGCATTCAAGCATCAGGAAGACTTTGATGAAGATTACATTAATGATTTATTGATATAATTTTACATTAAAATAATATGGTAATGTTTTCATTGATTCCATGAAGGTAAAATCTTTCCCTGAACATAATTTTTTTTAATTTCTGAAAAATAAATATATGCATGTATGTGTACTTAATTAAAATAGCTGATTTTGTATAAAATTGATGTTTTTTTCAGCTAAATCATAAAATTTCTGCTACAGTATAACTAAAAATTTTGATTATTATTTATAAGCTTGAGACAATTGTAAAGTAAAGAATGGTTTTGATTAATAACCTTTCAGTATTTAATATTTGTTACTTGTGTATGTGTGTTTTTGGGGTATGCAAAATTTCACACACAAAACAAAATAACTGTTTATATCATTGTGGTGGTCGCTGTATACAACAAATTATTGTTTATATGTATTGTTGACTTAAATAGATTTCTTTGCTTTATACTTATTTAATGACTTAACATTTATTATATAATATTTGTGGTCAAAGGATGCCAATCCCCACTGCCACCTGTTATGTATGAGGATGCTATTGGAAATCAATAACTGAATTAATATTTCATTGTTACAACTGAGAATTATTTTCTAATGCTATTGGTTTTCAATATTGCTTCATCAAAAATTCTCCCCATGATGAATTGATATAACAATTATTACCATTTATAATATTATTGTAATTTAAAAAATCAATATCCGCTGGAATCTTATAATTATCCAACAATGTTATATCTTCAGAAACATTCAAAGCACCTTAGTTGTGTTTTTGAAATCTGTGTTGCAGGGAGGCTTAATATAGTTGGATTGAGAGAATTATGATAATATATGGTAGTGAGTAAAGACATGACGTTATTCATTAACATTTAAGGAAAATATTTCAGCATTGTTTGGAATCCCAACTATTTGTGTTTGTTCTTTTTCAGGGGATAAACAACTAGCCACAGAGATGGATATATGACATAGAATTCAATTAGTTTTGAAAAGACTGTCTTCAGAATCATGATGGGAATGTGATGGAATTCTTTTCCTTTTGATTTTTTTAAGTGTGCAGGAGAAACTGAGAGCATCCATTATTACCCATTCCTATCGAGATACTTGTATATATTGGAAAATAGCAATATTATCTATAATATAGAATCTTGTTATACCATAAACAAATAAGGTAAGGTGTGTTGTTATTTATTTGTTTTTCTTATAGGACAATTTTTCTGGTACAAAATATTAAAATGTTATGTATTGACGTCATTCACCATATTGAAGACTTGAAATAAGTAAAAAAATACAATTTCAGATAATCAAATTAATAACTAGAACTAATTAACAATAATGAAATTATAGATGACAGGTACATGTACAATCTTATGTTGACTTGTCTTAAGTCTGAACATGGCAGCATGTCTGTCATGATTATGTCACATACTCATGTCAATATGTAATTTTTGGTAAACATTATGGATAATCCTTAGCTTATTAGGTTCCATTCCTTTTTTTCAGCAAATTGAGCTCATTTTTTAACTGTACCTTGATAAAAAAAAGAATTAAAAATGTATTTAGTGCTTCATAATTAAGGGGACGATGCCTACATACAACTTCTTTTCAGTATTGAAATAAATCAGAAATAAATTGTGTTCTTCATAAGCTGTCACTTTGTCCTTTGTATTGGATTAGAGACTCCTTGGTCCATAAGCTGTCCCTTTGTTCCTTGTATTGGATTAGAGACTCCTTGGTCCATAAAAAACTTTTTCAGAAAGTGACTGAATTTTCAATTCCTTTTCCATATACATGTGTATATTTCCAGTTAAGTCATCAACGAGTGCTATCTTAAAGCTATATGCATAAAGTATGTAAGATTTTTATATTGTTACTTAATACATGTACTCCTCATTAAAACTATCTAGAATAAAGACTTAAACATATGCTTCTAGTGATCTGAAGTCTTGTTTTCTAGAAAGATGTCTTCAGTTAAGGTTGCTGTGCGTGTCCGTCCCTTCAACAGTAGAGAGGTGTCACATGGTTCAAAGTGCATTATTGGAATGCAGGACAAAACTACAAGTAAGTCTGCTTATAGATATATGCTTTTGTGTGACTAGTTCTTGCAGTTTCAATGGCAAAAATTTTTAAATCCTGTAGAGAATTTGGATAATGATTGACTATAATGTTCATTGGAAAATAATTCAAATATAATAGTATTAAATCTACATTGGTAAGGAAGGGAATTATGTAAATGAATGAAATAATACACTATTATAGAATCTAGAATTCTATAATAACTAGAATAAAACGTAAAATTTGTAAGGGGTACTAGTATAATGGGGTAGGAAGGGATTGTGTAAGGGCAATGCCATTTAATAGTCTATAATGGGGTAGGGATTGTGAAAGGGCTATGCCATTTACATGTAATAGTCTATAACTGGGTAGGAATGGACGTGTAAGGGCTATGCCATTTAATAGTCTATAATGGGGTAGGTTGATTGATTGATTGATTGGATGTTTGCTTTACGTCAAGCGAGCAATATTTCAGCTATATTCAGGACGGGAACAAGTTAACAAACAATACATCAATTGAAAAAGTGGTGGGATGGGACACAGGGTACAAAATTTTGACTGCCACTGGAAAAGTATTGGAGTATTGGGTAGTGTCGGAGAATTTAGCTTTTTGTAGCGGCTACAATGAGCCTACTCTTCCTCAAAATCTACAAAAGGGATCTTTATTGTGCAAGGAGCGTGGCACTCTCCAAACACGTTACCCACTAGGGTTCGCAGCCAAGCTTTCCGTATTATGACCTGACAACCCCCAAACCAGAGGGTCTCCCCTATCGGCCACCCGGGGACGCGCTGGGCTGAGAACTGGGAACCATCCCAGTATGTAGTAAGGCCAATGCCATTTAATAGTCTATAATGGGGTTGGACCCTAGGGATTGTGTAAGGGCTATGCCGTTTAATAGTCTATAATGGGGTTGGACCCTAGGGATTGTGTAAGGGCTATGCCGTTTAATAGTCTATAATGGGGTTGGACCCTAGGGATTGTGTAAGGGCTATGCCGTTTAATAGTCTATAATGGGGTTGGACCCTAGGGATTGTGTAAGGGCTATGCCATTTAATAGTCTATAATGGGATAGGACCCTAGGGATTGTGTAAGGGCTATGCCATTTAATAGTCTATAATGGGGTAGGACCCTATGGATTGTGTAAGAGCTATGCCATTTACTAGTAATAGTCTATAATGGGGTAGGAATGGGTGTAAGGGCTATGCTATTTAATAGTCTATAATGGGGTAGTAAGGGATTGTTATTTTGGGACATGGGCTCTCAGTGGTAATATAATATAATCTGACAGGATAAAGCTGAAAAAACATGATTCTTTGTTGTGGGTCTATGTTTGAGGTTCTGTAGTACTGTTGTATATCCCAATATGACTTTCCAGTGTTGTCATTTTATGTCAGACATGTATGCAAAAAGTGATTTCAGTTTTAATCTTGTTGTAGCTTAGGCAGAAGTTATGTGACAAAATCAGAAGGTTATAACTCAATTTTAAATTGTTTATTTGTATTTGTTTTTGTATTTGTACCGCTGTTGACTGCTAAACAACTCAAACAAGGGTTTTTTGTACCTAGGTTGAAGTTATCTCTCCAGAAGTTCTATGGTTGTCACCATGACTTAATTGATTGTTATGGGAAATCAGTGTCTCAAATACAATCTGACATTTTTGCTGAGTCATAGGTAGTGTTTCTTATTCCTGGATATGACTTTTCCCTAGACATGACAATGAGTACCTCGACGGGTGTCTAATTAGAGGCACCTATGGTTTTTTGTGTTGTGTTTGTCTATATCCGGAGTTGTAACTGTCCCTTGACTTTTGGCTCTTGTTGTCGGACGGTTTTCTTTGCTATTTTCTTGTATGATATAAGAAAACTTCTAAGTGTGAATGATACTGTAAATGTGTTATAAAGTCATGTTGTTTGTTTGTCCTTTATGTTTGTATATGTAAAAGTCATTTATACAGTATATCATTCATATGGGCTGTTAATTATATTTTACATGCATTATACATGTATTCTTTCAACACCTAAACTTCATAAATTTCAGCTATTACAAATTTGAAGGCTGGACCAAAGGAAAATAAAACAAAGAACTTCAACTTTGACTACTCATATTGGTCTCACACAACAGTAAGTATATATTAGTTCAGTTACCATGCCAACTGTAGTCATGGTAGTGGTTAACTACTACCCTCTGTCGTACATCACAATTTAAAGATTTTAGTTGTTTCAGTAAAAGAATTCTTTACCAAATAGAATTAAACTTAGAATAAATGTTGTTGTAAATGTCCATTATATGATAACGAATTTCTTTGCAGATATCTTTTTCAGATATATATTATAGCTTATTAGAAACTCGTGACCTTTCAAACCTTTAAGTACGGTAATGTTCCAAGATGATCACATGCAATGTACATGTGTTGATTAGAAATCCAACATGGCCAACACAGTGTACAGCTTCTATAAACTATAATCTGATTGGTATCTGATGGTACTTGTAGCCAACATTTAGGGAGGTGGGGTGGTTAAGGAACCATCTATTCATATTCACTAGCCAGTTAGGATTTACTTCTCTCGAGCAGATTATAATCCTTGGCTAGCGAAGATGTTTTGTAATTTTCTGATAATATATATAGATATTTTTCACTATTTTGGAGTATTTTTCTTTTATCCTATCTCACTCTACTAGCATGAGATGGACCCATCTCAACTCGCTGTCAGGATGTTGTTAAATAACAATGTGATGTCACAATGTAACAAAATAAGATACACAGATTATTTACACTTTTTGAAACTCAATACTCAATACTTTTTGATGAGATAGGGGTTAGAAAAAGCCTCATTAAAAAAAGTATAAATATCTTATCATAAAAAATACATGTACTACATGTAGATTAGTCATTTTACCCCAATTTTCTCATTCAGTGAGGAAAAGTATAGAAATATTAAAAAAAGAATTTTGGATTAATATTAACAGTCATTAAATACAATTTCAGTAATACAAAAATTATAAATTCTGTTTCTCTCTATATATGTATAGACTTGAGTAAAAATTATTTTGGGTAAAATATTGAATTATTTATAGAAGAATGACAATTTTTTTATATAATTCTTAAACATTTTGAACACTAATCTACATTTGTATTTACTCTAGAATAATAAGATATTATTCAAGCCAAAAATAAAAATAGTAGTATTTCGAGCCTAACTTTGGGTTAAAGAAGGCATTTTGAGCTGTAAAACATTTTCTTTTACATATACATGTACATGTGAGTTTTACTCTAAGATGCACATATTTATGCTTCTTTAAGTTTTGATTTTTCATTAACACATTATATATGAAAAATAAGCAAATAAGCATTATTGACCCATCATATGTTTTTGTTTATCTGGGTATTAATAAACACCTTATAAACCAACAATGAGGGAAAATATTGTTATTTTGACACCATAATCTTGAGAACTAATCAATATATCTCATAAAAGTAAATCAGTCATTGGTCAGTATATTTACAATATTACATGTAGTACATTTAATACCAATGGAAAACATGAAAAGAGTGCACTTCTAGGCGATTTTTATGCCCCCGCGACGACATGTCGGGGGGCATTAAGTTTTACTCATGTCCGTCCGTCCGTACGTCAGAACAAATTTCCGTCAAGCTTTTCTCAGAAACCGTACATGAGAACAATTTTAAATTTGGCAGAGTGGTTCAGTATCACAAGTTGTACGTCCTAAGCGAATTTCAGACCTGTCGGACAACTACTTCCTGTTTGGGACTTCATTTGTACGTAAATACTTCCGTCTGTATGTACAAATTTCCGTCAAGCTTTTCTCAGAAACCGTACATGAGAACAATTTGAAATTTGGCAGGGTTGTTCAGTATCACAAGTTGTATGTCCTAAGCGACTTTCAGACCTGTCGGACAACTACTTCCTGTTTGTGACTTACTTTAGCGGGGGCATCCGTGTCCCATGGACACATTCTTTAATTTTTTAATTGAAACTTTCGGCCTGTATTTGAGTGATAGCCTGACATCACAAACACATATTGTAATCGACAAAATGCAGCAAACCAGAACAGAATACAAAATATCGTTAGAAGTAAGGATACGGGTTACAGGATATTGAAATTTTAAGTTGAAATTCTTGACTGATTATGTGAATTTTTATGTTTGTTTGTTTGATTGTGTTTAATGCCGCTTTCAGCAGTTTTTCAGCTATATCATGGCATCCAGTTTTTTATTGGGGGAGGAAGCCGGAGTACCCAGAGAAAACCCCCGACCTGCGGTAATGAAAATTGGCAATCCTTGTCAATTAAGATTGGAGTCGAGTACACCCTGCCTGCAGTGAGAATCGAACCCGCAATCTCAGTGTTGACAGATCACGGCACGTGGTCAATAGTAGACGAACTACCTTGACCACTCGGCCACCGAGGCCCCTGAATTTTTATGCAAATAATGATAATATTACTAATTTTTCAATAATTATTTTAAAACATTTATGAGTTCATTGCAAACTCCCTCCCTTCCCCACAAAAACCTTTAAAGGGTGTGACAGAAACAAGACAATGTAGGCTATATATTTTGGCAAGTTACTGTCCTGCTATTACCTGCTCTATCATTAGGAATATTCATACAATAAAATCATCAGAAACAAATTGAAAAATTGATTTGATAAAATTCAGAGTGGTCACTTGGTTTTCTGTACCAAGTTCATCATTCTAATGTCAATCAGAAATTCAAAATGACCAGTTAAATTTGGCTTACATAGTTATACATACTCTATATAACCCTTGCCATTTTGATACAGAGTTAAAATTGACTTTATTTTCTAGGTTATAAGTCACACTTAACCAGAAGCTGTATGGTTGTTTTATAAAATCTTAAGGTTTTATATAGTTATATGACTGTACTTATGATTTGGTTGCATCTATATATATGAATCTTAAAGAAGAAATATAAAACTCTGTTAAATTTTCCATTTATATAAGGAAATTTCCAATAAGTAGAGTTTGAAATTACTGAAAACTCACATATAGTGGGGCCTTGATGGCCGAGTGGTTAAGGTAGTTAGTCTACTAGGGATCAAGTGGTCTGTCAACACCCATGTTGTGGTTCAAGTCTCATTGTGGGCAGTATGTACTCAACTCCAATTTTAATTGACAAGGAATGCCAGTTTTCCTACCGAAGGTTGGGTTTTCTCCTGGTACTCTAGCTTTCTCCACCAATAAAAACTGGATGCCATGATATAGCTGTAAAATTGCTGAAAATGGCAATAAACATTCAAACAAACATATGTCAAAGCTTTAGTAAGTGGATGTTACACAGCCTTTATCATGTTTATAAAATAGAAGCAACTTATTTATAAAAAAATATAGTAATATAACCCACACTAGGAGTTACCATAAAAAACTAGTAGGAAAAAATAGTTTGACAAGTTTGTTGGTACTGATATATGGACACGTAAGATGTCCATTACTGGAGGACACTATTGTCCTGGGTCTGCACCAGGTACTAAGGCTCCCTCTACCAACAACTTATTATACCCCCGCAAACTTGTTTGAGGGGTATATAGGAATCACCCTAGCTGTCTGTCTGTCTGTCCACATCCCTTGTAAGCGCTTCTATTCTAAACTTCTTGACAGATTTTAATGAAACTTTACATGAAGGAAGAACATCATATGTAGATGTGCGTGAATAATTTTTGTTGCTGTTGGATATTATTCAGGGGAGATAATTATACTTGAAGCGAAGCCAAGGGTATTCCTTTGTTAGCGTGCTCACAGTCCACACTTGGTACGATTAGTGCTGAACAAGACATTAATACCACTTATTTGGGAGTTGTTTTTAGCATGTTATCAGGATAATGAGATGTTCATGGTGTTGATTAAATTCTGATCAGATATTAAACATTTTCTTCAGCCTGCAGACAAGAATTTTGCCACTCAGAAGAAGGTGTACAGTGATATAGGATTGGAGATGTTAGACCATGCATTTGAAGGCTACAATGTGTGTATATTTGCCTATGGTCAGACAGGATCAGGGAAAAGTTACACTATGATGGGAAAGAATGAACCTGGACAGCAAGGAATTATCCCTATGGTAAGTAATCAATGATGGGAAAGAATGAACCTGGACAGCATGGAATTATTCCTATGGTAAGTAATAAGTGATGGGAAAGAATGAACGTGGACAGCAAGGAATTATCCCTATGGTAAGTAATCAGTGATGGGAAAGAATGAACCTGGACAGCAAGGAATTATCCCTATGGTAAGTAATCAGTGATGGGAAAGAATGAACGTGGACAGTAAGGAATTATATCAATGGTAAGTTATCAGTGATGGGAAAGAATGAACGTGGACAGCAAGAAACTATCCCTATGGTAAGTTATCAGTGATGGGAAAGAATGAACGTGGACAGCAAGAAACTATCCATATGGTAAGTTATCAGTGATGGGAAAGAATGGATCTTGACAGCAAGGAATTATCCCAATGGTAAGTTATCAATGATGGGAAAGAATGAACCTGGACAGCAAGGAATTATCCCAATGGTAAGTTATCAGTGATGGGAAAGAATGAACCTGGACAGCAAGGAATTATCCCAATGGTAAGTTATCAGTGATGGGAAAGAATGAACGTGGACAGCAAGAAACTATCCCTATGGTAAGTTATCAGTGATGGGAAAGAATGAACGTGGACAGCAAGGAATTATCCCTATGGTAAGCAATGTTCAACTTTTACACTCATTGTTTATTACAGTTTAAATTTTTTATTATCAGAAAAGGTGATATGAAGGGAATTGGAGCTTTTGTATTGAAACACAGGGCAGAGACAGTGGTTAATATAGAGTTCTTTTATTAAAACACAGGGCAGATACAGTGGTTTATATAGAGTTCTTGTATTAAAACACAGGGCAGAGACAGTGGTTAATATAGATTTCTTGTATTAAAACACAGGGCAGAGACAGTGGTTAATATAGAGTTCTTGTATTTAAACACAGGGCAGATACAGTGGTTAATATAGAGTTCTTGTATTAAAACACAGGGCAGATACAATGGTTAATATAGAGTTCTTGTATTAAAACACAGGGCAGAGACAGTGGTTAATATAGAGTTCTTGTATTAAAACAAAGGGCAGATACAGTGGCTAATATAGAGTTCTTGTATTAAAACACAGGGCAGAGACAGTGGTTAATATAGAGTTCTTGTATTAAAACACAGGGCAGATACAGTGGTTAATATAGAGTTCTTGTATTAAAACACAGGGCAGAGACAGTGGTTAATATAGAGTTCTTGTATTAAAACACAGGGCAGAGAAAGTGGTTAGTATAGATTTCTTGTATTAAAACACAGGGCAGAGACAGTGGTTAATATAGAGTTCTTGTATTAAAACACAGGGCAGATACAGTGGTTAATATAGAGTTCTTGTATTAAAACACAGGGCAGAGACAGTGGTTTATATAGAGTTCTTGTATTAAAACACAGGGCAGAGACAGTGATTAATATAGATTTCTTGTATTAAAACACAGGGCAGAGACAGTGGTTAATATAGAGTTCTTGTATTTAAACACAGGGCAGATACAGTGGTTAATATAGAGTTCTTGTATTAAAACACAGGGCAGATACAATGGTTAATATAGAGTTCTTGTATTAAAACACAGGGCAGAGACAGTGGTTAATATAGAGTTCTTGTATTAAAACAAAGGGCAGATACAGTGGCTAATATAGAGTTCTTGTATTAAAACACAGGGCAGAGACAGTGGTTAATATAGAGTTCTTGTATTAAAACACAGGGCAGATACAGTGGTTAATATAGAGTTCTTGTATTAAAACACAGGGCAGAGACAGTGGTTAATATAGAGTTCTTGTATTAAAACACAGGGCAGAGACAGTGGTTAATATAGATTTCTTGTATTAAAACACAGGGCAGAGACAGTGGTTAATATAGAGTTCTTGTATTAAAACACAGGGCAGATACAGTGGTTAATATAGAGTTCTTGTATTAAAACACAGGGCAGATACAGTGGTTAATATAGAGTTCTTGTATTAAAACACAGGGCAGAGACAGTGGTTAATATAGAGTTCTTGTATTAAAACACAGGGCAGATACAGTGGTTAATATAGAGTTCTTGTATTAAAACACAGGGCAGAGACAGTGGTTAATATGGAGTTCTTGTATTAAAACACAGGGCAGAGACAGTGGTTAATATGGAGCTCTTGTATTAAAACACAGGGCAGAGACAGTGGTTAATATAGAGTTCTTGTATTAGAACACAGGGCAGACACAGTGGTTAATATAGAGTTCTTGTATTAAAACACAGGGCAGATACAGTGGTTAATATAGAGTTCTTGTATTAAAACACAGGGCAGAGACAGTGGTTAATATAGAGGTCTTGTATTAAAACACAGGGCAGATACAGTGGTTAATATATATAGTTCTTGTATTAAAACACAGGGCAGAGACAGTGGTTAATATAGAGTTCTTGTATTAAAACACAGGGCAGATACAGTGGTTAATATAAAGTTCTTGTATTAAAACACAGGGCAGAGACAGTGGTTAATATGGAGTTCTTGTATTAAAACACAGGGCAGAGACAGTGGTTAATATGGAGCTCTTGTATTAAAACACAGGACAGAGACAGTGGTTAATATAGAGTTCTTGTATTAAAACACAGGGCAGATACAGTGGTTAATATAGAGTTCTTGTATTAAAACACAGGGCAGATACAGTGGTTAATATAGAGTTCTTGTATTAAAACACAGGGCAGATACAGTGGTTAATATAGAGTTCTTGTATTAAAACACAGGGCAGATACAGTGGTTAATATAGAGTTCTTGTATTAAAACACAGGGCAGATACAGTGGTTAATATAGAGTTCTTGTATTAAAACACAGGGCAGATACAGTGGTTAATATAGAGTTCTTGTATTAAAACACAGGGCAGATACAGTGGTTAATATAGAGCTCTTGTATTAAAACACAGGACAGAGACAGTGGTTAATATAGAGTTCTTGTATTAAAACAAAGGGCAGATACAGTGGCTAATATAGAGTTCTTGTATTAAAAAACAGGGCAGAGACAGTGGTTAATATAGAGTTCTTGTATTAAAACACAGGGCAGATACAGTGGTTAATATAGAGTTCTTGTATTAAAACACAGGGCAGAGACAGTGGTTAATATAGAGTTCTTGTATTAAAACACAGGGCAGAGACAGTGGTTAATATAGATTTCTTGTATTAAAACACAGGGCAGAGACAGTGGTTAATATAGAGTTCTTGTATTAAAACACAGGGCAGATACAGTGGTTAATATAGAGTTCTTGTATTAAAACACAGGGCAGAGACAGTGGTTTATATAGAGTTCTTGTATTAAAACACAGGGCAGAGACAGTGGTTAATATAGAGTTCTTGTATTAAAACACAGGGCAGAGACAGTGGTTAATATAGAGTTCTTGTATTTAAACACAGGGCAGATACAGTGGTTAATATAGAGTTCTTGTATTAAAACACAGGGCAGATACAATGGTTAATATGGAGTTCTTGTATTAAAACACAGGGCAGAGACAGTGGTTAATATAGAGTTCTTGTATTAAAAAAAAGGGCAGATACAGTGGCTAATATAGAGTTCTTGTATTAAAACACAGGGCAGAGACAGTGGTTAATATAGAGTTCTTGTATTAAAACACAGGGCAGATACAGTGGTTAATATAGAGTTCTTGTATTAAAACACAGGGCAGAGACAGTGGTTAATATAGAGTTCTTGTATTAAAACACAGGGCAGAGACAGTGGTTAATATAGAGTTCTTGTATTAAAACACAGGGCAGAGACAGTGGTTAATATAGAGTTCTTGTATTAAAACACAGGGCAGATACAGTGGTTAATATAGAGTTCTTGTATTAAAACACAGGGCAGATACAGTGGTTAATATAGAGTTCTTGTATTAAAACACAGGGCAGAGACAGTGGTTAATATAGAGTTCTTGTATTAAAACACAGGGCAGATACAGTGGTTAATATAGAGTTCTTGTATTAAAACACAGGGCAGAGACAGTGGTTAATATGGAGTTCTTGTATTAAAACACAGGGCAGAGACAGTGGTTAATATGGAGCTCTTGTATTAAAACACAGGGCAGAGACAGTGGTTAATATAGAGTTCTTGTATTAGAACACAGGGCAGACACAGTGGTTAATATAGAGTTCTTGTATTAAAACACAGGGCAGATACAGTGGTTAATATAGAGTTCTTGTATTAAAACACAGGGCAGAGACAGTGGTTAATATAGAGTTCTTGTATTAAAACACAGGGCAGATACAGTGGTTAATATAGAGTTCTTGTATTAAAACACAGGGCAGAGACAGTGGTTAATATAGAGTTCTTGTATTAAAACACAGGGCAGATACAGTGGTTAATATAGAGTTCTTGTATTAAAACACAGGGCAGAGACAGTGGTTAATATGGAGTTCTTGTATTAAAACACAGGGCAGAGACAGTGGTTAATATGGAGCTCTTGTATTAAAACACAGGACAGAGACAGTGGTTAATATAGAGTTCTTGTATTAAAACACAGGGCAGATACAGTGGTTAATATAGAGTTCTTGTATTAAAACACAGGGCAGATACAGTGGTTAATATAGAGTTCTTGTATTAAAACACAGGGCAGAAACAGTGGTTAATATAGAGTTCTTGTATTAAAACACAGGGCAGATACAGTGGTTAATATAGAGTTCTTGTATTAAAACACAGGGCAGATACAGTGGTTAATATAGAGTTCTTGTATTAAAACACAGGGCAGATACAGTGGTTAATATAGAGTTCTTGTATTAAACACAGGGCAGATACAGTGGTTAATATTTATTGAATCTAGTACTATATGAAGATTTTTTACATTTTATCTACTACCTGTATTGATGTGTATTAATCCTACCAACATGTAATGTATAAGTCTAATACGCAGATTGTGATTTTAATGTTTACTAAAGTTTTTTTTCTTCCATATTTCAGCTATGTGAAGATTTATTTACAAGAATAAAACAGATGAAAAGTGACAAAGACCTTAAGTTCTCTGTAGAGGTAAGACGATTGGTTGATTTATAAGACCTTAAGTTCTCTGTAGAGGTAAGATGATTGGTTGATTTATAAGACCTTAAGTTCTCTGTAGAGGTAAGACGATTGGTTGATTTATAAGGCCTTAAGTTCTCTGTAGAGGTAAGACGATTGGTTGATTTATAAGGCCTTAAGTTCTCTGTAGAGGTAAGACGATTGGTTGATTTATTGGTTGTGTCCAGTGTATGATATCAGGACGACTTTGATGTTAGAGGCCTTAGATTGTTAGTTGAAACATAGAAACATCTCTTAATAATATCTTAGCTGATTTTGAATTTAAACCAATGTTTTTACCAATCACAACATGAGAATATTGTTGCTATGGTAGCAGAGCAAAAGTCGGGTCTGATTCTCTGTCACCAAGGTTTTTAAAGACCTCAACTGTAAAGAATGATGACTTTTGTAGCAACCATTTAAAAAAGTTTTTTTTAAATAAAGCTGATAAATGAAGCTTGACCTTGGTCTGTGTTATACACAGTTTAATCCTGTCGTCGTCGGCTACCTACTCTTCATTGAATTTGCACTTCACCATTAAGGGTTGATTGGTAATTTTTATCTTTATCAAGTGTTCACGCTGTCAATCCACAAATTAATTATTTTTAACAACTGTCTTCTTTTAGCCAACTCAATCTTTGAAATTGTGTTGATAAGGATGCAGGTACCTACAAAATAGAGTTGGTCATTAGTCATATTAGTAATCAGGATCTGATTGGTCAGTCATATTAGTAATCAGGCCTCTGATTGATCAGTCAGATTAGTAATCAGGCTTCTGATTGGTCAGTCAGATTAGTAATCAGGCTCTGATTTGTCAGTCAGATGTGTTAAGTATTCATGAACAAAAAGCTTCCAGTATGAATGAGCCCACAGGATGTGAGGAGAATACACTCTGCAGATGTAAGACCTCCAAGACGGTCAGAGTGGGGAAACGCTTTACCCATGTGGGGTACTGGAGTAGGCCAACGCTACATCGGAGCAGCCCGGCCGTTAATAGGACATATGCTGCCGAGTTCTTCGACCAGGTATCCCGAAGGCCAGACTTCGACAAAACCACCATGGTGGAGTCCATGGATTACTAACCCTGTGATAAGTTGTGAGGTTTGTCCTTGGTTTGAGGTGGTGTTCTGTGATAAGTTGTGAGGTTTGTCCTTGGTTTGAGGTGGTGTTCTGTGATAAGTTGTGAGGTTTGTCCTTGGTTTGAGATGGTGTTCTGTGATAAGTTGTGAGGTTTGCCCTTGGTTTGAGGTGCTGTTCTGTGATAAGTTGTGAGGTTTGCCCTTGGTTTGAGGTGGTGCTCTGTGATAAGTTGTGAGGTTTGTCTTTGGTTTGAGGTGCTGTTCTGTGATAAGTTGTGAGGTTTGTCCTTGGTTTGAGGTGCTGTTCTGTGATAAGTTGTGAGGTTTGTTCTTGGTTTGAGGTGCTGTTCTGTGATAAGTTGTGAGGTTTGTTCTTGGTTTGAGGTGGTGCTCTGTGATAAGTTGTGAGGTTTGTCCTTGGTTTGAGGTGCTGTTCTGTGATAAGTTGTGAGGTTTGTTCTTGGTTTGAGGTGCTGTTCTGTGATAAGTTGTGAGGTTTGCCCTTGGTTTGAGGTGGTGCTCTGTGATAAGTTGTGAGGTTTGTCTTTGGTTTGAGGTGCTGTTCTGTGATAAGTTGTGAGGTTTGCCCTTGGTTTGAGGTGGGTTTCTGTGATAAGTTGTGAGGTTTGTCCTTGGTTTGAGGTTGTGTTCTGTGATAAGTTGTGAGGTTTGTCCTTGGTTTGAGGTGCTGTTCTGTGATAATTTGTGAGGTTTGTCCTTGGTTTGAGGTGCTGTTCTGTGATAAGTTGTGAGGTTTGTCCTTGGTTTGAGGTGGTGGTCTGTGATAAGTTGTGAGGTTTGTCCTTGGTTTGAGGTGGTGTTCTGTGATAAGTTGTTAGGTTTGTCCTTGGTTTGAGGTGGTGTTCTGTGATAAGTTGTGAGGTTTGTCCTTGGTTTGAGGTGCTGTTCTGTGATAAGTTGTGAGGTTTGTCCTTGGTTTGAGGTGCTGTTCTGTGATAAGTTGTGAGGTTTGTCCTTGGTTTGAGGTGGTGTTCTGTGATAAGTTGTGAGGTTTGTCCTTGGTTTGAGGTGGTGTTCTGTGATAAGTTGTGAGGTTTGTCCTTGGTTTGAGGTGGTGTTCTGTGATAAGTTGTGAGGTTTGTCCTTGGCTTGAGGTGGTGTTCTGTGATAAGTTGTGAGGTTTGTCCTTGGTTTGAGGTGGTGTTCTGTGATAAGTTGTGAGGTTTGCCCTTGGTTTGAGGTGCAGTTCTGTGATAAGTTGTGAGGTTTTTCCTTGGTTTGAGGTGCTGTTCTGTGATAAGTTGTGAGGTTTGTCCTTGGTTTGAGGTGGTGTTCTGTGATAAGTTGTGAGGTTTGTCCTTGGTTTGAGGTGGTGTTCTGTGATAAGTTGTGAGGTTTGTCCTTGGTTTGAGGTGCTGTTCTGTGATAAGTTGTGAGGTTTGTCCTTGGTTTGAGGTGGTGTTCTGTGATAAGTTGTGAGGTTTGTCCTTGGTTTGAGGTGGTGTTCTGTGATAAGTTGTGAGGTTTGTCCTTGGTTTGAGGTGGTGTTCTGTGATAAGTTGTGAGGTTTGTCCTTGGTTTGAGGTGGTGGTCTGTGATAAGTTGTGAGGTTTGTCCTTTGTTCATTGCCTCTTTATAACAGATCCTAATGCTGTAAAGCTATTACAGACTCCTTTATATGCTATATGTTATAGCTAATGAAAATTTATTAAATCAGATATTGTATTTTGAAGTAAGCAATTTTTATCCCACTTTTTCTGATTGACACTGTAAAATTTCATGGGAACTAATTGCCAAGTTTGAAAAAAACTTTAAAGCCAATACAAAAGTTATTAAAGCACCTTTAAATTATTTTTGGAATGATAATTCCAAAGCTAAGTTTCAGGAAGCTCTGTTGTCTACTGATTGTCAGACAAAAATCAATAACTTTATGCAACAAAATAATATTCATAACCCTAACAGTATTAATAATCTGGCAAAGGATTTAAATGAAATTTTTTTGTCTGTGGCTGAGGCTACTTTAAAGAAACCTATTGTAAATAAGAAAAAGAGTAAACCTAGAAAAAAGTGGTTTGACTATGATTTATTTAAAATGAGAAAAGAGCTTTTTTCTCTTGGGCAGATTTTTTCTATATTTCCAAAAGATCCTATTATAAGAGGTAAATATTTTAAACTTAACAGAAATTATAACAAAACTAGAAAATTTAAACGTAAAATTTATAAAGAGTCATTATTACAAAAATTGGATCTTTTAAAAGTTGATGACCCTAAAAGTTACTGGAATCTTATATATGAAATCCAGGACTTGAAAAAAGAAAATTGTGCGCTTAATATAGAACCTGATATATGGGTTAATGGTTTTAAATCATTACACTCACACGTAGATGACAAATTTCTTGAAAGAGTAAATACTCTTGAAAAAACAGTGAAAGAAAAAGAAAACTCACTAATATCTAATGAGTTAGATTTAGAAATCTCATGTAAAGAAATAAGTGATGCAATATCCAATCTAAAAAGTGGCAAAGCAAGTGGCTTAGACTTGATTTCAAACAAAATGCTGAAACACAGTCAGACTCAGCTGATACCATGTATTCAAAAGCTTTTTAATTTATGTCTTAAAATTGGGATCTATCCTAGTCTTTGGGCCAATGGCTACATTTCTCCAATATTTAAATCGGATGATCCAACCGACCCATCGAATTATCGGGGAATTACTATAACTAGCTCTATTGGGAAATTGTTTAATGCAATACTGAACAATAGACTCGAAACTTTCTTAAAAAACCATAAAATAATCAACCCATCACAAATTGGCTTCACAAAAAAATGCTTGCTCTGCAGATCATGTGTTTATTCTTAAAACACTGATTGAGAAATATTGTCACCATAAAGATGGAAAACTATTTTGTTGTTATGTTGACTTCAACAAAGCTTTTGACAGTGTTATTCACACTGGGCTGAAACTTAAACTTTTGCAACTTAATGTAGGGTCTAATTTTTATAAAATCATATCTTCCATGTATGATAACAGTCAGGCTTGTGTAAAAGTTGGTGAATCTCTGACAGAGGATTTTTTAATAAAACTTGGTGTTCGCCAAGGAGACAATTTAAGTCCAGCTCTATTTAAGATTTTCTTGAATGATTTTCCAAATTATCTCCAGTCATGTTCAGATAGTGTCTCTTTACAGTGTGTAAAATTAGATTGCTTAATGTATGCGGATGATGTTATTTTCTCAACATCTGCCTCTGGCCTACAAGAGAGATTAAACAAACAAGAAAAGTTCTGTGAAGACTGGTGCATGAAAGTTAATATTAAAAAAACTAAAGTTCTTATTTTTAACAAAGCTGGCAGAAAAAATAGTGAAAAATTTATATTACAGAACAATATTCTAGAATGTATTTCTAGTTATAGATATCCAGGAGTCTATTTAACAGCTTCTGGATCTTTTCATCAGATGAGAACAGAGCTCTATAACAAAGCTCTTAAAGCTTATTATAAATTGAGAAGTAAGTCACTTCTCAATTTATAATAAGCTTTAAGCCTTAATCCTAGTATAAAGACCAGTATTCATATTTTTGATCATACTTTAAAGGCCATCCTATTGTATAACTCTGAAATATGGGGTAATTTTTGTGTCTCCCTTTCTAAATTGCGCACAACTTGTAATCTTGAAAACATATACAAAAACATACCATGTGAAAAACTTCATGTTAAATTTTTAAAATGTATACTTTGTGTTCATAAGAAAAGTGTTAATTTTGCAGTACTGTCAGAACTGGGTAGGTTTCCATTATATTATGATATTGTTAAATCTATTTTAAGATACTGGTACAGACTAGAAAATCTGTCACCTGACCTTTCATTATTGAAAGATGCTTATGAATGTAGCAAATATTTACATAGTAACAATTATTTTTCTTGGTGTACATTTGCTGACAAATTAAGACATTATTTAGGAGTGACATCAGATGTGATTAACTCGAATAAATACAAATTTAATAAATTTATTGAAAAACTGCTCAGAGAAAAACTGTTAGAAAACTGGTATGAACTAAGAAACAAAAATATTGAAGGGAAACTTTGTACCTACCTCAAAGTAAAAGATCATTTTGGGTTTGAAAATTATTTTTAAAAAAAAAGTGTATTAATAATATTTACCAAAGAAAAGCTTTTTGTAAATTTAGAATTTCAGCACATAGACTACAAATTGAATTAGGACTTTACCAAAATGTTCCTAGGGTAGAGAGATATTGTAACAATTGTTCTTTAAATGAAGTCGAAAATGAAGTCCATTTTTTATGCAGATGTACTAAACATAATACTAATAGGGTCAACTTATTTGAACTTGTTTCTAGAAAATTTCCAAATTTTGGCAATCTTGATAATGATAATCAGTTAATTTTTCTTTTAAGTAATGAAGACCCTCAGATCTTGTCAGCCACTGCTAAATTCATTATAGATTGTTCAAATTAACAAGCATATGGTACATTTTATTGTATTCATATTTTCTTTTTTGTTAATTTGTATTGTCATTTTACATGTGAATTCTATTGCTACAATTGTTGATAATCTTTTATTGTGTCTCTTAATATGTCTGTAAATCATGTTCTTTCCTCTGATATTTGTAAACCTTCCTTTGCTCCATGTGGGCTCCTGATTTGGAAAATAAAAATATGTTATGTTATGTTATGTCGTTTACTAAGTAATTATCTATAAAATAAATCAAAAGGTCCAAATATCTGGCCCTGATTACTGACTAATTTCTATAAACTCAATGGAAAGGTCAAAATGTCTGGCCCTGTTCACTGAGTAATTACCAATAAACTCTATCAAAAGGTCAAAATTTCTGGCCCTGATTACTGAGTAATTAGCTATAAACTCAATCGAAAGGTCAAAATGTCTGGCCTGACCAATAAACTCTTATCAAAAAGTCCAAATATCTGGCCCTAATTACAGAGTACTAGTAATTACCTATAAAATCAATTGAAAGGTTTAAATTTCTGTCCCAGAATTTGTTAAAAAAATCTTAACTCAGTTTAAGTTGAAATTCCTATTTGTGCCTATCAAAACTTGACAATTTTTATGTTGCTAAATGTTGTTGAGTCAAACTGAAGACCTCTTTTGATAAATCATAGCTTGTCTTGAACACATACTAGTATATAATAAGTGTAAATATGTAATTTGAACCAAGGCATGTTGCATTGACAAGATACAAGATACAAGATATTTTATTAAGCTAATCACACGACCCAGCATTGAGCATATTAATCATACAAATAAACATAATAACAGTATCAAAAGAAGAAAACATAGAAATAAAGTTAATTATTGGTCATTGGTATAAATAGCATCATGAAATAATGATGGAAAATACTAACTTAAGAAAACAGTAAACTTAAAAATTACATGTACAAAAGTTAATTATAGTGTCCATCACTGCCTGTATGGCAGTATTTTAGTTATATTTAGGATGATGTAGAACTGTTCAATGAAGTCCTAAAGTTTTTCTTCAAAAGACTTATTCAATAACTTAAATAAGATATATGTTTTGGGATGGTGTTTGTTTATAAAACTCAATGTCACGAAAATGTATTGAAATTTAATTTGGTGTATCAATATATCAACTATCATGGGAATGTCTTAATTAAAGATTTTACCAAAAAACGTCAGCATTGACATCACATCGTTTATTTCAAATTCAGAACTATATTTGGAGAGAAGTCAAGAAACTTATAGAAATGTCTGATGACGACACCGAGTTAATCATAGATACATTGTATTCATTATCTCTGAACTGCAGGATTGGAAAATCAATAATCCAAGGATGGATTCAACTCTCCCAGATTCATTTCCATAAATAGATTGATACAAGAATTATTACTATTGAAATATCAGTAGTTATATTTAAATGATGTTATATGGCACTTTATAACGGCTTTTGAGGGTGAGACCTTACTGGGAATTTTTAGACACCATTTTGTATTTGTTTTGTGTAAATTGGGTTTCATGCCACTTTCAATCATTGTTTAGCTGTATCATGGCTGGGAGAGAAAGCATAAGGCTGAGTACAGCAGGAAAACTGTAAATCCTTGTCATTTAACGTTGGAACTAGCCCTACCAGATGTCATAACCCCAATATAAACATGGTGGTTGATCATTTATTTTGAAAACATTCTGTTTGTAGATGGAATATTTCCTCAACATTAATGTTAACAAATTCATACAAAATTTATATGTATTTAACAGTGAGATATATGCATTAAAAATTTTTTTTTTCCCTTTATGTGTATTTTGTTCCATAGCAATTATTGGAGCTCCAGATACATGTACTACGCAAATTTAAAATACCCAAACACTTAAAATTTTCCTTCTGTTATGTGCATGAAAGGATTTGAAGTTACATGCATTTTTAATGGAAACCCTTAGCATATATGTTTATGTGTATTTTTAGATACAATTTTTGATACTGAGGGCCATGTGGTGGTATATGGACTGTGAGCTCATATTCTATATAAAAATGAGCTGCTGGGGGAGCTGCTGGTCCATATAACACAATATGGCCTCAGTATGGGGGCTGGTGGGCCATATAACACATTATGGCCTCAGTTGTGGGGAGCTGCTGGCCGGTATAACACAATATGGCTTCATTGGTAGGGGCTGGTGGTCCATATAACACAATATGACCTCAGTAGTGGAGGGGGGGGTGGCCTGGTGGGCCATATATCACATTATGGCCTCAGTAGTGGGGAACTGCTGGTCCATATAACACAATATGGCCTCATTGGTAGGGGGCTGGTAGTCCATATAACATAATATGGCCTCAGTGGTGGGCTGCTGGTCCATATTACACAATATGGCCTCAGTAGTTGGGGGGGGGGGGGGGGGCTGGTGGGCCATATAACACATTATGGCCTCAGTAGTGGGGAGCTGCTGATCCGTACAATATGGCCTCAGTGGGGGGCTGCTGGTCCATATTTATCAAATATGGACTTTTTACGAGGTCAATACGTAGTTATATGGACCGTGGAGGAAAATATTGACCGAGGACGAAGTCCGAGGTCAATATTTTTCTACAGGTCCATATAACTACGTATTGACAGAGTAAAAAGTCCTTAATTGTTATATTACATATGAATTTTTCTCTATTTATTTAAATTTAGAATAATGAGTCGGAAGAGTATATCCGGATCTATTTTTAGAAACAAGCCTTAAATATGCTTTATAAATAGTAACATATCCAGATCTATTTTTAGAAACAAGCCTTAAATATGCTTTAAAAATAGTAACAAGCCTTAAATATGCTTTAGAAATAGAATATATACACAGAATATTTTGGGGGACCACGTGACTAAATAATCCAATGAAAATGTAAGAATCATAAACCATATGTAATATAACATAATATGGCCTCAGTGGGGGGCTGCTGGTCCATATTTATCAAATATGGACTTTTTACGAGGTCAATACGTAGTTATATGGACCGTGGAGGAAAATATTGACCGAGGACGAAGTCCGAGGTCAATATTTTTCTACAGGTCCATATAACTACGTATTGACAGAGTAAAAAGTCCTTAATTGTTATATTACATATGAATTTTTCTCTATTTATTTAAATTTAGAATAATGAGTCGGAAGAGTATATCCGGATCTATTTTTAGAAACAAGCCTTAAATATGCTTTATAAATAGTAACATATCCGGATCTATTTTTAGAAACAAGCCTTAAATATGCTTTATAAATAGTAACATGCCTTAAATATGCTTTAAAAATAGTAACAAGCCTTAAATATGCTTTAGAAATAGAATATATACACAGAATATTTTGGGGGACCACGTGACTAAATAATCCAATGAAAATGTAAGAATCATAAACCATATGTAATATTACACAATATGGCCTCAGTATCATGAATTATTTGATAATTAATTATAGATTATGAATGTAATACACAATATAATCAGGGATGGTGGGGTTAGGGCTGAAGTAACAGGTTTTTTTAATTTTATTTTCATTTTACTGAAAAGATTTAAAGCACAGAAAGCAGGAAAAAGAGCTAAGAGGTCTGTTTGGTACAAGTTTGTAAAACTGTGGTTCAGATTCCTCCAAAAGCATGCAAATTTTCTGTGAAGGAAATGTCTTCAGTTTTAAAACAACACAGAATTTTTGCCCAAGCATTGTATATAGTTATTTATGGTTTTATGAAAAATAAGAAATAAGGCACACTTATAAAGCTTTTTTCTGTTTCTGTGTTTGTGAGCCTTTCCGATACATACACTAGCTAATTGTGTCTGTCTGTCAATCAGATATCTTAATTGTGTAGAGTCCCACATATAAAATCAATAGTACCTCACAGTTGTTTTGCAGATATTGAGTTTTCATCTTTCATAGAGAATTTGTGTTGCATTATAGATTTCTTCATTTACAACTGATGAACTGAGAAAACTGTTCTGGGTTAAAAGCTTAATTCACATTATTTTGGTGATAAGTTGTTTTATTATCCGAATATTCATATTTTAATTTCTGTCCAGTGTTTTTAATCTGTTATCATTTTTGAATGTCTATCCATGTGAAGCAGATTTTTAAATAAAACAATTGCATGAACTCCATGTTATAACATATTATTTTCAATCAGTTTTATAAATCTATCATCATGTTTTAAACTTACATTGTGATAAAACACATTTTTTTAAATAAACATACATGTACTCTGTTACAACATGTTTATATCTCTCACATAAGTATGTTATCTCCCTTTAAATGCCCCTTGGTTGCAGAGTGGTTAAGGTAGTTAGTCACATACTATTGATTGCATGGTCAACACGGACATTGCAGTTCAGCATGCAGCGTGTACAAGGATTACCAGTTTTCCTACCGAAAGGATCGGGGCTTTGCTTCTGCTACTCCAGCTTTCTCCCCCTTATTCTCTATAAACCCTGCTATTACCTGTTTTGGCTTCCTACTTTTTCATAAACCTGGTATTGAGGAGTGTGTAGGACCTGTTTTGACTTCCTACTCTTTCATAAACCTGGTATTGAGGAGTGTTTAGGACCTGTTTTGACTCGGTATTTCTCTGTATAGAAGTTGATGTACAGGAGCATGTTTTGGCTTCTTTCTGTGTTGAGTACCTGGTATTTAGGACTTTCTATAAACTCCACTCAAAGTGATTGATTGATTGATTGGTTGTTGTTTAACATCCAGCAAGCAATATTTCAGCTATAATCAGGACATTCCACACAAAGTGATATCCTATCCTCCCTTTCAATACCTGTATGAGCTTTTGAGGTAGACCAATTAAAATATTTTTAAATGTCGAAATGGTCTTCTGAGATGAACTATTATTATGTTCAGCTGTTCCTATATGCTGATTTTTTATTCAGTCAAATGTGTTCATGGATATTAAAAACAATAGAATTTGGGTTTTCCATTTAATGTCCCATTAGATGCCCTATTTTTAGGACCTTACTTTCTGCCTAGGGGTATTTAAAGCATGTATTGAATTCTTAGTCAGACCTTATACAACTGACTGATGAAGACGCTCTGGTCTCTTACTAACATGGCATATCAGAAGTCATGTCTATGGCCCACACTCACTATCTATTGACTGATGCAGACACTCTGGTCCTTTCCCAACATGGCATACCAGAAGTCATGTCTATGGCCCACACTCACTATCTATTGACTGATGAAGACCCTCTGGTCTCTTACTAACATGGCATACCAGAAGTCATGTCTATGGCCCACACTCACTATCTATTGACTGATGAAGATGCCCTGGTCTCTTACTAACATGGCATACCAGAAGTCATGTCTATGGCTAACACTCACTATCTATTGACTGATGCAGACACTCTGGTCCTTTCCCAACATGGCATACCAGAAGTCGTGTCTATGGCCCACACTCACTATCTATTGACTGATGCAGACACTCTGGTCTCTTCCCAACATGGCATATCGGAAATCGTGTCACACTCACTATCTATTGACTGATGCAGACACTCTGGTCTCTTCCCAACATGGCATACCAGAAATCGTGTCACACTCACTATCTATTGACTGATGCAGACACTCTGGTCTCTTCCCAACATGGCATACCAGAAATCGTGTCACACTCACTATCTATTGACTGATGCAGACACTCTGGTCTCTTCCCAACATGGCATACCAGAAATCGTGTCACACTCACTATCTATTGACTGATGCAGACACTCTGGTCTCTTACTAACATGGCATACCAGAAGTCGTGTCTATGGCCCACACTCACTATCTATTGACTGATGCAGACACTCTGGTCTCTTCCCAACATGGCATATCAGAAATCGTGTCACACTCACTATCTAATGACTGATGCAGACACTCTGGTCTCTTCCCAACATGGCATACCAGAAATCGTGTCACACTCACTATCTATTGACTGGTGAAGATGCTCTGGTCTCTCACCAACATGGCATACCAGAAGTCATGTCTATGGCCCACACTCACTATCTATTGACTGGTGCAGACCCTCTGGTCTCTTCCCAACATGGCATACCAGAAATCATGTCACACTCACTATCTATTGACGTTTACTGCTGGAATGTAATGATTGTTTCCAGGAAGCAGTTTAATGGTGATGAATCATCCGACCATTGTATCCGTAGTAATTAACCTCTTCAAAAATCAATTTATCCTGAATATTGAATTTAAATAAATAAGAGTGTTCTGCATGTACTGATGTGATATACTTTTATGTAGTCATGGGAATTTTAATGTTATTAATGCAGAATTTATGCCATGTGGGTAATATAAATTTCTACTTGTTACCAGGTGATATTTTTCAAATATAGAGTGCATACAACAGTTATTGCACAGTTACTATTGTTACAACCATGTAATAAGACAATAGTTATTACACCTATATAACACAGTAACTATTGTTACAACCATGTAATATGACAATAGTTATTACACCTATATAACACAGTAACTATGGTTACAACCATGTAATATGACAATAATTATTATGCCAATGTAATGAGCAACACCTATTACCAACATATAATGTCAACAGTGATCGTTAGACCCCACAGTCCAGGGATGGTTAAAACATAGCACAATATTTAAAGAGAAATGTGGTAAATAAAACTTGTCACATTGACTCTTCTGAACACATGTTAGTCCTTTGGACCCATTAAAATTATCTGAACCCCTTTCACTTTCAGTCCTCTGGACCCATTAAAATTATCTGAACCCATTTCACTTTCAGTCCTCTGGACCCATTAAAATTATCTGAACCCATTTCACTTTCAGTCCTCTGGGTCCATTAAAATTATCTGAACACATAATAATATAAGTACTCTGGACCTATTTAAATTAGCTGAACCCATTTCAGTCCTCTGGACTCATAAATATTATCTGAACACATTTCAGTCCTCTGGACATATTAAATTTATCTGAACACATTTCAGTCTAGTGGACCTATTTGTCATCTGAACTCATTTCAGTCCCATGGACCCATTTGTCATCTAAACATATTTCAGTCCTCTGAACCTATTTAAGCCTTTTGAAAACATTTCAATCCTCTGGTCCCATTAAAGTCATCTTAACACATTTCAGTCCTATGGATCCATTGCAGTGAACACATTTCAGTCCTCTGGACCCATTTATCTCCTTCGAACACATCCCAGTCCTCTGGACCCATTTATCTCCTTTGAACACAAATCAGTTATCTGGACCTATTTTAGTCCTCTGAACTTATTTCCATCCCATTGACTTCATGTGGGATTGTCTTGTTAATCTGTAAATGTAGTTACAGTTTTTAAAATGGCCTGATTCTGAGGGTTTAACAAAATGGCCTGATTCTGAGGGTTTAACAATGTTTTGATATACAAAATATTCTAAACCATGAACTGTTTAATGTTGGGGGGCATTAATGGGCAAGTTACTAAGGTATGACTGATCACTTGCCTGTCATCACTGAGCCTTACAGCATGCAGGGTGTGATCAACTCGAACCTTCATTTACAAGGACTGACAGTTTTTCTGCAGACGGTTGGGGGTTTTACCAGGTACTCAGGTACCCATGTACTGAAAGTGGTGTCAAACTACGTTTAATCAAAGAAACAATATTTGTGTAGCATGTTTTAGCCTTATTAGCTGGAATTCATTTTTTAGCAGTAATATCTGATGTAAAAAATATTTCTCCATTATTAAATGTAATGTCTCAACACAATAACCATGATAATGCCTCTTATTACATACATGTAGTCTGAAGTACAATGTGTTTTTACAATCTTGATTATTTTGCCCAGAGCATTGACCCTGAATTTTGACCATGCTTACCTTTAGTTTTAAATTGATTATAATTGTCAAATTATCATACATCATTGATCAAAGTGAAGCTTGTGACAATGCATTAATTTGTTATGTGAATGTTAGAATGTTCCCATATTTCAATACCTTATTAAAAAATGTATATTTCCTATTGTCATTGTATCATTACTGACCTTTTTGCACTAATTTGTTTTGTAGACAGTATCTTCTGAAATAATGCAAATTTTGATTCGCATGTTCGTTGCAAATGAGCTTCACTGCAATAACATTAATGATGACTTCATAGGTAGTTATAGGAAGTTTGAAAATTTGTTTGGGTGATTTTGGGTTGGCTGATTTATCAATCATGGATGCCCTCTCGTTGGGGGCTTGTTAGGTCATAATACAGAAAGCCTGACCATGGACCACAGTGGGTAACATGTTTGGAGAGTGCCACTCTCCAGCCCCAAATAAAGGCCCATTTGTAGTTGTAGATAAGAGTAGTCTCATTGTAGCTGCTATATACAGAAGGCTAAATTTTCTGCCCCCATCCTTACCCCGATATGTTTCCTGTGGCGGTCAAAATTGTGCCCTTTGGTCCATATTATTCTAATTGAATTATTGTTTGTTAACTTGTTCTCATCCTGTATATAGCTGAAATACTGCTCACTGGACATCCAATCAATCAAATTTAATCATGTTAATCTTGTGTAATGTTTCACTCATGATAAATATATACAGAGCCTACAGAAGCTTTATATTCTTGTTGATTTCTTATTATGACATTTGAAGTATATTCATTGGAATCAAAGTTTGTAGCAGGTTACATGAAATTGTGGTTTAATTAATGAATAAATTTTTTTTTCATTAGGTTAGTTACATGGAAATTTACTGTGAGAGAGTTCGAGACCTGCTGAACCCAAGTAACAAAAATACTCTGAGGGTACGAGAACATCCCTTGCTAGGCCCATATGTTGAAGACCTTTCAAAGTTAGCTGTACAGTCTTTTGATGATATAAATAACCTCATAGATGAAGGGAACAAGGCAAGGTGAGTGCTTTGGACCTTAACTGTTCATACCATACAGTAGTAATATAAATGTGTTCTATGAAACAATGGCAGTTATATTCAGAGTTTTTCTTCGGTTAACATTTTGACTTTAAATTTAATAAAAAATTTTGGATGAATATAGAAACTATCTGTAATTTTATCTTGTAAATCTTAAAAAAAGTAAAGTAGTGAGTTTCACAAGATAAAACTAAAATAACACAGCTTCTGGTTTTATAGACTTTATGTTAAATAGTGAACATACCTTATTCCTGGAAAAAAGACAAGGAAATCTCAGAAAGCATTCACCCAAATGAAATGTTACATCAAGATTTGTATTTTACAGAACTGTGGCTGCAACCAACATGAATGAAACCAGTAGTCGATCTCATGCAGTATTTACAATCATTTTTACACAGAAAAGGCATGATCAGTCCACAGACTTGACTGGTGAAAAGGTATCAGTATATAGTCTTATAGCTGCTACCTTGACTCACTTTACCTTCCGTTGTACTGTTTTTTGTGGTTTAAAAAAATTGACATTTTGAGGATATATATTTTTTTAAGTTTCTTGTAACAGAGCAACTAGGAATTTCTACTTTATAAAGTTCAGAAGTTCATTGTTTGCTGGACCTCATGAGATCCACAAATATTATTATTGTATGAATAAAAATGTATCCACAGTAATACAGTGTGTGATAAAGAATCCACACAGAGTTACAGACATCCGTATTACAAGTATTGTCATTCATTACATGTATTTGGTTGAGAACTTGATTATAGTTGTACCATAATTTGGGTCGTATTGTCAGCGGTCTTTTTCTTTTAATCTTAGTTGGAAAGGAATGGTGCTGATTATACGTAAATACAGACTAGAGTTTTTTTTGCCCCGTTGATTGTTGTCAATGGCGGTTGCCCTTTTGTTGGACGTTATATAGGACATATAAAAATTTTAACGGATACGAAAAATACGGATGTGTAACCTGTATTGCATAAAATGCAAATGGCGTCCTTATGTAACCTCAAGTGTTTAAAGATTGATGTTTTGATTGCAATCATTCAGGGATTACAATAAAATGTGTAATCTTGTTGTCTTGTTTTCGTTGATAAATGAAAGTTGACAAATTGTTTTTGTATTGAAATGTGTGATTATCCATTTAAACAACAATCAAAATAGACAATATGAGAATGCACTATTTTTTATTTAATTTATTACAATCACTAGAAATTAATAAAAATAGTAAGCATAAATAGAATAAATTACATATTACAGTAAAAACTTGTTAAAAAGTGCGGCCAAGTCTGACTCAGATGTCTTCATCTTGAGATGTTTTGTGAAAACTTGTACGTGCGGATTGTACATGCATATAAGAATTTTCCCGAAACTTTCTGGTCCAAGAATGGGGTGCGGACAATATTTAAATGTGGACTATACACAGCTTTTTACTGTAATTTGGACAAGTTTATCAGAGGAGGTTGATGACATGACTGAATCCCACCAATTTTTGTACTTTTGATCTTTGTTGTAGGTCAGCAAGATAAGTTTAGTTGATTTAGCTGGAAGTGAGAGAGCAGACTCTACTGGTGCTACAGGCACACGTTTAAAAGAGGGCGCTAATATCAACAAATCACTGACAACACTAGGAAAAGTCATCTCAGCTCTGGCAGAAGTGGTAAGTTACTTTGACTTGTCAAGTAACTGACTTTCTATAATATGCAGAAATGTTTATCTACACCCAATCCATGTCCTTAGTTACTTTGAACTATATGACTTCTGGTGTATAATGTTCACCTGGGATGATGTTATATTGTATGAAAAAAGTGAGAATAATATACAGCTAATTATGGTAGTGTTTTATACATAAGTTTGAATTTACAGCTGTTATATCTGCAATTAACCAGACAGTTTTTAACCTGATTTTTTTACCTGTTTATACATTTGTATTTTACATATGGATGAAATAATTACTTACTAAAAGTTATTAGAAAGACCTTATGTTTATAGTACTAGTTGTCTACACCTTTGAAGAATATTTTAATAGTGTAGATCACAAACTGAAGATTAAACATTTTTATGTGTATTACAACTTTGATTTCTAGAGCATCCAGGACAACAAAAATATATCTGTAAGTTGATATAACCCATGCATTACCAGTAAATTAGGGAACCTCAGAACATTTGTTTTATTAACTGTTATTTCTCATATTAATTGGGTTTCATTTTTGAAAAGGAGTTATCTCCCATTGTATCTGATATAATTACTTCCCTTTGTTTAGGAAATCAAAATCTGTCATAAATCATATTCAGTTTTTTGGCTTTCATTAAAGTTAATTTTAGAAAAGAGGACATTTATTATATAAATGTGTATCCTTATTATAAAACTAATAATCTGAGATTCCCATATAAATGTTGTTTGTTTGCCCTTGTGTATTTAATTAGATTGACACAATTATTTGTTTATGTTAGGTATGCATGTGATGTTGTAGGTAAACAAAGAAATTGACAAATGACAAAAAAGAGAAAAAAAAACAAACAATAATCTTATAATTCAGTTAATCTTGAAAAAACAAAACAATGGCTAAAAATTATAAAACATAAACTACTGACCTGTTTGTTATTTCTTTGCTGGAATTATTTGATGATTTTATTTGTTGTATCCTTTTGTTGAACCTGGACTAAATTTCAGAATGTATAATTCAGTTTTATTTCTAATGCTGTGTATACAAGAATACAAACTAAACAAATACAGTGTTCAACTTTCATGTAAAAAAAAATATTTTTTATTGTTGTGTTTTTTAAGGAATGTTGTTTTTCTATCCATTTTCAGAACCTATTTTTAGTTTTAACAACATTCTCTATGACTTCCTTCATGAGAGACAAATTAACAACACCACTCTAATTTAGCTTCGTAACCCACAATCACGCATATCTATTATAATCAAAAACTTTCTGTAGTTGCCAGATAACACTACAAAATGTTAATTATTAGTAATAAAGGAATCAAAAGGAATGCCCATGTGTGAGCTTTTAAAGAATATATAGAACAATGATTAAAAAGATTCTATAAATACCAAATGTCATGTATATTGTAATTGCTAATCAAATTTGACTTAATGATTGGTTACCCATTTTCTGACACACTGTTACTTATCAATGTAATTGGTGGCTTGTAACTCTCTCTTGTATTTGAAAGTGATAACTGCTGTACATAAAATATGGTGAAAAAAATCTCTGTTGTAATTTATAGGCAATGAAAAAAAAGAAAAAAGAAAACTTCATACCTTATAGAGATTCTGTGTTGACATGGTTACTGAGGGAAAATCTAGGTATAGTATTTACTTAAATTATTTGGTATTTCATAATACAGAAGGTTAAGGTACAGTAAGGTCAGGTAAGGGCATAATGCTATCTTTGTTATTGGTACTATATGCTGAATCAGCAGTATTTCAGCTTTTTAATGCCAGATTAGAATTTAGGTATTAGAGATGTTTATATAAGTTAAATGAAATATTATTTTTTTCTTTTGTATTAAACTGAGAATTCCAGCATCCCAGGTAAGCTGTGTATCAGAATCTTAAACATCTGAAAATTACCTTCTACAAAATGTAGAATATGAAAAGGGGACAAAACTTGTTTTCAATTTGAAGCCAGTAAAATTGGATTCTACTGGTTCTTGTCTTAACTGCAGTGCAACAATTAATTACAGTAAAGTCATGAATACAGTTCATAAAAACTCTTTATAACTCCTACAAGAATTATATTTTCAAAATATGGTAAATACTAATAACCCAACATTGAGTGTCAACATTCAGGATAATATAATGACTGCATCAAAATCAAAACAGATTGCGAAACATTGGTACAGATACACATAGAATAAGCAGTCAAATATCTGTACATGTAATGTTGCATAAAGAATGTAAGCTTAAACTGGGTTTGATTTCCAACTTCTCATTCTTATCCATATATTGAGTACGATGATTGAATTATATAAAGATAGCCAAATGATTAAGATTTAAATATAAAGATGGCCAAATGATTCAGATTTATATACAGATAGCCAAATGATTCAGATTTGTATGAAGATAGCTAAATGATTCAGATAGGTATGAAGATAGCCAAATGATTCAAATTTGTTCATTTTACCAGCATACATATTTTTACAGGAGGAAACTCTAAAACAGCCATGATAGCAGCATTGAGTCCAGCTGATATAAACTACGACGAGACCCTCAGCACACTCAGGTATACACTGACTTGATACAATATGTGAGGGCTATTTAAAAGTATTGTAGCGTAGAAGTTAAATTAATAGACCCAAAAGATAGTTTTATTCCAATTTCCTGTGCAGTGATTTAGCTAGCACCCCACATTTGCCTTTGGTGAATCATATTGAGAATTGAGAAATCTTATTTGAACCTAATAAGCCACTTAAAATTAACATATTTCACAAGTATCCTTACACTGTGTCAGTATTTTTTTATTACACGAGCATCCACACAGTTTGTCAGTACTTTTTTATTAGCTCACCTGGACCGAAGGTCCATGTGAGCTTTTGCTGTCAATTGGCGTCCGTCGTCTGTCGTTCGTCGTAAACTTTTCCAAAAATCTTCTCCTCGGAAACCACTTAGCCAATTTTTTTCAAACTTGGCCACAATCATCCTTAGGGTTCCTAGTTTCCAGTTTGTACCCAGGGTGTTGATCAACAGACAAATATGGCTGCTGTTACTAAAAATGGAACATGGGGGTCAACACAGGTTTTGATCATTATCTAAAAAATTATAATAGCTATAGAAAAAACCGTTACTTCAAATTGATCAGCACATTAAGGTCTACAATTGTTGCTATTAGTGCGAAGTTGTGTATTGGCGTCTTGTAGGAGTTATTGCCCTTTTTTGACGATTTTTGACAAAATTTTTGGTATTTACAATATAACCTGAAAACTATACGAGGTAGAGTGAAACTGTAAATCGCAAAAATGATCAGTAATAAAAGCCCTACAATTCACTTGATTGGTCTGAAATTGTCAGATGACTCCTTAAATAAGTTATTGCCCATAAATGACAATTTTTTATGAAATTTTCCGTTTTTGTCCTGTAACTTAAAAACTAACAGCTAGAGTGAAACTGTTAATAGCAAAAATGATCAGCAATACAAGCCCTACAAATTACTATTAAAGTCTGAAATTGTCAGATGACTCCTTATAGGAGTTATTGCCCTTAAATGGCAATTTTTTATGAAATTTTCCGTTTTTGTCCTGTAACTTAAAAACCATAACAGCTAGAGTGAAATAATAAATTGCAAAAATGATCAGCAAAAAAAGCCCTACAATTCATTTAATTGGTCTGAAATTGTCAGATGACTCCTTATAGGGGTTATTGCCCTTAAATGACAATTTTGTTATGAAATTTTCCATTTTTGTCCTGTAACTTGAAAACTATAGTAGCTAGATTAAAACTGTAAATTGCACAAATGATCAGCAATAGAAGCCCTACAAATGATTGCTTAGTCCAAAATTGCAAGATGACTCTTTATAGGAGTTATTGCCCTTTCATTATGAATTTGGACAAATGAACAGTTTTTTAATTATAAATTAGTCTATAACACACCTATTAGTAGAGTAAAACTCTAAATTTCTAAAGTACCTTAAAGGACAATGCCTAAAAACCATTTAATTTTCAGAAATTGTCGATGGCACCTTATATGAGGAGTTATTGTATTTAACAAATTTTTTGAAGAAATGTTTAGTTTTTGCACAGTAACTTAAAAGCTATAACAACTAGACTGAAACTGTTAATTTCAAAAATTTTAATATAGTTTAAGTCATTTGGATTCCAGGTGAGCGATTACAGGCTCCTGGGAGCCTCTAGTTACATGAGTATCCACACAGTTTGTCAGTACTTTTTTATTACACAAGCATCCACACAGTTTGTCAGTACTTTTTTATTTCACGAGTATCCACACAGTTTGTCAGTACTTTTTTATTTCACGAGTATCCACACAGTTTGTCAGTACTTTTTTATTTCACGAGTATCCACACAGTTTTTCAGTACTTTTTTATTACACAAGCATCCACACAGTTTGTCAGTACTTTTTTATTACATGAGTATCCACACAGTTTGTCAGTACTTTTTTATTACACGAGTATCCACACAGTTTGTAAGTACTTTTTTATTACACGAGTATCCACACAGTTTGTAAGTACTTTTTTATTACACGAGTATCCACACAGTGTGTCAGATATTTATTGTTGATTTTAAGTGTGACAGTTACTTACTGCCATTATTACAGGTATGCCGACAGAGCTAAACAGATCATGTGTAAAGCCGTGGTCAATGAAGATCCTAATGCCAGACTTATAAGAGAACTTAAGGAGGAGGTGGCCAAACTACGGGAAATATTACAACATGAAGGGATAGAGATTGAAGAAGGTATACTATAAACATACCGATTGGTCAACACAATGTCACATGACATGAAAACTTTTGTTTTCTTGCTTACATGTTTTATCTGCTGATTTGATCTCAACATTGTTGCCTTGATGGCCAGGTGGTCTAGTGGCATGTCAAAACTGGGATCGTAATTTCCAATGAAGTGTGCTCAATAACTTCCTTAATTAACCAGGATTGCCAGTTTTCCTGCCGGAGTTTTAGGGTTCTCCAGCATCATCCCCTAATAAAAAATGGATATTATTATACATGTTATATAGCTGAAAAACTGCTGTAAGTGGGCCTTAACCCATTTTCAAGCAAACAAACAAAAATTAACTAAGTGATTTTTCACATTAAAGAAACCCCTCAAGATTGAAGACAAATAGTTTTGAGATGCTGTACGAACATCGGAACTGCAACTAGAGATATCCTACACCAGCTGTGTATATTAAGCATACGTGTTCTATTTCAAGTGTTATCTAGAGGTATTGTACTGAATACTTTGAAACAGTTTTATATTTATGTACTTATAGGAACCCTGGCAAAGAAAGAGGTTAGTAGGTCACGAAAACAATCTGTTGCATTTGAAGAACAAGAAGAGGCTTATGAACGACTTCAGATGTCAGAAAAACTTATAGCAGAACTTAATGAATCATGGGAAGAAAAACTGAGGAAGACAGAAGAGATCAGGAAAGAAAGGTAATGTTTTAATAAATAATACATAAACAGAGTGGTACATGTACATTATTCTGTTTTATTGTCCATGTAAATTTCAAAATTATCAAATGCCTAAGGTTCTTTCTACCCCCGGTATAGGTTGATCTTAGTCATAATTTGGTTTCCAGTTCAGCATATTTTGGTTTTAATGTTCTATGCTCTTCATATTCATATAGTGTTTGGCATTTTCAATTTTTTGGGTAGTGCACCTCTGATGATTCTGGAATACTAGTAGACGAAACGCATGTCAGTCGTAGAAAATGTAATGCCTGGAACTTTGTTGTATTTTTGATTATTTTGAAGATGACTTCACATCTTCATGAAACTTAATGCAGTTACAACATGATGAGATCTCTTTACTGGCAAAATTCTGTAGAGCTGTACTAGGTGAACTTAGAAAAATGGGGATGTTTACCAATATGTGCCAAAGTGGACATCAATGTCCCTGAGACGCATTTTCTTGTTACTTTGTAAGGTCAGGGGGAATAGATTAGATAAGTATTGTAATCTATGAATGCTGAGCTAATATCCACAGAAGTGAGTGCTATAGTTGACTCAGATAAAGCTAACAATCCCATCAGTCCTGAACAGTTACTGTATTGTTCTGAGTTCGTGTAAAGTATATTAAGCTAAGATGGCAAACACACTGTTAGAACAGAAACAAATATTGTATTTAATACATATACTGTTTATTAAGGAACAGGTATCCCAGGAATTGTCTGCATTATTAGAAAGACATTTTTCAAGAGTTTATGTATGTATGTATGTATGTATGTATCGTCACACATGACCTAAATATCTGATATGGATTGTTTCATTGTAGGGCTGTAACACCAATCAGCTTCTTCTGGCCATGACAAACTTTGCCAGTTTGCTGTTATATATATAGCAATCACTATATTATGTTTAAATTTTTATTTGTTCAGGGAGAAAGTGTTAGAAGAAATGGGCGTGGCACTAAAGGAAGATGGAGCTACGATTGGAGTTTTCTCCCCTAAGAAGGTGAATTATTGTATAATATACAACATACATTATACTGGCTTATCTAATTTCTCAATTATGTAACATTCCAGGCATTTTCATATCTCAATAGAACTGTATTCTGTTCAAAGTTTCTCCATTTCATTTGAATTGAAATGGCAAATTTTAAAAAGTCTCCATCTTTAAAATTAGATGGCCAAATGTAACATTTCTGGAAGATCCTTTACAAATATTTTTCATTGTTAGGTTAACTGAGCTATTATCAATACTTGGCATTTTGTAACATCATTGTTATTGTTGGCCATATACATATCAATCTTTTTCTCCAAATCCTTTGTCCATTAGAACCAAACTTAGTAGGAATGTTAAATTCATTGTGATATTCTTAACAGAATTTGAGTTTTTGGGGCTGATTAAATATTCAACATGGCTATCAGGATCTTAATCCATTCTGCTTGGATGAAATTTCAAAGATGTTCTGATGACAAACTGCTTGTCAGAATAAATTTTGATGTTGTTCTGTATTAATTATGATTTTTGCGAGCCTCTGGTTGGTTGATTTGGGTGGTTTGGTTGGGTTAAATTAATAAGACTCTTTAAAGCCTATGTAACTATTTTATTTTTATGACATTGGTTTGTTGTTTAATGAACACAATCAAAACAAAAAAAAGTTGTTATATATTTACTTATAGACACCACATTTAGTGAACTTGAATGAAGATCCTCTGATGTCCGAATGTCTGTTGTACTACATTAAACAAGGCCTGACCAGAGTAGGAGCACACAGCCATCAGGACATACAACTTACTGGCACCACAATCCTGGACTTACACTGTTGCTTTGAGTGTAAAGACGGTACGTTACTCAACGTGTAATTACTCGTTGAAATTTTAAACATTCTGATGGGACAGTCTGACAGACAACTAACAATAGTGCACTTAAGGGAATTATAGAAGTGCCTGTAATTATGCTTTTACTGTTGCTTTATTGACCAATCAGAAATTTTTCTTCCTTTATATGGAATAAATGCACCTATCGTGTCATGGGAAAACTTATATTCATTTTTGCAGAGCTAAAGTCTTTAATTTAACCAAGAACTTAGTTCTACATGTTAAATATAATTCAGTTTACTGAAAATGAGATTTTCATGACTAAATTACACAAGCATTTTAAAAATTAATTCAATTATTACCTTATAGTTAATATTATAAAATAAGTTATAAATACATGTAAAATATATAAAAATCTAATTCATAAATCTGATTAAAATGAAAGCATATAATTTTTTAATAAATATAATACATTTTAATTGTATTCAAAAACTTAAGATGAATTAAATTTTTTTAAATGTGTGTCCTGTAATGTGTGAATATTATGTGGTAAAAGTTTATATTGACTAATAATTGAACAAATTATTTGGTTTTTTTTTCACAGGTAATGTTTCAGTAATTTCATGTGAACGAGCGCTGTGTTATGTTAATGGTCGTTTTGTTTTGTTACAGGTAATGTTTCAGTAATTCCATGTGAAGGAGCGCTGTGTTATGTTAATGGGCGAAAAATTACAGAAAAAATGGAACTGAAGACTGGGGCCAGAGTTATTCTAGGAAAACATCATGTGTTCAGATTTAACAATCCAGAACAAGGTATGGTACTTGGTATATGCATTCTTCTTTGAGTGGAAATTTGATCTTGACATGAGGGTTTGATGAAGGTAATAACAAAATACCCAAAAACAGAGGAAACTGTCAAAAAAGACAATCCACAAATCAAAGTCCGAGAAACCGGCAAACTCCAGAACCAACAACCAAAAATATAGTAACTACGCAATGGTACATTTCAAATAGAAATACTGACCAAACCCTGCCAAAGGTCAGTTTTTTTTTTTGCTGTCACAGTAAAATCTTGGCTGCATGGTATAACTGAAAAATTGATGGATTTTCAGGAAAATAGCTCACCTGACTTTAAAGATTGATTTAAAGGCAACTTTACAAATCACATGATCATTCAGGTCTATTTAATGGTTAATTTGTAATTAACATTTATTTGTTTTTAGCACGACAAAGTAGAGCGCATTTAATAGACTTTGACCAGATAGAATCACAAGGAGGTAACTATAGATTTTGTTGGTGTTTTTTGTGCTTGATTACGTTCATTTGCATGTTGTCTAGATGTGTATTAACCAAAAAAATACACTTTTGGCTTCCACAGTACTGGCTTGTAAGCTGTTCCAATAATTAACAATCATTTGGGAGAAAGTTTGTTGTCCCTTTTTTGTCCTTGAATGCTTTTTTAGTAGTTTCATTTTATGCCCTCTAGTGTTGATGCTATTGGTGTTCAAAGGTAACATATTGCCTATCTCTACTTTGTCAATATTGTATAGAATTTTGTATGTCTCGATCATATCAGCTCTGACTCGCCGATATTGTAGTGACGGTAAACCAAGCCTTCTGAGCCTGTCACTATAACTTAAATGTTCAATGCTTTTTACCAGGCGTGTAGCTCTTCTTTGGACTGATTCAATAAGTATGGCCTCCTTTTTATTGTTGGACTTTATTCCAATACTAAGAGGATAAAGCATGTATCTTCATGCCCTATTGTACAGCAATAATTGTAGGATGATTTATCTATAACTGTCTTTCGTGTTGCCATGGCAAATGTAATTATCAAGACAACAAAATATACCAAATAAACAAAGATGATTTTTTATCAAGCAAAACAATTTTTTAAAAAGTAAGAAATAACAAACATGTTTAATTATGTTCTGTGTTTAGCACAGCCAGTAGTGAAATATTCTATTTATTTGTTTGTTTTGAATGATGTTTTGTGCCACTTTCAGCAATTTACCAGCTATATCATGGCATCCAGTTTTTATTGGGGGAGGAAGCCAGAGTACCCTTGGAAAACCCACCTTTGGTAGGAAAAATGGCAATCTGCAGTGAAACTTTAACCAGCAATCTTAGTGTTGACAGATCACGTGATCTATAGTAGACAAACTACCTTAACCACCAAGGCCTTCTATTCTATTTGAACCAGAAGTTAAATATTTTTAGCTGAGTCAGTACTGAACTATTCTATTTATAGCTGAGCCAGTACTGAACTATTCTATTTATAGCTGAGCCAGTACTGAACTATTCTATTTATAGCTGAGCCAGTACTGAACTATTCTATTTATAGCTGAGCCAGTACTGAACTATTCTATTTATAGCTGAGCCAATACTGAACTATTCTATTTATAGCTGAGCCAATACTGAACTATTCTATATATAGCTGAGCCAGCAGTTAAATGTTTTGTTTTCAGCTGAGCCAGTAGTGAAATATTTGTTATAGCTAAGCCAGAATGTAATATTATTCTATTTTTAACTGAGGCCGTAGTGAATTATTATTCTGCTTTGAGCTGAGTCTGCAGAAAAAATATTCTATTTTTAGCTGAGCCAGTAGATTGGACTTTTGCTCAGTTAGAATTGCTGGAAAAACAAGGAGTAGATCTGAGAGAAGATATGGAACAAAGGTATATACCAAGAGTGTGTGAGTGTGTTTATGTGGGGGTGGGGGGTTAGCATGGCCTTTGTACTTACACAAATTAAATGAACCATGTAGGATTTTGAACCCCATAGAAACAGCCTTGGAATATTGAACCCATGTCCACTGGCATCCATGTGCTCCAGTTAATTGTGGTAGATAGCTTGTCTGTCAGAAATAGACGTATAGCACAAATATGAAAAAATGGAATCCATAATGGAATGACCCATATAATACAAGTTGATTGGAGTTGTTGTTTGACCATTACACCTGTATGGTATGAGAGAAAGCCCCAGTGACAAGATTAACTTGGCTGATATTCTAATGCCTCTGTTTACCGATCCACTGATAATTTATTGCATGATTTTTTATATAATTAAAAGAATAAGGAATTGTTATACCCTGGGGAGGTTTGACACCTCGAACACTAACGGCTGACTCTTAATGTAGTCTATAAACGATTTAGTTACCGTCACAGTAAACTCAAATTCAAATAGAATTTGTGTTTATGATTATATTCTAGTTGTATTCTGCAATAAAACAATCTGCATGTAGCTACTTTCTGTTTACTTAACGTCTTCACAGACAAACAAGACAAACTGTTCTTTATGTAGCTTCAAGGTCACAGTCGATAAAAAATAGTTACAAAAAAAAATGTTTCTGGACAATAACTCAAAAACTTTGCATTTAATTTCAATGAAACTTTCGGATATAGCTCCATATAAGGTGGATCAGAAGCCTATTGATTTTTGAGGAAATTCATCAAATTTCAAGGTCACATTTGCCACAAAATGTTAGAAATTATTTTTTTTAATGTTTCCGGCCAATAACTCAAAAAGTGTGCATTAGATTTCCTTTATTAAATATCAGGTGGGTAAGAAGCCTATTGATACTGGAAGAATTCCATCAAAATACAAGGTCACCAGTGGACAAAAAGCATTAGAAATTTTTAAGAAAATTCTGCAAAATTAACATGGGGGTATCAGTGATTGGTAGATCAATTTTTTCTTGTTTCATTTTATATGAATGATTCTTGTAAGGTTCCCTGATATCATGTTGTTATAGTCAAAATACAATGACCTGTCAGGTATTTTGTAACACATGAACCAAAACAGAGTACTAAATATTGTTGGACTTAGAGACTTTATTCCAATACTAAGAGAATAAAACATGTATCTTCATGCCCTATTGTACAGCAATAATTGTAGGATGATTTATCTATAACTGTCTTTCATGTCGCCATGGCAAATGTAATTATCAAGACAACAAAATATACCAAACAAACAAAGATGATTTTTTATGAAGCAAAACAATTTTTTAAAAAGTAAGAAATAACATTTTTTATTTTGTTATGTGTTTAGTAGAGCCAGTAGTGAAATATTCTATATTACTCTTTATCAGTAAGAGCTGGATATTTTATTTGCTGCTACTAATGCATGACTCAGGTAAATTTCAAACATCTATCTTGAAGATTTGTCATACTAGGTAAGTGTTAGAGAACAAAGTTTAAAGTTTCCATTTACCTGAGTCGTGCATGAGAATCTGCAATTTAAATGTCCAAGCTCTTGCTGAGGAAGAGCTTTAAAGAATACAGATTGAAACAGTTTTCTAAACCGTTGTTATCTGTATTTGGAATTGATTGACCAATAGGTAGAAAATACCTGAAAGGTCATTGTATTTTGACTATAACATTTTTTTTGTTTAAATGATGTTTAACACCACTTTCAGCAATTTTTGAGCAATATCATGGAGGGGAGGAAGGTGGAGTACCTGCAGAAAAACCCATCCTTCAGTAGGAAAACTGGCAATCCTTGTCAATTAAGATTGGAGTTGAGTGCATCCTGTCCACAGTTAGAATCAAAACCCGCAATCTCAGTGTTGAAAGACCACGTTATCAATAGTAGACAAACTACCTTAACCACTCCGCCACCGAGGCCCTTTGTTAAGATTCAACTGGTTTCCTGATATCATGTTGTTAACCTTTAACTGGTTTCCTGATATCATGTTGTTAACATTCAACTAGTTTCTTGATATCATGTTGTTAACCTTTAACTGGTTTCCTCATATCATGTTGCATTTAACTGGTTCCCTGATATCATGTTGTTAACATTCAATTGGTTCCCTGATATCATGTTGTTAACATTCAACTGGTTCCCTGATATCATGTTGTTAACATTCAACTGGTTCCCTGATATCATGTTGTTGACATTTAACTGGTACTCTGATTGAAGACTTGGATTTTTTCTTACAAATTTATAAGTTTTTTTTTTCTTATAGATTACTTGCATTAGAGGAGCAGTACAAAAAAGAGAAAGAGGAAGCAGATTTGTTGTTTGAACAGCAGAGAAAGGTATTGTATATTGTAGTTGTTGCCAGAAGGATTATTGGATTGGGGATTTATAGTTGTTTTCTGTTGTTTTTGTTTTTGGAACTATCTCTACATGGTTTGTTATTGTGTAATACATTGATATCTTAGGGATCCTCCATTTTGATGGGTAATACAGTGATATCTAAGGGATCCTCCATTTTGATGGGTAATACAGTGATATCTAAGGGATCCTCCATTTTGATGGGTAATACAGTGATATCTAAGGGATCCTCCATTTTGATGGGTAATACAGTGATATCTTAGGGATCCTCCATTTTGATGGGTAATACAGTGATATCTTAGGGATCCCCCATTTTATTGGGTAGTACAGTGACATCTTAGGGATCCTCCATTTTGATGGGTAATACAGTGATATCTTAGGAATCCCCCATTTTATTGGGTAGTACAGTGATATCTTAGGGATCCCCCATTTTATTGGGTAGTACAGTGATATCTTAGGGATCCCCCATTTTATTGGGTAGTACAGTGATATCTTAGGGATCCCCCATTTTATTGGGTAGTACAGTGATATCTTAGGGATCCCCCATTTTATTGGGTAGTACAGTGATATCTTAGGGATCCGGCAATTTGTTGGGTAATACAGTGATATCTGACGGATCCTCCATTTTGTTGGGTAGTACAGTGATATCTTAGGGGTCCTCCATTTTGTTGGGTAATAGAGACATCTAAGGATCCTCCATTTTGTTAGGTAATACTGTGATATCTAAGGGCATCTCTATTAACATACATGGTACCTGGTGGTGAAGAGGGGAGGAACTTTTCAGATAGAACTCCTACCTATAGTCACAGTTTCACTTTTTCTGTTATTTTATACTCCTGCTCGATCAGAATCTGGTATATAGTGTTCCTTATGTCTGTTCATCTGTCAGTCTGTCCTCTGCCCCTCCAAATTCTGTTTCCGGATGATAATTCAAAAAGCTTGTATCCAATTTCAATGAAACTATGGGATGTTGCTACATATTAGGTGGGTAAAGAAGCCCATTGATGCTGGAGGAATTCATCAAAGGTCAAGGTCACATTCACCAAAAAATTGAAAAAAAGATGTTTCCAGACAATATTTTTTAAAATTTGTATTTGATTTCAGTGAAACTTGGGGGATATAGTTTCATATTAGCAGGATCAGAAGCCTATTGATTTTTAGGGAATTCTGGCAAAATTTAAGGTCACAGATGCCAAACAATGTTTGAAATTTTTACAAAAAAAAAGATGTTTCTGGACAATAACTTAAAAAGTGTGTATTTGATTTCAATATAACTTTAGGATTTTATTACATATCAGGTGGGTAAGAAGGCTATTGATGCTGGAGATTTCCATCAAAGGTAAAGGTCACCCGTTGACAAAAAGCATAAGAGATTTTTACCAAAAAAGTTTTTAAAAAATTTAAGTGGCTGTATCAGTAGTCAAAAGTCCTTGTTCTATACTAACCATCATGTATCATACTATTAATCACATTTCAGGATTATGAGACACGAATTCAAAACTTACAAGAACAAGTTGAGAACTATTCCATGATGTCATCTGTATGTCACATGGAAGATGTTAATTCAGAAGAGGAACAACAGGGTTAGTAAATATGATCTTATCAATGTGTATTCCATTAGAGAACAACAGGGTTAGAAAATCCTTGGCAATATGAATAGTTGTTAATGTCGGTATTTGATTTTATTTACATTCAGTTTGGAAATGGTGATGTGTCTCACAGCGTCCTGCTTATTTTTTGTTCACACCATTTTGTATACAAAGGGGAATAATCAATGTAAACAGGTGTACACTGATTCTCTACCTATTTGCACTTTCTGCATTGAGTGCAATGTTAAAACACAAAGATACCGAGATACCAGTAAAACTGGTATAAAGGATAAAGGGAATAAATTTTAAATGTAAATAAAAAGACTCAAGATTTTTGTATATTTTGTACTTTCAAAATAACATTAAATAAATGTATTTTTTTTTACTTTTTGCTTTATGAAAAGAAACAATAGAACAACTCTTTCACTAGCTGACAACATGACTGTGTTTACATGTATACAAACATCATGACCTCTGTATAAAGTTGACTTGTATGCAAACATCATGACCTCTGTATAAAGTTGACTTGTATACAAACATCATGACTTCTGTATAAAGTTGACATATATACAAACATGACCTCTGTATAAAGTTGATTTGTATACAAACATCATGACCTCTGTATAAAGTTGACTTGTATGCAAACATCATGACCTCTGTATAAAGTTGACTTGTATTCAAACATCATGACCTCTGTATAAACTTGATTTGTAAACAAACATCATGACCTGTGTATAAAGTTGACTTGTATACAAACATCATGAGCTGTGTATAAAGTTGACTTGTATACAAACATCATGACCTCTGTATAAAGTTGACTTGTATACAAACATCATGACCTCTGTATAAAGTTGACTTGTATACAAACATCATGACCTCTGTATAAAGTTGACTTGTATACAATAAGCATGACCTCTGTATAAAGTTGACTTGTATACAAACATCATGACCTCTGTATAAAGTTGACTTGTATACAAACATCATGACCTCTGTATAAAGTTGACTTGTAAACAAACCTCATGACCTCTGTATAAAGTTGACTTGTATACAAACATCATGACCTGTGTATAAAGTTGACTTGTATACAAACATCATGACCTCTGTATAAAGTTGACTTGTAAACAAACCTCATGACCTCTGTATAAAGTTGACTTGTATACAAACATCATGAGCTGTGTATAAAGTTGACTTGTATACAATAATCATGACTCTGTATAAAGTTGACTTGTATACAAGCATCATGACCTGTGTATAAAGTTGACTTGTATACAAACATCATGACCTCTGTTTAAAGTTGACTTGTATACAAACATCATGAGCTGTGTATAAAGTTGACTTGTATACAATAATCATGACCTCTGTATAAAGTTGACTTGTATACAAGCATCATGACCTGTGTATAAAGTTGACTTGTATACAAACATCATGACCTCTGTTTAAAGTTGACTTGTATACAAACATCATGACCTCTGTATAAAGTTGACTTGTATACAATAATCATGACCTCTGTATAAAGTTGACTTGTATACAAGCATCATGACCTGTGTATAAAGTTGACTTGTATACAAACATCATGACCTCTGTATAAAGTTGACTTGTATACAAACATCATGAGCTCTGTATAAAGTTGACTTGTATACAAACATCATGAGCTGTGTATAAAGTTGACTTGTATACAATAATCATGACCTCTGTATAAAGTTGACTTGTATACAAGCATCATGACCTGTGTATAAAGTTGACTTGTATACAAACATCATGACCTCTGTATAAAGTTGACTTGTATACAAACATCATGACCTCTGTATAAAGTTGACTTGTATACAAACATCATGACCTCTGTATAAAGTTGACTTGTATACAATAATCATGACCTCTGTATAAAGTTGACTTGTATACAAACATCATGAGCTCTGTATAAAGTTGACTTGTATACAAACATCATGACCTCTGTATAAAGTTGACTTGTATGCAAACATCATGACCTCTGTATAAAGTTGATTTGTAAACAAACCTCATGACCTCTGTATAAAGTTGACTTGTATACAAACATCATGACCTCTGTATAAAGTTGACTTGTATGCAAACATCATGACCTCTGTATAAAGTTGATTTGTAAACAAACCTCATGACCTCTGTATAAAGTTGACTTGTATACAAACATCATGACCTCTGTATAAAGTTGACTTGTATACAAACATCATGACCTCTGTATAAAGTTGACTTGTATACAAACATCATGACCTCTGTATAAAGTTGACTTGTATACAATAATCATGACCTCTGTATAAAGTTGACTTGTATACAAACATCATGACCTCTGTATAAAGTTGACTTGTATACAAACATCATGACCTCTGTATAAAGTTGACTTGTATACAATAATCATGACCTCTGTATAAAGTTGACTTGTATACAAACATCATGACCTCTGTATAAAGTTGACTTGTATACAAACATCATGACCTCTGTATAAAGTTGACTTGTAAACAAACTTCATGACCTCTGTATAAAGTTGACTTGTATACAAACATCATGACCTGTGTATAAAGTTGACTTGTATACAAACATCATGACCTCTGTATAAAGTTGACTTGTAAACAAACCTCATGACCTCTGTATAAAGTTGACATGTATACAATAATCATGACCTCTGTATAAAGTTGACTTGTATACAAACATCATGACCTGTGTATAAAGTTGACTTGTATACAAACATCATGAGCTGTGTATAAAGTTGACTTGTATACAATAATCATGACTCTGTATAAAGTTGACTTGTATACAAGCATCATGACCTGTGTATAAAGTTGACTTGTATACAAACATCATGACCTCTGTTTAAAGTTGACTTGTATACAAACATCATGAGCTGTGTATAAAGTTGACTTGTATACAATAATCATGACCTCTGTATAAAGTTGACTTGTATACAAGCATCATGACCTGTGTATAAAGTTGACTTGTATACAAACATCATGACCTCTGTTTAAAGTTGACTTGTATACAAACATCATGACCTCTGTATAAAGTTGACTTGTATACAATAATCATGACCTCTGTATAAAGTTGACTTGTATACAAGCATCATGACCTGTGTATAAAGTTGACTTGTATACAAACATCATGAGCTCTGTATAAAGTTGACTTGTATACAAACATCATGACCTCTGTATAAAGTTGACTTGTATACAAACATCATGACCTCTGTATAAAGTTGACTTGTATACAAACATCATGAGCTCTGTATAAAGTTGACTTGTATACAAACATCATGAGCTGTGTATAAAGTTGACTTGTATACAATAATCATGACCTCTGTATAAAGTTGACTTGTATACAAGCATCATGACCTGTGTATAAAGTTGACTTGTATACAAACATCATGACCTCTGTATAAAGTTGACTTGTATACAAACATCATGAGCTCTGTATAAAGTTGACTTGTATACAAACATCATGACCTCTGTATAAAGTTGACTTGTATGCAAACATCATGACCTCTGTATAAAGTTGATTTGTAAACAAACCTCATGACCTCTGTATAAAGTTGACTTGTATACAAACATCATGACCTCTGTATAAAGTTGACTTGTATGCAAACATCATGACCTCTGTATAAAGTTGATTTGTAAACAAACCTCATGACCTCTGTATAAAGTTGACTTGTATACAAACATCATGACCTCTGTATAAAGTTGACTTGTATACAAACATCATGAGCTCTGTATAAAGTTGACTTGTATACAAACATCATGACCTCTGTATAAAGTTGACTTGTATGCAAACATCATGACCTCTGTATAAAGTTGATTTGTAAACAAACCTCATGACCTCTGTATAAAGTTGACTTGTATACAAACATCATGACCTCTGTATAAAGTTGACTTGTATGCAAACATCATGACCTCTGTATAAAGTTGATTTGTAAACAAACATCATGACCTCTGTATAAAGTTGACTTGTATACAAACATCATGACCTTTGTATAAAGTTGACTTGTATACAAACATCATGACCTCTGTATAAAGTTGACTTGTATACAAACATCATGACCTCTGTATAAAGTTGACTTGTATACAAACATCATGACCTCTGTATAAAGTTGACTTGTATACAAACATCATGACCTGTGTATAAAGTTGACTTGTATACAAACATCATGACCTGTGTATAAAGTTGACTTGTATGCAAACATCATGACCTCTGTATAAAGTTGACTTGTATACAAACATCATGACCTGTGTATAAAGTTGACTTGTATGCAAACATCATGACCTCTGTATAAAGTTGACTTGTATACAATAATCATGACCTCTGTATAAAGTTGACTTGTATACAATAATCATGACCTCTGTATAAAGTTGATTTGTAAACAAACCTCATGACTTCTGTATAAAGTTGACTTGTATGCAAACATCATGACCTCTGTATAAAGTTGATTTGTAAACAAACCTCATGACCTCTGTATAAAGTTGATTTGTAAACAAACCTCATGACCTCTGTATAAAGTTGACTTGTATGCAAACAACATGACCACTGTATAAAGTTGATTTGTAAACAAACCTCATGACCTCTGTATAAAGTTGATTTGTAAACAAACCTCATGACCTCTGTATAAAGTTGATTTGTAAACAAACCTCATGACCTCTGTATAAAGTTGACTTGTATACAAACATCATGACCTCTGTATAAAGTTGACTTGTATACAAACATCATGACTTCTGTATAAAGTTGACATGTATACAAACATGACCTCTGTATAAAGTTGACTTGTATACAAACATCATGACCTGTGTATAAAGTTGACTTGTATACAAACATCATGACCTCTGTATAAAGTTGACTTGTATACAAACATCATGACCTCTGTATAAAGTTGACTTGTATACAAACATCATGACCTCTGTATAAAGTTGACTTGTATGCAAACATCATGACCTCTGTATAAAGTTGACTTGTATGCAAACATCATGACTTCTGTATAAAGTTGACTTGTATGCAAACATCATGAGCTGTGTATAAAGTTGACTTGTATACAAACATCATGACCTCTGTATAAAGTTGACTTGTATACAAACATCATGAGCTCTGTATAAAGTTGACTTGTATACAAACATCATGACCTCTGTATAAAGTTGACTTGTATGCAAACATCATGACTTCTGTATAAAGTTGACTTGTATACAAACATCATGACTTCTGTATAAAGTTGACATGTATACAAACATCATGAGCTGTGTATAAAGTTGACTTGTATACAATAATCATGACTTCTGTATAAAGTTGACTTGTATACAAACATCATGACCTCTGTATAAAGTTGACTTGTATACAAACATCATGACTTCTGTATAAAGTTGACATGTATACAAACATGACCTCTGTATAAAGTTGACTTGTATACAAACATCATGACCTCTGTATAAAGTTGACTTGTATACAAACATCATGACCTCTGTATAAAGTTGACTTGTAAACAAACCTCATGACCTCTGTATAAAGTTCACTTGTATACAAACCTCATGACCTCTGTATAAAGTTGACTTGTATACAAACATCATGACCTCTGTATAAAGTTGATTTGTAAACAAACCTCATGACCTCTGTATAAAGTTGACTTGTATACAAACATCATGAGCTGTGTATAAAGTTGACTTGTATACAATAATCATGACCTCTGTATAAAGTTGACTTGTATACAAGCATCATGACCTGTGTATAAAGTTGACTTGTATACAAACATCATAACCTCTGTATAAAGTTGACTTGTATACAAACATCATGACCTCTGTATAAAGTTGACTTGTATGCAAACATCATGACCTCTGTATAAAGTTGACTTGTATACAAACATCATAACCTCTGTATAAAGTTGACTTGTATACAAACATCATGAGCTCTGTATAAAGTTGACTTGTATACAAACATCATGACCTCTGTATAAAGTTGACTTGTATACAATAATCATGACCTCTGTATAAAGTTGACTTGTATGCAAACATCATGACCTCTGTATAAAGTTGACTTGTATACAAACATCATGACCTCTGTATAAAGTTGACTTGTATACAAACATCATGACCTCTGTATAAAGTTGACTTGTATACAAACATCATGACCTCTGTATAAAGTTGACTTGTATACAAACATCATGACCTCTGTATATAGTTGACTTGTATGCAAACATCATGACCTGTGTATAAAGTTGACTTGTATACAAACATCATGACCTCTGTATAAAGTTGACTTGTATACAATAATCATGACCTCTGTATAAAGTTGACTTGTATGCAAACATCATGACCTCTGTATAAAGTTGACTTGTATACAAACATCATGACCTCTGTATAAAGTTGACTTGTATACAAACATCATGACCTCTGTATAAAGTTGACTTGTATACAAACATCATGACCTCTGTATAAAGACCCCTTTCTTATGTGACCTTTTGTACATTTTCCCTTTTTCCTTAAGACATTTTTGACTCTATCTATGATGTCATCATTATGTCTGATGTCATGGGTTTGGTGAATTTACTTACTGACAAATAAAGCATTAATGAGTGTTTGCTTATCTATAAGATATCTCTGCTTCATCAAAATACCAATAATCATGACTATTTTGTAGAGTACACATGGACTGAGAGAGAGAGACAGCTGGCAGCCTGGGCTTTCAGAAAGTGGAAATACCACCAGTTTACTTCACTAAGAGTAAATATTTGGATCTTATTCCCTAGAAAAATAAGTTATTCAATAAAAAATTGGGATCTGAACTGGTTTATATATTTCCTTTAAATGTCACTGAGTAGTTTGAATTTCATTGCAAGATTGCAAGTTAAATGACGTATCCCACAGTATTAATCTTTTTAAATTGTTGATAAGCCTACTTGATTTGATAATATTTTTAAACTGGAATTTTTTAATCTTAATTTTAGGATGATTTGTGGGGAAATGCAATTTTCTTGAAGGAAGCCAATGCTATCAGTGTGGAACTGAGTAAAAAGGTAAAGTACAAATTATTCTGTGCAGATAGTAACACATTTTACTGTAAATGTGTTTATATTTGCAGCGGGTTGCTGTCGAGATTTGCTCATAACCTTTAATGTAGGGGTAATATTCCCTGTGTGTATTGTTTGTATAATAATATAAAAATGACCACTTAGGGGAAAATTTCACGCATATACTGTATGCAAAATATGTTAAAAGTTACCCCCACTCACAAATTCCCATGTTTACAGTACATGAATCAATATCCACAATTGTCCTGTTAATTGCATATTTGTTTGAAAACTTTTGTTATTAAATGACATTTGAGATTATGTGATTTTAATTTTTAGACTGTACAAACCATAAATTGTAGACAGCTTTCATTGGAATATCGCCAGATGTTTAGGTCAAATCTGAACAATATGAAATATAGTAATGCATTTGTTGTTATTGTGAATAAATTTATTTTTAGTCTGAAATGTATTCTTGTTGACCAGTGCTATAATATGTTAGAAACTCAAAATGGAACTGTATTTGTGGACAACTTTTTTTAATAGTTCACATTTTTAGCATTAACCTATTCTCCACTAAATCAGCTCCATTCTTACTTACTTACTTGCTGCCCATTACGCCCTCTGGCATGTGGGGCAGCAACGAAGTCTTTCCACTTTTGTCTATCATTTGCCATTCTTTGAAGACTTCCCCAGGTTTGGTTTGCATCCTTCATCTCTGACTCCTCAGTGCGCCGCCATGTTATCTTAGGTCTTCCTCTTTGTCTTTTGCTTTCATGTGTCCAGTGTAAGGCTGTTTTAGTTAAATTGTTTGGCTCTTTTCTTAGGACATGGCCAATCCACCTCAAACCTTTTTATGCCCCCGCGACGACATGTCGGGGGGCATTAAGTTTTACTCATGTCCGTCCGTCTGTCCGTACGTACGTCCGAACAAATTTCTGTCAAGCTTTTCTCAGAAACCGTACATGAGAACAATTTTAAATTTGGCAGAGTGGTTCAGTATCACAAGTTGTACGTCCTAAGCGAATTTCAGACCTGTCGGACAACTACTTCCTGTTTGGGACTTCATTTGTACGTAAATACGTCCGTCTGTATGTACAAATTTCCGTCAAGCTTTTCTCAGAAACCGTACATGAGAACAATTTGAAATTTGGCAGGGTTGTTCAGTATCACAAGTTGTATGTCCTAAGCGACTTTCAGACCTGTCGGACAACTACTTCCTGTTTGGGACTGGGCCGATATGAAAATGTGTTAACACAAGTATGAAAATTTCCGTCAAGCTTTTCTCAGTAACCGTACATGAGAACAATTTGAAATTTGGCAGGGTGGTTCAGTATCACAAGTTGTATGTCCTAAGCGACTTTCAGACCTGTCGGACAACTACTTCCTGTTTGCGACTGGGCCGATATGAAAATGTTCTAACATGAGTATGAAAATTTCCGTCAAGCTTTTCTCAGAAACCATACATCAGAACAATTTGAAATTTGGCAGGGTGGTTCAGTATCACAAGTTGTACGTCCTTAGCGACTTTCAGACCTGTCGGACAACTACTTCCTGTTTGCAACTGGGCCAATATGAAAATGTGTTAACATGAGTATGAAAATTTCCGTCAAGCTTTTCTCAGAAACTGTACATTAGAACAATTTGAAATTTGGCAGGGTGGTTCAGTATCACAAGTTGTACGTCCTTAGCGACTTTCAGACCTGTCGGAAAACTACTTCCTGTTTGCGATTGGGCCGATATGAAAATGTGTTAACATGAGTATGAAAATTTCCGTCAAGCTTTTCTCAGAAACCTTACATGAGAACAATTTGAAATTTGGCATTGTGGTTCAGTATCACAAGTTGTACGTCCTAAGCGACTTTCAGACCTGTCGGGCAACTACTTCCTGTTGCGACTGGGCCGATATGAAAATGTGTTACCACGAGTATGAAAATTTCCGTCAAGCTTTTCTCAGAAACCGTACACAAGAACAATTTGAAATTTGGCAGGGTGGTTCAGTATCACAAGTTGTACGTCCTAAGCAACTTATAGACCTGTCGGACAACTAGTTCCTGTTTTCAACTGGGCCGATATGAAAATGTGTTAACACCAGTATGAAAATTTCTGTCAAGCTTTTCTCAGAAACCGTACATTACAACAATTTGAAATTTGGCAGGGTGGTTCAGTATCACAAGTTGTACGTCCTAAGCGACTTTCAGACCTGTTGGACAACTACTTCCTGTTTGGGACTTACTTTAGCGGGGGCATCCGTGTCCATTCTTCAATTTTTTTTTATTATTGTGGTCATGTCTTCTGTCTGGCATCCTCTAAGAAGTTCATCAATTGAGATCTTGTTAGGCCAAAAGATTTTCATGATTCTTCTTAGGCTCTTAGTATGGAAAGTAGACAGTTTTTAGCTCACCTGATGCAAGGGGTCATGTGAGTTTTGCGTCGTTGTTGTTGCAATGGGTGTCTGTAAACTTTTTACATTTTAATCTTTTTCTCTGAAACCACTTGGCCAATTGAAACCAAACTTGGCCATAATGTTCATTAGATGGACCTTTACAAAGTTTGTGTTTTTTATTTTAATTGGAAAACCAATATGGCCGCCACCACAAGACTTTAAAGTTTAACATAGGAAACTATGGGAAAAAAGTATAAAAGGGCTTCTTCTCTGAAACCAGTTAACCAATCAAAACAAAACTTACTAGCAATATTGTTTGGATGGTCCTTTATAAAGTTTAGCTTTCTATGCCAGCTGGAAATTAAAAATGGCTGCACCCGCAGGACTTAGTTTAACATAGGACCCTATGGGAAAAAGTTTTAAAAGGCTTCTTCTCTGAAACCAGTTAACCAATGGAAACAAAAACTTACTAGCAATATTGTTTGGATGGTCCTCTATAAAGTTTGTGTTTTTTATGACAATTGAAAATTCAAAATGGCTGCCAACACAGGACTTAGTTTAACATAGGACCCTATGGGTTAACCAATGGAAACAAAACTTACTAGCAATATAGTTTGTATGGTCCTCTATAAAGTTTGTGTTTTTTATCCCAATAGGAAATTCAAAATGGCCACTGCCACAGGACTTTGTTTAACATTGGATCCTATGGGAAAAAAGTTTTAAATGGCTTTTTCCCTGTAACTTTTTATTAAAGTTTATTAAAAATAAAATCGGGTGAGCGATACAGGCTTTTAAGAGCCTTTGGTTGTTGGACGTTTTCTGTCATGCACCAGCATTCTGAACCATAAAGCAGAGTTGGTAAGACACAGCTGCTGTATAACTTCAACTTTGTTCGTGTAGTGTATTGGCTAGATTTCCAGACTCTATTAAGGCTACTAAACACAGCTCCATTCTGACATACCATAAACATAAGAATACATTGTAGACTAAAAATATTGTTTGGTACAAATTAATCATCAGTACCTGATTTTGTTTCCATAGTTACAGTTCCAGTTTGTGCTGCTGACAGACACCCTTTATTCCCCTCTGTTCTGTTTCCATAGTTACAGTTCCAGTTTGTCCTCCTGACAGACACCCTTTATTCCCCTCTGTTCTGTTTCCATAGGTACAGTTCCAGTTTGTGCTGCTGACAGACACCCCTTTATTACCCTCTGTTCTGTTTCCATAGGTACAGTTCCAGTTTGTGCTGCTGACAGACACCCTTTATTACCCTCTGTTCTGTTTCCATAGGTACAGTTCCAGTTTGTCCTCCTGACAGACACCCTTTATTCCCCTCTGTTCTGTTTCCATAGGTACAGTTCCAGTTTGTGCTGCTGACAGACACCCTTTATTCCCCTCTGTTCTGTTTCCATAGTTACAGTTCCAGTTTGTCCTCCTGACATTCACCCTTTATTACCCTCTGTTCTGTTTCCATAGGTACAGTTCCAGTTTGTGCTGCTGACAGACACCTTTTATTCCCCTCTGTTTTGTTTCCATAGTTACAGTTCCAGTTTGTGCTGCTGACAGACACCATTTATTTCCCTCTGTTTTGTTTCCATAGGTACAGTTCCAGTTTGTGCTGCTGACAGACACCCTTTATTCCCCTCTGTTTTGTTTCCATAGTTACAGTTCCAGTTTGTGCTGCTGACAGACACCCTTTATTCCCCTCTGTTCTGTTTCCATAGTCACAGTTCCAGTTTATGCTGCTGACAGACACCCTTTATACCCCTCTGTTCTGTTTCCATAGGTACAGTTCCAGTTTGTGCTGCTGACAGACACCCTTTATACCCCTCTGTTCTGTTTCCATAGGTACAGTTCCAGTTTATGCTGCTGACAGACACCAGTTATTACCCTCTGTTTTGTTTCCATAGGTACAGTTCCAGTTTGTGCTGCTGACAGACACCCTTTATTCCTCTGTTCTGTTTCCATTGGTACAGTTCCAGTTTGTGCTGCTGACAGACACCCTTTATTCCCCTCTGTTTTTTTCCATAGGTACAGTTCCAGTTTGTGCTGCTGACAGACACCCTTTATTCCTCTGTTCTGTTTCCATAGGTACAGTTCCAGTTTGTGCTGCTGACAGACACCCTTTATTCCCTCTGTTTTTTTCCATAGGTACAGTTCCAGTTTGTGCTGCTGACAGACACCCTTTATTCCCCTCTGTTCTGTTTCCATAGTCACAGTTCCAGTTTATGCTGCTGACAGACACCCTTTATTCCACTCTGTTCTGTTTCCATAGTTACAGTTCCAGTTTGTGATGCTGACAGACACCCTTTATTACCCTCTGTTCTGTTTCCATAGGTACAGTTCCAGTTTGTGCTGCTGACAGACACCCTTTATTCCCCTCTGTTCTGTTTCCATAGGTACAGTTCCAGTTTGTGCTGCTGACAGACACCCTTTATTCCCCTCTGTTCTGTTTCCATAGGTACAGTTCCAGTTTGTGCTGCTGACAGACACCCTTTATTCCCCTCTGTTCTGTTTCCATAGGTACAGTTCCAGTTTATGCTGCTGACAGACACCCTTTATTACCGTCTGTTCTGTTTCCATAGGAACAGTTTCAGTTTGTGCTGCTGACAGACACTCTTTATTACCCTCTGTTCTGTTTCCATAGGTACAGTTCCAGTTTGTGCTGCTGACAGACACCCTTTATTCCTCTGTTCTGTTTCCATAGGTACAGCTCCAGTTTGTGCTGCTGACAGACACCCTTTATTACCCTCTGTTCTGTTTCCATAGGTACAGTTCCAGTTTGTGCTGCTGACAGACACCCTTTATTCCTCTGTTCTGTTTCCATAGGTACAGTTCCAGTTTGTGCTGCTGACAGACACCCTTTATTCCTCTGTTCTGTTTCCATAGGTACAGTTCCAGTTTGTGCTGCTGACAGACACCCTTTATTACCCTCTGTTCTGTTTCCATAGGTACAGTTCCAGTTTGTGCTGCTGACAGACACCCTTTATTCCTCTGTTCTGTTTCCATAGTTACAGTTCCAGTTTTGTGCTGCTGATAGACACCCTTTATTACCCTCTGTTCTGTTTCCATAGTTACAGTTCCAGTTTGTGCTGCTGACAGACACCCTTTATTCCTCTGTTCTGTTTCCATAGGTACAGTTCCAGTTTGTGCTGCTGACAGACACCCTTTATTACCCTCTGTTCTGTTTCCATAGTTACAGTTCCAGTTTGTGCTGCTGACAGACACCCTTTATTCCTCTGTTCTGTTTCCATAGGTACAGTTCCAGTTTGTGCTGCTGACAGACACCCTTTATTACCCTCTGTTCTGTTTCCATAGGTACAGTTCCAGTTTGTGCTGCTGACAGACACCCTTTATTCCCCTCTGCCAACAGATATACTGCCTACAGATGCCAGAGATGTGTGTAGACCATTTCCAAAAACTATTGTGGCTGTAGAGGTCCAGGATACAAAAAATGGGGCCACACATTACTGGTCTCTGGACAAATTAAAGTAAGTAGTCCATGGCTATGGGGCCGCACATTACTGGTCTCTGGACAAATTGTGGTCTATGTATATATTGTAACAAGAACCTTAGTATCTTGGTCTTAGTGTAGTGAATGACAAGGAGATAGGTATTGTTGATCGTTTGAGAATACATTTAAACATTCCTTCAAGACTGTGCTCTATTGACCCCAGTTAGTTGTAGTTTAGCCTGTGTTCATTCCTGAATTATCTCGAAAAAATAGAAAACAGAATAATAAAGTTTCATTGGAATGGTCTCTTTAATAACAATTCAGTCTAATAATGGGAAATGCTTTGTTGGAAAAGTTGTGTGAATAAATGTACTTCATGATTGAATATGTTGTGTTTTGCCAATCACTTGGTTTATTTAATGAACTTTTGAACAACATACCTCGGTATAGCTGCAGAGCTGTAGGTACATTAATGAGCTTCTTTGATGATTTTTTATCTAGGCAGAATTACAAAGAGGTCCTATTACACATAATGCCGCAGTGGGTAGTGATTGACAAGAGCGGATTTAATTTAAACAATTAAATTGATGGAAAATGCTTAAGAATGGTCAAAGAGAGAAAAATACTTTTTTCATATGCTGTTGATGTGACAGCAGAAAACAAACAGAAAACGATATATGTGGTCAGAAATTGAGTTTACTGGCAACGTGTAAGCGGAGCCAGTAAATAGATATTTCAGACCATAAAATTTAATTGATACCGGCAAATCTTTAAATGCATTATGGTTACCTCCATTCTAATGCTACACCATAAAAAACTAAATTAATTGATTAAAATGGGAATTTTAATTTACCGGAATTAACGTCTGCCCTTGAGTTAACTTTTGATGGCATCAATGGTGGAATTGATGCCATGAAATTTTTAACGTTGTCCAATCAGAATTGACATTACATCAAGAATTGCATTAGAATTAGTTTTTTTTTTACGTTACCATTCCATCATGACAGATGTCTATTGTTGTAAGAGAACATGAAAATTGTTCATAAAGTTTTTCAGATAATATTTGAATTTCATTCATCATATTAATCCTGTATATAAATACATCTGGGCAAGGTTGGAATCTCTGCCCCTCACATCTGGGCAAGGTTGGAATCTCTGCCCCTCACATCTGGGCAAGGTTGGAATCTCTGCCCCTCACATCTGGGCAAGGGTGGAATCTCTGCCCCTCACATCTGGGCAAGGTTGGAATCTCTGCCCATCATCTGGGCAAGGTTGGAATCTCTGCCCCTCACATCTGGGCAAGGTTGGAATCTCTGCCCCTCATTTATCATTTAATATTTTCATTGTTCTTCACCAGTTACAAGACTTTAAAAAGAAAATTGTTTTTCAAAAATGAAATGTTTAGACAGATTTCTATTAAACTTGAAACACTTGTGACTGGTGATCATTGCATGAGAAGATCTGTCTGTCTTCCTGTTCTAACCTTATTGTTATTTTCTGTTTAAATTACCAACAGTATATCTATCAATATACTCTCCTGTTTATCAATAGAAAATTGCACGAATTCTGTAAATCTCTTTTTGATAATTTTTCTTAGGCATGAGTTCCAACTTTGTCCAAGATCAAATTCCTATTTGATTTTTAATTTACATTTTCTGCACAAACTATTTTTCTGCAAGTATTTTTCTGGAAATGACTATTTCTAATTGAAAAAAACTTGTTTAAATCTTAAGATACAGAATATATTTCTAAATTTTAATATTAACTTTTTTCTCTGTAAGTAAATTTAGTTGCTCACTTTTGAAGTCTTTATCATTAAACTTTAGCTTCTTGAGCTAATCAAGCAAAACTTAATTGAAAATGAAAATGTTATGATTTTGTAGACATAGATTGGGACTCATGCGAGGTATTTACAATGACGACCACACACCAGAATCTCCAGAACAAAAACAGGATTTCTTTCAATGTCTGATGGGATGCAATCCAAACCAAAATGTCTTTAATTTTGCTAATTTGTTACCATCCAGGTCTGTGAGACTAGATGTTGTCATTTTCTCTTCAGTTGTGCTTATTTTTTGTAACCTTTCAGGTCTGTGAGACTCAATGTTGTCATTTTCTCTTCAATTTTGCTTATTTTTTTTTATCCTTTCAGGTCTGTGAGATTCAGTGTTGTCAATATCATTATTATTTTGTTAATTTGTTTCTATCAAGGTCTGTGAAATTCAGTGTTGTAAGTTTGTCTTTATTTTTGCTAATTTGTTACAGTTAAGGTCGGTGATATTCAGTGTTGTTAATTTCTCTTTAATTTACTGATTCTGTTAAATTCACTTTTCTAAATTTTGCTGGTGTAATCACTTTGGGGATTTCTCAGTGTATATTTTTATTGTTTAGCATAATAAATTTGTTATTTTTATAGCTTATTTAGGTCCAGGTTCTTTTTTAGCTCACCTGACCCAAATGGTCATGTGAGCTATTGTTATCACTTTGCGTCCGTCGTCGTCGTTGTCAGCGTCTGTAAACTTTTTACATTTTAATCTTCTTCTCTGAAACCACTTGGCCAGTTGAAACCAAACTTGGCCATAATGTTCATTGGATGGACCTTTACAAAGTTTGTGTTTTTTATTTGGATTGGAAAACCAATATGGCCACCACCACAGGACAGTTTTACATAGGACCCTATGGGAAAAAAGTTTAAAATGGCTTCTTCTCTGAAACCGGTTAACCAATCAAAACAAAACTTACTAGCAATATTGTTTGGATGGTCCTTTATAAAGTTTATGTTTTCTATGCCAACTGGAAATTCAAAATGGCTGCCACCACAGGACTTTGTTTAACATAGGACCCTTTGGGAAAAAGTTTTAAAAGGCTTCTTCTCTGAAACTGGTTAACCAATGGAAACAAAAACTTACTAGCAATATTGTTTGGATGGTCCTCTATAAAGTTTGTGTTTTTTATGACAATTGAAAATTCAAAATGGCCTCTAACACAGGACTTAGTTTAACATAGGACCCTATGGGAAAAAGTTTAAAAGGCTTCTTCTCTGAAACCGGTTAACCAATGGAAACAAAAACTTACTAGCAATATTGTTTGGATGGTCCTCTATAAAGTTTGTGTTTTTTATGACAATTGGAAATTCAAAATGGCCACCAACACATGACTTAGTTTTACACTGGACCCTATGGGAAAAAGTTTAAAAGGCTTCTTCTCTGAAACCGGTTAACCAATGGAAACAAAAACTTACTAGAAATATTGTTTGGATGGTCCTCTATAAAGTTTGTGTTTTTTATGACAATTGAAAATTCAAAATGGCCACCAACACATGACTTAGTTTTACACTGGACCCTATGGGAAAAAAGTTTAAACGGGCTTCTTCTCTGAAACTGGTTAACAAATCGAATCAAAACTTACTACCAATATTGTTTGGATAGTACTTTATAAAGTTTATGTTTTTTTATGCCAATTGGAAAATTAAAATGGCCACCACCGCAGGACTTAGTTTAACATAGGACCCTATGGGGAAAAGTTAAAAAAAGGTGTCTTCTCTGAAACTGGTTAACCAATGTAAACAAAACTTACTAGCAATATTGTTTGGATGGTCCTCTATAAAATTTATGTTTTTTATGACAATTGGAAATTCAAAATGGCCACCAATGCAGGACGTGCTAAGGACCCTATGGGAAAATAGTTAAAAAGGCTTCTTCTCTGAAACTGGTTAACCAATCAAAGCAAAACTTTCCAGCAATATTGTTTGGATGGTCCTCTATAAAGTTCATGTTTTTTATCCCAATCAGGGAAATTCAAAATGTCCGCCACCGCAAGACTTGGTTTAACATTGGACCGTATGGGAAAAAAGTTTAAAAGGTTTCTTCTCTGAAACGGATTAATCAATGGAAACAAAACTTACTACCAATATTATTTTAGATGGTCCATTATAAAGTTTGTATTTTTAATGCCAATTGGAAAATCAAAAGGCCACCATCGTGCAAGACTAAGTTTAACATAGGACCATATGGGAAAACTTTTTCAAAGGCTTCTTCTCTAAAACTGGTTAACCAATGGAAACAAAACTTACTAGCAGTATTGTTTGGTGTCCTCTGTGAAGTTTATGTTTTTTATGCCAATAGGAAATCAAAGTGGCCACCACAGCATTACATAGATTACTTAGTTTAATATAGGACCCTATGGGCAAATTAAAAAAAATATCTTCTTCGGTAACCAATGGAAACAAAACTTTCTAGCAATATTGTTTGGATGGTCCTCTTTAAAGATTATTGAAAATTACAGGACTTCGTTTAACATCAGGGAAATGCAACCTTTATTGCCTATAAAATCAGGTGAGCTATACAGGCTCTTAAGAGCCTCTGGTTAGTTCTTGATGTTACACTGTACATTTACAACTCAACAGATTTAAATACATTCCATACTTAACACTAGCTATAGATTCTGTAAGGAAAACATGCAGTAAACTACATTATCGCTATTTTCCAGTATTTTCCTTTGATCTTTGTGTGCGATATTATTCCATCTCACTCTACTAGCGTGAGATAGGCCCATCTCAGCTCGCTGTCAAGACGTCGTTAAGTAAACACTGTGACGTCACAATGTTACAAAACAGCGATAAACAGATTATTTACGTTTTATGAAACTCGATTGCATTTTCTCTTCATCTCATCTCAGGGCTGCCGCCCTTCGATGAGATATGGACGAGAAAACGCATCTCGTTTCAAAAAATGGAAATAACCTATAATTATCACTCTTATCTACAAGTATCTACTAATGTGAGATGTGCCCATCTCACCTTGCTGTCAAGATGTCTTTAAGTAAACACAGTGACATCACAATGTTACAAAATAGCAATAAACAAATTATTTATACTTTATGAAACTCAATGGTTTTCTTTTCATCAGGGCTGTCACCCTTATATGAGATAGTGATGAGAAAATGCATCTCACTTCAAAAAATGTCATTAATCTTTTTAACGTTGGGACTATAGGCTGAGATGCATTTCCAATGATTAACGTAATGTAGAAAATGTCAATTAAAAAATTATTCACATAGACTTTTAGTTCCAAGTAAAAAGATAATATTCTTTTAACATTTTTCTGCAGAAGGTCGGGGTCTTACCCGTTACTCAGGTTTCCTCCCCTGATAAATACTGGACTTTCCTTTGTGAACATTAATTTTAACATTACTGTTGTCAACCAATTCTCCATATCAATTCTATAAATTCTATAGTCAGCTATAAAGTATTAATGTATTTCCACATTCTTGAACTCTATTGTCAGTGAAAGACATCTAAACTTAAAAAAAAAGAATGTTTGAGATTTGGTCATATAATGTACACATAACGATCTGATAAAAACAGCTGGCTAGAATTGGTATTAGTTTGGTGTATTATGTGGTTGGTTGTATATTCAGGTAAGCAGTTATATTAATATATAGTTTAATTAGTAATTGGTTCATACACTACATATAAACTATTGCAAAAACAACACATGTTTTTGAAGCTTATAATGACGTATTGTTTTCCGACAACATTATATCAATCATTTTAATTTTTTTCAGACAACGACTTGAATTAATGAGAGAAATGTACCACAATGAGGCTGAGTTGTCACCTACATCCCCAGAACAAAACTTGGAGAGTATGACGGGAGGGGATCCATTCTATGACCGATTTCCGTGGTTCAGACTGGTTGGGAGGTATGATAATGTGTAGTAGAAATTACATGTCACTTGGATAATAAAGAAATGTTAGTGTGGTTATTTTAGGTTGCCATTTACAAATGTCTATTTCACATGTAGAGAAAATGACATCAAAGTTAAATAAATATCATCTGTTTTTTCTTTTGTAGAGCATTTGTTTATCTGAGTAATTTGTACTACCCTGTACCATTGATCCATAGAGTAAACATTGTTAGTGAAAAGGGGGAGGTCAAAGGGTCAATACGGGTAGCTGTCCAGGCCATTACAGGTAATTATCACAGAGTAAACATTGTAAGTAAAAAGGGGGAAGTCAAAGGGTCAATACGGGTAGCTGTCCAGGCCATTACAGGTAATTATCACAGAGTAAACATTGTCAGTAAAAAGGGGGAAGTCAAAGGGTCAATACTGGTAGCTGTCCAGGCAATCACAGGTAACTATCACAGAGTAAACATTGTCAGTGAAAAGGGGGAAGTCAAATGGTCAATATGGGTAGCTGTCCAGGCAATCACAGGAAACTATCACAGCGTAAACATTGTCAGTGAAAAGGGGGAAGTCAAAGGGTCAATACGGGTAGCTGTCCAGGCAATCACAGGTAACTATCACAGAGTAAACATTGTCAGTGAGGGGGAAGTAAAATGGTCAAAACGGGTAGCTGTCCAGGCAATCAAAGGAAACTATCACAGAGGAAACATTGTCAGTGAAAAGGGGGAAGTCATAGGGTCAATACAGGTAGCTGTCCAGGCAATCACAGGTAACTATCACAGAGTCAATATCGTCAGTGAAAAGGGGGAAGTCAAAGGGTCAATACGGGTAGCTGTCCAGGCAATCACAGGAAACTATCACAGCGTAAACATTGTCAGTGAAAAGGGGGAAGTCAAAGGGTCAATACGGGTAGCTGTCCAGGCAATCACAGGAAACTATCACAGCGTAAACATTGTCAGTGAAAAGGGGGAAGTCAAAGGGTCAATACGGGTAGCTGTCCAGGCAATCACAGGAAACTATCACAGCGTAAACATCATCAGTGAAAAGGGGTAGTCAAAGGGTCAATACGGGTAGCTGTCCAGGCAATCACAGGAAACTATCACAGCGTAAACATCATCAGTGAAAAGGGGTAGTCAAAGGGTCAATACAGGTAGCTGTCCAGGCAATCACAAGTAACTATCATAGAGTCAACATCATCAGTGAAAAGGGGGAAGTCAAAGGGTCAATACGGGTAGCTGTCCAGGCAATCACAGGTAACTATCACAGAGTAAACATTGTCAGTGAAAAGGGGGAAGTCAAAGGGTCAATACGGGTAGCTGTCCAGGCAATCACAGGTAACTATCACAGAGTAAACATTGTCAGTGAAAAGGGGGAAGTCAAAGGGTCAATACGGGTAGCTGTCCAGGCAATCACAGGTAACTATCACAGAGTAAACATTGTCAGTGAGGGGGAAGTAAAATGGTCAAAACGGGTAGCTGTCCAGGCAATCACAGGTAACTATCACAGAGTAAACATTGTCAGTGAAAAGGGGGAAGTCTTGGGTCAATACAGGTAGCTGTCCAGGCAATCAAAGGAAACTATCACAGAGGAAACATTGTCAGTGAAAAGGGGGAAGTCATAGGGTCAATACAGGTAGCTGTCCAGGCAATCACAGGTAACTATCACAGAGTCAATATCGTCAGTGAAAAGGGGGAAGTCAAAGGGTCAATACGGGTAGCTGTCCAGGCAATCACAGGAAACTATCACAGCGTAAACATTGTCAGTGAAAAGGGGGAAGTCAAAGGGTCAATACGGGTAGCTGTCCAGGCAATCACAGGAAACTATCACAGCGTAAACATTGTCAGTGAAAAGGGGGAAGTCAAAGGGTCAATACGGGTAGCTGTCCAGGCAATCACAGGAAACTATCACAGCGTAAACATCATCAGTGAAAAGGGGTAGTCAAAGGGTCAATACGGGTAGCTGTCCAGGCAATCACAGGAAACTATCACAGCGTAAACATCATCAGTGAAAAGGGGTAGTCAAAGGGTCAATACAGGTAGCTGTCCAGGCAATCACAAGTAACTATCATAGAGTCAACATCATCAGTGAAAAGGGGGAAGTCAAAGGGTCAATACGGGTAGCTGTCCAGGCAATCAATGGTAACTATAGAATCACTTTAGTTTATTTTCTTATTGGTCCAGTTTTATATTTATTAATCAACATTTCATGTAAATTATAAAAAAATTGTGTTACTGTGATGTTGCAACCTAGACATTAATGTGATCTCAGTGAATACTTACAAATTATGAGGTGTGAGTTCTCAGATTTTGTTATTGATAATCACATCCAGTCACATTTTTTGAGATAATGAAACCATCACAAAAAATGCCTAAATTTTATTTAAAATATATGTCAAGCAGATGTACAGTATTCAGATAATAATTAATATATTGGTCAATACTTATATCCAATTACCCAAAAGCAATAAGCAGGAATTCTACCTCTCTAATTTACATGTTTGATGTCATACAAAATTAAAAATCAGAAAAATTTAAACCACTGAAACATGAACCATTTCAGTCATTACTTAGAACATTTGTCTACCTTAGAAAGGAAACTGTTAATGAATGACATGGAATAAATAGATTTTTGTGATATATCAAAATAAACCACTCAGATTTGTTTTTCATCTGTAAAATGTGCTGTAATCATTAGGCCACAAATGTATTGTTTATAAACATTGCATATTAAAATGTTTTTTTTTAGTCAAGCTGCAAAATGATGTCAAATGATGACCAGGGGTTGAAGAAATTTTTTGGGCAAGCCTAAGCCCTTGGCTTTTTAAACTATGGAATGCTAAGCCCCAACATTAATTAACCAAGCCCTAAAAATTATTGGAGCGATGATTTGAAAGTCAGGATTTGTCATGTTTGTTTTAAATAAAGTAAACCATATTTTTGTTTTGAATTAAGTTCAGATAGAATGTTTCTGTGAAGGGAGCAATTTGTAAATGTTGAGTCCCCCTAGTAATGGCATCCTTTCTGTCTGAAAGATGGGGGTATTGTCTACAATATTTGCAATGCATTTCTTGGGCATTTTCATCGAACTCGAACCCAGGGAAACGTGTCCATCCATAATGGTGAGAAGGTCCTTTTCCGTTTGTCCCTTTCATATTTCGGTAGCTCGAATAACCGAAAAACATCCGAAAAAAGAGGAATAACCAAAAAACAACAAGAAAATGTCCGAAAAATGCATTAAAGTTATTTTTTTTGTTCAAAACTGTATGTTTAATGTAATAGCAAGGCTATGCAAAAACTTGTAAGCACAAATGTATGACAAAGTTATAGCACTTTTTTCTTCATGCCATACAATGTACGATAATATTTATAGGAACCCCGTTGTATCGATCTACTTCATGGCCTATAAAATCAGGTGAGCGATACAGGCTCTTAATAGCCTCTGGTTTCCTTTTTCTTAACCGTAAAGTTAAAGTTTAACAACGACATTTCACGAATTTGTAATCACAATTAATTGGGGGATATTTTGTACAGGGAATTAAAGGAAACAAACTTGAAGCGTTATTGATAAACGTCGCTAAAGCGTCGAGATGATTAAGATCTGTCATAAAAAGAAAATCAATATTGATTTGTTTTAGGATCTTAAAATAGATTTTTGAGTATTTATAGGACAATTTTGACCATATACACTTTAAGAAACATTGATAATAAAAACAGCAAGAAAGATTAAGCCCGATGGGCTTTTTTCAAAGAAAATCGGCAAGCCCGAGGTTTCAGTTTTTTAAGCCCCAGGCATCGGGCTTTAGGAATTTTCAACCCCTGATGACATGTTTCATTTTACTCTTATGCCCATCAGTTAGGTGTGAAATGATTTTTTGAGCTTTGATTCAAGTTATATAAATTAAATTGAGTGGAAAATTGTAAATATGATTTTCAGGTAAAGAAGAAACCCCTGATTACACGCCAGGCATTAAACAGTCAGGGAATGCCAAGATCTCATTCAAAGATAATGACTACTTCAAAAAGGTACATAATTGTAGAATGACTAGAGTCATGTGGGTTATTGTAGAATGACTAGAATCATGTGGATTATTGTAGAATGACTAGAGTCATGTGGATTATTGTAGAATGGCTAGAGTCATGTGGATTATTGTAGAATGATTAGAGGCATGTGGATTATTGTAGAATGATTAGAGTCATGTGGATTATTGTAGAATGATTAGAGTCATGTGGATTATTGTAGAATGACTAGAGTCATGTGGATTATTGTAGAATGACTAGAGTCATGTGGATTATTGTAGAATGAATAGAGTCATGTGGATTATTGTAGAATGATTAGAGTCGTGTGGACTATTGTAGAATGACTAGAGTCATGTGGATTATTGTAGAATGATAGAGTCATGTGGATTATTGTAGAATGACTAGAGTCATGTGGATTATTGTAGAATGATTAGAGTCATGTGGATTATTGTAGAATGACTAGAGTCATGTGGATTATTGTAGAATGATTAGAGTCATGTGGATTATTGTAAAATGATTAGAGTCATGTGGATTATTGTAGAGGGTGATAAGAGATACTTACTGATTCATTCAGGGAAGCCAAAGTAATCAGTGAGAACCCCTGTACAATGGCATGAACATGAGTCAAGAATACTTACCAAAGTTAGCCTTGAACTGACAACTCCAGATTTGAAAACCCGCTTAGGGTATAAAACTTCTAAAAATAGATAAGAAAAATTGTACTGTAACAGAAAATGACAACTGTAAACATTGATATTTTGTTCATTTCAAATCCAGTGTTAATTATACATTACAGAAACAAATGTATGACAAATCAATAGAGCCTCAGACAGCACCATCAACAGAAGAGTTACGATATGTGGAGGGGGAGGGTCAGAGTCCAGATAATAGTTCTAATGACGGTATGTATGACAAATCAATAGAGCCTCAGACAGCACCATCAACAGAAAATTACGATATGTGGAGGGGGAGGGTCAGAGTCCAGATAATAATTCTAATGACGGTTTGTATGACAAATCAATATAGCTTCAGACAGCACCTTCAACAGAAGAGTTACGATATGTGGAGGGTGAGGGTCAGAGTCCAGATAATATTTCTAATGACGGTATGTATGACAAATCAATAGAGCCACAGACAGCACCATTGACAGAAGAGTTATGGTATGTGGAGGGGGAGGGTCAGATTCCAGATAATAATTCTAATGACGGTATGTATAACAAATCAATAGAGCCACAGACAGCACCATCGACAGAAGAGTTATGGTATGTGAAGGGGGAGGGTCAAAGTGGAGATAATAGTTCTAATGACGGTATGTATGACAAATCAATAGAGCCACAGACAGCACCATTGACAGAAGAGTTATGGTATGTGGAGGGGGAGGGTCAGAGTCCTTGATAATTTTATGTTTTTTTCAGTAGCTACATTTTCTAACAAAATATATATGATTGATATCTGAACATGATATCTTTTGTACACAGTTTTTGTCTGGCCAGCATTCAATATCGCAGAAGAGGAGCCAAGCCATATGCATGGCTTTTTGGCAGCAGTTACAATAAAAAGAGCATGTCTGGGGTTCTCTCCGTGTAATCCGGCTTCCTCCACCAATAACAACTGGATGCCATTACATAGCTGAAAAATTGCTGAAAATGGCATTAAACACACAAACAAACAATCAGAAGAAATGTCCATTAGCTTTCCATAATTATACCCCCCTTTTGAAGAAGATTGGGTATACTGTTTCCTTGTCCATCCGTAACAAATAAATTTTTGTGGCAGTTTTCTAAACAACTATAGGTTGTAGAAGCCTGATATTTTTTCATATTGCCTTTTCCTTTAGTACCATATGGTTTATAGTGATTTTATGCTCCTTGGTCATCTGCTTCCTGTGTACTGCATACTTAGATTTTTACACATAGTTGACATACATGCAAAATTCGTGTTAAGGAGGGGGTACCAGTAGTGAGAAAGAGCTCACAGTCCACAGTTTTCCCGGTGAAATAATTGATCTTTCCCTATTTCCCGTTCAAAAATCAGACGACTTACCTCAGATCTGTAGATGAACAAAGAAGATGCTGTAAATTGCAACATATTGTGACTTTATAGCATGTATGTGTGATTGCCGCATGCATTTTTTATGTTTGTCATGATCTGTTATTGATTTTAGACTTACCCGAAGACTTATCAAAGTGAAACTTTTTGAGATACCTGGGTTTCCCAATTTCCCGATAAAATAAAATGAATTTTCCGTGTCCCGCTAAGTAGAAATCCCGTATTCCCGTTGAAATAAAACGATCATTCCCGGATCCCGCTATGTAAAATTCCCGAATTCCCGCAGTTTTATTTGTTAAATCCCAAATTCCAGGCAAATAAATCAGCCTTTCCCGCTGTCCCGTAAAAGGTCCTACCGACCCTCTATTATGACTTCAAAGAAATCCAATGTGTCACATGTACTGTTGTAAGTATTGAAACATGGAGTGATTTTTTTCAGAACTTAATCGTACCAACACAGATAAACCAATTATTAAAGATATCTTCCCAGAGATTATTGAAAATGAATTACCTGGACATTTGAAGATTGGTTCACAATTATTGTTCCGTGTAACAATACTGGAGGCTTCTGGGATATCTCCTGAATATGCAGACATTTTTTGCCAGTTTAAGTAAGTTGATGAGAGATTGTAATGTACACATGATTTATTTTTCCATGTAGGTGTAGATGATCTTAGATCAATTTGGCATAGTTTTTTGGCATTTTTTTTATGATTAAAGCTTGACAGCATCTTTATTATTTGGATTCTAAATATTTTTGGGGTTTCAGTGCAACTGATGCGTCTTGGTTAAACTAAGCGCACATCAGTCATAGTAAATGTGATTACAATTTGATGCCTCGGCTGGTGGACTGTTAGTCCCAGAAGGAATCACCAGTCCAGTAATCACATTTTGATGCCTCGGCTGGTAGACTGTTAGTCCCAGAAGGTATCAACAGTCCAGTAGTCACATTTTGATGCCTGGGTTGGTGGACTGTTAGTCCCAAAAGGAATCACCAGTCCAGTAGTCACATTTTGATGCCTGGGCTGGTGGACTGTTAGTCCCAGAAGGTATCACCAGTCCAGTAATCACATTTTGATGCCTAGGCTGGTGGACTGTTAGTCCCAAAAGGAATCACCAGTCCAGTAGTCACATTTTGATGCCTTGGCTGGTGGACTGTTAGTCCCAGAAGGTATCACCAGTCCAGTAGTCACATTTTGATGACTCGGCTGGTGGACTGTTAGTCCCAGAAGGTATCAACAGTCCAGTAGTCACATTTTGATGCCTGGGCTGGTGGACTGTTGGTCCCAAAAGGAATCACCAGTCCAGTAGTCACATTTTGATGCCTCGGCTGGTAGACTGTTAGTCCCAGAAGGTATCACCAGTCCAGTACTCACATTTTGATGCCTGGGTTGGTGGACTGTTAGTCCCAAACTGAATCACCAGTCCAGTAGTCACATTTTGATGCCTGGGCTGGTGGACTGTTAGTCCCAGAAGGAATCACCAGTCCAGTAGTCACATTTTGATGCCTAGGCTGGTGGACTGTTAGTCCCAGAAGGAATCACCAGTCCAGTAGTCACATTTTGATGCCTCGGCTGGTGGACTGTTAGTCCCAGAAGGTATCACCAGTCCAGTAGTCACATTTTGATGCCTCGGCTGGTGGACTGTTAGTCCCAGAAGGAATCACCAGTCCAGTAGTCACATTTTGATGCCTAGGCTGGTGGACTGTTAGTCCCAGAAGGAATCACCAGTTCAGTAGTCACATTTTGATGCCTGGGCTGGTGGACTGTTAGTCCCAGAAGGAATCACCAGTCCAGTAGTCACATTTTGATGCCTGGGCTAGTAGACTGTTAGTACCAAAAGGAATCACCAGTCCAGTAGTCACATTTTGATGCCTCGGCTAGTGAACTGCTAGTCCCAGAATGTATCACCAGTCCAGTAGTCACATTTTGATGCCTCGGCTGGTGGACTGTTAGTCCCAAAAGGAATCACCAGTCCAGTAGTCACATTTTGATGCCTCGGCTGGTAGACTGTTAGTCCCAGAAGGTATCACCAGTCCAGTACTCACATTTTGATGCCTAGGCTGGTGGACTGTTAGTCCCAAAAGGAATCACCAGTCCAGTAGTCACATTTTGATGCCTGGGCTGGTGGACTGTTAGTCCCAGAAGGAATCACCAGTCCAGTAGTCACATTTTGATGCCTTGGCTGGTGGACTGTTAGTCCCAGAAGGAATCACCAGTCCAGTAGTCACATTTTGATGCCTCGGCTGGTGGACTGTTAGTCCCAGAAGGTATCACCAGTCCAGTAGTCACATTTTGATGCCTCGGCTGGTGGACTGTTAGTCCCAGAAGGAATCACCAGTCCAGTAGTCACATTTTGATGCCTAGGCTGCTGGACTGTTAGTCCCAAAAGGAATCACCAGGCCAGTAGTCACATTTTGATGCCTTGGCTGGTGGACTGTTAGTCCCAAAAGGAATCACCAGCCCAGTAGTCACATTTTGATGCCTTGGCTGGTGGACTGTTAGTCCCAGAAGGAATCACCTGTCCAGTAGTCAAATTTTGATGACTAGTCCAGTAGTCACATTTTGATGACTCGGCTGGTGGACTGTTAGTCCCAGAATATCACCAGTCCAGTAGTCACATTTTGATGCCTGGGCTGGTGGACTGTTAGTCCCAAAAGGAATCACCAGTCAGTAGTCACATTTTGATGCCCCGGCTGATGGACAGTTAGTCCCAGAAGGTATCACCAGTCCAGTAATCACATTTTGATGCCTCGGCTGGTGGACTGTTAGTCCCAGAAGGTATCAACAGTCCAGTAGTCACATTTTAATGCCTGGGCTGGTGGACTGTTAGTCCCAAAAGGAATCACCAGTCCAGTAGTCACATTTTGATGCCTCGGCTGGTAGACTGTTAGTCCCAGAAGTTATCACCATGCCAGTAATCACATTTTGATGCCTAGGCTGGTGGACTGTTAGTCTCAAAAGGAATCACCAGTCCAGTTGTCACATTTTGATACCTGGGCTGGTGGACTGTTAGTCCCAGAAGGAATCACCAGTCCAGTAGTCACATCCTGATGCCTAGGCTGGTGGACTGTTAGTCCCAAAAGGAATCACCAGTCCAGTAGTCACATTTTGATGCCACGGCTGGTGGACTGTTAGTACCAGAAGGAATCACCAGTTCAGTAGTCACATTTGGATGCCTCGGCTGGTGGACTGTTTGTCTCGGAAGGAATCACCAGCCCAGTAGTCACATTTTGATGCCTCGGCTGGTGGACTGTTAGTCCCAAAAGGAATCACCAGTCCAGTAGTCACATTTTGATGCCTTGGCTGGTGGACTGTTAGTCCCAAAAGGAATCACCAGTCCAGTAGTCACATTTTGATGCCTCGGCTGGTGGACTGTTAGTCCCAGAAGGTATCACCAGTCCAGTAGTCACATTTTGATGCCTCGGCTGGTGGACTGTTAGTCCCAGAAGGAATCACCAGTCCAGTAGTCACATTTTGATGCCTAGGCTGGTGGACTGTTAGTCCCAGAAGGAATCACCAGTTCTGTAGTCACATTTTGATGCCTAGGCTGGTGGACTGTTAGTCCCAGAAGGAATCACCAGTCCAGTAGTCACATTTTGATGCCTGGGCTAGTAGACTGTTAGTACCAAAAGGAATCACCAGTCCAGTAGTCACATTTTGATGCCTCGGCTAGTGAACTGCTAGTCCCAGAATGTATCACCAGTCCAGTAGTCACATTTTGATGACTTGGCTGGTGGATTGTTAGTCCCAGAAGGTATCACCAGTCCAGTAGTCACATTTTGATGCCTGGGCTGGTGGACTGTTAGTCCCAAAAGGAATCACCAGTTAAGTAGTCACATTTTGATGCCTCGGCTGGTGGACTGTTAGTCCCAAAAGGAATCACCAGTCCAGTAGTCACATTTTGATGCCTCGGCTGGTAGACTGTTAGTCCCAGAAGGTATCACCAGTCCAGTACTCACATTTTGATGCCTAGGCTGGTGGACTGTTAGTCCCAAAAGGAATCACCAGTCCAGTAGTCACATTTTGATGCCTGGGCTGGTGGACTGTTAGTCCCAGAAGGAATCACCAGTCCAGTAGTCACATTTTGATGCCTTGGCTGGTGGACTGTTAGTCCCAGAAGGAATCACCAGTCCAGTAGTCATATTTTGATGCCTCGGCTGGTGGACTGTTAGTCCCAGAAGGTATCACCAGTCCAGTAGTCACATTTTGATGCCTCGGCTGGTGGACTGTTAGTCCCAGAAGGAATCACCAGTCCAGTAGTCACATTTTGATGCCTAGGCTGCTGGACTGTTAGTCCCAAAAGGAATCACCAGGCCAGTAGTCACATTTTGATGCCTGGGCTGGTGGACTGTTAGTCCCAAAAGGAATCACCAGCCCCGTAGTCACATTTTGATGCCTTGGCTGGTGGACTGTTAGTCCCAGAAGGAATCACCTGTCCAGTAGTCAAATTTTGATGACTAGTCCAGTAGTCACATTTTGATGACTCGGCTGGTGGACTGTTAGTCCCAGAATATCACCAGTCCAGTAGTCACATTTTGATGCCTGGGCTGGTGGACTGTTAGTCCCAAAAGGAATCACCAGTAAGTAGTCACATTTTGATGCCCCGGCTGATGGACAGTTAGTCCCAGAAGGTATCACCAGTCCAGTAATCACATTTTGATGCCTCGGCTGGTGGACTGTTAGTCCCAGAAGGTATCAACAGTCCAGTAGTCACATTTTGATGCCTGGGCTGGTGGACTGTTAGTCCCAAAAGGAATCACCAGTCCAGTAGTCACATTTTGATGCCTTGGCTGGTAGACTGTTAGTCCCAGAAGTTATCACCATGCCAGTAATCACATTTTGATGCCTAGGCTGGTGGACTGTTAGTCTCAAAAGGAATCACCTGTCCAGTTGTCACATTTTGATACCTGGGCTGGTGGACTGTTAGTCCCAGAAGGAATCACCAGTCCAGTCGTCACATTTTGATGCCTCGGCTGGTGGACTGTTAGTCCCAGAAGGAATCACCAGTCCAGTAGTCACATTTTGATGCCTCGGCTGGTGGACTGTTAGTCTCAAAAGGAATCACCAGTCCAGTTGTCACATTTTGATACCTGGGCTGGTGGACTGTTAGTCCCAAAAGGAATCGCCAGTCCAGTAGTCACATTTTGATGCCTCGGCTTGTGGACTGTTAGTCCCAGAAGGAATCACCAGTCCAGTAGTCACATCCTGATGCCTAGGCTGGTGGACTGTTAGTCCCAAAAGGAATCACCAGTCCAGTAGTCACATTTTGATGCCACGGCTGGTGGAATGTTAGTACCAGAAGGAATCACCAGTTCAGTAGTCACATTTGGATGCCTCGGCTGGTGGACTGTTTGTCTTGGAAGGAATCACCAGCCCAGTAGTCACATTTTGATGCCTCGGCTGGTGGACTGTTAGTCCCAAAAGGAATCACCAGTCCAGTAGTCACATTTTGATGCCTTGGCTGGTGGACTGTTAGTCCCAAAAGGAATCACCAGTCCAGTAGTCACATTTTGATGCCTGGGCTGGTGGACTGTTAGTCCCAAAAGGAATCACCAGTCAGTAGTCACATTTTGATGCCCCGGCTGATGGACAGTTAGTCCCAGAAGGTATCACCAGTCCAGTAATCACATTTTGATGCCTCGGCTGGTGGACTGTTAGTCCCAAAAGGTATCAACAGTCCAGTAGTCACATTTTGATGCCTGGGCTGGTGGACTGTTAGTCCCAAAAGGAATCACCAGTCCAGTAGTCACATTTTGATGCCTCGGCTGGTAGACTGTTAGTCCCAGAAGGTATCACCATGCCAGTAATCACATTTTGATGCCTAGGCTGGTGGACTGTTAGTCTCAAAATGAATCACCAGTCCAGTTGTCACATTTTGATACCTGGGCTGGTGGACTGTTAGTCCCAGAAGGAATCACCAGTCCAGTCGTCTCATTTTGATGCCTCGGCTGGTGGACTGTTAGTCCCAGAAGGAATCACCAGTCCAGTAGTCACATTTTGATGCCTCGGCTGGTGGACTGTTAGTCCCAGAAGGTATCACCAGTCCAGTAGTCCTATTTTGATGCCTCGGCTTGTGGACTGTTAGTCCCAGAAGGAATCACCAGTCCAGTAGTCACATCCTGATGCCTAGGCTGGTGGACTGTTAGTCCCAAAAGGAATCACCAGTCCAGTAGTCACATTTTGATGCCACGGCTGGTGGACTGTTAGTCCCAGAAGGAATCACCAGTTCAGTAGTCACATTTGGATGCCTCGGCTGGTGGACTGTTTGTCTTGGAAGGAATCACCAGCCCAGTAGTCACATTTTGATGCCTCGGCTGGTGGACTGTTAGTCCCAAAAGGAATCACCAGTCCAGTAGTCACATTTTGATGCCTCGGCTTGTGGACTGTTAGTCCCAGAAGGAATCACCAGTCTAGTAGTCACATCCTGATGCCTAGGCTGGTGGACTGTTAGTCCCAAAAGGAATCACCAGTCCAGTAGTCACATTTTGATGCCACGGCTGGTGGACTGTTAGTCCCAGAAGGAATCACCAGTCCAGTAGTCACATTTTGATGCCTCGGCTGGTGGACTGTTAGTCCCAGAAGGTATCACCAGTCCAGTAGTCACATTTTGATGCCTCGGCTGGTGGACTGTTAGTCCCAGAAGGAATCACCAGTTAAGTAGTCACATTTTGATGCCTGGGCTGGTGGACTGTTAGTCCCAAAAGGAATCACCAGTCCAGTAGTCACATTTTGATGCCTGGGCTGGTGGACTGTTAGTCCCAGAAGGAATCACCAGTCCAGTAGTCACATTTTGATGCCTTGGCTGGTGGACTGTTAGTCCCAGAAGGAATCACCAGTCCAGTAGTCATATTTTGATGCCTCGGCTGGTGGACTGTTAGTCCCAGAAGGTATCACCAGTCCAGTAGTCACATTTTGATGCCTCGGCTGGTGGACTGTTAGTCCCAGAAGGAATCACCAGTCCAGTAGTCACATTTTGATGCCTAGGCTGTTGGACTGTTAGTCCCAAAAGGAATCACCAGGCCAGTAGTCACATTTTGATGCCTGGGCTGGTGGACTGTTAGTCCCAAAAGGAATCACCAGCCCCGTAGTCACATTTTGATGCCTTGGCTGGTGGACTGTTAGTCCCAGAAGGAATCACCTGTCCAGTAGTCAAATTTTGATGACTAGTCCAGTAGTCACATTTTGATGACTCGGCTGGTGGACTGTTAGTCCCAGAATATCACCAGTCCAGTAGTCACATTTTGATGCCTGGGCTGGTGGACTGTTAGTCCCAAAAGGAATCACCAGTAAGTAGTCACATTTTGATGCCCCGGCTGATGGACAGTTAGTCCCAGAAGGTATCACCAGTCCAGTAATCACATTTTGATGCCTCGGCTGGTGGACTGTTAGTCCCAGAAGGTATCAACAGTCCAGTAGTCACATTTTGATGCCTGGGCTGGTGGACTGTTAGTCCCAAAAGGAATCACCAGTCCAGTAGTCACATTTTGATGCCTTGGCTGGTAGACTGTTAGTCCCAGAAGTTATCACCATGCCAGTAATCACATTTTGATGCCTAGGCTGGTGGACTGTTAGTCTCAAAAGGAATCACCTGTCCAGTTGTCACATTTTGATACCTGGGCTGGTGGACTGTTAGTCCCAGAAGGAATCACCAGTCCAGTCGTCACATTTTGATGCCTCGGCTGGTGGACTGTTAGTCCCAGAAGGAATCACCAGTCCAGTAGTCACATTTTGATGCCTCGGCTGGTGGACTGTTAGTCTCAAAAGGAATCACCAGTCCAGTTGTCACATTTTGATACCTGGGCTGGTGGACTGTTAGTCCCAAAAGGAATCGCCAGTCCAGTAGTCACATTTTGATGCCTCGGCTTGTGGACTGTTAGTCCCAGAAGGAATCACCAGTCCAGTAGTCACATCCTGATGCCTAGGCTGGTGGACTGTTAGTCCCAAAAGGAATCACCAGTCCAGTAGTCACATTTTGATGCCACGGCTGGTGGAATGTTAGTACCAGAAGGAATCACCAGTTCAGTAGTCACATTTGGATGCCTCGGCTGGTGGACTGTTTGTCTCGGAAGGAATCACCAGCCCAGTAGTCACATTTTGATGCCTCGGCTGGTGGACTGTTAGTCCCAAAAGGAATCACCAGTCCAGTAGTCACATTTTGATGCCTTGGCTGGTGGACTGTTAGTCCCAAAAGGAATCACCAGTCCAGTAGTCACATTTTGATGCCTGGGCTGGTGGACTGTTAGTCCCAAAAGGAATCACCAGTCAGTAGTCACATTTTGATGCCCCGGCTGATGGACAGTTAGTCCCAGAAGGTATCACCAGTCCAGTAATCACATTTTGATGCCTCGGCTGGTGGACTGTTAGTCCCAAAAGGTATCAACAGTCCAGTAGTCACATTTTGATGCCTGGGCTGGTGGACTGTTAGTCCCAAAAGGAATCACCAGTCCAGTAGTCACATTTTGATGCCTCGGCTGGTAGACTGTTAGTCCCAGAAGGTATCACCATGCCAGTAATCACATTTTGATGCCTAGGCTGGTGGACTGTTAGTCTCAAAATGAATCACCAGTCCAGTTGTCACATTTTGATACCTGGGCTGGTGGACTGTTAGTCCCAGAAGGAATCACCAGTCCAGTCGTCTCATTTTGATGCCTCGGCTGGTGGACTGTTAGTTCCAGAAGGAATCACCAGTCCAGTAGTCACATTTTGATGCCTCGGCTGGTGGACTGTTAGTCCCAGAAGGTATCACCAGTCCAGTAGTCCTATTTTGATGCCTCGGCTTGTGGACTGTTAGTCCCAGAAGGAATCACCAGTCCAGTAGTCACATCCTGATGCCTAGGCTGGTGGACTGTTAGTCCCAAAAGGAATCACCAGTCCAGTAGTCACATTTTGATGCCACGGCTGGTGGACTGTTAGTCCCAGAAGGAATCACCAGTTCAGTAGTCACATTTGGATGCCTCGGCTGGTGGACTGTTTGTCTTGGAAGGAATCACCAGCCCAGTAGTCACATTTTGATGCCTCGGCTGGTGGACTGTTAGTCCCAAAAGGAATCACCAGTCCAGTAGTCACATTTTGATGCCTCGGCTTGTGGACTGTTAGTCCCAGAAGGAATCACCAGTCTAGTAGTCACATCCTGATGCCTAGGCTGGTGGACTGTTAGTCCCAAAAGGAATCACCAGTCCAGTAGTCACATTTTGATGCCACGGCTGGTGGACTGTTAGTCCCAGAAGGAATCACCAGTCCAGTAGTCACATTTTGATGCCTCGGCTGGTGGACTGTTAGTCCCAGAAGGTATCACCAGTCCAGTAGTCACATTTTGATGCCTCGGCTGGTGGACTGTTAGTCCCAGAAGGAATCACCAGTTAAGTAGTCACATTTTGATGCCTGGGCTGGTGGACTGTTAGTCCCAAAAGGAATCACCAGTCCAGTAGTCACATTTTGATGCCTCGGCTGGTAGACTGTTAGTCCCAGAAGGTATCACCAGTCCAGTACTCACATTTTGATGCCTAGGCTGGTGGACTGTTAGTCCCAGAAGGTATCACCAGTCCAGTAGTCACATTTTGATGCCTCGGCTGGTGGACTGTTAGTCCCAGAAGGAATCACCAGTCCAGTAGTCACATTTTGATGCCTAGGCTGCTGGACTGTTAGTCCCAAAAGGAATCACCAGGCCAGTAGTCACATTTTGATGCCTGGGCTGGTGGACTGTTAGTCCCAAAAGGAATCACCAGCCCAGTAGTCACATTTTGATGCCTTGGCTGGTGGACTGTTAGTCCCAGAAGGAATCACCTGTCCAGTAGTCAAATTTTGATGACTAGTCCAGTAGTCACATTTTGATGACTCGGCTGGTGGACTGTTAGTCCCAGAATATCACCAGTCCAGTAGTCACATTTTGATGCCTGGGCTGGTGGACTGTTAGTCCCAAAAGGAATCACCAGTCAGTAGTCTCATTTTGATGCCCCGGCTGATGGACAGTTAGTCCCAGAAGGTATCACCAGTCCAGTAATCACATTTTGATGCCTTGGCTGGTGGACTGTTAGTCCCAGAAGGTATCAACAGTCCAGTAGTCACATTTTGATGCCTGGGCTGGTGGACTGTTAGTCCCAAAAGGAATCACCAGTCCAGTAGTCACATTTTGATGCCTCGGCTGGTAGACTGTTAGTCCCAGAAGTTATCACCATGCCAGTAATCACATTTTGATGCCTAGGCTGGTGGACTGTTAGTCTCAAAAGGAATCACCAGTCCAGTTGTCACATTTTGATACCTGGGCTGGTGGACTGTTAGTCCCAGAAGGAATCACCAGTCCAGTCGTCACATTTTGATGCCTCGGCTGGTGGACTGTTAGTCCCAGAAGGAATCACCAGTCCAGTAGTCACATTTTGATGCCTCGGCTGGTGGACTGTTAGTCCCAGAAGTTATCACCATGCCAGTAATCACATTTTGATGCCTAGGCTGGTGGACTGTTAGTCTCAAAAGGAATCACCAGTCCAGTTGTCACATTTTGATACCTGGGCTGGTGGACTGTTAGTCCCAGAAGGAATCACCAGTCCAGTCGTCACATTTTGATGCCTCGGCTGGTGGACTGTTAGTCCCAGAAGGAATCACCAGTCCAGTAGTCACATTTTGATGCCTCGGCTGGTGGACTGTTTGTCTTGGAAGGAATCACCAGCCCAGTAGTCACATTTTGATGCCTCGGCTGGTGGACTGTTAGTCCCAAAAGGAATCGCCAGTCCAGTAGTCACATTTTGATGCCTCGGCTTGTGGACTGTTAGTCCCAGAAGGAATCACCAGTCCAGTAGTCACATTCTGATGCCTAGGCTGGTGGACTGTTAGTCCCAAAAGGAATCACCAGTCCAGTAGTCACATTTTGATGCCACGGCTGGTGGACTGTTAGTCCCAGAAGGAATCACCAGTTCAGTAGTCACATTTGGATGCCTCGGCTGGTGGACTGTTTGTCTCGGAAGGAATCACCAGCCCAGTAGTCACATTTTGATGCCTCGGCTGGTGGACTGTTAGTCCCAAAAGGAATCACCAGTCCAGTAGTCACATTTTGATGCCTTGGCTGGTGGACTGTTAGTCCCAAAAGGAATCACCAGTCCAGTAGTCACATTTTGATGCCTGGGCTGGTGGACTGTTAGTCCCAAAAGGAATCACCAGTCAGTAGTCACATTTTGATGCCCCGGCTGATGGACAGTTAGTCCCAGAAGGTATCACCAGTCCAGTAATCACATTTTGATGCCTCGGCTGGTGGACTGTTAGTCCCAAAAGGTATCAACAGTCCAGTAGTCACATTTTGATGCCTGGGCTGGTGGACTGTTAGTCCCAAAAGGAATCACCAGTCCAGTAGTCACATTTTGATGCCTCGGCTGGTAGACTGTTAGTCCCAGAAGGTATCACCATGCCAGTAATCACATTTTGATGCCTAGGCTGGTGGACTGTTAGTCTCAAAATGAATCACCAGTCCAGTTGTCACATTTTGATACCTGGGCTGGTGGACTGTTAGTCCCAGAAGGAATCACCAGTCCAGTCGTCACATTTTGATGCCTCGGCTGGTGGACTGTTAGTCCCAGAAGGAATCACCAGTCCAGTAGTCACATTTTGATGCCTCGGCTGGTGGACTGTTAGTCCCAGAAGGTATCACCAGTCCAGTAGTCCTATTTTGATGCCTCGGCTTGTGGACTGTTAGTCCCAGAAGGAATCACCAGTCCAGTAGTCACATCCTGATGCCTAGGCTGGTGGACTGTTAGTCCCAAAAGGAATCACCAGTCCAGTAGTCACATTTTGATGCCACGGCTGGTGGACTGTTAGTCCCAGAAGGAATCACCAGTTCAGTAGTCACATTTGGATGCCTCGGCTGGTGGACTGTTTGTCTTGGAAGGAATCACCAGCCCAGTAGTCACATTTTGATGCCTCGGCTGGTGGACTGTTAGTCCCAAAAGGAATCACCAGTCCAGTAGTCACATTTTGATGCCTCGGCTTGTGGACTGTTAGTCCCAGAAGGAATCACCAGTCTAGTAGTCACATCCTGATGCCTAGGCTGGTGGACTGTTAGTCCCAAAAGGAATCACCAGTCCAGTAGTCACATTTTGATGCCACGGCTGGTGGACTGTTAGTCCCAGAAGGAATCACCAGTTCAGTAGTCACATTTGGATGCCTCGGCTGGTGGACTGTTTGTCTCGGAAGGAATCACCAGCCCAGTAGTCACATTTTGATGCCTCGGCTGGTGGACTGTTAGTCCCATAAGGTATCACCAGTCCAGTAATCACATTTTGATGCCTAGGCTGGTGGACTGTTAGTCCTAAAAGGAATCACCAGTCCAGTAGTCACATTTTGATGCCACGGCTGGTGGACTGTTAGTCCCAGAAGGAATCACCAGTCCAGTAATCACATTTCAGTGCTGACAAGAATAACATCTTTCTTTCTAAATTTAATGCCCAGAAATTTCAAAAAGATTTAAGTTCTAAAGTTTTTTTCTATTTGCCTTGTGTAGATTGCCTTTACAGGATTTTGCAACCGTTTTTGTATTTCGATAGTGGATTTTATATATTTTGGGGGTTTGAGTGCAGCTGATGAGATCTGTTTGAACTTTATGTTATTATTGTTTATGACATCATGAAAACATAAAATGTCGATCATTTATGCCTTTTGTATGTAAATTTCTCTAGAAATCTAAAGCAGTTTATATATTAATGTAAGTTTTTTTTTTAGTTTCTTGCATCGCCATGATGAAGCTTTCTCTACAGAGCCACTGAAGAATTGTGGGAAAAATAACCCATTAGGATTCTATCATGTTCAAAACGTAAGTCAGTTTCTGTATAACTCAGGAATACACTGTCATGTTACAGGAATACTGTGGTTTCATTTTTATTCGTGGGGTACCAATTTTCGTCATTTCCTTGGGTGGAGACAAACCAAGAAATTAAGAATTCAACGAATAATGATCTCAAGAAATCTATAATAACGGTAAGCCGACATAAGAAACTGCTATGGGAAAACTGTTTACATGGATAATGACGACTGATGTTCAAGATGCATCTTTATATTGATATGTTTTGAATAGATATGACAATTTTGCATTATGAATAACTTTAGTGTGTTTTATGACACTAAATAGAAATAAAATTGTTAAAAAAAACATTGTTGTTATTTTTAATTGCGTAATCCCGTCAGTAGTAAACATACTTCCTGTTGTGCCTTTTTGTTGTAAAGTGTTGATGTATACACAAATATTAAAGTAACTGTCTCAATTGAAAAAAAGATCAATAAAGCAATCTATCTTTAACACCTTTTATACTGATTTCCATCTAAAAAACCACTTATTATATCATCAAGTTTATTGTCAAACAAACAAACTTAATCTTTGCCCCAGGGAAAGTGCGACGAATTTACAATGAACTGTTTACTTTAGGTTTTAATAAAATTACATGTTTATTAAATATGTTAATTATGTTTACGGCTACAAAATAAAATCGGTTTAATCTTTATTACTTCATGTTTCTTTGCAAACAAAACAGTCATTGCGCCGTTTTCAAGATAGCTAGCTAGATGCACACTGTCATGGGATATATGGTATCGCATGATTTTATTTAGGGCATCTTACTCAATAGAATTCGTTTAGCGTCGTCTTTCTTAAGCCTTTCCATTTCGTTTTAATGTTGCCGCTTTCCAATAAAAGTACCGTAAATTTCTATGAAATCCCGTGATCAGCATTACATTGGCACCTCCCGAGAGCGATTATATCTAGAAAATGACGTATTAGAAAATGTCCAGACTAACCCTGTATGAATACCAAATATTTGTAAGCAATTCACCCATTTTTCATTTCTGATATTTTGTTTGATTACCCGAAGCACGAATTTAAGAATCCCACGAAATGTCTTTTTTCCCCCAACCACGAAAATTGATACCAACGAAAATAAATGAAACCACAGTAGATTGGAGTTTTGTGTTTTTCCACGTTTTTCACATCATTAGGGTTCAAGAATTAGACACTTTAGGCAGAACAGTGTGTCGTGTTCGTCTCTGTTTACATCAAGTCAACAGAAAGTAGCTACATAAAGAACAGTTTGTAGTGTTTATGACTGTGTATACATTAAGTAAACAAAGTTTCTACATTGCAGAATAAAACTAGAATATAATCGTATACACATATTAAATTTTAATTGCAGTTTACTGTGACGGTAACTAAATCCTTTATAGACTACATTAAGAGTCAGCCATTAGTGTTCGAGGTGTTTGGACATTATCAGCTCCATCCTCTACACGAACAAGCCAAAGAATTCACACAGAAGTAAGTCACATGACAACCTCTATGGTTAATCCACCTGATAAAACATTGGTTTTAAAGTCAGATTTTATTTTTTCTGGATCAGTTACAATATAATGCTTTCTTAAGTTGTTTTTTAGAAAAATTAAGTCAACATGTAATAGCTAGTGTTCTCAATCATAGCTTGGTTAAGTACAAAGGTCATGACATATCTGTCTTTGATATCTCCGAGAAATCCTGAGCGAAAAGTAAATCAAAACTTGATAAATTAGACTTTGATATGGCAGTTGAAAACAAACTAATTTTGAGATTTCACAACTTTGTTTTAAGATCTATGGTACATTTCCCTTCAGCTTTTTTTTCAAATTTATTGATAAAAGTATTGAATTGTTTGCTATTTAAAATAAAACAAAGATATATGAAATTTACAATACTGACTCCCATTTCATAAAACATATTAAATTAGAAGTTTTTCTCAACTTATCCTCCAAACAGATATTTACCAATAAGAATGCCAGAAAATTTTGAAAAAAAGCTCAAGGATTTGAGGAAAATTAAAATTTGATGTTTGATGTTAGTTAGCCCTGGATGACCACTCCTATGTCATGTACATGTAACATTTGTTTATTAGGAAGATGCAATATATGTTGTTGTTTACAGTAGTATTAGACCACCCCCCAGGAGAAGTTTCCCTCCGATGATTCCTGTGTCAAAACCAGTTCCCTCACCTAAGTTTGGTGTTCTTGTTCCTCCAAGGTAAGAGCTTTTTCATTATATTGAAGCCAGGATGAAAGTTGGTGAAAAATATTCTAATTTTCTAAATAATTGATATAAAATGTTCCCCAAAACTCTACTGTTGTGAGACATTGTTATCAATAACCATCATTGGCCCTGTTATGTTTTACCGATAACTTCTGTCCTAAAATTGAAACCTTTCCAGCCTAGACTCAAATTTTTAAGTGATTTAGCCCTTATTGTTACAGGTTGTAATTTTATATTAATGCAATTGTCCAGTTTATAGGAAAGGCAATATTTTTCGATGGCATTATTGAACATCTTTTTGCAAAGAGAGGTGTATTACTTTTGTATCACGGCTTGTAAATTACTGCCTACCCTTCCCCTGAGCAATGAATATTAGATGATTCTTACTATTTACACCACACACAGCCATGATGGCCCAGTCCTATGTTGGTTTGTTGTATGAATATTAGATGATTCTTACTATTTACACCACACACAGCCATGATGGCCCAGTCCTATGTTGGTTTGTTGTATGAATATTAGATGATTCTTACTATTTACACCACACACAGCCATGATGGCCCAGTCCTATGTTGGTTTGTTGTATGAATATTAGACGATTCTTACTATTTACACCACACACAGCCATGATGGCCCAGTCCTATGTTGGTTTGTTGTATGAATATTAGACGATTCTTACTATTTACACCACACACAGCCATGATGGCCCAGTCCTATGTTGGTTTGTTGTATGAATATTAGATGATTCTTACTATTTACACCACACACAGCCATGATGGCCCAGTCCTATGTTGGTTTGTTGTATGAATATTAGACGATTCTTACTATTTACACCACACACAGCCATGATGGCCCAGTCCTATGTTGGTTTGTTGTATGAATATTAGACGATTCTTACTATTTACACCACACACAGCCATGATGGCCCAGTCCTATGTTGGTTTGTTGTATGAATATTAGACGATTCTTACTATTTACACCACACACAGCCATGATGGCCCAGTCCAATGTTGGTTTGTTGTTTGCTTTGTTGCTTTTGTTAAGGTTTTAAATTGTATTTAGTAATGTCTATGCTTTAAATTGTAAGGCGAATGGGTTTGTATTTGCTGTTTTAGATGCCATTATATTATTAATAGAAATTAAATGTAAAAAAAAATAATTAATTATTTTAATTATAAAGATGAATAATATGGTAAATAAATTTGATCTTAAAAACAGTGGTAGAAAGAAAAAGAAAAAACGAGACTTATTGATCAATATTGAAAAGGCTTCTGGGAAAAGGTAATGTATTAAGACAATTTAATTGGGTGCATGGTTTTTCATAAATACATGTACAGTCAGGTTTTTAGGTTTTTAGGTTTTTAGAATGTCTCCTCTGCCCAACCTTTGGTGTGTGCTGAACCTCCTGAATATAGCTCAAATGTTTCTTGCTAGAAGTTAAACATCAATCAATTATTCAAGAACCTTTAGATTGTCTCCATTGCCCAATCTTTGGAATGGGCAGGATGTCCAGATTGTCTCCACTTCTCAATCTTTGGAGTGGGCACAGGTTGGGCAGAACTTATGGATTGTCTCCCCTGCCCAACCTTTTTTTGAGTGGGCACAGGGTGGGCAGAACTTCTTGATTGTCTCCTCTGCCCAACATTTGGAGTTGGCACAGGGAGGGGCAGAACTTCTTGATTAACTCTCCTGCCCAACCTTTGGTGTGGGTATAACTTCTAGATTATCCTCCCTGTCCAACCTTTGGTGTGGGCAGAACCTCTAGATTGGTGGGTGCCCACTGTGGACACTGGTGGACTGCCAACTGTAGACATTGGTGGACTGCCCACTGTAGACATTGGTGGACTGCCCACTGTGGACACTAGTGGATAAAGCAATATCCATCTTAGCTGTAGTTTATGCCCTCCATTAATTACGAATGATATTGTTAAGAAGTCTACAAGCAGACCAAACAAAAAGTTGTAGAACAGTCTACAATCAAATTTATGTTGATATTCATAATATTTACTGACAGATATGTAAATAAGGTAACATTTGAGAGAAATTCAAAAATGAATCTATGAAGCCTCCATGCTCAGGTTACCCCAACTGACTGTACATGTAATGGACTAACACTAATATTTGGCTAGGATTTGTTTGGTAGCAGACTAACACATGCTCAGGTTACCCTGACTGTACATGTATTAGACTAACACTAATAGTTGGCTAGGATTGGTTTGGTAGCAGCTGACTTGTTAGTACATCCTCAGGTTAACCTGACTGACTGTACATGTATGATTCCACTGTAAATGTCTGAAGATCTTAACTTTGACTATACTGAAAATGTCTGATGACTCCACTCTCAGACCTAGAGGTTAAATAAATGCCTGGTTATTTGTCCTTGACTCCACTCCTTAGACTTAAAGTGTAAATGCCTGGTGATTTGACCTTTGACTCCACTGTTCAGATCAAATGTGTAAATGTCTGGTGATTTGACCTTTGACTCCACTATTCAGACCAAGAGTGTTAATGCCTTGTGATTTGACCTTTGACTCCACTGTTCAGACCAAAAGTGTAAATGTCTGGTGATTTGACCTTTGACTCCACTCTTCAGACCAAGAGTGTTAATGCCTTGTGATTTGACCTTTGACTCCACGCCTCAGAAGAAGTGTGTAAATGCCTGGTGATTTGACCTTTGACTCTACTCTTCAGACAAAGAGTGTAAATGCTTGTGATTTAACATTTGACTCCATGCCTCGGACCAAGAGTGTAAATGCCTTGTGATTTGACCTTTGACTCCATGCCACAGACCTGAAGTGTAAATGCCTTATGATTTGACCTTTGACTCCATGCCTCAGAAGAAGTGTGTAAATGCCTGGTGATATGACCTTTGTCTACTCTTCAGACCAAGAGTGTAAATGCCTGGTGATTTGACCTTTGACTCCATGCCTCAGACCAAGAGTGTAAATGCCTGGTGATTTGACCTTTGACTCCATGCCTCAGACCAAGAATGTAAATGCATGGTGATTTGACCTTTGACTTCACTGTTCAGACCAAAAGTGTAAATGTCTGGTGATTTGACCTTTGACTCCACTCTTCAGACCAAGAGTGTTAATGCCTTGTGATTTGACCTTTGACTCCACGCCTCAGAAGAAGTGTGTAAATGCCTGGTGATTTGACCTTTGACTCTACTCTTCAGACAAAGAGTGTAAATGCTGGTGATTTAACATTTGACTCCATGCCTCGGACCAAGAGTGTAAATGCCTTGTGATTTGACCTTTGACTCCATGCCACAGACCTAAAGTGTAAATGCCTTGTGATTTGACCTTTGACTCCACACCTCAGAAGAAGTGTGTAAATGCCTGGTGATATGACCTTTGACTACTCTTCAGACCAAGAGTGTAAATGCCTGGTGATTTGACCTTTGACTCCATGCCTCAGACCAAGAGTGTAAATGCCTGGTGATTTGACCTTTGACTCCATGCCTCAGACCAAGAGTGTAAATGCCTGGTGATTTGACCTTTGACTCCATGCCTCAGACCAAGAATGTAAATGCCTGGTGATTTGACCTTTGACTCCACGCCTCGGAAGAAGTGTGTAAATGCCTGGTGATTTGACCTTTGACTCTACTCTTCAGACAAAGAGTGTAAATGCCTGGTGATTTGACCTTTGACTCCACTCTTCAGACCAAGAGTGTAAATGCCTGGTAATATGACCTTTGATGTCACTCTTCAGACCAAGAGTGTAAACGCCTGGTGATTTGACCTTTGACTCCATGCCTCAGACCAGGAGTGTAAATGCCTGGTAATATGACCTTTGATGTCACTCTTCAGACCAAGAGTTTAAATGCCTGGTGATTTGACCTTTGACTCCATGCCTCAGACCAGGAGTGTAAATGCCTGGTGATTTGACCTTTGACTCTATACATATAGATTATGTTTGATTAATATAGATAAACTATGTATAACATTCATTAGGATTTCTTGCTGTTGGCTAATTAATATTTATCGTTTAACATTTATACTTAAAGTCACACATGTTGACCTTAGCAGTCTTATGCTGGCAGCTGTAACATTAAAGTGTTTTGTAACATGGAATAATTTATGATATAAAAAAGTTATCGCTGTAATAGTCAGCCTGTATGTACTAATACACAAGGTCACCTGTTTTCAACATTTGTGACTTTTGTATAGAATTACTTAAGCATACATGTGGTAACTATGTTACATAAGAATTTAGTGGGATTTTGGATTTGGACTGAAATAAGAAGATACATTTTGAGGGTATATCGGGCCTTTTGAATTTACAATCTCATAATTGTATTCTATTACATTCACGTTTTTACATTTGAATCAAAGCTTTAACAAATCTTAACTTTTTTATATGTAATAATATAAGAAGTGATTGAGAACTTGGTATTGAAAGCTGCAGAATTTAGCAACATTATATCCATCAATGCTCTGTAGACATAATTCTGATAAATTGTGCACTTTATTTTTTAGAAATGAAACTGTATTTTACCATATTTCGAAATATTTGACCATATTCAGAATGTCAATTTCCTTGCAGTTTTACACATGAAATAAGAAGATTTACAAATGATTATAGAACACTGATTTACATTTATTTCTATACTCAGATCTGTCATTTGGAGTTAATCCTAACCTAAGGCAGTTTTAGCCTTAAACTGACTTCTTTTACATCTATATTCGGGTCTTTTGGTGAAATACTTGCACTTGAGTCTTAATTGTAAATACAAAAACAGGCCTTGTTCCATAAACGTAACTATATACAACATGAAAATGTTTTCACTTCCTTAAAGTTTAGGATATTGAATTCTAGAATTTAAGCTTTAGAATTATTTTAAACTCTCTTTACAAGGTGTTTGCTTGTCATGCCTTTATTAAACCTCTAAAAATTCGGGTGAGGTTACCAACTAGTCATTCATAGTTTTGCTTATTCCTATATAAATGCAGTTTTTATATACACATTTAGCAAAACAGGAAATAAACTGTCAGTGGTTTAATGTAGATTTATACATGGGTGGGGCTCTTACTTTCTATAACACATTCTGTATAAGTATTTATCACATGTATGACTTATGTACTGTTTTGTTTAAGCTTAGCATTGCTTTGTTTGCTTTAGGTGGTATGACTCTGGTCGCAGTGTTGAATCCCCCCTTTCACCATCAACGCCAAAGTATGTACAATTACAGATTTATTTGTGTTGTTATCAGCCATCAACATTTTTTTAATAATTTTTTTTTATTTTACAAATTAAATCGGATATATCCTAAATCTGTGCATGTTATGTATTTTCTTCTTTAAAACCTTGTAATTGATCATTTTTTCAATTTGACCTATTTGGAGACAGACACCTCTCCTGGAGTTGTTGGTCCTGTAATATGGTAAGAAAATCTAAGGCACAAAATATATTTGGAAGTCTTTCCTATTTAAACTTACAGCCAATGTTCTCTGCAGGCAGAAAATACATCTGGAAGTATAAGGTCCTATTTTAACTTACAGCCAATGTTCTCTGCTTTAATACTATTTTAATTCATAAGCTGTATCCCTATATGTCTTTAAGTTCTTTATAAAATCAGATATGTTTTTGTATTTGCTTACTGTTTCTTTTTCTATTCTTTGTGTAAACTGTTGTTAGTTTTAGTTGCTCCAGTTGACGATTTACATTTCTTCACATCCTTTGTGTGAATAACAGAAGTGCAATTGTGTTTCAAAGTGTTTAAACTATAGGTATCACTCACCAGAATGTTATTTCTTTATTTCTATTGATGGTCTGAAGGTTATTTCCCCTTGCAGAACTCTCCTGTATTTCTGTCTTGTTACATTTTAGTGCCAGTCACATTCACTCCAGATTTGATTTACTGGTATGGTTTGAGATCTGTGAATTGGCTCCCAATGGAGAGTAAGTATAATTTATTATCATAAATGTGCACAACAAAAATCCCTTGTCTAATCTAACCAACCTAGCCATCCACAGCCTGAACTAGATCTACAGATAAATTAAAAGTGACCTTTCTGTCGCTAAAAAAAATCATCTAAATTTATCTGTAAAAAGCATGAATCAGAAAAAAAGTACCATAAATGATTGTATTGATATTACCGGCATAATTCTATTGATGTAAATAAAACCTAGCCTAAAATAATCCAAATAGACAAATTATTATCAAAATATTGGGTACAAACAATAAATCAGAATGCATGTTTTTGTGCAAATATTGTTAATCCCTTATATGTTTGTATTAAAGAAGGTACCATCATGCTTATTCTGATCAGTTATAACAAAATGTTGAATTGTTATACCCCCCCGCAAACTTGTTTAGGGGGTATATAGGAATCACCCTGTCTGTCTGTCCGTCTGTCTGTCCACATCCCTTGTAAGCGCTTCTCCTCCTAAACCGCTTCACAGATTTTTATGAAACTTTACATGGAGGAAGTACATCATATGTAGATGTGAATGAAGAATTTTCGTCGCTGTCAGATATTATTCAGGGGAGATAATTGGACTTAGACTTTGTAAATATAGTATTCATTGGGAGACCTCGTAAGCGCAACTCCTCCTAAACCGCTTCACAGATTTTTATGAAACTTTACATGGAGGAAGTACATCATATGTAGATGTGCATGAAGAATTTTTGTCGCTGTTGGAGGATATTATTCAGGGGAGATAATTGGACTTAGACTTTTTAAATATAGTATTTATTGGGAGACCTCGTAAGTGCAACTCCTCCTAAACCGCTTGATGAAATTTAATGAAACTTAGCATAAAGGAAGTACATTATATGTAGATTTGCATGAAGGATTTTTATTGACCTCGTATATCATTAAGTGGAGATAATTGGACTTGAAAGCGAAGCGGGGGGTATCGCTTTGTGAGCGTGCTCACAGTCCACACTTGTTGTTCCTGTGCTCCTCATCACACAGTCATTATTTTGAGAAACTTTGATGTTGATTTATCTCATATCAATACCAACAGCTTTAAAACAACTCACTTAAATATTGACTGTGGAAAAAAATTCTTATTCATCACATGTGCTTAGTTTATGAAAAAGAAGTAGGATTTATTTAGGTTTAAAAAGGTTCAGTTAATAGTTATAAATAGGAATCAGTGTAGTTAGCAGGTTGGTTGAATGGTGTTTAATGCCCTTTTTTTTAGCTATATCATGAGTCAAGCACACCCTACCCACTCGCAACCTCAATGTTGACAGACTTTGTCAATAGCTGATGAATAACTACATCAACCACTCTGCCACTGAGGCCCCTGACTGAGTGTAGTTATAAATACCACTGGGTGTAATGTTCTGTTGTAGGTATGTTCCTGTTGTTGTGGACCACAGTGAAGAGTTTCCTTGTACTGGAACATTCCTACTACACCAAGGGCTCCAACGACGACTAGCTATCACCATCATGCAAGAACAGAGTCCAGAAACGGACCTTCTGTGGAAAGATGTTAAGGAGTTGGTAGTAGGCCGTATCAGAACAACTCCAGAATATACAGATTTTGACCTTGAAACTAACGTCTTGTCTCTAAGTTTGTTCCCTGCATCCTATATTCAGTATCCAGGAGATGACAGGTGAGAATTACTTCTGTTGAATAACTGAAGTAAAATGCTTTTTTCAATTTAACCATTACCTTCACAAACAGTCTGTATGAAATATAATGCCATGTTATGTGTGACAATATCACATGGTATCATAATATGTTCTGTATTTCAGTCTTCTTCATTGTAACAAAGTTTATATTTGTTGTTCTAAAACTTTGGTCATTTTCTTTGTTGTGTTTGACAGTTTTCTTTTTGTTTTGTATGACACAATTGGTTTTTAGCTCACCTTACCAATAGGGTCAGGGTGAGCTATTCTCATCACTTGGCCTTTGTTGGCTGCGGCGCCCTTAAACTTTTTACATTTCAATCTTCTTCTCCAAAACCACTTGGCCAATTGGAACCAAACTTGGCAGGAATGTTTATTGGGTGGTTCTTAACAAAGTTTGAGTTTTTGGTGCTGATCAAATATGAAACATGGCTGCCAGGGCCATTAATGCGTTCTGATTGGCTGAATTTAAAAAATCTTCTCATAAACTGCTTGGCAGATTGATTTGAAATATTGCAAAAATGTACATTAAATGGTCCTCTACAAATTTTGAGTTTTTTGTGCAGATCCAAAATCCAAGATGGTTGCCATCGCAGGACCTAGATTAACATAGGACCCTATGCGAAAAACATACAAGTAACTTCTTCTCCGAAACTATTCCACACAATGAAGCCAAATTATGAAGAAATGAAGATTGGATACTTATTAGTTATCTTATTATTTTGAGTTTTTTGAGCGAGTTTTTTTAACCAATTGCAAATTCAACATGGCTTCCAGGGCCATTTATGCATTATGATTGGTAAAATTTTAAAATTCTTCTTCTCATAAAATGCATGGCAAATTGATTTGCAATATTGCATAAATGTACCTTAGATGGTCCTTTGCAAAGTTTTTTGTGCTGATCCAAAATCCAAGATGGCCACCATTGCAGGACTTAGTTTAACATAGGACCCTATGGGAAAACATACAAACAACTTCTTCTCGGAAACTGTTCCACACTATGAAGCCAAGTTATGAAGAAATGAAGGTTGGATATGTATCGTATTATTTTGATTTTTTCGAGCAAATTGCAAATTGAACATGGTTTCTGGGGCCACTAATGGTTTCTGATTGGCTGAAATTCAAAACCTTCTTTTTACCAACCACATGGCAGATTGATTTGAAATATTGCTTAAAATGTATCATAGATGGTCCTCAATTACAGAGTTTTTTGTGGCGATCCAAAATCCAAGATGGCCACCAATGTGGAACACAACTTAACATAGGACCCTATGGGAAAACCATACAAACAGCTTCTTCTTTGAAACTGTTAATACACAATTAAACCAAATAATGCAGAAGTGAATCTTAGATAGTTATCTTATTATTTTAAATTTTTGGAGCCGGTAGGAAATTCAACATGGCTGCCAGAGCTGCAAATGCGTTCTGATTGGCTGAAATTTCAAAATTTGTTTCCTCATAAATCACTTGGCAGAAGGATATGTGATATTGTATTGTCCTCTACTAATTTTGAGTTTTTTGTTTCGATCCAAAATACAAGCTTGCTGCCAATATGGAACATCACTTAAAATACTAACTTATGAAAAAATCATAAAACTGCTTCTTCTCAGAAAATGTCCTACAAATTGTTGCTGATTGGAAATTCAACATCTCAGCATTCATAGAAATAGTATCTTCACATAAACTTTCGCATTTGATATCAAAATTTGCATGTCTCTTAAAAAGTATTTTTGTAAGTCAGGTGAGCAATACAGGCTCTTAAGAGCCTCTAGTTTGATTCTCCTTCGTTGTTATGAAACAAAATTCTTTATCTTCTACTACTAATTCTCTTTCTTTCTTTGTTATTTTCTTTTCTTGCTGCAACAGTATTCTTTCTTTGTTTTCTTTCTTTGCTTTGACACAATTCTTTATTTTTCTGCACAAGAGTTTTCCATATATCTGAATTTTCTGTTATGTTCCTTATATTGCTACATTATTTCTGCTTGTTTTTTGTAGAATTTACTTCAGATTTGAAGCAGCTTGGGATAGTTCTCTTCATAATTCCAGCTTACTGAACAGAGTGACAATAACGGGGGAGCGAGTTTACATGACGTTGTCTGCTTATATTGAGGTAAAGTCTACATAATGTTGTCTGCTTATACTGAGGTAAAGTCTACATGATGTTGTCTGCTTGAACTGAGGTAAAGTCTACATGACATTGTCTGTTTATATTGAGGTAAAGTCTACATGACATTGTCTGCTTATATTGAGGTATAGTCTACATGACATTGTCTGCTTATGTTGAGGTATAGTCTACATGACATTGTCTGCTTATACTGAGGTAAAGTCTACATGACACTGTCTGCTTATATTGAGGTAAATTCTACATGACATTGTCTGCTTATACTGAGGTAAAGTCTACATGATGTTGTCTGCTTATATTGAGGTAAAGTCTACATGACATTGTCTGTTTATATTGAGGTAAAGTCTACATGACATTGTCTGCTTATACTGAGGTAAAGTCTACATGATGTTGTCTGCTTATATTGAGGTAAAGTCTACATGACATTGTCTGTTTATATTGAGGTAAAGTCTACATGACATTGTCTGCTTATACTGAGGTAAAGTCTACATGACACTGTCTGCTTATACTGAGGTAAAGTCTACATGACATTGTCTGCTTATACTGAGGTAAAGTTTATGACCTTGTCGTCATGTACTGAGGTAAAGTCTACATGACGTTGTCTGCTTATACTGATGTAAAGTCTACATGACATTGTCTGTTTATATTGAGGTAAAGTCTACATGACATTGTCTGCTTATATTGAGGTAAAGTCTACATGACATTGTCTGCTTATACTGATGTAAAGTCTACATGACATTGTCTGCTTATATTGAGGTAAAGTCTACATGACATTGTCAGCTTATATTGAGGTAAAGTCTACATGACCTTGTCATCCTATACTGAGGTAAAGTCTACATGACCTTGTCTACTTATACTGAGGTAAAGTCTACATGATGTTGTCTGCTTATATTGAGGTAAAGTCTATGTGACATTGTCTGTTTATATTGAGGTAAAGTCTACATGACATTGTCTTCTTATACTGAGGTAAAGTCTACATGACCTTGTCTGCTTATACTGTGGTAAAGTCTACATGACATTGTCTGCTTGAACTGAGGTAAAGTCTATGTGACATTGTCTGTTTATATTGAGGTAAAGTCTACATGACATTGTCGTCTTATACTGAGGTAAAGTCTACATGACCTTGTCTGCTTATACTGTGGTAAAGTCTACATGACATTGTCTGCTTATATTGAGGTAAAGTCTACATGATGTTGTCTGCTTATATTGAGGTAGAGTCTACATGATGTTGTCTGCTTATATTGAGGTAAAGTCTACATGTCATTGTCTGCTTATACTGTGGTAAAGTCTACATGATGTTGTCTGCTTATATTGAGGTAAAGTCTACGTGACCTTGTCGATTAATAATGAGGTAAAGTCTACATGACATTGTCTGCTTATACTGTGGTAAAGTCTACATGATGTTGTCTGCTTATATTGAGGTAAAGTCTACATGATGTTGTCTGCTTATATTGAGGTAAAGTCTACATGATGTTGTCTGCTTATATTGAGGTAAAGTTTATGACCTTGTCGTCATGTACTGAGGTAAAGTCTACATGACATTGTCTGCTTATATTGAGGTAAAGTCTACATGACATTGTCTGCTTATACTGAGGTAAAGTCTACGTGACATTGTCTGCTTATACCGAGGTAAAGTCTACATGACCTTGTCTGCTTATACTGTGGTAAAGTCTACATGATGTTGTCTGCTTATATTGAGGTAAAGTCTACATGACATTGTCTGCTTATATTGAGGTAAAGTCTACATGACATTGTCTGCTTATACTGAGGTAAAGTCTACGTGACATTGTCTGCTTATACCGAGGTAAAGTCTACATGACCTTGTCTGCTTATACTGTGGTAAAGTCTACATGATGTTGTCTGCTTATATTGAGGTAAAGTCTACATGACATTGTCTGCTTATATTGAGGTAAAGTCTACATGACATTGTCTGCTTATACTGAGGTAAAGTCTACGTGACATTGTCTGCTTATACCGAGGTAAAGTCTACATGACCTTGTCTGCTTATACTGTGGTAAAGTCTACATGATGTTGTCTGCTTATATTGAGGTAAAGTCTACATGACCTTGTCGATTAATATTGAGGTAAAGTCTACATGATGTTGTCTGCTAATGAGGTAAAGTCTAAATGACATTGTACTGAGGTATAGTCTCAATTTCAGAAGTATTTTTTGTATGCTTCATTTGGGAGCTTTGGAAACAATGACATTTATTGGATAACAGTAAAGCCACATTTAAATTGGAAATTGTATGTACCCAGCCCTATAGAAAGTTCCAGTTCAATGGTCAAAGAAGTTTAATACTTTAATTAAATGAAATCCATGGAGTTTGAAAAACTTGAATAAAAACACCAAAAACATAACGAGTATACCTGTTTAACAAGCCATCTTTGTACATAACGAGTATACCTGTTTAACAAGCCATCTTTGTACATAACGAGTATACCTGTTTAACAAGCCATCTTTGTACATAACGAGTATACCTGTTTAACAAGCCATCTTTGTACAAAACGAGTATACCTGTTTAACAAGCCGTCTTTGTACATAACGAGTATACCTGTTTAACAAGCCGTCTTTGTACATAACGAGTATACCTGTTTAACAAGCCGTCTTTGTACATAACGAGTATACCTGTTTAACAAGCCATCTTTGTACATAATGAGTATACCTGTTTAACAAGCCATCTTTGTACATAACGAGTATACCTGTTTAACAAGCCATCTTTGTACATAACGAGTATACCTGTTTAACAAGCCATCTTTGTACATAACGAGTATACCTGTTTAACAAGCCATCTTTGTACATAACGAGTATACCTGTTTAACAAGCCATTTTTGTACATAACGAGTATACCTGTTTAACAAGCCATCTTTGTACATAACGAGTATACCTGTTTAACAAGCCATCTTTGTACATAACGAGTATACCTGTTTAACAAGCCATCTTTGTACTTGTAGGTTGATAATTGTGACCAGCCAGCATGTATTACCAAAGATCTGTCAATGATTATATACTCCAGAGATACAAAAATCTCCACATCAAGGTAAGATATCTTCTTTAGACTTATTAAATCAGGAACTACTTTCCTGATATCCTCAATTTGGAGTTGGGGAAAATCACTACGACGTTTTTCATGAATAAAAACAACATCCCAGTAGGAAGTATCTAAAGTAAAGTTGATATCTTCAGGATTTGTATCTGTTATAATCTGAAATAAAAGGCGCTAATTGTAGATGGAAAACCATGGCTACATCGGTTTAAGAAAAAAAATAAAATCTTTCCGTCTGACGGTTTGAATGAATATTGTGACGAAACACAATCTATTACATAGAAACAATTGTGTTCAAGTTATAAATAAGCATGTATAAGTATAATTATCAATAACATTGTTGTATGGAAATGTTAGATAAATGTATTATGTACATACAATGTGTTGGTTTGCCTCTTTGTAACATGTGTCAGTGGTCTGTGTGAACCACATCTCACTACTGGGTGTCTTGTTAAAAACTGACTTGACATGATACAAACATCTGTGTGAACCACATCTCACTACAGGGTGTCTTGTTAAAAACTGACTTGACATGATACAAACATCTGTGTGAACCACATCTCACTACTGGGTGTCTTGTTAAAAACTGACTTGACATGATACAAACATCTGTGTGAACCACACCTCACTACTGGGTGTCTTGTTAAAAACTGACTTGACAGGATACAAACATCTGTGTGAACCACACCTCATTACTGGGTGTCTTGTTATAAACTGACTTGACATGATACAAACAGCTGTGTGAACCACATCTCACTGCTGGGTGTCTTGTTAAAAACTGACTTGACATGATACAAACAGATGTGTGAACCACATCTCACTACTGGGTGTCTTGGTTAAAAACTGACTTGACATGATACAAACATCTGTGTGAACCACGCCTCATTACTGGGTGTCTTGTTTAAAACTGACTTGACAGGATACAAACAGCTGTGTGAACCAAATCTCACTACTGGGTGTCTTGGTTAAAAACTGACTTGACATGATACAAACAGCTGTGTGAACCACACCTCACTACTGGGTGTCTTGTGATGTTAAAAAAACTGACTTGACAAGATACAAACAGCTGTGTGAAATACGTCTCACTACTGGGTGTCTTGTTAAAAACTGACTTGACATGATACAAACATCTGTGTGAAACACACCTCATTACTGGGTGTCTTGTTTTAAACTCACTTGACAAGATACAAACAGCTGTGTGAACCACATCTCACTACTGGGTGTCTTGTTGAAAACTGACTTGACATGATACAAACAGCTGTGTGAACCACATCTCACTTCTGGGTGTCTTGTTAAAAACTGACTTGACATGATACAAACATCTGTGTGAACCACACCTTACTATTGGGTGTCTTTTTAAAAACTGACTTCACATGATACAAACAGCTGTGTGAACCACACCTCACTACTGGGTGTCTTGTTAAAAACTGACTTGACATGATACAAACAGCTGTGTGAACCACATCTCACTTCTGGGTGTCTTGTTAAAAACTGACTTGACATGATACAAACAGCTGTGTGAACCACACCTTACTTCCGGGTGTCTTTTTAAAAACTGACTTGACATGATACAAACATCTGTGTGAACCACATCTCACTACAGGGTGTCTTGTTAAAAACTGACTTGACATGATACAAACATCTGTGTGAACCACATCTCACTACAGGGTGTCTTGTTAAAAACTGACTTGACATGATACAAACATCTGTGTCAACCACACCTCATTACTGGGTGTCTTGTTAAAAACTGACTTAACATGATACAAACATCTGTGTGAACCAAATCTCACTACTGGGTGTCTTGTTAAAAACTGACTTGACAGGATACAAACATCTGTGTGAACCACATGTCACTACTGGGTGTCTTGTTAAAAACTGACTTGACATGATACAAACATCTGTGTGAACCACACCTCATTACTGGGTGTCTTGTTATAAACTGACTTGACATGATACAAACAGCTGTGTGAACCACATCTCACTGCTGGGTGTCTTGTTAAAAACTGACTTGACATGATACAAACATCTGTGTGAACCACACCTCATTACTGGGTGTCTTGTTATAAACTGACTTGACATGATACAAACAGCTGTGTGAACCACATCTCACTGCTGTGTTTCTTGTTAAAAACTGACTTGACATGATACAAACATCTGTGTGAACCACATGTCACTACTGGGTGTCTTGTTAAAAACTGACTTGACATGATACAAACATCTGTGTGAACCACACCTCATTACTGGGTGTCTTGTTATAAACTGACTTGACATGATACAAACAGCTGTGTGAACCACATCTCACTGCTGGGTGTCTTGTTAAAAACTGACTTGACATGATACAAACATCTGTGTGAACCACACCTCACTACTGGGTGTCTTGTTAAAAACTGACTTGAAATGATACAAACATCTGTGTGAACCACATGTCACTACTGGGTGTCTTGTTAAAAACTGACTTGACATGATACAAACAGCTGTGTGAACCACACCTCATTACTGGGTGTCTTGTTAAAAACTGACTTGACATGATACAAACATCTGTGTGAACCACATCTCACTGCTGGGTGTCTTGTTAAAAACTGACTTGACATGATACAAACATCTGTGTGAACCACACCTCATTACTGGGTGTCTTGTTATAAACTGACTTGACATGATACAAACATCTGTGTGAACCACACCTCACTGCTGGGTGTCTTGTTAAAAACTGACTTGACATGATACAAACATCTGTGTGAACCACACCTCATTACTGGGTGTCTTGTTATAAACTGACTTGACATGATACAAACAGCTGTGTGAACCACATCTCACTGCTGGGTGTCTTGTTAAAAACTGACTTGACATGATACAAATATCTGTGTGAACCACACCTCATTACTGGGTGTCTTGTTTAAAACTGACTTGACAGGATACAAACAGCTGTGTGAACCACATCTCACTACTGGGTGTCTTGGTTAAAAACTGACTTGACATGATACAAACATCTGTGTGAACCACGCCTCATTACTGGGTGTCTTGTTTAAAACTGACTTGACAGGATACAAACAGCTGTGTGAACCAAATCTCACTACTGGGTGTCTTGGTTAAAAACTGACTTGACATGATACAAACAGCTGTGTGAACCACACCTCACTACTGGGTGTCTTGTTAAAAACTGACTTGACATGATACAAACAGCTGTGTGAACAACACCTCAATACTGGGTGTCTTGTGATGTTAAAAAAACTGACTTGACAAGATACAAACAGCTGTGTGAAATACGTCTCACTACTGGGTGTCTTGTTAAAAACTGACTTGACATGATACAAACATCTGTGTGAAACACACCTCATTACTGGGTGTCTTGTTTTAAACTCACTTGACAAGATACAAACAGCTGTGTGAACCACATCTCACTACTGGGTGTCTTGTTGAAAACTGACTTGACATGATACAAACAGCTGTGTGAACCACATCTCACTTCTGGGTGTCTTGTTAAAAACTGACTTGACATGATACAAACATCTGTGTGAACCACACCTTACTATTGGGTGTCTTTTTAAAAACTGACTTCACATGATACAAACAGCTGTGTGAACCACACCTCACTACTGGGTGTCTTGTTAAAAACTGACTTGACATGATACAAACAGCTGTGTGAACCACATCTCACTTCTGGGTGTCTTGTTAAAAACTGACTTGACATGATACAAACAGCTGTGTGAACCACACCTTACTACCGGGTGTCTTTTTAAAAACTGACTTGACATGATACAAACATCTGTGTGAACCACACCTCATTACTGGATGTCTTGTTAAAAACTGACTTGACATGATACAAACAGCTGTGTGAACCACACCTCACTACTGGGTGTCTTGTTAAAAACTGACTTGACATGATACAAACAACTGTGTGAACCACATCTCACTACTGGGTGTCTTGTTAAAAACTGACTTGACATGATACAAACATCTGTGTGAACCACATCTCACTACAGGGTGTCTTGTTAAAAACTGACTTGACATGATACAAACATCTGTGTGAACCACACCTCATTACTGGGTGTCTTGTTAAAAACTGACTTAACATGATACAAACATCTGTGTGAACCAAATCTCACTACTGGGTGTCTTGTTAAAAACTGACTTGACAGGATACAAACATCTGTGTGAACCACACCTCATTACTGGCTGTCTTGTTAAAAACTGACTTGACATGATACAAACAGCTGTGTGAACCACATCTCACTACAGGGTGTCTTGTTAAAAACTGACTTGACATGATACAAACAGCTGTGTGAACCACATCTCACTACTGGGTGTCTTGTTAAAAACTGACTTGACATGATACAAACAGCTGTGTGAACCAAATCTCACTACAGGGTGTCTTGTTAAAAACTGACTTGACATGATACAAACATCTGTGTGAACCACATGTCACTACTGGGTGTCTTGTTAAAAACTGTCTTCACATGATACAAACAGCTGTGTGAACCACATCTCACCACTGGGTGTCTTGTTAAAAACTGACTTGACATGATACAAACAGATGTGTGAACCACATCTGACTACAGGGTGTCTTGTTAAAAACTGACTTGACATGATACAAACATCTGTGTGAACCACATCTCACTACTGGGTGTCTTGTTAAAAACTGACTTGACATGATACAAACATCTGTGTGAACCACATGTCACTACTGGGTGTCTTGTTAAAAATTGACTTGAAATGATACAATCAGCTGTGTGAACCACATCTCACTACTGGGAGTCTTGTTAAAAACTGACTTGACATGATACAAACAGCTGTGTGAACCACATCTCACTACAGGGTGTCTTGTTAAAAACTGACTTGACATGATACAAACAGCTCTGTGAACCACACCTCACTACTGGGTGTCTTGTTAAAAACTGTCTTGACATGATAAAAAACAGCTGTGTGAACCACATCTCACCACTGGGTGTCTTGTTAAAAACTGACTTGACATGATACAAACAGCTGTGTGAACCACATCTCACTATTGGGTGTCTTGTTAAAAACTGACTTGACATGATACAAACATCTGTGTGAACCACATCTCACTACAGGGTATCTTGTTAAAAACTGACTTGACATGATACAAACAAATGTGTGAACCACACCTCATTACTGGGTGTCTTGTTAAAAACTGACTTGACATGATACAAACATCTGTGTGAACCACACCTCACTACTGGGTGTCTTGTTAAAAACTGACTTGACAGGATACAAACATCTGTGTGAACCACACCTCACTACTGGGTGTCTTGTTAAAAACTGACTTGACATGATACAAGCAGCTGTGTGAACCACATCTCACTACTGGGTGTCTTGGTTAAAAACTGACTCGACATGATACAAACATCTGTGTGAACCACACCTCACTACTGGGTGTCTTGTTAAAAACTGACTTGACATGATACAAACATCTGTGTGAACCACACCTCACTACTGGGTGTCTTGTTTTAAACTGACTTGACATGATACAAACATCTGTGTGAACCACACCTCACTACTGGGTGTCTTGTTAAAAACTGACTTGAAATGATACAAACATCTGTGTGAACCACATCTCACTACTGGGTGTCTTGTTAAAAACTGACTTGACATGATACAAACATCTGTGTGAACCACACCTCACTACTGGGTGTCTTGTTAAAAACTGACTTGACATGATACAAGCAGCTGTGTGAACCACATCTCACTACTGGGTGTCTTGTTAAAAACTGACTTGACATGATACAAACAGCTGTGTGAACCACACCTCACTACAGGGTGTCTTGTTAAAAACTGACTTGACATGATACAAACAGCTGTGTGAACCACACCTCACTACTGGGTGTCTTGTCAAAAACTGACTTGACATGATACAAACAGCTGTGTGAACCAAATCTCACTGCTGGGTGTCTTGTTAAAAGCTGACTTGACAAACAGTTGTACCAAGCACAGTGTGTACATAGTGTGTATGTATTTGTCAAATTCATGTTAATATGTAATGATATTGTTTACTAGTGAGTGATTGCTGTCATGTGACTTTTCCCACAATTCCTAACATTTCAACCTCATGTTACCAACTTGCTTTACATATGAATCTGTTGCTTTTGATTTTGTACAGACTTTTTTACTTTTGTGTTATAATTTACATTTTATTTCATTAAATGTATATATTATTGTGCTGACCCTTCTGCATACACCTTTTCACATTTTAATTTTCTGCTCAACATTAATCCGGAGCACTACCTGGTGTCAAACTCTGTAGAACTGTTTACTGCAGAATGTTCACCAGATCTGTTGTCAGAGATGCAAATAATTTGTGGTTATTGGGTAAAATTAAAAAAAAACATTTTGTAAAAAAAGACATGAGCAAATGAATTTTCACTTTGTAAAAATAATTCTTATATCACCAATTTTAGTGCTTATAACTGTATAATATAAGTCCAATATTTCAGTCAAGTTGTTGTTATTTTGGAACCATTTATAAGTAGGACTCAGCTAAGACAGGAACCTTAAAATTTTAGAGAACTGCTTAAAAACAGGCCCATTTCAAGCTGTCCTGGACATAAATAGTTGAGATGTGAAATGGTACTGTACATGTGTGTCGGGTCGTTGTCTATCTTGTATTGGATTTGCAAATACTCAGCCATTGTTCTTAAAGTAAGGCTAAAGGTCTCGTGCAGTCACTTCATTGTAAGTAGTCCACAGACAGATAGAAGGCTTATATTTTCTCAACATATCAACTGTATCTTGGTTCTTTAAAAATAGTCAAAACATTTCATGTTTGATTGATTGATTGAATAGGGTTTAATGCAACTTTCATCAATTTTCTTACAGTGATGGACGGACATATGTCCCTCCGGATTGTCGCACCGTTGTTCCGTTGTCAACATGTTGCAATGTATTTTGAGAATGAGTTCACTGATTTTCTGCACACAGTTGTTCATTATATTAACATCATGGTCTGTGTACAATTTGGTAAATTTCAGATAGTTTCCATGAAAAATATGGAGGATTTTTTAGTTTTCAGACTCTAAATAAAACATGTTTTCTTAAAATTGTAGGAATTGTTTATTTTTTTATGCAGTGCTTTCTTTCAGGTTTTCGTTTGTGAAAAATGGTGGGATTGTTTAGTTTTCCAACTATAGGTTAAAAAAAGCTTTCTAAAATTTTCTTAAAATTTTGGGCATTGTTCACATTTATTGTTGTGATTAATATACACAATTTACAATAAACCTTTATCTAATTTGGTTCTGCATTAAGCTTTCATGAAGGGTATAGCTTTTTTCTTCAGACTGGCTTATGCACTCATTGCTAGGCTGTTTATTGAACTGTACCATGTTGTCTAGTTTGATTGGGGGAGGAGACCTGATTTCATGGGAAAAACATCAAGAACTCCGTATGAAAATTGGCACCTTGGCTGCAAGAGGACTCTAACCCACAACCTCAGTTTTGATATTTCTCATTGGAAATTTCACACACATCTATCAAAAATCAGGACTGTTTGAATTCATTATAGGCTAGGATCATCTTTCTAGTTTTTAATGCTTATTAAGATCCTATAGCTTATTTTTGATGCTAGTATTTCTGCCTGGCTGGGAAAGGTGTTATCAACTCCTAATTGATAGATTGTTAGTATTTCTGCCTGGCTGGGCAAGGTGTTCTCAACTCCTAATTGATAGATTGTTTTTATTACTGCCTGGCTGGGCAAGGTGTTCTAAACTCCTAATTGATAGATTGTTAGTATTCCTGCCTGGCTGGGCAAGGTGTTCTCAACTCCTAATTGATAGATTGGTTTTCCAGCCTGGCTAGGCAAGGTGTTCTCAACTCCTAATTGATAGATTGGTTTTCCAGCCTGGCTTGGCAAGGTGTTATCAACTCCTAATTGATAGATTGTTAGTGTTCCTACCTGGCTAGGCAAGTTGTTGACTAATTGATAGATTGTTAGTATTCCTGCTTTTATTACTGCCTGACTGGGCAAGGTGTTCTCAACTCCTAATTGATAGATTGTTAGTGTTCCTACCTGGCTGGGCAAGGTGTTCTCAACTACTAATTGATAGATTGCCAATATTAAGGCCTGGCTAGGCAAGGTGTTCTCAACTCCTTAATGATAGATTGCTGGTATTTCTACCTGGCTAGGCAAGGTGTTCTCAACTCCTTATTGATAGATTGTTAGTACTCCTGCCTGGCTAGGCAATGTGTTCTCAACTCCTAATTGATAGATTGCTGGTATTCCTACTTGGCTGGACAAGGTGTTCTCAACTCCTAATTGATAGATTGTTAGTGTTCCTACCTGGCTGGGCAAGGTGTTCTCAACTACTAATTGATAATAGGCCTGGCTAGGCAAGGTGTTCTCAACTCCTTAATGATAGATTGCTGGTATTTCTACCTGGCTAGGCAAGGTGTTCTCAACTCCTTATTGATAGATTGTTAGTACTCCTGCCTGGCTAGGCAAGGTGTTCTCAACTCCTAATTGATAGATTGCTGGTATTCCTACTTGGCTGGGCAAGGTGTTCTCAACTTCTAATTGATAGATTGCTGGTATTCCTACCTGGCTTGGCAAGTTGTTCTCAACTCCTGATTGATAGATTGTTAGTATTCCTGCCTGGCTAGGCAAGGTGTTCTCAACTCCTAATTGATAGATTGTTTTTATTACTGCCTGTCTTGGCAAGTTGTTCTCAACTCCTGATTGATAGATTGTTAGTATTCCTGCCTGGCTAGGCAAGGTGTTCTCAACTCCTAATTGATAGATAGTTTTTATTACTGCCTGTCTAGGCAAGGTGTTCTCAACTCCTAATTGATAGATTGTTTTTATTACTGCCTGGCTGGGCAAGGTGTTCTCAACTCCTAATTGATAGATTGTTAGTATTCCTGCCTGTCTAGGCAAGGTGTTCTCAACTCCTAATTGATACATTGCTGGTATTCCTACCTGGCTAGGCAAGGTATTCTCAACTCCTAATTAATAGATTGTTAGTATTCTTGTGTGGCTAGGCAAGGTGTTCTCAACTCCAAATTGATAGATTGCTGGTATTCCTACCTGGATGGGCAAGGTCTTCTCAACTCCTAATTAATAAATTGCTGGTTTAATTCCTTCTTGGCTGGGCAAGATGTATTCAACTTCTAATTGATAGATTGCTGGTATTCTTGCCCTAAAGTCAGCTAGAGAAAGGTGTGAACAACTTTTTACACAGATTGCTGATATTCATGCCAAAAATGCAGGGTAGGCAAGGTGTATTTGTCTCCTAATTGACAGATAGTTGGTATTCTTCCCCAAAAGCCAGGCTATGGCAAGGTTTTATCAACTCATGACAAACTTGGGTAGTTTTCCTGCCATAATTGCAAGCTAGGGAAAGGTGTGTTGAATGCTTAATTTAAACAGATGGCTGGTATGTCTTCCCAAAAGTTAGACTTCTGTTTATTGCTAAAATATGGGCACTATGAAATATTGCTAAAAGGGACATACTTACATGGGCACCATGAAATATTGCTAAAAGGGGCATACTTACATGGGCACCATGAAATATTGCTAAAAGGGGCATACTTACATGGGCACCATGAAATATTGCTAAAAGGGACATACTTACATGGGCACCATGAAATATTGCTAAAAGGGGCATACTTACATGGGCACCATGAAATATTGCTAAAAGGGACATACTTACATGGGCACCATGAAATATTGCTAAAAGGGACATACTTACATGGGCACCATGAAATATTGCTAAAAGGGGCATACTTACATGGGCACCATGAAATATTGCTAAAAGGAGCATACTTACATGGGCACCATGAAATATTGCTAAAAGGGGCATACTTACATGGGCACCATGAAATATTGCTAAAAGGGGCATACTTACATGGGCACCATGAAATATTGCTAAAAGGAGCATACTTACATGGGCACCATGAAATATTGCTAAAAGGAGCATACTTACATGGGCACCATGAAATATTGCTAAAAGGGGCATACTTACATGGGCACCATGAAATAATGGGCACCATGAAATATTGCTAAAAGGGACATACTTACATGGGCACCATGAAATATTGCTAAAAGGGACATACTTACATGGGCACCATGAAATATTGCTAAAAGGGACATACTTACATGGGCACCATGAAATATTGCTAAAAGGGGCATACTTACATGGGCACCATGAAATATTGCTAAAAGGGACATACTTACATGGGCACCATGAAATATTGCTAAAAGGGACATACTTACATTGGCACCATGAAATATTGCTAAAAGGGGCATACTTACATGGGCACCATGAAATATTGCTAAAAGGGGCATACTTACAGATTCACACAACTAAGTATATACTTTTATGTTTAATTTCTAAAATGAAAAAGATGTTCTTTTATGTGCAAAATATATAAATAAAATTATTTTATAATTTACTTTTGCTGGAAAAGAAAGTTAATTTTCTTAAGAAATTTTTGTGTAAAGACAGTACATAAAACTATTCTGCTATATAGAAATAAAAATTGTCTTGGATAAATCTGTACTATCCATTACTTTTAAAATATAGTATTCATAAAGTTTATTTCTGAAAACAAAAAATTGGTGTATTTCAATTTTCAATGAATATATAGTTGAACTGATGAATTAAAATATAAAAATACCTGTAGCATCAAACAGCAGCAGTATCACTCACTAGTCATGTGACAACAGCTGCTATTATTGTTACTAAATTTAGAATGTTGTCATTAGTTCTCCTTTCAGATCCTTCCGAAGTTTATTTGGTGGGTCTAAATCTCAAGATGCTAACAGAGTCAGCGGTATATATGAGCTGTATTTAAGGAAGGCGTCAGAAACAGGTAGTCCAGGTCGGTGTTGTGTTTAATGTAATACCTTGCACTTATAGGGCACAGTTACCTGGAATTGACTGATTTCAAACAGTATACTGGTTTCCGGTTCTTGGAGCTTGGTATGCTTCCATTATACAGTTACATATACAATTTTCGTACATTGTCAGAAAATATAAATTTTATTTGCGTGTCCTTGGAAACAAGGAGAAATGGGAGGCTCAGTTTTACGGCGAGTACAAATAAACGTTATTTTTTCCAACTTGAAATTTTCTGAGCGTCTTCTAGTGATAGCCTGACGTCACAAACAAATATCACAACATGTCATAAACCAAAACAGTTAGAACACTAAATATCCAAGAAGTGAGGTCTTATGTACCAGGAGATTTTTTCAGCACTGCTGAATAAAGCAAAAAATGTCTTCGGCTACATTTATTATACAGGAAATGTAACAATTGCAGGATAAATATCAATAACCAGCCTGCTAGAAGAGGGGATGATTAAATATGCATGTCAATATTCATTGTGCACCTCGTCTGGAAAGCATCCCAAGATTGAAGGATTTGAACTAACCAGTATAGTTTCACAAATTGTACATGTTTTAATGTTATATAACTGATGACCCTATCTTAAGTGAAATTAAACTGTCTTTATTTCATTATTACAACAAGTATATCAGTATCAATTCCAGTACACATGTACTATACAAGTATGAATTGTTGCATGCCTTATATACATCTGTTATATGTTCTTGTTTTTATTTTAGAAATGTTGAAGTATTATGATTGTTATTCACCAAACAAACTTAATAGTAGGCTTCATTTTCTAAAATCCATGGGGAATTTTACAGGCCACTTGATTATGTGTATTGGCCTCGTTTGAAGACCTGGTCAAGATGCAAATTATTATTCCCCCGCGACGACATGTTGGAGGGCATTTAGTTTTACTCATGTCCGTCCGTACAAATTTCTGTCAAGCTTTTCTCAGAAACTGTACATGAGAACAATTTGAAATTTACAGGGTGGTTCAGTATCACAAGTTGTACGTCCTAAGCAACTTTAAGACCTAAAGGACAACTACTTCCTGTTTGGGACTTCATTTAGCGGGGGCAACTGTGTCCCATGGACACATTCTTCGATTTTTTTTTAGATGCATTATACATGTACATTATTAGTAGAATGACTACTATCCTTCCCTGCCTGTACAACCCTCTATTGACTAATTATTACAATTCCTTCTTCCTGACTATTTATTACAATTCCTTCTTCCTGACTATTTATTACAATTCCTTCTTCCTGACTAATTATTACAATTCCTTCTTCCTGACTATTTCAACTCTTACTTAACTATCCACACCTACTGTCTGCTCCATCATCTTAATGACAATCTCATATTCTAGCACAACTTCTCCATTGATGCCTCTACTTCTCAGCTCTTTATATTCCTCCTTCTCTTGTCTGACTGCCCTAACTTTTCCCAGACTATTCCAAATTCTCTCTGACTATCTTTACTCTTCCCTGATAATTACTATCTCTAATTCTTCCTGATTATTTAACTTCTCCCTAAATGTCACAACTTCTCCTCATTGACTATCCCAATTTTTTTCCCTTGCTTGTCCTTCATTGTCTGTAATTGTCTTAACTTCTTCCCCACTGTCCCAACTACTCATCCAGACTTCTCCCTGAAATCGCCACTTCTGAATTCTCTTGATGATATTAACTTCACCCTCACTGTCCCAATTACATCTCCCTCACTTCTGCTCTCTGACTATTTTAACTTCTACTCCCTCACTATCCCAACTTCTCCTTCCTGATTATACCAGCTTCTCTCCCCGACTATACCAACTTCTCGTCCCTGATGTTTACCAATCCATTCCACCCTTATTATACCAACTTCTTCTTTTTCCTTTTAGTGTACATGACTATGCCATCACAGTTAAGTAATTTTTAGCTCACCTGGACAAAGGTCCATGTGAGCTTTTGATATCACTTGGCATCCGTCGTCCGTTGTCTGTCGTCTGTCGTAAACTTTTTCAAAAATCTTCTCCTCTGAAACCACTGGGCCAATTTTTTTCAAACTTGGCCACAATTATCCTTAGGGTCTGGTTTCAAGTTTATACCCAGGGTGTTGATCTACAGACAAAGATGGCCGCAGTTACTAAAAATAGAACATGGGTGTCAACACAGGTTTTTGATCATTATCTCAAAAATTATAATAGCTATAGAGAAAACAGTAACTTCAAATTGATCAGCACATTAAGGTCTACAATAGTTGCTATTAGTGTGAAGTTGTGTATTGGCTTCTTGTAGGAGTTATTGCCCTTTATTGACAATTTTTGACAATATTTTTGGTATTTACAATATAACTTGAAAACTATAAGAGGTAGAGTGAAACTGTAGATGGCAAAAATGATCAGCAATAAAAGCCCTACAATTCACTTAATAGGTCTGAAATTGTCAGATGACTCCTCATATGAGTTATTGCCCTTAAATGACAATTTTTTATGAAATTTTCAGTTTTTGTCCTGTAACTTGAAAACTATAACAGCTAGATTGAAACTGCAAATTGCACAAATGATCAGCAATAAAGGCCCTACAATTCACTTGATTGGTCTGAAATTGTCAGACAACTCCTTGTATTAGTTATTGCCCATAAATGGCAATTTTTTGTGAAATTTTCTGTTTTTGTCCTGTAACTTAAAAACTGTAACAGCTAGAGTGAGACTGTAAAAAGCAAAAATGATCAGCAATACAAGCCCTACAATTTGCTTAATTGGTCTGAATTTCTCAGATGACTACTTATAGGAGTTATTTCCCTTAAATGACAATTTTTTACGAAATTTTCCCTATTTGTCCCGTAACTTAAAAACTATAACAGCTAGAGTAAAACTGTAAATTGCAAAAATGATCAGCAATACAAGCCCTACAATTCACTGAATTAGTCTGAAATTGTCAGATGACTCCTTATAGGAGTTATTGCCCTTAAATTGCAATTTTTCATGAAATTTTCTGTTTTTGTCCTGTAACTTGAAAACTATAGCAGCTAGATTGAAACTGTAAATTGCACAAATGATCAGCAATATAGGCCCCACAATTTACTTATTGGTCTGAAATTGTCAGACAACTCCTTGTATTAGTTATTGCCCATAAATGGCAATTTTTTATGAAATTTTCCGTTTTTGTCCTGTAACTTAAAAACTGTAACAGCTAGAGTGAAACTGTTTATAGCAAAAATGATCAGCAATACAAGCCCTACAATTCACTTATAGGGATTATTGCCCTTAAATGACAATTTTTTTAATGAAATTTTCCATTTTTGTCCTGTAACTTGAAAACTGTAGAGGCTAGATTGAAACTGTAAATTGCACAAATGATCAGCAATAGAAGTCCTACAAATGATTGCTTAGTCCAAAATTGCAAGATGACTCTTTATAGGAGTTATTGCCCTTTAATTATGAATTTGGACAAATGAACAGTTTTTAGCCGAGTTGCAACGAAGTTGAACTCGGCTATTGTTATGATGATGGCCGGCGGCTGGGCAGGCGGGCGTCAACAATTGGTTTCCGGACCACAACTCAGAAAGTTGTGAACGGATTTTAATGAAACTTTAGGATATTGTTACATACCATAAGAGGAGGAACCCTATTGATTTTGGGGTAAATCCGGTCAAGGTCACAGCGACAGAAAAACGTTAGAAAATTTCTTGAATTAGTGGTTTCCGGACCATAACTCAAAAAGTTCTCAACCGCTTTTAATGAAACTTTGGTATATTGTTACATACCATAAGAGGAGGAACCTTATTGATTTTGGGGTAAATCCTTTCAAGGTAAAGGTCACAGTAACAGAAAAACGTTAGAAAATTTCTTGAATTAGTGGTTTCCAGACCATAACTCAAAAAGTTCACAACCGATTTTAATGAAACTTTGGAATATATGTTACTAATCATAAGAGGAGGAATCTTATTGATTTTGGGGTAATTTCGTTAAAGGTCAAGGTCACAGCACAAGAAAAACGTTTGAAATTTTTTTTAAAAAGCAGTTCCCTGACAATTACTCAAAAAGTTGTCAACAGATTAAATAATAAATGTTTATTATTTATAGACTGACAATAAATGTTTACTGTTTATAGACTCGACAATAAATGTTTACTGTTTATAGACTCGACAATAAATGTTTACTGTTTATAGGCTTAACAATAAATGTTTACTTTTTTTAGACTTGACAGTTAATGTTTTCAGTTTATATACTCAACAATTAATTTTTATGGTGCAAATACTCAACAATTAATGTTCACTTTTAATAGACTTTAAATGTTTACTATTATTAGACGAAATAATAAATGTTTACTATTCATAGACTCGACAATAACATTTCCTATTTATAGACTATATTGTTGTGTTACCGTAGCTCCCATGTTTACTATCTGTTGTTTCTTTTTGACTTCTTACAGTATGATTCAGCACTAATATTCAACAATCATTCATTCATTGTTAATGATCTGTAACCAAAGAGATGGCCCATGTTGTGTTTTCAATTACCTGCAATTGTTACCATAGATGCAGTAGATTCCTCGTGTGATGTTGTCAGTATAGATGTTGATCATTGTTTTACAATTAAAGATTTACAAGATTAAACTTTAAATATTGCAGATGTCACTCTAATGTTTTACTGTCACAAATATCTTCATATCTGTTACCAGTTAAACTGTTTGCAGCAGTAAAATAAATCATTGACAGTGTAAAAATTTTAACACAGCTATCTTTTTAAAGTAATGACTATAACTTTTGTAATGCAAAACAGTTGTAAAAATTATAAACTTTGTGCATTTGAATTAAATTGTTTAAAGTACATGAGTTTACCATGAAATAATTCAAGGGAATTTACCTGAATTCAGTTTAAACATGAATATCATATTTTTGTTTCAAATTGTTGTAAAAACTCCTTACTTTTTGGTTACCAAAAAATTATTATTTTTAGTTTTATGTAAACTTAATGTGAAGTTGACATGAGTTATATTTATAAATCATGCGATATCAAAAAGTTAATCACTATTTTGTAGTATTTTCCTTTGATCTTTATGTGCAGTATTATCCCATCTCACTCTACCAGCGTATGTGAGATGGGCCCATCTCACCTCGCTGTCAAGACAGCTTTCAGTAAACACTGTGAGGTCACAATGTTACAAAATAGCGATAAACAGATTATTTACGTTTTATGAAACATGATGCATGTTCTCATCATCTCATCTCAGGGCTTTTGGCCTTCGATGAGATAGGGAAGAGAAAAAGCATCTTCAAAAAATGTAAATAATCTATAAATCTAGCTTATGATAAAATATTTAAGCACTGTATGACTGCAGTATATATTTTTCAGTCAAGTTTAGTAATATTGGTTTGATGCACCCAGATATGAATATTAAAATTTAAAGCTTTTTTTATTCAGTATATTTCAGACAATATTTATCAATCTTTGGTCAAATAACACTCAGTACTCAGACTGCAGTAACTTGTGCTAAACTTATGATAGTTAATCATCTGATTTTCATATTTTATTTGTTTTATGTTTTAATAATGTTTAGCTAGATCCCGAAGGGTTGAGGGCTGTAACATACACAAATCTGTTGTATTGTGGGTTGTATCAGCTGCATATCAATTTCTGAACCAACGTCCTACCCTTCCAGTGGAATAGCCCTTATTGTCTGTAATACTGATTTTTACATTACAGGTGCTCAGCGTCGTCAAAGGAAAGTTTTGGACACTTCATCTACGTATGTAAGAGGAGAAGAGAATCTGAATGGCTGGAGGCCTCGTGGTGATTCACTTATCTTTGATCATCAATGGGAACTGGAAAAACTAACACGATTAGAAATGGTACCTTCTTATTATAATATTAGCGTACCATAATTAGTCATGTATAATAGTCATTATTTGCTTTAAAGATCACATGATCTGTCTGGGCGAGTTGTCATGATCTGTCTGGGTGAGTTGTATACAAAAGATCACATGATCTTGCTGGGTGAGTTGTATACATAAGATCACATGATCTGTCTGGGTGAGTTGTATACAAAAGATCACATGATATGGCTGGGTGAGTTGTATACATAAGATCACATGATATGTCTGGGTGAGTTGTATACATAAGGAGTCTAATAGTTTGAATTAATTGTTTTCAAAATATTTGGTCGCCTGAATATAGCTGAAATAATGCTGCTCGGGCGTTAAACACCATTAATCAATCAATCAATCAAAATATTTGATTGGGTGCATGCAACACATCAATATAATTGTAATATGACGTGCCTAAAGCACCAGTGGTAAAACGACTGTATACACCTTATCATTGTCATAAATGATTGACACTATTTATGGTGACGTCATACTATGATTTTTTACATATTTTAACGACGTCATAATATTCTTTGTGTCCTAAATGGGCTACAAGTCATGCAACTCATAGTTTACGTTGTTGATTAAAGTTCATTTATATGTCCTATTAGAGTCCGAATGATTTAGTGGGGACATGATTTTATCACAGGTATGCCCTTTAGACACATATTTATTATAATATTTAAAATATTTGGTATAAAGGGTGAACCCGTGGTAAAATCAGTATATATTCGTTCCCCAGTGAATTATTTCTTAATTATACACATACAAATAAAAGTTATTTTTCTTCTTGTAAAATAATAATAGATGCATGAATATTTCTCGCTTAATTCTAAAATGTGTGTATATTTATATGGCTATTTTTTATTTGAGAAGTGTTTCAAGATAATTTAATCATAAGGCATCACAAAATTTGATTATTTTACACATTTTTTAAGAAAATGACTTGCAAACTTTATATTCTTAAGTAAATGGCTAATTACTGGTACAGATGACTCAGTACAGATGAGCTTACCTGCAGTTATCTGTACTCATGTTGTCCAGTCAAAACGCCTGAAACCAGGAAGTTGTTATGGTAACATAACATTGTTCTTGTTTTAGGCATTCTGACTGGATGTCTGATATTACACAATGGACAGTCTGTAGGATATTATGATGTGAAAGTTGTTGGTGATGGCAGAAATAATTACTTTTATGCACTTTTGGGAAAGCATCAATATCCCACTTGTGATACAAAAAAAATCTATGTGTCTTTTCCTGAGTGGAGCATAGGGGAACTTTTGAAAAGACTGAAAATTTTCTATCACTTATGGAAGATCACAGGATCTTTCCCCAAAAAAAAACTTATGCAAGAACCTATTATTCTTTATATTTTAAAATCTGTTCAAAGGGAAACAACTCTGGTTATCATGTAAATGGGAAATAACCATGGTAAGTCATAGAAGTTATTATTACCTAATTGTGAAGTATTTTTCATTTTATAAGATATTAACTAGTTTTAACCTTTACACCACAGGAATGTTCTATTGCCTGGTGTTTTCTTTCCTGACCACCTGTCACACTTTGTTCTGATTGGACAGAAAAAGGACTGAAATATTAATAGCTAATTCAAATAGCATGAATTTATCTTTTTTATCACTTTCAGACACTATTTCAAGTTGCTTGATCAACTAGCATTTTATTTCAGTGTACTTTTTTTGTTCTATGCAAATGCATATGGATTAGGTAATAAAACAGTTATTTAATCATGCAGTAAACCAGTGTATATTGATATTCATCAGGTTGAACGCTGCAGACATGTCTTACATCTTCGTGAAAAACTTGCTGAACAGAACAAATCCCAAGAATTGAGCAAACTGGATAAAGAGGTTACAAACCAGGCTAAAGCTAAACAAAACTTAATTCAAAACAAAGAAAATGTGGTGGAAAAAATCGAAGATAAGTCGATGGAAAAATGGGAGAAAGATGAGGCTGAGAAGACCAAAAGATGCAGTAGTTTGTACATATTTACCACAGATGGAGACAAAGATAAGGAGCTACTGGCAAAATGTTTGAGACTGATATTACATGGCAGAGCCCCAGCAAGTCCCCCACCAGTTAAGGTAATCTGATATTACATGGCAGAGCCCCAGCAAGTCCCCCACCAGTTAAGGTAATCAGATATTACATGGCAGAGCCCCAGCAAGTCCTCCACCAGTTAAGGTAATCTGATATTACATGGCAGAGCCCCAGCAAGTCCCCCACCAGTTAAGGTAATCAGATATTACATGGCAGAGCCCCAGCAAGTCCCCCACCAGTTAAGGTAATCTGATATTACATGGCAGAGCCCCAGCAAGTCCCCCACCAGTTAAGGTAATCTGATATTACATGGCAGAGCCCCAGCAAGTCCTCCACCAGTTAAGGTAATCTGATATTACATGGCAGAGCCCCAGCAAGTCCTCCACCAGTTAAGGTAATCTGATATTACATGGCAGAGCCCCAGCAAGTCCCCCACCAGTTAAGGTAATCTGATATTACATGGCAGAGCCCCAGCAAGTCCCCCACCAGTTAAGGTAATCTGATATTACATGGCAGAGCCCCAGCAAGTCCCCCACCAGTTAAGGTAATCTGATATTACATGGCAGAGCCCCAGCAAGTCCCCCACCAGTTAAGGTAATCTGATATTACATGGCAGAGCCCCAGCAAGTCCTCCACCAGTTAAGGTAATCTGATATTACATGGCAGAGCCCCAGCAAGTCCCCCACCAGTTAAGGTAATCTGATATTACATGGCAGAGCCCCAGCAAGTCCCCCACCAGTTAAGGTAATCTGATATTACATGGCAGAGCCCTAGCAAGCCCCCCACCGGTTAAGGTAATCTGATATTACATGGCAGAGCCCCAGCAAGTCCTCCACCAGTTAAGGTAATCTGATATTACATGGCAGAGCCCCAGCAAGTCCCCCACCAGTTAAGGTAATCTGATATTACATGGCAGAGCCCTAGCAAGCCCCCCACCGGTTAAGGTAATCTGATATTACATGGCAGAGCCCCAGCAAGCCCCCCACCAGTTAAGGTAATCTGATATTACATGGCAGAGCCCCAGCAAGTCCCCCACCAGTTAAGGTAATCTGATATTACATGGCAGAGCCCCAGCAAGTCCCCCACCAGTTAAGGTAATCTGATATTACATGGCAGAGCCCTAGCAAGCCCCCCACCGGTTAAGGTAATCTGATATTACATGGCAGAGCCCCAGCAAGTCCTCCACCAGTTAAGGTAATCTGATATTACATGGCAGAGCCCCAGCAAGTCCCCCACCAGTTAAGGTAATCTGATATTACATGGCAGAGCCCCAGCAAGTCCTCCACCAGTTAAGGTAATCTGATATTACATGGCAGAGCCCCAGCAAGTCCTCCACCAGTTAAGGTAATCAGATATTACATGGCAGAGCCCCAGCAAGTCCCCCACCAGTTAAGGTAATCTGATATTACATGGCAGAGCCCCAGCAAGCCCCCCACCAGTTAAGGTAATCTGATATTACATGGCAGAGCCCCAGCAAGTCCCCAACCAGTTAAGGTAATCAGATATTACATGGCAGAGCCCCAGCAAGTCCCCCACCAGTTAAGGTAATCTGATATTACATGGCAGAGCCCCAGCAAGTCCCCCACCAGTGAAGGTAATCTGATATTACATGGCAGAGCCCCAGCAAGTCCTCCACCAGTTAAGGTAATCTGATATTACATGGCAGAGCCCCAGCAAGTCCTCCACCAGTTAAGGTAATCAGATATTACATGGCAGAGCCCCAGCAAGTCCTCCACCAGTTAAGGTAATCTGATATTACATTGCAGAGCCCCAGCAAGTCCTCCACCAGTTAAGGTAATCTGATATTACATGGCAGAGCCCCAGCAAGTCCCCCACCAGTTAAGGTAATCTGATATTACATGGCAGAGCCCCAGCAAGTCCCCCACCAGTTAAGGTAATCTGATATTACATGGCAGAGCCCCAGCAAGTCCTCCACCAGTTAAGGTAATCTGATATTACATTGCAGAGCCCCAGCAAGTCCCCCACCAGTTAAGGTAATCTGATATTACATGGCAGAGCCCCAGCAAGTCCTCCACCAGTTAAGGTAATCTGATATTACATGGCAGAGCCCCAGCAAGTCCCCCACCAGTTAAGGTAATCTGATATTACATGGCAGAGCCCCAGCAAGCCCCCCACCGGTTATGGTAATCTGATATTACATGGCAGAGCCCCAGCAAGTCCTCCACCAGTTAAGGTAATCTGATATTACATGGCAGAGCCCCAGCAAGTCCCCCACCAGTTAAGGTAATCTGATATTACATGGCAGAGCCCCAGCAAGTCCCCCACCAGTTAAGGTAATCTGATATTACATGGCAGAGCCCCAGCAAGTCCTCCACCAGTTAAGGTAATCTGATATTACATTGCAGAGCCCCAGCAAGTCCCCCACCAGTTAAGGTAATCTGATATTACATGGCAGAGCCCCAGCAAGTCCCCCACCAGTTAAGGTAATCTGATATTACATGGCAGAGCCCCAGCAAGTCCCCCACCAGTTAAGGTAATCTGATATTACATGGCAGAGCCCCAGCAAGCCCCCCACCGGTTATGGTAATCTGATATTACATGGCAGAGCCCCAGCAAGTCCCCCACCAGTTAAGGTAATACATGGCAGAGCCCCAGCAAGCCCCCCACCGGTTATGGTAATCTGATATTACATGGCAGAGCCCCAGCAAGTCCCCCACCAGTTAAGGTAATCTGATATTACATGGCAGAGCCCCAGCAAGCCCCCCACCAGTTAAGGTAATCTGATATTACATTGCAGAGCCCCAGCAAGTCCCCCACCAGTTAAGGTAATCTGATATTACATGGCAGAGCCCCAGCAAGTCCTCCACCAGTTAAGGTAATCTGATATTACATGGCAGAGCCCCAGCAAGTCCTCCACCAGTTAAGGTAATCTGATATTACATGGCAGAGCCCCAGCAAGTCCTCCACCAGTTAAGGTAATCTGATATTACATGGCAGAGCCCCAGCAAGTCCCCCACCAGTTAAGGTAATCTGATATTACATGGCAGAGCCCCAGCAAGTCCTCCACCAGTTAAGGTAATCTGATATTACATGGCAGAGCCCCAGCAAGTCCCCCACCAGTTAAGGTAATCTGATATTACATGGCAGAGCCCCAGCAAGTCCTCCACCAGTTAAGGTAATCTGATATTACATGGCAGAGCCCCAGCAAGTCCCCCACCAGTTAAGGTAATCTGATATTACATGGCAGAGCCCCAGCAAGTCCCCCACCAGTTAAGGTAATCTGATATTACATGGCAGAGCCCCAGCAAGTCCCCCACCAGTTAAGGTAATCTGATATTACATGGCAGAGCCCCAGCAAGTCCCCCACCAGTTAAGGTAATCTGATATTACATGGCAGAGCCCCAGCAAGTCCTCCACCAGTTAAGGTAATCTGATATTACATTGCAGAGCCCCAGCATTTCCCCCACCAGTTAAGGTAATCTGATATTACATCGCAGAGCCCCAGAAAGTCCCCCACCAGTTAAGGTAATATATCACATGGCAGAGCCCCAGCAAGTCCCCCACCAGTTAAAGTAATCTGATATTACATGGCAGAGCCCCAGCAAGCCCCCCACCAGTTAAGGTAATCTGATATTACATGGCAGAGCCCCAGCAAGTCCCCCACCAGTTAAGGTAATCTGATATTACATGGCAGAGCCCCAGCAAGTCCCCCACCAGTTAAGGTAATCTGATATTACATTGCAGAGCCCCAGCAAGCCCCCCACCGGTTATGGTAATCTGATATTACATGGCAGAGCCCCAGCAAGCCCCCCACCAGTTAAGGTAATCTGATATTACATGGCAGCTAGAGCCCCAGCGAGTCCCCCACCAGTTAAGGTAATCTGATATAACATGGCAGCTAGAGCCCCAGCAAGTCCCCCACCAGTTACGGTAATCTGATATCACGTGGCAGAGCCCCAGCAATTCGCCCACCAGTTATGGTAATCTGATATTACATGGCAGAGCCCTAGCAAGCCCCCCACCGGTTAAGGTAATCTGATATTACATGGCAGTGTCCCAGCAAGTCCCCCACCAGTTAAGGTAATCTGATATTACATGGCAGCTAGAGCCCCAGCAAGTCCCCCACCAGTTAAGGTAATCAGATATTACATGGCAGCTAGAGCCCCAGCAAGCCCCCAAACGGTTAAGGTAATCTGATATTACATGGCAGTGCCCCAGCAAGTCCCCCACCAGTTAAGGTAATCTGATATTACATGGCAGCTAGAGCCCCAGCAAGCCCCCCAACGGTTAAGGTAATATATTACATTGCAGCTAGAACCCCAGCAAGCCCCCCACCGGTTAAGGTAATCTGATATTACATGGCAGCTAGAGCCCCAGCGAGTCCCCCACCAGTTAAGGTAATCTGATATAACATGGCAGCTAGAGCCCCAGCAAGTCCCCCACCAGTTACGGTAATCTGATATCACATGGCAGAGCCCCAGCAAGTCGCCCACCAGTTATGGTAATCTGATATTACATGGCAGAGCCCTAGCAAGCCCCCCACCAGTTAAGGTAATCTGATATTACATGGCAGTGTCCCAGCAAGTCCCCCACCAGTTAAGGTAATCTGATATTACATGGCAGCTAGAGCCCCAGCAAGTCCCCCACCAGTTAAGGTAATCTGATATTACATGGCAGCTAGAGCCCCAGCAAGCCCCCAAATGGTTAAGGTAATCTGATATTACATGGCAGTGCCCCAGCAAGTCCCCCACCAGTTAAGGTAATCTGATATTACATGGCAGCTAGAGCCCCAGCAAGCCCCCCAACGGTTAAGGTAATATATTACATGGCAGCTAGAGCCCCAGCAAGCCCCCACCAGTTAAGATAATCTGATATTACATGGCAGAACCTCAGCAAGTCCTCCACCAGTTAAGATAATCTGATATTTCATGGCAGAGCCCCAGCAAGCCCCCCAACGGTTAAGGTAATCTGATATTACATGGCAGCTAGAGCCCCAGCCAGCCCCCCAACGGTTAAGGTTATCTGATATTTCATGGCAGCTAGAGCCCCAGCAAGTCCCCCACCAGTTAAAGTATTCAAATGTACTAGCATCAAAGGTGACCTTTCAATTAAATCCATTTCCTAGAAATGTGGCCAGAAATTGTTTTTCTTTGAGGTTTAAAGCCACTTTTATCTATATCACTTAATTAGTGAGAAATCTGGACTACCCTGTGAAAACCCAATTAGTGTTGGAGTTGAGCATGAATTCTGGCTCAAACTAGCAACCCAACTGTTGACATAGCAGTGATCAATGGTTGTTGACTGACTACCTTAAACACTCAGCCACCTTGGCGCCTGTATATGTTAGAAAAAAGGAAATAATATATTTATCTAAAATTAAGTATGTATTTTGTCAGAATCTGAAAAATTAGCGATTGATACAACCTGTGTGATACAAAACCTTGTATCATCTATATATACATGCGATACAAGATGTACTTTTGTCGGAACTACTTTTTGACGTCACAATGAATGGTATAACCAATGATTCGGTAAATGACTCTCATTCTATGAATGAAATTTGATGTCATAATACATGTGACGTTAGGGACTATATTCAATAAAGAAATTCTTCGTTGAACATTAAATTAAAAAATTTAAACATTCAGTTTTATTCTGCTTTTTTAATTTTAGATAAACTCGTTACATAAATTTAGGTGTAGGTTACACTACCTGTATCACGGTTCAACAGTTGCGTACATACCGTGTCACAGCTGTGTGTATCGTAGTGATACACATGTACAGGTAGTTGTACCTACACAAAATGTGTACTTATCATACCTTGCTATATAAATATGAGATATAAAATAAATGATGGTTTTTTGGTTTTTTTTTTAAATTCTCGAGGGAAATAACACTGTTATACTGGTCAATAAATGTTCATGTTCCATACACTGTTGTACATGGGTCAATAAATGTTCATGTTCCATACACTGTTGTAATGGGTCAATAAATGTTCATGTTCCATGCCTGTCCATAAATTCACTCAATTTGCAATCCAAAATTACAATTTTAACTGGAAGTTTACACTCGTATGGTCTATTTTCATTAGAAATTTATGTTCACCTAAAGTGTAGGCAATAATTGTCATGTTTACCACAACATGAAACGGGTCAAATAAATGTATAATATTTTACCTGTTTCAGGTTGTGATCAACATAACTGCAAAACTGTGATTAATATTTATTTAAAAATCTATTTCTGCATGTTTTCTTAGCAATGCAAAATGGATGAGTTTTTCCTGTTGATACATTTTTAGTAGGAGTTATGGCCCTTTGCCTTGTAAGTATATTCTAATCTCTGTTTATTTTTGTTTGTTTTCAGACTCCAATGAATGAATCGGTAATCAGTATAACCTCAGATGACAGTGAAGGTATAATTAGCAGTGAATCCATGGGTAGTAGCATGATCACATCATCAGCATCATCAGAAATGTTTAGGTACATGTATAGACCAGCATCTTAAATATCCCTTTATTTTGATTGTTTGTTTGTTTGATGATGTTTAACACCACTTTCAGCAATTATACAGCTATATCATGGCGTCCAATTTTTATTGGGGGACGAAGCCGGAGTACCCGGAGAGAACCCTCGACCTGCGGTAGGAAAACTGGCAATCCTTGTCAATTAAGATTACAGTTGAGTACACCCTGCCTGCAGTGAGAATCAAACCTGCAATCTCAGTGTTGACAGACCACGTGATCAATAGTAGACGAACTACTTTAACCACTTGGCCACTGAGTCCCCTTATTTTGATTGTTGCAAGTCCATATTAGGTTATTGTGGGTTGTCATTCCTATGTCACAAAATCCTAATTGACAAGGATTGCCTACCAAAGTTCAAGGGTTTTCTCCTGGAACTCTGGCTTCCTCCCCCAATAAAAACTTGAAAAATTGCTGGAAGTGGTGTTAAACAACATTCAAACAAACAATCAAGTAACCGTGGTGATATTATAATTCACAGGATGATTGAAAATGATTGTATGAAAATTATTTTATACATTCTGGATTCTTGGTATTCCCTATTTTCGGAATACAAGAGTTACTTCCCATTTTCAAGAGTTGTCTTTCATAACAGCAGGTATCTAGTATTGAACAGATGGGGAAAAATCACGTTTTTATTTTTTTTAAATAATGTCTGTGGACTGACTCTTCCAGTACAACTAAAAAAAACTGCAGAATTAGTTTGCACATCATAATAAATTTTACCGGATGCTTTGCTATATGTGAATAAAAAAATATTGAAGAAAAACAACTTTTTACCCACAGTAGGTACTATAAAGTACCTGCTGTAAAGAACAGATAACTCTGCAAATGGGAGTTAAATCTTGTTTACCGCTAGCTACAATAATGTAGCTCCTTTTTTTTTATATATATGGACGGAGCTACAAAGAGGTCCTATTACTCGTAATGGAGCAAAAACACTTTTGGGATTTACACATATTTTCCGCTATTTAACCTTTGTCTTTATTAAATAAATATGTTTTCTTTCCTCCGCCATTCATCTGATATGTCTACAATGTCTAATTAAATAATTTTAACACTTTTTCGTAATCGTGTCATTGTTGACATAATTAAAATTGTGGAGTGTAGAATTTCAGAATCGTATCGGTAAAATTTGTAATAAGGGGACATAATCATAATGCAAATGAATACAGTTGAAATCATCCGGAATTTCATTTTTTACCAAATCGATTCCGATATTATCTAAATTATGCACTTCCGGAATTCATATTTTGTGAACAATGCCATGATTACGAATAAAGTGATAAAACTAACGAATACGGTGTTGTGGAAATATCAGTTAAACTGCAAATACATAAAAAAGTATGTAGCAAACCAGGGAAACAGTTAAATTGCTTATAAAATGCATAAAACCCCCGGGTGTGAATCACTCCCGGGCTGCTCCATTACGAGTAATGGGACCGCTTTGTAGCTCCGTCCATACAAAAAAAAAAAAAAAAAGGAGCTACATTATTGTAGCTAGTTTACCGCAAGTAGGGAATTATGAACTCTCAAAATATTTACCCAGGTTCTAATGTCTACCTTGTTTTTATGTCCTCATAGAAAATCAAATCCTTTTTTGGCTTTGTCATAAAAAACATGAACAAAATGCTGTAAAAAAATGGGTAAGGGGTTCTTTGAAGAACATACAAGAATTCAATTTTCCAGAACAGATATTTGACACCATGTTTAATTTTTCATGGGAGTCTCGCCCAAAGGTCACATTATAAGCACTATAAATAAAGCAGCTCCAATATTGGAAATATTGTTTGGTCTCTTGTTTACTAGACTTTTGTTTTTACTTCAGACCAAACAAAAACCAGCCAACGATTCAGTTGTCAAAGTCATGTGACAGTCTGTTGTCTTCTTCCTCAAGTGACATGCCAGACAGGAAGTTGTCATTACCCATAAAACCTAACCGATTGGACACTAATGACAGACTACACGTTCCCTATATTGAGGAGGTTAGAGTGAGTCCTGTTGTTTCAAGGAAAGGCTATCTAAACTTCCTGGAAGAGAAACACAGTGGTTGGGTCAAGAAGTGGGTTGTAAGTACCTTAGAATAGGAAAATTAATGATGAGAAAAATGATATTCATTTAGGAACATTTTATAAAGCATTAATGAAAAAATATTTTGAAATAAATTTATTGAAATAAATTTTAATTTTGTTCATCTTTACATAAAGAACTATTTTAAATCAAAAGTATTTAAAAGTTCTAGGATTACTTACAGTAATAGATAAAGATTAATCTTGCATGAGATCATTCTGATAATTCAATTTTTATAAAAATTTGGGGCCTCAGTGGCCAAGTTGTTAAGGTAGTTCATCTACTATTGATCACATGGTCTGTCAACACTGAGGTTGCAGGGATGAGTCTCACTGCGGGCAGGGTGTACTCGACTCCAATCTTAATTGTCAAGGATTGCCAGTTTTCCTACCAAAGGTCAGGGGTTTTCTCCAGTTACTCCAGCTTCCTCTTGTTGTATACTAAATTATATATCTGTAAATGGTTCAATGCAGCCACATAAAATTTATGTGACTTTCCCAGTAGCCTATGCCCACATATTTGTCATTTGTATACCCTCCACTTGAAAAGTGGGAGGTATATAGTAAAGGGGTGTCAGTCTGCCCATCTGTTTCACTTGAGGTTTCCCCATCTACTTTTCCTACACCACTGAATGTAAGAATGTTGTCACATAGTGTTATATGTTACATGTTGATTGGAATGATATTTGGGGTTTCCCATAACATTGTTATTACAGCCCATAATACCGGTACTAATTTTTTTAATATTCAATATTTTTTAGGTAGTTAGACGTCCAAATATTTACATCTACAATAGCGAGAAAGATCCTGTAGAACGATCTATTATAAATTTGGCTACATCACAGATAGAATATAGTGAAGATCAACAATCTCTGTTGAAGGTAAGCTACATCAGATAAAATATAGTGAAGATCAACAATCTCTGTTAAAGGTAAGCTACATCAGATAAAATGTAGTGAAGATCAACAATCTCTGTTGACGGTAAGCTACATCAGATAAAATATAGTGAAGATCAACAATCTCTGTTGAAGGTGTTACATTACAGATAGAATATAGTGAATGTTTTGTTTGAATGGTGTTTTAACGCCACTTTCAGCAATTTTTCAGCTATATCATGGCATCCAGTTTTTATTGTTGGAGGAAGCCGGAGTACCCAGTGAGAACCCCCGACCTGCGGTAGGAAAACTGGCAATCCTTGTCAATTAAGATTGGAGTTGAGTACACCCTGCCTGCAGTGAAAATCGAACCCGCAATCTCAGTGTTGACAGACCACGTGATCAATATTAGACGAACTACCTTGATCACTCGGCCACCGACGCCCCAGAATATAGTGAAGATCAACAATCTCTGTAAAAGGTACATAGATTGCTAGTTTCCTATCTAAGGTCAAGGGTTTTTATCAAGTACTTTGGCTTCCTCTACCAATAAAAACTGGATGCCACAATATAGTCGAAAAATTGTTGAAAGTGGCATTAAACATCATTCAAATTCAAATATTTTTGGATTATAAGCAATATTAAGTGGTAAATATAAACACAGGTAGATTTGTTCAGGGATGAAACTTAAAGGTCGCCCAGTCGTCAATGCGAGTGGAATTTCGGGCGGGCGACCAAAAGTTTCCGTCTGATTCGCCCAGCTGGCGACTATAAAAGTGTTGTATAGCTGACCACGATAATTACCAGTAAATTATAATCTCCGTCAGTTCAAATTGTAAGTCATGTTTTTTCTGCTGCGTATTTTCCGTTTCGCTATAAATAGAATCTTGTGAAAAGGATATCCCATTCCGTTTTAACCAATTGATGAACATTAATAAAATAAACAAAGAGACTTGTGCTTTTATTGTAACCTTGAACATTTGTAGTTCTTTAATGTTTTCAGTTGTGAACAAAAGTCTTTTAGTTCCTGTCATGTCCGTTTCTTGAATTTTCTTTATGAAAATAAAACTTATCTTAGTTGCTCCGTAATCGGTTTTGCATTACATGTACATTGCACACTTCCTAGTAACGGGAACTGGTCATTTCGTACCCTGACCATTTCGTACCCTTACATATATGTTTAATTCGCCGAGTCAATTCGTACCCAACGGATGGTCAATTCGTTCGTACCCGACTAAAATTTTATGATATCGTAATGAAATTGTATGTATTGTATGGTAAAAAGTGATCAATTAAATGTTTTTTTGATTATTTTACTCAAATTTATTTTTAATTAGTCGGCATATTGTGTTCAGGTTCTTTGTATTGAATGGAGTGTGGTGATAATTTCGGGTGTGACTTTACCCAAACTTACCCAAATATACCCAAACTTACCCAAACTATATCAAAAGACACATAAAAATAACATTTTTGGAAGTTGTATCCTGTTTAAACATTTTACGTAGTCTATTTTTGCTGGAAAACGTTATCATGAACATATGAAGCTCATTATGATCAGAAAAATTTTATTACCCAAACTGTGCCCAAAGCTCTGTTAAAATGACACTGTTTGGCAATTTTTGCCTGTTTTAAAAGTTGTATGTACTCTATTTATGTTGGAAAATGTTACAACAAAAGTCATATATTGCTATGACATAAAACATTCGTACAAAGAAACACATTTTGGAAACATTTTATACTACCCTATTGTATAATATGAATTCTCACAAGACATCAATGGAGTGCTACAGGTGATAAATAATATGTTCGATCCCTAATTATTTTGGGGTTATTTTGTTTTACAATTGCAATGTCTAAATACATATTCATTATTTAACTGAATTTTAGTGGTTTCCTATTTGTTTTTTTATTTACTTATAATATTGGGCAATGCATTGTACACGATCATAATGAGCTTCAGAAAATAGATTTTCACACAGGAAATTGTCATGTTAACTGCACACTATGTAACATTTTTCAACAAAAACATAGTATATTAAACGTTTACACAAGATAATAATGCCAAAAATGTTATATTAATGTTTTTGGGTATAGTTTGGGTAAGTTGGGTAAGTTTGGGTAAAAAGTCACACCGGATAATTTATATTGTATGATGTAAGTTTATAACTAGTTTGTGACGAGAACAATATAAACACAAACACTCAGAAATACGACTTATATCCATGATAGCAAAAGTTGGTTTTACCAGTATCTCTTAAAACTTGTAAATATATATTTTTTTTTACTTGTCATTATTTCTTAAATAATGATGAGTAAATGACTTGTTTTATGTTCACGCTTACAATCATAATTTTAATGTGATCACACAAAATTAGTTATCACCACACTACATCCAAAATAACTATCAATGACACCGAACCTGATCACAATATGGCGAATAATTACAAATAAATTTGAGTAAAATAACAAATAAAACATTTAATTAATCATTTTTAATTTTTAATACATACAATTGCATTACGATTTTAGTCGGGTACGAATTGACCATATTTGTAAGGGTACGAAATGGTCAGGGTACGAAATGACCATAACTCCTAGTAACATATAACCATGTGGAGATATATAAAAGGAGTCGAAGAGCCGGGGAAGAAAAGAAAATCAGAGGAAGAAAAACGAGAATATAATAAAGAATATAAACAAAAAAGGAAACATGCCTATGTTTTTGACAAGTAGTCCTATAAATATTGAGAAACCTCAAAGTAAGGAGATAAGTGAAAAGCAGAAATATGTCAATAAAGTTTTGGACAAGATTGAGCAAGTGGCAGAGGAGATTGATGAGTGTGACTCTGAGGATTCAGATTCTGCTTTATCTGATGATCAACTTAATGAAGACAATGTTTTCAACAATCTTATCTGCAGTGAATAAAAAATATTTTACTTACCATGTTTACTATTTTACTTACCATGTTTACTATTTTACTTACCATGTTTACTATTTTACTTACCATGTTTATTTTACTTACCATGTTTACTATTTTACTTATGTGAACAATAATAAAGTTTTTCCATACTTGTTGTAAAATGGGTTATAAATATTTTTTGTTCTTCAATAAATCCTATTAAAAGAAAGTAAACTATAGTGAACCAGATGTAGACATATAGGATCTTACATTGGTACAAGTGGATTATCGGATTTCTTCAATCGAGATAGTCCGAGCCTTGGCGAGGACTTAAATTTCCATAATTTAACTATCGAGATTGGAGAAATCCGATAATCCAAGAGTACTAATGTAAGATTCTGTTTCTCTAATTTTAAAAAGTAGTAAATTTGCGAAATGAAGTTCAAATTCTCCCAACCCCAATTTTACTTTCATGACTTGAATACGCGGTAAATGGAATGTGTTTTGTTTATGACGTCATGAGTTCTTATTATGATGTTATTATTTTAGACCAATCAGCTGCTAAGAACAACAAATTCACTAGTGACGAGAACTATATTTTCCACACCGGTCAAGCGGTTGAAATATTACGTCTTAATTAGAGAAAATCAGGATTTTGTCATATCTTTTTGTTTGACCTGTTATAACATTATTGTTTTGCCTTAAATGTATCAAATAAAATACATGTAATCTATTGGTTCACTGTATATTTATCATATGTTTTGATACAGTACCAAAGTAGTTGGTACATGTACATGTACTTGCAAATAAATGACAAGCCAAGTAAATTGAGTATGTGACAATGGCTTTAAATAATGAGGTACGTTACTGAAAACAACATATCTTAGTTTAAAAAGCAACTAATGTGTTGACAAAAAGTTGGGCCCCTAACTTTTTTGTTGGGCTCCTAGAATTCTAAAGGTTAGGAGCCCAGCTGGCCCCTGAAGGAAAAAACTTAAGCTCTATCCCTGATTTGTTGTGATTCTTTAATCATTCCCAATATAATGCTTATTATTTCAGACAAGAAACACATTTTCTGTATTAACCAAACACAGAGGTTTCCTGATGCAGACATTAGATGACAAAGACTTCCATGATTGGTTATATGCCATTAATCCTCTACTGGCTGGCCAGATCAGGTAATACCATAAACAAGCTTTAATATTATACCTATTTTCAGATCTAAAAAGAACTCTTAAACTTGTATTTCATAAAAAGTAAGTTGAACTTGGTGGATTGGTTGTAATATTGATGAAAACTACTTTTAGAAATGACAACACCTGAAAATTTCAACTTCAAATAAAAACATGGTGTGATTATCAGGGTGCTGTTTCATAAAGAGATCGCTAGTTAACGTGATTGTTATCCCATGCAATTTAAATGGGATAACGTGCACGTTAAGCTTACGATCGCTTTATGAAACGGCACCCTGATGTGATTATAACAAATATTTGCTTCTCTTGTAATAACTTGGTAGTTCCATGTATTGTTAGTTTATTTATACACTGCAATAAGCACATAGTTATTTTATATTTTTACAAACAGACAGAGTTTTCAAACAGTTTTAAAGTATGTGGCACTTTTGTCTTGTATTAAATAATATTTCATATTTTTGCCAATGACAAATAAGCAGCAAATTCAATAGTTACTGGCATATTTTGAGTTGAAACTAATGAGTTCATTACAGAAGTTATATTTTATGTTTACATTCACATCAGATGAAGTTCAAGGTCACTGCTAGGAACAGCTTAACACCCAAATAAAACAGAACACCATATCATCACATCAATTGTTGGATGAAGGTCAAGGTCACTACTAGGACCAGCTTTACACCCCCAATAAAACTTAAGAACATTCAATCAATTTCATTGTTGGATACAGGTCATTGTCACCGAAGTGGGAACAGCTTACCCCCAGTAAAAACTGAACATCATATCATCACTTTAATTGTTGGATAAAGGTCAAGGTCACTCATCTGGAAAAACCTTAACCCCCAAATAAAACTGAACACCATGTTATAGTAAGCAAAGCTTCCATAATTGTAAGAGTTTTTAGATCAGTACATCTTTGTGTGATCTAGTTCCAAGGATTGCTAATTTTTGGATGATTTTCTGGAAAGAGCCATGATTTACCAGAACCAAAAATGAACATTACTAAAATGAAGAAAAACACATAAAACTGCTTATGTTTATTATAGATCAACATTGTCCAGACGTAAAGATCCTGTAGTTTTATAAAGATGACTGTCCTGGATAAGAAGGATTAGACTATTCATCAGACGACATTACATATAGTTGACAAGTCATGTGATATAGTAAATTGATGTGATCTCTGTGTTATGTGCAATATAGATGCTAAGCTTTATATATCTGTCTCTGCTTTCATATCATGTTGGTTAATGATGTTCCAAAAAATTTTAATGAGGGTGATTTATGGCTAACCACCATCTACAAAATTGTTTATATTGAGCATAAAGTTTGCTCACCACCACAAAGCCCCCAAATAATATTGGAACAACCCTTAGCATGCAGTCAACATTGAAATATCGTACATCTGTAATATGTTCTGTTATGGTTGGTACCCCGCTTCGAGGACTCTCCATCTGTTCGTCCATTCCTTCCTAACAAAAAATTTCTGTCAGTTTTCTAAGCAACTGTAGGATGTAGAAGCCTGATATTTTACATATTGCTTCATCCTATAGTACCATATGGTGTATGCCGATTTTATGCTCCTTGTTTATCTACTTCCTGTTTACCAAATACTTTGATTTTTACACATAGTTGACATACATGCGCAATTTCCATTGCAGTTTTCTAAGCAACTATAGGATGCAGATTTTATGCTCCTTGGTCATCTTGTCGAAGCGGAGGTATCACTAGTGAGCATTAGCTCACAGATTTACCTCGTATTCTTTTGAATATTGATGTAGATTGTGCATTTTAAACTCTTTTTTTTTTGGTTTATTAGTTTTATTTGTGATCAAATGTATCCTTTAATCAGACGACTGTTTTAAGCATGCTTTGAAAGCAGAGACCAGTGAGTTGTTACATTGTATATTTTGTTATGTTGTAAATATTTCTTATTTATTAATTAATATAACTATTGTTAATAGGATTTAAAACTTCTTGAAATTATGGACAGTACAATATTTTCTTTTTAGTTCTAATTTGAAGTATTTCCTAAAATTCTTTAAATAGTGGATTATAGATGTGGAAAATTAATGATACAATTGAATGATTCCACTGATACAGTTGAATGATTTTGATATTTAGGATGTTTTAACCAATTATATAATATGAATATAGGCACAGACTAAATGCACCACACATTTTATGATTGGCATTCCTGTGGTCGCATGATGTCATTCTTTAAAGTTGATGACATCAAATGAATTCATAAGAGGGGTTGTCTGCCTGCTACAGACTATGCTTGATATGAAGGAATCGGACAGTAAACTGTCATAACGGAAAAACCGGAATACTTATTAAAAACAACCAATACATAATGTATAATATTCCATAAATTACAGACTAGTAATCAGTTCAAATATAAAGGTTATTTCTCATATATTTGATATTATATAAAAGGTTTAATGTATAATAGTTTTTTTTATCTTTAAAAGATTAAATAGTTTGTTTAGTTTGTATTGATTATATTTCATTAATTGATGTAGAGTAGTCAGTTTCCGAATTATTTTTATTAATTGATAGAATATATGAACAGGTCGTCTTTCTGTATTTCTTGTCAATTAATTACCCTATATAAATACGTTCAAATTATTTGAAATTGGCTGTGTCAAAATAAAATTCAGACTTTTGGAGAAAGAAAATGTATTGGTTAAGGAATATGTCACATAAGGAATCATTATAATTTCCGATTTTTAAATGTTGGTATTGTACATTGTTGTTCGTCAGTCTTGGTATATTATTGTATAGTTCTGTACATTGTTTTTCAACAATCATTACTTCCATTATTACCAGCTAGTACTGACCAACAAATCTTTATAAAATGATAAAGAATTTGTTAAAAACTAAACATATTCCTTTTTTGTTTAAAATGTTTCAATTGATATTTAATTCTGTTTGAAATCCAATAAAGAAACAGTTTAGAAAATTCCATCAAAGTTAATATGTCTGTAATATTGAACCCCACTATTGTGTGTCAGCAAGGTTTAATAGTTTCTGTATTGTCATTTATAATATTCCATGATCATCAGGGCAGATATATCATTGACTGCTAGAATTGTTTTTGTTTGACGTCCCCTCATACATATAAATAATTCAATTGCAATTATACAAGATTAGGAATTAATTAATGAGAAATTAATGTACAAAATTCGGCCATCTATAATTAGCATTTGATCAGGCTGGACAAAGAGTGATACTTTTATATGTACAGATTTGTTTGAAAATTTATTGAGCTTTCTGTGATAAATGTAATTTTGTTTAGAGAAATTGGGCATATAAACCTACAATTTGAATTAAAACCTGTTTAATGCTACTACCTAAATTTGCTGATACACAAGTCAATACTTTTGAGTTTTGTTTCAATTACCATACCATTATTAAAATTCTTAAGTTTTGCTTAGCTAAAACAGGGATTTAAACTCACATTAAGCCAAGATTTTGTTTTGAGAAATTAGGGCTTTTTCTTATATTTAATTCCACACAATGAACATACAGCTTTTCCATTGGATTTCTAGTCTGTATATAAGAAAGTTAAAGTAAATAGGAAAATGAAGTAAGTGCAAATGTATCTTCCATAGAAGTCCCCTTTGATATGTAGAGTATATAGTTTAATTAGTTTCTACAAGTAATTTAAAATTGGCTGCTATTAGAAATTGATTTATGATCTTGTGATTCTGTTCTTGTTTGTTAAGCTTTGTGTGTTTATTAGTGGTTGCAGGTTAGATTCAATATTAGGTTGAACTATATGTGCCAAATAATTTTACAAAGGCTTTTTACTGTGGTAGATATTGTATATGTAACTTAGGCCAATCTGTTGACAATGTTTGTCACCATTTTGGAGCTTATTTTATAGTTTTTTTTATGCAAAATTGTTTGTAGTTTTTCACTTTATATTTGTTTAATGTGTTGCTGCTTTAATTACATAACACCGTTTAATAACACAATGTAAAGCTTACAAAATCTGAAATTAATATTTGGAAATGTTTAGTTTTACATTTTTTTAGATGTGGTCTTAATAAGTTAAATGTTTGGTAAACAATATTTGAGGACTTAAACCAGCAAATTTATTTTCGGATTTTCGTAAACTTGCATGCTCAAAATTCTGCCTGAAAAACCCAATATGCATAAAAACAATCTAAGATTAAATTTTTAATTGGATTGCCATAAATTGTTGGTAATTAATTGTGCACAATTTAGAAAGCCTTAAATGTGTGATCGTTTTAATTTTTTGCAGTCTCCATTTTGCTGCACTTAAACAAATACAGTAGACCCTTCATTATAATACCATCCTTTTAGTTCCTTAGCTATAAGACAATCCCTTTTGCCTTGATAAATTGGCCTTGTGAGAGTGTATCTTTTAGTTAGGAAGCACAAAACAAATGTATCATTATACCTTTGGTGGCAGAGGTTTTTGTGGGGAGGAACCCTTGGTAAACACTTTGTTGAGGGGTCTGTGCTAAGAGGGATCTTTATTGAAAGGAACATCTGGTTAGGAGGCCTATGGTGCAAGGGACATTTAGTGGGGATTTGGTCCGGCTGCTGTTGGTGGGAAATACCTTGGTGAGATGGCCGTTAATGAGAGTGCCTCTGATGAGAGAGACCTTAGGTGGGGCATTTGATGGGAATGCCTCTGGTGAGAGAGACCTTTGGTGGGGCATTTGATGAAAATGCCTCTGGTGAGAGAGACCTTTGGTCGGGCCCTTGACGAGAATCCCTCTGGAGAGACAGACCTTTGGTGGGGCATTTTATGAGAATGCCTCTGGTGAGAGAGATCTTTGGTGGGGCATTTAATGAAAATGCCTTTGGTGAGGCCCTTGAGAGTGCCCCTGGTGTGAGAGACCTTTGGTGGGGCATTTGATGAGAATGCCTCTTACAAGACTGGACATATAAATGAGGATTTACTGTACTTGTTTATTGTAGCTAACCACCTATGTTTGATCCCAATTTTATTGGGTGCAAACAAGGCTGCATGATGTACTTAACTGCAAACCTACTAAGTTCTTGCACAGGTTCACCAGCTTCCTCTTAAAATAATGTTGTTAGATTACAGCTGAAAAGTGGATAGCAACAGGAAACAACACTTGACAGAATATCTTTGTAAGGGTGTCTGTAGTTAATCAGGATGTTCAGTGTTCAGATGCAATGTAACATAAGGCATTAACATGCTTGACTTTCTGGTGCTGTGTTGTGATTTCGTTACATATAATTTTGCATGTTATAATCTACCTCTATAGCCAGTTTTATGAAGTGACTGTCTGTTCAGGTCAGTCGGATGCAGTGACTGTCTGACTATAACTGTTCAGTGTGATTTGCAAAATCACTAGCTTACTACAACATTGGATTCAATATCATTTTTGTGTAATACCTTAATTTTCTTTGATTTCATGGGGAATGGGAATCCAGGTATTAAAGCTCTCAAAGAAATAGGATCAAATGATAAATCCATGAAATTAGTTATTCCTGAAAGTGGAATATTATCTCAAACCATGAACATTAGTACCTATCATAATAAATTAAGCAATGAAATAATTCTTAATAATATTTACTGAGAAAGAGTTCTTTTTTTCTTTTTTTTACTTTAAATAAATTAATTAATATTGATGCAGTTAGAATATAACTTCTCATCCAGCAGTGGGTGTAATGTTGACTGTAAATGCTGAATGGCAACCCTCTCTGTTATATAAGCAAGTGTAATACTAATTGCTGTCCAGTCAGTCAGAATGTATTTGTAAATATTCCATTTATTCTGTATTTTGTAGTTTTATTCCCAAGGAACAATAGTATATACAGAATCAACTAAATATGTTGTTAATAGCAACTTGAATGTCATTCTTTAAAAATCAAAACAAACCCATAAGTATATTTTCAAGGGGTTTTGTGCAAGAGAAACTTTTCTAAAATAAAATAAAACGAGTTGAGAGATTTCATATTTTATGCTGTAAACATGAAAGTGTAGGTTTATTTTCTTATTTAAACATCAAATAATGACAAAAACAAATTTAATGGATAGAAAATCATTCATTGGGAATTATCTACATGGATGTTCTGTCAAGACTACCAGGCTGTTCTGTCAAGGGTACCAGGCTGTTATGTCAAGGGTACCAGAAATTATCATTATTTACTTGTATAGAATGGAGTTGTCAACAGACATTTTGTCAAACAATTTAATTTCTTAAAGGTTGTATAATTTGTTTTTTTTTCACTTTGAAGACTTAACACTCAGATGATGTTCACTTACATTTGGCAGCAAAGTGCAGATAGTGTCCTCAAAACGGTGATCTTGATAAAAACAAGGTTAACATATGACCTTGATCCAAATCTTGGATCTAGGTCATTGCTGTTTCGATTTCAGGGGATTGCTTTATGCCACTTTATTTTACACAGCCTGGTACCAACTTATTTGTTGACGTCTACATATTGTCTTATAGTATGCAAATAGTATGTGCAATATTAATCATATTCAGATATGTTATTGTTTATTTATGTTGCCATAGCAACAATTTGTGATCTGTACAGCTTTTCTGTTGATGTGATATTGCAGACATTAAAAAATCAAACAAAATGTTATGTTATTATCTTTTCATCAGATCATCAATAACCGCAAGTGTAATTACTCCAGGCTGAAAATAGACAAGAAGAACAACAGTAAATTCATTAAATATGTATTTAAAATGTAAGAATAGGTGAATGTCTCAGATGATCTAGAACTTGATCTACTCGCTCTTGCAGTAAATTCATTAAAATATGTTTTAATTTAAAATGATAACTTAAGAATATTCTTTTGAAAAAGTACTTTTGTAAAGACTGATGTCAAGTACAAACAACTGGCTGTGACGTTGATGATTGACAGCTAAGGTAGGAATAGAATAGAATAGAATATTTTTATTAGACCAAATCAGGGCCCACAAAGGGCAAATGACATTACAATTATAATTAGGCATAAACATATAACTATTACAATTGAACATATCATTCACAAAATTGACAAACAATAACAATTTAAGTATTAAAATAGTACACATTTAAGTATTAAAATAGTAATTTCACCAGTGACCCATATTTGAATACGTAGTGTGGCAAAAGATATATATTTTATACAGGTATAAATTAAAGATGAAGTATATATGGCCAAAAAATTATAATGTTAGACCTCCTCGTACCCAATGCACAATGACGAAATGTGATTGCCATTATGCAGAGGGGACCAAGGGTAGATACTTAAAGGTCAAATTGGTATGTTGTAGGTGTTGAACCTCCTCGTACCCAATGCATCACAGCAATTAGTTTATAATCGCTATAATGCAGTGGATACCAAGGGTAGATACAATAAGGTTCATTTTTTGATATATGTATACATTGCATTTTTTGGGCCATACAGTAATAGGTAAATAATGTTGACATATGACGTCCAGTGAAAACTATGAATTGTTTATTACATTTTTTACCTCATTTGAGGAAATAAAGCGGGAAAGACACAGACGAACTTGTGAATTTTCACAGCACAATAACCATTTGAGTTTATCTGTATTATTTAGGTAATGAAAGTTTGGACATGACTTTGTGATTAATTATTACAATTGCTTTCTATCTTCAAGGTGGGAAGGGCAGTTAAAAAGAAAATGAATTTCGTCTTCCACCTGTCCCAATGTAGGTGTGTTATACATGGTTTTGTAGATAAATTAATGTAGTTTAAGATTGTGTGTGTGGTTCCCAAATTAAATTAGAAACACCGACGCCCGATCGAAAAATTCTCGAAATTCAAGAGCTGGTCGAAAAATTTTTCTTCAAAAGTTAAGAACCTTGTGTTATATTATATATATAGTATAGTATAGGGGTAATTTGTTTTCCGAAACAAGTGCCTGTGCACGAGAGACAAACTCGTTTCGTTTTTTGGTTTTTGGAAAGCAACGCGATATTTGCCGATTCTCGCGATAGCTGTTCACTGAAATTGCGCACTACGACAAATTTAGTTCTCACAGTGGCACCGTTGTATAATATTTAACGACATTATTATGAAGTGATTTTATGATTTTTTTTGTACGATCGTGTGGTCGTCATTTCAGACGGATTTGCATGCTAATTCTTTACGAGTTAATTTAAATGAAAATCAACACAAAAGTGGGTGCTTTTTCGATGTACAGATTTGGAAAAATGGGCGCAGAGGCGCCATCTATAAAAATTGTTAAGGTTGAGAGAACGGCATGTGTAAGTTTCGTAAATAAAATAAAAGTAATTAAATTAAATATAACAATTTCTTACTAATAAAAATATTGAATAAAAAACATTTTGGTGTTTATGACACAAGAATAATAAATTGATTATTTATACAACCATATTTCTGAAAATTGACCTCGATGACCTTAAACAACTCCAGATTCGAATGATGCAGACGATACAGACGATCTGCGTGATTAATGACAAGTGTAATTAAACCATGTGTTATCTTGACACTTTCCTTCAAATTCCATTGTGATAAACTGAGTGCACAAACTGTAAGCTTCAATAAATTACACGATTATGAATTAAATTATTTATTCAATATCTAAAAAAACATTAGGGCTGAAACGGGTACTGAGCTGAAAAGCAATCAGAGCGATGCCTAAATCCGATTATGTGCGTGACACAGTAATGTCTCAGGAAAGAACATTTTGGGGGAATAATATGTTGGCCTAACATAATACTGCCCAAACGAGATATGAAACGTGTTACCAGCCCAAGTGAATGTCGAGTGCCCCCAAAATGAAAAGAAGTAATGTGGTGACGGTGTGCTCAGAAGTAGCATGTTTTCTCTGTTTAACTAACTGAAAAGTAATCGGGTTGATCTTGATCGTTAAAGTCTATGTAAAAAAAATCCTTAACAACAATGTAACAAGATCAACAATTTGCTTATAAAGAACACGGGTGGGAGGTATTACAATATATCAACTATTTACAAATCGTCGCGACAGTTTCTCCAGAGCTTTTTTATCATATTTAGAAGTTCTGACGTATCGGCCGAAACAACCAGATTTCCACCTTCCCAAAGTTTGTATCATGCTGTCTTCAACACCAGATGAGCTAGCTGTTGTGGCTGCTCCTGAACGGAAAGAATGGCAACTATAAAGCTGTTCATTGAATCCTAAGGCAGTTAAAATAGTTTTTAACTTATTAATAAAAATCATTCCTATTTAGTGGTAATCCAGCTTCATCTATAAAAAGTAAATCAGTCTGTTTGGCTTTTTGGCTCTTTCGGAAGTCCATAAACCTGTGTAACTGTTTGTTTGGACAAATGTTATTGTTCATCTTAAATAAAGAAATAGAAAAAGCATCCGTTTTCGAAGCTTTTAAATTAACCACGACTTCATTATCGGAAACAAAGTTGACATCCTCTATAAATAAATTTAAAGTAGGATTAAAAGTCTTTCGGCAGGTAAACTCGCTGCATCTGAGAAAACCATAAAACGCTAATGTACATGCTGTTTGAATCGTTAAGTCTGTACACTGTGTATTCCGTGTAATCCATCAGCTAAACGCTTATGTAAAACAATATGTCAATTGTAATTGGTAGCTTTATATTTTTAGTATCAAACTTTTTAATTGCCATTAACATATAATCTAAACGCACCAGGTTATTGCGTACTTATCACACAAAGGGTTAATACCATAATAATTAATTACATAAAAACGAATTCCAGCTAGATACAGCTTAATGGTAGAATATTTCAATTTTAACACTGATTGACAATGTGCTACGAAGTATAACAATAAATCTTCACTAACATTCAACATTACACTTGACATATTACATCCATTAATATGTAAAGAACAGAAATTGATAAAACACTTAGCTCCAATAGATACATATACATTCCTTGTAATTGTATTCACACAGTTATTAACGAAATAATGTACTGTTTCTTTTAACTCCTAACTATTTCGGAGTGAGGTGGGCAAGGGCATGGAGTCTGAAAAGCGCCCACTGCTAATTTCTTGAAACGATCCATCTGATAACGAGAAAGAGCGTCGGCAATGCTATTCTCCTTTCCCGGAACATGTACTGCATGCATAACAAAATTATTTACAAATGTACACCATGTTAAACGCCGCATCAAAGACATAATAATTTGACATTTTGATCGACCCTTGTTTATTATTTGCACTGTTGACATATTATCACAATTAAAAAGAATTCGTTTTTGAAACCGTTCTTTTCTCCATAGTATTGCGGAAATAACAATTGGGTACATTTCTAAATACGCCATAGACATGGCTTTTTCCGATATCGGCATTAAGTTGATCATACCATTTACCTTGAAACCATCGACCTTGGAAATAACCCGCGTATCCATTCTTAGAACTCGCGTCAGTGAAAAGATGAAAATTCGAGGAAGTAATAATATCGTCTTCAAGAAAGAACGATACCCCATTCCATTGTTGAAGATATTGATACCACATAGCCATGTCTTCTCTGCAACCGGCCGTCAAGGTTACATGATAGTGAAGTTCTTGAACGGAATGTGCAATTGTCAAAAGAAACAAGTGAACGTCCTTCTACAATTACCTTACAAGCATAATTCAAGTGACTTGATAAACTTAACAACTCACGTTTAGTACATGGAGAAATTGAGATAGCATCTCTCGAATACGACAAAGTTTATCTTCAGGTAATTTTGCAATAATGTCTACTGTATCGAGAACAATTCCTAAATACTCTAATGATGTAGAAGGTCCAACTGTTTTACCTGGATTTAACGGTATATTTAACTTTTCGAAAAACACGCAGAAAGGTAGCTATTTGACTGATAGCATTACTATTCGGACTACAAATTAATTTAAAAAATCGTCTAATAAATGTAAAATATTGTTAAGACCATAATTATTTTTTAGTATCCAGCAAACTGCTATAGATAATTGATCAAATATATTGGGGCTTGATCTCGAACCAAACGCCAGGCGTGTGTAACAGAAATAGCTTCCGTTAAACTTCATACCATAGAATCCCCATACATCTGGATATACTTTAGGCAACTCACATAAACATGTGAAAAAACCCTTACGTAAACCTTCAATAAATTTGTGTACGAAATCGGAATCCGGATAATTTCTAAGTTCGTAACCAAATGATTCAATATTTAACGGTGTCGAAGCTAGTCATTTGCTAGTAGTAGCAGATTGCTTTGTACCGCTTGTGTTAGTTAGATCAGTGCTTTTAGTGGGTTCCGTACTAGACAACAGTTTAGTGTCAACATGTGCCAATGTACATTTCTGCCGATAGCAATTGCCTGCTAAGAAATTGTTACATTCTTCCTTTCCCCAATAATATAACACTGGACGACCGTTTATATCAGTTTTTAATTGCTCTCGCACATTTATCATTGTAGGTCTTTGTTGCGGTGATTGACCGGGCGCACGCCAAGAGCGATTCACGACGACTTTGCGAATAAAAAGCTGGGCAAGCTTGGCTAGCATGCGTAGAGCTGCATCATGTTTCACATGCTATCACTGATTGACCTCCGGTAATGGTCGAATACAATTTTTCGTTTCGAATAGACCATCCACTGTTAAACCATGTATTTGTTTAATTGCCGCTGATTTCTTTGCGAATACTTTGTGGTATTCGTAGATTACGGGACCCTTAAACTTAGTAGCCATTACGATGATATCTTGTAGGTACATGTCGAATTCCACTCTTCTGGCTTGATTTTCACAAAATGTAAAGACATGTTTCGTTGAAGGCGAGGATCTTTGTTTTTACCAGTATGACTGAACCGTCAGCTTCATTAATAGTTTTGTAATCTTGGTTGTTTTCTGTACTATTTAATAAAGTTGCTAAATTAATGTACTTGCCTTCCATTATCTGTCTTCTAACAGCAGGCATTACTGTTTGTATATGTGGAAACATTCTCGCTGATATTCGTGTACTGCCTCCCTCTATTCTCTAAAATAAACGGACTATAGTAAAGTTAACCAGTGTTTATTTACTATAATTCCATCATAGTTGGCATGAATTACAAAATAATGCCGGGTGTCCAAAGATGAATTATGTTGATGATGATGATGTATGAAATATGATATAAGATGATATTCAATGTGATTGTTTGCGTATATATGATTGTGCGTGTTCGTGTTCGTGTTCGTGTAAGAAGCTGAAAATAAAAAAAAATCTCAATACAGAACCAATTTCAGCTAAAGAAAAAAAATAAATGACACTAATGGCGCTCCATACATTAAAAAATTTACGAAAATGAGTAGTTCTTATGGTATTCATTTAACTGTATGAAATGTGTATTTTTGCAATTAGGTATGTGAAATGCACTTAAATATACGATCTTTTATATATGTATTACTTATTGCTTATCAGTACAGTAAACAAGAGTTAATAAGTTACCTTGACCTATAAATCCAACACAATGTACATTCAATCTTAAAAATGTCAGATAATTTTTCAAAACATACACAAGTCAAGTTTTACATGTTTGTAAAAATATTGTCACTCAAAAATGTCTAAAATACATACAATGTGCCCGTTTCTGGCGAATATTTGATCTAATTAGTGGTTTCAACAAAACACTGCAAAAAATCTTGAAATGACAAAATAACAGAAAGGTTATAGCTAGTGCAGAGGGGGAGGGAAATACGTCAATTTATGCCAGTCAACAATACTTAGGAGAAAGTCGGCACACTCAGCGTCTGGTATATCTAAGATTCCACTTTTTTAGATTCTGTTCCTGAAAGAAGAAGTACGAGTTCAGTTACGGGTCTCACAAGGTTTGACACTTTAGTATTATTCCTGTCTCCAGTGCGCACAGCTCTTATCTCACACTTACGCACTAAATTGTCTGCGCTTGGGAATATTTTTGTAACAATGCCCATCGACCAGTCCATGTGGCGAGCTTGTTTATCTTTAAGTAACACAATGTCTCCCTTTCCTAAGTTGCACTGAAACTCTGTCCACTTTTTTCTCTTTTGAAGAGATTGCAAATACTCCCTTCGCCAACGTTGCCAGAACATATCGGCAAGAAGCTGGACTCGCTTCCATTGAAAATGATACATATCTTTACAATTGAATGATACATCCTTTGGAATAAGCACGCTATGTTTTCAGTTGAAATTATCGTAAATGGTCTTGAATTGATTATTGCCGACACCGCGGCCGTGAATGTAACCAAAACTTCATGAGACAATTCTCTTCCAGGTAGTTTCGAGATCATTGAATCTAATATAGATCTGCATATTCGAATTAACCTCACCAATGATCCGCCCATATGAGAGGAATGCGGCGAATTGAAACGCCATTCAATCCCATTGTTATACACGTAGCTTCCAACCGATCCGTCTTCAACATTTATTGCATTTATACCCAGGTGATCAGTGGCGCCTATAAAATTTGTACCTCTATCAGATCTTATAAGCTTAACATGCCCTCTAATCGAGACAAATCGTTTGAATGCATTTATAAACGATGACGCACTCATTTCTTCCACCACCTCTATGTGCACACCTCTTGTGGCCATGCACGTGAATATAATGGCCCAGCGTTTTGAATTGGCTATACCGCCTCTAGTGCGGCGAGAAATTACTGACCATGGGCCATGGGCCAAATGTATCGATGCCTACAGAGGTGAACGATGGATCAGGTTGCACACGATCCTTCGCAAATCTGCCATCATCTGTTGTTCGGTAGGCCCCGATGTTTTCGGCAAGTAACAGTATTGAAGAAATAAGACGTTTTTCTCCTACTATCCAGTAACCACTAGATCTCACAGCTCCAGATGTAAAGTGTCGTCCCTGATGCTGAGTTTTTTCGTGATAAAAACGAACGATAAGAGTAGCAATCCAGTGTCTGCTTGATAGAATAATCGGATTCCGTTCGTCCGCACTTATGTTTGCCAGAATGATGCGTCCTCCAACACGCAAAATACCACTTTCATCAATGAAAGGATTCAATTGTACTATCGTACTGTCTTTACTAAGTGGTTTGCAGTTTTTCAAACTGACAATTTCGTAGACTTCATGTTGTACGGTTCTGATAACTAGTCTTTCTGCGTCTTTAAATGAACATTTCGTGTCGTCAATTCCTCTTGACTTTTTAGTCAGAAATCGTTTTAATACAACGATTGAACGAATAATTGATTTCCAGTTCCCGAACCTTCCGAATCGATGCGAGCCTAAAGCTGCTACATTCATGTCACTTAAAGTTTTCTTATTCACTATTTCGGGTCATATTTCATTGTCCTTATTTGGATCATGTAGCAGAAATATACCTTCTTCTTGTCTCATATTGTCCGTGTAGCATGGTGGACCGGATAACCAAATGCTATCTTGAAGTTTCTCAGATAATATAGATCGTGTCGCAAGATCTGCTGGGTTGCGTTCTGTATGAATATAAGACCACTGATTCGGTTCAGAAACATGATGAATTTTCGCAATTCGATTGCTAACGTAAGTGTAGAATCTACGAGTTGAGTTATAAATGTAACCTAGTACACCTCTGCTATCCATATAATAGCGTATATCTGTCACTGGAATATTTTATAAATTATCTGCAGCAATCTGTGCGATTTCTATGGCCAGTAATGCCCCACATAGTTCTAGCATCGGTACTCTGTGGCCGTGGCTAGGTGCAACTTTGGCTTTTCCCATTATAAATCCAAGTTTCTTGTCATTTCCATCAGTTTTTGATTCAAGTTGTAGGTAGCAAACGGCTGCAATTGCTTTTTCTGACGCATCGGAATAAACATGAATCATTTTCTTTTCAGCTATACTAAACGAAGTGGGTGAAAACATTCGTGGAATCTGCAAATTCTCTAAGTTGAACAACGAAGTTCTCCAGCTTTCCAATTCTTCATAGCGTTCCGAAGTCAATTCTTCGTCCCATGAGATTTTCCATATCATTAATGATCGCAGAAGTAATTTGCCATGAATTGTAACAGGTGCCAAGAATCCTAGAGGGTCAAAAATACTATTGATAGTTGATAACAGACCTCGACGGGTATACGGTTTCATGTCTCTATCTATCTTGTACACAAAACAATCTGATTTCAAGTTCCAATTCATTCCGAGACTACGATGAATCGGCAAAGAACCTGAATCGAAGTCTAAATCCTTTAGTTCTTCTGCAAGATCGTTGGTATCAAAAGAGTTCATAACTTCCTCTTCATTTGATGATATCTTGTGAAGACGTAGTTTTCCTATTGACTGAAGTGCTGACTGGGTTCGTTTCACTATGTCAATGGCATCGCTTATAGTTGGTTGACAGGTTAACCCATCGTCCACATAAAAACTCTTTGACACAAAGTCTGTCATATCTGCTCCATACTCGGATTCTCTTTCCTTGGCCGTTTTTCGAAGACCATAAATCGCAATGGCTGGGCTGGTGCTGTTACCAAATAAGTGTACAGTCATGCGGTACACAGTTAATGGTTTGTTAAAATCGTTGTCTGTATACCAGAGAAATCTAAGATAATCTCTATCTTTTTCGTGCACTTTAAAACAATAAAACATTTGTTCTATGTCAGCCATTACAGCTACACGTTCTCTCCTGAAGCGGAGCAGAACTCCTATCAAACTGTTGGTCAAGTCAGGGCCGCTAAGAAGAACGTCATTTTGCCGATGAGTCAAATACGGCGCGCAGCTTTCCAGGCTTCTTAGTGTGATACACCCCGAAGATGGGTAAATACCACTGTTCCTTATTGTCATTATTATCCGGAGCAATTTCGGGTGACCTCTTTCTAATATGTCTTTCATAAAGGAGACGAAATATTCTAGTTTTTCTCAATCTTTGCGTAAATTAATATCAAAACTCTTAGCTCGTTTCCTGAATTTTGTTGTTCGGAAGTTGTGGACGATTGTGTCGGAATGGTAATGGGGCTGACCTGGATCTCTACAAAATTTCATTTCCATGATAGCCAAACATTCTCGATCATCACGAGATAACCCCGGTTTATTGTCGTCTTTGGTAAAAACGTCGTCACCTCCTATTTGATCGTATTCAGAGTTTGGCATTTCAAAGTGTGATACTTCTTCAATTTTCAATTCGTTAGTGCACGGTGGAAATATCGACACCCTGTCACGATTGAATAAATAGGTCTTCTTTACACGAGCTTCGTCTGGAATATGTACTTTTCCTAAACATGTCTCCCCAATTATAGTCCAACCTAGTGGAAGCTTTTGTGCGTAAGGTGCATTCGTTGGACCTATTCGTTGATCTTGGACATGGTGTGCTTCTATCATGTCACGTCCCACTAAGAGTAGAATCTTGCTATCATTGGTCAACGGTGGAATAAAGTCGATAAGATCGTTTAGATGAGGATGATAAATCGCTACCTCTCGAGTAGGAATTTCGTCTGGAATATCTGCTATCTGATCGCATTCTAAGACGTCGGGTGATCTTAGTTGAATATGTTCATCTAGAGACTCTACTACAAGATTGCTCAGCCTGAGCCTTCTCCCGGAAGTTTGAGACTTTCCGGAACAAGTGGATAGTACATAATCGGAAACACTTGTAGCTCCAAAAAAATCGAAAAGTTTCGATTTTCCTAAAGTACTATTTGACTGGTCGTCCAGCATTGCATATAACTTCATCTTTCGACCAGGATTGTCACTCAAATATGCTTTTACCAATACAATCTTTGCACACGATTTTCCACCAAACTTATCAGAGCATATCTGTGTGCACATAGGTCTTACAGGATCACTATTATGATTAACTGGATGTATGTTAGTCCTAGGCTCCCCGCCATGACCTTCCGCAATCACTACACTTGATCGTATTTTGGCAATTGCATTGTACATGGTTTGTTGATAAGCAACATTTAAAACATATCTTATTTTGCTTCAGGAAACGCCTCCGCTCATGAATTGGTTTCGCCTTGAATGTCCTGCAGTCATTCAGTGTGTGCCTAGTTCCGTGAATAGGACACTTAATACTGGGGTCTATGCTAAATGAGTCTGCCTTGGTTATAGTTTCGGTCGATTAAACTTTTCTCATTCTTACATCAAGTGTCCTAGCCTTCCCGTCAAGTTTCTCTTTGCATGCATTACGTTTGACGGTGCTTCAAATAAAAAGCTAGGGTTATTCTTTACTCTACTCTCCTCATGAATAAACTGTGCAAATACATGGAACGGTGGATATATCGCTTTATGTCTACTGTTGTAATAACCGCAGTCCTTGTCCATCTCTACTGTAGCTGATGTGGAAGCTTAGCGACAATAGGTGACACGCCTATTGAAGAATTGAAATAGGAAAAGAGCAAACCATAATCTTCGTTTTCCTTTACTGATAAGATTTCCGATAAGATGTCGGATACGTCGTACAGTTTAGAAAAGTATCTTTCAGTTAGGCGTGGAAAGGCAACCAGCTGCTTCTTTTTAAGTGAAGAAGGTCCATTTCCTCACTAGGATTCGCCTGAATTTCGCTAAATATCTTCCTAAAGCTATCTTTCCAAGAAGGATAAAACGCAGGTTTGTCGTTAATTATGTTAAATCTCGACATCATTAGATCACGCTTCAACAGAAAACGAGTGAAATCGGTTGCCATTCCTTCTCTTCATAATTCGTGATTTCGTGATTAGTATTTTCTCGGTAGTTTGTGCATGTTTCGTATTGAACATGGTGATCTCTATGCGAATTTATTTGAGGAACGAACTCACTGGCATTTGGATTTAATTCATTCCAATTCACGTTATTCTCTGTAGAACGAGACTTGTCCTCAATCTCACTGTTTTGTTTCTGAACATGACTAATAAACGAAGCTGTAAAAAGTTCTAATTTTTACGTCAAGTGGTGGTTTATCGGACAATATTTGAGACATGCTTTCATCAAATTCTGATTGCATGATGATGATGATTTTCGATATGTATAAACCTTTAATATGTCCATTGTTACGACATATCTGCGATATTATATAATGTGTATTCAATCTCCAATAAATCACATTGACTCTATAAATTGTTTTATAATTATGTAGTTGGATAAATACTAAAATCAAGGGTAACTATTTTGTTTGTAACAGGGACACATTAAAAGATTCGAATAAATAACAGTTGCCTTTTATATTCTGTTTTCCAAAAAAGTAAAGGGCACGTTATCAGCTTTCCAGAAGTTCTTAATCTGATTTGTAATAATATCCACTGATTAAAAATATATATATTGAACTTTTTAGTAATTTTGTTTCTAAAATAATTTGATTAGTGTTATCTTCCCCAAGTATTTATTGAAAAACAACTTTATTCAGAAGATCCTGAAAATTCAAACATGAAAATGATGATGATGATGATGTTGTACCCCAAGGAAATTCTGAAAATGAAAATGATGTCCATGATAATGTGGTTGATGCTAACCATGAAAATTTTCCAGATATTGGTATGTTCAGCAATAATAGGCACTATCACTTATAGCAACACAAGAGTTTTTTTATTCTAGCTTATTTTACGATAATAAAAAGTATACCGGTACTAATAATACTGATTTTGCAATATCGATATAACTGATAGGAAAAAAAAAACAATTTAAAATATTTGTACATTTTATTTTGTTTTAAAAACTAATATGCAGATCTATGCAATTGCAGATCAAAGGATAGATGCACTTGAAAATATTCCAATAGAAGACCTTGATGTTAACATTGCAGCAGATCTTGATATTGAAATACCAGAGCCAGATGAGTCATTGTACAGGTAAAATATGTTAATTTCTTACCTTTTTGTAAAATACCTTTGATTTCACTTACAATTTGATTTTCACTAGTTATATTAATGGACTTTTTTATCACCATATTTATTGTCTTCATGTTTAGTTATTCATTACTCTCCATTTCATTTTATCATCACCATCATCAATCATTGTTTCAGTGTTGGTCAATTTGTTGTTTCTGCTCTGAGTTCTGATAACAGTATATCCCCACCGTTGTTTGTTGCTTAGGTATTGGTCTACAGATTTGCATTTTTGAGATTTTTCTGTTATGTTATTACTTATGTTGCAGTTATAACAAGAATGTAATTTGCATGTTTATTTGTCATCATTTTTACCTGCTGCATACTAAACATAATATCATGTTTTCTGGCATCAAATATCTACTTAGAAATAAAGGAAGTGCTTTTTAATAATGTATATTGACTATGTTGCAGTTTTATGACTCTATTTGTATTACACACCATGTACAATTTTTCATTGACTACAAAGTCATGCACATTTCCTCAAATTAACTTATATTTATTAAATACAGTAGCTTGTGAATATGTTCAAAAAAGATTGTTAACTTGAATTTTATTGTTTCCTTAATGCAAAAATTTTCAGAACATGTACATAATAAGATCTCTTTTTTTTGTTAGATTAAGAAAATCAGATCAGGCGAGGCCTTGCAGCAGTTCATGGAGAAGGACCGTTCTGGACTTTTCTTTTGGCCAACTAAAGATGATTTTGGATGGGAACCATTTAATTCAATTAAGAGAACATTGGGAGCACCTGAACTTGTCCCAGAAAAATCAAGCAGGAGACGACAAATATTTAGATTTAATTTCTAAAAATAAATATCTACTACTGTCGACATTTTTTTTTATTTTAATATATCATTCATTGTCATTATCAAGTTCAAAATGTTGTTGTCTGTGGTTTACATTAAGTTGAAAGATTCTTATTAAGGTTGTTCAATACGCATGCTGTGTATTAAGAAGCATCTGTTTGAAAATATGAGGTCGTACAATTTGTGTTGATTTTCAGTTTTTTAATACAAGGGTTGGCTGCCTCGTAGGTTTTTATTTACTTTTTTTTCAGGACAGAATCTTTATTGGAAGTAGAACAACCTTTTATTTTTAGATCATTTTCTAATCCAAATAAATAATTCCTTGTGATGTCAGTTCTTTTAGGGTATTATGGTTTAATATGGGAATATGGCGTCCCAGTTACTTACAAAATATGTGAAAAGTTATTCAAATTTACTAAACAGACTTGTATCTATGTTTTTCTATGACCATGCCAGCTGATTGAAGTATTAGATAGAAATCTGTTTATTATAAGCTTGACTCGTTATTTATATTTAACATGATGTAAACCTGTTTCTGGGAATTATTTTTTATGTAAGTAACGGTGTCTGTATGATTTGCTGAGATTATGTACATTTAAATATATATATCCACAAAAAATAAACATGCAATACATACAGCAGGCACTGCTTACTCGTCCGGAGCAACTGAGTGCACCCATGGTTTTTATTGGGTTCGGGTTACTCTCTTTCTGTGTTTTATGTTTTTGATTTTTGTGTTGTGTTTGTCTATATCCGGATTTGTAACTGTCCCTTGGTTTTTGGCTCTTGTTGTTAGGTCGGTTTTCTTTGCTACTTTCATACAACCATATCAACTCTCTTCATTGACACATATAAAAATGATAGGTCATTGGACACCATGTTACATACATAATATAGAGAAGTACTATATCTGAAACTGAAACCTTTTGAAAATAAAGAACGACATTATCTTGTGAATAACAAATTTGAATTTACTGATATTCAAACTTTTAAAATACGATATGTATACCATTTAAAGAGAGGCTTATTTTTAAAAGTGTATGGTCACAATATAAGACACAATATTAGAGAATGAGTTATATATTGATTAAAATACTGCTGTATAACCTTCTTTTAAGAAACAAAATGAATACATTTAATCTTTAGTTTCAGTCTTCAAGGTATGATACATGTTTCTGTCTAGCAATAAGTGTTGGCACATGAAAAAGGATCACTGTTTACCTTTTTTAATCAATTTTTGTCTGAAAGGTATTATTTAATACCAATAATACATTTTTATTTCTTGTCACATTGGGTTCTACCTTACTGTACTCTTTAGAATTGTTAACAGTGTGTATTTTGCAAAAATAATCACTTTTCATGATACCATAGGCCAAAAAGTCAAATTTCACTGCAGATAATGAAACAGACTATAACTATAAAACCTGAAGATATATTTTGCAGAAAAGATGGGCCGGAAAAGATGTTTTCCTATACTTAGTTCTGGTACCCTTTCATAAAAAGTACCTGACAAGTGGGATTTGTGTATTTGAACAATTTGTAAATTTTGCCCTTACAGAGGTCATTATCCTATTCGATTGGCCTGTGTAAAAGTAACCGAACGGACGAGACATCAAAATTTTTTATTTAAAAAATCTTTCTTTCACTTAAAATTTCATATATGGGGCATTACACATATAATGCTAAATTAAATAAAAAGGGTATAGGAGTCCAAGGACTTTTTTCGGGAATTTTACCTTAAAGTTTAAGAATGGTTTTTCTACTTTCATTTCAATGTTGTGGTCACATTGTACCACATTACACACTTAAGGAAATGCTTCCACTGTAAAGACATTGACTGGAAAAGAATTTGTTCTTGTTCTGCAGTAATGCCATACCTTCCAAAATATCCAACTCTTAAGCAAGAGCATTTATAAGCAAAAGCAGAAACAAAAGAGAAAATTTTATCATCCTGCCATGTTTTAATTCATTCCATGAATAGGATAATGACCCCATATTCAATATGGCGACAGAATATCACGTGATTCGATCAAAGTACTGCAAATGCTGTGCTCCCCTTTATGATTGATGACTTGCAAGGAGAAGAAGAATGAAAATATTTTAATAAATTTATTTTAGAAGAAGAATGAAAATATTTTAATAAATTTATTTTCAAATTAAATGATGCACGAAACAAGGAACAAATAACAATTATTCGTTTTAACAATAAAACATGAATAGTGTCATTATTTAAAGTATGTTCAAATAGTTGACAAACCAACTGAGACCTTCCGGACCGCTCGCAACATAACGATGTAGCCGGCATCACTAAAGTGGACTTTGTCGTCGTCTTCGCATCCGCCGTGGTAAATGTTGACAGGCCTGAAGTAACCGACTGCTGGGTGTTGTCTTGAAAGCTCTCTAAATACGTCATTTGCAGCAGCGCTTCGTTCGTCGTATTGGTCTTCTGTACAGTGCCTTGGTTTTGGGGTCCGTAAAAATACCGCAAAATACTAGTTAGTGCACTAACAAGGAGAAAAGTGCACTAACAACATGAAGGATAACAAAAATCACCACAAACAACATATAATATCAAAGAATAATGCATAAATAAAGTTTTTAAAAAGTTTGGTATTTTTTTATTATTTAGTTTTAGAGATATTTGTATTTTTATCGGCACGTTCCGATTTTTGTATTTTTAATTAGCGGTCACCTGTGTAATGTGTTCAACCGAAGATCAACAACACAACTGCACTAACAAGCTGATAGAAAGTTCTGAATCATGAAAAATGTAATTCCATTAACACATTAACTAGAACTTATAAACAACATTGATGTTTGATCCTAACTAATTTTAGATAATTATAAACAATATAGACACTCTAAGAATGGTACAGTGTCCTTTGACAATAATTTTGGAAAGAATAAAAAAAATTTTTTTTTTAATAATTAAGTTAAATGTTCAGAATATCAATTCAGTCGATTTATTGGTATGTCCTATCATTGTCAAAAAATATTCCTTAATCATCAACTCATTTTCTGCTATACACATGATAAAATTAACACACATTTTTAAATGTTTTTGTTTGAATGAACGGTCTTTAACGCCATTTCCATCAATTTTTCAGCTAGATCAAGACGTCCAATTTTTATTTGGGGAGCCGGATTACCCGGAGAAAACCACCGACCTGCGGTAGGAAAACTGGCCATCATGGTCAATTAAGGTTGGAGTCGAGTACACCCTGACTGTTGTGAGAATCGAACCCGCAATCTCAGTGTTGACATACCACGTCATTAAGTAGACGAACTATCTTAACCACTCGGCAACCTAGGCCCCCACATTTTTATGAGATGAGTACTCTATGAGTGGACTATAAATAACTCCTCTTGTAGAACTTATTATCCCTTTCTCTGTCTATGTCTATTTGTGGTATAGAACATATTTCGACCGAACTACGAGTACTACGTGTATAGAAATGGTTGAGAAAAAATAGGTACACAACTCTTCCAATAGCAAAACACGTATATGAGTATCACTAAATTATGTCTCGTCGACTCTAGACTGTGCTGCAAAACAACGCACTGCTGAATTTTCAAGATTTTTCTGTGACGATGGCATTTCAATGGCAAACGATTTGACAGGCTTTAACGCGAAATCCCTTCAGTTGTGCAATGACTTGCCGATTTTTGCTGACTACCTTAATGAAGACTGAAGACGCGACTTGACTTGTATCGTTTGTTATTATTAATAAACTTATATCAATAAATTGCTTAAATATGATAAATTGTGTTTTAATTACGTTCACATAAGGTTTCCACAAAGACATAATGATGCAATTATCTTCGGTTGAGTGAACACATTATACAGGTGACTGGTAATAAAAAATTTTAAATCGGCACCGATAAAAATGCAAATATCTCTAAAAGTACAAAGTGAAAAAATACGAAACTTGGTAAAAACTTTATTTATGCATTATTCTTTTATAATATGACTCAAAAAAAGAATAATGCATAAATATAGTTTTTACCAAGTTTCGTATGTTTTTGTAGTGATTACTATATACTATACTTATACTATACTTTATTTCTCATAAACATTTTGTTACAGAGAATTTACAAATAAATTCATAACAAACAATGCATGTGTGATACAAATCAAGTTACAATATTCATATACTGAGCTAACCAGGAGGGACGACCTTTGACATAACAATTTGTGTAAATTTGGCTAATTTCATGAGGACTGTAATGTCCATTGACGAAAATAATGAATTAAATTTCATAACATTTGGTCTTGTTTGACAAAATTTTGGCAAATAATGATTTTGTTCTTAACTAAAAGAGTTACATAACATAACATAATGATATTCATCTCCAATTTCACCTGAGCTACATAAATTACAAGTTCGTTCTTGTCTTGGCACGTTATTCCATCGGCCTACTTCAATTGGTAGCTTATGAGAGCGACATCTAAATTTACTTAAACTATACATTAAATTAGATGGTAAAAGTATAAGGTATTTTTCGAACTCAAATTCAGTTTTAAATATCCTATAGCAAGCTGTTTTTGAAGAATTAAAAATGCCTGAAGCCCACTCTTGTACAAATTGGTCTTTTAACCTTAACTCAACACATTTTTCTATCCATTCTGTTGGATATTGATTTGGATCTCTCCATAAATTCGATAAGCCACAATTATCCAAAATGTTTTTAACAAATAATACCCACTTACTTTCATGACCATAGTTGTTAAAATGAATATTTACTAACTTGAAGAAACTTTGTTTTTATTGTCATTCATAAGTCTACACCAAAATTTTACCATTAGTATTTTAACTGTGAGCACTATGGGAATCTGCCTAATTCTCCATATATTATACTGTTTGGTTTTGTATTTTTTAGCTTGAGAATAGTCTTACAAAAACGCAGGTGAACTTTTTCTAGAATATCAATATTTTCTATGCCCCAAATTTCTGAACCATATAATAATATAGGTAAAATCATTCTATCAAACATGTCTAGTTGGCAAGCTATATATAAATTATTTCTTCTGCAATTTTGTAACAATCCATACTTTAGTAGCTTGTTCTTGAAGATATTTACGTGTGGTTAAAAAGAGCCACTTCTAGCAAAATATACACCTAAATATTTATAACTTTTGACAATTTCAATCTCTTTACCATATAAGTAAAACTTAAGGTTACTAGAATGTCTACCCTTTGAAAAAATAAGAATTTAGTTTTTTTCGATATTTATCTTTAGCTTCCAGTTATCACAATAGTATGCAAAATGATCAAGCATTAATTGTAGGTCTTCACTTGATTCCGCTAATAATATTGTATCGTCGGCATACAAAAAGAGTAACATTTTTATAAAAATGTTAAGTTCAGCTTCCACATCTTGACTGATCGATTCCTTTAATGTTCAATTCCTCTAAGTATGCTTGTAAATCATTAAGGTATAATGTAAATAGTAAAAGTGAAAGATTTTCTCCCTGTCTTACTCCCATTTCACACTTAAAAAGGCCAGAAGACTCATTATTATGTCTAATATATTATTTAACATCTTCATACATGTTCTGTATAATACGTAAAAACTTTCCTTTTATTTTATATCCAAGTAGTTTGTAAAACAGTGAATTTCTATGTACATAGTTGAAAGTTTTTTCGAAATCAATAAAATCACAATGGAGTTTCTTTTTTCGTAAATTAAGAAGTTCTATTAATGAGTATAGCGAAAAAATGTGATCATTAGTAGAAAAGCCATTTCTAAAACCAGTATGGTTTTGATGAAGTAAGAAAGAATCATCTAGAAAACTTTTTAATCTATTATTCAGAATTGAGGTAAAAAATTTTCCTATACAAGAAAGCAACGTTATTGGTCTATAGTTTTTTGGCTCTAGTTTATCCCCTTTTTGTTTATAAATAGGAACTTCTATACCAGTTAACCATGCTTCGGGTACAATTCCCGTATCAAAAATTAAATTAAATATCAGAACAAATATGTCACTCATACGATTAAATGCTGCGCTTATATACTCATTTATAATATTATCATCCCCGGGCGCTTTATTATTTTTTGCATACCTTATAGCCTTACATATTTCTTCTTTTGTTATTGTAACATTCAAAATGTCATTTAAATCATCTTCTTCACTGTTAATTTCATTCAGAATAGTAAAATCATTGCAAATTTCATAATGGTTTTTATTAATATCTTTGAAGAAATTGAATAATGTATCCATAGAAATAGTAGTATTTTCTCTTTTTCGTTGGCGGAAAATTCTCCAAAAATCTATTGGTCTTTTAAGCCTCATGTTTCTCATTTTTTCTTGCATTTCTTTGTTAAACATGGTTATATTATTGTCCATTACTTTCTTATTATTTGATTCAGCCAGTTTAAGTCTAGTTTCGAATAAATTAGAACCATATTTTTTATATAATCTTTGTGCTCTTCTACAGTTTTTTCTAGCGAGTTTACATTCATGATAAAACCATAGTTTTCTACGGTCCCTATTTTCATTTAAATCTTTAATTGTTGTTTGTTCTGAAAGACCAAGTGTATCTTCTGCAGATTTTAACAGAATAGTTTCAATTTCTTGTTTATAATTGTTAACATCAGTATTATTAACTTGATCAATATTTACGGACGAAAGTAATAAGTTGGTATATAAAGTATCAATTCTATCTAAGCACAAATTGTTTTCAAAAACATTTCTAGCCTCTGGTTTCCATTTTCTTATCTTCGGCTTAGGTAAAGTATTTGGGGGTTGTTTTATTGAGAAGGGTGATACAAATTTGATTGATAAAGGGGTATGAACATCAGACATTAATGAACTGAAATCCAAAATTTCCAAATCCTTTACAAAAGGAAATACATTTGTAGTACTAATGACATAATCAATAACAGTATTATTTTTGGTAGTTGGTTTTCCTTGACGGTCTTTTCCAACTCTACCATTAAAAATATAGAAATTATAGAAATTATTATTTCTACAAAAATCAATAAGTCCGTTAATAGTTAGGTCTGGACTGTTTCTATATAGCGGAACGTTTAATTCTTCTAAATTTTTAACATGATTAAACTCATTTATATCTATAATGTTTTCTGTAAAAAAAAGTCATCGGTTATGTTTTGTTCAATGAAATCATTTAAATTTCCAATTCTTGCATTCATATCACCTAAAAAACACACAATTTCAGATTTTCTACACACTCTTTGTAGTTCAACTTCAATATCAAAAAAGGCATCCAAAGATGCATAAGAACTACCTTCAGGGGTACATATACGATACCAAATCTTGAGGAGAGTTCAAAACCTGTTTATCTACCCTAAACAAAAGAACAAATTCACAATCACTATGTATTTCTTTTATATAATCATTGAGATAAGGCATAAACCCTAAGGCTATACCGCCAGATGTTTTTATAAAGTTCTTTCTGTTCTTATATTTAAATATAAACTCATTGATATTAATAGTATCGAAGTCATCCAATTTTGTCTCGGGTAGGCACACTATGTCGAAGTCTGTTAACAATGATTTAAATTCGGGATAATTGAGTCTATTTTTGACACCGCACACATGATAAAACGTAATGATAAAACTTGTAGAGTATGTCTTTTGTCCGAGTTGATTTGATCCCGGCTATTGTCAAGGTCGTCTGTTACATCTGAGTAATCAGATTTACTACAGTAATGTAATCCTCCATGGTGTTCCTAATAAAACATAGCATTTTCGTCGTCGTCGTTTGTAGTGATTACTGTTAATCTTCATGTTGTTAGTGCACTTTTCTCCGTGTTAGTGCACTAACTAGTAGTTTGCGGTTTTTCTACACACCGTTGGTTTTGCACGATTATGTCATAAAGATTAACAAGAAATATGCTCTAATCTTCCTGGCTCTACAGATTATGCCAATATTCACATGGGAATCGACACCAAAGTTCATTTAAACACAATTTTTTTCCAAAATACAAGTCACAATATGCATGTCATTTAGGAGATAACTGTATTGTATTTGAAGATTTGCCGACATCAAATCAATAAGTAATAACGGTTATCTCCATTCTAATGCTGCGGCAATAAAAAAAACTAAATTAACCGACTAAAATGGAAAGTTTTTAAATAATGTCTGCGCTTGCATTAGCTTCTGACGGTGTTGCGTAAAATCTGCAAATCCATAAAACTTTTTACCCACGCAAATTTTCGTGGAAAAATATTGAGTTTTTCAACTTTCCACGGGATTCGTGGATGCCGCGAAAAATTTTGAGTGGGCGTGATCATACATGTTATCGGTATACATGAACGCTAATCAGTAAGAATTTGAATCTAAGACATTGTTTATCCAAGTAAATGTAAGTTACATTTTCATCTTTTGTACAAATAATATATTAAGGATACTTTTCGCTGATGTAAATGTTCATATCATGATACGATTAAACCCTGCCGGTAAATTTGTTAATTAAAACAAATACTGAAAAGCATCGCCTGCAGTGCCGTTTTTGGCAAAAGAATAAACTGAAATGGAAATCATATACATCTATTAACGTGTTTTCAGAACAAAATCAGTTCATTTTTTTAAATGTTCAATACCCGTATCATAAAAGAAACACGTATTTTTCAATAAGTGATTAAGTGTTAGAGAAAAAGAACGTCTGTGATTTATTAACCCTAAAAACGGAAGAAAATCAGGCGTTTATTTATACTTGTGTATGTTGCTCAATCATATGAGCCGCTTTGAATAGCTCTCACGTAGTTTGACAGTTAGAAAATTTGAAACTTGTCTTATGGTACGCATTTTATAATGATGAAGCATACGCGGTTTTCGTGTTTTCATAAACTTTCACGGTATCAATTAAACTGTTAAGTTTGTTTGGTTCACCGTATTATGTGTGACAAAATCTCCAAGAAAAAGTTTATAAGTAATGTCATTTTGCAAATAAATCGATTTTTATTACCAAAAAAACATTCACTTATAAAAAAAAAATCAACGCGCATAGATTCGTATATCACTTCACTATTAAAGGAAATATTTCCAATTCAGCCTCGAATTTTGAAAAAAAATAATTATGGATATAATAAAAAATATATACAACCCACGAATGGGACAGTAAATAATCAAATACAACTGTCGTTCGGTTTTAATACGGTTTTCTACCGATCGTTGCTACCACGGAAGTAAGTTTTGCAATTTTATCATCATGGATCGAAAAATCTTGTTTACATCTTTATTATTATAAATAGTAATTATAGTAAAAATAATTTTTATTAATACAAATGAGGATTCGTACATGTATTTTAAACGTGTGTATTCATTTCTTACCTGACACACTTTTTGTAATTACATAAACCTGCACGTGCCAATTCGCAAGGCGGGAAACACATAATGCGGTAAACAGAAGTTGTCTTCGAACATCGTACTTACATTTTCTCTATGAATTTTCAAGAACATGAATCCTTTGTTCTTTTTTACGAATAAACAAGAGACGACGAGTAGGTATGCTCTAAATTAAAACACTTGTATAATATTGCATGAAAGGTCACGTGTGCCTGTTAAACTCAAGGGAAAAACAGTCATGCAATAACCAACTACAATGAGATCCGATAATGCACAGTAAAACTCCGTCTTAATTAAGTCAAATTTTTTTATGATAGCACGAGCTTCCAATATTAGCTTTTCATTTAATTAGTCGAATATCGGTCGCACCGTAATAATCACCGCCCTCTTTATTTATAACCAATTATAAATGGGCTTATTCATGTTACAAGTAATTTATAGCACCGCCTTCCTCGTTAGACAAATACACCTTCTCACGCTAAAGCGTTCGAAGGTGTATCTGTCTAACTCAGAAGACTGTGCTATAAATATAACATGACAAGAAGACTATAGCCTTACAAACATGTTTACCCGAAGTATAGCCTGACAGACATGTACACTCGGAGTATAGCCTGACAAGCATGTATACCCGGAGTATAGTATGACAAACATGTACAGCCAGTGTATAGCCTGACAGTAATGTACACCCGGAGAATAGCATGACATGGATGTATACCCGGAGGATATCCTGACATACATGTATTAACGAAAAATAGCCTGAAAAACATGTACACCCAGTGTATATCCTGACAATCATGTATACCCAGATTATAGACTGACATACATGTATTCTAGGATAACATGACCTACATGTACACCTAGAATGTGTCATGACATACCTGTATACCCGCAATATTGCTTGACATAATTGAACACCCGGAGTATAGTCTGACATACATTTACACCCAGAGCATAGCCTGACAAGCTTGTACACCCAGAGTATAGCCTGACAAACCTGTGCACCCAGAGTATAGCATGACAAGCTTGTACACCCAGAGTATAGCCTGACATACATTTACACCCAGATTATAGCCTGACAAGCTTGTACACCCAGAGTATAGCCTGACAAGCTTGTACACCCAGAGTATAGTCTGACATAGATTTACACCCAGAGTATAGCCTGACAAGCTTGAACACCCAGAGTATAGCCTGACATACATTTACACCCAGAGTATAGCCTGACAAGCTTGTACACCCAGAGTATAGTCTGACATACATTCACACCCAGAGCATAGCCTGACATAGATTTACACCCAGAGTATAGCCTGACAAGCTTGAACACCCAGAGTATAGCCTGACATACATTTACACCCAGAGTATAGCCTGACAAGCTTGTTCACCCAGAGTATAGTCTGACATACATTCACACCCAGAGCATAGCCTGACAAGCTTGTACACCCAGAGTATAGCCGGACAAGCTTGTACACCCAGAGTATAGCCTGACATACATTTACACCCAGAGTATAGCCTGACAAGCTTGTACACCCAGAGTATAGCCTGACAAGCTTGTACACCCAGAGTATAGTCTGACATACATTTACACCCAGAGTATAGCCTGACAAGCTTGTACACCCAGAGTATAGCCTGACAAGCTTGTACACCCAGAGTATAGCCTGACATACATTTACACCCAGAGTATAGCCTGACAAGCTTGTACACCCAGAGTATAGCCTGACATACATTTACACCCAGAGTATAGCCTGACAAGCTTGTACACCCAGAGTATAGCCTGACAAGCTTGTACACCCAGAGTATAGCCTGACAAGCTTGTACACCCAGAGTATAGCCTGACAAGCTTGTACACCCAGAGCATAGCCTGACAAGCTTGTACACCCAGGGTATAGCCGGACAAGCTTGTACACCCAGAGTATAGCCTGACATACATTTACACCCAGAGTATAGCCTGACAAGCTTGAACACCCAGAGTATAGCCTGACATACATTTACACACAGAGCATAGCCAACAAGCTTGTACACCCAGGGTATAGTCTGACATACATTTACACCCAGAGTATAGCCTGACAAGCTTGTACACCCGGAGTATAGTCTGACAAGCTTGTACACCCAGAGCATAGCCTGACAAGCTTGTACACCCAGAGCATAGCCTGACAAGCTTGTACACCCAGAGTATAGCCTGACAAGCTTATACACCCAGAGCATAGCCTGACATACATTTACACCCAGAGTATAGCCTGACAAGCTTGTACACCCAGAGTATAGCCTGACATACATTTACACACAGAGCATAGCCTGACAACCTTGTACACCCAGAGCATAGCCTGACAAGCTTGTACACCCAGAGTATAGCCTGACAAGCTTATACACCCAGAGCATAGCCTGACAAGCTTGTACACGCAGAGCATAGCCTGACAAGCTTGTACACCCAGAGTATAGTCTGACATACATTTACACCCAGAGTATAGCCTGACAAGCTTGTACACCCAGAGTATAGCCTGACATACATTTACACCCAGAGTATAGCCTGACAAGCTTATACACCCAGAGCATAGCCTGACAAGCTTGTACACGCAGAGTATAGCCTGACAAGCTTGTACACCCAGAGTATAGCCTGACATACATTTACACCCGTAGTATAACCTGACATACATTTACACCCAGAGCATAGCCTGACAAGCTTATACACCCAGAGCATAGCCTGACAAGCTTGTACACCCAGAGCATAGCCTGACAAGCTTGTACACCCAGAGTATAGCCTGACATACATTTACACCCGTAGTATAACCTGACATACATTTACACCCAGAGCATAGCCTGATAAGCTTGTACACCCAGTGTATAGCCTGACATACATTTACACCCAGAGCATAGCCTGACAAGCTTGTACACCCAGAGTATAGTCTGACATACATTTACACCCAGAGTATAGCCTGACAAGCTTGTACACCCAGAGTATAGCCTGACAAGCTTGTACACCCAGAGTATAGCCTGACAAGCTTGTACACCCAGAGTATAGCCTGACATACATTTACACCCAGAGTATAGCCTGACAAGCTTGTACACCCAGAGTATAGTCTGACAAGCTTGTACACCCAGAGTATAGCCTGACAAGCTTGTACACCCAGAGTATAGCCTGACATACATTTACACCCAGAGCATAGCCTGACAAGCTTGTACACCCAGAGTATAGCCTGACATACATTTACACCCAGAGTATAGCCTGACAAGCTTGTACACCCAGAGTATAGCCTGACATACATTTACACCCAGAGTATAGCCTGACAAGCTTGTACACCCAGAGTATAGCCTGACATACATTTACACCCAGAGTATAGCCTGACAAGCTTGTACACCCAGAGCATAGCCTGACAAGCTTGTACACCCAGAGTATAGCCTGACAAGCTTGTACACCCAGAGTATAGCCTGACATACATTTACACCCAGAGCATAGCCTGACAAGCTTGTACACCCAGAGTATAGCCTGACATACATTTACACCCAGAGTATAGCCTGACAAGCTTGTACACCCAGAGTATAGCCTGACATACATTTACACCCAGAGTATAGCCTGACAAGCTTGTACACCCAGAGTATAGCCTGACATACATTTACACCCAGAGTATAGCCTGACAAGCTTGTACACCCAGAGTATAGCCTGACATACATTTACACCCAGAGTATAGCCTGACAAGCTTGTACACCCAGAGTATAGCCTGACAAGCTTGTACACCCAGAGTATAGCCTGACATACATTTACACCCAGAGCATAGCCTGACAAGCTTGTACACCCTGAGTATAGTCTGACATACATTTACACTCAGAGTATAGCCTGACAAGCTTGTACACCCGGAGTATAGTCTGACATACATTTACACCCAGAGTATAGCCTGACAAGCTTGTACACCCAGAGTATAGCCTGACATACATTTACACCCAGACCATAGCCTGACAAGCTTGTACACCCAGAGTATAGTCTGACATACATTTACACCCAGAGCATAGCCTGACAAGCTTGTACACCCAGAGTATAGCCTGACATACATTTACACCCAGAGTATAGCCTGACATACATTTACACCCAGAGTATAGCCTGACATACATTTACACCCAGAGTATAGCCTGACAAGCTTGTACACCCAGAGTATAGCCTGACATACATTTACACCCAGAGTATAGCCAGACAATCATGTACACCCAGAGTATAGCCTGACAAGCTTGTACACCCAGAGTATAGTCTGACAAGCTTGTACTCCCAGAGTATAGTCTGACATACATTTACACCCAGAGTGTAGCCTGACAAGCTTGTACACCCAGAGTATAGTCTGACATACATTTACACCCAGAGTATAGCCTGACAAGCTTGTACACCCAGAGTATAGCCTGACAAGTTTGTACACCCAGAGTATAGTCTGACATACATTTACACCCAGAGTATAGCCTGACAAGCTTGTACACCCGGAGTATAGTCTGACATACATTAATTACACCCAGAGCATAGCCTGACAAGCTTGTACACCCAGAGTATAGTCTGACATACATTTACACCCAGAGTATAGCCTGACAAGCTTGTACACCCAGAGTATAGCCTGACAAGCTTGTACACCCAGAGTATAGCCTGACATACATTTACACCCAGAGTATAGCCTGACAAGCTTGTACACCCAGAGTATAGCCTGACATACATTTACACCCAGAGTATAGCCTGACAAGCTTGTACACCCGGAGTATAGTCTGACATACATTAATTACACCCAGAGTATAGCCTGACAAGCTTGTACACCCAGAGTATAGCCTGACAAGCTTGTATACCCAGAGTATAGTCTGACATACATTTACACCCAGAGTATAGCCTGACAAGCTTGTACACCCAGAGTATAGCCTGACATGCATTTACACCCAGAGTATAGCCTGACAAGCTTGTACACCCAGAGTATAGTCTGACATACATTTACACCCAGAGTATAGCCTGACAAGCTTGTACACCCGGAGTATAGCCTGACATGCATTTACACCCAGAGTATAGTCTGACAAGCTTGTACACCCGGAGTATAGTCTGACATACATTTACACCCAGAGTATAGCCTGACAAGCTTGTACACCCGGAGTATAGCCTGACATGCATTTACCCCCAGAGTATAGCCTGACAAGCTTGTACACCCAGAGTATAGTCTGACATACATTCACACCCAGAGTATAGCCTGACAAGCTTGTACACCCAGAGTATAGTCTGACAAGCTTGTACACCCAGAGTATAGCCTGACAAGCTTGTACACCCAGAGTATAGCCTGACATACATTTACACCCAGAGTGTAGCCTGACATACATTTACACCCAGAGTATAGCCTGACAAGCTTGTACACCCAGAGCATAGCCTGACAAGCTTGTACACCCGGAGTATAGTCTGACATACATTTACACCCAGAGTATAGCCTGACAAGCTTGTACACCCAGAGTATAGTCTGACAAGCTTTTACACCCAGAGTATAGCCTGACAAGCTTGTACACCCAGAGTATAGCCTGACATACATTTACACCCAGAGTATAGCCTGACAAGCTTGTACACCCAGGGTATAGCCGGACAAGCTTGTACACCCAGAGTATAGCCTGACATACATTTACACCCAGAGTATAGCCTGACAAGCTTGTACACCCAGAGTATAGTCTGACATACATTCACACCCAGAGCATAGCCTGACAAGCTTGTACACCCAGAGTATAACCTAACATACATTTACACCCAGAGTATAGCCTGACAAGCTTGTACACCCAGAGTATAGTCTGACAAGCTTGTACACCCAGAGTATAGCCTGACATACATTCACACCCAGAGCATAGCCTGACAAGCTTGTACACCCAGAGTATAGCCTGACATACATTTACACCCAGAGTATAACCTGACATACATTCACACCCAGAGTATAACCTGACATACATTCACACCCAGAGCATAGCCTGACAAGTTTGTACACCCAGAGTATAGCCTGACATACATTTACACCCAGAGTATAGCCTGACATACATTTACACCCAGAGTATAGCCTGACAAGCTTGTACACCCAGAGTATAGTCTGACATACATTTACACCCAGAGTATAGCCTGACAAGCTTGTACACCCAGAGTATAGCCTGACATACATTTACACCCAGAGCATAGCCTGACAAGCTTGTACACCCAGAGTATAGTCTGACAAGCTTGTACACCCAGAGTATAGCCTGACAAGCTTGTACACCCAGAGTATAGCCTGACATACATTTACACCCAGAGTATAGCCTGACATACATTTACACCCAGAGCATAGCCTGACAAGCTTGTACACCCAGAGTATAGCCTGACAAGCTTGTACACCCAGAGCATAGCCTGACAAGCTTGTACACCCAGAGTATAGTCTGACAAGCTTGTACACCTAGAGTATAGCCTGACATACATTTACACCCAGAGTATAGCCTGACATACATTTACACCCAGAGCATAGCCTGACAAGCTTGTACACCCAGAGTATAGCCTGACAAGCTTGTACACCCAGAGCATAGCCTGACAAGCTTGTACACCCAGAGTATAGCCTGACAAGCTTGTACACCCAGAGTATAGCCTGACATACATTTACACCCAGAGTATAGCCTGACATACATTTACACCCAGAGTATAGCCTGACAAGCTTGTACACCCAGAGTATAGCCTGACATACATTCACACCCAGAGAATAGCCTGACAAGCTTGTACACCCAGAGTATAGCCTGACATACATTTACACCCAGAGTATAGCCTGACAAGCTTGAACACCCAGAGTATAGTCTGACATACATTTACACCCAGAGTATAGCCTGACAAGCTTGTACACCCAGAGTATAGTCTGACATACATTTACACCCAGAGTATAGCCTGACAAGCTTGTACACCCAGAGTATAGCCTGACAAGCTTGTACACACAGAGTATAACCTGACATACATTTACACCCGTAGTATAACCTGACATACATTTACACCCAGAGTATAGCCTGACAAGCTTGTACACCCAGAGTATAGCCTGACAAGCTTGTACACCCAGAGTATAGCCTGACAAGCTTGTACACCCAGAGTATAGCCTGTAAAGCTTGTACACCCGGAGTATAGCCTGACATACATTTACACCCAGAGTATAGCCTGACAAGCTTGTACACCCAGAGTATAGCCTGACATACATTAACACCCAGAGCATAGCCTGACAAGCTTGTACACCCAGAGTATAGTCTGACATACATTTACACCCGTAGTATAACCTGACATACATTTACACCCAGAGTATAGCCTGACAAGCTTGTACACCCAGAGTATAGCCTGACATACATTTACACCCAGAGCATAGCCTGACAAGCTTGTACACCCAGAGTATAGTCTGACATACATTTACACCCAGAGTATAGCCTGACAAGCTTGTACACCCAGAGTATAGCCTGACAAGCTTGTACACCCAGAGTATAGTCTGACATACATTTACACCCAGAGTGTAGCCTGACAAGCTTGTACACCCAGAGTATAGTCTGACATACATTTACACCCAGAGTATAGCCTGACAAGCTTGTACACCCAGAGTATAGCCTGACAAGTTTGTACACCCAGAGTATAGTCTGACATACATTTACACCCAGAGTATAGCCTGACAAGCTTGTACACCCGGAGTATAGTCTGACATACATTAATTACACCCAGAGCATAGCCTGACAAGCTTGTACACCCAGAGTATAGTCTGACATACATTTACACCCAGAGTATAGCCTGACAAGCTTGTACACTCAGAGTATAGCCTGACAAGCTTGTACACCCAGAGTATAGCCTGACATACATTTACACCCAGAGTATAGCCTGACAAGCTTGTACACCCAGAGTATAGCCTGACATACATTTACACCCAGAGTATAGCCTGACAAGCTTGTACACCCGGAGTGTAGTCTGACATACATTAATTACACCCAGAGTATAGCCTGACAAGCTTGTACACCCAGAGTATAGCCTGACAACTTGTACACCCAGAGTATAGTCTGACATACATTTACACCCAGAGTATAGCCTGACAAGCTTGTACACCCAGAGTATAGCCTGACATGCATTTACACCCAGAGTATAGCCTGACAAGCTTGTACACCCAGAGTATAGTCTGACATACATTTACACCCAGAGTATAGCCTGACAAGCTTGTACACCCGGAGTATAGCCTGACATGCATTTACACCCAGAGTATAGTCTGACAAGCTTGTACACCCGGAGTATAGTCTGACATACATTTACACCCAGAGTATAGCCTGACAAGCTTGTACACCCGGAGTATAGCCTGACATGCATTTACCCCCAGAGTATAGCCTGACAAGCTTGTACACCCAGAGTATAGTCTGACATACATTCACACCCAGAGTATAGCCTGACAAGCTTGTACACCCAGAGTATAGCCTGACAAGCTTGTACACCCAGAGTATAGCCTGACATACATTTACACCCAGAGTGTAGCCTGACATACATTTACACCCAGAGTATAGCCTGACAAGCTTGTACACCCAGAGCATAGCCTGACAAGCTTGTACACCCGGAGTATAGTCTGACATACATTTACACCCAGAGTATAGCCTGACAAGCTTGTACACCCAGAGTATAGTCTGACAAGCTTTTACACCCAGAGTATAGCCTGACAAGCTTCTACACCCAGAGTATAGCCTGACATACATTTACACCCAGAGTATAGCCTGACAAGCTTGTACACCCAGGGTATAGCCGGACAAGCTTGTACACCCAGAGTATAGCCTGACATACATTTACACCCAGAGTATAGCCTGACAAGCTTGTACACCCAGAGTATAGTCTGACATACATTCACACCCAGAGCATAGCCTGACAAGCTTGTACACCCAGAGTATAACCTAACATACATTTACACCCAGAGTATAGCCTGACAAGCTTGTACACCCAGAGTATAGTCTGACAAGCTTGTACACCCAGAGTATAGCCTGACATACATTCACACCCAGAGCATAGCCTGACAAGCTTGTACACCCAGAGTATAGCCTGACATACATTTACACCCAGAGTATAACCTGACATACATTCACACCCAGAGTATAACCTGACATACATTCACACCCAGAGCATAGCCTGACAAGTTTGTACACCCAGAGTATAGCCTGACATACATTTACACCCAGAGTATAGCCTGACAAGCTTGTACACCCAGAGTATAGTCTGACATACATTTACACCCAGAGTATAGCCTGACAAGCTTGTACACCCAGAGTATAGCCTGACATACATTTACACCCAGAGCATAGCCTGACAAGCTTGTACACCCAGAGTATAGTCTGACAAGCTTGTACACCCAGAGTATAGCCTGACAAGCTTGTACGCCCAGAGTATAGCCTGACATACATTTACACCCAGAGTATAGCCTGACATACATTTACACCCAGAGCATAGCCTGACAAGCTTGTACACCCAGAGTATAGCCTGACAAGCTTGTACACCCAGAGCATAGCCTGACAAGCTTGTACACCCAGAGTATAGCCTGACATACATTTACACCCAGAGTATAGCCTGACATACATTTACACCCAGAGCATAGCCTGACAAGCTTGTACACCCAGAGTATAGCCTGACAAGCTTGTACACCCAGAGCATAGCCTGACAAGCTTGTACACCCAGAGTATAGCCTGACAAGCTTGTACACCCAGAGTATAGCCTGACATACATTTACACCCAGAGTATAGCCTGACATACATTTACACCCAGAGTATAGCCTGACAAGCTTGTACACCCAGAGTATAGTCTGACATACATTTACACCCAGAGTATAGCCTGACAAGCTTGTACACCCAGAGTATAGCCTGACAAGCTTGGACACCCAGAGTATAGTCTGACAAGCTTGTACACCCAGAGTATAGTCTGACATACATTTACACCCAGAGTATAGTCTCACAAGCTTGTACACCCAGAGTATAGTCTGACAAGCTTGTACACCCGCAGTATAGTCTGACATACATTTACACCCAGAGTATAGCCTGACAAGCTTGTACACCCAGAGTATAGTGTGACATACATTTACACCCAGAGTATAGCCTGACAAGCTTGTACACCCGGAGTATAGTCTGACATACATTAATTACACCCAGAGTATAGCCTGACAAGCTTGTACACCTAGAGTATAGCCTGACAAGCTTGTACACCCAGAGTATAGTCTGACATACATTTACACCCAGAGTATAGCCTGACAAGCTTGTACACCCAGAGTATAGCCTGACATACATTTACACCCAGAGCATAGCCTGACAAGCTTGTACACCCAGAGTATAGCCTGACATGCATTTACACCCAGAGTATAGCCTGACAAGTTTGTACACCCGGAGTATAGCCTGACATGCATTTACACCCAGAGTATAGTCTGACAAGCTTGTACACCCGGAGTATAGTCTGACATACATTTACACCCAGAGTATAGCCTGACAAGCTTGTACACCCAGAGTATAGCCTGACATGCATTTACACCCAGAGTATAGCCTGACAAGCTTGTACACCCAGAGTATAGTCTGACATACATTCACACCCAGAGTATAGCCTGACAAGCTTGTACACCCTGAGTATAGCCTGACAAGCTTGTACACCCAGAGTATAGCCTGACATACATTTACACCCAGAGTATAGCCTGACAAGCTTGTACACCCAGAGTATAGTCTGACATACATTCACACCCAGAGTATAGTCTGACAAGCTTGTACACCCAGAGTATAGCCTGACATACATTTACACCCAGAGTATAGCCTGACAAGCTTGTACACCCAGAGTATAGTCTGACATACATTCACACCCAGAGTATAGCCTGACAAGCTTGTACACCCGGAGTATAGCCTGACATGCATTTACACCCAGAGTATAGCCTGACATGCATTTACACCCAGAGTATAGCCTGACAAGCTTGTACACCCAGAGTATAGTCTGACATACATTCACACCCAGAGTATAGCCTGACAAGCTTGTACACCCAGAGTATAGTCTATACATTTACACCCAGAGTATAACCTGACATACATTTACACCCAGAGTATAGCCTGACAAGCTTGTACACCCAGAGTATAGCCTGACATACATTTACACCCAGAGTGTAGCCTGACATACATTTACACCCAGAGTATAGCCTGACAAGCTTGTACACCCAGAGCATAGCCTGACAAGCTTGTACACCCGGAGTATAGTCTGACATACATTTACACCCAGAGTATAGCCTGACAAGCTTGTACACCCAGAGTATAGTCTGACAAGCTTGTACACCCAGAGTATAGTCTGACAAGCTTGTACACCCAGAGTATAGCCTGACATACATTTACACCCAGAGTATAGCCTGACAAGCTTGTACACCCAGGGTATAGCCTGACAAGCTTGTACACCCAGAGTATAGCCTGACATACATTTACACCCAGAGTGTAGCCTGACATACATTTACACCCAGAGTATAGCCTGACAAGCTTGTACACCCAGAGCATAGCCTGACAAGCTTGTACACCCGGAGTATAGTCTGACATACATTTACACCCAGAGTATAGCCTGACAAGCTTGTACACCCAGAGTATAGCCTGACAAGCTTGTACACCCAGAGTATAGTCTGACATACATTCACACCCAGAGCATAGCCTGACAAGCTTGTACACCCAGAGTATAACCTTACATACATTTACACCCAGAGTATAGCCTGACAAGCTTGTACACCCAGAGTATAGTCTGACAAGCTTGTACACCCAGAGTATAGCCTGACATACATTCACACCCAGAGCATAGCCTGACAAGCTTGTACACCCAGAGTATAGCCTGACATACATTTACACCCAGAGTATAACCTGACATACATTCACACCCAGAGCATAGCCTGACAAGCTTGTACACCCAGAGTATAGCCTGACATACATTTACACCCAGAGTATAGCCTGACATACATTTACACCCAGAGTATAGCCTGACATGCATTTACACCCAGAGTATAGCCTGACAAGCTTGTACACCCAGAGTATAGCCTGACAAGCTTGTACACCCAGAGTATAGCCTGACAAGCTTGTACACCCAGAGTATAGCCTGACATGCATTTACACCCAGAGTATAGCCTGACAAGCTTGTACACCCAGAGTATAGCCTGACAAGCTTGTACACCCAGAGTATAGCCTGACAAGCTTGTACACCCAGAGTATAGCCTGACATACATTTACACCCAGAGCATAGCCTGACAAGCTTGTACACCCAGAGTATAGCCTGACATGCATTTACACCCGTAGTATAACCTGACATACATGTACACCCGGAGTATAACATGATATACATGTATACCCGGAGTATGACCTGACATACAAACTAAAGTATAAAATATCGATTATATTGGAAGTGATAAATTTAACCGTAAGCGCGAAGTCAAGACTTGTTAATTTATTACTAATTTCTTTTTCTTAGAAGGTGTTGTATCATTATGATATTTGTATGTTTTCTGAATTGCCATAAAACTAAAAACGATTTACAAGATGATTTATTGAATTATATAATTCTGCTCCACTAAGCAAAGACACAACTGACGGCCGCTGGCTCCACTAAGCACAGGCACAACTGACGGCCTTTGAATCCTGAAATAAAAACAAAAAAATCCCAATTGAATTGTAATTCACAAAGATATCAATATTTCCACCACTTGTATTATTCATTTTTCGCCGATGTACTCTGTTCTATAAAGGCAATTATAATTACATTTGCACATTTGTCATTGCCCATACTTTTTTGTCATTGCCCATACGTATTTGTCATTACCCATACTTATTTGTCATTACCAATACTTATTTGTCATTGCCCATACGTATTTGTCATTACCCATACTTATTCGTCATTACCCATACTTATTTGTCATTGCCCATACTTATTTGTCATTACCCATACTTATTTGTCGTTGCCCATACTTATTTGTCATTCCCCATACTTATTTGTCATTACCCATACTTATTTGTCATTACCCATACCTATTTGTCATTGCCCATACTTATTTCTCATTACCCATACTTATTTGTCATTGCCCATACTTATTTGTCATTACCCATACTTATTTGTCATTACCCATACTTATTTGTCGTTGCCCATACTTATTTGTCATTCCCCATACTTATTTGTCATTACCCGTACTTATTAATCATTACCCATACTTATTTGTCATTCCCGATACTTATTTGTCATTACCCATACTTATTTGTCATTACCCATACTTATTTGTCGTTGCCCATACTTATTTGTCATTCCCCATGCTTATTTGTCATTACCCATACTTATTTGTCATTACCCATACCTATTTGTCATTGCCCATACTTATTTCTCATTACCCATACTTATTTGTCATTGCCCATACTTATTTGTCATTACCCATACTTATTTGTCATTACCCATACTTATTTGTCGTTGCCCATACTTATTTGTCATTACCCGTACTTATTTGTCATTAACCATACCTATTTGTCATTGCCCATACTTATTTCTCATTACCCATACTTATTTGTCATTACCAATACTTATTTGTCATTACCCATACTTATTTGTCATTACCCATACTTATTTGTCGTTGCCCATACTTATTTGTCATTACCCGTACTTATTTGTCATTACCCGTACTTATTTGTCATTACCCGTACTTATTTGTCATTGCCCGTACTTATTTGTCATTCCCCATACTTATTTGTCATTCCCCATACTTATTTGTCATTACCCGTACTTATTTGTCATTACCCATACTTATTTGTCATTCCCCATACTTATTTGTCATTACCCATACGTATTTGTCATTACCCATACTTATTTGTCATTGCCCATACGTATTTGTCATTACCCATACGTATTTGTCATTACCCATACTTATTTGTCATTACCAATACTTATTTGTCATTGCCTATACTTATTTGTCATTACCCATACTTATTTGTCATTTCCTATACTTATTTATCATTGCCCATACTTATTTGTCATTGCCCATACTTATTTGTCATTACCCATACTTATTTGTCATTACCCATACTTATTTGTCATTACCCATACTTATTTGTCATTGCCCATACGTATTTGTCATTACCCATACTTATTTGTCATTCCCCATACTTATTTGTCATTACCCGTACTTATTAATCATTACCCATACTTATTTGTCATTACCCATACTTATTTGTCATTGCCCATACTTATTTGTCATTCCCCATACTTATTTGTCATTACCCATACTTATTTGTCATTACCCGTACTTATTTGTCATTACCCGCACTTATTTGTCGTTGCCCATACTTATTTGTCATTACCCATACTTATTTGTCATTACCCATACTTATTTGTCATTACCCGCACTTATTTGTCATTACCCATACTTATTTGTCATTACCCATACTTATTTGTCATTACCCGTACTTATTTGTCATTACCCATACTTATTTGTCATTGCCCATACTTATTTGTCATTACCCATACTTATTTGTCATTGCCCATACTTATTTGTCATTACCCATACTTATTTGTCATTGCCTATACTTATTTGTCATTTCCTATACTTATTTGTCATTTCCTATACTTATTTGTCATTTCCTATACTTATTTGTCATTACCCGCACTTATTTGTCGTTGCCCATACTTATTTGTCATTACCCATACTTATTTGTCATTGCCCATACTTATTTGTCATTACCCATACTTATTTGTCATTCCCCATACTTATTTGTCATTACCCGTACTTATTTGTCATTACCCATACTTATTTGTCATTTCCCATACTTATTTGTCATTGCCCATACTTATTTGTCATTACCCGCACTTATTTGTCGTTGCCCATACTTATTTGTCATTACCCATACTTATTTGTCATTGCCCATACTTATTTGTCATTACCCATACTTATTTGTCATTACCCGTACTGATTTGTCATTACCCATACTTATTTGTCATTCCCCATACTTATTTGTCATTACCCATACTTATTTGTCATTACCCATACTTATTTGTCATTGCCCATACTTATTTGTCATTGCCCATACTTATTTATCATTGCCCATACTTATTTGTCATTGCCTATACTTATTTGTCTTTACCCATACTTATTTGTCATTTCCTATACTTATTTATCATTGCCCATACTTATTTGTCATTACCCATACTTATTTGTCATTGCCCATACGTATTTGTCATTACCCATACTTATTTGTCATTGCCTATACTTATTTGTCATTACCCATACTTATTTGTCATTTCCTATACTTATTTATCATTGCCCATACTTATTTGTCATTGCCCATACTTATGTGTCATTGCCCATACTTATTTGTCATTACCCATACTTATTTGTCATTACCCATTACCCATACTTATTTGTCATTACCCATACTTATTTGTCATTACTTATACTTATTTGTCATTGCCCATACGTATTTGTCATTACCCATACTTATTTGTCATTCCCCATACTTATTTGTCGTTGCCCATACTTATTTGTCGTTGCCCATACTTATTTGTCATTCCCCATACTTATTTGTTATTACCCATACTTATTTGTCATTCCCCATACTTATTTGTCATTACCCATACTTATTTGTCATTCCCCATACTTATTTGTCATTGCCCATACTTATTTGTCATTACCCATACTTATTTGTCATTACCCATACTTATTTGTCGTTGCCCATAATTATTTGTCATTACCCATACTTATTTGTCATTAACCGTACTTATTTGTCATTACCCATACTTATTTGTCATTACCCATACTTATTTGTCATTGCCCATACTTATTTGTCATTACCCGTACTTATTTGTCATTACCCATACTTATTTGTCATTCCCCATACTTATTTGTCATTACCAATACTTATTAATCATTACCCATACTTATTTGTCATTACCCATACTTATTTGTCATTACCCATACTTATTTGTCATTACCCATACTTATTTGTCATTACCCGTACTTATTTGTCATTACCCGTACTTATTTGTCATTACCCATACTTATTTGTCATTCCCCATACTTATTTGTCATTACCCATACTTATTTGTCGTTGCCCATACTTATTTGTCATTACCCATACTTATTTGTCATTACCCATACTTATTTGTCATTACCCATACTTATTTGTCATTACCCATACTTATTTGTCATTACCCGTACTTATTTGTCATTACCCATACTTATTTGTCATTCCCCATACTTATTTGTCATTCCCCATACTTATTTGTCATTACCCATACTTATTTGTCATTGCCCATACTTATTTGTCATTACCCATACTTTTTTGTCATTCCCCATACTTATTTGTCATTGCCCATACTTATTTGTCATTACCCATACTTATTTTTCGTTGCCCATACTTATTTGTCGTTGCCCATACTTATTTGTCATTCCCCATACTTATTTGTTATTACCCATACTTATTTGTCATTCCCCATACTTATTTGTCATTACCCATACTTATTTGTCATTACCCATACTTATTTGTCATTACCCGTACTTATTTGTCATTACCCATACTTATTTGTCATTCCCCGTACTTATTTGTCATTACCCATACTTATTTGTCATTACCCATACTTATTTGTCATTACCCATACTTATTTGTCATTGCCCATACTTATTTGTCATTCCCCATACTTATTTGTTATTACCCATACTTATTTGTCATTCCCCATACTTATTTGTCATTACCCATACTTATTTGTCATTACCCATACTTATTTGTCATTACCCATACTTATTTGTCATTGCCCATACTTATTTGTCATTACCCGTACTTATTAATCATTACCCATACTTATTTGTCATTACCCATACTTATTTGTCATTGCCTATACTTATTTGTCATTACCCGTACTTATTTGTCATTACCCATACTTATTTGTCATTCCCCATACTTATTTGTCATTGCCCATACTTATTTGTCATTACCCATACTTATTTGTCGTTGCCCATACTTATTTGTCGTTGCCCATACTTATTTGTCATTCCCCATACTTATTTGTTATTACCCATACTTATTTGTCATTCCCCATACTTATTTGTCATTACCCATACTTATTTGTCATTCCCCATACTTATTTGTCATTCCCCATACTTATTTGTCATTGCCCATACTTATTTGTCATTACCCATAACTTATTTGTCATTACCCATACTTATTTGTCATTACCCATACTTATTTGTCATTCCCCATACTTATTTGTCATTGCCCATACTTATTTGTCATTACCCATAATTTATTTGTCATTACCCGTACTTATTTGTCATTACCCATACTTATTTGTCATTCCCCATACTTATTTGTCATTACCCATACTTATTTGTCATTACCCATACTTATTTGTCATTACCCATACTTATTTGTCATTAACCGTACTTATTTGTCATTACCCATACTTATTTGTCATTACCCGTACTTTTTTATCGTTACCCATACTTATTTGTCATTACCCATACTTATTTGTCATTACCCATACTTATTTGTCATTACCCATACTTATTTATCATTACCAATACTTGTTAATACTTATTAATCATTACCCATACTTATTTGTCATTACCCATACTTATTTGTCATTGCCCATACTTATTTGCCATTACCCATACTTATTTGTCATTACCCATACTTATTTGTCATTGCCCATACTTATTTGTCATTACCCATACTTATTTGTCATTACCCATACTTATTCGTCATTACCCATACTTATTTGTCATTACCCATACTTATTTGTCATTACCCATACTTATTTGTCGTTGCCCATACTTATTTGTCATTACCCATACTTATTTGTCATTGCCCATACTTATTTGTCATTGCCCATACTTATTTGTCAATACCCATACTTATTTGTCATTGCCCATACTTATATGTTCGGTTAACATCCTCTGTTATATTGTGATGTTGCCAAAAATAATTTAAAGCAAACATTGACTTACAATACGAGTCTCACAAATAGCATTTGGCGCAGTGATAGTTCCACAGTTCGAAACAGTAGGAGTAGCACCAGTCAATGTGGCACATTCCAAGTTACCACCATCCGCTGAAAATGCACAACAATGCTATTGATGACCAAATTATCAAACATCATGTTACTTCAATTTTCCCTGTGCTAATTAAGAAATAATTCACGAGGCTGTGGTTTATCATTGTTTTACAACGGGGTGACCATTTAATGCAACATGCTAAAAACTACACTCCTGGGCATTTTACTACTTTAGGAGCGGTGATTTATTTAATTTATTTCTTATTTGATGACCCTGTTCTATGACTTTAAAATGCGCTAGTTCGAAAAATGTTTTTCATGGTATGTGAAGCACATTAATTAGATCAGTAAGTATATATATTCAATCCTTACGGCAAATTATATTGCAATACAGTTTATGTAAACTTTGCTACATACTGGCTGTTAGAGTTACTCCATTAGCGGCCGCATTGCTGTTGACGCCAACCATATTTCCTGCCGAATTCTCACTATACCCAATAAAAAATGCTCCACCTAACGCTGATAAATACAAATAAAATAAGATATAAACAATTGTACATCCGATACTGATAAGAATAAATAGAATAATTACACCTCATATTAAAATGCTGGCTTTTGATTGGTCAATAGACAGTTATATCTTTTACACATTTCCACATTTCTACCGTTGGTAGGGAAGTGTGCTTCGATTTTGACATCAACGGTGTATTGGGCAAAACAGTACCCTCTGGTATTTGCTAATTACGCAGCTCCTAAAGTGTGCTAAGTCGCTTACTATTTTCGTGTTTCTGCAGACGTGATTATGTTTTTTTTCGCGAGATCACACCAGATCACTCCATAGGTTAATGTTTGTACACGGAATCATCAGTGTCATTGTTCATGTATTGCCGAGTTATGATGCCAAGTTATGACTTTTTTTCCAGTAATGCTTCCTAGTCGTTAAAGACCTACCGTATACCCAGTCATTTTATCGGTAGAAAATAATATAAAAGGCTCCTAATAATTAAAAATGGATTTAATTCATGCCTATTTCGTGAAAAAATTGCCGGTATGTCACACACAGCTTGTAGTTTGTTTCAGACATTTACGAATTATTGGTGGGTATGGTATTGACGAATTATTGGTGGGTATGGTATTGACGAATTATTGGTGGGTATGGTATTGATGAATTATTGGTGGGTATGGTATTGACGAATTATTGGTGGGTATGGTATTGACGAATTATTGGTGGGTATGGTATTGACGAATTATTGGTGGGTATGGTATTGACGAATTATTGGTGGGTATGGTATTGACGAATTATTGGTGGGTATGGTATTGACGAATTATTGGTGGGTATGGTATTGACGAATTATTGGTGGGTATGGTATTGACGAATTATTGGTGGGTATGGTATTGACGAATTATTGGTGGGTATGGTATTGACGAATTATTGGTGGGTATGGTATTGACGAATTATTGGTGGGTATGGTATTGATGAATTATTGGTGGGTATGGTATTGACGAATAAGTAGTGCTTATGATATTTTTAAAAGAATTATTGGGCGCTTATGATATTTAAGAATTGTTAGCAGTTAATACTTGTGGATAAGAGAATTGTTGGGATTTATGCTACAGTTATCTATACAAATTATTGGGGTTATTTGGTATTACTGAATTATTGGTGGTTATTTTTTAGTGGTTATAGTATTCACGATTTTATTTAACAAAATATTAAATAAACAAATATTGATAATCCTCTAAAGTAACATGCTGTACATGCTATAACATGTATTTGGACTGCGAAGTAAAATGTTTGGGTGATGTGTAAATACATGTATGTACCTGTTAAAAAGGTCGTTACAGCTGCTGATTCACCTGCATTGGTAAACTCTGCCAGAGTGCCTCCCTTGGCATAACACGCAGCCTAATACAAAAATATGTACACAGATTATATAGTACTAAACACTGACGAATAGAACAACAGTATTACAAGAACCGAGGTATATTATTGCATAAGGTTGCTTGTAAAAAAAATAAGTCCTGTTTAATATAGATAAACAACATGCAAAGGTAAATAACAATGAACGAACACAAACACAGTAAACAACTTCTACTTGGATTAGCTGAAATGAATCATAATGATGCGACGTTCCTGCACAACATGTGGCATTCGGCGTGTTACTCAATGTTATGGTGAACACCAGTAAATGTGTAACGATGCATAAGGTACGGAAAGAAATAACGGTAGTTAAAAGCTCATTCATATTTGTAACAGACAATCCATCATTACGTCAACCATATTGTCTTCACTGTTTAAGCAGAATCGTCATCAGCACCACTGAATCTTCCTCCCCGACAATTTCTTCCTCCCCGACAATCTTCCTCCCCGACAATCTTCCTCCCCAATCTTCCTCCCCGACAATCTTCCTCCCCAATCTTCCTCCCCGACAATTTCGTTCGTTGTTTGTTTGCATAGGGTTTAACGCCAAATCCAGTAATTTGTCAGCTATATCATGGCGTCCATGTTTTTTTGGGGGGGGGAGGGGGAGGAAACTTAGGTATCCGGTTAAAACCATGACAGGAAAATTGTCAATCCTTGTCAATTAAAGTTGGAGACGGGCATGCTATGCCCGAATATAAATATGAAGTTGACAATTGCAGAGTTAAACGCGTCTTATCTGTCCTACAATATGGATCTTACTCAGGTCCTCATAGTTAGAACGTCATTCGTTGGGAAAGATATTACGTCATCTATAAGATATTACGTCATCTATAAAGAATTAAAGTTGAAATTCTTCTTGTTTTTCGTTTCTAGCTCCTGCTTGAAGTTTTTCTCATAAGAACGTATTAATAGAAGTATAAAATATACGATTAATACATAATAGTAAATGTATTGACTGATAACCGCAAAGAACAAATAATGGTTGTCGGTCATACAGTCCATCCTTTCGAAGATGTAGAAAGTTAAATGACCTGGATCTAAATCATTTCAAGAGATCTTTTTTATTGCTCTGGGTATTGAGGACGGTTCCCAGACTTGACCCACAGTGCGTCAATAACTGACGGATTTGTGATGCACTCACGTTTGGGGGGAGGGGATGTCAGGTTATAATACTTAAAGCTTGCCCGCAGAACATAGTGGGTGTCGGGTTTGGAGAGCGCTACGATCATTGCACTTTAAGGACCACTTTGGTAAATGTCGAAAAGTATACGCTCATTGTAGCCACTACAAAAGGGCAAACCGAATACTCCATACTTTTCGTCTTTAAAAGCCAGATCTTTATCATGTCCTTTTAGAATATCTATCATATCTGTAAAGGTACCTGTCATTATCCTAACACGTAAGCAATTGTTACACACTGCAATTATAGCCAATGTATACTAACACTATACCAGTTCAATAAGTAAATGCGATCTATTGTATTTACCCAAATCAATGAAGATAAATGGTGTTAAACGACAATCCTGAAAGGTTTTATGCATTAACAATACACCAGTGAACGAACACTCACCTTTGCGTTACCAAAAAGTGCAGGTGCTGCAACTGTTGCAACTCCATAGCACTTAGTGAGTATACCAGTAGTACTCCCAAGCCTCTCAAAGCCCGCCGGACAGGTTGGCGCAGGGGTGCATGCTGAATATACAAGAATAATAAATAAACTTTAACTTACCTATTATTGAAGAATTGATTATCACTTATTATTTCATATAAGTAAAATTATGTTTGTTTCAATTAATCTACAGTAATATGACATGAGGGCATTATCACGCTGTAATTTGTAAAAAATAAAAAAAAATATATGCATGTACAACCTAAATGAAGAAACAAATGTCATATAAAGTTTAGAAAACGAACAGTATAAAAATACCGGAGTTATATATCATGATACTTATATTTAATTCATACAGCAAACAGCTACCAATAAAATAATAATTGTCTGAAACACGTCGTTTCTTAATTCTTCAATGAAATAAGTATAATAGATGCTTATATAGCTGGCATTGTCATGCTACTTCACAGCACTGGGGACAGTGGTATTGGCTTCAACATTGATAATACCCTCACCTTTGGCTCGGACATTATCGATGTTTCAGGCAATACCACTCTCCCTTGTGCAGTTAAGATATCATGACAATGCACTCTATATAAGAAATTATTTTACACGCTGTTTGATAAGTTTTAGATATTTTGGTTTCATATTTGACTTATTTGATATCTACTAAGTACACGAGAAATGATTTAAAAGGCAACTTACCGCCAATCCAGGTTTATCAGACCTCTATCAACCAGCTTATCACGAATAATCAAAAAATATTTTCACATTTTAAGACTTGTCACTTATTGTATGTAACAAACGTAAACACCAGCTTGAAGTTTCGCTTGATGCGTTAATTTTCTTAATATTTTCTTAACAGTAATGCATGATATTTAATATACAAAAAAGCTAACACCGGCGATAATCAGCAGACACTAAAATACAGTATACAAACAGATAACCCCAACAATAATCAGTATAGAAAAAAGACAACCCCAGCAATAATCAGTATAGAAACAGATAAACCCAGCAATAATCAGTATAGAAACAGATGAACCCAGCAATAATCAGTATAGAAAACAGAGAACCACAGGCCAGCAATAATCAGCATAGAAACAGAGAACCCCAGCAATAATCAGTATAGAAAACAGAGAACCACAGGCCAGCAATAATCAGCATAGAAACAGAGAACCACAGGCCAGCAATAATCAGCATAGAAACAGAGAACCCCAGCAATAATCAGTATAGAAACACATAACCCCAGAATCAGTATAGAAACAGAGAACCCCAGCAATAATCAGTATAGAAAACAGATAACCCCAGCAATAATCAGTATAGAAAACAGAGAACCCAAGCATTAATCAGTATAGAAACAGAGAACCCCAGCAATAATCAGTATAGAAAACAACCGATAACCCCAACAATAATCAGTATACAAACAGATAACCCCAACAATAATCAGTATACAAACAGATAACCCCAACAATAATCAGCATACAAGACAAATAACCCCATCAATAATCTGTATAGAAACAGGCAAAGCCAGGAATAATCAGTATAGAAAACAGATAACTCCAACAATAATCAGTATACACAACAGAGAACCGCAGCAATAATCAGTTTAGAAAACAGAGAACCACAGCAATAATCAGAATACAAACAGATGACCCAAGCAATAATCAGTATACAAACAGATGACCCCAGAAATAATCAGTATAGAAAACAGATAAACCCAGCAATAATCAGTATACAAACAGATGACCCCGGCAATAATTAGTATAGCAAACAGATAACCTAAGCAATTATCCGTATACAGAATAGAGAACCGCCGCAATAATCAGTATAGAAAACAGAGAACCACAGCAATAATCAGCATACAGATAACCCAAGCAATAATCAGTATCCAAAATAGATAACCCCAGCAATAATCAGTATAGTAAACAGATAACCCCAACAATAATCAGTATACATAAAAGAGAACCCCAGCAATAATCAGTATAGAAAACCGAGAACCAAGCAACAATCCGCATAGAAAACAGATAAACCCAGCAATACTCAGTATACAGAACAGAGAACCGCAGCAATAATCAGTATAGAAAACAAATAACCCCAGCAATAATCAGCATAGAAACAGATAACCCCAGGAATCATTAGTATAGAAACAGATAAACCCAGCAATAATCAGCATAGAAACAGATAACCCCAGGCACAATTAGTATAGAAAACAGAGAACCCAAGCAATAATCAGCATAGAAACAGATAACCCCAGCAATAATCAGTATCCAGAACAAAGAACCCAAGCAATTATAATATTTTAAACAGATAACCCCAGCAATAATCAGCATAGAAACAGAAAACACCAGCAATAATCAGTATACAAACAGAGAACGCCAGCAATAATCAGTATAGAAAACAGATAAACCCAACAATAATCAGTATAGAAAACAGAGAACCCCAGCAATAGTCAGTATACAAACAGAGAACGCCAGCAATAATCCGTATACAAAACAGAGAACCTCAGCAATAATAAGTATACAAAATATAGAAAACAGAGAACCTCAGCAATAATCGGTATATTAAACAGATAAACCCCGGCAATAATCAGTATAGGAAACAAGGAACCACATCAATAATCAGTATACCAACAGATAACCCAAGCAATAATCAGTATACAACCTAGCAATAATCATTACACAGAACAGAGAACAGAGAACCACAGCAATAATCAGTATACACTGACACGCCACAGTTCCTGCTCCAGTTGCCCCTGTCGTACCTGAAGCTCAAGAAAGGTCTAGCAGAAGTAGCAATTGAAATTGGCGTGTAATTGATTTGTGAACGTTGTTTCATACAAAACAGATAACGGCGGCAATAATAAGTATACACTGAAATAACTTACTTGTAGCTGTTGGGCAAGTCGTTGTCACGATCGCAGTACATGGTGGACATGTAATTGGAGGTGTAATTGGAGGCGTTGCGCCTCCAGCAAAACCTAACAGAAGCAATAAACCCAGCAAGGGCACTGCAAAATACAAAATTGTGTATTGTAAATAAGTGTTTATTAAACTATCTTTAAAACTATTTTACTAAGTGTATAAATCTCTATTAGGAAGTACCGAGGAACCAACATATATATTCATGTTTGTTTTTCTGTTCTTAAGATAACAATGCCCACATACATGTATGTGTGTATGATTTTAATTGTAAAGACGATTATAAATATGGCTTTCTAACATATCCAGAGATTTTCTATATAAATATTATGATGGTAGTTTTCCAAAATTTGCAGTAACTAAAGAACTACTTCTATTCCCATAAGAAACCGACTAACTGTTCTATAATCCTACAATCATTAAATTTGATGGATAAGCAAAGTGTTTCCTTTGTCTGTTTAGTAATACGAGTCGCCTGGAAATGCTTTTTTTTATGTCTGCTTTAATATTTTATACTTGCAGGGTTAATAAAAAAATATCCTTATATTTTCAGAAATCGCAGTTTTGTATTTCAAATCGTTTCCAAGGCCAGGCGAAATCTGGGAAGACAAGGCCCACACATTGTTGTGACAGAAAGCAAAAGACAAGAAAAAACACTCGCCGGGAAAATGGTCCACATCATTCGAACCCCTAGCTACGCTACTGAAAGCTCGTAAAAATAAAACTATATTTTCTGCTAATGTACGGAGAGTTATTTAATGACGGTTTCAATTTGTTCAAACTTATATTTATCTACTACCAGATCTTTGATCCGACATGCTGAATTGTCTTCTCAGCGCTCATAATAATACTTGGTTTTATAGACGTTTTCGCCATAATGATCTATAACAACATTCTGGCAGTACCGGCATACGTTGTTTAGATCTTAGAATTTATTCGTGTTTCTTGATCTTGCGATCGGTATTACGAGTTTCTAAAACCAGACACAGCTACATCAACAGGTCTATGGCCGTCAATATGACTAAATTAATCGTCAAGGGAATTAATCTCTCAAATACGTTCAAGAATTTTCTATGAGTCATAGTGTTACCTCGTTCTGTATTAGACTTGGCCACGATTAACGACGTCTAATCCGCTATAGCTTCATCATCCAAGGTAAATCAAGAGATGAACAAAGTACTATCGTGTGACCATGGAATTATCGTAATTAATAAGTGTAAGTCTGATAGTAATCTAACTCAGCATTTTTGCATTTTTATAGTACGACAAAGTGACTTGTCATACAGTCACAGTAAGTCAAAATACAAAGGCGTATTGATACAACCATAAAATATATCTGTCCACCGCAAGCATCAGTGAGATTCGGAGACACTGCACGGCACCCATTCGCCTGCACTAACTAGTAACTAGTATTTAACAACCAATGAAACATGATTTTCTTTTACCTCCCCTTCTTACTGCTTCCTTCTCCCTCCGCCTAATCCATTCTACCGTGTTAAACAAAACCATCTGTTTAAAGGAGGAGAGCGTAAGCATAAGGCAGCTTACTGTACGTTTATAACCGCATTTGGTTACAGTCTAAAATCAAAAATTCAAGGAAAACCTCATTGTTTGTAATGCCTTATATGGAGAACACTTTATTAAAAATCCGGATGCTAAATTAACGGTACCAAATAACGAAATCGGTTCACTTTCCAACTTTAATCCAAAATTTAGTTGGTGTTCCGTATAGCAGTCTCAGTAAAGATTGGAAAACGGCGTTATCATTCCAACTTTTATAATTTTGGTTTCAAACTTCGAATTATAAAAGAGGGGGGATATAACAGTGGCTCCATCTATGAATGCCTTTTTACCTCCAGATAATTCATCGAATGATATAACTTACGTCCGATCATCGGAAGAAATCCTCCACCACCGAAATCATCACCGCTTCCAATGGGACCTACTAGCTGTGCATCAAATCCTGGCCCTGTTTGTATTATTGCGCCTTGTCCTCCGTCTGCTACAAACTGTGCATTAGTTTTAAAAACGAGGGAAATTAAGACGATAATAATTGGAATGCCCATTTCCTGAAAAAAATATAAGTAATTAATGAAAATTATTGGTATTAAATTAAATTAAAACGATAACTGCTTCTATCTTAAAACTAGACTTTCCAATGGACACCAGGAAGGACAGAGTTTACTATATCCATCTGCAAACTAACATGCCACGTCACACTAGGGATGACACAGGAAACTGAATCCACAAGATATGGCTTTCCATTGGATCTAAGGAATCCGTCTTTCACGGTATTCCATAGATGACAGAGTTAAATGAATCACCTTTCCACGGGTTTCCGGGGATGACAGAGGTAACTTAATCCACCTTTCCACGGTATATCTATAGATGACAGAGGTTACCGAATTCCACCTTTCCATGGGATTCTAAGGATGACAGAGGTAACTGAATCCACATTTCCTCGGGATTTCAGGGATGACAGAGGTAACTGAATCCACCTTTCAACGGGATTCCAGGGATAACACGTAACTCCTTCACCTTTGCACTGGATACCAGGGATGAAAGAGAAAACTAAATCCACCTTTCCGCGGCATCATAGGGATTAGCCGAATTTTACTGCCGTTATAATCCGAAGTTAGTTTTGTGATTGGTCGGATTAACGGCAGAATTCAGGCCTATTGCTTGTAATGTAGTAAATAAAAAATTCTAACTTTGGTCTATTTATGCAAAATTCAAACAAAATATTAATCTTCTTTACGTTATTAAAGCTTTAGACATTGCGAAAATAACGGGTAACGATCTTTATTGAAGGAATTTCTTTTTTCGTCTTTGAAGATGCACGTGGAAAATGCTATGTTGATAATTTTTCCGTAAATGGATAATGTAACCTAATTTTATTTATAAACGTGCAAATTTGCATACTATAACAACCATTTCGTAGTCAGAATCCAGTAATTTACATATGTATTACCCAAGATGCAACACGCCATTCATTTTCGGGTTTCTCATGCAGTAAACGTAATTAAAAAGTGACACGAATGTCAATTAATACACAACACACAGCGGGTTATTAAAAACGGCAATAACTATCATCACGTATCAATAATGATCGATTTTAAATACGAAACCGATAAAAATATGGTGACACTGTCGAAAGATATCAAGATCGACCACGTCTGAGTGTTTATGTAACTTCTTTTGGACTTCAAATTGCCGGGAGTGATTCACTCCCGCTCTGCTACATTACAAGTAACGGGACTAAATTCGTACCCTCGCTCCCCACCCCCCCAAAAAAAACAAAAAAAGGGAGGATACGATTATTCGTTCTACATAGGGATAACTGGTAGCTAAATTCTCCTTCCCACGTGGTTCCAGAGAGGACAGAGGTTACTAAATCCATCTTTCCACAGTGCATGCAAAATTATAATGCTAATTAATTGATGAGTTGCATATTTTAATATTATGGTAAATAAGGTTATTACGATTGTAGCATTACCAAATAAAACATGATACATGTATTAGGGAAGGAAAGCCAAGTTGTTCAATGTTTAAGATATCACATGCACGTTACAAGATATATAATAACATGGAATATCTTATACATTTTAATAGACATCCTTTTAACTGTTTATTTAACTCATATAAAATATCTCATTAAATATTTGGGATATGTTATACATATTAGACTTCTCATTAACTGTAAAGTACATACAGTATATGATATATCGTGAACATTAAATAAATAAAGATACCATAACATAACTAAATCTAGCAATGCAGATACGCTTTATATACTTGTTCATATGAATAAGAGTAATTTTTCCACTGGTTACCGTGTTTAGAGAATGCCACGATAATTTTTCATTACACACAAAATACCTTTTTATAGATGTCGTAAAAGGATAATTTTTCATTACACACAAAATACCTTTTTATAGATGTCGTAAAAGAGTAGGCTCATTGAGTTACAAACGGTTAAATTCTCCAACCCTATCCAACTCTTTCTACTGTGCCAGTGAAAGTTAAACATTCCAATTGATCTGTCCAACCCCCCATTGATCTGTCCCCCCTTTTCCCCAACCCTAAAAAGTTGTCGCCCTGAATATATTTGAAATTGTGTTCGCTTTATTTCTCATGAGCTACAAAATTACAGAGTTACAGAGAAAATATATATGCACAATGAGCTTAAATTTTAAAAGCACATGTATGTGAGTAATACAGACTAACCAGGACCACTCACAGTTTTAATTTTGATAAATCAACGCAGTTTTTCAAGGACAATATGGCTACTCAAGCTCATTCATTTTTTAAATTTATATAAATTCAAATTCAAATTCTTTTATTGATCATATTAAGGGTCAAATGACATATAAACCATTTATAATTAGGTGTACAATACCGACATTACAGTTAATACATATACAATATTTATTCGTACATTGTCAGAAAACATACAGTTTATTTGTACGAGCCTTAGAAACAGGCAGAAATGCGAGGCTCTGTCGAGTATTTCTTACCTGTTTTGCGGCGAGTACAAATAAATTATATATTTTCTGACATCGAACGAATATTGTTTTTATTCTGCAACCAGAAAACGTATTTTATACTAACGAAAAACATGAAACAGTACACTTCTAGCCTATTTTTGACTGGAAATTTTCGGCGGGTGGTCGAGTGATAGCTGACGTCACAAACAAAACCAGAACAGAATACTAATTATCCTTAGAAGTTAGGACAAGCAGGATATTTTGTTTATATTTTAGTGGAACGCCACTTTCTGAATTATTCACCTACGACGCATTAATAGTGGTTGTCAATACCGATATACTATCCAAGGCGATTATAGAGGACTTATGTGTAGTGGTTGTCAATACCGATATACTATCCAAGGCGATTATAGAGGACTTATGTGTAGTGGTTGTCAATACCGATATACTATCCAAGGCGATTATAGAGGACTTATGTGTAGTGGTTGTCAATACCGATATACTATCCAAGGCGATTATAGAGGACTTATGTGTAGTGGTTGTCAATACCGATACACTATCCAAGGCGATTATAGAGGACTTATGTGTAGTGGTTGTCAATACCGATATACTATCCAAGGCGATTATAGAGGACTTATGTGTAGTGGTTGTCAATACCGATACACTATCCAAGGCGATTATAGAGGACTTATGTGTAGTGGTTGTCAATACCGATATACTATCCAAGGCGATTATAGAGGACTTATGTGTAGTTGTTGTCAATACCGATATACTATCCAAGGCGATTATAGAGGACTTATGTGTTGTGGTTGTCAATACCGATACACTATCCAAGGCGATTATAGAGGACTTATGTGTTGTGGTTGTCAATACCGATATACTATCCAAGGCGATTATAGAGGACTTATGTGTAGTGGTTGTCAATACCGATACACTATCCAAGGCGATTATAGAGGACTTATGTGTAGTGGTTGTCAATACCGATATACTATCCAAGGCGATTATAGAGGACTTATGTGTAGTGGTTGTCAATACCGATATACTATCCAAGGCGATTATAGAGGACTTATGTGTAGTGGTTGTCAATACCGATATACTATCCAAGGCGATTATAAAGGACTTATGTGTAGTGGTTGTCAATACCGATATACTATCCAAGGCGATTATAGAGGACTTATGTGTAGTGGTTGTCAATACCGATATACTATCCAAGGCGATTATAGAGGACTTATGTGTAGTGGTTGTCAATACCGATATACTATCCAAGGCGATTATAGAGGACTTATGTGTAGTGGTTGTCAATACCGATATACTATCCAAGGCGATTATAGAGGACTTATGTGTTGTGGTTGTCAATACCGATATACTATCCAAGGCGATTATAAAGGACTTATGTGTAGTGGTTGTCAATACCGATATACTATCCAAGGCGATTATAAAGGACTTATGTGTAGTGGTTGTCAATACCGATATACTATCCAAGGCGATTATAGAGGACTTATGTGTAGTGGTTGTCAATACCGATATACTATCCAAGGCGATTATAGAGGACTTATGTGTAGTGGTTGTCAATACCGATATACTATCCAAGGCGATTATAGAGGACTTATGTGTAGTGGTTGTCAATACCGATATACTATCCAAGGCGATTATAGAGGACTTATGTGTTAGCATCCCAAACATTATTTTGTCAAATGTAAATTAATCTTCTAGCATATGTATAGGCAGTGGTATCGGTACACTTACGATTTTCTTGGTATATTAAAAAATAGTGTTCATTCGCAGTGCGACTATTAAAATCATTAAGAAGGAAAATACTCTTGCTAATCGTTTGTAGTTCAAGAATTTCTATTTATATTTCTGATATCGCACTTTCAGACGTATGTCATAAACTGTTCCTAATAATTTACGATCTTCTCTTAAATACATTTCTGGGAAAGACCGGGTTATCTTTCACAAGTGATAGAAATTGTATGTCTATCCGCGAGTGAAGCGCGGCGAAACGGGCGAAAAGACATAAAAAATGTCTATTAAAATTACAAAAACGACAGTTAACCAAATTAGATATGAAGTAAGAAAATTCAGAAACTTATATATACAATGTACTTTGACTAAGCAGCACATTTTCTGTTATCTTTAATGCATTGTTTAGTATTTTAATTTCGTTTAAATACTCAATACATGAGCAAAGTTGGTTATTTCGTATAACCTAACTTGGTTTGTCAGCACGTGACTAATTGTGATAAGATGTATTGATGACGTTGACTATACATGAATTCTTCCGCAAACAACAAGTGACGACACTAAAATTGTGAATTGCAAATATTATTTGATTAATTGTAAAATATTGTTCTTGTTACTTCATTTTTCTATAGAATTTAAAATATAAGATTTGTTTTCAATTGTTGGTTAGATTATTGGATATAAACGACTTTGGATCGTTTTACGCTGCAACATAAACCGCTTCGCGGTTTATTCAGCGTAAATCGACCCAAAGTCGTTTATATACAATAATCTAACCAGCAATTGAAAACAATCCTTAAATATACTTGAATACTTCAATGTAAGAATCCTATAATACGCACACTCAAGTACTGGGACCAAACTGAGAGTGTTACCAGTGCTCGACCTCAGTACGTCGCCAAGTGGTGGATAGTGGATGCCGTCTGGTTGAAGGGGGTGGGGGTGGTTGTTAGATCATTCTACAGAAAGCATGTCCACGGGTCATTGTGGGCGACGTGTTTGGAAAGTGCCACCCTCCTTCCAGCGGCAGTCACAATTTTCTATCACATCTTGAATTGATGTATTGTTTGTTAATGTGTTCTTGTCCTCTCTATTGGTGATATACTGCTTGCTGGAAGTTACTGCATTAACAGGTCCCAGCGCCATGAAACATTTCTGATCACAAATGTTTTGCTCAGCATGAGAATTTCTCAATTACCATGACAACAGAGGAAATCGAAAATTTTAATTGGATGAAATTGAGAACAACAAAAAATTTCAGCAAAGAATTTGTTAATGGAACCCAGACCAGATCATACAGATGAATAAAATCAGCTCGGTGGATATAATTTTTTCAGGGTTTATAAAACCAGATATTAACCTTTATCAAAGTCAAAAAATGTATTGATCCAAAAATTATGCATGCAATTACATACAAATACAAATAAACACTTTTGAATATTTTACGTTAGTCTCATTAAAATATAATGACTTACGCTGCTTTCTTATTTGGCCAGCTAGATGGTATCGCCAAAAAGTAGTTTTCTGTGTTTAAATATGATGCAAGTTTTATGCAAAGCATTGATTTATCCAATCATTTTTGAGAGATAACCCGGATGCGTTGTAACCTTTTTAAGTTGTTTGTATCTGTTCGTGATCTATACTGTAAAAAGGTTAATGTTCTCAAGGTAAAAACGTTTGTTACATTTTTATATCTTACTCAAAATCTGAACATTCCAGCATGTGGTGTATTGATTTGTCAAACATTCCAGCCTGTGGTGTATTGATGGGTCAATGATCATTAATATAAATTAATACTTAACTAATAGTTATTGTTTGTTTGTTTAAAGTTTAATGAAACCTTCAGCATTTTTTCAGTCTTATTATTGTGCCCAGGCTAACTGGACTAAGAAATAGGATTATATTCTAATAAGAACACAGATCTTCAAGAGGAAAACTGGAAATTGGTGTTTACTAATGTGTTTGGTCAGTAAGATCTTGCCCCAAGTCAGACTTGAACACCTGTATTGACACGAAAGTGATCATGCAATAGTCGACTATTCGGCCACTGACTGAGGCTCTTTTAAATGGATGAGGCCATTCAATTTTTATCTCTTTCGAAAATGTATAGTCGAAACGTCCTTCCTATGTAGATAAGACTGGAATTATACTGCTACCAGTTACTTTGAAAAAAAAAGGTTGAGTTTTAAGCTTCCATTTCCTATGTGGACAAGGGTATACTGGTACCATATGTAGATAACGTTGGTTTCAGTGTTTGTTTGAATGATGTTTAACGTCACTTTCAGCAATATTTCAGCTATATCAAGGCGTCCAGTTTTTATTGGGACAGGAAGCCGGAGCACCCGGATAACTGAACCCCTACGAAAAATGGCAATCCTTGTCAATTAAGATTGGAGTCGAGTACACCCTGTGAGACTCGAACCCGCAACCTCAGTGCTGACAGGACCACGTGATTAATAGTAGACGAACTACCTTAACCACTCGGCCACCGAGGCCTTTAGATAAGGTTGGAGTTATACTGCTACCATATGAAATAATCAACTTGTCTATGACATTCCTTTCTTTAAAAGGAAAAGCATCTTCCAGTTTTCTAAAAACGCCTAGTTTGGTTGGGGTTGTGGTTTGGGGGAACAGACAGACATCTCACATTTATCACGTACATTTTTTCAGAAGTATATAGAGAATATGGAGATATACTTGGATATTTAATTAACTGGAACTTTTGTATTTTTTGTTCCTAGAAAAAATATTACCACAAATTCAATACACTGCGAAAAGAACATTGCTAGTGCCTAAATTTAATATATATTTGTCGTTTCAACAATCACTCGACCCAGTTTTTCAGGTTAAATCTGATAATTCATCATATATAGATGGATCATATATATATTGATTTATATGTATACTGGTTGTAGCTAGTTATATATAGAAGACGTATATATAGGTGCATTAATCCCCAGGTAACGTTTTTCGTGCCACAAAAACAAGGTTCCTTCTGACTCATGATGTTTACACTTTTAGATCTATTTTCAAAGAAAGATCTTTCCCTTGTGATGATTGGAAAATGGTGTTTTTAATTTTTAGATTATTGCTTCAAATAGTACCATACTTGAATACTGAGTCTTTTCGATTTTTTTATGACTTTATATAACCAACAATCATATACAAGATGATTTATTGAATTATATATAATTCTGCTCAACTAAGGACAGAATCATCTGACCGCCGTTGGATCCTGAAATAAAAACACAAAGTTATATAATACTGCTCCACTAAGGACAGACACATCTGACCGCTTTTGGATCATGAAATAGAAAATCAAAAACAAATAAATAAATATTTTTTTAAAAGAAACGAACAAAGAATAATTGTTACGCAATATAGTACAATTACATCTATGTAGGATAAAGTTACTGTTAATTATATTTTTTCGCATTTTAAAACCAGTTTGTTTCAGTAGAGGTAATGTTTCTAATGGGATGATTAGTTCTAACCTGTTTAAAAGAAGACATGTACGGAAGCCTATTAGTACCATATGTGTTTTTTTTAACTTGTAATAACAACTTAGCTAACTTGTAATTACAATTTTTTTTTTTAATTTCCGTTTATATATGTAGGTTGAGTCGCGTACACTTATTCTACATCTCATTATCTTCCGACTGCTGCAGTCGGAACCTTTCCTTACAAATGAATGACGTACTTTGAATCGATATTATATAGCTGAATAATAAGTTGTTATAACAAGTTAGCTAAGTTGTTTATTTACAAGTTAGCTAAGTTGTTATTACAAGTTAGCTAAGTTGTTATTACACGTTATTAAGTTGTTATACCAAGTAAGCTAAGTTGTAATTACAAGTAAGCTAAGTTGTTATTACAAGTTATTTAAAGTTGTCATAACAAGTTAGCTAAGTTGTTATTACAAGTTAGCTAAGTTGTAATTACAAGTTATTAGGTTGTTATTACAAGTTAGCTAAGTTGTAATTACAAGTTAGCTAAGTTGTTATAACAAGTTAAAAAACACCACATATGGTACTTATATGACATGTATAAAGAAACCATGTTACTTAATTTTGAAAAAAAACCAATAAAATAAATTGACATCATTGCATTTTGTGCCATCCTCCGAAGTCAGGGGTTCTGAGTCTAAGTCCGCGTTCGCTCCATGGGTGATGATGGAGCGAACGCGGACTCAGAACCCCTGACTTGGGAGTATGATTTTTGCTAATTATGAGAAGTTTATTTTGCATATTGAAAAATAAGAAAACGTTGTTTTAGACCGTTCATTGTCAAATAAAAACATCACGATTTTAATTAGCGCTTTCTCATTGCAGATACTTTTTAAAGTTATATTGTTATAATGCCAAAATTAACGCGAACAATTAACATGGACGTCCATACTTACAATACGAGCCCGACAAACAGCACTAGCCGTATTTGCACATCCCACCGATGTAGCAGCACTGCCGGCATTCAATTGTAAACACTGGCCAGCCACTATTCGTTAGCCTTTATTACGGGCCGGCACTAAGCCGGTCCGTCATATGATATGAGTTGGAAAACGTTTCATGATTTGCTGCGAAGGTTAGATTAATTAACTGCTTTTAAATTATAATTAAAAAAAATAATGATTAGAGTTTTACCGGTGTTATTACTAAAGCATAATATATAGTATATTTTGAGATTAATGTGGTATTTTGAAATTCATTTTTTAGTTAATTATGAGTCAGCAAAAGTCGGTCACATTTTGTTTACGATGTTATTTTTAGAACATGTCTAGATCACGTCTACACGTGTACATTTGTTGATATATATTCATACTTGACAAAATACATTTAGATCTAAGTTATATAATGTATTTTACTAAAATACCAGAAATACAACGTTTAGTTAGTTGTAGGTTTTACAAAAGACGTGAAAATCGGTCACTTTGCAATGCTATTTTTAGATTAGACTGGGAACAATATTCCATGTTCGTGCAACCATGACAACGATACGGTTTACATGACATTTTACATTTATTTTTTTATTCCCAAAATAGCATATTCTATTTCTAATAAGTCGATCAAAATATAATCATAAAATCAGAGAGAATATTTAAATATTGTCGCTTCAAGCCTCTGAACGGTTACGATGTAATTGCACACTGCACGTGGCACACTAACCTACACTTTGTATTTCATTAATAGCATCTGTAGATTAATTTAGTCACTGGACACTTTTAATATGATTCTTAATATTGTTTAAAGTTTGTAGATAATAAAAATAACTTTATCAATGTTAAATTATTTGAAAATATTAAGAGAAATACATTTTCCACCATACTTATTTTCAAGGATGCATATTGTTATAAAAACACACAAACAGACATAGACAATTAGACAAATGGCTATAGAACAAAGTCATTATATAAAAGGAAGAAGATATCAACATTATAATTATATAATTATAAGAAATACATTACTTTGATAAAGAGCTACATGTCACCAATATATGTTAATTAGAGACAAATGATCATTACCATGTACCTGATGTGACAGTGGTATAAATATATATTATGTTTTTCAATCAGGTTATTTCTGTGATTTGTAAAATGAGGACAAATTGTGAAAAAAAACGAAACTCATCCCCAATATCACCAAAATTGCATGAAAACAAACAGATATATTCCTTTTTGACTATTTCTGTAACTGCACATCAATTGAAATCTACATAAAAATCAGTTAAAATTTATTTTTCTTCTATCAGTATTATTTTATGTTTAATGTGAATGTTGTAAAAATCCCAAAGTATGTGAAAGTTCTAACTTTTTATGTTTTTGTTTCAAGTTAAATAATAATTTTTTTGTTATTTATGGTTTTCATTTATTTATGGTTCTCAGTCATTAAAAAAACTACTTTATACCAAACTCTAAGTTTACACACAAATTTCAACTTTGTTGAAAATTACACCCATTTGGCACATTACATAATTTTCTACTCATCTGTAAAGTTTGTTGATTTTCTAAAATGTACTTTGGTCTAGGGTACTATGTACCATTATGCAATTTTTTGTGAGGATGTTTCTTGAATTTTTTCTCTATTTCACAATGAAATAACCTTGTTCTACATTTCATGCCTCATTGAATTAGTAAATCTGATATGACAGTGTGTATACCTGTTTGTTACCTACACCATGGAAGGAATGCTTTTACGCAGCAAACACTTGATTATTTACGGCCCGAATATTTGGTGCATGCACCAATAAAGTCTCTTGTTCTAATATGACGTGCTTTAAAGGCTTTGAGACCTCAACTGTGGTAAAAAAAAAAATGATTTATGAGCAACACGCGCTGAGAAGGGTTTTAAATGGCTGTTCCAATTAAAAAACTGTAACTCCCTCCGGAAAGCTTTTGCATATGACGTATAAATCTTATAAATAGCGACACGCGCTATAATTATCGTTGCAATATATTGTGTGTTACATTGACGTAACAGCCAGTTTATGGCGGGAAATGATGTTTTCTATAGGTACCAAAATATTATAAATGTACTGTAATTGTCTTATTAGAATAGAAATAATTCACGGAGGCTGTGATTTATCATTGTTTTACAACGGGATGACCATTTATGTCGTTATTTTATCCCTCGCTGTCGCTCGGAATAAAATAATACGACATAAATGGTCACCCCGTGGTAAAACAATGATAAACCACAGCTTCCGTGAATTATTTCCTAACTATATCCGACAATCATTTGCCTTATCACATTTACGAGTCCTGTCCAACATCCTTTGGCAATTCCTTTTATTTATCGCAAATGTGTAAAATTTGTGTTTGACTTTTGGGTGTATAAATAGAGCTTTATTGTTGGTCATGTTGAATTTCATGTCGTGAAACTGTATTCAGACAGGGTCCAAGGATGTACATTATAATAATAATTGTAAAAACCCGAATCTAATAGAGGTCTTAGGTGCTCTTGTGCTTGTATCTAATTCGAACATGCCGAACTACTTATTGTCGTATCTTTTATACATCCGACACTAATCGTATACCGAATATATTCCTTTTTATACGCCCGTCGAAGATGAGTCGTATAATGGGAACACCCATGGCGGGCGGGTGGCATCCACTGCGATGCCTGCACTCTAACTCGAACAGTTATTACCCAATCTTCATGAAACTTGGAGAAATTGTTTATGGGAATAATATATCCGCCAAGTTCGAAAACCAGCCAAATCACTTCAGCCACTTCTGAGTTACGGCCCTTTATTTATACAAAAAATGTCAAATTCGCCTTGTCTGCTCTCTAACTCGAACATGAAACTGGAGGAAAATATTTATGGGCATTTAAGCTCAGCTACGTTCGAAAACCAGGCAAATTACTTGAGCTTCTTCCGAGTTATGGCCCTTTATTTCTTTTTTTAAATAGCAAATTCGCCATGTACTCTCTCTAACTCAAAGATTTATTGTCCGATCTTCACGAAACTTGGTGAAAATGTTTATGGGCATAATATCACGGCCAAGTTCGAAAACCAAGCAAATCACTTCAGAGTTATGGCCCTTTATTTATACAAAAGATCGAACATTTCCCTTGTCCGCTTTCTAACTCAAACAGATGTTGTCCAATCTTCATGAAACTTGCAGAAAATGTTTATGGGCATAATATATCGACCAAGATTGGTAACCAGCCAAATTGTTCTAGCCATTTCAGAATTATAGCCCTTTAATTTTTGTGCACTTGTTATATATTTCATTTCAAACATTTTATTGATATAGATCAAAGGGTATTGGATAACAGGCATAGCCTATATAAATCCTATCCCAACAATTTCAAGATGGAATGTAATTAAATCTCAGATAATAAATATTCTACAGGCAACAATAATAATAGTAATCATATTTCAGTCCAGTCACAAGAAACGCATGTGTACATCTGTACTATAATTATAGGGACAATATGTAACTTTTGTGAACCCAGGTGTAAGTTAATTTTAAACAAGGTAATTCATCACTATACTGAGTACTCTGTGATAGAAGTGAATCATAATACAGTTTGTACTATTTCTATTAGTATACATAATACAAAGATTAAAGTTAATTCAATATCTATATGGGGTAACTGTCTCATTTAATAAGTTTATAAAATAAGTATTTATTGAGTACAGAGCAGAAGAAAGCTGTACATGTTGGTTTTTATTTATTTTTTTTTTCATTTGTGTTTTTGAAGAGAAGGGCAATTTTGAAAAACTGTTTTAACTGAGGAAATAGAAAAGGTATTAGTCAAGTATAGAAGAAAATAACCAAAAAGAGAAAAAAATGTATGTAATGATTAAAGAACAGTTAGGTGGATAGATAAATAAATGAACATAATGGCAAATAAATCAGCATTTTCCTCTGGAGACAGTTCCAGTGAACCATGTAGTAAAACATTTACATTTAGTATTGGTTCAAAATTTCTAAGACGGTTGAATAACAGTTTTCGGGGGTTGTCATAGAGGGGACATACATATAAATAATGAAAGTTATCTTCAATGTCACCACATGCACAAGACTTGTTATATATACAACTGTTAGAAGATGTTGACATACTCTATTGACCTATGTCTTCAATGGCAGTCAATTATTTATATTCACACTATGTTTAAATCATTTCAATAAGCTAAAAATATTGAATGATTAAATGGAAATATGTTTTCAGACCTCAAAACAACCGGGTTATACTTTTTTACGGGTATAAATAAAATCAAATTGGCACAACTCAAAAACTACAAATGGGATTGTGCTGAAAATCGAACTTGATCTTCATTTTATAGTACTTATACACTGTGAAAAAATGAAACAAAATCTGCTGACGTGTTTTTCAATTTATCATCTGGAAACCACAATCTATTGACAAAAAACTGAATTGGCCCAAGTCAAAAACTTCAAATTGGATTGTGCTGAAAACGGACGCACACTTATATACATACGGAGAGTATATTACATAACACCCCGGGGTATAAAACCTAATGCGTGAATTTTCCGTAAAATTGACTGCGTATCTTGCTTATCATATCAAATGATTCTTCGCTTAAATGAGGTGAATTATCGCTTTAATTACAAGGTTTAATGTTTCTAAAGAAATGTATTAGGTCGTTTATCTGTTTTATCTTAAGTTTGCACCGAGGCATTTTAGTGAATGATCAATGCCATGTTTTATGGTTGGTAGAGTCAATCTCCTTGATGCGATCGGTTTTGTTCTGTGTTGTGCAAGTCTTTAATGCTAACTTATCAATGATATTCACAAGTTGTAACATTGCAAAATCTTACTACTCTCAAAATTATCATGTTTTACTTTATTTGCACTTTACAATTGCGAAGTTAAAAGTTTTGGTGATGTGTAAATACACGTACCATTTACACAAGCCTGCACTTCTGTTAGTTCTGCATGCTGCACTATCGAACTCCAATAGACTGCCTCCCAGTCTGAAGTCATAACAATCTACGTAATTACAGACAAAGCGAATTACAAATTACTCTAACTGCAAAAGGTTTCTTTTAAACAAAGAAAGGAAGCCGATATCCGGTAATGACAAAAAAAAAATCGTAAATCAACAAACACGTGCATGGCCAGCAAAAAACCTACAGCAAATAAGAATGAATGAAAACACACACTTACAGAGACAAAACGACATCCACTAATTAAAGATGGTATCAACTGAGTTGCTTTGTAGTGTGCAAGGTTCCTGGTTAACATGTGACACCCAACACAGAACTGAGTATGCTTACAGTCGCCGGTATACAAGCTTTGTATGCTTAAAGTCGCCATTACAGACGGTAAGTATGCTTGTAGACGTCAGTACAGTAGCTATGTATTATATTAGTCACCAGTACAGAAGCATAATATAAGTATGCTTATTGTCGCCAGTACATAGACTAAATACAAGTAAGATCATAGTCGCCAGAACAGAAGCTAACTAAACTTATATTTGCAACCCAGCGAGAATAAATATAATTATACCTGGAATCGCCAGTGCAGAAGCTAAGTATGCTTATAGTCACCAATACAGAAGTTAAGTAAACTTATAGTCACCAGTACAGAGGGTAAGTATGCTTATAGTCACCAGTATAGAGGGTAAGTATGCTTATAGTCACTAGTACAGAGGGTAAGTATGCTTATAGTCACCAGTACAGAGGGTAAGTATGCTTATAGTCACCAGTACAGAAGCTAAGTAAACTTATAGTCGCCAGTACAGAGGGTAAGTATGCTTATAGTCACCAGTACAGAGGGTAAGTATGCTTATAGTCACAAGTACAAAGGGTAAGTATGCTTATAGTCACCAGTACAGAAGCTAAGTAAACTTATAGTCGCCAGTACAGAGGGTAAGTATGCTTATAGTCACCAGTACAGAGGGTAAGTATGCTTATAGGCGCCAGGACAGAGGGTAAGTATGCTTATAGTCGCCAGGACAGAAGCTAAGTAAACTTATAGTCGCCAGTACAGAGGGTAAGTATGCTTATAGTCGCCAGTACAGAGGGTAAGTATGCTTATAGTCGCCAGTACAGAGGGTAAGTATACTTATAGTCGCCAGTACAGAGGGTAAGTATGCTTATAGTCGCCAGTACAGAGGGTAAGTATTCTTATAGTCGCCAGTACAGAAGCTAAGTATGCTTATAGTCACCAGTACAGAGGGTAAGTATGCTTATAGTCACCAGTACAGAGGGTAAGTATGCTTATAGTCACCAGTACAGAGGGTAAGTATGCTTATAGTCGCCAGTACAGAGGGTAAGTATGCTTATAGTCACCAGTACAGAGGGTAAGTATGCTTATAGTCACCAGTACAGAGGGTAAGTATGCTTATAGTCGCCAGTACAGAGGGTAAGTATGCTTATAGTCACCAGGACAGAGGGTAAGTATGCTTATAGTCACCAGTACAGAGGGTAAGTATGCTTATAGTCGCCAGGACAGAGGGTAAGTATGCTTATAGTCGCCAGTACAGAGGGTAAGTATGCTTATAGTCACCAGTACAGAGGGTAAGTATGCTTATAGTCGCCAGTACAGAGGGTAAGTATGCTTATAGTCGCCAGGACAGAGGGTAAGTATGCTTATAGTCACCAGTACAGAGGGTAAGTATGCTTATAGTCACCAGTACAGAGGGTAAGTATGCTTATAGTCACCAGGACAGAGGGTAAGTATGCTTATAGTCACCAGTACAGAGGGTAAGTATGCTTATAGTCGCCAGTACAGAGGGTAAGTATGCTTATAGTCACCAGTACAGAGGGTAAGTATGCTTATAGTCGCCAGTACAGAGGGTAAGTATGCTTATAGGCGCCAGGACAGAAGCTAAGTAAACTTATAGTCGCCAGTACAGAGGGTAAGTATGCTTATAGTCGCCAGTACAGAGGGTAAGTATGCTTATAGTCACCAGTACAGAGGGTAAGTATGCTTATAGTCACCAGTACAGAGGGTAAGTATGCTTATAGTCACCAGTACAGAGGCTTAGTAAACTTATAGTCACCAGTACAGAGGGTAAGTATGCTTATAGTCACCAGTACAGAGGGTAAGTATGCTTATAGGCGCCAGGACAGAAGCTAAGTATGATTATAGTCGCCAGGACATAGGGTAAGTATGCTTATAGTCACCAGTACATAGGGTAAGTATGCTTACAGTCGCCAGTGCAGAAGCTAAGTATTATTATAGTCGCCAGTACAGAGGGTAAGTATGCTTATAGTCGCCAGTGAAGAAGCTAAGTATGCTTATAGTCGCCAGGACAGAAGATAAATATGCTTATAGTCACCAGTACAGAAGCTAAGTATGCTTATAGTTGCCAGGACAGAAGCTAAGTTTGCTTAAAGTCGCCAGGACAGAAGCTAAGTATGCTTATAGTCACCAGTACAGAGGGTAAGAATGCTTATAGTCACCAGTACAGAGGGTGAGAATGCTTACAGTCGCCAGTACAGATGCTAAGTTTGCTTATAGTCGCCAGTACAAAGGGTAAGTATGCTTATAGTCGCCAGTACAGAAGCTTTGTATGCTTAAAGTCGCCAGTACGGAGTATAAGTATGCTTAAAGTCGCCAGTACAGAAGCTTAGTATGCCTAAAGTCGCCAGTATAGAAGCTAAGCATGCTTATAGTCGCTAGTACAGAACTGAGTATGCTTAAAGTCACCAGTACAGACGCCTAATATAAGTATGCTTACAGTCGCCAGTACATAGGCTAAGTACGCTTATAGCCGCCAGTACAGAAGCTTAGTAAGCTGTAGTCGCTAATACAGAGGCTATAAGAATGCTTAAAGTCGCCAGTGATTACGGTAATTTTTTAGTATAACTATGCTTATAGTCGCCAGTACAGATGCTACATTATTTGTCTCTATAAACTAGTTTATTGATTCATCCTCGCTTGATTTTTTTAATCAACAGACAATAGACAACTCTAGATAGATGAAGTTCATTTCTCTTTTTTTTTAAGTATTAACGAGTTAACCCTAGAGTCGAACCCGCAAGTCGGACCAAAACCCAAAACGTGTTGCTTCGACAGGTTCGTTAATCAGACAGCATTCGGAACGTAGAAAATGTGACCTGGTCAAATGAATTAATTCCTCCAGATTTGTGGTAAGTTTTACAAAAAGTCATAAGTATAAGATAAATCATAATTGTAAGGTTTTAACCAATCAAAATCACCAGCCATAAATAATATACAGACACCAAAGAATTTCAAACATGTCATCTTGAAGTTAAAAACCAAGCAGTCCTCCAATTAATAGGAGTATGAAACTTGTATAAACTAGATAGATAAATGAAAGATATGTAAATGGATCATAAATAGCATTAGTTCTATACAACACAAAGTGACATTCTTTAAATTTGTATAGTGCTGAAAAGTCAGAAATTCGCTGCTGTCGTTTTTGAATTGGTAGTATGTCAAAAAAAAACACAAACCTTTGTTTGAAAATGTTATTTAAGGAATAATTCACTGAGGCTGTGGTTTATTATTGTTTAACAACGACAATTGCCATTTATGGCGAATGATATTATCCCGGGCGTGAATTATTTCTATTCTAGTAAACACATTACGGTAACTTACCTGTAGCCAACAACAATGTAACAAACAATATATATTGCAACGTATAATTATAGCGCGTGTCACTAATAATAAAATGAATACGTCAAATTCAATAGGTTTCCGGTGGCAATTGTAATTGAAGCGACACACTCTCCGCATCGCGTTTTGCCCCTACAATTTTTTTTACAACTGTTGTGGTCTCGAAACATTATAAAGCACTTCATATTAGAATTTATATTCTTACATGATTAAATTATTTTTAATCATATAATAAGTAAAACTATACTATAAACTTGATAAATGTCTGTATACTTTGAGTAAGCAGCACATCGTGGTTTTATCATTTTATCATATTTTATCATATATTTTCTCATGCTTAAATATTTCAGTTCACTCTAGATTTTTTTGTTTGTTTGAATGGTGTTTTAACGCCACTTTCAGAAATTTTTCAGCTATTTCATGGCGTCCAGTTTTTATTGGGGGGAGGAAGCCGGAGTACCCGGAGAGAACCCCCGACCTGCGGTAGGAAAACTGGCAATCCTTGTCAATTTAGATTGGAGTCGAGTACACCCTGCCTGCAGTGAGAATCGAACCCGCAATCTCAGTGTTGACAGACCACGTGATCAATAGTAGACGAACTACCTTGACCACTCGGCCACCGAGGCCCTTAGGTTCACTCTAGAAACCTATTTTGTAAATGTTGATGTGAACTGGCTCGTTATAGCCAAATTCTTTATTCAAATCGCCATATGTTTACCGAGGTTTTGTTATATTTAATGATCATTGTTAACTTGTTTTGATTATAGCTGAAATATTGCTTGCTTAACGTTAAGTCACATTGAATCAATCAAATATTTTAAACAAATTGTTTGATAAACCCCTATGGTGAGTTTGTATCTGATCTGTAGAGTAAATCTGGAACAGGTAACGAAGAAATTAAAGCATTCGATAAGAAAATAAAATGAAACCAAAATGTATTGTTTGTTTGAATGGTGTTGTATCACACTTTCAGCATTTTTAGGAATATCATGGCATCTGGTTTTTATTGAGGGAGGAAGCGGAGTTACCTGGAGAAAACCCCCGACCTTCTGGTAGGAAAACTGGCAATCCTTGTCAATTTGGATTGGAGTCGAGCACACCCTGCCCGTAGTGAACCCACAAAACCAGTGTTGACAGACCACGTGATCAATAGTAGACTAAATACCTTAACCACTCGGCCACCGATCGACGCTCCTCCAAACTATAAACTCAGTCATGACTTAGTATATATTACAGTTGCATTAGCATCAGAGAAAAATCTCTAAAGTATACACTCAGGAAAAAAGTTTTTGCCATTCGAAGACAATCTTTATAATAATAATAATCAATAATAATAATAATAAACTTTTACATTCTCTGACATAATAATGTCTTGTCTGTGTTATTTGTTATGTTACCGTGATTTTGTCCTGAATTACCATAAAACAAACAACCATATAAAAGATGATTTATTGAGTTATATAGTTCTGCTTTACTAAGGACAGACACATTTGACTGATGCTGGATCCCTAAAAAATAACAAAATTATATAATCCTGCTCCACTAAGGACAGACACAGTTGACCGGCCGCTGGATCCTGAAATAAAAACACAAAATGATATAATCCTGCTCCACTAAGGACAGACACAGTTGACGGCCGCTGGATCCTGAAATAAAAACACAAAATGATATAATCCTGCTCCACTAAGGACAGACACAGTTGACGGCCGCTGGAAACTGAAATAAAAGCAAAATATCTCCAGTACACTGTCATTTACTAACAATGAATAATTACTTCGTCATACAGTACATTTCGCTGTTGTAGTCACCTCTGTAGAAGACTGCTATACTATTAATAATATACTTCTAAAGTTTTAAACTAGTTTGTTATAGCTTGATAAAATTTTCCAAACTGTGTTTTTAAAATCAAATTACTAAAATTGAAAAAGTAACAAATTGGCACGATTACATCTGAAGCTCTATTTAACACATAGTAAAATAAATAACGTCAGTCCCAAATTCTGACAATATTGTTTCATTATTTATGAAGAACATTGGGCATAATTAATACTTGATTTGTCATTACCCATAATGCTTTGTCATTACCCATACTTATTTGTTCGCTTTAACCTTCCCGGTTATTTTTTTTTTTTGTTGCTAAATATCTAAATGGACATCAGCACTTACAATACGAGCCTATCAAATACCAGCACTCGCAGGAAGTGTACAATCCTGGTTGCCGTTTCATAAAGCGATCGTTTGCTTAACGTGCACGTTATCCCATTTAAATTGCATAGGATAACGAGCACGTTAATTAGCGAACGCTTTATGAAACGGCACCCTGACTTCCAATTACAGAAACCGTGAATATCGCACAATCTACTATTCCATTGTTGTCTGAAAATGAAGATCAATGCTTTGCGTTAATCACTTCAATATCCTCTTATGTTAATTCAAAACATAATTTAATGTAGCTTTCTAGTAGTATGAACATATTTTGTATTTTTAGTTTTTGTTTTATTATGTCCACACATTAACGAGTCTTGTTTAACATTGGTTACTGACAATTCCTTTCATTTTATGCAAAAATGCTCCATCATACACCAGTATTTAACTATTTAAGTAGCAGTGATTAAGTTATAGTCATTTCTTATTTGATGTTGCACTTGCTATCGTTCTCAAGGCTGTTATATGAATTTTCACCTGTTAAAATGTGTTCTTGGCATGCGAAACACATTGATGAGATAAGTAAGTATGTATTGTACAAACTATGACAATTAAATTATATTGCAATACATTTTATGTAAACTTGGTTATACATACTCTCTGGAAAATTTACTCCAACATGTACCTGCTGGCTGTTAGTACCTATGAAAGCCCCAGCATTTACGTTATTTTCCATATGCCCAACATAAAATGATCCAACTACACCTGAAAAATACAAATAAAATAAGATAAATATCAAACAGATTTAGGTAGGAAATTTGTTGCAGATGTTAAAAGAGCTGCACATTTTGCTCGTTTTATCGGTTTATCGAAAAATACAGAGTACTCACTAGATCGGACTCTAAGCACTTAAATCTGTTTGTAGCATGACACAGTTACGTGAATGTTACAGAGCATAAACGTCCTCACCTAAAACAGAGTCTTGATTGTATACTTAATTGGTGGGGGTTTAATTTGCCTGTAAATGCCGTTATTTTGCCCATCACATGCCGTGGCGTTCTTACGTATTTCATTATAAGTTTTAAAGTGACCTTGCAGCCATGAAAAGTTTCCAAGATACCCTACTAATGCAAACTTGTAAAAGATCTACCAGTATGTTTGGTGGGGGGGGGGGGGCATGATGGGCCATTGTCTTTATTTTACTCTGCTATCACCCAACGCTGTTTGTTGTTAGGTCCCTTTGTTTCAAAGTGGTTCTGAACTGTTCTACGCATTGTTCGGTTACGTAGTCGATACTGTAAGGTCGGCATCGTCACGATTTTCAATTTTCTGTTACCAAACATCTTCTACATTGTGGTAGAACGCATTAAAGCGAATACTATCGGTGTAGATGGACGAATTGGTTGGACTTCTTAGATGCAACATTTCTTTGCCGGATTTAGTATAACGTTTTTGAATTTTGACAAAAAAAGGTCTACAACAGCTCATTCATTTGGATTTTAAATATTTTTTGGGTTCGAGTGCCACTGATGAGTCTTGGTTAGACGAAACACGCGTCTGGCGTAGTAAATTCTATTAACCTCGGTATCTTTGATGACATTTTATTCTTTACTTGCGTCAGGATCAGTTTAGCGACTATTGACGCATGCTCTGCCGAGTGGGTGTGCTAACTTCTACATAATGCAATTTAGGCAATCAACATTATTTTAATTATTTTTTGTTTGTTTGTTTGTTTGAATGGTGTTTTAACGCCACTTTCAGCAATTTTTCAGCTATTTCATGGCGTCCAGTTTTTATTGGGGGAGGAAGCCGGAGTACCCGAAGAGAACCCCCGACCTGCGGTAGGAAAACTGGCAATCCTTGTCAATTCAGATTGGAGTCGAGTACACCCTGCCTGCAGTGAGAATCGAACCAGCAATCTCAGTGTTGACAGACCACGTGATCAATAGTAAACGAACTACCTTGACCACTCGGCCACCTTATTTTAATTAGAATCATTAAATAATTCCATAATTACAGTAGTGAAAATTATTTATTTATTTAAGGAATACTTCAAATTTCTGAACAGGTTATACGATATAACATGGTTTGCGTCTATTTTTGCCTAGTTTATTCCCGATATTTTTTACATTATTAACGAATTATTAGTGGTTATAGTATTCACGATATTTTTTTTACAGTATTAACGAATTATTAGTGGTTATAGTATTCACGACATTTTTGACAGTATTAGCGAATTATTAGTGGTTATAGTATTCACGATATTTTTTACAGTATTAACGAATTATTAGTGGTTATAGTATTCACGATATTTTTTACAGTATTAACGAATTATTAGTGGTTATAGTATTCCCGATATTTTTTTTACAGTATTAACGAATTATTAGTGGTTATAGTATTCACGACATTTTTGACAGTATTAGCGAATTATTAGTGGTTATAGTATTCACGATATTTTTTACAGTATTAGCGAATTATTAGTGGTTATAGTATTCACGATACTTTTTACAGTATTAGCGAATTATTAGTGGTTATAGTATTCACGATATTTTTTACAGTATTAACGAATTATTAGTGGTTATAGTATTCACGATATTTTTTTTACAGTATTAACGAATTATTAGTGGTTATAGTATTCACGACATTTTTGACAGTATTAGCGAATTATTAGTGGTTATAGTATTCACGATATTTTTTACAGTATTAGCGAATTATTAGTGGTTATAGTATTCACGATACTTTTTTTACAGTATTAACGAATTATTAGTGGTTATAGTATTCACGACATTTTTGACATTATTAGCGAATTATTAGTGGTTATAGTATTCACGATACTTTTTTTACAGTATTAACGAATTATTAGTGGTTATAGTATTCACGATATTTTTTACAGTATTAACGAATTATTAGTGGTTATAGTATTCACGATATTTTTTACAGTATTAACGAATTATAAGTGGCGATATTTTTTACAGTATCAACGAATTATTAGTGGTTATAGTATTCACGATACTTTTTACAGTATTAACGAATTATAAGTGGCGATATTTTTTACAGTATCAACGAATTATTAGTGGTTATAGTATTCACGATATTTTTTACAGTATTAACGAATTATTAGTGGTTATAGTATTCACGATATGTTTTTTACAGTATTAACAAATTATTAGTGGTTATAGTATTCACGATACTTTTTTTACAGTATTAACAAATTATTGGTGGTTATAGTATTCACGATACTTTTTTTTACAGTATTAACGAATTATTAGTGGTTATAGTATTCACGATATTTTTTACAGTATTAACGAATTATAAGTGGGGATATTTGTTACAGTATCAACGAATTATTAGTGGTTATAGTATTCACGATACTTTTTTTACAGTATTAACAAATTATTAGTGGTTATAGTATTCACGATACTTTTTTTACAGTATTAACGAATTATTAGTGGTTATAGTATTCACGATATTTTTTACAGTATTAGCGAATTATTAGTGGTTATAGTATTCACGATACTTTTTACAGTATTAACGAATTATAAGTGGCGATATTTTTTACAGTATCAACGAATTATTAGTGGTTATAGTATTCACGATACTTTTTTTACAGTATTAACAAATTATTAGTGGTTATAGTATTCACGATACTTTTTTTACAGTATTAACGAATTATTAGTGGTTATAGTATTCACGATATTTTTTACAGTATTAGCGAATTATTAGTGGTTATAGTATTCACGATACTTTTTACAGTATTAACGAATTATAAGTGGCGATATTTTTTACAGCATCAACGAATTATTAGTGGTTATAGTATTCACGATACTTTTTTTACAGTATTAACAAATTATTAGTGGTTATAGTATTCACGATACTTTTTTTACAGTATTAACGAATTATTAGTGGTTATAGTATTCACGATATTTTTTACAGTATTAGCGAATTATTAGTGGTTATAGTATTCACGATACTTTTTACAGTATTAACGAATTATAAGTGGCGATATTTTTTACAGTATCAACGAATTATTAGTGGTTATAGTATTCACGATACTTTTTTTACAGTATTAACAAATTATTAGTGGTTATAGTATTCACAATACTTTTTTTACAGTATTAACGAATTATTAGTGGTTATAGTATTCACGATATTTTTTACAGTATTAGGGAATTATTAGTGGTTATAGTATTCACGATACTTTTTACAATATTAGCGAATTATTAGTGGTTATAGTATTCACGATATTTTTTTACAGTATAAGCGAATTATTAGTGGTTATAGTATTCACGCTATTTTTTACAGTATTAACGAATTATTATTGGTTATAGTATTCACGATATTTTTACAGTATTAACGAATTATTATTGGTTATAGTATTCACGATATTTTTTACAGTATTAGCGAATTATTAGTGGTTATAGTATTCACGATACTTTTTACAGTATTAACGAATTATTATTGGTTATAGTATTCACGATATTTTTTACAGTATTAACGAATTATTAGTGGTAATAGTTTTCACGATACTTTTTACAGTATTAACGAATTATTAGTGGTTATAGTATTCACGATACTTTTTTACAGTATTAACGAATTATTAGTAGTTATAGTATTCACGATATTTTTTACAGTATTAACGAATTATTAGTGGTTATAGTATTCACGATATTGTTTTACAGTATTAACGAATTATTAGTGGTTATAGTATTCACGATATTTTTTACAGTATTAACGAATTATTAGTGGTTATAGTATTCACGATATTTTTTTTAAAGTATTAACGAATTATTAGTGGTTATAGTATTCAGGAATTCTTTTTAAAGTATTAACGAATTATTAGTGGTTATAGTATTCACGATATTTTTTACAGTATTAACGAATTATTAGTGGTTATAGTATTCACGATATTGTTTTACAGTATTAACGAATTATTAGTGGTTATAGTATTCATCATATTTTTTTTAAAGTATTAAAAAATTATTAGTGGTTATAGTATTCAGGAATTCTTTTTAAAGTATTAACGAATTATTACTGGTTATAGTATTCATGATATTTTTTTACAGTATCAACGAATTATTAGTGGTTATAGTATTCACGATTTCTTTTAACAGTAAGAACGAATTATTAGCGGTTATATATTCACGATATTTCTTAACACTCTATTAATTAAGCAAATTTTTTAAAACCATTCTAAAGTAACATGCTATACTGTATTTGGTATACAAAGTTAACTGTTTGGTAGATGTGTACCTCCTGTAAAGACCTGTACAGCTGCTGTACAGCTGCTGCTTCACCTGGATTGGTAAACTGTGCCAGAGTGATTCCCACAGCATAGCACGCAGCCTGAAACAACAATAATTTACATAGGATTACATTGTGCACAACATCGACTAATCAAACAATCAGATTACTCGACCGCGGTGAATAATTGCAAAAGGTAGACTAGACTAGACTCGACTCACTTAGACTAGACTAAACCTGACTAGACTAGGCCTGACTAGAATAGAATAGAATAGAATTATGTACATTGCGTGTATTTTACAGTGCAGTATAAATTGAAAAAAAAGAATAATATAATTGTTTGTCAGACAGGATGCTAGACAATCTTAGACATTTTAAGTTCCATGTAAGACGATATCAAGTCTTGATAAAAACTGTAAAGTAACATGGAAGGAAAACACGTGATCAGCAAATAAACAACAGCAAAAAGGCAAATGAAAGAAAAGAAACACAGAAAATAAAATCCAATAAGCAACCCAATATAGGATGAATTTCATTTCTTTTTTGAAAGTAAAATTAATTAGTTGCAATGATTTAACTTAACTCATAATTAAATTAAACAACTTGCTATAATACGAAATTCCTTAATTCCAGAAGATATTACAGCATTCACCTATTTTATAAAATAGTCATTAAAACTGAGGAGAGACAGCATGGCTAGGCACATGTCCCTTGGTTTAATGTTGGTATTTATTTTCGTATTTTGTGTTGGATATAGAATCTGTGTTTGATTGTTTGTACCTTTTCTTGTTGTACTGCTACGACCCAAATGGGCCTTTGTTTGTAGTTGCTGAATAAAGTAAAGCTTGGATATGATTCAAATGTGGCATCCGCCGTGTTACTAAATGTAATAGTGAAAACACGTAAATGTCGTACACAGAACGATAAAGGGGGCTTCGGTGGCCGAGTGGTCAAGGTAGTTCGTCTACTATTGATCACGTGGTCTGTCAACACTGAGATTGCGGGTTCGATTCTCACTGCAGGCAGGGTGTACTCGACACCAATCTTAATTGACAAGGATTGCCAGTTTTCCTACCGCAGGTCAGGGGTTTTCTCCGGGTTCTCCGGCTTCCTACCCCAGTAAAAACTGGACGCTATGATACAGCTGAAAATTGCTGAAATTGGCGTTAAACACCATTAAACAAACACACAAACAAACAAAACAAACAAACAGAACGATAAAAAATAATGGTAGTGCTAACATATATGTATGACATACACCCCATCATTCAATTCATTTGGTTATTTGGATTGAGAACTTTTAATCTTATTGTCTCCCTTGTTTAAGTTGTTTTGTCGTCAGCACGAATCCTACTTACGGGCTACTTTGATCGATTGATTGATTAACGTAAAGTGAGCTTGATTTACAGATTGTTCTGATTTGAAGTACAAACTCAAACGTTAATACAAACAAAAGACTAAAAAATAATGAAACAAGACTAACAATACAATACCAATACTAACTCAAGGAAACAAGACTAACAATACAATACCAATACTAACTCAAGGAAACAAGACTAACAATACAATACCAATACTAACTCAAGGAAACAGGACTAACAATACAATACCAATACTAACTCAAGGAAACAGGACTAACAATACAATACCAATACTAACTCAAGGAAACAAGACTTACAATACAATACCAATACTAACTCAAGGAAACAAGACTAACAATACAATACCAATACTAACTCAAGGAAACATGACTAACAATACAATACCAATACTAACTCAAGGAAACAAAACTAACAATACAATACTAATACTAACTCAAGGAAACAAGACTAACAATACAATATCAATACTAACTCAAGGAAACAAGACTTACAATACAATACCAATACTAACTCAAGGAAACAAGACTAACAATACAATACTAATACTAACTCAAGGAAACAAGACTAACAATACAATATCAATACTAACTCAAGGAAACAAGACTTAAAATACAATACCAATACTAACTCAAGGAAACAAGACTAACAATACAATACCAATACTAACTCAAGGAAATAAGACTTACAATACAATACCAATACTAACTCAAGGAAACAAGACTAACAATACAATACCAATACTAACTCAAGGAAACAAGACTAACAATACAATACCAATACTAACTCAAGGAAACAAGACTAACAATACAATACCAATACTAACTCAAGGAAACAAGACTAACAATACAATACCAATACTAACTCAAGGTAACAAGACTAACAATACAATACCAATACTAACTCAAGGAAACAAGACTTACAATACAATACCAATACTAACTCAAGGAAACAAGACTAACAATACAATACCAATACTAACTCAAGGAAACAAGACTAACAATACAATACCAATACTAACTCAAGGAAACAAGACTAACAATACAATACCAATACTAACTCAAGGAAACAGGACTAACAATACAATACCAATACTAACTCAAGGAAACAAGACTAACAATACAATACCAATACTAACTCAAGGAAACAAGACTAACAATACAATACCAATACTAACTCAAGGAAACAAGACTAACAATACAATACCAATACTAACTCAAGGAAACAGGACTAACAATACAATACCAATGCTAACTCAAGGAAACAGGACTAACAATACAATACTAATACTAACTCAAGGAAACAAGACTTACAATACAATACCAATACTAACTCAAGGAAACAAGACTAACAATACAATACCAATACTAACTCAAGGAAACAGGACTAACAATACAATACCAATACTAACTCAAGGAAACAAAACTAACAATACAATACTAATACTAACTCAAGGAAACAAGACTAACAATACAATACCAATACTAACTCAAGGAAACAAGACTTACAATACAATACCAATACTAACTCAAGGAAACAAGACTAACAATACAATACCAATACTAACTCAAGGAAACAAGACTAACAATACAATACCAATACTAACTCAAGGAAACAGGACTAACAATACAATACCAATACTAACTCAAGGAAACAAGACTTACAATACAATACCAATACTAACTCAAGGAAACAAGACTAACAATACAATACCAATACTAACTCAAGGAAACAAGACTAACAATACAATACCAATACTAACTCAAGGAAACAAGACTAACAATACAATACCAATACTAACTCAAGGTAACAATACTAACAATACAATACCAATACTAACTCAAGGAAACAAGACTAACAATACAATACCAATACTAACTCAAGGAAACAGGACTAACAATACAATACCAATACTAACTCAAGGAAACAAGACTAACAATACAATACCAATACTAACTCAAGGAAACAAGACTAACAATACAATACCAATACTAACTCAAGGAAACAGGACTAACAATACAATACCAATACTAACTCAAGGAAACAGGACTAACAATACAATACCAATACTAACTCAAGGAAACAAGACTAACAATACAATACCAATACTAACTCAAGGAAACAGGACTAACAATACAATACCAATACTAACTCAAGGAAACATGACTAACAATACAATACCAATGCTAACTCAAGGAAACAGGACTAACAATACAATACCAATACTAACTCAAGGAAACAAAACTAACAATACAATACTAATACTAACTCAAGGAAACAATACTAACAATACAATACTAATACTAACTCAAGGAAACAATACTAACAATACAATACTAATACTAACTCAAGGAAACAATACTAACAATACAATACTAATACTAACTCAAGGAAACAATACTAACAATACAATACTAATACTAACTCAAGGAAACAATACTAACAATACAATACTAATACTAACTCAAGGAAACAAGACTAACAATACAATACCAATACTAACTCAAGGAAACAATACTAACAATACAATACTAATACTAACTCAAGGAAACAATACTAACAATACAATACTAATACTAACTCAAGGAAACAATACTAACAATACAATACTAATACTAACTCAAGGAAACAATACTAACAATACAATACTAATACTAACTCAAGGAAACAATACTAACAATACAATACTAATACTAACTCAAGGAAACAAGACTAACAATACAATACCAATACTAACTCAAGGAAACAAGACTAACAATACAATACTAATACTAACTCAAGGAAACAATACTAACAATACAATACTAATACTAACTCAAGGAAACAAGACTAACAATACAATACCAATACTAACTCAAGGAAACAAGACTAACAATACAATACTAATACTAACTCAAGGAAACAATACTAACAATACAATACTAATACTAACTCAAGGAAACAAGACTAACAATACAATACCAATACTAACTCAAGGAAACAATACTAACAATACAATACCACCACACCAGCGCTTTTTGACTATTTTTCTTAAGATTTGATATTCGATGACTTAGAAAACGTTTTATTTTAAATTAATGCTTTAGATATTGTTTAATTAAAATAATTTTTAAAAGAAATACAACCGCTTAAAAATTGTATCTGTTTATATACCACAAGAATAATGTTGATTTAAATCAAGCAAATGTCCGTGAAAGATTCATCGTTGAGGGTTAATCAGAGGATAATATAATTAAGTATCGCTGCTATTTAAAAGTCTAGTTAACTGACCGTAACGCGTTATGACAGGTGTGTATGACCTGATCGATAATCGGTGCTATGTTTGAAATCATTTATTGTAAATTAATGTTTTAATTAAAATAATTTTTAAAAGAAATAATAAAGATTAAAATCAAATTTTATCTGTTTATATACATAATAAAAATAATTTTGTAGAGAAGGAATATTGTAAATGACCATAAAAGAAATGTAACCCTGAAGACATAACCAGAACGAGATCGTATCATTGTTTAATGATGAAATTGCGATCGTATCATTATTAATTTATAACGTACTGGCGGTATAGTCAAATTTTCCAAAATATTTGGTTGTAGAGAAAGGTTTAATTCTACATCCGTAAATACGCATTTATATAAAAGATCATTATACTTGACCTGAATTATTATTTTACTTTATTTTTTATTTCGTGGAAGATATATGTAACACAGCAGATTACCGAAATTTACTAACATTGACATAACCCCGAAGCCATAACTAGAACGAGATCATATCATTATTTAATTCAAATAATGTTTAATGTAATAATAATATTAATTCCATCCTGAATGAGCGTTTCGATTGGTGCATTCAAATATTTAAATCTCGCTGGCCGTCACGCGTTATGACAGGTGCGCGATGATTCATGCTTTCGGAATCTCGACTTCCGGTGACGTTATGGAAAGGGGGCGGAGCTTGCGCCCTAGAGCCCTGCGTTTTTGTGGGGGACAAAACATCACCCACCCTACTACTATCGTCTTTTCTTAAACCGTCCCATTAAATGTTGACACTTTCTACTAAAAGTGCCTTAAATTTTTTCACGTGATCGGCATTAAAATTTCGTCTCCTTAAACGAGAGTGACTGTAGCATGAAAACGACGTATTAAATGTATGTAATAAGTTTATCTAAAATTAAGAAGTATAAAAAGGCAGAACAAAATTGAATGTTAAAAATGTAACATTCGACGAAGCATGTGTTTATAAATTAAAATACCTAAATCACACGTATGTATGACGTCATATTTCATTCATAGAATGAGAATCCTTCACCGAATCATTGGTTATACCATTCATTGTGACGTCAAAAAGTAGTTCCAACAAAAACACATTTTGTATCACCCATATAGACGAAACAAGGTTTTGTATCAGACAGGTTGTATCACCCATATAGACGATACAAGGTTTTGTATCAGACATGTTGTATCAATCGCTAATTTTTCAGATTTTGACAAGATATATGCTTAATTTAAGATAAATAATTTGCTCATCAGTATCTGAAGAAACATTTAAATTCTGCAAGTAAAGCTAATTTTAAAAAGACTACATGAAAACAGATAAAACATGATAAAATAATGTGAGGGAAACATGAAGGAAAAAAAATAAAAAAATAAAAAATGATGATGAAATGCTCCCGAAAATGTATACGACCCAATAAAAAACCAGACCAGTGCAGCATTATAATTTGCGACGGGTCTTTTCGTGGACACACGTGGACACAGAAACCCTGACTTGTCAGGATGACTGATCATTTTTAAATGCAATTACTTCTTAACTATTAAATGTTGTTTATTAACATTCGTGGTGTATTGATGGCTCACGGATCATATTAAATGTTTGTTTGTAAACATTCCTGGTGTATTGATGGCTCACGGATCATATTAAATGTTGTTTGTTTATTAACATTCCTGGTGTATTGATGGCTCACGGATCATGTTTGTTAACATTCGTGGTGTATTGATGGCTCACGGATCATGTTTATTAACTTTCCTGGTGTATTGATGGCTCACGGATCATATTAAATGTTGTTTGTTTATTAACATTCGTGGTGTATTGATGGCTCACGGATCATGTTTATTAACATTCGTGGAGTATTGATGGCTCACGGATCATGTTTATTAACATTCGTGGTGTATTGATGGCTCACGAATCATGTTTATTAACATTCGTGGTGTATTGATGGCTCACGGATCATGTTTATTAACATTCGTGGAGTATTGATGGCTCACGGATCATGTTTATTAACATTCCTGGTGTATTGATGGCTCACGGATCATGTTTATTAACATTCTTGGTGTATGGATGGCTCACGGATCATGTTTATTAACATTCGTGGAGTATGGATGGCTCACGGATCATGTTTATTAACATTCCTGCTGTATTGATGGCTCACGGATCATATTAAATGTTGTTTGTTTATTAACATTCGTGGTGTATTGATGGCTCACGGATCATGCTTATTAACATTCATGGTGTATTGATGGCTCACGGATCATATTAAATGTTGTTTGTTTATTAACATTCGTGGTGTATTGATGGCTCACGGATCATGTTTATTAACATTCATGGTGTATTGATGGCTCACGGATCATATTAAATGTTGTTTGTTTATTAACATTCGTGGTGTATTGATGGCTCACGGATCATGTTTATTAACTTTCCTGGTGTATTGATGGCTCACGGATCATATTAAATGTTGTTTGTTTATTAACATTCGTGGTGTATTGATGGCTCACGGATAATGTTTATTAACATTCATGGTGTATTGATGGCTCACGGATCATATTAAATGTTGTTTGTTTATTAACATTCGTGGTGTATTGATGGCTCACGGATCATGTTTATTAACTTTCCTGGTGTATTGATGGCTCACGGATCATATTAAATGTTGTTTGTTTATTAACATTCGTGGTGTATTGATGGCTCACGGATCATGTTTATTAACATTCGTGGTGTATTGATGGCTCACGGATCATGTTTATTAACTTTCCATGTGTATTGATGGCTCACGGATCATACTAAATGTTGTTTGTTTATTAACATTCGTGGTGTATTGATGGCTAACGGATCATGTTTATTAACTTTCCTGGTGTATTGATGGCTCACGGATCATACTAAATGTTGTTTGTTTATTAACATTCCTGGTGTATTGATGGCTCACGGATCATATTAAATGTTGTTTGTTTGTTAACATTCCTGGTGTATTGATGGCTCATGGATCATATTAAATGTTGTTTGTTTATTAACATTCCTGCTGGATTGATGGCTCACGGATCATGTTTATTAACATTCGTGGTGTATTGATGGCTCAAGGATCATGTTTATTAACTTTCCTGGTGTATTGATGGCTCACGGATCATGTTTATTAACATTTGTGGTGTATTGATGGCTCACGGATCATGTTTATTAACATTCGTGGTGTATTGATGGCTCACGGATCATGTTTATTAACATTCGTGGTGTATTGATGGCTCACGGATCATATTAAATGTTGTTTGTTTATTAACATTCGTGGTGTATTGATGGCTCACGGATCATGTTTATTAACATTCGTGGTGTATTGATGGCTCACGGATCATGTTTATTAACATTTCTGGTGTATTGATGGCTCACGGATCATGTTTATTAACATTCCATGTGTATTGATGGCTCACGGATCATGTTAATTAACATTCCTGGCGTATTGATGTCTCACGGATCATGTTTATTATCATTCCTGGTGTATTGATGGCTCACGGATCATGCTTATTAACATTCGTGGTGTATTGATGGCTCACGGATCATATTAAATGTTGTTTGTTTATTATCATTCCTGGTGTATTGATGGCTCACGGATCATGTTAATTAACATTCCTGGCGTATTGATGGCTCACGGATCATGTTTATTATCATTCCTGGTGTATTGATGGCTCACGGATCATGCTTATTAACATTTGTGGTGTATTGATGGCTCACGGATCATGTTTATTAACATTCCTGGTGTATTGATGGCTCACGGATCATGTTTATTAACATTCGTGGTGTATTGATGGCTCACGGATCATGTTTATTAACATTCCTGGTGTATTGATGGCTCACGGATCATATTAAATGTTGTTTGTTTATTAACATTCGTGGTGTATTGATGGCTCACGGATCATGTTTATTAACATTCGTGGTGTATTGATGGCTCACGGATCATGTTTATTAACATTTCTGGTGTATTGATGGCTCACGGATCATGTTTATTAACATTCCATGTGTATTGATGGCTCACGGATCATGTTAATTAACATTCCTGGCGTATTGATGGCTCACGGATCATGTTTATTATCATTCCTGGTGTATTGATGGCTCACGGATCATGTTTATTAACATTCGTGGTGGATTGATGGCTCACGGATCATGTTTATTAACTTTTCTGGTGGATTGATGGCTCACGGATCATGTTTATTAACATTCCTGGTGGATTGATGGCTCACGGATCATGTTTATTAACATTCGTGGTGCATTGATGGCGCACGGATCATGTTTATTAACATTCCTGCTGTATTGATGGCTCACGGATCATGTTTATTAACATTCCTGGTGGATTGATGGCTCACGGATCATGTTTATTAACATTCGTGGTGCATTGATGGCGCACGGATCATGTTTATTAACATTCCTGCTGTATTGATGGCTCACGGATCATGTTTATTAACATTCCTGCTGTATTGATGGCTCACGGATCATGTTTATTAACATTCCTGCTGTATTGATGGCTCACGGATCATGTTTATTAACTTTCCTGGTGGATTGATGGCTCACGGATCATGTTTATTAACTTTCCTGGTGGATTGATGGCTCACGGATCATTTTAAATGTTGTTTGTTTTTGTTTGAGGTTTTATTAACGGATCCAGTTTTTATTAGGTAGGGTGGCGGCAGAATCTATGATTGCAAACAAACGATAACTGATAGTAAAATTTCCATTCGTTGTTATTGGAAACCGAGCTTTAAGTCAGTCTCGAACTCAAAATACCAGTTGACATTTCCACAAGATACTACAGATAAAAAATATTTAAAAAAATGAATTGCTAAGATAGCGCAAATTTCTGATGATATGTGTACATTAATATTTAATAACTGGGCTGTTGTATGCTTTTGAATGAGAGGAGAATAAGTATTCATCCATAACGTTCAACGTTTACATTTCTCAAATGAGATAACATTTAGATTTCATAATTTAAACGTAAAAGTAACATGTAATTTATATTTAAATTTTATAAAGAAATGGTATTCCCAGCTCTAAAAAAAGACTGACATGTGCATGTGATATTTAAAGGCGTCATATTATCAACCAACCAAAATGCTTACTAGTCCTGATGTTATATTTGAAAGTGAAGCTTGCGTAAATGAAAAATATTTCACCAGGGCGCCGTTTCATAAAGCGATCGCTAATTAACGTGCTCGTTATCCCATGCAATTTGAATGGGATTACGTGCACGTTAAGCTAACGATCGCTTTATGAAACGACAGCCAGGAGACCAGGGTGCCGTTTCATAAAGCGATCGATAATTAACGTGCTCGTTATCCCATGCAATTTAAATGGGATAACGTGCACGTTAAGCTAGCGATCGCTTTATGAAACGGTACCCCGGTTATACGCCCAGCGAACAATTAACTAATAACAAATCAAATCAAGAAGGATTGCCCATGGAAAAACATTGATTAAGAGTGCATAATTTTGTTATGAATACTAGTATATGAAAAACCCACAACTTTTCTTAAGCTAATAATGTATCTTACTTGCATTTAATTATAATTACGAAAGGCTTATAGGCTCACACATTAAAAATATATAATTATGAATTAAAGAAAGAAATGTTTAAAGGATCTTTTCTTCGAATTTCCAACCATATAATAATTTAATCTTAACGGAAAGTTTTCAGTGACCAGGGCGATAACCCGTAAAGAAAAGGGCTGAGTGGGACCTGGGAACTGAAAACGCGTAATGTCTCAGCAATTTCAAAATGTCTTTATTGATTGTCACGAAACAAATCTACTATGCGGATAGAACATAAAGAAAGCATAAAAACATCGTTTTAAATACTTGCTAACACCGTTAAACCAGCCCTGCAATAACTTCCTTATGAACGACTAGAATTAGTAGACTTTTTTCTCACAGGTCAGAGGTTATTAATTGAGGAGTTCTAACATGCCACGAAAGTGAGTTAATTAGCAATAACAAGTGTGTTCAGAGTCGGACACGTACATTGTTTTTCAGAGGAATAACAAGTGTGTTCAGAGTCGGACACGTACATTGTTTTTCAGAGGAATAACAAGTGTTTTCAGAGTCGGACACGTACATTGTTTTTCAGAGGAATAACAAGTGTGTTCAGAGTCGGACACGTACATTGTTTTTCAGAGGAATAACAAGTGTGTTCAGAGTCGGACACGTACATTGTTTTTCAGAGGAATAACAAGTGTGTTCAGAGTCGGACACGTACATTGTTTTTCAGAGGAATAACAAGTGTGTTCAGAGTCGGACACGTACATTGTTTTTCAGAGGAATAACAAGTGTGTTCAGAGTCGGACACGTACATTGTTTTTCAGAGGAATAACAAGTGTGTTCAGAGTCGGACACGTACATTGTTTTTCAGAGGAATAACAAGTGTGTTCAGAGTCGGACACGTACATTGTTTTTCAGAGGAATAACAAGTGTGTTCAGAGTACATTGTACATTGTTTTCCAGATTTATATTTAGTTTTATATATTTTTTGGCATAAAGGCATATGATTGGACACAGGTAAGTCCGCTTCTTACAACATTTACACATACATTTCATAACAGAAAGCAATATACATGTAACATACAAATGCGATACATATAGGTAAATTGTAATTGAGAATAAAATTGGCAAATAAAAAACGAAAAATGACATTTAGTGTGGTATACAATTTATAAGAAAACAAGAAAAAAAAGTTATGTTAAACAATGACTGATCTGCTTCCTAGAAACGCTTGGTTATACGTATTAATCTGACAGTAATCTAACTCAGCATTTTTGTATACACTATTTTTTGTCCAGAATAAAATATTAATTATCAAAAAAAATTTGTCCTAAAAATGTCAGCCGAACTAAAAGAATTTAGGATAATGCCTAAACTAATCAAAATTAATTCATTCACTTGCACCCCCCCCCCCCACCCCCCACTCCCACCATTTTTTTATATTTTGCAATAAAAAGGAGAAACCAAGAGAAAGATTTATTTTGATAAGATTAGTTAATGACTAAATTGTTGCATAACAGTATCAGCAATCTAATGATTGAAGTGCAATATTTTTATGTTTCGCCATGTTAACGGACATGTAGTTTTTCGGTCTGTTCTGTCGTAAGTTAAACCTGTGGTTTACTTGCGTAGAAGCTTTTTTCATGAAGATGACAATTTTTTTGTAATATTATTTTTTACTTTTTTCTCTAGACGATTTAATAAAATACAAACTCTATAATATGACGACATAAATTCGACCATTCACGTCTTAGATAAATGACAAAGTCAAAGTATAGAGTTTAATTCTAATGCATCATACTTTTTAGTTTAAAGATATGTAGGTACGTTACTCCCTAGGTAACGAGAAAGACACGTTTTTCAGGTAAAAAACGCAGAATTATTTTTTAATGGTGTAAGTATACTGGTACTTCCTTGAGCGTTGGAATTCCGAGAGCACAGTACTAGATACAATACAAGCCTGACTGAAAGTCTTAACCCCAGTGTTAACATAAAGGGATCCGATGACAGGCCAATATTAAATAGGGGAAATACTTCAATATTATACAAAGTCTAGTGAGAAAAAGACTCGAATTTTGGTCGATCGTTCGTCGTTCCCATTTCCATATCAAACAACTGACTGTACTATTCTTTCCTATAAGAAGAAAAACATCTTTCCGGAAATTCTCATTAATCGGGCAAAATAATTTTTCATCGTCCTGAGGTCGGTTTTTTAAAAGACATATTTGTTAAAAGGTTTAAATAAGGAATATGGAGAAAGGCGGGCTAATAACTCTTGCATCTAGCTTTATTTAGAGTAGAATACGAAATATTTTTGCCGTAAAACCTAGACCGGAAGATAAGAGCATGGTTAGTCCATAAAAATCTTCTCTTGTTTCTGCAGAGAATTGTTTGTTAATCTTTAATGCCATTTAATGATTTATTTGCACTATTTTAATACTTATAGACATTTTTTCTCACTTTAATCTGTTTGTGGGTTGTCAAGATCTATGGGTTGTGTTAATCCCAAGATAACGAAAGACATGTCACGAAAACGAATGAGGCTCTGTCTGGGGCATAACGTTTACATTTAGAACCAAGCTTGGTACTGTTTTAACAAAAGTGTCTTTTCACAGTCCAGAATTGTGCTGTGTCAAAACAACTGACGTTCTGAATGCAATGGTTTTGTTTCTGAATCACCATATAACAAACAATCATATACAAGATGATTTATTGAATGTATATAGTTCTGCTTCACTAAGGACAGACACACCTGACCGCTGTTGGATCCTGAAATAAAGCATAGCCATTGGACTGTCACTTTAGTACAAAGAATACAGTACATTTTTCGGTGATGTAGTCATGTCACTATCAATAATATATTTTTACATTTGAAAAATTTGTTTCCAGTCGTGCTAATATTTTCTGATTGAATTTATAGTTTAACCTTGTTGAAGGACACATGTATAAAGAAACCCCGTTACTTAAACAAACAAAACCAAATTTCATCTCTAGCTTTTTCAAACAGTATTTTTAGCACATTGGAAAATAGCATTTTCTGACCGTCCCAAACCCTTAAAAAATTAACACTAAGCAGAAGCGCCTTTTCATTGCCGATAGTTATTCGTTTGTTTCAATTTTCCCGGTTATATTTTTATATTGCCAAAAATGATTTAAAACAATATACATGGATGTCGACACTTACAATGCGAGCCTCACAAATACCACCAGTCTGAACTGGCGTAGCACAGTCCTGCAATATACCAGCACCATTGACCAATGTCCCACAATCAATCGCGCCTGTGATGCCTGTGGAGCCTAAAAAGGCAAATCAATATTATTCGATAGTAATTACCAGGTTATACAACATCATTCTTCTATGTCCATGTTTATTAAGACCTTAATTTAGTATGGTGCTTATTTGTATGGATGTAGTTGTTTTAGTATTCGTTTTCTAATGTCGCACATTTAAAAGTCTTCTTCACCATCTAGTACAGACAATTCATTTAATTTGATGCAAAATGCCTATGCCAATATGTGTTAAACTGCAGAGGAAACAGAGATTTAGTTTTGTTGTTCATTTTTATTTGATGATGTATTTTCTGTCGCGACATTGTATTCAGACAAGGATCGAGGATGTACATTTTAAATGCGGTAGTATGTGAAACATTCATGAAGTCAATATTTATGCATCTCAACCATTTTATACAATTTGCATTACCATGCATTTCATATATAATTACGTACCGCCCGTAAAGAATCCCATGGGCTCAGCCTGATCGCTTATGGCACCTCGGGGTCTACCTGGTACACCATTGCGAAATTCGCTATATCCAATATAATATGTTCCAACTAACCAGGAAAAATGCAAATAAAATAAAATATTAAAAACGTACATCCAATACTGTCATACTGACTATATATCCTTTAATATCTAAATGAACAAGTAGACCGTGAAGCTTCAGATACCCTATTATAGTCTACACGCAGATTCTTTGTATCCTACGTCAACCACATTCACCTCTGCCATACAATTGGTTGACATTGTTACATACTCGACTCCAATCTTAATTTACAAGGATTGTCAGTTTTCCTACCGTAGGTCGGGGGTTTTCTCCGGGTACTCCGGCTTCCTCCTCCAATAAAAAGCCATGATATAGCTGCAAATTTGCTGAAAATGGCGTTAAACATCATTCAAACAAACAAACAAAACAAGACATTGTTACAGATGTCGCTCATAGAGGATAAGTGTCGCGTACAAACGTAGTAATTTCAATCAATGTAAAACTGTGTCAAAAGTGTATAATTAGACTATATAAAATAAATAAGATCTCGTTTATTATTTAACATCGTCCTTTGTTTACAAACGTCACGGGCAGTCCCGCAGAAATGGGGGATGATGTGTGGCAGACGTTATATCTGGAAACCAGTTTTTTCTTTGTGCAAGAGTGTGCCTATTACATTAGTGTTGACGTAGTTTTCTACAGAATGAGGAAGCGACAGCGACTCATGTCTTTCCAGGAACACTCGCATCTAAGCTAAATGTTCATTTTTACAATTAGAAACAATTTCAAATTAATAGAATAATGAACCATAAAAAATAATATATTTTCAAATCTCAAAACAAACATGAATGACAAATGATACATTACTTATCAGCCAATTCTTCTATTTTACAATTGTTTGGTAGAGCAAATACATTATTTGAAAACCTTTTCAAATCCAATGTTTTTCACTTTAATAAATTTAAACACTTGACGGCATATCAAGAGTAACCTATAACATAGCTCCTCTGTTATATACTGTGCTAGGTCGCTTACTTAGCTCATATTTCTGCTGAAGGAATATATCAGGTCTTACATGGTTTTGTCTTGAGGTCACATCAGATCATTCTCTAGGGTTATGTTTTGTTCAAATGAATTACCGTTGTCATTAACTATTTGGTTCATGTTTTGTAGAATGAATCCTCTTCATGTGCATGATTTTTTTGGTGGCGTTTAAGGTGCCAAGACATTTACTTCTTTTTAATCGTTAAATACCTTCTACTGTAAATGGTTATCATATGGAAGAAAATAATATCAAACACCTTAATTAAACATTTATCTACTTTGTGAATAATAGGATCAGCTAAAATATGTCCAAAAACTGCTTTGTGGTATCAACGAATTGTTAGTGGTTACGATATTTACGAATAACTTTCAATTTGATCGTTATTGTATTTATGAATCATTGCCAATTTACAACTCTAAAAGGTAACATGCTATACAATATTTGGACTTCACAAATGCGGACTTAAATGTTTAGGTTATTTGTAAATATATGTACCTCCAGCAAAAGTCGTTACAGCAAATTGTTCACCTGGATTAGTAAACTCTGCGAGAGTGCCTCCCGCAGCATAGCACGCAGCCTGAAACAACAATAATTTACTTTAATTACATTGTACGTGTACGCAATATTAGCCAACAGAGCAACCAAATTACTCCGAGCTTCATATTTGCCATAAGGTCTGTGTTTCCCTGTATCTCTTACTGCGCAAGAATTTAGTGTGTCTTGAGCAGATGTAATTATTGTGGTCAAAATTTGAAAAAGTAGACGTGTTGAGGGCCAGTTATGATATACGCATTGTGGACCGACAATGTAAGACATCTAATACCAGTTTTAACTGACGTTATGCTCATCATGTGGGAAAAGCTGTATGGTGAAAACCACTTAATGTCGGTACGATGTACAAGGAAACGTAAATACAAACACAAAACAAAGAAAAAGTCAAACAACAAGACTAACAATACAATATTAATACGTAAAATAAAGAATAACTCAAGGAAGCAAGATAATGATAGCCGAAGATGAAAAATAGGACACACCAGTTGTCACTAGATGACTTAATTCTTTATATAATAAAAACTCCGGAACAAAACTGTCCTATGATTGCATAAATTTTTTAATACATATATAAACCAATGCTAACCGAACCCTATATGTTTATTTATGAAACAGTCTAAGTAATGTTTCTTACGTACAAAGAAAAGGCATTGGAGGCCTTACCAGATGAAATAACTTACGCTTAACAATAAGTTTCAAGAAATGGTTTGCGACTTACGGGGTTTTTTAATGTCAGAAGCGGTTCTGATCATTGACTTATGTTGTTGAGTTTAAATTTGTATATTATCAAAACATTTATCTATTAGAAGAGACTACCCATATAATCTTTTGTCGAGGCAGCTCATTGTCTGGCTTATTTTCAACAGAATCCGTATGTAATTTAAAGTTAAACATTCCGGCGTACGATAACAGTATTTCAGTAATAACGTGAACGGTCTGATATAAATGGCAAAGCATCAGAGAAGCAGTCGAGTGGCATAATTTTATAGGCTAGTCGTCAATGATTTTTGATCGCAGATCAACACCAAATAACGAACACTCACCTGTGCATCAAAAAAAGTGGCAAAGGGTCCTGTAACTTTTCTGTAGCATTTATTGAGAATAAAACCAGGACTTCCAAGCCTCTCAAAGCCCGGCGGACAGTCAGGTACGGGGTTGCATACTGTAATATAAGAATGATAATTAAACTGACGCTTACCACTACAGTAAAGTTTATTACCACTTACTACCCGCCTTCAAGCTAAATTTCTATTAACCACACGAGAAATTATTTAAAAACATACTGGTATGAGACCCAAAGTCCAGATTATGACAAATTTGAAAACTGAAAAAGTTACTGTCAACCACGCACGACCTTTCAGATTTAAGGATGAGGTTATTGAATTTAAAATTTTTTAAACAAAATGAAACTGAAAAAATAAGCCACATCTTGATGTTTGTTTAAATTTGGTTTAACTTCACTTTCAGGTGTTTCGTGGGGTTCTGTTCTAGCAAACTGTGTCAAATAATTGTGTCAATTACAAGCACGCTCTACCCACGACAACTTAATGAATTAAGTTTGAGGTGATTATGTTCGTAAAAGATTATTCCGTTAACACGTAATTATCATGAGTACATATAACTATGTTTTAATACACAAAACAAAATGTTGTAAAATTAATTCATGAACGACGTTCCATACAAAACAGATAACGGCGGAAATAATAGGTATACAATGACGTTACTTACCTGCAGGGGGCGGGCAAGGCGTGGTCGGAATCATAGGACATATTGGACATGGAGTACTTGGTGTTACTAGTCTTGTCGCACCTCCAGTCAAGCCTAACAACAGCAGTAAACCCAGCAGAGGGACTGCAAAATTAAAAAAATATGTATTGTTAACAGGTGTGTATCAAGGTGGTGAAAAGCAATTGAAACACTATGAATTAAACAATTTCAGCGTGCTTGCTTAATGAAATACTGCAGATTTGAAATTCTCGTTTCCCAGGTTTTTTATTGTGATGTGACACTATATATTATCGAGCTATTTTATAACATAAAATTGCCGTATGCTCATGGGAATATTAAAATTACAGCAATTTTCCAACAGTTTCCGCTACAAGTTTCGTTGTTCATTGGTATTTTTGTTTCTTTAAGATCATGAGATGTTCCCTTATTTTTTAGATCATGAAATGTCCACTCAAACTCATTATTTCTTGCAAATACAAACGCCCACGTGTACAGTGACCAATCGAGTGTAAAACTATTTTAGGAATTTAAAGACCGCAAATAATTTGGCAGCAAAAGCAGAATTGGTTTTGTTTGTTTGAATGATGTTTAAAGCCACTTTTAGCAATTGTTGAAATTTTTCAAAAGTGTAATTAAATTCAATTCAATGCTGTAAGTGGAGTTACATCTATCATTCCGATCAAAATTTAAAATATCAGGTGACCTATGTAACAAAGATTTTGTGAAAGTTTCATAAAATTCATTTCAGTGGTGTGAGAGGAATAGCGGGTAAGTTTTGTGCAACAGAACTACGATCATTATACCCCCCCCCTCTTTGAAGCGTGAGGTATAACAAGGATAATATTTATACATTGAAAGAAACTATTAAAATCTTCATGCTAAGTTTCCATATCTTAGAAACAGAACTTCGACGATAAAAACAAAGTCCAAGGAAGCAAAGGCATTGTAGATCTTGGAAAATTCTGAATGAGTTTAGTATGTATTTAGTCATTCGAACGTTCCAAAATAATGATATAGCATTAATAGATAATTAGAATTAATCGCACAATTGAGGGTAACTGGGTCCCTTCTCCCTCCTCACGACTCCCTTCTCCCTTCTCACAACCCCCTTCTCCCTTTATTGGTCCTGTCTCCAGTATGAATAAAAATCTCGACTTCCAAGAAAGTCTATGCAGGGTCTTATTGTTTCGGTGTTTTTACTGTACGTTTACATGGACATCTTTAGCAGCGCTGAACATCCTTAAATCAAAGTAAGCCACAATGTTTGTAAGGCATTATATAGAGACATCGTCTACAAAAAAATAGGATAGTGAAATAGTGGTTTCCTATCCAATCCAGGTAAAACATATATATATATATATATATATATACTTCTACAAATTAAGCCCAACACTGTTTGAATTAGATTTTTAACACTGTTAAATTTTTGTTTACCCTCAGCGGGATTCGAACTCGCACCGTTGTGACACTGTGGCACCAAATCGCCTGCACTATGTCCAGCGGTCTAGACCCCTCGGCCAAATCCGCTATATGAAAATATAGCTTCATTAACCGGTGTGAATCTTAGACATAGACATAGTACATGTGTACTAGCGTGTGACAATGGAATTTTCGTAACCAATACATATTAATTTGACAGTAATCTAATTCAGCATTTTTGTATATATTATATAGGATGACAAAGTTGCTTGTCATACAGTCACAGTAAGTAAATTATATACAAACGTCTAAGTATTGTGACAACCATATAATATATCTATCCAGCGGATTTCTGAAACATCAGAAATACAGGGTTAATATCAAATTTTTAAATATACTTCTACAAATTAAGCCCAACACTGTTTGAATTAGATTTTTAACACTTTGTTTACTTTGTAAAATCTTTGTTTACCCTCAGCGGGATTCGAACTCACACCGTTGTGACACTGTGACACCAAATCGCCTGCACTTTGTCCAGCGGTCTAGACCCCTCGGCCAAATCCGCTATATGAAAATATAGCTTCATTAACCGGGGTGAATCGTAGACACATATATATGTATATATATATATATATATATATATATATACACACATTCAATTATGGTAATTTTTACTAATTTATGTTGCATTTTAAGGGTAAAGGGTAAAACTGTTAAGGACTATCTGGCATGGCGTTATCGTTCCAACTTATAATTTTTTGTTTTTATATTTCGAATTCAAATGCCGTATTTTAGTGAAAAACTCTGGAAAGTAACAAAACTAAACACGTTGAAATTGTACATTTTGTGTTCAAGAAAAAAATTAATAAAAAGTATCAAAGGAATTATACCAATCTATAGAATTGCAAATTTAAAAAACATGAGTAAATAAAATGTCATAAAAATACCAAGGTTAGGCAATTTACTACGCGAGGCGAACTTTTCGATTTATAAAGACTCACGAGTGGCGCTCAAACCAAAAAAATGTTATAAATCTAAATGATTAGGTTGTGGACCTGTTATCTTTACCTTGTAAATAGAACAAAAATTAGAATCATTGTGCATATGATATCATTTCAAGGGCTCCATATGGGAGTTTTTCGTCTTCTGGATAATTCAGCTGAAAATTGAACTTACGCCCAAGCGCAGGAAGCATTCCTCCAACACCAAAACTGTCACCGCTTTCTATTGGACCGATTAGCTGTGCATCAAATGGTTGGCCTGTCTGAAACAATGCGCTTTGTCCCCGATCATCTGCAATCAGTGCCTCGGTTTGAAAAACGAGGGAAATTAAGAGAATAATTATTGGAATGCCCATTTCCTGAAAAAAATTAATAGGTTACTTAAAATATAAGTTTAAGCTATAAGTATGCTTATTGTCGACATAATATAAATTGTTCGTCTCTATAAATTTACAGTTTATCGATCCATCCTTTTTACCTTAGGTCGTCTGTTTAACAGGTTCGTTAAGCAGTGAATAATCGGAAGGTAGAGGAGGACTCGTTGACTAAAGGTTTAAAAAAGTCATAAGTCTAAGATTTATCATTATTGTAAGGTTTTAAACAATCAAACTCGCTGAATTACACACTTAGACATATGACTTTTTGCGAAATTCATCAGTGAGCTTTTCATACTGATAATTTTTGCTTGTTACTAAGATATTTCACATAATGTACCCGCAAAACTGACTAGTGACTACACAGCCAATACAGAAACCAAAGATTTCAAACATGTCATTTGTGAGTTAAAAACCAAGCTGTCCTGCAAATAATAGGAGTAAGAAACTTCACATGAACTCATAAAGAATAAATAATAGATATGTTTTTTTTTGCAAGTATGTGTATCGTATACAAGTAAAACGGTAAAATCAAACACAAAATATATATAGCGGGAAAAAGATATTCGTTTTTGCTAATTTGTCAAATCAACACCACCACTGAAAATGTTATATTATATACTTGTATGATTAAATTATTTTTAATCATATATAAAGTAATAAGTAAGACTATACTTCACACTTGATAAATGTCTATATACTTTGACTAAGCAGCACATTTTCTTGTATCTTTCCCAGGTATCCGTGGAGAGAACCTCCTCTTGTCTGTAATGGTTTGTAAGAAACCTTTTAAAGCCAATTATATGTTGGTCTTCATGCTATTGATTTCTTACAGAATATTATATGTTTCTACAAAAATACCAAGTTTCGGACAAAGTGCCGCTCGACTGATAATATATCAGTACTCGACACAATAGGTGGATTGTAGTTGTGGATATAGTGCTTGGTGTATACATAGAAATTCACGCCTCAGTTCACGCTAAATGTCTCCAAAATCTTATTTGCTAAATACGTACACTCTGGAAAAATGTGTTTGCAATAATAATTATTATTTTTATACTTTACTATGCTAACCAGTACTAAAATAAATTAGATGTTACGAGCAATAACTTCTTTTTCTCGCTCAAAACTGCACGTGCGTAAAATAACTGTCTGGGAATTTATCCGAGGTGCAAAAGCGCACCAAATCTCAGTTATGATTACACAGTCACCTCGTTCTTGTTTGTGTTTAGTTCAGTATAATAATACAGTTATGGCCCTTAATTGACTTCAGGTAATATCCAAATTATTAAATCTCGGAAGAGTTATTTTGCATCGGTCCTGCGGACCTCGGAAAATAACCATTTCTTGATTTAATAATTATGGAGATTACTTTCGTTAAAGGCCATAATTGTATATTATTATAAAGAATTTGTACATTTTATACCACCACATAATAACCATAGTGGTCATTTTTAAATCTCATAAAAACTTACCCAATTTCCTTGATTATGCAGCTAGATGGCATCGCTAAAAAGCAATGTTCATGGTTTATATATGAACACTAATTAATTCATAAAATTGATTTTATCCAATCAAATGTTTTAAAATATAAAAATGTAAAAAAATTGACATTTGCATCTGTTCATGATTTTATTTTGTAAAAATATATGTTCTTAGGGTAAATAATTTATTACATTTTGATATCTTATTTTTAATGTAAACATTCCTGGTGTAATGATAGCTCACTGATAATTTAAATGCATTTACTTCTAAACTATGAAATGTGTGTTTGTTCAGATTTCTGGTGTAATCATTTACTCTGATGACTAATCCCAATAATTTACAGTAAAAATTTCATTCGTTGTCATTAAAATTCGAAGTCTAGCCTTATGCCAGTTTCGAACTCAACATTCCTAGGTTGCAAGCCATTGAGTAACAGCAAATGATCAAATTCCTACAACATTAAGTCACCGTTAAGTCTAATTAATGGTTTTGAAAGCTTTTAAAGTAATTTCCACAAGAAATTACAAAACAAATGAATTGCTAAAATACTGAAAATTTCTGACGATTTTTTTAGACCTTGAAATTGAAACTGGAAGATACAAAAATCTGCCCAGTAATCAAGGTTTTTGTAAATTTTGTCACGCGCACGAAATCGAAGATGAGCTCCATTTTTTCAAACAATGCATAAAATATATTCAAACATAAAATCTACACTTTTTAAAAGTATATCTGATTTTTAACCAAACTTATTGAAAATTGAACCTGCACAACAGTTGAAAATTGAACTTTTACCATTTATACACGTCCTTGTTTCGTATACATTGTAAATATGTTACATGTTTTTGTATTTGTATTTGCTTGACCCATATGGCTGAAATTTTGCAAATAAAGTTTATTTATTTATTTATTTATTTATTTATTCATATCAACTCAGCTGTTATATGCTTTAGTATGAGAGGAGTAACTGCTTCCATCCGGAACGTCTCGTATGCCAGTAATACGCTCTTGTACGAGAGGAGCAGTTTCCATCCGGAACGCCTCGTATACCAGTAATATGCTTTTGTATGAGATGAGAAGCAGCATCCACCCTGAACGTCTCGTATACCACAAATAAGCTCGCGCGGCTTACGACATTATGCATTTCTATTTTTACTATTTGATTGATTGATTAGATGTTTGCTTTACGTCCAGCAAGCAGTATTTAAGCTATTTTATGAACAGGAGCAAGTTAACAAATAATAAAACAATTCAAGAAGTATTGACCAAAAGGAACAAAATTTGATTGCCAATGAAAAAGTATGGAATATGAGTAGGGGCGAAAAAAATTCATAAAATTTAGTCTTTCGTGTCGGATTCAACGAGCTCTTATCAACAACTACAACAGTGGTCTTTATCGTGCAAGGAGCGTATCGCTTTACAAACACGTCACCCACTATGGTCCGTTATATGACCTGACAAAGCAGTCCCCCCAAAGAAAAGCCTAGGCGCTAGGCATTGTATCGAGCACTAAACACCTTCCCCGTATGATTATGTTCCATATTACCCTCAAAAACATGGATAATTTTTTTAATTAAAATATATGACACAAGTGTAACACACAACTTATATTCAACCAATGAATGTTTCTTCTTTGTATTGGGTTATAATGACTGTGCGGAAGTGTATCATGGTGTATTCGATTCACAGAATCAATGTCAGTTAACGCTATTTGCACATTCGGGGGAAAAAGTTAGCTATAAATATCAAATATTAGTACTTAAAATATTACATAATATTTGGTATCGTTCTACCGCATCAATAATAAGGTTTTTGTATATTTGTTTTCGTTCAATGGTTTTACTGTTGTGAAACTATTTACAGTACCGTTTCATTGACGATTTAACAGTAAGAACAGCTTGTTCTAAAACTATTTACAGTGCCGTGGCGCCCATTGACGATAGCTCTAATTGAAATCTCACAAGACAAAATGTTCATCTCGTTGGTTTTCTGTTTTTGCCGAGGGTTTACGGATTTCTCGGATTGTACATATATGTCCTAGTGGTTAAGGTAGTTAGTCGTTTAATATTGATCACGTGGCCTGTCAGCTCTGGGGTTGTCAGTTCGAGCCTTACTGCATGCAGGGTTGGATCGACTCCAACTGTAATTTACACTTTAGGTAAAGACTCTTCTAATTTTTTTATTAACTCGAATGACTACATTTCCAAAAAGCAGGAATACATCGTTTCTGCGGAAATTGCGACTTTACACAAAAAAGATATCGGAATTGCATGACCTATAACGAATTACGGTTGCTATTGAGAATTTTATCTCAGATCGATTAGGCAACCATTTTGAGATCATGTATCTATCTCAGATGATCGATTAGGCAGCCATTTTGAGATCATGTATCTATCTATCTCAGATGATCGATTAGGCATCCCTTATACACCATTTTTGTGTCTTCAGTAACAACAGCATTTCAATGTCAATATCACGTGCGATCAATTGCTGAGAATGGAGTTAATCTTTGGACAAGATTTATATAGAGAAGATGTGATGTAATACGAGCATTAGTAATATATTGTGCAAAATAGAATATTCTCAACAAAATATTTTTTCTAAAAATTTCAGCCCCCAACTAGACGAATTTAGAATAATACCAAATCTAATAAAATTTTATTCTTTTACTTGCTTCCCCTTCCCATTTTTTCCTATTCTGCGCGCCGATTATATTTAACTTAATTTGTATAGGTTAATGAGTTGTACATTAATGATTGACGTGCAATATTTTTACGTATCGCCAACGAAAATTGGGGAGGGGGACATACAGGTTTTTGGTCTGTTCGTTCGTTCCACCTCTGGATTACCTTTGCGTAGAAGATTTTTAATGAAGATGACAATTTGTTGTTTTATTTTATTTAAATTTTATCTACACGACAGAATACAATACAAACTCTATAATATGACGAACTGTGTCTTCATTTACGACATTGACAAAAAATGACAGCATGCACCTGTTTGCCTTGAAATAAGACGGGCAGTGGTCGTAGGCGTTGTCAAAGTATAGAGTTTATTAACTTCTATCTAATGCATCATACGTTTTTAAGGAAGACATGTTGATGTATATGTTTTGGTTTCAGGTAAGAAAGATATGTAGGTACGTTAATCCCGAGGTAACGAGAAAGACACGTTTTTCATGTCAAAAAACGCAAATTAATTTTTTAATGGTGTACGTATACTAGTACTCCCTTGAGCGCTGGAAGTTCCGAGATTACAGTACTTGATACGAAGTTTCCACGATAAACATATTTATTTCACCAAACTCTACCGCATGTGAAATATGTCGATTTCGGGCTTTAAGTGCAATTAGAATGTAATTTGACTTAAAACAATACTGAGAAAATAATTTTACGATGCCTTTATTCATGACCCTTAACGTAGTTTGCTGAACCTTCTGGACCCTCCTAAAATGGGGACCCTCAGTCTGGACCCTCCTAAAATGGGGATCCGCATTTGAGGTTCCGACAGGGTCATAACGTTTCTACTTACGTACTTATATTTATTTGGTATTAGTTTAATCTTGCAAACAATCGGTGGTAACATCTTTGTTATGGTAAACACGTTTTTTTTTCGTGATACTTTACTGGTTTTTTCAGTGAGTAGGGATTTAGGACTTTGTTCACCGGGATTTCTGAAAGGGTAGAATACATCATATTTTTTTATAATATGTTATCAGTCTGTGATTATTTGCGTAAATCGTGACCCTCTCCCCCTTTTCGCCATGATACTAGGTTGAACCTATATGGGTTAAACCAATTTTTAATATTGGACAAGTTTAGAACATTTACAAACCATTTTTGTTTACAGTAGTTTTTTACCCCAGAAAGTCACATACAGTAAAAGGTATCTAAAATTTTTACAATTAATGTTCATTTTTACTTCAGTTTGGGATAAATTCCATACTTTTATTCACAAACGAAAATCATTCCATTGTGTTAAACTTATTTTCCTGTCAAAATGAAATAGTTTGGTTGATCGATGAATTGTCGTTTTTTCAGTTATAGTCAGGACGTGTTTAATTACTAGAACTTGATAAAATTTAACAATGAACTTATCATGGACTTAAATAAAATCTGAATAATATAATAATAATTATATGAATTTATAATAATGATAAAGATAAAACTAAAACAATAAGTCTAATAATCAGTTTGTAAAATGCTATTTTAATGTGTATAATTAATTTCTTTTCAAATTGTTTCGCCGAAAACAGTTGTACATAAATTATTAAACAAATCAACCGGAAAAAAAGTTCCCGGGTGTGAACCACGTCAACAAATTCCATCAATAGATACGCATTAGTATATAGACACTTGTTATGTTATGACTATAACGATATATACACGAATTTTTTTTATGATGCACGTTATAAAATTCATAATTTATTATTAATATTAATTATATATGCTGGATTTTAAGTGATTTGAATACATCGTTTAGACGAGACATGGGTCAACTGACCTGTAAAATCATCCATGATCGAAAAGGATCGAAAAGGAGTTTTGGGGGTGGGAGGAGAATGTATTCGTCTAAAAGTTCAGATATTGTTTCTTAACAATGAGAGTGAATTTACAAAGTAAATTAATAAGATTTAACCTGTAAAGGTAGGTCAACCCCAAAACTTTTTTACAGTGAGTTACATTTGAATATTTTTTCTTCATCAGCTACATTCAATATTGTATTTGTTTAGTGCTAAAAGTTCTTGTGTAGACCAATACTGCCTACATTTAAAAATAACGGTAGCTCACAATGGCGACGTGAAAATTATTCTCAAAAAACATGTACGATCTAATATAGACAATGTGTGATGCAGATTGATGTATTACAGTGGAGAGTTTGAGCTGCGACCAGTATATAGGTTCCTTGTTAAATGTAAACATGTATATTATTTCCCAATACGCCTTTGTCTAGTAACTTGACGAAGTAGTGAATATACAACAGTAATATTTACAGAACTAGTCCACGGAATTTTCTTTTATGAAGTTTACTCCGACAGGTGGATCACATGAAGGATAAAAGGGTAAAACAAAAAACCGGGCATTTCTACTCAACCAGCACCTCCATACTGACATGCACACAAACCAGGCGTTATTTATCTGACCTCTCATGAAGCTGGAGATACATTGATGTATTGTTATTGGCTGCTTTATTACTGCTTTAATCCAGATGTAAAATGGATAGCAGGTCATACACAGACACCAAATGTGCTAAAGCTACAAGAGCAGGGGGTTAAAACAGATCTTAGGGACCGGTCAATATTAATTGGGGTAGTAGGACCGGTGCAAAATGCAATAGGGCACATACTTTTTTTGTGCTGCCATAAATATGGGACTCCAAGTTTTGTTATTTTCAGCACTGATAGGACTGCAAGTATCATTAATGAAAAAAAGATTTCTGACGTTTTAATTCAAAACAAATATAGTAGTAACCGCATAATTTGTTTAAAAAACATAAATACTGAATTGTAACCATAAAATTAGTCACTAGATAGGTCACCAATTTTTTTTATAACAGATCTGAGGTAATGCAGCAACTTTTCTGTATCTTAAGGGGATAGGGCATAACCTTTTTTAAACCTGATAATTTGAAATGATGCACTGGTCCCAACCCCCCAATAAATATTGACCCCTCCCTTAGTGCTCACATTTAACGTTGAGGTACCAGATGAGTTAACATTAAGGTACCAGATGAGATAACACTGAGGTACCAGATGAGATAACACTGAGGTATAAGATGAGATAACATTGAAGTACCAGATGAGATAACACTGAGGTACCAGATGAGATAACACTGAGGTACCAGATGAGATAACACTGAGGTACCAGATGAGATAACACTGAGGTACCAGATGAGATAACATTGAAGTACCAGATGAGATAACATTGAGGTACCAGATGAGATAACACTGAGGTACCAGATGAGATAACACTGAGGTACCAAATGAGATAACACTGAGGTACCAGATGAGATAACACTGAGGTACCAGATGAGATAACACTGAGGTACCAGATGAGTTAACATTAAGGTACCAGATGAGATAACACTGAGGTACCAGATTAGATAACACTGAGGTACCAGATGAGATAACATTCAGGTACCAGATGAGATAACACTGAGGTACCAGATGAGATAACACTGAGGTACCAGATGAGATAACACTGAGGTACCAGATGAGTTAACATTAAGGTACCAGATGAGATAACACTGAGGTACCAGATGAGATAACATTGAAGTACCAGATGAGTTAACACTGAGGTACCAGATGAGTTAACACTGAGGTACCAGATGAGTTAACACTGAGGTACCAGATGAGTTAACACTGAGGTGCCAGATGAGATAACACTGAGGTACCAGATGAGTTAACACTGAGGTACCAGATGAGTTAACATTAAGGTACCAGATGAGATAACACTGAGGTACCAGATGAGATAACACTGAGGTACCAGATGAGATAACACTGAGGTACCAGATGAGATAACACTGAGGTACCAGATGAGATAACATTGAGGTACCAGATGAGATAACACTGAGGTACCAGATGAGATAACATTGAGGTACCAGATGAGATAACATTGAAGTACCAGATGAGTTAACACTGAGATACCAGATGAGATAACACTGAGGTACCAGATGAGATAACACTGAGGTACCAGATGAGATAACACTGAGGTACCAGATGAGATAACACTGAGGTACCAGATGAGTTAACACTGAGGTACCAGATGAGTTAACACTGAGGTACCAGATGAGTTTACATTGAGGTATCAGATGAGTTAACATAGAGGTCTCGGATCAGTTAACATTGAGGTATCAGATGAGCTAACACTGAGGTACCAGATGAGTTAACACTGAGGTACCAGATGAGTTAACGTTAAGGTACCAGATGAGATAACACTGAGGTACCAGATGAGATAACACTGAGGTACCAGATGAGTTAACACTGAGGTACCAGATGAGTTAACGTTAAGGTACCAGATGAGATAACACTGAGGTACCAGATGAGCTAACGCTGAGGTACCAGATGAGATAACACTGAGGTACCAGATGAGATAACACTGAGGTATCAGATGAATTTACATTGAGGTACAAGATGAGTTTACATTTAGGTACGAGATGGGTTTACATTGAGGTACCAGATGAGATAACACTGAGGTACCAGATGAGTTAGTATTAAGGTACCAGATGAGTTAACATTGAGGTACCAGTTGAAATTACATTGAGGTATCAGATGAGTTAACATTGAGGTACCAGATGAGTTACCATTGAGGTACCAGGTGAGATAACACTGGGGTACCAGATGTGATAGCACTGAGGTACCAGATGACTTAACATTAAGGTACCAGATGAGTTAACATTGAGGTTCCAGATGAGATAACACTGGGGTACCAGATGAGTTAACACTGAGGTACCAGATGAGTTAACATTGAGGTACCAGATGAGATAACGCTGGGGTACCAAATGAGTTAACACTGAGGTACCAGATGAGATAACACTGGGGTACCAGATGAGATAACACTGAGGTACCAGATGAGTTAACATTGAGGTACCAGATGAGATAACGCTGGGGTACCAAATGAGTTAACACTGAGGTACCAGATGAGATAACACGGGGGTACCAGATGAGTTAACACCGAGGTACCAGATGAGATAACACTGGGGTACCAGATGAGATAACACTGGGGTACCAGATGAGTTAACACTGAGGTACCAGAAGAGTTTACATTGAGGTACCAGATGAGATAACATTAAGGTACCAGATGAGATAACACTGATGTACCAGATGAGTTAACATTGAGGTACCAGATGAGATAACACTGGGGTACCAGATGAGTTAACACTGAGGTATCAGATGAGTTAACATTTTGGTACCAGATTAGTTAACATTGAAGTACCAGATGAGTTAACATTAAGGTACCAGATGAGTTAACATTAAGGTACCAGATGAGTTAACATTGAAGTACCAGATGAGTTAACATTGAGGTACCAGATGAGATAACACTGAGGTACCAGATGAGATAACACTGAGGTACCAGATGAGGTAACACTGAGGTACCAGATGAGATAACACTGAGGTACCAGATGAGATAACACTGGGGTACCAGATGAGTTAACACTGAGGTATCAGATGAGTTAACATTTTGGTACCAGATTAGTTAACATTGAAGTACCAGATGAGTTAACATTAAGGTACCAGATGAGTTAACATTAAGGTACCAGATGAGTTAACATTGAAGTACCAGATGAGTTAACATTGAGGTACCAGATGAGATAACACTGAGGTACCAGATGAGATAACACTGAGGTACCAGATGAGATAACACTGAGGTACCAGATGAGTTTACATTGAGGTACAAGATGAGTTAACATTGAGGTACCAGATGAGTTAACATTGAGGTACAAGATGAGTTTACACTGAGGTACAAGATGAGTTTACACTGAGGTACCAGATGAGTTTACATTGAGGTACCAGATGAGTTAACATTGAGGTACCAGATGAGTTAACATTGAGGTACCAGATGAGTTTACACTGAGGTACAAGATGAGTTTACACTGAGGTACCAGATGAGTTTACATTGAGGTACCAGATGAGTTAACATTGAAGTACCAGATGAGTTAACATTGAAGTACCAGATGAGTTAACATTGAGGTACCAGATGAGTTTACATTGAGGTACCAGATGAGTTTACATTGAGGTACCAGATGAGTTTACATTGAGGTACCAGATGAGTTTACATTGAGGTACCAGATGAGTTTACATTGAGGTACCAGATGAGTTTACATTGAGGTACCAGATGAGTTTACATAGAAGTACCAGATGAGTTAACACTGAGGTACCAGATGAGTTAACACTGAGGTACCAGATGAGTTTACATTGAGGTGCAAGATGAATTTAATCTGTTTTAATATATCAAAATTTTATACTTAATATCCATAAGGAGAATTTACTATTGTCAAGCCATCCCGCAGTAAAAATCCCGCAATAGTTTTATCCCGCAATAAGAATATCTCGCAATAAAATGGGTGCGTTCGGATATTCGCGCGGACGTCGCAGAGACACCCGGTCTTAAAAGATTTACAGTAAAACCTTGATTGCAGTTTTATGTTTTCTTCATCGATAGAAATGCAAAATGTTGATTTTATTAAAAACAAGAATATTTGTAGATATGATTTCACGTGACTTAGCTTTATATTACCTCGGAGACGGTTTTATTCCTTCTTTCCAAGGGAGACAGTCGTCGTATACGGACGAATATTGGTTGATGCACACTCGTGTGAATAATAATAACTGCTTATAACACAGATGACTGTAATAGGAGCATGTTGAAGATTATTTGACAACGTTTCTGATTGATTTCAAAGAATTTTTCATTCAATACTAAGTACACGTGGTTCGAGCAGACTGAGACAAAATAAAATCACGACGGAAATTGATTTTTGTTTCGTATCGTCTCAGTTAAAATCCATTGTAGAATGGTAGTAAGTTCAAACACTCTTGCAAAGGATTTATAACCCAAAACGCCTTTAACTGTGAGACGGAGCTAGGCTTTCTCGCTCATAGGTATAAATAAAGAGTGCATGTAGGCCTACGCACGGTAGAAGCCAATTTGTGGAGTAAGATAAATTAAAATGTTGTCACTCTTTCAAAGTCAACCAATATAAGTATACGGAAGAGGGAGGGGTACGCTCTTTGAAATAAATATGGCATGGTGTGAAACGGTTTTCTCGCTCATAAATATAAATGAAGAGTACATGTATGCCTACCCAGGGTAAAAGCCGATTTGTGGTCTAAGGTAAATTAAAATGTTTCCATCCTTTCAAAGTCGACCAAATTAAGTATACGGAAGGGGAGGGGTAGGATCTTTAAAAGAAATATGGCATGGTGTGAGACGGGGCTAGGCTTTCTCTCTCATAGGTATAAATGAAGAGTAGATGTAGGTATACCCGGGGTAGAAGCCGATTTGTGGCCTAAGGTAATTAAAAATGTTGTCAGTCTTTCAAAGTCGACCATTGTAAGTATACGGAAGGGGGAGGGGTAGGTTCTTTGAAAGAGATATGGCATGGTGTGAGACGGGGCTAGACTTTCTCGCTCATAGGTATAAATGAAGAGTAGATGTAGGTATACCCGGGGTAGAAGCCGATTTGTGGCCTAAGGTACATTAAAATGTCAGCCTTTCAAAGTCGACCAATGTTAGCATTACGAAGGGGGGAAGGCTCTTTGAAAGAAATATGGCATGGTGTGAGACGGGCTAGGCTTTCTCGCTCATAGGTATAAATGAAAAGTACATGTAGGCCTACCTAGGGTAGAAGCCGATTTGTGTAGTAGTAGAGAATTTTCAAGTATACGGAACGGGGAGCGGTAGGCTCTTTGAAAGAAATATGGTATAGTGTGAGGCGGGGCTAGGATTTCTCGCTCATAGGTTTACATGAAGAGTACATGTAGGCCTACCTGGGGTAGAAGCCGATTTGTGACCTAAGGTAAACTAAAATGTTGTCAGTCTTTCAAAGTCGACCAATGTAAGTATACGGAAGGGGGAGTGGTAGGCTCTTTGAAAGAAATATGGTATGGTGTGAGACGGGGCTAGGCTTTCTCGCTCATAGGTATAAATGAAGAGTACAAACAGACCTACACGCGGTAGAAGCCGATTTGTGTAGTAGTAGAGAATTTTCAGAGTAGTAACGTCCGTTCAATGAATTGCAAATCAGCGGCAAAATTACCAAATTACATATTGACCTATATAGTTATCTTAGATTATGTTGCCATGTTAAACAGAAAAAATGCTCTTACATTCGTCATTTATTGAAGATCTTGGATTTCTTAAACTTGTGTGAACCGTTCATTAACTTTTAACTGAGCTCCACTCGTGGCAAAAATTAATCCCCGATCTTCAATAAAGGCTCGCATTAGAACCTATTAAATGTAGTCCAGATTACCTTGTACTAAAACAATACCAAATACCCGTAAATTAAAGGTTGTACAAACAAATGTATGTACTTGATCTGATTGACTAATGATAATTAGGCGGACAATGGTGACATAATTTTACATAGTTTCCAACATCCTATCTAATTTGTCAAGATAGAAGTAGTTAATTAAGGCAGTTTATTATATAGATAGAGATGAAATATCGAATTTTCCGAGTGACAGAAATCACGGTAAATCACATGTGAAAATTATCGTTTATTTTCACTCTCGGGTTTTTTCCCGCCAAAACGTCACAATGGTTTTGTACTATACAAATATTCATCCGCCGTTCATAAAATTTAGAATTAGGTATTACAATTTTACGAATACAATTTTGATCTATATAATTAATAGGATAATCAATTGGGCATCGTGAATATCCAAAATATGATCACTCGTGCCGCATAAAACATCAGATTAAACTCGTGCGCGGAACAAGTTCCGCGCACTCGTTTAATCAGATGCGTTATGCGGCACTCGTGATCATATTTTGGATATTCACTCCGCCCAATTAATTATCCTATAAGGAGTTGCCGGATATGTCTGTAACGAAATTTATGTATTTGAAAAAAAACAGCCTTATGGGTAAAAATATATTGGGTAAAGTTAAGTTGAAAAATACGAAAGCTATGGTTGCAGTTTGTACAGAGTACCTCAGTCTGATGCTGAATAGTGGGAAAAAATTCAACTATGATAGGAAGTAAATGTTCCGACACTTTTAGTCAGAAAAAGCTTTCCTGTCGCGACAATAGTAATGAGGGAACAAGTGACATTTTATTTTAATTAGTTTAAATTCAACTCATATTGCACTTTTTGACAAACTTGTATGTAAATGACAACAAGCTAGAATGATATTTAAGATTATGCTTAGCATAATACTATCTTCTTGATCTTACATCCTTTCATACAATTTTTACCACTACAATTTGTTTCAGAAAACAATTTTACAATGCATCTTTGAGAGTTTCATTTCTGATATTGTTAAACTTTGGAATAATATTTAAGAGTCAAGTGCGTCTATTCCCATTAGAATGTTTAACAAATAGATGAACTCTGAAATGCAATCCTGATTGAATATTTATTGAAGATAATACGGAAAAGGAATATTGCTTCGTTAGAATCAAAATGATGCCAGCGATCTTAATGGGTATTTTCAGTTATCAGATCATTTATCGCTCATATTACTTTTTTAACTGTTTATATATACAAGAGAATAAAAAAAATCATTTGCAGTTACTACAAGAATTTGGAACGGACAATAGCATTTCAAACATAAGTTGCATTCACGGGAAACCAATTGCAATGTCATAATGAATTAAACGACACTCTTTGGTGTATAGAACCAGGGCATTGTGACATATGTTGAAATAAAAACATAAAGTGACCTAACCATAGAGGAACTTAGGGCAATTTTTGTATTTAGCAAACCTACTATAAAGGCTAAAAAAGCTTTCCTTAGAGGCTCAGACGAAGTATTTTGCATGTCTACCCCGAGCCCGAGAAGGAGCATTTTACAAGCCTACCATAAAAACCGAGACAAAGCACTTTGCAGGTATAGCTACGTTGGAGGCCAAATTAGTCTTGATACGACTGTATCATTTAGCTTTTGCGTGTCAGAACTGTCTTGATACGACTGTATCACTCAGCTTTGACGTGCCAGAACTGTCTTGATACGACTGTATCACTCAGCTTTGACGTGCCAGAACTGTCTTGATACGACTGTATCACTCAGCTTTGACGTGCCAGAACTGTCTTGATACGACTGTATCAATTAACTTTAGCGTGCCAGAACTGTCTTGATACGACTGTATCATTTAGCTTTGACGTGCCAGAACTGTCTTGATACGACTGTATCATTTAGCTTTGGCGTGCTAGAACTGTCTTGATACGACTGTATCATTTAGCTTTGGCGTGCTAGAACTGTCTTGATACGACTGTATCATTTAGCTTTGGCGTGCTAGAACTGTCTTGATACGACTGTATCATTTAGCTTTGGCGTGCTAGAACTGTCTTGATACGACTGTATCATTTAGCTTTGGCGTGCCAGAACTGTCTTGATACGACTGTATCATTTAGCTTTGGCGTGCCAGAACTGTCTTGATACGACTGTATCATTTCATATTTAATAAACTTAACTGATTTATAGATACATAGTTGTTTTGAAATTTCTTCTGCCATCAATCATATCTTCTTTATATAATGTATGACACTAAACATTCTGCTGATCTTGCATATTTTTTGTCATTAAACAACACACAATAGTAGTTCACGGTCAAAGATTGTATACTATTCTCAGTTTATACCTGAAAGTATATACTCTGACTAAGCAGTATTCAAACACTATACATTTCTTCTTCATTTATTGAACACAATACATATTTACTCTGAAGCCATTTAAATAATTTACAGGGTTCGGGTTACTCTCTTTCTGTTTTTGTGTTTTGGTTTTTTGTGTTGCTTTGTGTATGTTTATCTATATCCGGATTGGTAACTGTCCCTGGACTTTTGGCTCTTGTTGTTCGGTCGGTTTTGTATGCTATTTTGTGTAAATATTTATTCAGTTCGATATATATTTTTTTAACATAATTAACTTTTTATTTTCTGGTTACATGAAATTAAAAAACACAATTTTCGGCAAATATTAAAGAATGGACAAAGGGGGATAACAACTAATATTGAAAGTCTCTAAAGCAGATGATACTGTAATTTTAGCAGATTCGGCAGCTAACAAGCCTCATTAAATGCTATGTACTTGTATTGTCAAACTTGGAAATTACATGTCAATATATCCAAAACAAAAGTTGTATTTTTTTCAAGATCTGTGTTGTATTTATGTCAGGTTTATATCCCGCTCAGTGGTCTTGTAGTTACATAAGACCAATTTTTAAATTAGGAGATAAATTGAAACCAGAAAATTATCGAGGAATTGCCATAAACAACAGCCTAGGTAAACTATTCAATATAATACTAAATAATAGATTTAATGAATATCTAGAAAAAAATAATCTTATTCATGAGACTCAAATTGGCTTTAGTAAAAAGGCAAGCACGGCAGACCATATATTTGTTCTTAAATGTATCATAGAAAAATATTTAAAGCTTGGTAATAAGAAACTCTTTACATGCTTTGTAGACTTTTGCAAAGCATTCGATACAGTTATTCATTCTGGGATTTTTTTATAAACTTTGACTGAATAAGATAAATAGCAATTTTTAGAATATCATAAAATCTATGTATTCCAAAGATATGTTATGTGTAAAGGTAGGAGATAAAATAACAAGTTCTTTCTCTTCAAAAATAGGGGTGAGACAAGGTGACGTTCTCAGTCCCAACCTGTTTAAAAATTTTTCTCAATGATTTACCTATTGAGTTAGAAAAAAGGCAGACTGTATATTAATAGACAATAAAAAGGTTCCCTGTTTGCTATATGCAGATGATTTGGTGCTTCTTTATGCTACAAAAAATGGTCTCCAAAGTAAATTAGATTTATTGAACGAGTATTGTAGAGAATGGTGCCTAGAAATAAACTTTACTAAATCTAAAGTCATAATATTCAATAATAATGGTAAAGTTATAAAAGACAGTTTCCACATTGGAAACAACTCTATTGAATGTATTATAGAATATATATACATTGGTTTAATAATTGAAAACACAGGAAAATTTAATAAAGCTAAAAAACAACTTTATCATAAAAGTATGAAGGCATGTTTTAAAATGTATAGTGATTTAAAATCTGCTAGCTCTAATGTTAGACTTTATCTTCATTTATTTGATCATTGTATTAAGCCTATTTTGTTGTACGGTTGTGAAAACTGGGGTGTTGTACATGTAACTGAAAAAAGACAATCTTTATCATTGTATGACATTTTTAAAGATTGGGAAGCTGAAAAACTTCATATAAAGTTCTGCAAATATGTTTTAGGGGTTTCAAAACAATGTACAAATATTGGTGTATTAGGTGATTTAGGCAAATACCCCTTATATATAGACATTATTAAATATTTTTTCATATATTGGTATAAGCTATAGAACATAATCCCAGTGAGTTATTACAATCAGCATATAATGAGTATAAAAAACAATCTTAAGTCTGGTAGTATTTGGTACTCCATATTATCATTATATTGTAATAAACTTAACTTAGATTTAAATGTATGTAGAGGAATGAGTAAAGGAAAATTTAATTCATCATTAATAAAATGTTTGAGGGATAACTTTTGAATAGTTGGGACAATATAAGAAACAATAATATTCATGATACAGGAAAATTAGATACTTATTTCAGATTCAAAGAAAATTTTTACTTTGAAGAATACTTAATATTAAAACTTTTGATAAAAGAAAAATCATTACTAGATTTAGATTAAGCAATCATAGATTGCGCATTGAGATTGGCAGAAATGAACGAAGTCCAAACAAAAGTAGAAAAATTAGCAAGAACAGCCAGAATTTGTTTATATTGTAACACAGGAAATATTGAAGATTAAATTCACTTTTTATTAGCATGTCCTTTAAGCTGAAATCTGATTGGTCAATTCAAATCGAGCAACCCATAAGATATAACTTGCGTGACCTATGACCTGTTCTTACGCCGTTAAAATGCAAATATTTCCATGACGTCATTGACGTTTTTACCATAAAAAATTGGTAAGAATAATAGTTAAAATTAAATTATAAGGAATATTTCAAAATTTTTGAACACGTTATACGATATAAGTTTACACCATTCATAAACCGCGGATTATTAGGCGTAAACAGACCCAAACCACATTATATCGAATTTATCTTTACCTGTTCAGAAATTTGAAGTATTCCTTAAATAAATCAGACTAATCATGTCCAAAGAGACCATCAGCATTTACATACCAAATGAAAACTGATTGGATTTAAACTAAAATAATTCTAACCTTTATTATTTGTTTAAATTACAATGCAAGAGAAATCTTTTTCATTTTCGATGACTAGCAAGTTTGACGTTGACGATCATCTGTAGGAGTTTTGAAGTATCGACCCCTCTTTATTTCTAGATTACGATCGCGTCAACGAAGTTTTGTAAAGCACCTTCTTATAGACAAATCCTATGGATAGGTCAAATTTTTGATAAAGACTAAGTTTAAAATTTTAATATAAAAATAGCTTATTGTTTCGTCATAACTATTTATCTTATTTTCTATAGTAGTTTTATATTTTTCTTCAACTATTCTCTTGATTAGAGGTTTAATAAGGTAAACTTCATTCATATTACAGCAATTTTCTATCTGATCATTCAACGCAGTATCATAAAATATACTATATATATAAAGCAATCTATTGAATTGCGAAAATAAGGTCCACACTGGTCACTGTAGTATCTGTTATAACTATATATGTATATAATTCATTTACATGTTCAATCATTTTGTTATCCATATGTGTTTCTGTTTGTAAGTTCTTTTGTATTTGCTGAACCCGTCAGGGTTTATGTTTTGCAAATAAATAAATAAATAAATATATGTATACCAAGAATATGTACCTATGTCATCAAGATATTTTGACGGTATAGAAGTGGTTTACTTTTAGTCAAATATTACAGATGTATTAATCTCAAAATTCATAAATGTTTCGAGGTCATCAAGGTCCCAGTTGAACAACTAGCACGAGAGTCGGCACTAGTGAAGCTGTCATGGAGATCACAATTAAAACAACAGCCACACTGCATTCATCAATGTTACAGTTAAAACAACTGCCAAGAGTGTCGACATTACTGTAAACGTTATATATATTAATTATTAGTATTTTTTTTCGCGAGACAAGGATTATCAGGTCTATATATCAGATGAGCTCGTAGAGCGAATCTGATATGGATCTGATAATCCTTGTCAAGCGAAAAAAAATACTAATAATTTTTTTATCGGTAATTTCTCAATTTAAATACATCTTTTTTATTTGTTTTCGGTTTTTTTGACACATTTGATGTTATTTTGCTTTGTAATAGTGCCGTTTTTACAGTAAGAATCTGTGCACTACTTCTTTTGTACAATTGTAATGCGTAATGCGGTCTGACATGACGTCACTTCTACCTCATTCATTCAAAAACTGTTAAAGCGATTGTACGCACGGAGACGGAGGGAATTGAATGGAGAGGAAATGTCAATCTGAAACCATTTTCAGCGTTAAGAAAAGGTTTTAAGAGGTAGGTTGTAATGTTTGAAAACTATATTAATGTTTCTTCACAGAAGAAAATGATTCTGATTACGATTTCTTTCACTGACCGGCTTGGCCGTGTGCATGTCAGTTACGTTTATGGGGCTACCGATATTGATAAATCAATCCATATTGATTTCTTACCCCCTAAATATGTAATGAAAATTGCTGCCTGTGTAACACCAAATAATTAGTTGCCTATAGTATAAAGGGCTATAGCCTATCTACACTTTCAAGACACGTTTATCGCCGAAATTTGAGCGTACTGCCATACAAAAAGGGGGGTATTGTGTGTATACATTGTTCGTTATTCTTATTTCAGGAGATGAATAAGATACTCTCTAGATACTGATTGTGTGTTGCGTTTTATATTTTGTAACACTTCTTAGTGTCTGGACAGGTCTGATTAATTGCAGCATAGATGTATTGTTTTTTTCGTGATGTTTGTTTTCCTTAATATTAATGAGCTTTGGTCAGTGATGCGCGATTGGTCAAAAAGTAAGGCAGATTCTTCCGCAATGTGTTCGCGCATGACAAATGACCAACAGCTGATAATTTCTAGTATCACTAGTCGTTGTTCTTCTGAGCGTTGATACTAATTTTATTAGTAGTAAAGATCAAAGGAAATTGTAACAAATTACCGATAAACGTTTTTACAAGAGTAACTTGTTATTTTTCTAGACAAGACGGTTAATTTACAGTTTATTTACAATCCTTATAAACCTACACGTTCTATTTTTGACTTTTAAATATTTTTCTCACAACAACTTCTAGATTCAACTGATACAAACAGTTGCATTCATTAAATAATAAAATGAGTTAATATGGAAAACATTAATCAGTAAAATATTACATATACCTGTTTGGGCATGTGCTGTAATGCGTTATAAATGAAATTGGTTCCTCCTACAAAATATTATGCTGTTTGCACAAAGCTGTAATCAATTTCTTCCTGAATGATTTTTACACCCACACTTTTGTCTGTTATTAATCAAAGGGGCAGTGCAACTTGATATAATGATTAAAACAGCGTGAATATTGCGGGAAATCTGTTTTTAACTCGTAACAGGCTGGAAATACACAAACAATTATAATTTTCTTTCACTGTAAGGTGAAAAAAATTCCATTCTAAAGATAAACGCTCAGGCAGTCGGGAAAAATCTGGTTTGATTATTTTTAAGAACATCCTTGTGAAAATGTTTATCTTCTGTGTAGGCCAGCCAGGCATAAAAATAGAACGTGAATTTCTATATATGGTGGCTGTGCTAGTAGAATGTGAATTCCTGTGTGTAGGCCAGCCAGACATAAGAATAGAACGTGAATTTCTATATATGTGGCTGTGCTAGTAGAATGTGAATTCCTGTGTGTAGGCCAGGCGTGAGAGTAGAATGTGAATTCCTGTGTGTAGGCCAGGCATGAGAGTAGAATGTGAATTCCTGTGTGTAGCCCAGGCGTGAGAGTAGAATGTGAATTCCTGTGTGTAGGTAGGCCAGGCGTGCGAGTAGAATGTGAATTCCTGTGTGTAGGCCAGACGTGAGAGTAGAATTTTATTTCCTGTGTGTAGGCCAGTCATGAGAGTAGAATGTGAATTACTGAGTGTAGGCCGGGCTTGAGAGTAGAATGTGAATTCCTGTGTGTAGGCCAGGCATGAGAGTATAATGTGAATCCCTGTGTGCATGCCAGGCATGAGAGTAGAGCGTGAATTCTGTGTGAGTCCAGGCATGAGAGTAGAATGTGATTTCCTTGTGTAGGCCAGGCATGAGAGTAGAATGTGAATCCCTGTGTGTATGCCAGGCATGAGAGTAGAATATGAATTTCTGAGTGTAGGCCAGGCATGAGAGTAGAATGTGAATTCCTGTGTGTAGGCCAGGCATGAGAGTAGAATGTGAATTCCTGTGTTTAGGCCAGGCATGAGAGTAGAATGTGAATTCATGAGCGTAGGCCAGGCATGAGAGTAGAATGTAAATTCCTGTGTTTAGACCAGGCATGAGAGTAGAATGTGAATTCCTTTGTTTAGGCCAGGCATGAGAGTAGAATGTGAATTCATGAGCGTAGGCCAGGCGTGAGAGTAGAATGTAAATTCCTGTGTGTAGGCCAGGCATGTGAGTAGAATGTGATTTCCTGTGTGTAGGCCAGGCGTGAGAGTAGAATGTGAATTCCTGTGTGTAGGCCAGGCGTGAGAGTAGAACGTGATTTCCTGTGTGTAGGCCAGGCGTGAGAGTAGAATGTGATTTCCTGTGTGTAGGCCAGACATGAGAGTAGAATGTGAATTCCTGTGTGTAGGCAAGGCATGAGAGTAGAATGTGATTTCCTGTGTGTAGGCAAGGCATGAGAGTAGAATGTGAATTCCTGTGTGTAGGCAAGGCATGAGAGTAGAATGTAAATTCCTGTGTGTAGGCCAGCCATGAGAGTAGAAAGTGAATCCCTGTGCGTAGGCAAGGCAAGAGAGTAGAATGTGAATTCCTGTGTGTAGGCCAGGCATGAGAGTAGAATGTGAATTCCTGTGTGTAGGCAAGGCATGAGAGTAGAATGTGAATCCCTGTGTGCATGCCAGGCATGAGAGTAGAGCGTGAATTCTGTGTGTAGGCCAGGCATGAGAGTAGAATGTAAATTCCTGTGTGTAGGCCAGCCATGAGAGTAGAAAGTGAATCCCTGTGCGTAGGCAAGGCAAGAGAGTAGAATGTGAATTCCTGTGTGTAGGCCAGGCATGAGAGTAGAATGTGAATTCCTGTGTGTAGGCAAGGCATGAGAGTAGAATGTGAATTCCTGTGTGTAGGCCAGGCATGAGAGTAGAATGTGAATTCCTGTGTGTAGGCCAGGCATGAGAGTAGAATGTGAATTCCTGTGTGTAGGCAAGGCATGAGAGTAGAATGTGAATCCCTGTGCGTAGGCCCTCAGTGTGAGTTTATATGCGAATTTCTATGAGTAAGTCAGCCGTGAGAGTAAAATGCAAATTCCTGTGGATTGTTAGGGGCGGGGTTGCTGCGTGCGTTAGAATGCGAATTTCGCTGTCGTCCATCCATATGGTTAAAACACATTATATACATTTTGTGTAGGTACAACTACCTGTTTCACGTCAAGACAGTTGTGTACATTCGTATCACTACAAGACGCGCAGCGTCGAGTTGTGATACGAATGTATGCAACTGTCGAGACGTTATATAGGTAGTTGTACATACACTTAAATGTATGTAATAAGTTTATCTAAAATTAGAAAGTATAAAAAGGCAAAACAAAACTAATGTTTATAATATAAAATTTAGCATTCACTTTAGAATATAGAGTCCCTAACGTCACACGTATTATGACGTCATATTTCATTCATAGAATGAGAATAATTTAATCATTAGTTATACCATTCATTGTGACGTCAAGAAGTAGTTTCGACAAAAGTACATCTTGTATCACATATATAGATGATACTATCAGTTACCTACGTTATTACCCGGGTGTATGGAAATTGTACCACCTGAAAGTACTTCTGTTCAGCCTGAGGCGAAGCCGAAGGCTGTCCAGAAGTACTTTCAGGTGGTACAATTTCCATACACCCGGGTTATAACGTAGGTAACGGATTTATCCCCGGCTAACAAGTGTAAAAGTCTGAAAATAGGTTCTTTAGTCGTCAGAAAATGCTAAATGGACAACGTCATCACAGTTGCTCACAAAAAATTATACGTTTTTTATGAAGAAAATGCCCATTTTACCAAGTCGAGGATGTTACCTTTGGTAACAACCTCAGACTTAGCGAGTTTAAAGAGTTTTTATTTTGTTTTACATTGTTTTTCCTACTTTCGGTATTTTGGCGCCTCAAGTCACGCTATCATTACGTCAACAGACTATGACGTCAAGTTCCGATTTAATTCATATTTATGTGTGTCAGTGTGAATATAGGGCATCTACAGTGTTTGAAACGAAGTACAAATACAAATATAAAAAGACAGAAATGTTCATTTGTGGAATAACATACACTGGTACTCTAGAACATACATTAGCAACGCACAAACAATACACCCTGCGACGTTAGCAACGAAGACGGGGGCATGGGATTTGTACCGACGGGTAACAAACCAATCAAAAGTCCGCATTTGTTGCAAGCCGGGGATAAAAGGTTTTGTATCGCACGGATTGTTTCAATCGCTTTTTGAGATTTTGACAATATATACACACTTAATTTTAGATAAATACACAGCGTCGAGTTGTGATGCGGAATGTATGCAACTGTCGAGACGTGATACAGGTAGTTGTACCTACACTTAAATGTATGTAATAAGTAACTGAATGTTTACAATTTAAAATTTAACATTCAACGAAGCATTTGTTTATAAAATATAGCCCCCTAACGGCACACGCATTATGACGTCATATTTCATTCAACGAATCATTGGTTATATCGTTCATTGTGACGTCAAGAAGAAGTCTCGACAAAAGTACATCTTGTATCACATATATACATGATACAAGGTTTTTAAGGTATCCGACCCATAATTGACCAGGTGATCATATTTGGTGTCCCGGATGTCCATTGTTTGTCAATGGAGCAGACCTCGGTAATGTTCGGCAAACATCGGAACTACTATTTGAGCAACTAAATTTTTTTCTCAAAACTGTTAACATTGACTCAAAGTAAAACAATATATTTACTTTGTATCATTAATTAGTAATATATTGAGTAAATAAATTTGCATTTCTTGGTCTAAAAATAAAATTAAACGGTGACTTCAATTATGGGTCGGATACCTTAACACAGGTTGTATCAATCGATATTTTTTCAGATTTTGACTAAATACATTCTTTAATTTTAGATAAAAAATGTGAACACTTATGCGTAGTTTATATGCGAATTTCTATGAGTAAGTCAGCCGTGAGAGTAAAATGCAAATTCCTGTGGATTGTTAGGGGCGGGGTTGCTGCGTGCGTTAGAATGCGAATTTCGCTGTCGTCCATCCATATGGTTAAAACACATTATATACATTTTGTGTAGGTACAACTACCTGTTTCACGTCAAGACAGTTGTGTACATTCGTATCACTACAAGACGCGCAGCGTCGAGTTGTGATACGAATGTATGCAACTGTCGAGACGTTATATAGGTAGTTGTACATACACTTAAATGTATGTAATAAGTTTATCTAAAATTAGAAAGTATAAAAAGGCAAAACAAAACTAATGTTTATAATATAAAATTTAGCATTCACTTTAGAATATAGAGTCCCTAACGTCACACGTATTATGACGTCATATTTCATTCATAGAATGAGAATAATTTAATCATTAGTTATACCATTCATTGTGACGTCAAGAAGTAGTTTCGACAAAAGTACATCTTGTATCACATATATAGATGATACTATCAGTTACCTACGTTATTACCCGGGTGTATGGAAATTGTACCACCTGAAAGTACTTCTGTTCAGCCTGAGGCGAAGCCGAAGGCTGTCCAGAAGTACTTTCAGGTGGTACAATTTCCATACACCCGGGTTATAACGTAGGTAACGGATTTATCCCCGGCTAACAAGTGTAAAAGTCTGAAAATAGGTTCTTTAGTCGTCAGAAAATGCTAAATGGACAACGTCATCACAGTTGCTCACAAAAAATTATACGTTTTTTATGAAGAAAATGCCCATTTTACCAAGTCGAGGATGTTACCTTTGGTAACAACCTCAGACTTAGCGAGTTTAAAGAGTTTTTATTTTGTTTTACATTGTTTTTCCTACTTTCGGTATTTTGGCGCCTCAAGTCACGCTATCATTACGTCAACAGACTATGACGTCAAGTTCCGATTTAATTCATATTTATGTGTGTCAGTGTGAATATAGGGCATCTACAGTGTTTGAAACGAAGTACAAATACAAATATAAAAAGACAGAAATGTTCATTTGTGGAATAACATACACTGGTACTCTAGAACATACATTAGCAACGCACAAACAATACACCCTGCGACGTTAGCAACGAAGACGGGGGCATGGGATTTGTACCGACGGGTAACAAACCAATCAAAAGTCCGCATTTGTTGCAAGCCGGGGATAAAAGGTTTTGTATCGCACGGATTGTTTCAATCGCTTTTTGAGATTTTGACAATATATACACACTTAATTTTAGATAAATACACAGCGTCGAGTTGTGATGCGGAATGTATGCAACTGTCGAGACGTGATACAGGTAGTTGTACCTACACTTAAATGTATGTAATAAGTAACTGAATGTTTACAATTTAAAATTTAACATTCAACGAAGCATTTGTTTATAAAATATAGCCCCCTAACGGCACACGCATTATGACGTCATATTTCATTCAACGAATCATTGGTTATATCGTTCATTGTGACGTCAAGAAGAAGTCTCGACAAAAGTACATCTTGTATCACATATATACATGATACAAGGTTTTAAGGTATCCGACCCATAATTGACCAGGTGATCATATTTGGTGTCCCGGATGTCCATTGTTTGTCAATGGAGCAGACCTCGGTAATGTTCGGCAAACATCGGAACTACTATTTGAGCAACTAAATTTTTTTCTCAAAACTGTTAACATTGACTCAAAGTAAAACAATATATTTACTTTGTATCATTAATTAGTAATATATTGAGTAAATAAATTTGCATTTCTTGGTCTAAAAATAAAATTAAACGGTGACTTCAATTATGGGTCGGATACCTTAACACAGGTTGTATCAATCGATATTTTTTCAGATTTTGACTAAATACATTCTTTAATTTTAGATAAAAAATGTGAACACTTATGCGTAGTCCAGCCGCTGTGTATAACCCTGTCGTGTTTAGGGTTGAAGGATCGGGGTGCTGTAGAATGTTAAAATGTCAATTTTTCTGTAACTTAAGTCGTGGAATGAAAGGGTCTTAAAATGTGAATTTATGTGTGCAGTATATAGCTAAGCCTCGGAGATGAAATGTGAATTTCTGTGTGCAGTATATAGCCAAGCCTCGGAGATGGAATGTGAATTTCTGTGTGCAGTATATAGCCAAACCTCGGAGATGGAATGTGAATTTCTGTGTGCAGTATATAGTCAAACCTCGGAGATGGAATGTGAATTTTTGTGTGCAGTATATAGCCAAACCTCGTAGATGGAATGTGAATTTCTGTGTGCAGTATAAAGCCAAGCCTCGGAGATGGAATGTGAATTTCTGTGTGCAGTATATAGCCAAGCCTCGGAGATGAAATGTGAATTTCTGTGTGCAGTATAGAGCCAAACCTCGGAGATGAAATGTGAATTTCTGTGTGCAGTATATAGCCAAGCCTCGGAGATGGAATGTAAATTTCTGTGTGCAGTATATAGCCAAGCCTCGGAGATGGAATGTGAATTTCTATGTGCAGTGTATAGCCAAGCCTCGGAGATGGAATGTAAATTTCTGTGTGCAGTATATAGCCAAACCTCGGAGATGGAATGTGAATTTCTGTGTGCAGTATATAGCCAGCCCTCGGAGATGGAATGTGAATTTCTGTGTGCAGTATATAGCCAAGCCTCGGAGATAAGATCTGAATATTTTGTGTGCAGTATATAGCCAAGCCTCGGAGATGGAATGTGAATTTCTGTGTGCAGTATAAAGCCAAGCCTCGGAGATGGAATGTAAATTTCTGTGTGCAGTATATAGCCAAGCCTCGGAGATGGAATGTAAATTTCTGTGTGCAGTATATAGCCATACCTCGGAGATGGAATCTGAATTTCTGTGTGCAGTATATAGCCAAACCTCGGAGATGGAATGTGAATTTCTGTGTGCAGTATATAGCCAAGCCTCGGAGATGGAATGTGAATTTCTGTGTGCAGTATATAGCCAAGCCTCCGAGATGGAATGTGAATTTCTGTGTGCAGTATATAGTCAAACCTCGTAGATGGAATGTGAATTTCTGTGTGCAGTATATAGCCAAACCTCGGAGATGGAATGCGAATTTCTGTGTGCAGTATATAGCCAAGCCTCCGAGATGGAATGTGAATTTCTGTGTGCAGTATATAGCCAAACCTCGGAGATGGAATCTGAATATCTGTGTGCAGTATATAGCCAAGCCTCGGAGATGGAATGTAAATTTCTGTGTGCAGTATATAGCCAAGCCTCGGAGATGGAATGTAAATTTTTGTGAGCAGCATATAGCCAAACCTCGGAGATGGAATCTGAATTTCTGTGTGCAGTATATAGCCAAGCCTCGGAGATGGAATGTTAATTTCTGTGTGCAGTACATAGCCAAGCCTCGGAAATGGAATGTGAATTTCTGTGTGCAGTATATAGCTAAGCCTCGGAGATGGAATGTGAATTTCTGTGTGCAGTATATAGCCAAGCCTCGGAGATGTAATGTGAATTTCTGTGTGCAGTATATAGCCATGCCTCGGAGATGGAATGTAAATTTCTGTGTGCAGTATATAGCCAAGCTTCGGAGATGTAATGTGAATTTCTGTGTGCAGTATATAGCCAAACCTCGGAGATGGAATGTAAATTTCTGTGTGCAGTATATAGCCAAGCCTCGGAGATGGAATGTGAATTTCTGTGTGCAGTATATAGCCAAGCCTCAGAGATGGAATGTGAATTTCTGTGTGCAGTATATAGCCAAGCCTCGGAGATGGAATGTGAATTTCTGTTTGCAGTATATAGCCAAACCTCGGAGATGGAATGTGAATTTCTGTGTACAGTATATAGTCAAACCTCGTAGATGGAATGTGAATTTCTTTGTGCAGTATATAGCCAAACCTCGTAGATGGAATGTGAATTTCTGTGTGCAGTATATAGCCAAGCCTCGGAGATGGAATGTGAATTTCTGTGTGCAGTATATAGCCAAGCCTCGGAGATGAAATGTGAATTTCTGTGTGCAGTATAGAGCCAAACCTCGGAGATGAAATGTGAATTTCTGTGTGCAGTATATATAGCCAAGCCTCGGAGATGGAATGTAAATTTCTGTGTGCAGTATATAGCCAAGCCTCGGAGATGGAATGTGAATTTCTATGTGCAGTGTATAGCCAAGCCTCGGAGATGGAATGTGAATTTCTGTGTGCAGTATATAGCCAAGCCTCGGAGATGGAATGTGAATTTCTGTGTGCAGTATATAGCCAAGCCTCGGAGATGGAATGTGAATTTGTGTGCAGTATATAGCCATGCCTCGGAGATGGAATGTGAATTTCTGTGTGCAGTATATAGCTAAGCCTCGGAGATGGAATGTGAATTTCTGTGTGCAGTGTATAGCCATGCCTCGGAGATGGAATGTGAATTTCTGTGTGCAGTATATAGCCAAACCTCGGAGATGGAATGTGAATTTCTGTGTGCAGTATATAGCCAAACCTCGGAGATGGAATGTGAATTTCTGTGTGCAGTATATAGCCAAACCTCGGAGATGGAATGTGAATTTCTGTGTGCAGTATATAGCTAAGCCTCGGAGATGGAATGTGAATTTCTGTGTGCAGTGTATAGCCATGCCTCGGAGATGGAATGTGAATTTCTGTGTGCAGTATATAGCCAAGCCTCGGAGATGGAATGTGAATTTCTGTGTGCAGTATATAGCCAAGCCTCGGAGATGGAATGTGAATTTCTGTGTGCAGTATATAGCCAAGCCTCGGAGATGGAATGTGAATTTCTGTGTGCAGTGTATAGACAAGCCTCAGAGATGGAATGTGAATTTCTGTGTGCAGTGTATAGCCAAGCCTCAGAGATGGAATGTTAATTTCTGTGTGCAGTGTATAGCCAAGCCTCAGAGATGGAATGTGAATTTCTGTGTGCAGTGTATAGCCAAGGCCTCGGAGATGGAATGTGAATTTCTGTGTGCAGTATATAGCCAAACCTCGGAGATGGAATGTGAATTTCTGTGTGCAGTGTATAGCCAAACCTCGGAGATGGAATGTGAATTTCTGTGTGCAGTATATAGCCAAACCTCGGAGATGGAATGTGAATTTCTGTGTGCAGTATATAGCCAGGCCTCGGAGATGGAATGTGAATTTCTGTGTGCAGTATATAGCCAAGCCTCGGAGATGGAATGTGAATTTCTGTGTGCAGTATATAGCTAAGCCTCGGAGATGGAATGTGAATTTCTGTGTGCAGTATATAGCCAAGCCTCGGAGATGGAATGTGAATTTCTGTGTGCAGTATATAGCCAAGCCTCGGAGATGGAATGTGAATTTCTGTGTGCAGTATATAGCTAAGCCTCGGAGATGGAATGTGAATTTCTGTGTGCAGTATATAGCCATGCCTCGGAGATGGAATGTGAATTTCTGTGTGCAGTATATAGCCAAGCCTCGGAGATGGAATGTGAATTTCTGTGTGCAGTATATAGCCAAGCCTCGGAGATGGAATGTGAATTTCTGTGTGCAGTATATAGCCAAGCCTCGGAGATGGAATGTGAATTTCTGTGTGCAGTATATAGCCAAGCCTCGGAGATGGAATGTGAATTTCTGCGTGCAGTATATAGCCATGCCTCGGAGATGGAATGTGAATTTCTGTGTGCAGTATATAGCTAAGCCTCGGAGATGGAATGTGAATTTCTGTGTGCAGTGTATAGCCATGCCTCTGAGATGGAATGTGAATTTCTGTGTGCAGTATATAGCCAAACCTCGGAGATGGAATGTGAATTTCTGTGTGCAGTATATAGCCAAACCTCGGAGATGGAATGTGAATTTCTGTGTGCAGTATATAGCCAAACCTCGGAGATGGAATGTGAATTTCTGTGTGCAGTATATAGCTAAGCCTCGGAGATGGAATGTGAATTTCTGTGTGCAGTGTATAGCCATGCCTCGGAGATGGAATGTGAATTTCTGTGTGCAGTATATAGCCAAACCTCGGAGATGGAATGTGAATTTCTGTGTGCAGTATATAGCCAAACCTCGGAGATGGAATGTGAATTTCTGTGTGCAGTATATAGCCAAACCTCGGAGATGGAATGTGAATTTCTGTGTGCAGTATATAGCTAAGCCTCGGAGATGGAATGTGAATTTCTGTGTGCAGTATATAGCTAAGCCTCGGAGATGGAATGTGAATTTCTGTGTGCAGTATATACGCAGGTGGGTTAAGGCTGTTTTGCGTATTGGGCAATAGAAATCTGCGCCAAAAAGCAGACAAGCAAGATGCGTTATTACACCGAATTAACAAAAGAATATAAACTTAATAACTGTTGAGCTTATCTTTATGATTGTTGAGCTACATTTTTTTTCATGTATAAAAGTTTCGGGGTCACGGGATGATCACGTGACCACAACATGGCCACGTCAATTTTCCTTAACAGTTATGTTCAAGTTCACTTTACCTGGCAAGTCGAACGTTGTACAACAAAATTTTAATCGAAAGATCTTTTCTTATATTTTCAGAAAACGTCTACTGGAGCATGTATACATCAATAAATAAAATTTCTGACGAGATTCTACGTGTCAACCTGTATACCACTAGTTAAACACTACAAGTATGTTCTGGATTATTGCATAACTAGAGATATTTTAGACGTTCCAGTAGCAATATTTAAATAGCTTGCTCTTTTAGCTTTGTACTGATATATACATCAATAAAAACAGTCAACTGTATTTATGTGAACTTCTGTCATTTATTGATGCACCCCCAACATAAAAATCGGCTTTTGTTTACAATAAAACGTTCAAGTGATCGTGAAAATAAAAGGGAGATAATAAAAACCATTACGTCAAATACGGCGCAATATATGAAATCAAACAAGTTTAAAAAGTAATCAATAACTCTTCTGTTGTGCGTTAACTTTAAATAATAAAAGTTTTTATTTTATTTTATATGGCCAAGTGTATTAATAGTTTGCGTATGCTGCCGGCAACACTTCCAAGCCAACCTCTTGCTCTTCTGACTTACCTTGCAATTTATATTCAACTTGTACACTATAATTACTGCGTTCAAAATGATAAATATCAGATAACAACCCATAAATTGGCTTCGTTTACAGTCCTATTATCATATGCCTCTGACACCAAAACAAAAAGAAGTGTTCGTTGTTGTTGTGTGGGGGGGGGTCTACGTACAAATCTGCAACATTCAGTCCTTTGTGTTTGTATTGAAAATTGGTTTCGAGTTCTTTTGTGCCAATGTCCACTGTTGAAGGTTCTACACAAGTTATTTTTATTGTAATTTTGTTCGATGCTCTGAATTCCTCTTTCCATTTGATAGTATTCATCAACAGACAACACCCTATGCAGTGATTTTGTTTGCCTATATTTACCTCCGAAATAAGGCCTTTTCCCCTAGAGAAAGTTTCCCAAAATGTCCAAATAATGGCTTAAATTTTTCCCAAATGAGGATTAAAATTTCCCAAAAGATAAAATTTGAAGCAGAATAATGGTATAATGTTAGCTTATGCAGGTACCTATAGTTGTTATTTATTTTCCTTCCAGTTCTTCATAAGATTAGAAAATTTTACCTAAAACTCAAGATTATATGTAAAGAAAGCTTTATTTCAATTTTCCCAATTCTCATAAAATGATGCATATTTTCCCAATAAAAAAGGCAGGGGCAGTTTTGAAAAATTCCAACAAAATCACTGCTATGTATTATGATATTAATAAATGCAAGAAAAAATATAACACACATATCCAGATATATTTTTTTTCCCCATAGAAATGTAACTACATATGTGAAATTTAATTTTAATTTTTAATATTGTTAATGTCAACAAAAGGTTCAACGCAAAACAGAATAGGGAAGACAGAACCAACTCATTCCAGAAGCAGGATTCTAACATCAGCAAACGGGCTAAACTTCTTCCCGAAAGTTTTATTGATCCTTCATCTCATCCAGAAGGTCCTTCTTTATCCCATTTCTGCTCGTCATCTAATAAAGAAGAGAATTCAAAGATTAAAATGATATGGCAGGAATGCATTGATCAAGCAAAGTCTGGAAATGTAGTCCTACCTTTAAATAAAGTTAAAGTGTTTGGAAGAGATGGAAAGAAATTATGGATAGAGCTAAACAATAAAGGTACAATTTAAGACTGGATTCTGTTATAAGAAAATTTATTAAAAAGCATGCCAAGTTTTCTTTAAGCAATTTTAACCCTGATGAATTTTGTCAAATTCCCAAAATTATCTTTATTTTGCAGTATTTTACTTGATCCTTGTGTGCGGTATTATTCCATCTCACTCTACTAGCCTGAGATGGAGCCCATCTCTGCTCGCTGTCAAGACGTGTCAAGTAAACACTGTGATGTCACAATATTACAGTACAGCAATAAACAGGTTATTTGCATTTTATGAAACTTGATGCATTTTCTCATCATCTCATCTCAGGACTGTCGACCTTCCATGAGATATGGATGAGAAAACGCATCTCGTTTAAAAAAAACGTAAAGAATCTATAAATATATAGTTATCCATTACTTTAAATAAACAGGCATGTGTGCTGTCTCACAACACTAATACATTTATATCTTGTAAAAGATATTTATGATTAATTCAGTCCATCCCATAATTGGCATGGGCAACTGGACTAATAAACCGTGTTAAATATTGGCAATATAACAAATTTTTTAGAAATAATTTTTCTTGCAGAAGCTGCAGCTGAAACAGAGGAAGTTAACAAATTACAGACTGGGAAAAGGAAACCAATGCAAATGGGCAGAAAATTTAGCATTTTGTAGTGGATAAAAAGGACCCTACTCTTGTTGTCAAGCTAGCAGTATTACAGCTACTAGTATATTTAAGTACTAGTATTAAAATTGTATATTATATTTTGAAGATCTATTTTTCAATGATTTCTTTGGAAGCATAAACGGTCCATATAATCGTATATAGACCGGTCAGAGTATATGGACCGGTCCATATAATGTATATGGCATATAATGTACATGGACCGGCTGTGGATAATATGTACATTGAATTTACACATCTGTTCGAAAAACACAAATAGCCAAATATGTGATTAGTAATCTCATGAAGATTATTTACGGCAAGTAACTGATATGCAAAATGAGTTTTCAGAACAAAAATAACCTAAAATGATCAAGCATGTTAGTACATGTTGCATATAGAGCAAATAAGTCAGCATAGAAATTACAAAAAGTACAAATATAATATAACAAATAGTTCATGATACTTCGGGTCATATGACAGTATATGGACCGGTTGGTGGCCCCTAAAAAAAAATATGGACCTCAGCTGCGCTTCGGTCCATATAAATTTTTGGGGCCACCAACCGGTCCATATACTGCCTCAGTGTCATGAACTATTTGTTAAATATGACATTTGTAGACAAGTTTATTCCATTTTTCTACACATTAGAAGATAACAGGTTTTAATAAAACTACCCATTTTTCAAAGATGTTTATACATAGAATATATATTACAAATTTTTTTTTTAAATTGTATAAAAAAAAATAAATAAAAAAAATAAAAAACATAAATAAAACAAAAAATGTTTTTTTGGTTTGAGATTTGTGTCTTATGTCACTATCATTAATTTTTAAGCTCTATTATGGCATCCAGTTTTTAAATAACTACTGAATAATATTTTGTTTAAACTTGGTTTCTAATTTAATAAATTAACACTGAAAATAGTACTCCTATTTGCCTACAAGCATGAATTCACAATTTAATAAAAATTAATGCAACAATTACTAATATATTACAGGTGCAAGTAAGGAGGACACAAGAGACTTAGAAAAACTGATCAACAGCATTTTATCAATACTGTATGCTGAATTAAGTGCAAGTCAAGACTTTAAAATATGTGCTGATGTACTTGATATGGCCACATAATATAAACAAAGCACAAGAAGTCATAAACACAAATACGGAGAGAAAGTTTACTGACTGATGCTTTGTGTTAACAATTAATTCAGTCCAGGAATGTCTGTCTATACAAATACATGTATATCTTGAGCCGAGCATTGTTTAAATACACAGGATTTTAATAGGCCATGAATAATGTTATTCTGGAAAGTCAATCCATGAAAAAATATTAGGCACATGGATATTATTTATTTCAAGTTTCACAAGTTAATTAAAATATCAGCATACTACATGTATATACTAAAACTAAAGCTTTTCTTTGTAATGCTCAATTACTAGTGAAACTTGCACTTAATTAAGGTTTGGTTCAATTGGCACTAATTTCAGAAAGAAACTTCAGATTTTTATTTACATGTACATGTTTATTAATGTATTATAAAGCAAGAGTAGTTTCAGAAGAGAAAATGTATTATAAAGTAAGAGTAGTTACAGAAGAGTAAATGTATTATAAATTAAGAGTAGTTTCAGAAGAGAAGACATCCATTTTCTGACTTTTTAACTTGTCTTTTGCACTGAATACAAGAAGCTTATTGCAAAGTTGTGGTTTAATGCAGCCTAACCTGGACTGATTAAAATTGTGGTGGGAGGTGGGGAATGCAGCCAAGATATACAAAATCTTGCCAGTCACACACAAGCCTGGAAGAAAAAGCCACATTAATTAATACAAAGAGAAAAGTTTACACTGCAGCATAGTTTCTGTTTGGTCTTTCTACAATTTGCAAAAGCAGATTTACCAAATTATAGTTTAAATAAGTAAAATACATTCAGATAGTACAGTCTGAATTGTTTTATTCAAACCAACAAAAAAAATTAAGATTGTTTAATACATTGTACCTTTCAATACATAAAAAAAATGTATTAATGTGGCTTTTAAATGCAGAGTGACCACAAGCTAAAATAGCTCATATTCATTTAGTGATTAAGAGTTCATAAAAAAAAGTCTCAGAAATCAGAATCCTACTATATAAACAGAAAACTTTTGTTTGTGATGTCAGGATGCAACATGAAAATTGTTTTCTAAATCACTTACATATAAAATACCAGAAACCATCATCAACTGGTCTTCATATTCAAAATCTGTTTAGAACTGGTTTCAACATCCAACACTAGATGAAAAAACAAAGGAAACACTATCATCACCATTGTATGTAATTGCACAGCATACATTACTTTCAAATCTGTCCCATTTACTAGACCCATTATTTTTAAAATGTATAATCTGCCTGAATGACTTAATAGATGTTAGATGTACATGTAATTTACACCCTTTTTTTTAAACGTTAGAAATGTTGGTGTGATATATGAAATAATTAGAAAATGTTTGTTCTAAGCTTGAATCAGAATATTAATAATAGCGGTGCCAGCTCCAATAAAGACAAACATTTTGCACTTTTATTGCTAACACGTCCACCGGTTTTATTAGCGAATACACTGATCACTTGGTCTTCACTGTACAAATATTAAATTCATTATTTGATTTTTTTTAGAACTATATAAAAGTATACTGAATCTAATTAATGAACAAATCATCAGGCCCTCTAGCAACCCAGTACGAGAAAAGGGTTGGACACTATCTGTTAAAGTGAAAGTCTACAGGGCTAGTGTCATTTAAAAATAAATAGACCTCAGCAAGATTTACTACCAACCAGGGCTCGCGTTGGAGGGCGACTCGGGAGAAGAAGTCGCCTTATTGTGGTCCCACTTTGCTGTCGATCATCTTCAAAAGCGAATTTTGTAGAATTGCCTAATGTCGCCTTTCAAATTTTATTCCCATTTGGAAAGAAATCATCACATTTTTGATACCGTGTCATGTTTATTATGTTTACGCGCCAAAGTTCAACTGGTACCCTTTTAACTTTTATTTGGTATATAAAGCGTAGGTTTAAAATACGACCGGAAACCAGCTCAGAGCACAAGAACTTGTGCAAAATTCTGGAGCGGATATTAATTTGGTGCCGGAGATTGCAAATATACTACGCTGATAGTAGTGAAATGAGTTTTGCAACGATAGAAACGAAGTAAAAAATAGTATTTTGGCAGTTACTTTAAACAAATTTAAGTTAATTATGTTTAAATACTTTTAATAGTGAATTTTACAATTTTACATAATATATTTGTGTCACAATGATGTAGTTTTCTACTTCTAGTTCTAATAGTACTTCGTTATAAATCAATCAAATTGTGTATCAATGACAAAGAAACATTTCCCTTACCAAAGTGTTTAGTGTGCCGCAAACTTGCCGCAAACTTACAGTAAACTTACGGCACACAATATGGGTCGCCACAGACAAAAAATTCAGTTCGCAGGACATTGCTGCTAGCGGCACACCTGTGGCGACCAAGATCGCAGAAGTTACCGGTAGCGATGAGTTTGCGGCGACTTATTAAGTTTTAACAATAGTTTTCATCCAATCAAAATTTGACGCACTTAGCAGACGACACGAAACACATGTATGAGACTAGAAGATGGCTGGCAAACGAAAAGTCAAGTTACCCGGAAGATTTCAAGATGAAAGTGAGTCATATAATGATATAGCACGCATATAAAAAGCTTAAATTGTGGATATCAGTGTTAAGAAAAAAGTAAATCCTACATATCCTGATCGCTGTCTGTTACTGTAAAAAGTCTGTTATTTTAATCAGTGCTGCCGACCTTGTTTTTTTTTGTTTGTTTTGGAATTCAATGTGAACTTCAGCTGTCAAATCTAGCGAATACAATGTTTAAACTTAAATCGCTCGGGCCGCTCCAATCCATGCAGTCAACATGCTTACAACAAATCACATCCTCATAATATTTCCAGTCTTCACACTTAACTGGCGGTAAAATTGCTGTCATGCTTGTAAAATCTATGTAATATATTCAGTTACAAGCCAATTATAAGTATGGAAAAGTTGTAAAAAGTATCGATTTCGGGCTTGTGCTTCTAAAACTTAAACGTGATGCATGTATCGTCAGATCATATGTTTTCGTCCGTCATATGAATTCGTATTCAATGGGAAAGATGACATCACAATCGTTTTTTAAAAGTACGAAAACCTTTCAATATGAAAGGGTTAGGGGACGACTATTTGATTCTGGGGAGGGGGGGGGGGGGGGGCGGTCCTGGCAGTTTTTGTAAATAAATATTCTGGCCTGGCCAAAGCTGAAAATTAATATTCTGGCCCTCACCCCCAAGAAAATAAAATAAATATACTGGCCCCAGATCCCATAGTATATTATAGTATATAAAAAATAAATATTCTTGCCGCGAAGCGGCGAAAAATAAATTTTCTGACCTGGAAAATATTGAAAATAAATATTCTGGCTCGACAGAAACTGCCAGGCCCCCCCCCCAAAGTCGCCGTAAGTCTGCCACAAACAGTGTGCTGTAAGTGTGCCGGAAAATTGATAAATATTCATAAGGTTGCGGTAACCTTACGGCACACCTAATTTGCATGGTAAAAATGTGCCGCAAGGTTGCGACAGAGTCGCAGTAAGTTGCAGCACACAAAATGACTATAGAAAAAGTCTACTGCAACCTTACGGCACACTTTATTTACATATAATACTATTGCTATGTTAGTTGCCACAACCTTGCCGTAAATCTACCGTAAACTTGCCGCAATTATGTGCCCGAGTCTACATTTTTTGGTAAGGGTTACTTTAATGAACAGTTTTGCGAAACATGTATTTATGAAAATGTGTGAAATAAGTATACTGAATAGTTCATCAAATCTTTGATACTTTATCCTCAATAAATTAAACTGCTAAAAAAACATAATATTAACAATAAAAATGCAAATGCTAACACTTGTTAAAAAAAAACTAAATAAACAGGACGCTTTCGCGACATATAATGCAACTTCTCCCTGTTATCCACCCACTTCTTCCTGTTCTATCCTCACTTCTCCCTGTCAGCCACCCAAAAGAGAAGTGACTTCTCCCTATAATTTTGACCCAGCATTAGCCCTGCCAACCAGGGGCCATGTTTTCATAATTATTCTTGCGCTTAGAAATAGTTTAGTAATATTTTCACAATATGCTTAATGTACAAAGTAAAATTCAGATTGGAACAAGTTTTAACTGTTTTTATATTGTTAATGGTGCATAAACACGATAAGCGAGACATAGTGACAAAATTACGAATATTTCTTACCAAAATGGGAAAATTTCAAGTTGGACATAGGGTAAAAATTCAAATATACAGGTTAAATTCAACATCGCTTTTTAATTGAAACAAAGCGGAGTATGACAGCAACTTGCAAAACCACTAGCCCATCTCAGGTACTGTATTTAACTATCAACTAGCCCTCAAATGATTAAAAAAGTTTTAAACGTACCACAACATTACTTACACAATACATCTCGAGTACTGTTTGTTTTTGTTTGTCAAAAAAGGTCATTTTTTTTAGAAATTTAGTGATTAAACAATGTATAATTACCAAAATTTGAACAAAAATATCATACTAAAACAATACCATACTAAGTATTTAAACTAAAAATTGCAGCCAATGATTGGAACCAATAAAGGCCATGATATGCATGGATGTATACAGAAGGATTTTAATCTTCAACCACTGCAACCATGCTGTGTGGGTTCACAGTGCTCAACTCAAAGCCGAGCTACACGTGTTTCCCGGCTAGGTGGCAGATAACTTTAAGGGATGCTGCCGTCACAGTGTGTGTGTGTGTGGGGGGGGGGGGGGGTTGTAGGGTATAAACCTGAAAGCCTAACCACCGACCACAGTGGGTTACATGTTTGGCCACACTCCTTCCTTTAGAACCTCTTTTTTTAGATGTTGACAAGAGCAGGTCTGTCGTAGGCACTACAAAAGGCTATCTTTTCGCCCAGGCATAGACTACCTATTACCTTATTTTATACTTTTCCATTGGCTTTCTATATTTTTACCCCTTTGGTGCATTTTCCCCTAATTGTTTTATTGTTTGCTAAATTGTCCTTGTCCTGAATATTGCCAGGGACAGACCATACTGTTATAAAATGTCCCCGATATATGATATAGCCGAGACATAAACATCCAATCAATCAGTTCAACCACGTGTTGTGCATTGTTTCTATAATAATTTAGTCTGTAGTAAACTTATTTCGGGAGAGACATAACATCAATATGACAATAAATGAAATAATTTCATGAAAGTCATTGATTGCATTTACGAAAAAGTCAATTATTTTTTTTTTATATACCACGTGCTCCGTCCGATGGTGAATCGAATATTTTAAGTTCTACAAAATCTAAACAGTGTGTGTTGTTTTTGTTTGCTGGAAATTAAAATAAGTATCAAACTTACCAAATTTTGAATAAAATTTGCGGCAACTTCTCTACAGCTATGGAAAACAACTAATATTCTGTGGTTAATTAGGACAGGTGCTCTCTCGGCTGCGGTTAAGCTTCTCGGGGACGTTGAAAAGTAAAGCTCGATGTTGATTGGCTGATCAGTGGCAGTTGTTGAAGCGGTAATTTTTAACAAAGTTACGTTCAAAAACACCGTTTTATTAAAAATAAATACAGATTTTTACATTTTATACTCTATTTCATCATATAGCAACATTCTTTTCTGATGGGTTTCTTGGAAAATTCAGAATTGCTTCACTTTTAACATAGACGCTCAGTTGATCGTAGCCGCCATGTCATGCATAATAATGAGTAGAATACACGGTTATCTCCCATTAAAACAAATCGCGAAAACAGCCTTAACATACCCGCGTAGCCAAGCCTCGGAGATGGAATGTGAATTTCTGTGTGCAGTATATAGCCAAACCTCGGAGATGGAATGTGAATTTCTGTGTGCAGTATATAGCTAAGCCTCGGAGATGGAATGTGAATTTCTGTGTGCAGTATATAGCTAAGCCTCGGAGATGGAATGTAAATTTCTGTGTGCAGTATATAGCTAAGCCTCGGAGATGGAATGTGAATTCAAGTTGGATGTATGGGGAAAGGCTACAAAATATAAATGTTTGTGAGTATGTCACTCTTGGAGTGTTAAAAATACCCACCCATGTAAATAAAAGAAATTAATTTATAATATTTTAATATCTTAAAAGATTCAGCATCAATAACTTGATACGGTTTTCTTACAAGTTTTTAACAAATTTGCAGTGTTTTGCTCTTTCTTTGCTTTATTACTTAGAAACAGTAGCAGCTAGAGATTACTTTATATAGTGGAATAACTCGCCATTTTTAACACTTACATACAACGATAATTGGTATTGTTTTATAAGAACATACATTCATCCTCGTGTATAATTCTGTAGTTTATGAAATTCAAAGGGGTCAATCAGACTCAATTTTTGGCAAGTTACCCCAATCTGTTGGTAGTAACTGGCCAGTCGTAAGAATTAGATGTTAGTTACACGATATGTTCTCTTCAATTCATCGTTAAGACAATACTTTGCACTTCAGAAAGGACAGTTGATGAATAAATCATCGTGCTGATTAAGACTGATAATTCACTTTCAGATATTTTTTTTGGTATATTATGATCAGGCAGTGGAGGAAAAATTAGTTTGTCATTTACGACACATCTGACATTTTACATAAAAAAATCAAGTAGAGAAGTTCTCCGTTGGCGTAAATATACAACATCGATTAAGGTACGAATGATTGATTGATTGATTGATTGATTAATTGATTAATTGATTGATTGATTGATTGATTGATTGATTGGATGTTTGTTTTACGTCCACTGAGCAGTATTTCAGCTATATTCAGGCCGAGAACAAGTTAACAAACAATAAATAAAAAAAGAGTCGAGACGGGATATAGGAAACACGATTTCGAATGCCACTGGTAAAGTGTATAGTTTTGGGTTGGGGCGGAGAATTTAATCTTTTATAGAAGCTACAATAAACATACTATTTTTTCGAAATCTACAAAGGGGTCCTCATCGCGCAAGGAGCGTGGTAATCTCCGAACACGTCACCAGGAGAGGTGGATGGCTATAAAGATAAGTCTAAATATTGTTTAATTAAATTGTTTGTATTTTGGGCTTTTGGATGCAATATCCAACAGCATGTGTATTTTTGAAAACGATTAAAAAAATGAAACATTCATTTTATCAAACCAGGTTTTCGTTCAAAATATCTTAAAAGACAGGCAAATTTTCATATTAAATATGTGGCTAAGTAATATTACATATGTGGCTAAGTAATATTACATATGTGGCTAAGTCTTACAATATGGTTTATTACTAGTATGTTGTGATAGCCCCGACTTTAGCGTTCACTGCGACTACAAACTAAACCATCTACCGCGCCGACCTTAAGAAATTCCGCATTACAAATTGAAGCATTTCCCCGCCGACATGAAGAGCTTCCACATTACAAATTCTCCCATCTCCCCGCCGACCTGGAAAACTTCCGCATTACAAACTGAAGCATTTCCCCGCCGACCTGGAGAACTTCGGCATTACAAACTGCATGAACCATCTCCCCTCGGACTTGGAGAACTTCCGCATTACAAACTGAAGCATTTATCCGCCGACCTAGAGAGCTCCCGCATTATAAAATGAAGCTTCTCCTCGCCGATCTGGAGAGCTTCCGCATTTAAAACACTGAAGCATTTCCCTGCCAACCTAGAGAGCTTCCGTATTACAAACTGAACCATCTTCCCGCCGACTTGGAGAACTTCCGCATTACAGACTGAAGCATTTATCCGCCGACCTGGAGAGCTTCCGCATTACAAACTGAAGCTTCTTCTCGCCGACTTGGAGAACTAACGCATTACAAACTAAAGCATCTCCCCGCCGACCTGGAGAACGTCTGTATTACAAACTGCATGAACCATCTCCCCACAGAATTGGAGAACTTCCGCATTACAAACTGAGCCATCTCCCCGCCGACCTAGAGAGCTTCCGCATTACAAACTGAAGCATCTCCCCGTCAACCTATAGAGCTTCCGTATTACAAACCGAACCATCTTCCCGCCGACTTGGAGAACTTCCGCATTACAGACTGAAGCATTTATCCGCCGACCTGGAGAGCTTCCGCATTACAAACTGAAGCTTCTTCTTGTCGACTTGGAAAACTTACGTATTACAAACTAAAGCATCTCCCCGCCGACCTGGAGAACTTCTGCATTACAAACTGCATGAACCATCTCTCCTCCGCTCCGACTTGGAGAACTAACGCATTACAAAGTAAAGCATCCCCCCGCCGACCTGGAGAACGTCTGTATTACAAACTGCATGAACCATCTCCCCGCCGACTTGGAGAACTTCCTAATTACAAACTGAAGCATTTATCCGCCGACCTGGATAGCGTCCGCATTAGAAACTGAAGCATCTCCCCGCCGACCTGGAAATCTTCTGCATTTATCCGCCGACCTGGAGAGCTTCCTCATTACAAACTGACCCATCTCCCCGCCGACCTGGAGAGCTTCCGCATTACAAACTGAAGCATCTCCCGCCGACCTGGAGAACTTCTGCATTACAAACTGCATGAACCATCTCCCCTCCGACTTGGAGAACTTCCGCATTACAAACTGACCCATCTCCACGCCGACCTGGAAAACTTCTGCATTTATCCGCCGACCTGGAGAGCTTCCGCATTACAAACTGAAGCATCTCCCCGCCGACCTGGAGAACTTCTGCATTACAAACTGCATGAACCATCTCCCCTCGGACTTGGAAAACGAACTTCCGCATTACAAACTGAAGCATTTATCCGCCGACCTGGAGAGCTCCCGCATTACAAACTGAAGCTTCTCCTCGCCGATCTGGAGAGCTTCCGCATTTAAAAAACTGAAGCATCTCCACGCCAACCTAGAGAGCTTCCGTATTACAAACTGAACCATCTTCCCGCCGACTTGGAGAACTTCCGCATTACAGACTGAAGCATTTATCCGCCGACCTGGAGAGCTTCCGCATTACAAACTGAAGCTTCTTCTTGCCGACTTGAAGAACTTACGCATTACAAACTAAAGCATCTCCCCGCCGACCTGGAGAACGTCTGCATTACAAACTGCATGAACAATCAACCTTCCGACTTGGAGAACTAACGCATTACAAACATCTCCACGCCGACCTGGAGAACGTCTGTATTACAAACTGCATTAACCATCTCCCCGCCGATTTAGAGAACTTTCGCATTACAAACTGACCCATCTCCCCGTCGACCTGGAGAGCTTCCGCATTACAAACTGAACCATCTTACCGCCGACTTGGCGAACTTCCGCATTACAGACTGAAGCATTTATCCGCCGACCTGGAGAGCTTCCGCATTACGAACTGAAGGTTCTTCTCGCCGACTTGGAGAACTTACGTATTACAAACTAAAGCATCTCCCCGCCGACCTGGAGAACTTCTGCATTACAAACTGCATGAACCATCTCCCCTCCGACTTGGAGAACTAACGCATTACAAACTAAAGCATCTCCCCGCCGACCTGGAGAACGTCTGTATTACAAACTGCATGAACCATCTCCCAGCCGACTTGGAGAACTTCCTAATTACAAACTTAAGCATTTATCCGCCGACCTGGAGAGCTTCCGCATTACAAACTGAAGCATCTCCCCGCCGACCTGGAAAACTTCTGCATTACAAACTGCATGAACCATCTCCCCTCGGACTTGGAAAACGAACTTCCGCATTACAAACTGAAGCATTTATCCGCCGACCTTGAGAGCTTCCGCATTACAAACTGACCAATATCCCCGCCGACCTGGAGAGCTTCCGCATTACAAACTGAAGCATCTCCCGCCGACCTGGAGAACCTCTGCATTACAAACTGCATGAACCATCTCCCCTCCGACTTGGAGAACTTCCGCATTACAAACTGACCCATCTCCCCGCCGACAAGGAGAACTTCCGCATTACAACCTAAACCATCTCCCCGCCGACTTGAAGAACTTCCGCATTACAAACTGAAGCATTTATCCGCCGACCTGGAGAGCTTCCGCTTTACAAACTGAAGCTTCTCCTCGCCGATCTGGAGAGCTTCCGCATTTAAAAAACTGAAACATCTCCCCGCCAACCTAGAGAGCTTCCGTATTACAAACTGAACCATCTTCCCGCCGACTTGGAGAACTTCCGCATTACAGACTGAAGCATTTATCCGCCGACCTGTAGAGCTTCCGCATTACAAACTAAAGCATCTCCCCGCCGACCTGGAGAACTTCTGCATTACAAAGTGCATGAACCATCTCCCCTCCGACTTGAAGAACTTCCGCATTACAAACTGACCCATCTCCCCGCCGACCTGGAGAACTTTCGCTTTACAACCTAAACCATCTCCCCGCCGACTTGGAGAACTTCCGCATTACAACCTAAACCATCTCCCCGCCGACTTGGACAACTTCCGCATTATAACCTGAAGCATTTATCCGCCGATCTGGAGAACTTCGCATTACAAACTAAAGTATCTCCCCGCCGATCCCGCCGACCTAGAGGGCTTCCGTATTACAAACTTAACCATCTCCCCGCCGACCTGGAGAGGGTCCGCATTACAAACTGAAGCATCTCCCGCCGACCTTGAGAACTTCTGCATTACAAACTGCATGAACAATCTCCCCTCCGACTTGGAGAACTTCCGCATTTCAAACTGAACCATCTCCCCGCCGACAAGGAGAACTTCTGCATTACAACCTAAACCATCTCCCCGCCGACTTGGAGAACTTCCGCATTACAAACTGAAGCATTTATCCGCCGACCTGAAGAGCTTCGTATTACAAACTGAAGCTTCTCCTCGCCGATCTGGAGAGCTTCCGCATTTTAAAAATTGAAGCATCTCCTCGCCAACCTAGAGAGCTTCCGTATAACAAAATGAACCATCTTCCCGCCGACTTCAGCATTACAGACTGAAGCATTTATCCGCCGACCTGGAGAGCTTCCGCATTACAAATTGAAGCTTCTTCTCGCCGACTTGGAGAACTTCCGCATTACAAACTAAAGCATCTCCTCGCCGACCTGGAGAGCTTCCGCATTAAAAACTGAAGCATTTACCCGCCAACCTAGAGAGCTTCCGCGTTACAAACTGAAGCATCTCACAGCCGACTTGGAGAACATCCGCATTAAAAACTGAAGCATTTTCTCGCCTACCTAGAGAACTTCTGCATAACAAACCAGTGGCGTAGCTGCGTTTGCGCGAGTATTTGCCTGAATCCACATGATTTTGACGCAAAAACAATGCAACCTATCCCTGTAATCAATAAACGCCGTTTTCAGTACAAAATAAAGCATCTTCGAACTCTCCACAATTCACCTAATTGCACCATTGTTTTCATAATTTTCCGGGGCTGATGTCCACAAACTTACTCTAGATTTTTAGTGAATCAACATTGTAACTAGTCTAGCTACGTCCCTGCAAACTGAAGTATCTCCCCGCCTGACCTCTGCATACTTCTTGTAGTTTTACTTGTATATTAATGATGCTATTATTTCGCCTTTCTACTAATAAATAAGAAACTTCTTTCAGTGTAAATATTCACAATTATCACATAACAATACATTATTAAGATTTAAATAATAATTAGCTTCGAAATATTGCCACTGTTGGTTCGGTGTTCTCAAACTTGGCAGGTGGCCTCGGTGTCCGAGTGGTCAAGGTAGTTCGTTTACTATTGACCACGTGGTCTGTCAACACTGAGATTGTGGGTTCGATTCTCACTGCAGGCAGGGTGTACTCGACTCAATCTTAATTGACAAGGATTGCCAGTTTTCCTACCGCAGGTCGGGGGTTTTCTCCGGGTACTCCGGCTTCCTCCCCCAATAAAAACTGGACGCCATGATATAGCTGAAAAATTGCTGAAAGTGCCGTTAAACGCAATCAAAAAAAAAACAAAACAAAAATCAAACTTGGCATACATTATTAATATAGCTTAAGGCTCAATACATGTATATACTTTCAATGTATGTTCTAGAGTTGTCTCGCTTTGTTTATAAATGACAACGACACAGTGATGTTATTTATGTGTAATGACAACAAGAATAAAAACTTCAAAAAATCAATTAAAAATGTTAATATAATTATGTTAGGTATATTATCATCTTATCTCTTTTCTCTTTTATTTCTTAGCGGTGTCGGCAAACTAAAAAGTAGCTAATTCAGCATCGAGGTAGTAAGTAAAAACAGTAATTAAATCTTTTGGAGGAAAAAAAAGGTATTAAACAAGCTCTTAACAACTACAGCCTAAAGTCATAATAAGACAAACATACACAACACAAAACAAAAACAGAAAACAGAACGTAAACCGATCCCAATAAAAACCATGGGTACTGAGCTCTTGAAGAGTCAGCTCTGTGACATCTGTCGAGTTACTAATGTCATGTCAATGAAAAAATCGTCCTGAATATAGATTAGATACTGGCTATTTGAACGTTTAACAAAAATTCACCAAGTTACTTGACTCACCAATAACTAGGCCAATACAGAAATCTTCACGTAATGGCATCGTAGTTTTTACTATCTTTTGAAACCATACTGTTATTCATGCTTTTGTGTCACTATAAGGTACCAAGTTCTTAATCCAACTTGACGATTCTGCATTAAAATTCTTCAGGATATATTCCTTTGTTGTTAATATACAATTATGGCCTTTAACAAAGGTAATAATTATTAAATCAAGAAAGGTTACCATTTCAAAAAGAACTGTTTTGCGAAACATTGTCTTAAGGATAATCGTTTCATATCAAAAAACGATTTGTTTAAGGTTTCACTTTATTTGGTAAAAATACATATTTATTTGTTAAATGCATTCCGTAAATTACTCCGAATTCATCATCAATTATAGCCACGACAGAGTATACAATTAGTACAACTTCCATTTGTAAATGGTAACTATAATAGACCTGGTTATTTGTTGCATATTTGTCATACAGCAATACAGTGTGAACCTTAGCACGTGTTGTCATATACTCGGTCACGTAGAAAACATTGTTATAACATATTTACCTAGATAATATCACAGTACATTTAAAAAATGATTCAAGTAATTTAATATTCAATGATGTCAATGTAAAACTTTAAGACGATATAAAGATTAATTTGTAAACATCCGGTATATGAACGAAAAATGTCCGTATTGTAAATTTGTAGTTGTATAGCGGGTATAGTCAACTTCTACACGATATCATGAAAGTCTGAAAGTCTACTGGATTAATGTTAATTTGTTTTGATTTTGTTCTTGTAAGTATTATTTATTTATTTATTTATTTATTTATTTATTTATTTATTTATTTATTTATTTATTTATTTATTTATTTATTTATTTATTTATTTATTTATTTACACACAGTGAAAAAGTGACATGTACATGTAGTATACCATTTGAAGCAGTTAAACATTTTTTACGAGACATAGTAGCACTTATAAAAAAATCAGAACCCCACCCAGTCCACCCAAAAAAATAATAGGCCCTCTCAAAGGACTAGGTCATGCTATTTAAAACAGCTAAGCATGTAATTAAAAATACAAAACCAGAACAATCGAAAGTTATAACGAGCACCCAACATACCAAAAATACAACAAATGTGTAGCACGAACTCCAATAAACAAATGTCGTGATATCACGTACTTCAATAAAAATATACTTTGTTGTGTAATAATCAAATGACCCATATGGGTGTAATTTGCAATAAAGAATTTGTATTTTGTAATATGAAATATTTCGCATAAATCATTTACCCTTAAGGCCATTGAACAAACAACAACGAGAAGTTTTGCTTTATGCTTTTATGACAAAGTTATGAATGTATAATATATTTATACATGTGTATACAACACATAGGTATTTCAATATAAGAGCTTGGAGCAAAAAAATGATACGGTTTTCTCTTGTAGTGGTAAATAATTCAACGAGCAAATACTTGACATGGTTTTCTACTGACAAGGCGTAATTAAAAAAGTAATTGAAAACAATCATTGCTTAAAGAAAACAACACAGCAAGCAACACACTTTCAATTATAAAACAAACATCTAAGCAACGAAATAACCCGTCTGAAGAAAGGTACGAGATCAGGTGCTCCATAAGGATGGGAAGATCTTTTTTCACTATAGTGAAACTTGTTGTTATGGTCCGAAAGGTCGCGAATGAGAGGAAAGACCAGTATGTTATGGTGTGGATCGGTGTATTGTCCCGAACGAGAGGAGAGACCAGGATGTAATGGATCGAATCGGTTTGATGTCCCGAACGAGAAGAGGCCAGGATGTTATGGTCCAGATCGGAGTGATGCTCCGAACGAGAGAGGCCAGTATGTAATGGATCGACTCGGTGAAATGTCCCGAACGAGGAGAGAGGCCAGTATGTTATGGTCCAGATCGGAGTGATGTCACGAACGAAAGAACAGACCAGTATATTATGGTCCGGATCGAACGAGAAAACAGATAGTGTGGGTAGGGGGTGATTGCTCATGATGCAAGTACAATTGCGCGGAGGTGTTGGTTAATTCCAAAGGAAAATTCTATACAGGAAACCTTTAAGATTTTATAATAAATTTTTGATGAAATGTGTGTACATTGTCCTCGTCGGAAAGTTGGTCAGATCCATACAATCAACTGGAACTTGAAGTGGTAGACTTGATAGAGAGTTGAGTAAGTCATGTCTGATGTTGCTGTATAGAGGACAGGACAGGAGAAAATGTAAGGTTGTTACAAGATGGCGAATCAACGACATTTCTGACAAATAAGTGAGAATTTAACGAGCTCGAATTCATACGTATTCTGGCGCAAAATAGTCGACGTGGTCATTCCACAAGCCGTTCTTTGAGAATAAATACAGATTTGACATTATTTGCTCACACAGATTTCTTCAAATCACTTTAATAATTGTATTAATTAAAACATTATACTGAGTTGTTACCTGAGCAGTTTTTACCACACGATATTTGTATAGTGAATAGTTTTCCGAAGGTGTACGATGGTTCCAATTACTGCAAAATGACAAAGATACACATAATTGTAAAAAAAAAAAGCCTTTTTAATTTTTTACACGGCATGACCATTATTTCATTTAGTGCAAATATGTGAACCATAATTAAATATGGTAGTAGGAGCTGATGTTAGTGTTAATGTTGACTATTTTGTGATTTATAATTGAAGCAATCAAACTGAGGGCTCAAACAGTTTATAACCCAAACATGGAGATATATCTAACAAAAACCCTTGTTGATATATTGTTCTTTAACAGCGGCTTTAATGAAGTATTCTTAGACAGTGGCTCAAATAATCACATTCCCGTTTGTCACCCAATAAAAAGCAAAGCTTTTTCTATTAACGTAAATATTAAGTAACGAATATTTTGCGTTTAAAAATCAGAAAACGTGACACGTCATTTATGTATAGTAGTTGTATAACAAATGCATACTAGAATGTGCTGGTTTCAAATTCATTATCTTCAAATATGTTCCTTAATATGATCCTCGACCTCAGATCCATATTGAGTGTAAATCGGCCCGGTTACACACACTATTAATCTGAAGCCATTTAGCTAATTTCTTAGCTCTGTTCTTCTTAGGCAAATCACGTTGTTAAAACTATTTGTGTCGATTTTTGTAACAGTAAGCTTAAGACACTATCTTTAACAAAATCGAAAATTACATCACATTGTTAAAAAATGTCGGTCGTTATTATTCTTAAATTGCATAATATTTAACAAATACTTAACGTAAACATGTATCTGCATTACCATATTACACTAGAGAAAGTCGATCTAGCGATCACTGATACCCCCGCTTTTGTAAAAATTTCTAACGTTTTTCGTGGACTGTGACCTTGCAATTTGACAGATTTTCCCCCAAATCGATAGGCTTCTTACCCACATAATATATAACAATATCCCACAGTTTCATTCAAATCAGATGTAAGCATTTTGATTTATTGTCCGGAAACGTTTTTTCTAAAAAAATATCTGGCTTTCCACGGACCGTGCGACCTAGAAATTTGACGGATTTCCCCCAAAATCGATAGGCTTCTTATCAACCTGATATATAAGATTATCCAAAAGTTTCATTCAAATCAGATGCAAACTTTTTGAGTTATTGTCCGGAAACAACTTTTTTGTTAAAATTCCTAACATTTTTCGAGGACTGCAACCTTGAAATTTGACGGATTTCCCCCAAAATCGATAGGCTTCTTACCAACCTGATATATAACAATATCCCAAAGTTTCATTCAAATCGGATGTAAACTTTTTGAATTATAATGCGGAAACCAAATGTGGACGGACGAACGGACGGACGGAAAGACGGACGGACGGACGGACATGAGGACCACTATATACCCCCACTCTGTCGAGCGGGGATATAATTATTATTGACAAATTTTTAAGTATACAATGTGACAATTTTGTTATTAGTCAAATGGCATATTTCCAAGTCAGGTGTTCTGAGTACGCGTGAGCTCCATCTTCTCCCAAGTCAAGCGTTCTGAGTCCGCGTGCGCTCCATCATCAGCGAACGGACTCAGAACCCCTGACTTAAAGAGGATTGTTAAATTTCTACCTAAGGAAGGGATTCTGTAATACATTTTTATCGAGTGTTATTGTGCTTTGTTATTATTTTTTTAATGAGGGGAGTATCATAGGCTTGTTATTTTGGCGCATGTTTATTTTATTTGTATAAGATCTGCTTGCTGTTACACTTCATTTAAATGTTGATTCAATGAAAAATAAAGATAATACTTATTATTATTTTAAAAAGATATGAATTTTCTTTGTTCAACCCGACCAAAACTTAGCTCTAAAACCATAGTTTGAATTATAATTCTTATAATCTATACGCGAGATAATAAAATCTCATACATTATTAATGAAAGCAAACTTGAAAACAACTGTTGAATTATCTGTAAGATACTTATTTTTCTTATTGCTTACTACAGGGTTATTCTTGCGGACATTAGTAGTTCAGCATACCCATCAAATGGAACTCGGAATAGGAATCTCAAAAACAAAAAGTGTAAACGCAGTAATTTGACCTCGCGGATACCGCCATTATTAACTGTCAATTTGTATCCCACCCAACAGCTGTCATTTAACAATTCTATTAACATCCTTTATATTTCCCAGCAGTCTACAGAACATAACTTAATCTCTGATCAAATGGATTTCCTATATTAGTTTTTGCTTGTGCAAAGTTCCGATATCTTTCTAGAAGAAAATTTCAATTAAGATTTCCAAGTTTTCCTTCCTTAATTTTGAAGTAATGAGAAATCAATTTTTTATTTGCTCTGTTGGTACACACGACTTCAATTCATCAACCTTGCCAATCATTTGATCACTGGAAACGAAGTTTAAAACTTACATTATTAATAAGCTGAGACTAGTGTAACTAATACTGATTAATATGGTCCTGTAATAAGCTACCATTCATAGATACGTTTTAAACAAATTACATCTTTACACCCAAAAAACTGAGTGATTGATTGGTTGGGGATTAGCGTCCAGTGAGCATTATTACAGCTGTATTCAGGACGTCAACACAGTTCAGCATCCTTAAATAATTAAAAATTGAATGCATACTTTTGAAGTTTTAGCTTCAGCACATGGATTTTACGGAAAGAAAAACAAAAGCCATATAAGACTAGAAATAAATAAAAGAACGCATTCATAAGCCCGGAGTGAGACAGTGCTGGCTCCGGACGGTATAACGTTTCTTCGTCAATAACGACATATGGGAAGCATTGTTTATTCAATTTAAGTACATGAAAGGGCGAAAATATAGGATCTTACATTGGTACAAGTGGATTATCGGATTTCTCCAATCGAGATAGTTAAAGTATGGAATTTTAAGTCCGAGCCTTGGCGAGGACTTAAATTTCCATAATTTAACTATTGAGATTGGAGAAATCCGATAATTCAAGAATACTGATGTAAGATTCTGTTTCTCTAATTTTAAAAAGTAGTAAATTTGCGAAACGAAGTACAAATACTCCCAACGTCAATTTAACGTTCATGACTTGAATACACGGTAAATGGAAGGTGTTTTGTTTATGACGTCATGAGTTCTTATTATGACGTTATTATTTTAAACCAATCAACTGCTGAGAACAAGAAATTCACTAGTGACGAGAACTATATTTTCCACACCAGTCAAGCGGTTGAAATATTACGTCAAAATTAGAGAAATATAGGATCTTACGTGAGTGGATTATCGGATTTCTCCAATCGAGATAGTTAAATTATGCATTTTAAGTCCGAGCCTTGGCGAGGACTTAAAATTCCATAATTTAACTATCGAGATTGGAGAAATCCGATAATCCAAGAGTACTAATGTAAGATTCTGTTTCTCTAATTTTAAAAAGTAGTAAATTTGCGAAACGAAGTACAAATTCTCCCAACCCCAATTTTACGTTCATGACTTGAATACGCAGTAAATGGAAGGTGTTTTGTTTATGACGTCATGAGTTCTTATTGTGACGTTATTATTTTTAACCAATCAACTGCTGAGAACAACAAATTCACTAGTGACGAGAAATATTTTTTCCACACCGGTCAAGCGGTTGGAATATTACGTCAAAATTAGAGAACATTTTATACTAAACGTTACCGTGTCTGTATAAAGGTTTTTTGCCTGACAAAATGAAAACTTACCGCGTTTGATCGAGTTTATGATCCTTTTGTATAGATCCCACTCAGGGGCGGATCCAGGAATTTGTGTTTGGGGAGGCGTAAAAGTTCGGCAAAGGGTCTTGGGGACTCTCAAGGCCCCCACAGGTCCAGGGCAACGCCCTGGTAGGGTTCCAGGGGGCTTATATTCCCGGAAGCTCCGGGAATCTTAGTATTTGGTAGCCATCCAGACAGTTTTCTAGACTCGTTTTATTTTTTACTTCTGCCTTTCTTTTAGCTGGCTTTATTTTTCAACAATGACCATAAATAATGAATTTTCTTTAATGAAATATCATATTCCTTTTCCTTTTCTCTCGTTTTACCCTCTCGTTCTCTCGCTCTCTCTCTCTCTCTCTCTCTCTCTCTCTCTCTCTCTCTCTCTCTCTCTCTCTCTCTCTCTCTCTCTCTCTCTCTCTCTCTCTCTTTTAGGGGGGGGGGGGGGGGCGTACGCCCAGTACGCCTTTCCTTGGATCCGCGCCTGCAACTATCATTTTTTGCAATCAACAACAGTTAATCGGCGTTTTAAAAGCCATTTGTGTATCTCAAAGGGTCTAACGTTGTTTACAAATGTTCGTTTGCTATCGTGACTTACTATGGTATTCGGACGAACCGCGAGACTTTTCCCGCCCCATCTGCAGACGATTTCGAATAGACAAGAATGAAATGTTCCTAAAGTACACTTACGTTCAAAACAAGGTCAAAATTTAGTATGGAAAATCGCTTTCTCAAAATGGAAAAACCGCCGCATTTCTAATCGCCGATTATCTGTGGAAAATAATTGATGATTTCAAAAAATGATAGTTGTGATCTACAAAAGGACCATAAACTCGACCTAACGCGGTAAGCAATTTTCATTTTGTCAGGCATAAAACCATCGTACAGACACGTCAACGTTTAGTATAGTTAAAGCGGATATCAACATTTGGAACAGACTTTGTATCTAGCCACAAGCTTATGTTATTACTTTAGGTGAAATCTTGAGCATGTCATTGTATTAAAAAATATCAACACCTCTTTGTTACGTAATATACATTACCAGCGAATAAATTACACGGATGGGCAAGCGTATTTTTGCCAGCGTAAAATTTAATATCGTATAGCTTGTTGTAAATATGCATTTTTGATCATATTTATGGACATACCATTTAACTTGAAGGGGGGAGCCTTGGTTTTTTGTTTTGGTCAGAAAATTTTTTTCAGAAATATTTATTTTTTGAAGGCGTCGCGACAGGATATTTCTTTTTATTATTAGCATTATTTTATATAGCAGAAATCCTTCTTTAGAATATTTTTTTTCTTACCCACTGCTGAAAACGCATAAATTACTAAAGAATTTTTGATGTGCAATTAAAATCAAACTATTCTATTCCAATATATGTAACTACCATTTTCGAATTCCGATTTCGATTTGTGCTAACCTCTAGGCTATTTTTTACCAGTGAGATGAATGTTTTAATTTGATTTTAAGACACATAAGAATTAAGGCAATTTATATGTAAATCCATGTCTATGCAAGAGATACATTCAGCACGTTTTACGACAACCAGCTTGACAACCAATTAAAGTTTTAAAACTAAAATAAATTTTGTCTAGAAAAGTATTAATGCATTTCTGACCTATTACACCTATGAATTAAAGGATATAGAAACCTCCTGTCAAAGTGTCGATAACATTCAACCTGAATTAAAACTTGTACTGATGTAATGTCATTAACTGTAAATCACACGACAGCACTACATCGTTTTCTATATTAAAACGAAAGATATATATTGAATTTGATTAACAGTGAAACGTTTCTGTGGTCGGTTCATTATTAAGCTGCTTAAATAACATAGACTGTGTAATATATTTGGTAGAAATTTTTCTTAAGCTTACATGCTTTATGTCGATTCAATTGGTGTCAATTTTACAGTTAAACTAACTTTATTCTGACAACTGCGCAGTGCTGACATTTTATCAATCAACGAAAAACGCTTGGAGTCAGTTAAGATATGTCAATCAAGATAACCGAACGTGTTTATTGATGTACTTTTAACGTGTTCAAACATAATTTCTTAGATATAATATAATTATTGAATTAATCTTTGGCCATTAAATAATTTACAGTTCCCACGTTGTTATGGAATGTTAACATCTGCGTCAGTTATAGCAGCAGTGACCTTGAAGTTGTCCTGTAGTCATGTTATAGCAGTAGTGACCTTGAGGTTGTCCTGTAGTCATGTTATGGCAGTACTGACCTTGAGGTTGTCCTGTAGTCATGTTATGGCAGTAGTGACCTTGGGGTTGTCCTGTAGTCATGTTATGGCAGTAGTGACCTTGAGGTTGTCCTGTAGTCATGTTATGGCAGTAGTGACCTTGAGGTTGTCCTGTAGTCATGTTATGGCAGTACTGACCTTGAGGTTGTCCTGTAGTCATGTTATGGCAGTAGTGACCTTGGGGTTGTCCTGTAGTCATGTTATGGCAGTACTGACCTTGATGTTGTCCTGTAGTCATGTTATGGCAGTAGTGACCTTGAGATTGTCCTGTAGTCATGTTATGGCAGCAGTGACCTTGAAGTTGTCCTGTAGTCATGTTATAGCAGTAGTGACCTTGGGGTTGTCCTGTAGTCATGTTATGGCAGTACTGAACTTGATGTTGTCCTGTAGTCATGTTATGGCAGTAGTGACCTTGAGATTGTCCTGTAGTCATGTTATGGCAGCAGTGACCTTGAAGTTGTCCTGTAGTCATGTTATAGCAGTAGTGACCTTGGGGTTGTCCTGTAGTCATGTTATGGCAGTAGTGACCTTGGGGTTGTCCTGTAGTCATGTTATGGCAGTACTGACCTTGATGTTGTCCTGTAGTCATGTTATGGCAGTACTGACCTTGATGTTGTCCTGTAGTCATGTTATGGCAGTACTGACCTTGAGATTGTCCTGTAGTCATGTTATGGCAGTACTGACCTTGATGTTGTCCTAAAGTCATGTTATGGCAGTACTGACCTTGAGGTTGTCCTAAAGTCATGTAATGGCAGTAGTGACCTTGATGTTGTCCTGTAGTCATGTTATGGCAGTAGTGAACTTGAGGTTGTCCTAAAGTCATGTTATGGCAGTAATGACCTTGAAGTTGTCCTGTAGTCATGTTATGGCAGTAGTGACCTTGAAGTTGTCCTGTAGTCATGTTATGGCAGTAGTGACCTTGGGGTTGTCCTGTAGTCATGTTATGGCAGTACTGACCTTGATGTTGTCCTGTAGTCATGTTATGGCAGTAGTGAACTTGAGGTTGTCCTAAAGTCATGTTATGGCAGTAATGACCTTGAAGTTGTCCTGTAGTCATGTTATGGCAGTAGTGACCTTGAAGTTGTCCTGTAGTCATGTTATGGCAGTAGTGACCTTGGGGTTGTCCTAAAGTCATGTTATGGCAGTAATGACCTTGAGATTGTCCTGTAGTCATGTTATGGCAGTAATGACCTTGAGGTTGTCCTAAAGTCATGTTATGGCAGTAGTGAACTTGAGGTTGTCCTGTAGTCATGTTATGGCAGTAGTGACCTTGAGGTTGTCCTGTAGTCATGCTATAGCAGTAGTGACCTTGAGGTTGTCCTAAAGTCATGTTATGGCAGTAGTGACCTTGAAGTTGTCCTGTAGTCATGTTATGGCAGTACTGACCTTGAGGTTGTCCTAAAGTCATGTTATGGCAGTACTGACCTTGAGGTTGTCCTGTAGTCATGTTATGGCAGTAGTGACCTTGAGGTTGTCCTGTAGTCATGTTATGGCAGTAGGGACCTTGAGGTTGTCCTAAAGTCATGTTATGGCAGTAGTGACCTTGGGGTTGTCCTGTAGTCATGTTATGGCAGTAGTGACTTTGAGGTTGTCCTGTAGTCATGTTATGGCAGTAGTGACCTTGAGGTTGTCCTGTAGTCATGTTATGGCAGTAGTGACCTTGATGTTGTCCTGTAGTCATGTTATGGCAGTACTGACCTTGAGGTTGTCCTGTAGTCATGTTATGGCAGTACTGACCTTGAGGTTGTCCTGTAGTCATGTTATGGCAGTACTGACCTTGAGGTTGTCCTGTAGTCATGTTATGGCAGTAGTGACCTTGAGGTTGTCCTGTAGTCATGTTATGGCAGTAGTGACCTTGATGTTGTCCTGTAGTCATGTTATGGCAGTACTGACCTTGAGGTTGTCCTGTAGTCATGTTATGGCAGTAGTGACCTTGGGGTTGTCCTGTAGTCATGTTATGGCAGTAGTGACCTTGATGTTGTCCTGTAGTCATGTTATGGCAGTACTGACCTTGAGGTTGTCCTGTAGTCATGTTATGGCAGTAATGACCTTGAGGTTGTCCTAAAGTCATGTTATGGCAGTAGTGAACTTGAGGTTGTCCTGTAGTCATGTTATGGCAGTAGTGAACTTGAGGTTGTCCTGTAGTCATGTTATGGCAGTACTGACCTTGAGGTTGTCCTGTAGTCATGTTATGGCAGTAGTGACCTTGAGGTTGTGTGTAGTCATGTTATGGCAGTACTGACCTTGATGTTGTCCTGTAGTCATGTTATGGCAGTAGTGACCTTGATGTTGTCCTGTAGTCATGTTATGGCAGTAGTGACCTTGATGTTGTCCTGTAGTCATGTTATGGCAGTACTGACCTTGAGGTTGTCCTGTAGTCATGTTATGGCAGTACTGACCTTGAGGTTGTCCTGTAGTCATGTTATGGCAGTACTGACCTTGAGGTTGTCCTGTAGTCATGTTATGGCAGTAGTGACCTTGGGGTTGTCCTGTAGTCATGTTATGGCAGTAGTGACCTTGAGGTTGTCCTGTAGTCATGTTATGGCAGTAGTGACCTTGAGGTTGTGTGTAGTCATGTTATGGCAGTAGTGACCTTGAGGTTGTGTGTAGTCATGTTATGGCAGTACTGACCTTGATGTTGTCCTGTAGTCATGTTATGGCAGTACTGACCTTGAGGTTGTCCTGTAGTCATGTTATGGCAGTAGTGACCTTGAGGTTGTGTGTAGTCATGTTATGGCAGTACTGACCTTGATGTTGTCCTGTAGTCATGTTATGGCAGTAGTGACCTTGAGATTGTCCTGTAGTCATGTTATGGCAGTAGTGAACTTGAGGTTGTCCTGTAGTCATGTTATGGCAGTAGTGAACTTGAGGTTGTCCTGTAGTCATGTTATGGCAGTACTGACCTTGAGGTTGTCCTGTAGTCATGTTATGGCAGTAGTGACCTTGAGGTTGTGTGTAGTCATGTTATGGCAGTACTGACCTTGATGTTGTCCTGTAGTCATGTTATGGCAGTAGTGACCTTGAGATTGTCCTGTAGTCATGTTATGGCAGTAGTGACCTTGATGTTGTCCTGTAGTCATGTTATGGCAGTACTGACCTTGATGTTGTCCTGTAGTCATGTTATGGCAGTAGTGAACTTGAGGTTGTCCTAAAGTCATGTTATGGCAGTAATGACCTTGATGTTGTCCTGTAGTCATGTTATGGCAGTACTGACCTTGATGTTGTCCTGTAGTCATGTTATGGCAGTAGTGAACTTGAGGTTGTCCTAAAGTCATGTTATGGCAGTAGTGACCTTGATGTTGTCCTGTAGTCATGTTATGGCAGTACTGACCTTGATGTTGTCCTGTAGTCATGTTATGGCAGTAGTGAACTTGAGATTGTCCTGTAGTCATGTTATGGCAGTAGTGACCTTGAGGTTGTGTGTAGTCATGTTATGGCAGTAGTGACCTTGGGGTTGTCCTGTAGTCATGTTATAGCAGTAGTGACCTTGAGGTTGTCCTGTAGTCATGTTATGGCAGTAGTGACCTTGGGGTTGTCCTGTAGTCATGTTATGGCAGTAGTGACCTTGGGGTTGTCCTGTAGTCATGTTATAGCAGTAGTGACCTTGGGGTTGTCCTGTAGTCATGTTATAGCAGTAGTGACCTTGGGGTTGTCCTGTAGTCATGTTATGGCAGTAGTGACCTTGAAGTTGTCCTAAAGTCATGTTATGGCAGTAGTGACCTTGGGGTTGTCCTGTAGTCATGTTATGGCAGTAGTGACCTTGATGTTGTCCTGTAGTCATGTTATGGCAGTAGTGAACTTGAGGTTGTCCTGTAGTCATGTTATGGCAGTACTGACCTTGAGGTTGTCCTGTAGTCATGTTATGGCAGTAGTGACCTTGAGGTTGTGTGTAGTCATGTTATGGCAGTACTGACCTTGATGTTGTCCTGTAGTCATGTTATGGCAGTAGTGACCTTGAGGTTGTCCTGTAGTCATGTTATGGCAGTAGTGACCTTGAGGTTGTCCTGTAGCCATGCTATGCAGTAGTGACTTTGAGATTGTCCTGTAGTCATGTTATGGCAGTAGTGACCTTGAGGTTGTCCTGTAGTCATGTTATGGCAGTAGTGACCTTGAAGTTGTCATGTAGTCATGTTATGGCAGTAGTGACCTTGAGGTTGTCCTAAAGTCATGTTATGGCAGTAGTGACCTTGAGGTTGTCCTAAAGTCATGTTATGGCAGTAGTGACCTTGAGGTTGTCCTGTAGTCATGTTATGGCAGTAATGACCTTGAGGTTGTCCTAAAGTCATGTTATGGCAGTAGTGACCTTGGGGTTGTCCTGTAGTCATGTTATGGCAGTAATGACCTTGAGGTTGTCCTAAAGTCATGTTATGGCAGTAGTGACTTTGAGGTTGTCCTGTAGTCATGTTATGGCAGTAGTGAACTTGAGGTTGTCCTGTAGTCATGTTATGGCAGTAGTGAACTTGAGGTTGTCCTGTAGTCATGTTATGGCAGTACTGACCTTGAGGTTGTCCTGTAGTCATGTTATGGCAGTAGTGACCTTGAGGTTGTGTGTAGTCATGTTATGGCAGTACTGACCTTGATGTTGTCCTGTAGTCATGTTATGGCAGTAGTGACCTTGAGATTGTCCTGTAGTCATGTTATAGCAGTAGTGACCTTGAGGTTGTCCTGTAGTCATGTTATGGCAGTAGTGACCTTGAAGTTGTCCTGTAGTCATGTTATGGCAGTAGTGACCTTGAGGTTGTCCTAAAGTCATGTTATGGCAGTAGTGACCTTGAGGTTGTCCTAAAGTCATGTTATGGCAGTAGTGACCTTGAGGTTGTCCTAAAGTCATGTTATGGCAGTAGTGACTTTGAGGTTGTCCTGTAGTCATGTTATGGCAGTAGTGAATTTGAGATTGTCCTGTAGCCATGTTATGGCAGTAGTGACCTTGAGATTGTCCTGTAGTCATGTTATGGCAGTAGTGACCTTGAGGTTGTCCTGTAGTCATGTTATGGCAGTAGTGACTTTGAGGTTGTCCTGTAGTCATGTTATGGCAGTAGTGAATTTGAGATTGTCCTGTAGTCATGTTATGGCAGTAGTGACCTTGAGATTGTCCTGTAGTCATGTTATGGCAGTAGTGACCTTGAGATTGTCCTGTAGTCATGTTAAGGAAGTAGTGACCTTGAGGTTGTCCTGTAGTCATGTTATGGCAGTAGTGAATTTGAGATTGTCCTGTAGTCATGTTATGGCAGTAGTGACCTTGAGATTGTCCTGTAGCCATGCTATGCAGTAGTGACCTTGAGATTGTCCTGTAGTCATGTTATGGCAGTAGTGACCTTGAGATTGTTCTGTAGTCATATTATGGTAGTTGTGTTCTTTTATTACGTCTCGTTATCTTCTGAATACCTCGTCGTTGTCTTCTGGTTACGTCTCGTTGTCTTCTGGTTACGTCTCGGTGTCTTCTGGTTACGTCTCGTTGTCTTCTGATTTCGTCTCGGTGTCTTCTGGTTACGTCTCGTTGTCTTCTGATTTCGTCTAGGTGTCTTCTGGTTACGTCTCGGTGTCTTCTGGTTACGTCTTGTTGTCTTCTGATTTCGTCTCGGTGTATTTTGATTTCGTCTCGGTGGCTTCTGGTTACGTCTCGGTGTCGTCTGGTTACGTCTCGGTGTCTTCTGATTTCGTCTCGGTGTCTTCTGGTTACGTCTCGTTGTCTTCTGATTTCGTCTAGGTGTCTTCTGGTTACGTCTTGGTGTATTCTGGTTACGTCTCGTTGTCTCCTGATTACGTCTCGGTGTATTCTGGTTACGTCTCTTTGTCTCCTGATTACGTCTTGGGGTCTTCTGGTTTCGTCTCGTTGTCTTCTGGTTACATCTCGGTGTTTTCTGATTACGTCTCGGTGTCATCTGATTACGTCTCTGTGTCTTCTGATTTCGTCTCGGTGTCTTCTGGTTACGTCTCGGTGTCTTCTGGTTACGTCTCGTTGTCTTCTGATTACGTCTCGGTGTCTTCTGGTTACGTCTCGTTGTCTTCTGATTTCGTCTCGGTGTCTTCTGGTTACGTCTCGTTGTCTTCTGATTTCGTCTAGGTGTCTTCTGGTTACGTCTCTGTGTCTTCTGGTTACGTCTCGGTGTCTTCTGGTTACGTCTCGTTATCTTCTGATTACGTCTCGGTGTCTTCTGGTTTCGTCTCGTTGTCTTCTGATTACGTCTCGGTGTCTTCTGATTACGTCTCGTTGTCTTCTGGTTACGTCTCGTTGTCTTCTGGTTACGTCTCGGTGTCTTCTGGTTACGTCTCGTTGTCTTCTGATTTCGTCTCGGTGTCTTCTGGTTACGTCTCGTTGTCTTCTGATTTCGTCTAGGTGTCTTCTGGTTACGTCTCGGTGTCTTCTGGTTACGTCTTGTTGTCTTCTGATTTCGTGTCGGTGTATTCTGATTTCGTCTCGGTGTCTTCTGGTTACGTCTCGGTGTCGTCTGGTTACGTCTCGGTGTCTTCTGATTTCGTCTCGGTGTCTTCTGGTTACGTCTCGTTGTCTTTTGATTTCGTGTAGGTGTCTTCTGGTTACGTCTCGGTGTCTTCTGGTTAAGTCTAGTTGTCTTCTGATTTCGTCTCGGTGTCTTCTGGTTACGTCTCGGTGTCTTCTGGTTACGTCTCGTTGTCTTCTGGTTACGTCCCGTTGTCTTCTGATTACGTTTCGGTGTTTTCTGGTTACGTCTCGTTGTCTTCTGATTTCGTCTCGGTGTCTTCTGGTTACGTCTCGGTGTATTCTGGTTACGTCTAGTTGTCTTCTGGTTACGTCTCGTTGTCTTCTGATTTCGTCTCGGTGTCGTCTGGTTACGTCTCGGTGTCTTCTGATTTCGTCTCGGTGTCTTCTGGTTACGTCTCGGTGTCGTCTGGTTACGTCTCGGTGTCTTCTGATTTCGTCTCGGTGTCTTCTGGTTACGTCTCGTTGTCTTTTGATTTCGTGTAGGTGTCTTCTGGTTACGTCTCGGTGTCTTCTGGTTAAGTCTAGTTGTCTTCTGATTTCGTCTCGGTGTCTTCTGGTTACGTCTCGGTGTCTTCTGGTTACGTCTCGGTGTCTTCTGGTTACGTCCCGTTGTCTTCTGATTACGTTTCGGTGTTTTCTGGTTACGTCTCGTTGTCTTCTGATTTCGTCTCGGTGTCTTCTGGTTACGTCTCGGTGTATTCTGGTTACGTCTAGTTGTCTTCTGGTTACGTCTCGTTGTCTTCTGATTTCGTCTCGGTGTCGTCTGGTTACGTCTCGGTGTCTTCTGATTTCGTCTCGGTGTCTTCTGGTTACGTCTCGTTGTCTTTTGATTTCGTGTAGGTGTCTTCTGGTTACGTCTCGGTGTCTTCTGGTTAAGTCTAGTTGTCTTCTGATTTCGTCTGGGTGTCTTCTGGTTACGTCTCGGTGTCTTCTGGTTACGTCTCGTTGTCTTCTGGTTACGTCCCGTACGTTTCGGTGTTTTCTGGTTACGTCTCGTTGTCTTCTGATTTCGTCTCGGTGTCTTCTGGTTACGTCTCGGCGTCGTCTGGTTACGTCTCGTTGTCTTCTGATTTCGTCTCGGTGTCTTCTGGTTACGTCTCGGTGTATTCTGGTTACGTCTCGCTGTCTCCTGATTACGTCTCGGTGTATTCTGGTTATGTCTCGTTGTCTCTTGATTACGTCTTGGGGTCTTCTGGTTTCGTCTCGTTGTCTTCTGGTTACGTCTCGGTGTTTTCTGATTACGTCTCGGTGTCTTCTGATTACGTCTCTGTGTCTTCTAATATCCTCTCGGTGTCTTCTGGTTACGTCTCGGTGTCTTCTGACTACGTCTCGTTGTCTTCTGGTTAAGTCTCGTTGTCTTCTGGTTACGTCTCGTTGTCTTCTGGTTACGTCTAGTTGTCTTCTGGTTACGTCTCGTTGTCTTCTGATTTCGTCTCGGTGTATTCTGTTTTCGTCTCGGCGTCTTCTGGTTACGTCTCGGTGTCTTCTGGTTACGTCTCGGTGTCTTCTGACTACGTCTCGGTATCTTCTGGTTACATCTCGTTGTCTACTGGTTACGTCTCGTTGTCTTCTGATTTCGTCTCGTTGTCTTCTGGTTACGTCTCGTTGTCTTCTGATTTCGGGCCGTTGTCTTCTGATTACGTCTCGCTGTCTTCTGATTTCGTCTCGGTCTCTTCTGATTTCGTATCGGTGTCTTCTGGTTACGTCTCGGTGTCTTCTGGTTACGTCTCGTTGTCTTCTAATTACGTCTCGGTGTCTTCTGGTTTCGTCTCGTTGTCTTCTGGTTACGTCTCGGTGTCTTCTGGTTACGTCTCGGTGTATTCTGGTTACGTCTCGTTGTCTCCTGATTACGTCTTGGGGTCTTCTGGTTACGTCTCGGTGTCTTCCGGTTACGTCTCTGTGTCTTCTGATTTCGTCTCGGTGTCTTCTGGTTACGTCTCGTTGTCTTCTGATTTCGTCTCGTTATCTTCTGATTACGTCTCGGTGTCTTCTGGTTTCGTCTCGTTGTCTTCTGATTACTTCTCGTTGTCTTCTGATTTCGTCTCGGTGTCTTCTGATTACGTCTCGTTGTCTTCTGGTTACGTCTCGTTGTCTTTTGGTTACGTCTCGGTGTCTCCTGGTTACGTCTCGTTGTCTTCTGATTTCGGTCCGTTGTCTTCTGATTACGTCTCGTTGTCTTCTGATTTCGTCTCGGGTCTTCTGATTTCGTATCGGTGTCTTCTGGTTACGTCTCGGTGTCTTCTGGTTACGTCTCGTTGTCTTCTAATTACGTCTCGGTGTCTTCTGGTTTCGTCTCGTTGTCTTCTGATTACGTGTCGTTGTCTTCTGATTTCGTCTCGGTGTCTTCTGATTTCGTATCGGTGTCTTCTGGTTACGTCTCGGTGTCTTCTGGTTACGTCTCGTTGTCTTCTGATTACGTCTCGGTATCTTCTGGTAACGTCTCGTTATCTACTGATTTCTTCTCGGTGTCTTCTGGTTACCTCTCGGTGTCTTCTGGTTACGTCTCGTTGTCTTCTGATTACGTCTCGGTGTCTTCTGGTTACGTCTCGTTGTCTTCTGATTTCGTCTCGGTGTCTTCTGGTTACGTCTCGTTGTCTTCTGATTTCGTCTAGGTGTCTTCTGGTTACGTCTCTGTGTCTTCTGGTCACGTCTCGGTGTCTTCTGGTTACGTCTCGTTGTCTTCTGATTTCGTCTAGGTGTCTTCTGGTTACGTCTCGGTGTCTTCTGGTTACGTCTTGTTGTCTTCTGATTTCGTGTCGGTGTATTCTGATTTCGTCTCGGTGTCTTCTGGTTACGTCTCGGTGTCGTCTGGTTACGTCTCGGTGTCTTCTGATTTAGTCTCGGTGTCTTCTGGTTTCGTCTCATTGTCTTTTGATTTCGTGTAGGTGTCTTCTGGTTACGTCTCGGTGTCTTCTGGTTAAGTCTAGTTGTCTTCTGATTTCGTCTCGGTGTCTTCTGGTTACGTCTCGTTGTCTGCTTACGTCCCGTTGTCTTCTGATTACGTTTCGGTGTTTTCTGGTTACGTCTCGTTGTCTTCTGATTTCGTCTCGGTGTCTTCTGGTTACGTCTCGGTGTATTCTGGTTACGTCTAGTTGTCTTCTGGTTACGTCTCGTTGTCTTCTGATTTCGTCTCGGTGTCGTCTGGTTACGTCTCGGTGTCTTCTGATTTCGTCTCGGTGTCTTCTGATTTCGTATCGGTGTCTTCTGGTTACGTCTCGGTGTCGTCTGGTTACGTCTCGGTGTCTTCTGGTTTCGTCTCGTTGTCTTCTGATTACGTGTCGTTGTCTTCTGATTTCGTCTCGGTGTCTTCTGATTTCGTATCGGTGTCTTCTGGTTACGTCTCGGTGTCTTCTGGTTACGTCTCGTTGTCTTCTGATTACGTCTCGGTATCTTCTGGTAACGTCTCGTTGTCTACTGATTTCTTCTCGGTGTCTTCTGGTTACGTCTCGGTGTCTTCTGGTCACGTCTCGTTGTCTTCTGATTACGTCTCGGTGTCTTCTGGTTACGTCTCGTTGTCTTCTGATTTCGTCTCGGTGTCTTCTGGTTACGTCTCGTTGTCTTCTGATTTCGTCTAGGTGTCTTCTGGTTACGTCTCTGTGTCTTCTGGTTACGTCTCGGTGTCTTCTGGTTACGTCTCGTTATCTTCTGATTACGTCTCGGTGTCTTCTGGTTTCGTCTCGTTGTCTTCTGATTACGTCTCGTTGTCTTCTGATTTCGACTCGGTGTCTTCTGATTACGTCTCGTTGTCTTCTGGTTACGTCTCGTTGTCTTCTGGTTACGTCTCGGTGTCTTCTGGTTACGTCTCGTTGTCTTCTGATTTCGTCTCGGTGTCTTCTGGTTACGTCTCGTTGTCTTCTGATTTCGTCTAGGTGTCTTCTGGTTACGTCTCGGTGTCTTCTGGTTAAGTCTAGTTGTCTTCTGATTTCGTCTCGGTGTCTTCTGCTTACGTCTCGTTGTCTTCTGGTTACGTCCCGTTGTCTTCTGATTACGTTTCGGTGTTTTCTGGTTACGTCTCGTTGTCTTCTGATTTCGTCTCGGTGTCTTCTGGTTACGTCTCGGTGTATTCTGGTTACCTCTAGTTGTCTTCTGGTTACGTCTCGTTGTCTTCTGATTTCGTCTCGGTGTCGTCTGGTTACGTCTCGGTGTCTTCTGATTTCGTCTCGGTGTCTTCTGATTTCGAATAGGTGTCTTCTGGTTACGTCTCGTTGTCTTCTGATTACGTCTCGGTATCTTCTGGTAACGTCTCGTTGTCTACTGATTTCTTCTCGGTGTCTTCTGGTTACGTCTCGGTGTCTTCTGGTTACGTCTCGTTGTCTTCTGATTACGTCTCGGTGTCTTCTGGTTACGTCTCGTTGTCTTCTGATTTCGTCTCGGTGTCTTCTGGTTACGTCTCGTTGTCTTCTGATTTCGTCTAGGTGTCTTCTGGTTACGTCTCTGTGTCTTCTGGTTACGTCTCGGTGTCTTCTGGTTACGTCTCGTTATCTTCTGATTACGTCTTGGTGTCTTCTGGTTTCGTCTCGTTGTCTTCTGATTACGTCTCGTTGTCTTCTGATTTCGTCTCGGTGTCTTCTGATTACGTCTCGTTGTCTTCTGGTTACGTCTCGTTGTCTTCTGGTTACGTCTCGGTGTCTTCTGGTTACGTCTCGTTGTCTTCTGATTTCGTCTCGGTGTCTTCTGGTTACGTCTCGTTGTCTTCTGATTTCGTCTAGGTGTCTTCTGGTTACGTCTCGGTGTCTTCTGGTTACGTCTTGTTGTCTTCTGATTTCGTGTCGGTGTATTCTGATTTCGTCTCGGTGTCTTCTGGTTACGTCTCGGTGTCGTCTGGTTACGTCTCGGTGTCTTCTGATTTCGTCTCGGTGTCTTCTGGTTACGTCTCATTGTCTTTTGATTTCGTGTAGGTGTCTTCTGGTTACGTCTCGGTGTCTTCTGGTTAAGTCTAGTTGTCTTCTGATTTCGTCTCGGTGTCTTCTGGTTACGTCTCGGTGTCTTCTGGTTACGTCTCGTTGTCTTCTGGTTACGTCCCGTTGTCTTCTGATTACGTTTCGGTGTTTTCTGGTTACGTCTCGTTGTCTTCTGATTTCGTCTCGGTGTCTTCTGGTTACGTCTCGGTGTATTCTGGTTACGTCTTGTTGTCTTCTGGTTACGTCTCGTTGTCTTCTGATTTCGTCTCGGTGTCGTCTGGTTACGTCTCGGTGTCTTCTGATTTCGTCTCGGTGTCTTCTGGTTACGTCTCGTTGTCTTTTGATTTCGTGTAGGTGTTTTCTGGTTACGTCTCGGTGTCTTCTGGTTAAGTCTAGTTGTCTTCTGATTTCGTATGGGTGTCTTCTGGTTACGTCTCAGTGTCTTCTGGTTACGTCTCGTTGTCTTCTGGTTACGTCCCGTTGTCTTCTGATTACGTTTCGGTGTTTTCTGGTTACGTCTCGTTGTCTTCTGATTTCGTCTCGGTGTCTTCTGGTTACGTCTCGGCGTCTTCTGGTTACGTCTCGTTGTCTTCTGATTTCGTCTCGGTGTCTTCTGGTTACGTCTCGGTGTATTCTGGTTATGTCTCGCTGTCTCCTGATTACGTCTCGGTGTATTCTGGTTATGTCTCGTTGTCTCTTGATTACGTCTTGGGGTCTTCTGGTTTCGTCTCGTTGTCTTCTGGTTACGTCTCGGTGTTTTCTGATTACGTCTCGGTGTCTTCTGATTACGTCTCTGTGTCTTCTAATTTCCTCTCGGTGTCTTCTGGTTACGTCTCGGTGTCTTCTGACTACGTCTCGTTGTCTTCTGGTTACGTCTCGTTGTCTTCTGGTTACGTCTCGTTGTCTTCTGGTTACGTCTAGTTGTCTTCTGGTTACGTCTCGTTGTCTTCTGATTTCGTCTCGGTGTATTCTGTTTTCGTCTCGGCGTCTTCTGGTTACGTCTCGGTGTCTTCTGGTTACGCCTCGGTGTCTTCTGACTACGTCTCGGTGTCTTCTGGTTACATCTCGTTGTCTACTGGTTACGTCTCGTTGTCTTCTGATTTCGTCTCGTTGTCTTCTGGTTACGTCTCGTTGTCTTCTGATTTCGGGCCGTTGTCTTCTGATTATGTCTCGCTGTCTTCTGATTTCGTCTCGGTGTCTTCTGATTTCGTATCGGTGTCTTCTGGTTACGTCTCGGTGTCTTCTGGTTACGTCTCGTTGTCTTCTAATTACGTCTCGGTGTCTTCTGGTTTCGTCTCGTTGTCTTCTGGTTACGTCTCGGTGTCTCCTGGTTACGTCTCGTTGTCTTCTGATTTCGTCTCGGTGTCTTCTGGTTACGTCTCGTTGTCTTCTGATTTCGTCTCGGTGTTTTCTGATTATGTCTCGGTGTCTTCTGATTACGTCTCTGTGTCTTCTGATTTCGTCTCGGTGTCTTCTGGTTACGTCTCGTTGTCTTCTGATTTTGTCTCGGTGTCTTCTGGTTACGTCTCGGTGTATTCTGGTTACGTCTCGTTGTCTCCTGATTACGTCTTGGGGTCTTCTGGTTACGTCTCGGTGTCTTCTGGTTACGTCTCTGTGTCTTCTGGTTACGTCTCGTTGTCTTCTGGTTACGTCTCGTTGTCTTCTGATTTCGTCTCGGTGTCTTCTGATTACGTCTCGTTGTCTTCTGATTTCGTCTCGGTGTCTTCTGGTTACGTCTCGGTGTCTTCTGGTTACGTCTCGTTATCTTCTGATTACGTCTCGGTGTCTTCTGGTTTCGTCTCGTTGTCTTCTGATTACGTCTCGTTGTCTTCTGATTTCGTCTCGGTGTCTCCTGATTACGTCTCGTTGTCTTCTGGTTACGTCTCGTTGTCTTTTGGTTACGTCTTGTTGTCTCCTGGTTACGTCTCGTTGTCTTCTGATTTCGGCCCGTTGTCTTCTGATTACGTCTCGTTGTCTTCTGATTTCGTCTCGGTGTCTTCTGATTTCGTATCGGTGTCTTCTGGTTACGTCTCGGTGTCTTCTGGTTACGTCTCGTTGTCTTCTAATTACGTCTCGGTGTCTTCTGGTTTCGTCTCGTTGTCTTCTGATTACGTGTCGTTGTCTTCTGATTTCGTCTCGGTGTCTTCTGATTTCGTATCGGTGTCTTCTGGTTACGTCTCGGTGTCTTCTGGTTACGTCTCGTTGTCTTCTGATTACGTCTCGGTGTCTTCTGGTAACGTCTCGTTGTCTACTGATTTCTTCTCGGTGTCTTCTGGTTACGTCTCGGTGTCTTCTGGTTACGTCTCATTGTCTTCTGGTTACGTCTCGGTGTCTTCTGATTACGTCTTGTTGTCTACTGATTTCTTCTCGGTGTCTTCTGGTTGCGTCTCGTTGTCTTCTGATTTCGTCTAGGTGTCTTCTGGTTACGTCTCGTTGTCTACTGATTTCTTCTCGGTGTCTTCTGGTTACGTTTCGGTGTCTTCTGGTTACGTCTCGTTGTCTTCTGGTTACGTCTCGTTGTCTTCTGGTTACGTCTGGGTGTCTTCTGGTTACGTCTCGTTGTCTACTGATTTCTTCTCGGTGTCTTCTGGTTACGTCTCGGTGTCTTCCGGTTACGTCTCGGTGTCTTCTGGTTACGTCTCGTTGTCTTCTGGTTACGTCTCGTTGTCTTCTGGTTACGTCTGGGTGTCTTCTGGTTACGTCTCGTTGTCTACTGATTTCTTCTCGGTGTCTTCTGGTTACGTCTCGTTGTCTTCTGGTTACGTCTGGGTGTCTTCTGGTTACGTCTCGTTGTCTACTGATTTCTTCTCGGTGTCTTCTGGTTACGTCTCGGTGTCTTCCGGTTACGTCTCGGTGTCTTCTGGTTACGTCTCGTTGTCTTCTGGTTACGTCTCGTTGTCTTCTGGTTACGTCTGGGTGTCTTCTGGTTACGTCTCGTTGTCTACTGATTTCTTCTCGGTGTCTTCTGGTTACGTCTCGTTGTCTTCTGGTTACGTCTCGTTGTCTTCTGGTTACGTCTCGTTGTCTACTGATTTCTTCTCGGTGTCTTCTGGTTACGTCTCGGTGTCTTCTGGTTACGTCTCGGTGTCTTCTGGTTACGTCTCTGTGTCTTCTGGTTAGGTCTCGGTATCTTCTGGTTACGTCTCGGTGTCTCGGTGTCTTCTGGTTACGTCTCGGTGTCTCGGTGTCTTCTGGTTACGTCTCGTTGTCTTCTGGTTACGTCTCGTTGTCTACTGATTTCTTCTCGGTGTCTTCTGGTTACGTCTCGGTGTCTTCTGGTTACGTCTCGGTGTCTTCTGGTTACGTCTCGGTGTCTTCTGGTTACGTCTTGTTGTCTACTGATTTCGTCTCGGTGTCTTCTGGTTACGTCTCGTTGTCTTCTGATTTTGTCTCGGTGTCTTCTGGTTACGTCTCAGTGTATTCTGGTTACGTCTCGTTGTCTTCCGATTACGTCTTGGGGTCTTCTGGTTACGTCTCGTTGTCTTCTGGTTACGTCTCGCTGTTTTCTGATTACGTCTCGGTGTCTTCTGATTACGTCTCTGTGTCTTCTGATTTCGTCTCTGTGTCTTCTGGTTACGTCTCGGTGTCTTCTGGTTACGTCTCGTTATCTTCTGATTACGTCGCGGTGTCTTCTGGTTTCGTCTCGTTGTCTTCTGATTACGTCTCGTTGTCTTCTGATTTCGTCTCGGTGTCTCCTGATTACGTCTCGTTGTCTTCTGGTTACGTCTCGTTGTCTTTTGGTTACGTCTCGGTGTCTCCTGGTTACGTCTCGTTGTCTTCTGATTTCGGCCCGTTGTCTTCTGATTACGTCTCGTTGTCTTCTGATTTCGTCTCGGTGTCTTCTGATTTCGTATCGGTGTCTTCTGGTTACGTCTCGGTGTCTTCTGGTTACGTCTCGTTGTCTTCTAATTACGTCTCGGTGTCTTCTGGTTACGTCTCGGTGTCTCGGTGTCTTCTGGTTACGTCTCGTTGTCTTCTGGTTACGTCTCGTTGTCTACTGATTTCTTCTCGGTGTCTTCTGGTTACGTCTCGGTGTCTTCTGGTTACGTCTCGGTGTCTTCTGGTTACGTCTTGTTGTCTACTGATTTCGTCTCGGTGTCTTCTGGTTACGTCTCGTTGTCTTCTGATTTTGTCTCGGTGTCTTCTGGTTACGTCTCAGTGTATTCTGGTTACGTCTCGTTGTCTCCCGATTACGTCTTGGGGTCTTCTGGTTACGTCTCGTTGTCTTCTGGTTACGTCTCGCTGTTTTCTGATTACGTCTCGGTGTCTTCTGATTACGTCTCTGTGTCTTCTGATTTCGTCTCTGTGTCTTCTGGTTACGTCTCGGTGTCTTCTGGTTACGTCTCGTTATCTTCTGATTACGTCTCGGTGTCTTCTGGTTTCGTCTCGTTGTCTTCTGATTACGTCTCGTTGTCTTCTGATTTCGTCTCGGTGTCTCCTGATTACGTCTCGTTGTCTTCTGGTTACGTCTCGTTGTCTTTTGGTTACGTCTCGGTGTCTCCTGGTTACGTCTCGTTGTCTTCTGATTTCGGCCCGTTGTCTTCTGATTACGTCTCGTTGTCTTCTGATTTCGTCTCGGTGTCTTCTGATTTCGTATCGGTGTCTTCTGGTTACGTCTCGGTGTCTTCTGGTTACGTCTCGTTGTCTTCTAATTACGTCTCGGTGTCTTCTGGTTTCGTCTCGTTGTCTTCTGATTACGTGTCGTTGTCTTCTGATTTCGTCTCGGTGTCTTCTGATTTCGTATCGGTGTCTTCTGGTTACGTCTCGGTGTCTTCTGGTTACGTCTCGTTGTCTTCTGATTACGTCTCGGTGTCTTCTGGTAACGTCTCGTTGTCTACTGATTTCTTCTCGGTGTCTTCTGGTTACGTCTCGGTGTCTTCTGGTTACGTGTCGTTGTCTTCTGGTTACGTCTCGGTGTCTTCTGATTACGTCTTGTTGTCTACTGATTTCTTCTCGGTGTCTTCTGGTTGCGTCTCGTTGTCTTCTGATTTCGTCTATGTGTCTTCTGGTTACGTCTCGTTGTCTACTGATTTCTTCTCGGTGTCTTCTGGTTACGTTTCGGTGTCTTCTGGTTACGTCTCTGTGTCTTCTGGTTAGGTCTCGGTATCTTCTGGTTACGTCTCGGTGTCTCGGTGTCTTCTGGTTACGTCTCGGTGTCTCGGTGTCTTCTGGTTACGTCTCGTTGTCTTCTGGTTACGTCTCGTTGTCTACTGATTTCTTCTCGGTGTCTTCTGGTTACGTCTCGGTGTCTTCTGGTTACGTCTCGGTGTCTTCTGGTTACGTCTTGTTGTCTACTGATTTCGTCTCGGTGTCTTCTGGTTACGTCTCGTTGTCTTCTGATTTTGTCTCGGTGTCTTCTGGTTACGTCTCAGTGTATTCTGGTTACGTCTCGTTGTCTCCCGATTACGTCTTGGGGTCTTCTGGTTACGTCTCGTTGTCTTCTGGTTACGTCTCGCTGTTTTCTGATTACGTCTCGGTGTCTTCTGATTACGTCTCTGTGTCTTCTGATTTCGTCTCTGTGTCTTCTGGTTACGTCTCGGTGTCTTCTGGTTACGTCTCGTTATCTTCTGATTACGTCTCGGTGTCTTCTGGTTTCGTCTCGTTGTCTTCTGATTACGTCTCGTTGTCTTCTGATTTCGTCTCGGTGTCTCCTGATTACGTCTCGTTGTCTTCTGGTTACGTCTCGTTGTCTTTTGGTTACGTCTCGGTGTCTCCTGGTTACGTCTCGTTGTCTTCTGATTTCGGCCCGTTGTCTTCTGATTACGTCTCGTTGTCTTCTGATTTCGTCTCGGTGTCTTCTGATTTCGTATCGGTGTCTTCTGGTTACGTCTCGGTGTCTTCTGGTTACGTCTCGTTGTCTTCTAATTACGTCTCGGTGTCTTCTGGTTACGTCTCGTTGTCTTCTGATTACGTCTCGTTGTCTTCTGATTTCGTCTCGGTGTCTTCTGATTTCGTATCGGTGTCTTCTGGTTACGTCTCGGTGTCTTCTGGTTACGTCTCGTTGTCTTCTGATTACGTCTCGGTGTCTTCTGGTAACGTCTCGTTGTCTACTGATTTCTTCTCGGTGTCTTCTGGTTACGTCTCGGTGTCTTCTGGTTACGTGTCGTTGTCTTCTGGTTACGTCTCGGTGTCTTCTGATTACGTCTTGTTGTCTACTGATTTCTTCTCGGTGTCTTCTGGTTGCGTCTCGTTGTCTTCTGATTTCGTCTATGTGTCTTCTGGTTACGTCTCGTTGTCTACTGATTTCTTCTCGGTGTCTTCTGGTTACGTTTCGGTGTCTTCTGGTTACGTCTCGTTGTCTTCTGGTTACGTCTCGTTGTCTTCTGGTTACGTCTGGGTGTCTTCTGGTTACGTCTCCTTGTCTACTGATTTCTTCTCGGTGTCTTCTGGTAACGTCTCGGTGTCTTCTAGTTACGTCTCGGTGTCTTCTGGTTACGTCTCTGTGTCTTCTGGTTACGTCTCGTTGTCTACTGATTTCTTCTCGGTGTCTTCTGGTTACGTTTCGGTGTCTTCTGGTTACGTCTCGTTGTCTTCTGGTTACGTCTCGTTGTCTTCTGGTTACGTCTGGGTGTCTTCTGGTTACGTCTCGTTGTCTACTGATTTCTTCTCGGTGTCTTCTGGTTACGTCTCGTTGTCTTCTGGTTACGTCTCGTTGTCTTCTGGTTACGTCTCGGTGTCTTCTGATAACGTCTCGGTGTCTTCTGATTACGTCTTGTTGTCTTCTGATTACTTCTGATTTACTTTTTTAAATGATTTGTATTTGCTATGAATGATATACTTTGTGTATTACGAAGAGTTTAGTAAAATACCAAACGAAATGATGTGTATATTTTCATAATTTTTTTCTGGTCTTTTATAGAGCTATTTAGGACGTTAATATAATAACAACCGATAATGTAATTAACTTTTAAAACGTGCGCAAACATATTGTGTAATTAATTTAGTCAGGCATTTAACACATCGATCTGCTAATCAAGTACACCTTTATTTTTTTTGTTTTGGGCTACGCGTATACTTTGTTTTATTCTTGAATTTATTGTTATAAAGGTCGCTACATATCCAGTACAAATTAGTAAATGAAGGGTAAATGATAAGACATCTTGTTAATACCAAATTAAGTGTAGAGTAATAGTATCCCTGTATCAGTCATAAAAGTAATATTTCGTATATATTACAAATATAGTAAACAATGAAAAGAATCAGTAATCATGGAACAATTTTCAATACTTGAATGTTTTTATGCTTTCTATTGAAGAATTCGCTTCTTTATCAAGAATATAATCTTCAAAAAATCCCCGAGCATATGATTAGGCTAATGATTGTAAAGTTGAATCATGTCACCGGATAAAGTCACAGGGAAATAAAATTTCCTTGTTGCAGTTAATTTAATTAGAGAGACAGTGCCGATGAATAATTAAAACAATGACATAGGTGCTGATTTAATTAATGATATTCATGTGTGTAAGGGCGTAAAGACAGAACGTAACAGACGACTTTAAAAGGCGAAAAGACAGACAGAATGTATTAGTCGACTTTAAAGGGCGTAAAGACAGACAGAACGTAACAGACGACTTTAACGTGCGTTAAGACAGAACGTAACAGACGACTTTAAAGGGTATAAAGACAGACAGAACGTAAAGGACAACATTAAGGGCCGTAAAGACAGACGGAACGTATCAGACGACTTTAAAGGGCGTAAAGACAGACAGAACGTAACAGACGACTTTGAAGGTCGTAAAGACAGATAGAACGTCGCGGACGATCTAAAGGGTGTAAAGACAAAACGTAACAGACGACTTTAAAGGGCGTAAAGGCAGAACGTAACAGACGACTTTAAAGGGCGTAAAGGCAGAACGTAACAGACGACTTTAAAGGGCGTTTAGGCAGACAGAAAGTAACAGACGACTTTGAAGGCCGTAAAGACAGATAGAACGTCAGGACGATCTAAAGGGTGTAAAGACAAAACGTAACAGACGACTTTAGAGGCGTAAAGACAGACATAGACAGAACGTAACAGACGACTTTAACGTGCGTTAAGACAGAACGTAACAGACGACTTTAAAGGGTATAAAGACAGACAGAACGTAAAGGACAACATTTAAGGGCCGTAAAGACAGACGGAACGTATCAGACGACTTTAAAGGGCGTAAAGACAGACAGAACGCAACAGACGGGTTTCAAGGACGTAAAGACAGACGGAACGTATCAGAAGACTTTAAAGGGCGTAAAGACAGACAGAATGTCACGAACGACTTTAAAGGGAGAAAACACTGACAGAACATAACAGACGACTTTGAAGGCCGTAAAGACAGATAGAACGTCACGGACGATCTAAAGGGTGTAAAGACAAAACGTAACAGACGACTTTAAAGGGCGTTAAGACAGACAGAAAGTAACAGACGACTTTGAAGGTCGTAAAGACAGATAGAACGTCACGAACGATCTAAAGGGTGTAAAGACAAAACGTAACAGACGACTTTAGAGGCGTAAAGACAGACATAGACAGAACGTAACAGACGACTTTAACGTGCGTTAAGACAGAACGTAACAGACGACTTTAAAGAGCACAAAGACAGGATGTAACAGACGACTTTAAAAGGCGTAAAGACAGACAGAACGTAACATACGACTTTAGGCGTAAAGACAGACAGAACATAACAGACGACTTTAAAGGGCGTAAAGACAGACAGAACATAACAGACGACTTTAAAGAGCACACAGACAGAACATAACAGACGAGTTTAAAGGGCGTAAAGACAGACAGAACATAACAGACGACTTTAAAGAGCACAAAGATAGAACGTAACAGACGAATTTAAAGGGCGTAAAGACAGACAGAAAGTAACAGACTACTTTATAGGGCCTAAAGACAGACAGAATAAGTCTTTATTTGGCCTTCTCACATGTTTGATTTGCGCGTCATTAATTAGTCTTTATTTGGCCTTCTCACATGTTTGATTTGCGCGTCATTAATTAGTCTTTATTTGGCCTTCTCACATGTTTGATTTGCGCGTCATTAATTAGTCTTTATTTGGCATTCTCACATGTTTGATTTGCGCTTCATTAATTAGTCTTTATTTGGCCTTCTCACATGTTTGATTTGCGCGTCATTGATGAGTCTTTATTTGGCCTTCTAACATATTTTATTTGCGCGTCATTAATTAGTCTTTATTTGGCATTCTCACATGTTTGATTTGCGCGTCATTGGTGAGTCTTTATTTGGCCTTCTAACATATTTGATTTGCTCGTCATTAATTAGTCTTTATTTGGCCTTCTAACATGTTAGATTTGCGCGTCATTAATTAGTCTTTATTTGGCATTCTCACATGTTAGATTTGCGCGTCATTAATTAGTCTTTATTTGGCATTCTCACATGTTTGATTTGCGCGTCATTAATTAGTCTTTATTTGGCCTTCTAACATGTTAGATTTGCGCATCATTAATTAGTCTTTATTTGGCCTTCTCACATGTTTGATTTGCGCGTCATTGATGAGTCTTTATTTGGCCTTCTAACATATTTTATTTGCGCGTCATTAATTAGTCTTTATTTGGCATTCTCACATGTTTGATTTGCGCGTCATTGGTGAGTCTTTATTTGGCCTTCTAACATATTTGATTTGCTCGTCATTAATTAGTCTTTATTTGGCCTTCTAACATGTTAGATTTGCGCGTCATTAATTAGTCTTTATTTGGCATTCTCACATGTTTGATTTGCGCGTCATTAATTAGTCTTTATTTGGCATTCTCACATGTTTGATTTGCGCGTCATTAATTAGTCTTTATTTGGCCTTCTAACATGTTAGATTTGCGCGTCATTAATTAGTCTTTATTTGGCCTTCTCACATGTTTGATTTGCGCGTCATTGGTGAGTCTTTATTTGGCCTTCTAACATATTTGATTTGCTCGTCATTAATTAGTCTTTATTTGGCCTTCTAACATGTTAGATTTGCGCGTCATTGATGAGTCTTTATTTGGCCTTCTCACATGTTTGATTTGCGCGTCATTAATTAGTCTTTATTTGGCCTTCTAACATGTTTGATTTGCGCGTCATTAATTAGTCTTTATTTGGCCTTCTAACATGTTTGATTTGCGCGTCATTAATTAGTCTTTATTTGGCCTTCTAACATGTTTGGTTTGCGTGCCATTAATTAGTCTTTATTTGGCCTTCTAACATGTTTGATTTGCGCGTCATTAATTAGTCTTTATTTGGCCTTCTAACATGTTTGGTTTGCGCTCCATTGACTAGTCTTTATTTGGCATTCTAACATTTTTGGTTTGCGCGTCATTAATTAGTCTTTATTTGGCCTTCTAACATGTTTGGTTTGCGTGCCATTAATTAGTCTTTATTTGGCCTTCTAACATGTTTGGTTTGCGTGCCATTAATTAGTCTTTATTTGGCCTTCTCACATGTTAGATTTGCGCGCAATTGATTAGTCTTTATTCGAGTAAACCTTAGAAGTTTTGGTGACCTTTTATTTAGTTTAGTTTAGTTTAAACATATTTTATTTGTAATAGCACAAATTGGATTGGACACAAGTAAATTCATATTTACAGAGTCCTCTCCTCAATACAATAATAGACATTACAGTGAAATATATAATAATAAGGTACAAGATCGTGTATTTTAAACGAAATAGAAAAACACAAATTTACTAGTTACACGCAAATAATAAAACAAAAATAGAAGTATACAAAATAATGAAATTTTACAAAAAGAAAAAGGGAGAATGAGTGAGAGAGAGAGAGGGAAAAAGACAAAGACAAAGTGCTGATGAGATGATTGTCCAATTGGAAAAATTAGTTAATTGGAAATCTTTTGGATCGTTTAATAAACTCAAAAACATTTCTAAAAATGAGAATATTTTCATCATAGGATAGATCTTTACTTCCTTGGGTAAGCGTATAGATATCAATGTTAATTCCGTGCGGAAGCCAAGTTAGGTTATTTAACAGTTGAATTCTGTCATTGTTATATATAGGACAGACAAAAAAAGTAATGCTGTTTGTTTTCGATAGGAGCACCGCATCTGCAAGTAGGGTTAGTAACAAGATTTGCTCTAAAAAGATCATAATTAAGAAAGGAGGCAGAGCATCTAAGTTGTGCTAAAATTATATTGAGTTTTCGGGGACCATATGAAAAATGTTTTGGCACTTCTAAACTGGTTAGACCGGATGCTTTCCAGGTATTCTTGAAGGCACCAATAGACGGTGCTTTCCGAACACTTAGATCAATATTATTCCACTGCCTTATTGTATTTGGAATAAAAGAGTTCGAAGTTATCGACAGTCTGCAAAACGGAAGTATTATACCTTCACTATTTCTTAGTGGATATGCACTCAGTGTTTGCACCTTAGGAGGTTCCAGTCTATTAAGATAATTTGGAGTGTCAAGGTTTTTGATGTTATAAAACATGTTTAGTCGACGTTTAAGTCGTCTATTAGCCAGAGTTTCCTAACCAATTTCTCTATATAATGTTTCTAATTTTATAAAAAGAGGAAGTCCTGTTACTATACGTGCTGCCTGTAATTGTAATTGTTCCGACTTTGAGGCATTGTCAGCACCACAATTATCCCAAACTTCTGATGCATATTCCAACAATGGTCTTATAAATACTAGATATAACTTTCCTAAATTGTCACGACTTAACTGATATTTTAGTTTTCGGAGCACGTTCAGGTGTTTTGAGACACTTTTTACGATGTTTTCAACGTGGATGTTCCATTTGGCATCACTGCTAAATGTTACGCCAGGTGTTTTTGACGATCGGATATAGGAATAGGAATATCATTTATATTAAAATTTATATCATTTACATCCGAGTTCGAAAAGATGACAATTTCAGTTTTGTTTGTGTTAAATGACATTTGTCATTTTTTTTTACCAATCGTCCAACTCATGCAAATCATGATCAATAACAGTTTTAATGTGTTCTCGGTCATGATGGGAATAGTTAAACGATGTGTCATCAGCAAATAGCCTACATAGATGTTTTAATCTAAGTGCAATGTCAATAATATATATAATAAACAATAAGGATCCTAAGACGGATCCTTGTGTTACACCAGCTGTTATATTATTTGAGGGTGACTCAGACGAGTGGATAACAACTTTTTGTTTTCTTGCTTTTAGATAGCTTTCAAACCACAGATAGAGATTATTTTTATTCCATATGCTTTAAGTTTCCTTTTATTTACAACCACTAGGTCTATGCCTCTGCTGGACTGTAAGTTTGGGTGGGTTTAACAGCCAAGTAATCTCACTTTGGCGCTGACAAGAATATCGAAGATTTCGTCATTGTCTAAATTTACTACCCTACAATTTTTAATTTAACTGTTTTCTATTCCCAATGTATAGTACGCCTAACCCTGATTTCGTATGGCTTGTTGGAATTAAGATAACAGCTCTGAACATCTCAGTTACATGATATTCCATTTATATATTATAGAGTGCGCTTCACATGTGAGTCTTCATTAAACAAAACTCTAGTAATTTTAACAACTTTTATGTTAATGGTTATTATTTTTATCAGTGGAGGAAACGGGACCATGTAGCCATAGAGGGGACCGTCTAGCCATAGAGACTACTCTCCTAATATGTAAATTCCAAAAAAAATCTGTCATTGAACATTCCAAAAAATCCATAATATGATTCAGGCAATTATTTCCGATATATCATTCTGCTCCTGAATCTCATGCCCGATAAATTTCAAATATATTTTAGTTCCGTTAAACGTATCTTAATTGCATAACGTTTGACAGCGTTGAAATTATAGATAAATCTTTAGTTCATTTTGGATTTTATCATTCTATATTTGTGCTAAGCGCAATCAATTTCTTTATTTTGTAGTGATATATTCTTATTAAACCGATATTTATAATCATCTAGATTTCAGTTAAAAAATTAAACGATTTTATGCAGCTAAATGACATAGGTTACTTGGTTTTGGAAACAGTCATTACAATATAAAGATTGGAACTAACGACCTTCGTGAACATTTTACATCTAAATATACCTAAAGTAAACAAATGTTGTAAAGAATAGAATAGATGGTGGCCACGGTTGTGTATATTTCATTTTTATCTTCCATATGCCACAGTGACATATATAACTACTGTCAAAAAAAATTACTGTCGGAAAAATACTGTCTCCCGCTACCATAGGTACGGAAAGTTCGAAAATTATACTGTATATTAAACTATAGCCAGGTCTTCGTTGGAGAGTATTTTAAAGTTTGATATATCAACCTTTGTTTGAGAGTAAAAATGTATCCGTAATTTCAAAGTTAAAATGATATTAACCGGTGTATCAAATAGGTTGCATGCAATATTCTCCTCGCCTGCGTCACTGGTGGCGATACACACATATGGGAATCCAGTAGAGGCGTTTATACTTGACATTTCGCTTTATATCTGTAAGAATAATAGAGGTCCATCAAATTGGTCCAATGGTAGTCTACTATCGGTAACATGCCAGACTAAGTTACAGCTTTAGGATTTCAGTACTCCTAAGGAATATGCGTGACAAAGTCTCTTTGTGCTACCACCAAAGTTCTATTTAATTTTCTTCTTGCGAGCTAGTGCAGCATTCGAAGTCAAGCTTTACTATGTTAAGTACTAATTTCTGTAGATGTGGTTGCTTAGGATGACAAAATAGCTATAATCTACACTCTTGTGATGTTAGCCATACAAAACAACAGGTAAAATACGAAAACAAACAATTCTCTGTTTTTGTTGTGTATGGTTGTTTTTTCTTTTTTTTTTATGTTGGGACGGTGTATACGTTTTTTTTTGTTTTTTTTTGTTTTGTTTTTTTCTTTGGTTGCGGCGGTGCTGTGTATACTTGTTTTTTTTTTGTTTTGTTGGTTTGTATTTTGTTTTAGTTGTGGCGGGGTGTCGGGATTTTTTGTTTTGGTTTGGTCGAGGTGGTGTATACTTGTTTTTGTTTTGTTGGTTACGTTTTGTTTTAGTTGTACGGGGTTTTGTATGCTTGTTTTTTGTTTTGTTGGTTCCGTTTTGTTTTGCTTGAGGCGGAGAGGTGTATACTTGTTTTTTGTTTTCCTGGTTTTTTGTTTTGGTTGATGCGCAGTGATGTATATAGGAATTTTTAGGGGGCATCTCAAGATTTTTAGAGATCAAGAAAACCTAATACATTTAGAGTTATTCTACCTTTTCCTTTTGTAAAATTCTTCATGCTTTAGGTTTCCATGACAACTATGACATTGTATTAACAAAATTTCAAATAGTAGTAATATTTTATATTAAGGGATAAATTGACGACAAGTACACATTTCATTTCTGGTCAGGTATGTCAATAAAAAGCATAATTACTTTCATTAGTAATTTAATAATACGTTAACAATAATAACAAAACTGTTGCTTTATTGTCTCGCCTGCGACGAAAGTCGCTGGAGGCGAGACATATGTATGGGAATCCGGCGGCGGCGGCGGCGGCGGCGGCGGCGGCGGCGTAAACACTTGACATCTTGCTTCATATCTTTGTAAGCCCAAGCCCTAGGTCCATCAAATTTGGTCCAGAGGTAGCTTATGATGAGTACTTGCCAGTCAGTCACCTGTCACCTGACCTTGACCTCAATTTCACGGTCCAGTGACTACGTTAAAGTTTTTGGGTTACGACAGTTCCTCTGTAACTATGCATGGTAGGATGACAATATTTGGTGTATAGGTTGCTGATGACTAGTACATGACTGTCTGGTAGGTGTCACCTGACCTTGACCTCAATTTCACGGTCCAGCGACTACGTTAAAGTTTTTGGGTTACGACAGTTCCTCTGTAACTACGCATGGTAGGATGACAATATTTGGTGTATTGGTTGCTGATGACTAGTACATGACTGTATGGTAGGTGTCACCTGACCTTGACCTCAATTTCACGGTCCAGCGACTACGTTAAAGTTTTGGGGTTACGACAGTTCCTCTGTAACTACGCATGGTAGGATGACAATATTTGGTGTATAGGTTGCTGATGACTAGTACATGACTGTCTGGTCGGTGTCACCTGACCTTGACCTCAATTTCACGGTCCAGCGACTACGTTAAAGTTTTGGGGTTACGACAGTTCCTCTGTAACTATGCATGGTAGGATGACAATATTAGGTGTATAGGTTGCTGATGACTAGTACATGACCGTCTGGTAGGTGTCACCTGACCTTGACCTCAATTTCACGGTCCAGCGACTACGTTAAAGTTTTGGGGTTACGACAGTTCCTCTGTAACTACGCATGGTAGGATGACAATATTAGGTGTATAGGTTGCTGATTAATAGTACATGACTGTCTGGTAGGTTCCACCTGACCTTGACCTCAATTTCACGGTCCAGTGACTACGTTAAAGTTTTTGGGTTACGGCTGTTCCCCTGTAACTATGCAGGGTATGGTGACAATATTTTGTATACAGGCTGCTGCTGATATTTAATGCTATTTACGTAATGCTTATGACGAAATTTATTTTCGTTACTGATGCGGAATGCAGGCGAGACGTTTTTCTGTGTCCACACTTGTTGTTTCGTTTGCTGTAAATTGTCTAAAAGGATGACAATATTCAACAAATGACCAAATGTACACCACAGCAACCATAGATGTGTCCACTTACAGAAATATATCTATTTAGAAAAATTCTAAGGGTGAACAATTCTGGTTAGTTTAATATTTCTTTAGAAATACTACTTTGATGACTAAATTAAAAGTTTTTAAATTCCTTTTTATTGTATTTTAGAACTTGAGATAATTTTTTTTCTCAGGAAAGGGGGATAAGGATCAAAGCTCCATCTAATTGTGATTTTAGTGTCAGAAACGAAAACAGCTGAAAGCTCCATCTAATTTGGATTTTAGTGTAACAAATGGGAAACAAGTTCCAAGCTCCGTCCAATTGAGATTTCAGTGTAACAGCGGGAAACAAGGTCCATCTAAAGGAAATTTTAGTGTAACAAACGGGAAAAAAGTTCCAAGCTCCATCTAATTGGGATTTTAGTGTAACAAAATAAAAATATGTCGTTTTCATATAAAGTTGAAAAAATTATTCAAAATGAAGTGTTTCAGCTATCTTGTAATACATTTTGTATTATGCATAACATTGATTTTCTTCTTGTCTGTTATTGTGAATAAGTTTATCAGATTCAAGTATATTCTGTCATTTTCCTGATTAATTCAACACTGAATATATAAAGTAATTAGTAGTTTTTTTACGAAATGTGAATATTTTATTTACCACATTGAATAACCGCATCTGATTACTAACGTTATTTATCTGTTCAATCTATAATGACAACTTTGGACTGGATAACATGGATGGCCATTAACTGGTAGTGTTTATGTTTTATGTAGTAGTGTTGTAGTAAATTATTATGCTTCATGCAAAAAAGCTGTCTTTTTATTGGACAGTAACCATGTGTTAATTTCTACTGATTCCGACTTTAGCCCCGCCCATTATAGCAATGGGTGTGAATTCCTCGTGCTTTCCACGGGTGATATAAAAAAATTAACACCCGCTCCGACCGGAGATTGGCGAACCGGATAATTATCACCCGCTCCAGCCGAAGTTTACGAGAAATATCAAAAATTATTACCCGCTAAGAACGAAAATTGCCAACCTGGAAAATGATCAGCCACATGAAAAACTAGCTGGAAAAACAAATAGCAGACAAACAAGCATTTTCCATTAAAAATATAATTCAGTACAATATGTATTTGGTAGTTCATGTTTCTTCTTTGGAAAGCAGGCATTCGGTATAATAAAAATCATACTGCCTTTGAACTCAGGTGTTAGGTTAGATTATCACATGATGAAAAAATTACCACCCTCGACTTCGTTTCGGGTGATAATTGTTTTCTTTATGTGATAATCTACCCTAACACACTCGTTCAAAAGATTATGATTAAAACAACACTTTTTGGTAGAATTCAGAATAAATTTTACATATTTTATTAAGGGCTTTCCGCTTTTAAACTTTAAGGTTATTCAAATTCGTAGCATGATTTTGCAACTTTTTTTTCATTTCGTAGTAGTCCAACTTGAGTTTGGGATGCTGTAACGTTTTGATAACTGTTAAAAAAAGGTCATTAATAATCAGAATGGACATATAAGTCTTGAAGACATAGTCAACCTTGAACCATATCCCGAGATATTGATAATATTACCAAGGTAACAGATCAAAGTTACATTCATCAGCAACGGTCAAAGATCAAGGTTAATTTCATCGGCAACGGTCGAAGACCAAGGTTACATTCATCGAATGTTAGAAAATTGTTATAGGAGTATTTTAAAATCGTAGTTGATAGTATTAACCATAATGGGTACAAAAGTTTGGTTACTATCCCGCAAATACGATTCTTTTCGTTAGAAAAACGTCGACGATTTATTCATCTGTACAGGTTTTCTAAAATCTGTTACAACCTAAAAATGATGTAAGCCATATGATATATATCTAACTGTCTGTCTCTTAGAAACCTTTACGACAGATTTAATCGGGATGACCGTCGGGGAACCATGGAGGATTTGTTAACTCGCTTATTCCATTAGTAGCTGTTCCATCAAACAAATCTGATAGGCGTACAAGGGGGGGGGGCTCACAAATTTAGGCAATTCTCTACAAATAAAGATTTTTACAATTATTCCTTTTTTCCAAATACTATTACGGACTTAAATATATACTACCAGAACAAATAGCACTCACTTGTGACATTGAATCCTTCAAACGGGTATCTCCACATTTACATTTGAAGGACACACCAACAACTTATAACTTATATTGTAAGATTTTATGCAGTCACTGTACATAAGTCATTTTTACTTTTGTAAAATTATTTTTGTTTTTTTTTTAACTTTATCATTACCATTAGACTTAGTTATGTTATTTTTAAGGAATACTTCAAATTTCTGAACAGATTATACGATATTATATGGTTTGGGTCTGTTTACGCCTAATAAACCGCGATGCGGTTTATAAATGGTGTAAACAGACCCAAACCATATTATATCGTATAATCTGTTCAGAAATTTGAAATATTCCTAATAATTTTATTTTAACTATAAATCTTACCAATTTTTGCGGTAAAAGCGTCGATGACGTCGTGGAACTATTTGAATTTTAACGGCGTTAGAATAGGTCATAGATCACGCAAGTTATTTCTTATAATATGGGTTGCCCGATTTGAATTGACCAATCAGATTTCAGCTTACAAAGCAAATTAAATTATATTTTTTTAATCCAAAATTTCAAAACTATTTGCGTCTACGCACACGCGCACTAGTCCCGGGAAGCTTCACACTCTAACCTTAGAGTGTTTTTTCCGTATTGGTAGATGAGATGATGATTCCAACCTGGTAAGTCATCTAAGTAACGGTACTGTTGTGTGATCTGCCCACCTGTTTCGGAAAATAAGTTCAACTTTTCGGGCAATTAGAATATATCATTAGTTTTTGCATCCAATGAATATTTTATCAGCACTTAACTATGTTAAGTAACTCCTAACGAAGTTTAGTTCTAATTTAGCTAAGCAGTAACATTGAGATGTAAAAAGTCTACAGTCAGATAAGTTAAATATATATTGTTACAGACAGCTAATCAGCAAACACAGATGTTGATTTCCCGTGAATTCAAATAAAAAAGGAAACAGAAGATATTAAATAAAGAAAATAGTTTAAAACCGTATATGTATGATTATCACTGAAATCTTAAGTAAACTGCCTAAACTGACTTAAAGACTAGGATCTATTATGTTGGGTATATTAACCTATTTTAAGCCGATTTCTGAATTATATTTTGAATTCATATTTGCGAGCAATTATCTTAGATCGCATTGACCATCCTATGATTAGCAAGCAAAATTTAGATTTTGGGACTATTGATAAGAAGTAACTTACGCTAGAAATATTTCAGTAGATGTTTGTCACATATTTAAGAATAATACGTTTTCACATACATTTGTAAGGAAAGATCGGTAGAACTTCATGCATGAGTGGTAGAAATTTAATGTCTTTTCGCGAGTGGATCGAAGCAGAAGAAGCGAAAGACATACAACAATTTCTATCTCGAGTTGGTAAATCCCATGAAAGTACAATGTACCTATTTCTTCCGTAAATCGACAATTTCCACATTGCGATATTTAATAGACTCTCCATTGTTAAAAACTCATTATCTCCAAATCACAACGCTGGAAGCCAGCAGTGGATTTCAGAGAAAGTCTCAAGTGATAAATCAATCGTAAGTGTTAGAAGATCAAAGTGGCATTGTGAGTCAACACTTATGATTGGAATATGTTAGAAAGTTTAGAATTATTTTAATATGCTTGTTAACGAGTACTTTTGCATTATTTAAATAAAACTCAATTTATTGATACGGCACTACGTCGCAATCTTTCATCAACCTTGTCCTTGACGACACAGTTCGTTTTTTTTTCTATTTTCATCTGACATTAGCACTTATGTCTTGCGCATAAATTACACGACGTATGAATGTAATATACTTCACACTTTTTAGTGCTGTGGGGCCTTTTCCACCTTTTATCCTTAATTGGGTTTACCTGTCAACATTAAATGGTAACGTGGAATGATCTGATAATGTCATTAATGAAGCTGCAAGAAAAGAAGTAAAAGTACGTATACTACCACTTGCTAATATGACCAACCCGACAACACTAAACATTGTGTACTTATAATAAAGTGATGTAAATATAATAACAATACATAGTGCCATTTAACATTAAAAATAGTACTATTTTTCTCCACAAAGAAAAAAATGTACAAATATTTACATTATTACCCGATAATGTTATTTTGTTCGATTTTTCTTTGATAAAATTCCATATCGCGCTACTAACGTGATATGGATATTACTCGTCAATTACGAACGACAAGGAGGCGTCACATGGTTACAAAACCGAGACAAATACTCTACTGTTTGTTTTATTTCCTTGATCTCAATATCCATAGCGCCGCAAGCGACTCTATGAATAATTTCAATCTTAGAAATATCTATATTTATCGCCACGAACTTCGCGACAAAAAATAAAGTAAAGTATGTCGCGTGCCGGTTTGTTGCAGTTACCCAGGATTTTAGAGGAATTGCTATATGAACGGTTTTTGAACGCCACTCACAAAACCACAACGGCAGACTTGGGGCTGACCAACTTATTCGTGGTATAACAACCCTGTAACAAAATAATTCTTCCGTAAATGGCCGATTTCTGTTACAGATGGCCCAGTACAGATGAGCTCAAGCGCACACATTTGTACTTGCTGCGACATCCAATCAAAACGCCAGAAAAAAGAACGTTGTTATGGAAGCATAACAACGTTCTTGTTTGACGTTCTTGTTACCGGCGTTCTGATTGGACGTCAGAGACAATGGAGTCTAAAACAAATGGAGAGTCTATAGGTTATAGCTATGTGAAAGTTGTTGGTTTACGGAAGAAATATGTACTTTTATACGCTTTTGGGAAAGTCCGTGTGATCTTTCACTCCTGATAGAAATTTTTATGTCTTTTGGCTCGTTCGGCTGCGCTCCACTCGCGAAAAGACATAAAGTTTCTATCACTCGTAAAAGATCAACCGGTCTTTCCCCAAAACGTATGAAAGAACCTATTACAGTTAAATGGCGCACAACTGTACTGTAATATTACACTGATATTGAAACCCACTCACGTACACTTATAATATCACGATGTTATAAATAATATGGCTAGACATTTGATGCTCCCTAAAATATACAGTGTATACCTTATGTAGGAATTTCACTATGTATATATGTCACTGGCTTTATCGAGAGTTACAATACCATACACTGGCAATATTCACTTACCAATCTCTACTTGTGTCTGTATCAGACAATGCCACAATTCAAGTGACAAAGATGCCAGTATTGCATTTGTTTATATAATAGTGGGCGAGTCCAATCTGATGAATGCTAGGTTGTTTCATTATGAGGTGCCTTTGATTTATGATCAACTGAGTGTATCTATATCAAGAACTTGATTTAAGTGTGATGAACATGAAATGGATGATAAAATGAACATGAAATGATGATGAATGAAAATGGGATGGGACACAAGGAAAATTAGGGGTAACGGATTTTAGATTGCCACTGGCAAATGGGAGGATGGATAGGGTCGGGCAATTTAGCCTCCTGTAGCGGGATCGAAATCCCTACTCATAGCGAATGCTACAGCAGCGTTCTTTAACGTGCGAGGAACGTGGCATTTTTCCCAACACGGTGCACTAATATGGTTTGCGGTCAGGTTTTCCGTATTATGGCCTGACAACCCCAGCTTGCCAGGGGTACCCCATTCAACCACCTGGGGCACACATCCCAGTCGGTCTTTAGGCAAACCGACCTGACACGCCGGTCAGGGTACTGGGCGCTATTTAGTCGCCTTTTACGACAAGCTAGCGCGACTGCGGTTTATTCTTTTAGCCACCCGGATCCCGCACGGGGCTCCTTTGGTAAGAACATTCTAGTGTTGTGCTTCGCTTAGAATGGTGATGTAAGTGGAAATACCTGGCAAACGTTTTCAAAAGGCGCATAATTTTATCATATATAAAAGATGAATTGATAGTTTTTAGTTAGATTTTATCGATTTTTCACACGCGGATACGTGATGGGAACAGTCAATCAAATGGACAACTTTAATACAACTAACCTTTAATGACTTAAATAACTGAACAGTTTTACATAAACAAGAAAACAGAAAACTTTGACGAAAATAACAAAAAATATTTTCTAGCAATTCCTTTGAAAAAATAAAATCCCGTTGGTGGAGTTGTCATCTTGTAATACGGAAGGCTGACGGATGGCCATATCATGTACACGTTATAGGCTTAAAGAGTGTAGATTGTAGCCTCTACAAAAAGCTTAATTCTCCGCAACTACTTTTTTCCCCTTACTTTTTAAGTTGCAGTCAAAATTGTGTTTCTGATGTCCGAGTTTTTTCCGGTCGATTTATATGTATTGGTTACGAAAATTCCATCGTCACACGCTAGTACACATGTACTATGTCTATGTCTACGATTCACCCCGGTTAATGAAGCTATATTTTTATATAGCGGATTTGGCCGAGGGGTCTAGACCGCTGGACAAAGTGCAGGCGATTTGGAGCCACAGTGTCACAACGGTGTGAGTTCGAATCCCGCTGAGGGTAAACAAAAATTAGACAGTGTTAAAAATCTAATTCAAAATTCAAACAGTGTTGGGCTTAATTTGTAGAAGTTTATATAAAAATTTGATATTAACCCTGTATTTCTGATGTTTCAGAAATCCGCTGGATAGATATATTATATGGTTGTCACAATACTTAGACGTTTGTATATAATTTACTTACTGTGACTGAATGACAAGTAACTTTGTCATCCTATATAATATATACAAAAATGCTGAATTAGATTACTGTCAAATTAATATGTATTGGTTACGAAAATTTCATCGTCACACGCTAGTACACATGTACTATGTCTATGTCTTCGATTAACCCCGGTTAATGAAGCTATATGTACATGTACTATGTCTATGTCTACGATTCACCCCGGTTAATGAAGCTATATTTTTATATAGCGGATTTGGCCGAGGGGTCTAGACCGCTGGACAAAGTGCAGGCGATTTGGTGCCACAGTGTCACAACGGTGTGAGTTCGAATCCCGCTGAGGGTAAACAAAAATTTGACAGTGTTAAAAATCTAATTCAAACAGTGTTGGGCTTTATTTGTAGAAGTTTATATAAAAATTTGATATTAACCCTGTATTTCTGATGTTTCAGAAATCCGCTGGATAGATTTATTATATGGTTGTCACAATACTTAGACGTTTGTATATAATTTACTTACTGTGACTGAATGACAAGTAACTTTGTCATCCTATATAATGTATACAAAAATGCTGAATTAGATTACTGTCAAATTAATATGTATTGGTTACGAAAATTCCATCGTCACACGCTAGTACACATGTACTATGTCTATGTCTTCGATTAACCCCGGTTAATGAAGCTATATTTTTATATAGCGGATTTGGCCGAGGGGTCTAGACCGCTGGACAAAGTGCAGGCGATTTGGTGCCACAGTGTCACAACGGTGTGAGTTCGAATCCCGCTGAGGGTAAACAAAAATTTGACAGTGTTAAAAATCTAATTCAAACAGTGTTGGGCTTAATTTGTAGAAGTTTATATAAAAATTTGATATTAACCCTGTATTTCTGATGTTTCAGAAATCCGCTGGATAGATATATTATATGGTTGTCACAATACTTAGACGTTTGTATATATATATCTGGGGTAAGAAATATCGCCACACCCCACCCTAAAGTGCATCTTAGCGGTCCCAAATACGAATTATATTAACACTATAATGCATCAATCAAGAATAAAAAACAGTTTTTTAAAGATCTGTGTTTCTTCAGTTCAACATGTCGTAAAAATAAATTACGTCATACAATTGACAATGTGTCGTAATTACTGTGAAAGTTTATACGGCTTCTTAAATCCTGTTAAAGTTATTTACTATAGAGATGATCGACATTAAAACTTATTACTAGTGACACTTACAAATCTTCCGATCCCTCATTTCTCTTGACTTGTACAATGGTTAAAAAATAGTGACCTTTGTATACAGGAAAACGGCATAAAATTAACCCTTCTGAATAAAACTAAAATCAAATTATCAGGTGTTTTTCAAATTAAATTGGAAACAAAGTTAATACAATAAACAATTAAATTTTCTTCCGTTTAATTTAAAAAAATTATCGAAGTATTATACAGTTCGCTTAATTTCAAAAATAAAATTTCTCTTTAGGGTAGATACAAGTAAGACGTCCAAAACCTTGCCATCAGTAAACAGCACACTCCCTCCTTCCACCAGTAGACAGCACACTCCTTGCTTCCAATAGTAGACAGCACAATTTCTCCTTCCACTAGTAGACAGCACACTCCTTCCTTCCACCAGTAGACAGCGCACTCCCTCCTTCATCCAGTAGACGGCAGACTTCCTCCTTCCTCCAGTAGACAGCACACTTCGTCCTTTGTCCAGTAGACAGCACACTCCTTTCTTCCAAAAGTAGACAGCACACTCCTTCCTCCAGTAGACCGCACACTTCCTCCTTTCTCCAGTAGACAGCACACTCCCTCCTTCAACCAGTAGACAGCACACTTCCTCTTTCCTCCAGTAGACAGCACACTTCCTCCTTCCTCCAGTAGACAGCACACTCCCTCCTTCCTCCAGTAGACAGCACACTCCCTCCTTCCTTCAGTATACAGCACACTTCCTCCTTCCACCAGTCGACAGCACACTCCCTCCTTCCTCCAGTAGACAGCAAACTTCCTCCTTTCTCCAGTAGACAGCACACTTCCTCCTTCCACCAGTAGACAGAACACTTCCTCGTTCTCCAGTAGACAGGACACTCCCTCCTTCCACCAGTAGTCAGCACACTCCTTCCTTCCACCAGTAGACAGCACACTCCCTCGTTCCTCCAGTAGACAGCGCACTTCCTTCTTCCTCCAGTAGACAGCACACTCCCTCCTTCCTCCAATAGACAGCACACTCCCTCCTTCCTTCAGTATACAGCACACTTCCTCCTTCCACCAGTCGACAGCACACTCCCTCCTTCCTCCAGTAGACAGCACACTTCCTCCTTCCACCAGTAGACAGAACACTTCCTCGTTCTCCAGTAGACAGCACACTCCCTCCTTCCACCAGTAGTCAGCACACTCCTTCCTTCCATTAGTAGACAGCACACTCCCTCTTTCCTCCAGTAGACAGCACACTCCCTCCTTCCTCCAGTAGACAGCACACTTCCTCCTTCCACCAGTAGACAGAACACTTCCTCGTTCTCCAGTAGACAGCACACTCCCTCCTTCCACCAGTAGTCAGCACACTCCCTCCTTCCACCAGTCGACAGCACACTCCCTCGTTCCTCCAGTAGACAGCACACTCCCTCCTTCCAACAGTAGACAGCACACTCTCTCCTTCCACCAGTAGACAGCACACTCCCTCCTTCCTCCAGTAGACAGCACACTCCCTCGTTCCTCCAGTAGACAGCACACTTCCTCCTTCACCAGTAGACAGCACACTCACTCCTTCTTCCAGTAGACAGCACACTTCCTCCTTCCTCCAGTAGACAGCACACTTCCTCCATCACCCGGAAAAAGCACACTCACTCCTTCCTCCAGTGTAAAGCACACTTCCTCCTTCCTCCAACAGACTTCCTTCTTCACCAGTAGACAGCACACTCACTCCTTCTTCCAGTAGACAGCACACTCACTCGTTCCTCCAGTAGACAGCACACTCACTCCTTCTTCCAGTAGACAGCACACTTCCTCCTTCCTCCAGTAGACAGCACACTTCCTCCTTCACCTGTAAAAAGCACACTTACTCCTTTAGTAGACAGCACACTCCCTCCTTCCACCAGTGGACAGCACATTCCCTCGTTCCTCCAGTAGACAGCACACTTCCTCCTTCACCAGTAGACAGCACACTCACTCCTTCTTCCAGTAGACAGCACACTTCCTCCTTCCTCCAGTAGACAGCACACTTCCTCCTTCCTCCAGTAGACAGCACACTCCCTCCTTCCACCAGTGGACAGCACACTCCCTCTTTCCTCCAGTAGACAGCACACTTCCTCCTTCACGACAGCACAATCCATCCTTCCTCCAGTAGACAGCACACTCCCTCTTTCCTCCAGTAGACAGCACACTCCTTTCTCCAGTAGACAGCACACTTCCTCCTTCCTCCAATAGACAGCACACTCCCTCCTTCATCCAGTAGACAGCACACTTCCTCCTTCACCAGTCAACAGCACACTCCATCCTTCCTCCAGTAGACAGCGTACTCCCTCCTTCCACCAGTAGACAGCACACTCTCTCTTTCCTCCAGTAGACAGCACACTCCCTCCTTCCTCCAGTAGACAGCACACTTGCTCTTTCACCAGTAGACAGCACACTCGCTCCTTCTACCAGTAGACAGCACACTCCCTCCTTCCACCAGTAGACAGCACTCCCCCTTCCTCCAGTAGACAGCACAATCCCTCCTTTCTCCATTGACAGCACACTTCCTCCTTTACCAGTAGACAGCACACTCACTCCTTCCTCCAGTAGACAGCACACTTCCTCCTTCCTCCAGTAGACAGCACACTTCCTCCTTCCTCCAGTAGACAGCACATCCTCCTTCACCAGTAGACAGCACACTCCCTCCTTCCTCCAGTAGACAGCACACTCCTTCGTTCCTCCAGTAGACAGCACACTTCCTCCTTTACCAGTAGACAGCACACTCACTCCTTCCTCCAGTAGACAGCACACTTCCTCCTTCCTCCAGTAGACAGCACACTTCCTCCTTCCTCCAGTAGACAGCACATCCTCCTTCACCAGTAGACAGCACACTCCCTCCTTCCACCAGTAGACAGCACACTCCCTCCCTCCTCCAGTAGACAGCACACTCCTTCGTTCCTCCAGTAGACAGCACACTTCCTCCTTCACCAGTAGACAGCACACTCACTCCTTCCACCAGTGGACAGCACACTCCCTCGTTCCTCCAGTAGACAGCACACTTCCTCCTTCACCAGTAGACAGCACACTTCCTCCTTCACCAGTCGACAGCACACTCCATCCTTCCTCCAGTAGACAGCACACTCCCTCCTTCCACCAGTAGACAGCACACTCCCTCTTTCCTCCAGTAGACAGCACACTCCCTCCTTCCTCCAGTAGACAGCACACTTGCTCCTTCACCAGTAGACAGCATACTCCCTCCTTCCACCAGTAGACAGCACACTCCCTCCTTCCACCAGTAGACAGCACACTTCCTCTTTCCACCAGTAGACAGCACACTTCCTCTTTCCTCCAGTAGACAGCACACTCCCTCCTTCCACCAGTGGACAGCACACTATCTCGTTCCTCCAGTAGACAGCACACTCACTCCTTCCTATTTTCGGTTATATTTCTCACTTTGATACTATATATATGAGATGTAAATGTAACAAAAAGTTTTACTTTAAAATTATGCATTAAAACAAAAAACTTAATTTAAGGAGCAAAATATCAAAAGTAAGCACATCAGAAGCTCGAACGTTTACGAAATGTGTTATTTAGACAAACATGACGCCACATTGCCTTTTTTTTATATTGTAGCGTGAATGCTGGGTACTTAACCCTCATTTTTCTGCTGCAGTCATTTCTATATTTAAAAAAAATTATCAAGGGATGTTCATAACATTTCCCGTTTCATCAAAATACGTCATTTCGTTTGCTATGTTCGGTTTTTAATTTTTCTATACATGTCTTAAAGGCCAGAAAGTCTACGGTTTCTGTGTATAATGAATTAATCATAGTATTGATTTGGTACTCACAGTAATGAATCTTTTCAAATAGGTCGTGACTGATTAAGTTAGATCATGTGGATTATCTATTACGAGTTTTTCTTTTATCAATATGTAAATATCTTATCTTTTCTTGGAAAATTGTCGTGTTATCTCATAATCACGTTGAGGAAGAATGTAATTGTTTGTCTCAATGCATTTATTTCTGAACTAAGATGATTGAACACTTCTATTTTAAAGAATGTAAACAATTAAGTTAATATGTTACAGTCATAAACAAGAATAAAGTCTTACGTCGAGAACTTACTGTGAACCTCGTTATAAAGAGATAATTGATTCCAGTCAGAATCAGTCGCTAAAGAAGGTCGAAAATACTTGGGCTGCTAAATATGTTCATGATTAATAAGGTCAAAGCCTTGTTTCCAATGTTACAGCATTAGAACTTGTGTTTGTTTAGACCCTTTATACCCCATATGCAGCTTAAAAACGAGCTTTAATTGAGATTTTATTAAACCCCTTTTCTTTTAAGAAGACGCAGAGAGGCAATATAAATACAAATATTAGTCCTGGCAAAACTCACTTGGTCGTCATTGATAAACAAACAAAAAACCCAAACACATAATCGTCGGAAACCCACAACACTGTTCTCGCTTTGCTACCACTTACCAACCGTGGCCGCACTTGCAGATATTTTCTCGTTTTCATGAATATTCAATGTTCTATTTTGATTGGTTGGGTTAGGGCGAAGCGTTTAAACCAATCAAAATGTGTTTTCCTATAAACATCGTTCCGATTGGCTAATTAGATTTAAAAAATATTCATGAAAACGAGAAAATACAATCGTGCCACGGTCGGTAAGTGGTAGCGACGATATGACATATTAACATATGACGGTATTCCTACCATGTAACCAGGCTCACATCCCCTTTGTAAACTAGACACAATTAGACGTCTTAAGAGTTGGTGAAATGTGTAACAAAACAAGAGTCAGTTGTTCCTTCTCTGGTATTTGTAATAGATTGTTTTATTGCAGAAAAGTGTTTTTATTTTTACAGTGCCCTAGAAACTCTAAATATAGGTCGTACACACGATAAATATGGCGAAAAACAGGAACATCTGCTGATGTCAAATACACGTGGTTCCCACTTCAAAAAAAGTAGGGATCACAGATAAAGGGGTTTCTTAAAAATTTTTTTTTTGACCACCAAAGCCCATTTAACAGCAACTACGTATAGGTAGATTCTTGTCTTAAATAACGGTCTTCGTTTGGTTTCAGTAGTTAACATTTAGTGAATTGTCAGTAGTTAACATTTAGTGTATTGTCAGAAGTTAACATTTAGTGTATTGTCAGAAGTTAACATTTAGTGTATTGTCAGAAGTTAACATTTAGTGTATTGTCAGAAGTTAACATGTAGTGTATTGTCAGAAGTTAATATTTAGTGTATTGTCAGAAGTTAACATTTAGTGTATTGTCAGAAGTTAACATTTAGTGTATTGTCAGAAGTTAACATTTAGTGTATTGTCAGTAGTTAACATTTAGTGTATTGTCAGAAGTTAACATTTAGTGTAATGTCAGAAGTTAACATTTAGTGTAATGTCAGAAGTTAACATTTAGTGTATTGTCAGTAGTTAACATTTAGTGTATTGTCAGTAGTTAACATTTAGTGTATTGTCAGTAGTTAACATTTAGTGTATTGTCAGAAGTTAACATTTAGTGTATTGTCAGTAGTTAACATTTAGTGTATTGTCAGTAGTTAACATTTAGTGTATATTCAGTAGTTAACATTTAGTGTATTGTCAGTAGTTAAAATTTAGTGTATTGTCAGTAGTAAACATTTAGTGTATTGTCAGAAGTAAACATTTAGTGTAATGTCAGAAGTTAACATTTAGTGTAATGTCAGAAGTTAACATTTAGTGTACTGTCAGAAGTTAACATTTAGTGTAATGTCAGAAGTTAACATTTAGTGTATTGTCAGTAGTTAACATTTAGTGTATTGTCAGTAGTTAACATTTAGTGTATTGTCAGTAGTTAACATTTAGTGTATTGTCAGAAGTTAACATTTAGTGTATTGTCAGTAGTTAACATTTAGTGTATTGTCAGTAGTTAACATTTAGTGTATATTCAGTAGTTAACATTTAGTGTATAGTCAGTAGTTAACATTTAGTGTATTGTCAGTAGTAAACATTTAGTGTATTGTCAGAAGTAAACATTTAGTGTATTGTCAGTAGTTAACATTTAGTGTATTGTCAGTAGTTAACATTTAGTGTATATTCAGTAGTTAACATTTAGTGTATTGTCAGTAGTTAAAATTTAGTGTATTGTCAGTAGTTAACATTTAGTGTTTTGTCAGAAGTTAACATTTAGTGTATTGTCAGAAGTTAACATTTAGTGTATTGTCAGAAGTTAACATTTAGTGTATTGTCAGTAGTTAACATTTAGTGTATTGTCAGTAGTTAAAATTTAGTGTATTGTCAGTAGTTAACATTTAGTGTTTTGTCAGAAGTTAACATTTAGTGTATTGTCAGAAGTTAACATTTAGTGTATTGTCAGTAGTTAACATTTAGTGTTTTGTCAGTAGTTAACATTTAGTGTATTGTCAGTAGTTAACATTTAGTGTATATTCAGTAGTTACCATTTAGTGTATTGTCAGAAGTTAACATTTAGTGTATTGTCATTAGTTAACATTTAGTGTATTGTCAGTAGTTAACATTTAGTGTATTGTCAGTAGTTAACATTTATTGTATTGCCAGTAGTTAAATTTAGTGTATTGTCAGTAGTTAACATTTAGTGTATTGTCAGTAGTTAACATTTATTGTATTGTCAGTAGTTAAATTTAGTGTATTGTCAGAAGTTAACATTTAGTGTATTGTCAGAAGTTAACATTTAGTGTGTTGTCAGAAGTTAACATTTAGTGTATTGTCAGAAGTTAACATTTAGTGTATTGTCAGAAGTTAACATTTAGTGTAGTGTCTAGTGTATTGCTACACTTCTGTGACATTTTGCGTTTAGGAACACGACGTAATCCACGATATCACTTCAATTCAAATACAGAATTCACAACTCTGTGTTGACATATTTTTGAATGAAAGACTCGGTGTACAGGAGCTGCCCAGCGCTTCCTCGGGTGGCGGATAGAAACCCTTTCTCGTTCTCTTGAACATACATTTTAAATTTCTTCTAACTTCCAGATTAACTTTAAATCTTTATTTTACCTTTTTTATAATTGCATGGCATATGTTTACTGATGGGGGCCTTGGTGGCCGAGTTGTTATCGATAACGTGGTCTGTCAACACTGAGATTGCGGGTTCGATTCTCACTGCTGGCAGGGTGTACTCGACTCCAATCTTAATTGACAAGGATTGCCAGTCAAAGTCAGTTAAAGTGCGCCAATTACAAATATTGTGGTCACAGACGTTTTTTGATGACCAATAGTATATTTGTTATAGGAATTTGACTTTAATTTAACTCGTAGGTAATTACGTGTTGAAAAAAATAACAATACTGTTCTGTTTGACTCATTTATTGGTCAACACTGACTAATTTTGAAGCCTACATAGTAAAAACCATTATGTCACAAATTTGGAGTACTAAATTTATTTACAAAGAAAGAAAATTTATAGCGAAATAAATAAGTGAAATATGTTTTCTATGATAGAGAATTGTCAGAATTTGGATAAAAACACTCTGTTTTTATGTCAGTATATTTGGAAATAAAAAAAAACAACACAGTATTTGTGTCCCATAAAATGCTGTGAATTACGTTACAATTTCATGATAGTCGTATTGCAAACATATTTGATTAATACAGTAATGATTCGTGAACGAATATGTACAAAAATGCTTCAAAATATTTATAAATCATGATTAAATGGTGTATGAATAATTTTGGCCTAAAAACTAGTCTTTGATTTCAATTTTTAATTTTTTGCATTTAATTGTGAATTACGTTACGGTACCTTCCTCATAATAAGTATATGCTTATAAGCGTCAAACACTGTGAGTAATAAACACACTGATGTTAACCATAATTGCTATATACACATTGTTTTTAGCTGTTAAAACATTTCTCATATATTTGAAAATGCTTATGTCCGTGAATTACGTTGCGGTGAATTACGTTACGGTATATTCAGTAAACATGCTTTAAAACTTATTTCCTAGGAACAAATTACCTGGAAACATTATTTTTTGACACCGCCTAAAATAAGGGCGTTTGTTGAAAACTAAGTTGCCAAGCGGGAGACATTTAAAACATTTAACATTAACATAACGTGTAAACATTACCATCACTCGTAAGTACACATTTATTTAACAAGAACACATATTATATAGCATTAATTGTCAGTGAAAATTATTATTAAACGACACAATATATAATATACTGCAGAACTGTGAATATGGAATATTGATTACATTTGTATTTACGTCACGTGAGGGCACAAAGTTTAGTGTAACGTAATTTACGTTTTGTAACGTAAATCACATGCACATTTATGTTTAAATTAAGTTTCCAAAAAATGGTAAAAGTTGATAAAATGATGTGAAAAAAATGTTTAAACACTAACCGAAGATAGGCATACAATTTAGAAGGAGTTAGGCATTTGGAAACGTTGACATTTCCTTATCGATACTACCAAACACCAGTTGGATACATCATTTTGTTTTAAAATGGCACTTTCATTTTAAATTTTATCTTGCTATAATTGAAAACATTTGCAAAAAATAAGTATAAATTATAATACAACACCATGCCAATAAATAGTTTAGAAAATCATGTAGTAAAGATCTATCACTCTTACTTTCTTGTGTAACGTAATTCACTATTGTGTAAAAAGACAATTGTCAATACAACAGTACTGAATACACAACCATTTGTTCCAAAACATTTAATGGTGTGAAATGATCATAGCCCATTGTTTATCTTTAATCAAACCGTTGTGAACAGCACAATTTCATTTGTGTAACTGGGGATTTTTTTAATATTTCTTCGCATTGGGAATTTAATGTGACATTTTAAAAGATTTTATGTTTTATGTGTTAATATCGTTGCAAAGATATTGCAAATCATTGTACCAAAAAAAATAATCATAACCCAAAAGCTCTTTTTCTATAATGGTTCCAATTTAAACATAAGATAACAAGATTGTATATATTTTTTGGACTTTTAAAGTCTTTTAAATTTGTTAAGTATTATCTTTAATGGTCAACAAATGAACAGATTTATTTAAATGGTCCTTAGACTCTGAAAATAAAAGAGTATCAACATTCAAAAATAGACACTGTTTCTTTAAAGCGTCTATTTTCCTTTTTATTCTTCAAGTATCAAGGAGTTGACCGATATCTTTTAGAGTTGGTTAATGTTGGGTTTCTTAAATGTTTTATTTAGTAAATCAATCATATATCTATCATATAAATGTGTTTTATATGCAATTGTGGTTCTTTTTACGATAAAATATGTTTGATATAGTTACAGTAGACAGAAGTAACGTAATTCACCATCCAAAATACCACCACATGTATATTCATGTTTTTCTTGATGTGAACTTGTTATTCAAGAGCTACCCTTTTTGTTTTCTAATTGTTCAAATATAGTTATTACAAAATAAATACATTTGTCTTGTTTTCAAAGCCGAAAATCTTCAGCCGTTTTTCCTGTGCAAATTGCGCACTTTAACTGACTTTGAACCACCCTACCGCAGGTCGGGATTCTCTTCGGGTACTTCGGCTTCCTCCCCCAATAAAATTGGACGCCAGGACAAAGCTGAAAAATTGCTGAAAGTGGCGTTAAAATACCATTAAAACAAAAAATACATTTACTAATGCGTTAAACAGATTCTAACTTAACGATGTCAGTTTGATTTTAATTAAATTGGGTGTTAGTTGACTTATCGATTTTAGTGATATTGCAGGAAAACGTCAATCATTATTAGAAATTTAATTGAAAAATTAACATAGTTATAATATCACAGCCAACGTTTTAACTTTGACTGCAAGCTGTTAATTATTGACTAATATTTTACCATGCGCTAAAGCCACGTTGTTATCAAAAGAACACCTATTCCGACTTCCGTTCATGCGTGTTTTGTGGTTGGTGAAAACGATAAATATTGATTTCCTGTTCTTATTATAAAGATCTATTGTTATCTGGTTTTGGGTTCTACATGTAATCGGATTTAATTCACGGTAGAGTGCAGGACTAAGCTATAGCAATCAAGTTTAACCCTGTTAAAGAGTTCTAATTTGTCTATGATTTTTGTGTAAAAATTGCTGATTAATTATATAATTACTTTTGATATTTTGTATTAATGATGTTTGACGCAACTTCTAGAATTTTATCGGCTATATAATGGAGTCTGTAAAGGAGACCGGAATACTCGGTGAGAACTCCAAACCTTCACCGCAAAAACTGGCGATGCTTGTTAAGTAAGGTTAGTACACCTTGTCTAGGTCGGACTCGAACCCTAACCCCAGTGTTGACACTTTGTTTATCAATATTAGATGGCTTATAACCTAGACCACACATCTACAAGGGACACTACTGACTTTTGACAACTCAGTCATCTAGGATCCTGCTCATTACCTAGCCTATTCAGTCACTGGTGACCATTGTGACTTGTGATCACTCAGTCACCGAGTATGATGCTTATTACCTGGACCACTCAGTCCTCGATGATCTTGCTCATTACCTAGACCACTCTGTCACCCTGCTCATTACCTAGACCACTTAGTCACCGAGGATCCTGCTCATAACCTGGACCACTTATAGTCACCGAGGACCATTGTGATTTGTGACCACTCAGTCATCGAGAATCCTGCTCATTACCTAGACCACTCAGTCCCCGAGGACCCTGCTCATTACCTAGACCACTCAGTCTCCGAGGACCCTGCTCATTACCTAGACCACTGTGTCACCAAGGATCCTGCTCATTACTTAGACCACTTAGTCACCGAGGATCCTGCTCATTACCCAGACCACTTAATTACAGAGGAGCATTGTGACTTTTGACCACTCAGTCACCAAGGATCCTGCTCATTACTTAGACCACTTAGTCACCGAGGATCCTGCTCATTACCCAGACCACTGTCGCCGAGGATTCTGCTGATTACCTAGACTACTTATTTACCGAGGACCATTGTAATTTGTGACCACTCAGTCATCGAGGACCCTGCTCATTACCTAGACCACTCAGTCCCCGATGATCTTGCTCATTACCTAGACCACTCTGTCACCCTGCTCATTACCTAGACCACTTAGTCACCGAGGATCCTGTCATAACCTGGACCACTTATAGTCACCGAGGACTATTGTGATTTGTGACCACTCAGTCATCGAGGATCCTGCTCATTACCTAGACCACTCAGTCCCCGAGGATCCTGCTTATTATCTAGACCACTCTGTCACCCTGCTCATTACCTAGACCACTCAGTCACCGAGGACCCTGCTCATTACATAGACCACTCTGTTACCAAGGATCCTGCTCATTACTTAGACCACTTAGTCACCGAGGATCCTGCTTATTATCTAGACCACTCTGTCACCCTGCTCATTACCTAGACCACTCAGTCACCGAGGACCCTGCTCATTACCTAGACCACTCTGTCACCAAGGATCCTGCTCATTACTTAGACCACTTAGTCACCGAGGATCCTGCTTATTATCTAGACCACTCTGTCACCCTGCTCATTACCTAGACCACTCTGTCACCAAGGATCCTGCTCATTACTTAGACCACTTAGTCACCGAGGATCCTGCTCATTACCCAGACCACTTAATTACAGAGGAGCATTGTGACTTGTGACCACTTAGTCACTGGGACCCTGCTCATTACCTAGACCACTGTCGCCGAGGATTCTGCTGATTACCTAGACTACTTATTTACCGAGGACCATTGTAATTTGTGACCACTCAGTCACCGGGGACCCTGCTTATTACCTAAACCATGCACTTATTCACCGAGAACCCTGCTGATTACCTAAACCATGCACTTAGTAACCGAGGACCCTGCTCATTACCTATACCACTCAGTCACCGAGTACCCTGCTCATTACCTAGACCATTTAGTCACCGAGGACCCTTGTTACTTTTGACCACTCAGTCACCCTGCTCATTACCTAGACCACTTAGTCACCGAGAACCATTGTGACTTTTGACCACTCAGTCACCGAGGATCCTGCTCATTAACTAGACCATGTAGTCACCGAGTACCCTGCTCATTACCTAGACCATTTAGTCACCGAGGACCCTTGTTACTTTTGACTACTCAGTCACCCTGCTCATTACCTAGACCACTTAGTCACCGAGGGCCCTTGTGACTTTGACCACCCAGTCATTAAGGACCCTGTTCATTACCTGGGCCATTTAGTCACCTAGGACTATTGTGATTTTTGACCACCCAGTCATTGAGGACCCTGTTTATTACCTAGACCACTTAGACACCTAGGACCCTTGTGACTTTTGACCATGCACTCAGTCACCGAGGATCCTGCTCATAACCTGGACCACAAATAGTCACCGAGGACCATTGTGACTTTTGACCACTCAGTCACCGAGGACCCTGCTCATTACCTAGGCCACTTAGTCACCTAGGATCCTGCTCTTTACCTGAAACCACTTCATCTCAAATTGAGCAAATATATAAAGGATGAAATACTATGTATTGTCGGCATATTTTCGACGGTCATAACATAATATCCAATAACAATATACCGACATGATATAAAGAACTCTATATTGTGCAACATACAATCGCAAATAGTTGTGTATTACATACAATGGCGGTATACCTTACATTCAAGTTGTTCACAAGGATCTAAAGGGTTGACAAAAGTTATGGGGGATTGGGGTGAGATGAGATCTGGTTGTCTATGTCAACAGAAGTTATGGGGGTTTGCGGGAAGCTGAGATCTAGTTGTTTATGTCAACAGAGATTATGGAGGTTTTGGGGAAGCTGAGATCTGTTTGTTTATGTCAACAGAAGTTATTAGGGTTTGGGGGAAGCTGAGATCTGTTTGTTTATGTCAACAGAAGTTATTAGGGTTTGGGGGAAGCTGAGATCTGTTTGTTTATGTCAACAAAATTTATGGGAGTTTAGGGGAAGCTGATATCTGTTTGTTTATGTCAACAGAAGTTATGGGAGTTTAGGGGAAGGTGATATCGGTTTATGTCAACAGAAATTATGGGTTTGGGGGAAGCTGAGATGTGTTTGTTTATGTCAACAAAATTTATGGGAGTTTAGGGGAAGCTGATATCTGTTTGTTTATGTCAACAGAAGTTATGGGAGTTTAGGGGAAGGTGATATCTGTTTATGTCAACAGAAATTATGGGGGTTTGGTGGAAGCTGAGATCTGTTTGTTTATATCAACAAAATTTATGGGATTTTAGGGGAAGCTGATATCTGTTTGTTTATGGCAACAGAAATTATGGGGGTTTGGGGGAAGCTGAGATCTGTTTGTTAATGTCAACAGAAGTTATGGGGGTTTGGGAAAGCTGATATCTGTCTGTACATGCCAGCAGAAGTTATAAGGGTTTGGTGGAAGCCGAGATCTGTTTGTTTATGTCAACAGAAGTTATGGGGGTATGGGGAAGCTGAGATCTGTTTGTTTATGTCAACAGAAGTTATGGGGGTTCGGGGGAAGCTGAGATCTGTTTGTTTATGTCAACAGAAGTTATGGGGGTTCGGGGGAAGCTGAGATCTTTTTGTTTATGTCAACAGAAGTTATGGGGGTTTGGGGGAAGCTGAGATCTGTTTGTTTATATCTACAGAAGTTTTGGGGGTTCGGGGGAAGCTGAGATCTGTTTGTTTATGTCAACAGAAGATATGGGGGGTTTGGGGGAAGCTGAGATCTGTTTGTTAATGTCAACAAAAGTTATGGGGGTTTGGGGGAAGCTGATATCTATTTGTTTATGTCAACAGAAGTTATGGGGGTATGGGGTAGCTGAGGTCTGTTTGTTAATGTCAACAAAAGTAATGGGGGTTTGGGGGAAGCTGAGATCTGTTTGTTAATGTCAACAAAAGTTATGGGGGTTTGGGGGAAGCTGATATCTGTTTGTTTATGTCAACAGAAGTTATGGGGGTTTGGGGGAAGCTGAGATCTGTTTGTTTATATCTACAGAAGTTTTGGGGGTTCGGGGGAAGCTGAGATCTGTTTGTTTATGTCAACAGAAGATATGGGGGGTTTGGGGGAAGCTGAGATCTGTTTGTTAATGTCAACAAAAGTAATGGGGGTTTGGGGGAAGCTGAGATCTGTTTGTACATGTCAGCTGAAGTTACGGGGTTTGGGGGAAGATGAGATCTGTTTGTTAATGTCAACAAAAGTTATGTGGGTTTGGGGGAAGCTGAGATCTGTTTGTTTATGTCAACAGAAATTATGTGGGTTTGGGGGAAGCTGAGATCTGTTTGTTTATGTCCACAGAAGAAATGAGGGTATAGGGAAGCTGAGATCTGTTTGTTTATGTCAACAGAAGTTATGAGGGTTTAGGAAGCTTAGATCTGTTTGTTTTATGTTAACAGAAGGTACGGGAGTTTAGGGGAAGCTGAGATCTGATTGTTTATGTCAACAGAAGTTATGGGGTTTGGGGGGGGGTAGATTTGTTTATTTATATGTCAACAGAAGTTATTGGGGTTTGGGGAAGCTGAGATCTGTTTGTTGATGTCAACAGAAATTATGGGAGGTTTGGGGGAGATGATATCTGTTTGTTTATGTCAACATAAGTTCTGGGGGTTTGGGAGAAGCTGAGATCTGTTTGTTTATGTCAACAGAAGTTATGGGAGTTTAGTGGAATCTGAGATCTGTTTGTTTATATTAACAAAGATTATGGGAGGTTTGGGGGAGATAATATCTGTTTGTTTATGTCAACAGAAGTTATGGGGGTTTGGTGAAGCTGAGATCTGTTTGTTTATATCAACAGAAATCATGGGGGTTTGTTGGAAAAGCCGAGATCGGTTTGTTTATTTCAGCAGAAAAAAATCGCACTAAACCAAAAAAAAAGACAAATAAAAGAAAGAACAAAAACGAGGGCATAACTTTCTTTTCTTGACAGAGATCATTTTTAATTTTTGTCTCGCCTGCGACGAAAACAATTCTAATATAACGTTATTATAACTTCAAACCAACGGTTACAGAGGAACTGCTTTGATAAAAAAAAACCTAACGCAGTCACTAAAAATTGAGGTCAAGGTCAGGTGACACCATTGGTATAATGACAATATTTGGTCAGGGTTCACCACAGGCTGTTTTAGCGTGGAGGGCCGCCACGCTTGATTTTTTTCCCCCCGTGCTTCATTTCCAAGCGCCACTTTAAAATCCATGTACGCCGCCACATTCTCAGTTTCACTTTTTAAACCACGAGTGTAATTACCATCGCTTAATTTTCAACTATAAAGGGTGACCATCGGCCATGACACGTTTATTGTTAAATAAACATCCTAATTAGGCATATTTTCCGCCCGAGTGATTGTTACCTGTGGATAATCGGATGAAGAAACACAGGTAACATATCGATCGCCATTTGTGAGAATATTTAATAACGCATCGGAGACGGAACAAACTAGACGGAAATCCGTACGCATACGATAGCTTTAACTTACGAGAACAGGGATGCGTTTGATGTTGAAATAGTGTGGCAAGAACTGAAAACATGCGTACAATATGCATCTAGAAGCGTTACATGGATCCCCGAGTCTACATCATAATAAAAACGGATGTAAACAAGAATTAAACTTATAATATTACATGTAAACATTTTATTGAATTTGTAACATTTTAATTGACATTTTATGAAACTGAGATCAATTCAGTCATAAAATAAAAACAGCAATTATTCTGTATGTTAATTTCAGTAATCCAAGGTCAGTTGCACTAGAGACATATAATTGCATGTCTCTGGATGCACAATTTTTTTTATGGAAGTACTGAAATTTTCTTTTAAAAAAGGCAATTATTGTGGACATAGAAATCAAATACTTCTTTAGAAAATATAAAAAGTGTCAAGGGTAGAAGGTTTTCACCATGATAAGATAATAACCCATATCCAATCCCAAATTACACTGCAAGGAAACACAAAATTGTATTTTATCAACCAAAGGGAAGACTATGATAAGATGTAGGGCAAGTTTTGTAAGCTCTTCAATTAATTAATCTATTCACAAATATGGAAAGAAATTAATTTATTGAATAATATATGTTGAACATTTACCATCTAAGAATGCTGGATAAAAAAAACATTAAAAACATATGGTGAATATTTATATATTTATTTTCTGCATTCAGTTGGTATTAGGGAATCGACATGTCTGACGAGTACGGTTCCTCCACCCTTGAATTTTTTTCTGTGGTGAACCCTGTTGGTATATAGGTTGTTCAATGTCTGGAAGGTGTCACCTGACCTTGACCACAATTTCACAGTCCAGTGACTTTAAGGTTTTGGATTAGGTTAGGTCTTCTGTAACTATGCGTTGTATATTTAATTTACATGTTGCTCATGAAGTAATTTTTTTCAATACTGATGCGAAATGCAGTTGAGACATTTTTTGTGTCCACACATGTACGTTTATGAACAATTTCAATATCTGCAATATTAAGAGTTAAATAGTCGTACGTGTCTGATTATAAAACATGGGAATTTGGTAAGTGATTCGTCCCTAAATATCACAAATCTCTTTAACAGTATAACCAACAACATAACAATGCTGGCTAGTCGTCGAGACTAGCAGTACAAATAAGAACAAAAAGAAAGGGTAATCACTAACAAAATAATGTAGAAATCTGAAATATAACGAATAATGAAGTGGCACTGTTGTATAATCCAATAGATCTCCAGGTATATTACACTGTATAGGTTATTTTCTATGCAAGTCATACGTAATCAATTGATTTTATTAAAGGAACAATTACACCATCACTTCTGCTGCCAATGTTTGACAAATACGATTGAAATCAAAGAACAGTGCTATTTCTATGTGGGAACCAACTGAATGTCCGGAATAACAACTTTTCCACAAATAAAGTAAGTCATTATTATTTTTTTATAGTTTTTATTAAATCGGATATATTAAATAAGATTGTTCCTGATTTGTATTTTTTGTAAATTTTAACAATAGATAAATATTTAATAGAAATAATATCTTAAATATGCTACAAGAACTTGAATACAATATTCAATGTTACCAAAGTCGTTATATGTGTAGCACTTTCATTTGTCTTTTTAATATACTATAGATATACGTGTATATTTCAAACGCATTACATTTAATTTTGTATTTAAAGATTTTACAACCTATGAGCCCCCGTGTATTAAGGGCAAAATTTAATTGAAAAATGTTTTAGATGTGTTTATATACTGTGAATATTTAAACAAATTTAACAAAATTTCAAAATTTCAATTGAATGTATCTCTTAATTCACTGAAACAAACACAATAAAGACAAAAACGAGGCTAGAAATACTGTCTGGAAGAGTAATATACAAAATCTGTCGGAATGTTATAATTCATCCGGTCCGGTTTGGGTGAATATTTTTTTGGCGTTGTAATATTTTATCGGGGCCTCGGTGGCCAAGTTAGTCTACTATGGATAACAAATAAGGTTTCGGGTTAGAATCTCACTGCAGGCAGGGTGTTTTCGACTTAATTTTAACTGACAAGGTTCGCAAGTTTTCCTACCGAAGGTCTGATGTTTTTTTCCGGCTTCAGGCCCACCCTTTCCACTTATTTGCGTAGTACGTAGCACACGGAATGTACATAACAGCTGATTTTAATCAGATTGTTTCCACATGTTCAGTTTAAAATAGCCGTTACAGCCAAATCGGTTAAAAGGGACTTTTATAAAAAAAATATCTGTCTAAAGACTTGTAACATCTGATACTTAATGATATGTTTGAAGTTAATTATAATATTTTGTATATGAAGCTGTTTATTAACACAAGAAAGAGAAACAATGACAATATTGTGATAGTTATTTATAGAAATATTAAACTGTAAAAATCAGTGATATTGCAGACACGGGATGTCCTTTTGTGTTCTTTATGAAGACATAACCTTATGATTAGGAAATGAAGACATAAAATAACAGCTTTTCGATTTTTTACTTGCATGTTTAGTCTTCAAGCTTAGGAATACCATCGTATGTATTCACCTAATTGTAAGAAAATGATTATATTTTTTTTGGTTGTCCTCCAATTCTTTTTGAAAATCATTCAGTTTCTAGCCCCGTAGGTGATAGGTAAGGAAAGTAAATCAATCACCTCAAGGCTCTAGTAGAAAAAACACCAATAGGTGTCCCATTAAACGGATACATCAAGATTGAATGAATTAGAGCCGGTATATTATTTATTTAAGATGGTAACATACTTGTCAGTGGTTGTCACCAGTAAACTGATATATAGGATAAAACTTGGAAAAAACTTATATTTTCGATTAACACTGACTATTTTTTCTTTGCAAAATATTAAACAAAGTAGGCCTAAAACCTGCATAGTGAATTACCTAATGTGAATTACGTTACCGAATGTTTGAAATCTTTCCTATATTTGCACAAAGATCTGTTGAGCATATATTAATTTTAACTTTTAACCTTTTTTAATCATGTTATTATTAGTTTTAGAACGACAATGTTGATAACATTCTTTTGTTGTAAACTACGTGATTAATGTGAACTACGTTACCAATGGAGTTTGAGTCTTTTTGGCGAAATATGTCTAATCGTGTTGACAACCTCCACTTAAGTTTTTATATATTTTAATAGTGCTTGTTAGTTCATAATTATTAAAGCTGAATCAATGCAATTATTTCTCTCATAAGGCTTCAGCGGGTATTCTACGATACACTGTAAAGTAAAGTAGCTTAACATATTATTATAGAAAATAATAAGTAAACCGACCAAATAACAAGAGCCTAAAACCGAACAATTAGAGGTCCGGGTTTAGACAAAATTGTAAAACACAAAACAAAAACAAATAGCAAAAAACATTTACAAAAATAAAAAAACAAAATTAAACATACACACACTAAAACACACAGAAACGGGTCTTTCTTTAAAGAGCTAAAAACCATTTATTTGGTGTACTAATTTTGCGTAGAAAACATAACTATACAGTAGATTTAATTTTTTAAATATCTTTCATACCATCTAAAGTTAAATCTTCGCAGATTTCTGATCTAGTTGGTCCTAATTAACTGATTTTTTGGATGGTTAATCTGCTTATCAAGGAAATTTAAATACCAATTAGAATACAAATTATGAAATATAATTATGTAATGTTTTTATAACATGTGTTGTGATTTAATAAAAAACACTTAAATTACGTCATCTCAAATAATTTATAAATCGATATTTTCTCTGAGCGGACTACTTTCAGTATCATTAAAGGACCAGTGTTTTGTTTGTAGCAATGCTTTTTATTAATTATTCGATAGAGATTTTAAATAAAAAATTTAAATAAAATATAAAATGAAAAAAATGATTGTGTTTCCTTTTTGTTCTTTTTTATATTAATATCTACAGAACCTAGATTCTTTTGGTACTGTATTTTGTATATTCCTATACACACTATCCTGCATAGGTCCAATTTGCGGTCAAGACGGGTTTCTTTAATCTTTTTTCTGCTTAAAAATCGCAAACGACTTTTTATTAGAACTATTATTATTAAACACTGTTTTTAAAGAAATTAGGCTGGGTAAACTCCGGCGACTTGACATATTTTGTGAGTGAGTCGCCGGAGTTGACACATTGATAATTAACTAAAAACAGTGTTTAATCCCATAATAGAAGGCTATATATTCAGTATTGTTGCCAAATTCGTCTCATCGCGTTAAATTATTCCTACAAAATGACAAATATGCTGAAATTGACCCTTAACCAGATAATCAGACACCTGTTTACAACTTTCGATGCTAGGATTAATGTATTATTGCTTGTGTACATTAGTAGACATTATAAATGACGTAGGCAGTGTCCATGTTACATGTACACTACACAACAAACAATAATCCAGGTTTTAGTTTCTAAGTTAATATAAAATTAAATAAAACATCAAATAAATAAATAAATAAATAAATAAATAAATAAATAAATAAATAAATAAATAAATAAATAAATAAATAAATAAATAAATAAATAAATAAATAAATAAATAAATAAATAAATAAATAAATAAATAAATAAATAAATAAATAAATAAATAAATAAATAAATAAATAAATAAATAAATAAATAAATAAATAAATAAATAAATAAATAAATAAATAAATAAATAAATAAATAAATAAATAAATAAATAATTAAGCCATGTTAAGTTTTTGGCACAGTTTGTTTGATTTATGTATGTATGTAGGTATACAAAGGGCACCAATGGACGGTGCTCAAGTGCTCAAGTGTGCAATGTCCACAACACTCTCCTGCTTACAGCTAGTGTGTACCAACGGTTTCGTGCATCGCGAGAACATGTAGCAGAAAAAATAGAAGTAATATATTTCATATTCATCTGCAGTTCTTTTATATAAAATCACTAAACTGTTTATTGTGTGTACATCTTCTCAATTCAATAACCAAATTAACTTTATGAGTTATCTAACAGTGCAAAATTGGCATTAAATTATTAAATTATGTAAGGTTGACCTGTCATCTCTATATTTGGAACATTTCAATAGGATGTGAATTTCATCCTCTACCTGGCATGAGCAACATGGCTGACAGACCCTTAAGTGTGGAGGGATACCCTGGTGTCTACCTACTATTTGCAAACGGTTTTTTGCAAGATATTTTTATATCCAAAATTTGACTTTTTTATATAATGTTCTAAGTTTTACATCTGAGCATTTGGACAGTTTATAATGCCATGCTGTTATATAAGGGGACCTTATGGATTAACTTGTCTTCTTTATTTCTTATTTTATTAAGTAAATTAGTGATAAAAGAAAATTGTCTAAAAAAATTTAAATTGCCACATACCAACATGATTTGCGTTTTGCATATAATTTATTGGAGTGTTCATGTGCATTATTACGTAGTGTGGAAACTGTGTAGTCATGTTCTGGTCTGTGTGTAGTCATGTTCTGGTCTGTGTGTAGTCATGTTCTGGTCTGTGTGTAGTCATGTTCTGGTCTGTAACAAAAACTTAACATGGATTAAATAATATCAAAATGCACTGAAAAGCGACCTAGCTCTGATAAAACTGCAAAGTTGGTTGTTTTCTTGCTTACTCGAGTTACCCTTTTTACAGAATTTCATATACACCTTTTTTGCATATCAAATTTTGATATATCTTATCATTTAGGATTGTGTCCGCATTCCTGAATTTATAATTATATCTATAAAGACATGCACTAGCTCTACTGACCACCTAATTAACCTCGCACCAGCTCTACTGACAACCTAATTATAAGTGACCTCGCATTAATTCTTTTGACTGCATAATTGACCTGTCACCGGCTGTAATGACCGCCGAATTGACATCCTGCTACCCGCAGTAATGTAGCTTCTTTTACAATTTGTTGATCTCGTTGAAGCTACAAAGAGGCCCCATTACTCGCAAACACATCCTTAGATTTTACCGCTATTATACACTTTTGTAGTTTAATAATATCCCCCCCCCCCCACCCCAAATTGCAGAAGACATTATTTAATGCTTAATTATTTAGTTTAAACATATTTATTCAAATAATTCAAATAAATTAATTATTTACATGGCATTTTTGACAAAATTAAATGGCTAAGTATGTAATTTCTGCATCGATTCCGGTAAAATTGGTATTCCGACGCAATGAATATAACTAAAATAACTCGGAATGTCATTTTTACTGGAATCGATACAGAAATTAAATACATCCCGCCATTTTTTTTATTGGTCCTTACCGGTATTTGACTTAGGGATCCTCAAATGAAAGATGTTTTAGATCCCCTACCCCTTATTATTCATGATATATCAGACATATCTTCATCATCTTTGAACAAATGATGAATGCGTTGACATTTTGATGACAGGTATAATTCAATACAATTGACAAACTAATTTCCTGTAATTATTAATTGTCACCAGCTAACAATCAGATCACAATACGATATTTTTTCATTAGTTAGTTATCGTACTATAATCAGTGGTTGCTAGTTATTATTAATTATGTTTGTCGAGAGTTGTACATTGTATATACATGTATTGTTTATCACCGGGTGGGCACATTTTTATTGAATTTTAATTAGGATCACGGTGAGATAAAGACTTTAAAACGTAGAAATACTCCGGCTTCATTTCCCCCAAAAGCTATAGGCTGTAATTTAGCTGACAATTACTGAAATTGGCATCAAACCGTAATCAAGCAACCCAAAACTTAAAAATGCTTGGTTTTATTTTTAAAACACACCGGTGTAATGGTGTAAATCGTCGCATGCCATAGTTCGTCACCCCATCTAGAACATAAATCCGACTAGAAGCAGGTCAGGTTTTCTCTATCTTGAGGGAATAAAACACTGAATCAATTCTTTAGGATTTTATACTAATTTTGTTCATTTTTGAATGTGTATAGCTCGTTTACCTCAAGTTTAACTTGACCAACACCATATATATCCAGAATGTTGCATGGACCACATTCACTCGAAACCGGCCAATAGAAAACCAGCTTCCGGGGTAAACCCCCTATCTAAAAATAGCATTTAGTAACTGTGACATATAATATCTTAACATCACTAAAAACACCGATTTAAGACTCAAAATTGTCCCAACTGAATATATTCACCTTTCAGAAATAAAATTAATAAATTTATAAAAATCAATTGGGTAGTTTTCAATGAACACCAAGTTGAACATGACTTAAAGTATACTACTTTCTATGTTCTAAAATGTGATTTGTCCTATCTAGCCCACCAGAAAGTATTACGATTACGAGCTCTAGTCCGTCTTCCGGTTTGTGTTTGATTCCAACTTTAATTGACAAGAATTGCCAGTTTTCCGGCAGAAAAATATATTTATGAACAATGGCTGATAGATAAATGCATAAAACACAATTTTTGAGGGGTGGACAGGGGTGTACCTTTCTCCTTTCTCCATCCCTAAAGCTCCTTTCTCCCTGCCCTCAGCTCCTTTCTCCCTCCCCTCTACTCCTTTTTCCCTCCCCTCGGCTCCTTTCTTCCTCTCCTCTTTACACTTCTCCCTCTTTAAAACCCTATAGCAATAGAAAAGATATAACTAAATTTTGACTCAAAACTGATATAAATTTGGCACATAAAGCATATAAACGACTTTTACAAACAAAGCATGACTCATGACACATTATCAAATGAATTTATTTGGTGTATCGTACCCTTTGATAAAAAATATGAGGAAAATAAACTGTGACCGGTAGATTTATGAAATCATGACGCTGAAACCTAATAGCAATCATACAGTCAGACCTGTAGTCCACATAGACCCATAGTACACCCAAACTTGTAGTCCACACAGATTTCTAGTCCATACAACCTACAGTCCACACAGACCTATGGTCCATACAGACTTACAGTATTTTCCACAAAGATTTATAATCCACTTACATTTCTAGTACACCAACACCCGTAGTCCATGCACACCGACCTAAATGTTCAGAAAATAATATAGTGTATTCATAACTACATGTACAAGTAATCGTTGTTTTCATGGTCTCTTGTTAACTGTCTCGTTGTAGTTTGAATGAGAAACACAATAGAAATTCTTGAACAATAGGACAATCTTGTATTTTTAAACTTTTAGAAAACTGTGTTCACTGTCATGTCAGATTAACATTATTCTACACTTAATTTACAGGCAGCGTTTAATAGTTTTACATTTAGAGTAAAATTTTGATTAGTTAAAAATTAATTCATGATTATGTCTAGATTTCTCAAAACAAAACTCAAATCAATTCTCAGACTTTTGAGTTATTTCTTAACTACCATAGCAACATAAAAATTCTCGAAGTTCTGATCGACTTAAAAGGAAATTTAAACTGAAAAAATGGTGCTTATAAATGTAATGAAAAAGGGATTATTTGCTGCTGTAACATAAATTGCCTGATTATTTGTGCTATTTACAGTTTTACTTTTGCTGTTTTTTTTCATTCAAGGGAAATAACCCCAAAAAAGAAGTCATTTGACAATCTTGGACCAAACGAGTTATTTGTAGCCCTTGTCCAATCTAATTAAAATTAAATATTTCACTTGCTCCCCCCTTTTTGTTATTGTAACACGCAGCGACCATAGCAAAAAGGGGGGGGGGTGCAAGTGAAAGATAAACGCAGCGACCAATAACAAAAAGGGGGGAGCAAGTGAAAGATTTAATTTTAATAAGACTGGTTTAGTAAGGCGGGCAGGGGAAGTGGGGTATCTATTTTTATCAACTCCTCCTACAGTTTTCAACCCAGATCTCTGAAACTTCACATAACGATTGCACATGTATTGAATTTGTTGCACCTGCTATGACAAAAAACTAGAATCGGAAGAACGAAACTATCATGAACTGGGAAATAGAATAGATGGCTTTGATCAAGACCGTGTTTATCTTCTTCAGGAAAGCGAAAACATGCGTGAAGAACTTTTGCGTCTTCAAACAAGGTCCATGAAATATAACCTCATATTCGAGGGCCTTCCTGAGGTCGAAGGTGAAGTAACAGAGACTGTAGTAAAAACTTTTATAAAAGAAACTCTCAAAATAGGCGATGAGATAGTGTTTCAAAATGTACACCGTCTTCGAAAGATTTCCGATCGTTTCCCTAGAGCCATAGTTGCACGTTTTTCCCGATACTCCGATCATGAGAAGGTCCTTCAAGCGCTACCTCAAAACCTTAAGGGTACATCGTTTAAAGTATATCAACAGTACCCTAAGGAAATAGCTGACAGGCGAAAGGCATTGTACCCGAAATTAAAGGAATACAAGCGACAAGAGCGCCGAGCCAAAATTGTAATCGACCAGCTCTACGTTGATGGAGTGCACTACCCGAATGGTGATCCGCCCATGGCAATGCATCAAATGAGAGGAAGAAGGGACATGCCCGTCTAGGCCAACGCATCAGAAAGTTGTAAAATCGTAACAAATAAACTATCTTGTACATTTTTGAATGTTTGTGGCTTAAAAAATAAACTGTTATTACCAGACTTTACCCATGAGTTACAAAAATATGACATTATTTTCCTATGTGAAACTAAACTAGATGATCTTGATGTAATACAAGTGCCAAATGGCTACTCATACTTTTTGAAAAATAGAAAACAATTTAAAAGAAAATCAGGTGGTTTAGCAATTCTGTTTAAGAAAAAAATTGAAAATGAAATTACACTTATCTCAAGCAACTGTCAATTTGTTCAGTGGATACAATTATCTAAAAAAATTTCAGGTGTAGAAGATTTAATTATTGGGTGTGTATATATACCCCCTGATCAATCAAAGTATTCTTCAAATGAAGCTTTCGATGAATTAGAAGAAGAGATAATTACAATGTCAAAGAATTCTAAATTTATTTCTTTAATTGGTGACTTTAATGCCAAAAGTTCAGTACTAGATGACTACATCGTGCCAAACGATGATTTGTTAGAATTATTAGATTTTGATAACGATCCAGATTTTTTGAATGATTTGTTCGACTTTGAAAATTTACCTAAGTATGGAATTTCTCTTAAACGTTTTTCTGAGGATAAAAGTCGTCCAAATAAATATGGACGTAAACTTATTGAATTATGTCAAAATTGTTCAATGTACATAGCAAACTCACGACTTGGTTTGGATAAAAATGTTGGTAGAAATACATGTAAAGATTGTACATTGATAGATTATCTTATTGTCACATCGAATCTTTTCCCAGTGATTTCAGAATTTGAAATTATGGATTTTAATCCACTTTTCTCCGATGTACACAATCAAATGCGTTTTACTATAGAGAATACGGTACAATGTGAACACACTCTTAGTACCGTTAACACGAGTTATGACCGTAGCCAAACGAACCCACCAACTATAAGCTGGAACTCGTCCAAGTGCGACGAATTCAAGCGTATACTACTTGTAGAGAACGAAGTCAAAATAAGTGACCTCGAACAGAAGTTAGAAAATTTTATAAACCAAAATGACGTAAACAACAATGAACTAAATAGCATTGTTGAAGATATTGCAAAATTGTTTGTAAATTGTGCAAGTTCTGCTTTTGGTCACAGAAAAGGCAAACCCCGTGATGAGGGCGGAAAACCGTGGTTTACAAAACAATGTGATTTAAAGAGACAAGCTTTTAATAAAGCGAGAAAAAATTATAACAAAGTTAAAAGCGATGAAAATAAGAGCCAAGTAAACCGGACTTCGAAATCTTACCGTCAAGAAGTTGATATGTGTTACAAAAAATATAATAAAAAATGCGAAAAAGAAATGCGTCAAATGTCAAAGACAGATTCAAAGTCTTTATGGAGGTTGTTAAATAAATATTCTGGACAAAGTATGCAAACTCCAGAAATTGACCTTGACAATTTCTATGAATATTTTAAAAATCTGAACTCGGGCGAAACTGAAGAGTTCCCAATAAACGAAAATATAAATGTAGACCCAATGTACGATGTAATACTAAATTCTGAAATTACAGAAAAAGAAGTTGATGATAATATTAAGTTGTTAAAAAATAACAAAGCTGCAGGATTTGATAAAATTGTAAATGAATACCTTAAAGCTTCTACACCTAGACTCAGTAAACTTTATTGTAATCTATTTAATTTAGTATTGAATACAGGTATGATCCCTGAAAGCTGGTCTATTGGTGTTATACAACCTATTTATAAAAACAAAGGTGATCCAAAAGACCCAGATAACTACAGAGCTATCACACTCGTCAGTTGCTTAGGAAAACTGTTCACTTCAATTATTAATAAAAGACTCAATATACTTGCAGAAGAAATAAACCTTATTTCTGAATGTCAAACCGGCTTCAGAAAGGGGTATTCTACTTTAGACAACATTTTTTCGTTACATTCTTTGATTTCTCTATATTTTTCTTTTGGCAAGAAACTTTTTTGCTCATTTATAGATTTTCGAAAAGCTTTTGATACGGTTTGGAGATACGGATTATGGCAAAAATTACAAACTTATGGTATTAAAGGTAAATGTTTTAATGTTATTCATAACATGTATGAAAATATTAAATCTTGTGTAAGAAACAAGAGACAGCACTCAGATTTTTTTCCATGTTTTTCAGGTGTTCGTCAAGGAGAGAATTTATCTCCATTTCTTTTTGCTCTTTTTCTTAATGATTTAGAAGACTTTTTCAGGAGTCTAGGTGGAATTTCGTTAGAAGATTTACAATCAAAACTACAAGAGCATACAATTACAATGTATTTCGAATTATTTATTTTATTGTATGCTGATGATACTGTATTATTTGCAGAAACAAGTGAGGCTTTACAACATAACTTAGATATTTTTAGTATATATAGTGATACATAGAAATTGTCTATTAATTGTGCAAAGTCTAAGATTGTTATTTTTAGCAAGAGGAAATATAGAAACCTTCTCGAATTTAAAATTCATAACGAAACAATTGATATAGTAGATTCTTATACATATTTAGGATTGGACTTTAATTATAATGGATCATTTGTAAAAGCAAAGCAACAGCTCATTACCCAGGCTAGACGAGCTTTATTCTCTGTTTATAAAAGAATTAGAAATCAACCTATTCCTATAGACCTCCAGTTAAAATTATTTGATAGTTTAGTCGAACCTATTCTGATTTATGGTTCTGAAATTTGGGGGTTTGAAAATATATCTGAACTGGAGAGGATACATTTACAATTTTTAAAAAAGATATTGAATGTAAGAATATCTACTCCAAGCTACATGGTTTATGGGGAACTCGGTTGTTTCCCTCTTTCAGTAAAAATTAAAACGAGAATGGTATCTTTCTGGAATAGGTTGATAAGTAGTGAAAACAAACTCAGTTCCATCCTATACAATCTGATGTTTAAATTACAGAGTGAAGATTTTTGTAATTTCAAATGGGTTAGCTATGTGCAATCTATTTTTAATGAAGTAGGTTTGCCTTATGTATTTAATTCTCAACTTTCTTTTCATGGTACAAATTTAAAGGATATTATTAGACAAAAGTTGCAAGATTTGTTTATTCAAAAGTGGTTTTCTGATATTGAAAATTCTTCTAGAGATTTTTACAAAGTTATCAAGAATGAGTTTAAGCTAGAAGAATATTTGTTAAGACTATGTTCTCAAGATAGATTATTTATTTCTAAACTTCGTACATCAAATTTAAAGCTACCAATTGAAACAGGTCGATGGAATAAAATTCCAAAAGAACACAGGTTATGTAATTTTTGCAGCGAAGCTGTGTGTGACGAATATCACATTTTATTTATTTGTAATAATGACACTATCTCTAACTTAAGGGAAAAAATTATTCCAAAATACTATTGGAACCCACCAAATATACATAAAATGGTTTTTCTAAATATTGTGATAAGTGGAAACTTAAAATTAATGTAAACAAAACAAAAGTAATGATTTTTTCAAGAGGAAGACCACAAAATAACCTGAAATTTTACATTAATAACGAAGAAATAGAAATTGTCAAAAACTATATATACCTAGGTGTTATCTTCTCTAGAAATGCATCTTTTTTCGCAACGAGAAAATATTTACGAGATCAAGCTATTAAAGCTATGTACAGTATTATTAGGAAATGTAGAAGTAATCATTTATCAATAGAGTGTCAGTTCGACATGTTTGATAAGGCTGTCCTACCCATTCTTATGTACGGAGCCGAAATATGGGGATTTGAAAACCTAGAAATTCTCGAACGGGTACATTTAAGTTTTTGCAAGCATGTATTGCGTCTCAAAAAGTCGACCCCAAATTTTATGATTTATGGAGAAACGGGGAGATATCCAATGTCTATACAAGTTAAACTACGTATGATAAAGTTTTGGTGCAACCTTTTCGATACCACACATGAAAAAAAGATCTCGTCAATGTTATATAAATTGTTATATATTAATAATAACAATTATGGTATAGAGAACAAATGGTTGTCATTTATAAGGGGAATTTTAGATAACTGTGGTATGTCAAATATATGGCAACTTCAAAATTATATTTCAAAACAATGGATTGTTCAAAGTATAGAACAAAAGTTAAAAGATCAGTTTCGACAGGAATGGTCAGCAGAAATGAATCAATCATCTAAAGGTTTATGTTATAGATTATTCAAAAATGAACTTAAATGTGAAAAGTATCTTTCAATTCTTCCATTTAATTGCGCATTAAAATTATGTAAATTTAGATGTGGCAATCACCGTTTGCCAGTGGAGACAGGAAGGTGGCATAATATACAGAGAACAGATAGATTATGCCAACTTTGCGACACCACTGACATCGGTGATGAATTTCATTATATAATGACCTGTCCTTCTTTTAAAAAAGAACGAGACAAATATCTACCGCACTATTGTTGTACAAATGCTAATATTTATAAATTTAAAAATGTATTTGCAACAGAAAACATTGTTTTACTAGAAAAGTTATGTAGATTCATACAGTATATAACAGTGAAAGTCTGTCCTCCTGGTTAAAGTTAAAATCATATGTCTTCACACATGCAAAATATGTTGTATTATGTATATTATCATCTCTGTAACTATGTAATTTAGTTAATGAGAATAAAGATGTCTGTCTGTCTGGCAGGTTTATTTTCTTTATGTAACACTAAAATATTATCAAAACTGTCAATTTTTATAAGAAAAATTTCAACATTATTATAACCTTTTATGTATTGTACCCTGCGATTCATAGTGTGTCTTGCTCAATTCGCCATATATGTATATATGTTTTGTTTACGTTTGTACCTCATGTTGCACTGTATTGTGTCTGAGCGTTGAAATAAAAGTTCAAAATTATTATGTAACCTAACCTAGCTATTATGGAAGTGTTCCGGCATGTTTCCTAATTTTCCAGACCTTGGAACTTGATCATTTTTGAGCAGATTTACAGAAGACAGTAAATATATTTTGTAATTAACTCCTACAGTTTTCAGTCTAGAACTCTAAATTTCACAGAAAGATTGAAAATATATTTAAGTTGTACACCTATTATTATTATTCGAGGATTTTTTTCCTTATTTTCAGACTTGGGAACTTTGCGATTTTGTTAACTGTTGAATTGTTTAATTATGTATTCCTTTATAAAAACTTAATGGTAAGTATGAGGATAATTCATTGAGAAATTTATACGTTTTAAGTTACAAAGCAAACACTAAAAAATTTCAAGAAAAATTATGAGTAAATTACATATAATACAATAAGGAGTAACTGGACATATTTTTGACAATTAAATTTGTATAATAAGTTTGTATGCCATGTCCTTCTGTTTATTTTTGCAATTGACAGTTTTAATCTAGCTTAAAATTTATAAGGCAAATACTTATATTTTATTAACAAAATTGTTATTAAAGGACAAAAAGACCTGTAAGGATTCGTCTGACAATTTTGGACCAAATGCGTTTTTTAAAGGCAATGTCTTGCAATTTACAGTTTCACTCTAGTCATTATTAAAGGGCAAAAACTCCTTTAAGAATTTGTCAGACAATTTAGACTAGCATAGTGATTTGCATTGTCTTTGCTGATCATTTTTGCAATTTAGTATATCAATCTGCTGTTTTATTTTTCAAGTTATACTGTCAAAACTGACAATTAAAAAAAATCGTAACTTAATGTCCATAACTCCTACAGGCAGTTAAACAAAACTTCTGAAATTAAAAAAAGATTGAATGTGCTGATCATTTTAATGTAACAGGGTTTTTTTTCTGTAGCTATATAACATTGCGAGATATTGACCAAAACATGTGTTGACCCATGTTCTTCAATTTGCGCTTGTGAAAAATAGTTCAGATTAGGGCCGCTCTCAGATACATAAACCAGTGAATTGCGTTACTTTTCTATAAATCATGAATCTTTGGTACTGATCCTAAACCAAGATGGCCACAACAATGGAACAAAGAACTCCAGAGGCATCAAAAAAAATTGCTGGTTTCAGATACTATTTCACTTATTTAAATCAAATTATGCAGAACTAATATCAGGGTAATTTTCTGCCATTGTAAAATGCATTGTGGCTACTAGAGCCATTGATGTTCTGATTGGCGGAAATAAAATGAATCTTGCTCTGAAAATCTGAGTAGCAAACATAATTGTGATACTGTATAAATTTTAAGATTTTGGCGCAGATCCTAAATTCAAGATGGCCACAAATTTTGTGTCATGTTCATGTCGATTAAACTAAAGTTTCTGTAATGAGTAATGTGAGCATAACAGGCTTTCCATGTGTAGAAATAATTTTTTTTTACAAGTGTAATTGTGAATAACTTAGACTTTTTTAGTTTCCGATACTAGTAAATATTTTTTGGTTCGGAGACATTATCAAATGAATGACGAATGGATGACGAAAGTGTCAATACACTTGTATTGTTAGTTGTGGATCAAAACGAACTATATCCGTCTTTTGGGTAACTAATATACTTGAATAATTAGAAACTAAAAATATTTAAACAAGATTTCCCCCATAAATCGTGTTGTAAATTGTAACAAGGAAAGCAAGACCAGGTCATTTGGACATTCGGAGCTTTTAGTTCCTTGTTTTCCTGAAATTTGCCATTAGTGTTAGGTACCCAAAATCTAGTATGGTGACGTAATCATTACTCCGAATTACTTTGAATAACGGGATATACCTATAAAAGATGCCGTATTTTAATGTTTTTTATTTGTATAAAACTGTTAAATTGAAAAAAAAACACTTTTTCAAGAATGCGTTTTTCTTAATTTCAAATTTTGCCCCTTTTCAATTTGTTTTCATGTATTGTGAAAGCGCTATACATTCAACCATGTCTAGTAACGTTTGTTACGAACACATTTGTGTAATTTTTAACCGATTTATTACGACTTTCGACTTATTTGTCGCACTTTAAATTCATATTGAAAAATATTATATCATTTTAGATATGCGTTTTTTTTTCTCATTAATTTTTAGAGTACAACATATATTTTTGTCAGATTTACACGAGTTTATCTATTTCAATAGTCGTTTCGTTAGCGCGACATTTTTTAAACGATGTTATTATAAACAAAGTTGCATGAACATATTATAAATATTCGATAAGGAAAATATTAATGCGCAAAACGTATGTGTGCAAATTTAAATACAATTTGAGCAATAAATGGTTATTTATTGTGGACTAGATATAAAACCCTCTTTTAAGGTGCACGACGTAATATTTAACGTAACGTCAAAAAAGCTCAAATGACGCTACGTTTAGAGGCCCCAATAACATGCGCTACGTCTTATTGAAATTGTTAGAATTTTCAATCTAAAAGAATTAACAAAACTTCATTTGTTTTAAAATCTACCGGTATTAAGTATACATGCAATAAAACACTACCAGTGCAAACTGCGCTTTGATTAATATTTGTTTTACATACATGGATCAAACTCATGGATACAAAGCTAACACTAGGTACTCTAAGTGGTGTCAGAGGAGAAGATTGTTTATAAAGTTAACAACGGACAGATAACAGATGACAGACACCTAGTCAATAAGTGATCACAATATAGAAAATGGACAGACATACGCTTTAGGAAAAACCTTACTGCATACTAGCATAATAAAAATTCTGATCTCTTTACCGGAGTTTTATGAAAATAATTTTAGTCTTTTTCAATTACATCAATGAATTGGCACTTATTAAATGATTTTCAGGTACGAATTAAAGAATATATATCTGTACAAGAACTGCCTCGCTCTTTTTTTATTTTTTCCTTTCTCCCTCCCCTTTCTCCTTTCTCCCTCCCCTCAGCTCCTTTCTCCCTCCCCTCTACTCCTTTCTCCCTCCTCCTCTCTCCCTGTCTCCCACTACCCAGTCCGCCCTTTTTAACAAACCGAAAACAAATTTTAATGTTTTTAAGTTTTAAGCGACGTGGAATCTTAAAGTTAAATCTACTTAAATGTTGTGATCTACAATAGCGGTCTTTTTCTTGTCTCATTCAGATAATAAATATTGCCTTCACTCTTCAACGATTTAACAGATATTACTTCAGTCAGTCAGTGCAATAACATACCGTAATTAACTGTACAACGTCACGTATCATTGGTAAACCAAGTGATATCTCGTGATAAAAATCAAATAAATTACAATCAAAACAACTGGAAAGTAAGTTCAATACATGTGCAAAACTTAATAGACTAGCATTGTGTTAATTGATCAAATAAGATCCATTGAAAAGCGTTTCAATCATGCATTCATACAAATGTAACCAGAAGAAGTAATGAAAGAGTAGTTTACGTATAATTGTAAAACAAAAACTTTGCAAAGATGGTGGTTGTCGCGAACCAAATCATCGCAAAATTCATAAATGGCCGACTTCCCAAGTCTTGGAAATTAAGAAACAATTCATCGAAAAAATAACATAATCAAGGTAACAAGTCAATACTACCTGTGAAGTTTCAGAGATCTGTGTTGAAAACTGTAGGAGGAATCGATTACACAGAATAGGTACTGTCTTCTGCAAATGTTCTAAAAAATGACAAATTTCCAAATTCTGGAAAATAAGGCAAAAATTATTTAACCCTTCCATCAAGCAGGTCCACAAAATCAATTACATGTGTAATCTTTTTATTAAGCTTCAGCGATCTGGTTTGAAAACTGTAGGTGGATTTGATTGCACAAAATAGATACCCTATTTTACCCAGACTTAAGTTCACCATACTATAAAAACCGGGCTTGAACTTCTTGCAAACCCGGCCAATAAAAGTCGTTCTTTACGTTGATCTTTTGCTGCCTTAAACTTTGATAGGAGATATATGTTTTCCGAAGGCTAATTTTAGAGAACTAAGCTATCACTTTCGTGAGCAGTTGTTTCTGATATTTTTATTTATTCACCGTATGTCAGAAGTCAGCGTGATTCTAAGTTACTGCGTGCAACTGCCAAGCGTGTCATGAATGCAGATTAAATGTATACCTCCCTCGGAAGTAACTAAATTACGGAACTGTTATTAATGCACATAACCATCAAGAGACAGCACAATTCTATTAGAGATGAAATGACAATGCAGTTAATTTTCTAATTAGTGAACAATTATAATTTATTAGAACATGGAATCTGAATTAGCAGGTTTTGAAAAGTTATATGACATTTTTAAAAATAAATCTAAGAGTTTTTTCAGTTAAATTTAAACCAAAATTGAATTTGATACAACTCTTAGGTGTAGGTCCACATTAGTAGGCCTATATATCATGAGAAGTGATTATCTTTGCAAAACCCATTGTTTACTATTCTATAGAGTACACAGGGTAAAACCGAAGGTGATAAGAAATAAAAATGTATTATTTGGATTAAATAGTAATTTTACCACTGAAAATTTATTGAAAAAGGTGAACAATGATCAAATTTCATGTGCCGACACTTATCACTAGACAGTAACATGCTTCATACCTTGAAGATTGTTACCAATTAAAGATTAAATATATTCATTTTTGTCTCTTTTAAGAAAAATATATGGCAATATTTTACTCATTATGTAGTGTTTATTCATTCCTCTGGCCTCTAGGTAATTATTTACCATGGGTAGGCATCATTTGGAATGTGCCGTTTTAATGCAGTATATGAATCCAGAATGTTTTTGAGAACTGAGCAAAACAGTCTAGTCAGTTGCTATGTTTCTACTTTTTCCGTAGCTTGGCATGTAGAAAAGACCGAAAGATCCCAATTAGTATTTTTGTATAGAAATGTTTGGTCAGTTTTCAGAACATTTCTATCTTGTGCATAGTTGAGTTAAAGTTTGAGCTAGAGAACAGATACCTCTGCTTCTCAACCGTAATTCAAATGCGGTATATTTCTGCTAAATAAGTTTATTTATATACATATTACAGCTAGGAAAAGTTTTTAAGTTATATCAAGGTTTTTTTTTCTTTTCTAAGGAAAACGTAGATTTTAATATTTTACTGTCATAGCAATAGAACTGTTTTCAACCCTCCAAACTCAAAATGAACTCTCACTTGATAATGTAACCATTGGGAACAATATACCACAGTATGTAGTGATTGTGTGAAGGAGCTCAGTAACCATTGGGAACAATATACTACAGTATGTAGTGATTGTGTGAAGGAGGTCAGTAACCATTGGGAACAATATACCACAGTAGTGATTGTGTGAAGGAGGTCAGTAACCATTGGGAACAATATACCACAATATGTAGTGATTGTGTGAAGGAGGTCAGTAACCATTGGGAACAATATACCACAGTAGTGATTGTGTGAAGGAGGTCAGTAACCATTGGGAACAATATACCACAGTAGTGATTGTGTGAAGGAGGTCAGTAACCATTGGGAACAATATACCACAGTATGTAGTGATTGTGTGAAGGAGGTCAGTAACCATTGGGAACAATATACCACAGTATGTAGTGATTGTGTGAAGGAGGTCAGTAACCATTGGGAACAATATACCACAGTAGTGATTGTGTGAAGGAGGTCAGTAACCATTGGGAACAATATACCACAGTAGTGATTGTGTGAAGGAGGTCAGTAACCATTGGGAACAATATACCACAGTATGTAGTGATTGTGTGAAGGAGGTCAGTAACCATTGGGAACAATATACCACAGTATGTAGTGATTGTGTGAAGGAGGTCAGTAACCATTGGGAACAATATACCACAGTATGTAGTGATTGTGTGAAGGAGGTCAGTAACCATTGGGAACAATATACCACAGTATGTAGTGATTGTGTGAAGGAGGTCAGTAACCATTGGGAACAATATACCACAGTATGTAGTGATTGTGTGAAGGAGGTCAGTAACCATTGGGAACAATATACCACAGTATGTAGTGATTGTGTGAAGGAGGTCAGTAACCATTGGGAACAATATACCACAGTATGTAGTGATTGTGTGAAGGAGGTCAGTAACCATTGGGAACAATATACCACAGTAGTGATTGTGTGAAGGAGGTCAGTAACCATTGGGAACAATATACCACAGTAGTGATTGTGTGAAGGAGGTCAGTAACCATTGGGAACAATATACCACAGTAGTGATTGTGTGGAGGAGGTCAGTAACCATTGGGAACAATATACCACAGTATGTAGTGATTGTGTGAATGAGGTCAGTAACCATTGGGAACAATATACCACAGTAGTGATTGTGTGAAGGAGGTCAGTAACCATTGGGAACAATATACCACAGTATGTAGTGATTGTGTGAAGGAGGTCAGTAACCATTGGGAACAATATACCACAGTATGTAGTGATTGTGAAGGAGGTCAGTAACCATTGTGAACAATATACCACAGTAGTGATTGTGTGAAGGAGGTCAGTAACCATTGGGAACAATATACCACAGTATGTAGTGATTGTGTGAAGGAGGTCAGTAACCATTGGGAACAATATACCACAGTATGTAGTGATTGTGTGAAGGAGGTCAGTAACCATTGGGAACAATATACCACAGTATGTAGTGATTGTGTGAAGGAGGTCAGTAACCATTGGGAACAATATACCACAGTAGTGATTGTGTGAAGGAGGTCAGTAAGCATTGGGAACAATATACCACAGTAGTGATTGTGTGAAGGAGGTCAGTAACCATTGGGAACAATATACCACAGTATGTAGTGATTGTGAAGGAGGTCAGTAACCATTGGGAACAATATACCACAGTATGTAGTGATTGTGTGAAGGAGGTCAGTAACCATTGGGAACAATATACCACAGTAGTGATTGTGTGAAGGAGGTCAGTAACCATTGGGAACAATATACCACAGTAGTGATTGTGTGAAGGAGGTCAGTAACCATTGGGAACAATATACCACAGTAGTGATTGTGTGAAGGAGGTCAGTAACCATTGGGAACAATATACCACAGTAGTGATTGTGTGAAGGAGGTCAGTAACCATTGGGAACAATATACCACAGTAGTGATTGTGTGAAGGAGGTCCGTAACCATTGGGAACAATATACCACAGTATGTAGTGATTGTGAAGGAGGTCAGTAACCATTGGGAACAATATACCACAGTATGTAGTGATTGTGTGAAGGAGGTCAGTAACCATTGGGAACAATATACTACAGTATGTAGTGATTGTGTGAAGGAGGTCAGTAACCATTGGGAACAATATACCACAGTATGTAGTGATTGTGTGAAGGAGGTCAGTAACCATTGGGAACAATATACCACAGTATGTAGTGATTGTGTGAAGGAGGTCAGTAACCATTGGGAACAATATACCACAGTAGTGATTGTGTGAAGGAGGTCAGTAACCATTGGGAACAATATACCACAGTATGTAGTGATTGTGTGAAGGAGGTCAGTAACCATTGGGAACAATATACCACAGTATGTAGTGATTGTGTGAAGGAGGTCAGTAACCATTGGAACAATATACCACAGTATGTAGTGATTGTGTGAAGGAGGTCAGTAACCATTGGGAACAATATACCACAGTATGTAGTGATTGTGTGAAGGAGGTCAGTAACCATTGGGAACAATATACCACAGTAGTGATTGTGTGAAGGAGGTCAGTAACAATTGGGAACAATATACCACAGTATGTAGTGATTGTGTGAAGGAGGTCAGTAACCATTGGGAACAATATACCACAGTAGTGATTGTGTGAAGGAGGTCAGTAACCATTGGGAACAATATACCACAGTAGTGATTGTGTGAAGGAGGTCAGTAACCATTGGGAACAATATACCACAGTATGTAGTGATTGTGTGAAGGAGGTCAGTAACCATTGGGAACAATATACCACAGTATGTAGTGATTGTGTGAAGGAGGTCAGTAACCATTGGGAACAATATACCACAGTATGTAGTGATTGTGTGAAGGAGGTCAGTAACCATTGGGAACAGTATACCACAGTATGTAGTGATTGTTTGAAGGAGGTCAGTAACCATTGGGAACAATATACCACAGTATGTAGTGATTGTGTGAAGGAGGTCAGTAACCATTGGGAACAATATACCACAGTATGTAGTGATTGTGTGAAGGAGGTCAGTAACAATTGGGAACAATATACCACAGTAGTGATTGTGTGAAGGAGGTCAGTAACCATTGGGAACAATATACCACAGTAGTGATTGTGTGAAGGAGGTCAGTAACCATTGGGAACAATATACCACAGTATGTAGTGATTGTGTGAAGGAGGTCAGTAACCATTGGGAACAATATACCACAGTATGTAGTGATTGTGTGAAGGAGGTCAGTAACAATTGGGAACAATATACCACAGTAGTGATTGTGTGAAGGAGGTCAGTAACCATTGGGAACAATATACCACAGTATGTAGTGATTGTGTGAAGGAGGTCACTAACAATTGGGAACAATATACCACAGTAGTGATTGTGTGAAGGAGGTCAATAACCATTGGGAACAATATACCACAGTAGTGATTGTGTGAAGGAGGTCAGTAACCATTGGGAACAATATACCACAGTATGTAGTGATTGTGTGAAGGAGGTCAGTAACCATTGGGAACAATATACCACAGTATGTAGTGATTGTGTGAAGGAGGTCAGTAACCATTGGGAACAATATACCACAGTAGTGATTGTGTGAAGGAGGTCAGTAACCATTGGGAACAATATACCACAGTATGTAGTGATTGTGTGAAGGAGGTCAGTAACCATTGGGAACAATATACCACAGTATGTAGTGATTGTGTGAAGGAGGTCAGTAACCATTGGGAACAATATACCACAGTAGTGATTGTGTGAAGGAGGTCAGTAACCATTGGGAACAATATACCACAGTAGTGATTGTGTGAAGGAGGTCAGTAACCATTGGGAACAATATACCACAGTAGTGATTGTGTGAAGGAGGTCAGTAACCATTGGGAACAATATACCACAGTATGTAGTGATTGTGTGAAGAAGGTCAGTAACCATTGGGAACAATATACCACAGTAGTGATTGTGTGAAGGTCAGTAACCATTGGGAACAATATACCACAGTAGTGATTGTGTGAAGGAGGTCAGTAACCATTGGGAACAATATACCACAGTATGTAGTGATTGTGTGAAGGAGGTCAGTAACCATTGGGAACAATATACCACAGTAGTGATTGTGTGAAGGAGGTCAGTAACCATTGGGAACAATATACCACAGTAGTGATTGTGTGAAGGAGGTCAGTAACCATTGGGAACAATATACCACAGTATGTAGTGATTGTGTGAAGGAGGTCAGTAACCATTGGGAACAATATACCACAGTATGTAGTGATTGTGTGAAGGAGGTCAGTAACCATTGGGAACAATATACCACAGTATGTAGTGATTGTGTGAAGGAGGTCAGTAACCATTGGGAACAGTATACCACAGTATGTAGTGATTGTGTGAAGGAGGTCAGTAACCATTGGGAACAATATACCACAGTATGTAGTGATTGTGTGAAGGAGGTCAGTAACCATTGGGAACAATATACCACAGTATGTAGTGATTGTGTGAAGGAGGTCAGTAACAATTGGGAACAATATACCACAGTAGTGATTGTGTGAAGGAGGTCAGTAACCATTGGGAACAATATACCACAGTAGTGATTGTGTGAAGGAGGTCAGTAACCATTGGGAACAATATACCACAGTATGTAGTGATTGTGTGAAGGAGGTCAGTAACCATTGGGAACAATATACCACAGTATGTAGTGATTGTGTGAAGGAGGTCAGTAACCATTGGGAACAATATACCACAGTATGTAGTGATTGTGTGAAGGAGGTCAGTAACCATTGGGAACAATATACCACAGTAGTGATTGTGTGAAGGAGGTCAGTAACCATTGGGAACAATATACCACAGTAGTGATTGTGTGAAGGAGGTCAGTAACCATTGGGAACAATATACCACAGTATGTAGTGATTGTGTGAAGGAGGTCAGTAACCATTGGGAACAATATACCACAGTATGTAGTGATTGTGTGAAGGAGGTCAGTAACCATTGGGAACAATATACCACAGTATGTAGTGATTGTGTGAAGGAGGTCAATAACCATTGCGAACAATATACCACAGTAGTGATTGTGTGAAGGAGGTCAGTAACCATTGGGAACAATATACCACAGTATGTAGTGATTGTGTGAAGGAGGTCAGTAACCATTGGGAACAATATACCACAGTATGTAGTGATTGTGTGAAGGAGGTCAGTAACCATTGGGAACAATATACCACAGTAGTGATTGTGTGAAGGAGGTCAGTAACCATTGGGAACAATATACCACAGTAGTGATTGTGTGAAGGAGGTCAGTAACCATTGGGAACAATATACCACAGTAGTGATTGTGTGAAGGAGGTCAGTAACCATTGGGAACAATATACCACAGTATGTAGTGATTGTGTGAAGAAGGTCAGTAACCATTGGGAACAATATACCACAGTAGTGATTGTGTGAAGAAGGTCAGTAACCATTGGGAACAATATACCACAGTAGTGATTGTGTGAAGGAGGTCAGTAACCATTGGGAACAATATACCACAGTATGTAGTGATTGTGTGAAGGAGGTCAGTAACCATTGGGAACAATATACCACAGTATGTAGTGATTGTGTGAAGGGGGTCAGTAACCATTGGGAACAATATACCACAGTAGTGATTGTGTGAAGGAGGTCAGTAACCATTGGGAACAATATACCACAGTAGTGATTGTGTGAAGGAGGTCAGTAACCATTGGGAACAATATACCACAGTAGTGATTGTGTGAAGGAGGTCAGTAACCATTGGGAACAATATACCACAGTAGTGATTGTGTGAAGGAGGTCAGTAACCATTGGGAACAATATACCACAGTATGTAGTGATTGTGAAGGAGGTCAGTAACCATTGGGAACAATATACTACAGTATGTAGTGATTGTGTGAAGGAGGTCAGTAACCATTGGGAACAATATACCACAGTAGTGATTGTGTGAAGGAGGTCAGTAACCATTGGGAACAATATACTACAGTATGTAGTGATTGTGAAGGAGGTCAGTATCCATTGGGAACAATATACCACAGTATGTAGTGATTGTGTGAAGGAGGTCAGTAGCCATTGGGAACAATATACCACAGTATGTAGTGATTGTGTGAAGGAGGTCAGTAACCATTGGGAACAATATACCACAGTAGTGATTGTGTGAAGGAGGTCAGTAACCATTGGGAACAATATACCACAGTATGTAGTGATTGTGTGAAGGAGGTCAGTAACCATTGGGAACAATATACCACAGTAGTGATTGTGTGAAGGAGGTCAGTAACCATTGGGAACAATATACCACAGTATGTAGTGATTGTGTGAAGGAGGTCAGTAACCATTGGGAACAATATACCACAGTAGTGATTGTGTGAAGGAGGTCAGTAACCATTGGGAACAATATACCACAGTAGTGATTGTGTGAAGGAGGTCAGTAACCATTGGGAACAATATACCACAGTATGTAGTGATTGTGTGAAGGAGCTCAGTAACCATTGGGAACAATATACCACAGTAGTGATTGTGTGAAGGAGGTCAGTAACCATTGGGAACAATATACCACAGTATGTAGTGATTGTGTGAAGGAGGTCAGTAACCATTGGGAACAATATACCACAGTATGTAGTGATTGTGTGAAGGAGCTCAGTAACCATTGGGAACAATATACCACAGTAGTGATTGTGTGAAGGAGGTCAGTAGCCATTGGGAACAATATACCACAGTATGTAGTGATTGTGTGAAGGAGGTCAGTAACCATTGGGAACAATATACCACAGTAGTGATTGTGTGAAGGAGGTCAGTAACCATTGGGAACAATATACCACAGTATGTAGTGATTGTGTGAAGGAGGTCAGTAACCATTGGGAACAATATACCACAGTATGTAGTGATTGTGTGAAGGAGGTCAGTAACCATTGGGAACAATATACCACAGTAGTGATTGTGTGAAGGAGGTCAGTAACCATTGGGAACAATATACCACAGTATGTAGTGATTGTGTGAAGGAGGTCAGTAACCATTGGGAACAATATACCACAGTAGTGATTGTGTGAAGGAGGTCAGTAACCATTGGGAACAATATACCACAGTATGTAGTGATTGTGTGAAGGAGGTCAGTAACCATTGGGAACAATATACCACAGTAGTGATTGTGTGAAGGAGGTCAGTAACCATTGGGAACAATATACCACAGTAGTGATTGTGTGAAGGAGGTCAGTAACCATTGGGAACAATATACCACAGTATGTAGTGATTGTGTGAAGGAGCTCAGTAACCATTGGGAACAATATACCACAGTAGTAATTGTGTGAAGGAGGTCAGTAACCATTGGGAACAATATACCACAGTATGTAGTGATTGTGTGAAGGAGGTCAGTAACCATTGGGAACAATATACCACAGTAGTGATTGTGTGAAGGAGGTCAGTAACCATTGGGAACAATATACCACAGTATGTAGTGATTGTGTGAAGGAGGTCAGTAACCATTGGGAACAATATACCACAGTATGTAGTGATTGTGTGAAGGAGGTCAGTAACCATTGGGAACAATATACCACAGTATGTAGTGATTGTGTGAAGGAGGTCAGTAACAATTGGGAACAATATACCACAGTAGTGATTGTGTGAAGGAGGTCAGTAACCATTGGGAACAATATACCACAGTAGTGATTGTGTGAAGGAGGTCAGTAACCATTGGGAACAATATACCACAGTATGTAGTGATTGTGTGAAGGAGGTCAGTAACCATTGGGAACAATATACCACAGTATGTAGTGATTGTGTGAAGGAGGTCAGTAACCATTGGGAACAATATACCACAGTAGTGATTGTGTGAAGGAGGTCAGTAACCATTGGGAACAATATACCACAGTATGTAGTGATTGTGTGAAGGAGGTCAGTTACCATTGGGAACAATATACCACAGTAGTGATTGTGTGAAGGAGGTCAGTAACCATTGGGAACAATATACCACAGTATGTAGTGATTGTGTGAAGGAGGTCAGTAACCATTGGGAACAATATACCACAGTAGTGATTGTGTGAAGGAGGTCAGTAACCATTGGGAACAATATACCACAGTAGTGATTGTGTGAAGGAGGTCAGTAACCATTGGGAACAATATACCACAGTAGTGATTGTGTGAAGGAGGTCAGTAACCATTGGGAACAATATACCACAGTATGTAGTGATTGTGTGAAGGAGGTCAGTAACCATTGGGAACAATATACCACAGTAGTGATTGTGTGAAGGAGGTCAGTAACCATTGGGAACAATATACCACAGTAGTGATTGTGTGAAGGAGGTCAGTAACCATTGGGAACAATATACCACAGTAGTGATTGTGTGAAGGAGGTCAGTAACCATTGGGAACAATATACCACAGTATGTAGTGATTGTGTGAAGGAGGTCAGTAACCATTGGGAACAATATACCACAGTATGTAGTGATTGTGTGAAGGAGGTCAGTAACCATTGGGAACAATATACCACAGTATGTAGTGATTGTGTGAAGGAGGTCAGTAACCATTGGGAACAATATACCACAGTATGTAGTGATTGTGTGAAGGAGGTCAGTAACCATTGGGAACAATATACCACAGTAGTGATTGTGTGAAGAAGGTCAGTAACCATTGGGAACAATATACCACAGTAGTGATTGTGTGAAGGAGGTCAGTAACCATTGGGAACAATATACCACAGTATGTAGTGATTGTGTGAAGGAGGTCAGTAACCATTGGGAACAATATACCACAGTATGTAGTGATTGTGTGAAGGGGGTCAGTAACCATTGGGAACAATTTACCACAGTAGTGATTGTGTGAAGGAGGTCAGTAACCATTGGGAACAATATACCACAGTATGTAGTGATTGTGTGAAGGAGGTCAGTAACCATTGGGAACAATATACCACAGTAGTGATTGTGTGAAGGAGGTCAGTAACCATTGGGAACAATATACCACAGTAGTGATTGTGTGAAGGAGGTCAGTAACCATTGGGAACAATATACCACAGTAGTGATTGTGTGAAGGAGGTCAGTAACCATTGGGAACAATATACCACAGTATGTAGTGATTGTGTGAAGGAGGTCAGTAACCATTGGGAACAATATACTACAGTATGTAGTGATTGTGAAGGAGGTCAGTAACCATTGGGAAAAATATACCACAGTATGTAGTGATTGTGTGAAGGAGGTCAGTAACCATTGGGAACAATATACCACAGTATGTAGTGATTGTGTGAAGGAGGTCAGTAACCATTGGGAACAATATACCACAGTAGTGATTGTGTGAAGGAGGTCAGTAACCATTGGGAACAATATACCACAGTATGTAGTGATTGTGTGAAGGAAGTCAGTAACCATTGGGAACAATATACCACAGTAGTGATTGTGTGAAGGAGGTCAGTAACCATTGGGAACAATATACCACAGTATGTAGTGATTGTGTGAAGGAGGTCAGTAACCATTGGGAACAATATACCACAGTAGTGATTGTGTGAAGGTGGTCAGTAACCATTGGGAACAATATACCACAGTGTAGTGATTGTGTGAAGGAGGTCAGTAACCATTGGGAACAATATACCACAGTATGTAGTGATTGTGTGAAGGAGCTCAGTAACCATTGGGAACAATATACCACAGTAGTGATTGTGTGAAGGAGGTCAGTAACCATTGGGAACAATATACCACAGTATGTAGTGATTGTGTGAAGGAGGTCAGTAACCATTGGGAACAATATACCACAGTAGTGATTGTGTGAAGGAGGTCAGTAACCATTGGGAACACTATACCACAGTATGTAGTGATTGTGTGAAGGAGGTCAGTAACCATTGGGAACAATATACCACAGTATGTAGTGATTGTGTGAAGGAGGTCAGTAACCATTGGGAACAATATACCACAGTATGTAGTGATTGTGTGAAGGAGGTCAGTAACCATTGGGAACAAAATACCACAGTAGTGATTGTGTGAAGGAGGTCAGTAACCATTGGGAACAATATACTACAGTATGTAGTGATTGTGAAGGAGGTCAGTAACCATTGGGAACAATATACCACAGTATGTAGTGATTGTGTGAAGGAGGTCAGTAACCATTGGGAACAATATACCACAGTATGTAGTGATTGTGTGAAGGAGGTCAGTAACCATTGGGAACAATATACCACAGTATGTAGTGATTGTGTGAAGGAGGTCAGTAACCATTGGGAACAATATACCCCAGTATGTAGTGGTTGTGTGAAGGAAGTCAGTAACCATTGGGAACAATATACCACAGTATGTAGTGATTGTGTGAAGGAGCTCAGTAACCATTGGGAGCAATATACCACAGTAGTGATTGTGTGAAGGAGGTCAGTAACCATTGGGAACAATATACCACAGTAGTGATTGTGTGAAGGAGGTCAGTAACCATTGGGAACAATATACCACAGTATGTAGTGATTGTGTGAAGGAGGTCAGTAACCATTGGGAACAATATACCACAGTAGTGATTGTGTGAAGGAGGTCAGTAACCATTGGGAACAATATACCACAGTAGTGATTGTGTGAAGGAGGTCAGTAACCATTGGGAACAATATACCACAGTATGTAGTGATTGTGTGAAGGAGGTCAGTAACCATTGGGAACAATATACCACAGTATGTAGTGATTGTGTGAAGGAGCTCAGTAACCATTGGGAACAATATACCACAGTAGTGATTGTGTGAAGGAGGTCAGTAACCATTGGGAACAATATACCACAGTATGTAGTGATTGTGTGAAGGAGGTCAGTAACCATTGGGAACAATATACCACAGTATGTAGTGATTGTGTGAAGGAGGTCAGTAACCATTGGGAACAATATACCACAGTATGTAGTGATTGTGTGAAGGAGGTCAGTAACCATTGGGAACAATATACCACAGTATGTAGTGATTGTGTGAAGGAGGTCAGTAACCATTGGGAACAATATACCCCAGTATGTAGTGGTTGTGTGAAGGAGGTCAGTAACCATTGGGAACAATATACCACAGTAGTGATTGTGTGAAGGAGGTCAGTAACCATTGGGAACAATATACCACAGTAGTGATTGTGTGAAGGAGGTCAGTAACCATTGGGAACAATATACCACAGTAGTGATTGTGTGAAGGAGGTCAGTAACCATTGGGAACAATATACCACAGTAGTGATTGTGTGAAGGAGGTCAGTAACCATTGGGAACAATATACCACAGTATGTAGTGATTGTGTGAAGGAGGTCAGTAACCATTGGGAACAATATACCACAGTATGTAGTGATTGTGTGAAGGAGCTCAGTAACCATTGGGAACAATATACCACAGTAGTGATTGTGTGAAGGAGGTCAGTAACCATTGGGAACAATATACCACAGTATGTAGTGATTGTGTGAAGGAGCTCAGTAACCATTGGGAACAATATACCACAGTAGTGATTGTGTGAAGGAGGTCAGTAACCATTGGGAACAATATACCACAGTATGTAGTGATTGTGTGAAGGAGGTCAGTAACCATTGGGAACAATATACCACAGTATGTAGTGATTGTGTGAAGGAGCTCAGTAACCATTGGGAACAATATACCACAGTATGTAGTGATTGTGTGAAGGAGGTCAGTAACCATTGGGAACAATATACCACAGTATGTAGTGATTGTGTGAAGGAGGTCAGTAACCATTGGGAACAATATACCACAGTATGTAGTGATTGTGTGAAGGAGGTCAGTAACCATTGGGAACAATATACCACAGTAGTGATTGTGTGAAGGAGGTCAGTAACCATTGGGAACAATATACCACAGTAGTGATTGTGTGAAGGAGGTCAGTAACCATTGGGAACAATATACCACAGTATGTAGTGATTGTGTGAAGGAGGTCAGTAACCATTGGGAACAATATACCACAGTATGTAGTGGCTATCATTAGGACAAAAATAATTCAACAAATGAGAAAATGGGATGGGTCTGTTGCCTAACAATTTTGACTGCCATTAGAAAGTATTGAGAATTTGACAAAGACGGAAATTTAAGCGTTTTGTTTTGTTTTGTTTTCCAATCTCTAAAGAAGTCTTTAAAGTGTAAGGAGAGGGACTTTCTTAAAACACACGACACCAATATGGCGACCAGGCGTTACTTTTATTTATATGTAAAAACGAATAGTTCAAACATTTGATGCATTAATTGGTGCATTTACTAATGCATTAATTCAGGTTCAATTGCTCGGGTATTTTGGTTTTTGTCAAAGCTTGAATGATGTTAGCTGTTCATGGTTATAAAGTTTTTGTTCACTGTTCATACCTTTCGGGTTTTATCAATGTCAAATCATTATTATTTTTACAATTTTATATAATGAATACATTCGATTTGCTAGGTAGTGGAAAAATAATCGTAGAATAAAGATTATGTTCAAGGTTGTTCATAACTTAGTGTGGGAAATTAATTATAAGCTTAGACGTAAAATGATAAGAAGTGTTCGAGTTAATTATAATGTTCATGATAAAAAGTGTTCATTGGTGTTTTGGGTTGATTTATTGGCGTGTGCGTCCACAAGACGCCAGGGCTGTATTCAAGACAAGAAGATAACAGTTGAGGTAAAATGAAATAAGAGAAATGTATGCGTAATTGCTACCTGTATACTTGACTTATTCAGAAATTTTGGCCTTATAAATGGTCACTCTCGAGTCATTTACACGATCTGTTTAAAAGGGTTTTTACACGCAAGGGGCGTGGGGACACTATTTTTCAGTTTATTCATTAAACATTATGATGAATAGTAACAAGAAGAGTCGTTATGTTTGGAGATATTTTAAGTTCTCTTTCGTGATGTGTAACGCCCAAACATTGTTAAATTGTAACCTTTCTTGATATATCACGTGACTTTCTAACTAACCAGTCATTGTGTATCTTCCATTGTTACCATTAAGTCATTACTATATTATCAATTCTGTTTATGATCGATTCCATCAAGTTATTATCATTTGATTAGAACTTTTACAATCCTATAAAATTTGTGCCACAGCAGTTTTCCTCTAATATCATCAGAGATAATAAGAAACGTCGATTTTGTCCTCTTATTATCGTGAAATTGTGCTGTATTTGGTCGTTAATTTAAAAAAATGGATTTAATTATTTATTATGCACATACCTCCTATGGCATTACCTAAATTACCATTACAGTTTCTATGTAAAATTGTTTTGCAAACCTCATAAAATATTTACTTTAATATCTTATTATGGTTTGACATGTCAACATCAAAGAGGTTTGTCCTTTTGTGTAGCATTTTAATAGTGATGTTTCAGGAGTCGTGATCGTCTAGAAGATGTTGTTTCCGGTATAAACCTTAAGGAAGTATTTCGGAATACGAATAGTTTATTTCTCATAAACACAAGTTAAAAATAAACATGTATAATAATATGAATATAATATCTGAAAGTGTAAACAAATCATGCGTTAACAGTGACCTTTGTTAAAATAATGTCGAAAAAACTACATGTCATAATATAATGAAACTCATCGTCTATTTCAAGTAAATTACATAATGTATAAAAACGTTCGTTTCTTATTACTCCTAGCTATCTGTCTGCCTCTATTGGTAAATGATGATTACAACTTCTAATATTTTATTTTTAAAAACAGAAATTTACCTTAAATAATCTATAGCAGAATGTTTTTGTAGAGTTTGAAATCTCGGATGACCAGTCTTGAAATCTCGGATGACTAGTGTTGAACGAATCAACCGGTATGGAGATAAACTATGATGCGGTGGTTTGATTGATTGAATGGCCGCTAACGTCCAGCGAGCAGTATTTCAGCATTAATTTAGAACGAGAACAATTCAACAAACAATAAATCAATCTTGGAAAGAAGTAGACAAATGAGTAGTGTGACTGTCATTGTAAATGTATATGGAGGCGAAAATTTAGCCTATTGTAGCCTAACCATTTTTAATACCTACTACCGGTAAAACGACGTTTGAAATTCCGAGAAGCGTTGTACTATTGTAGCAATTAAATAATCTTTAAGTTATAAAATACAATCCCATATGCCGAATTCATGTTGAGTTTTTTACTCTTAATATTCGAAACATTTCATTGGCTTAAGATTTTCCATTATGCATATTTTTCTTGTTTGTGTTGCTTTTAAAATTCGTAGTTCATATAATTCCACATGTTCCAAACCCATTGAAAATCCGTAAGTTGCTACCCTTAAAAAAGGATTCTGATGTTTAGGCCGTTATTAACAGTAACATTGTATAGTTCCACGTGTAAAACCAACAGAGATCTGTAGCTGGTTACATTTTCGCCGTCACTTTTTATTTCGGCTTACCAGTTGCTCGTCCAAGATAGCAGTACCACGATGTCACTGTTTATTACGGCTTACCACCTTCTCGTCCAGGATTGTTGTACCATGCTGTGACTGTTTATTTCGGCTTACCAGTTACTCGTCCAGGATTGTTGTACCATGCTGTGACTGTTTATTTCGGCTTACCACTTTCTCGTCCAGGATTGTTGTACCATGCTGTGACTGTTTATTTCGGCTTACCACTTTCTCGTCCAGGATTGTTGTACCATGCTGTGACTGTTTATTTCGGCTTACCAGTTACTCGTCCAGGATTGTTGTACCATGCTGTGACTGTTTATTTCGGCTTACCACTTTCTCGTCCAGGATTGTTGTACCATGCTGTGACTGTTTATTTCGGCATACCACTTTCTCGTCCAGGATTGTTGTACCATGCTGTGCCTGTTTATTTCGACTTACCACTTTCTCGTCCAGGATTGTTGTACCATGCTGTGACTGTTTATTTCGGCTTACCAGTTACTCGTCCAGGATTGTTGTACCATGCTGTGACTATTTCGACTTACCACTTTCTCGTCCAGGATTGTTGTACCATGCTGTGACTGTTTATTTCGGCTTACCACCTTCTCGTCCAGGATTGTTGTACCATGCTGTGACTGTTTATTTCGGCTTACCACTTTCTCGTCCAGGATTGTTGTACCATGCTGTGACTGTTTATTTCGGCTTACCAGTTACTCGTCCAGGATTGTTGTACCATGCTGTGACTGTTTATTTCGGCTTACCAGTTACTCGTCCAGGATTGTTTTACCATGCTGTGACTGTTTATTTCGGCTTACCAGTTACTCGTCCAGGATTGTTGTACCATGCTGTGACTGTTTATTTCGGCTTACCAGTTACTCGTCCAGGATTGTTGTACCATGCTGTGACTGTTTATTTCGGCTTACCACCTTCTCGTCCAGGATTGTTGTACCATGCTGTGACTGTTTATTTCGGCTTACCACTTTCTCGTCCAGGATTGTTGTACCATGCTGTGACTGTTTATTTCGGCTTACCACTTTCTCGTCCAGGATTGTTGTACCATGCTGTGACTGTTTATTTCGACTTACCACTTTCTCGTCCAGGATTGTTGTACCACACTGGGTATGTTTATTTCGGCTTCCAGTTGCTCTAGAACGAATAATCGTACCCTACCTTTTTTGGCGAGGGTACGAATTTATTCCCATTTCTCATAATGTAGCAGAGCGGGAGTGAATAACTCACGGCACTTTGATGTCCAAAAGAAGTTCCATATACAATCAGACGTGGTCGATCTTGATACCTTTCTAGAGTGTCACCATTTTTTTTTATCGGTTTCGTGTTTAAAATGGGTCATTTTTTATACGTGATGATAGTTATTTCTGTTTTAAATAACCCGCTGTGAGTTGTGTATTAATTGACATTCGTGTCTCTTTTGGATTACGTTTACTAAATGAAAAACATTGAGAAACCCGAAACTGAATGGCGTGTTGCATCTTAGGTAATACATATGTAAATTACTGGATTCTTGCTACGGAATGGTTGTTATAGTATCTAAATTAGCACGTTTATAATAAAATAAGATCACATTATCCACATACGGAAAAATGATCAACAAAGTATTTTGAACGTGCATTTTCAAAGACGAAAAAAAGAATTTCTTCAATAAAGATCGTTTCCCGTTAGTTCCGCAATGTCTACAGCTTTAATAACGTAAAAAGATTAATATTATGTATGAGTTTTGTATAAATAGACCGAAGTTGGAATTTTTTATTTGCTACATTACGAGCAATAGGACTGAATTCTGCCGTTAATCCGCCAAATCACAAAACTAACTTCGGATTATAACGGCAGTAAAATTCGGCCTACAGTTGCTCGTCCAGAATTGTAATACCATGCTGTGACTTCTTATTTCGGCTTATACCAGTTGCTCGTCCAGGATTGCAGCACCATGATGTCACTGTTTATTACGGCTTACCACTTTCTCGTCCAGAATTGCTGTACTATGATGTGAATGTATCCCTCGACACTTTCTTTTTTATTAAATTTCTCCATGTTGAAGCACGACTAATCTGATAAAAGCCAAACTATCATGCAAAAATATAACATTTGATTGATTGATACCTGACAGTGTTTTAACATTAATTTTTAAATCGTATTTTTATCCAAAATATATTTTTATCTTAGTATAAAGGTCAATCAAATGTCACATATTGGAATCAGCTATTAAATATTAATCATTCAAATGGGGAATACAACGTCAAGAACTGAGTTGTAAAAGGTTAATAAATTTCCCCTGAATTCGTTTTAGCTTGTTTAACACAAGAATGACAAGAATTAATTAACACAGCATGCATTGTGTTCTAGTAGGCTGTGCAACAGAAACAAGTGTATATTAAACTTAGATAAAGTCTCCGTCACACTGTCCCGCAATAATTAATATTCATTTCCACTTAACAATTATGTTTCATCGTAATGGGTGCAGTGTCTGAGAACACAACGGCTATACTCAAAGAGCAGTGTGTCAAGTAGTTGTAGATATCATAACGGAGACAGTAACACTCAATGAATTCGTCAATCTTTCGCATTTAATTTAGGTCTGGAATGGTAAATCTTAAAAAAATCCGTATAATACAAAGAGCCGTATATATAAAGGATAAACAACTGTGTAAATACACCTTGCTATATCCTAAATAAAGTAATGCGATACGACGACACGAATGAAAAGATGATGGGTTCTCAATCAAACAAGAATTGGAAACAACTGACTAAAATAACAATAAACAAACAACTAAATATATTAGTATGTAGGTACACATACCAGAGCGGCCCTTGAATGGCATGCGATCAGTCAAAAATCATAACAACAATGGAAAATAATGCTGGCTTCGTAACATCGGTTTTCAATTTAGTGATTAAAAATGCCTTTGGTCATTTATTCAGGGTCTACATTCTGTACAAATATCATAGAAATCTACCAGGAATAACTGTGTGTTTTGTGATAATTTCTCTTTGAATAGTTATCTGCAGTAGTAATCATTTAAAGTAGTCAGGCTGAATGTAAAAAAAAATGTACTGTTGTATCTTACAGAATTCAATTAAGTTTCATTGAATATTTAAAATAAGTTTATACCTGGTAGTTCTGATATATATATAAATGTCATTAAACCATTGATGTTTTAAATGCCAGGTGCACTTTCCGACAAATATAAATTGCTTTGTCAGAATATTTATGGTGGTCTAAGGTGTTTTCGATAGTATAGGTGCATTGGTAATAAAATACAAGTTCAATAACTAGCCAATATCACGTTTTCACCGTTTTTATCGATCCATCCTATGCAAAACATGAACAAAAAAGACTGAAACAATAGAAATAAATAGGAAATTTGCAAAAGCAAAACATTGCATATGGCTACCGGGAAGTGCAGACGTGTAGTTTAGAGTTACTAATAATTATAACTGATGAAATCTCATCTGTGAAAGGGTGTAAGACAACAATTACACGGGATAAAAGAAAAGTGTACTTATTTTTTATAATACATTATTATTTAAAGTTGAACCAAATGTATACGTAAGCAGAACTAACAAATAACTAGTCATCGAAAACACCGTGTTATCTAAAACACCTTAAGAGACTATATACCAGTTGTAGTTTTTTGCCAGATTTAATTACAGGTATTGTTGATACGTGTTTATTAACCAGTAAAATGTTCTATAATGATTATGTTTTATATACCACTGTGGACTTTAACCAAAATGTCGTTACATTGATAGTCACAGGATTAGCACATTATTTTACTTTGTTATACTCGTACCTCTATACACTTCCAGGGTGCTAGAAACGCCATATATGTGAATTGTTACTACATGTTGCATACTGTCTGCATTAATGTCACCTAACCATGCTAAATGATTGTTTGATTTTTATTTTAATAACGCTTTTAGCTAAAAGTCATTCTCTTATCTAAAGTCTGATAAATCACGTTGTTCAAAATATCTGTAATCTAAAAAATATGTATTAACATGTTACTACCGAACATTAACCAAAGGTCTCCTAGAACATCACCATTTTGTGTTCAATGTTTTAGTCATACGACTTTGATAACGAGATTTTAACGAACTGCTCCCTTGAAAAGGGGGACTATATCCATGCATGAATATGTGGTGTTGTTTGTTCGCTGAGAGTTTCTTTATAGCAGCGTTAATTATTTTCTTATACCAGACGGAATATATTTTCTATAAATAACTTATATTTATTGATTAAAACCCCAATGTAACCAGTGTCGTATTTCATCAGAATAGGACAGTCTTGACAAACGTCATGTGTGAAATCACTAGTCTTTCAATGGCTGAATTTATTACTTTACAATAAAAGCTTAATGTTAATCTAATTTTGATTTGAATTGTGTTCACAAAATCTTCTGGTAATCAGATCAATTTCTGGTTAATTTTATCTGCAAAATCAAACACAGAATTTCATGATTATACGCGGCAGACTGTTTTTAATTTAAAATCGCATCCATAACTATGATTCTGTATCAAAATTATACAGTTTAATTACAAAAGTATGTTTCGCTATCAATGGCTAAAGTGTTCCAAGCAAGATTTTATGTAGAAATTTGAATATATTTACAATTATAGAAAGGAGTTGTAATTGATAGTACACTTCATATCAACCGCTTTAAAATTCGAATTAATATCATATTCAATATATTTTAATCAAATCATTACTTTTAGGTGTTCTAGTTGTAAATTGAACCATTATCAGTTTCAACATGTAACTTACTGTTTGTCTTGCAGGAATTCTGATGTTAACAATAACAGACAGTGATCGTAATACCATGAATGTCAGCGGATCAACCAATTCGCCTTCCGACTCTGTTTTGTTTCAATTTGCATCATGGTTTACTGGCATTCATGGATACGCAAGTCTAATCGTTTGTACATTTGGAGTATTTACGAACATTTTCAACATCACGATTTTATCCCGAAGTGACATGAGAAGTCCAACAAATGTCATGTTGACATGGCTAGCAGTGTCAGACATAATGACTATGGTACCTTACATTCCGTTCGCAGTCCATTTTTATTGCGTATTTGATCCAATGTCGTTCACTCCTGAAAAATTTACGAAGGGATGGACAATTTACATGTTAATTTTGGTAAATCTTGCTGCAACCACGCACACCATTTCAATATGGCTTGGTGTTGCATTAGCTGTGTTTCGATTCGTTCAAATGCGCACAACAGCTTCTGGACCAATAGCGAGGCGACGAAACATGAAACAAGCTAAAACTGTGATACTATTGGTTTATTTTTTATCTGCTATAGTGCTTATTCCGAATTACATCACAAACGAAATAGAGGAGGTTTACTCGGAGAATAGAACATTTTATACTCTTAAAGATTTAAAACTTGCCACCAATCAAACAGACACTATCGTTTTAGTTAATGTGTTGTTATATTCTACGGTTGCAAAGGTGATACCATGCGCTTTGATGATAATATTCGGAGGCTCTCTGCTTTATAACCTGGCAATTAAGGGAAAACATAGAAGACATCGATTATCTGCGAATAGTTTTGGTGCTAAACGGGAAGTTCGTCAAACGAAAACTACCCGAATGTTATTGGTTGTGCTGATACTATTTTTAATAACTGAATTCCCACAAGGCATTTTGATACTACTTAGCGCAACTGTCAAAGACTTTTACAACACGGTTTATGTACCTTTAGGCGATTTAATGGATTTCATAGCCCTAGTTAACAATGCTATAAATTTTGTGCTTTATTGTTCTATGAGTCAGCAATTTAGGTCACGATTTGTTCAAATGTACCTCAGAAAAACAGCGAAATTCAAGAAGATAGATAAACTAAGCCTTACTCATTCTTTCACGAAAACATTGTTTACCGACGTCAACAATATATAAGATAAAAGCTTACACGACGATGATTTAGTCAATATTAATATTTTTATTAAAGCATCTTGTTTTTAATGGATTTTATTTTGGTACTTGTCCTTAAAACAAACATCGTCTTCGTTGAACGCAATGTGATGCACACGCATTAATTAAAAACGAGGATATTTAATATCTATCGGATTCTGACAGCTTTCATATTTCATGGCAGATGTGTACATGAAATGAATTTTAGTCACTTTCGTTAATATAGAAAAGATCGATTTCATGTTAATCTTAACGTCTAAAACAAGAAAACAATTTGTCAACTAATTCATGACTTGTTTATGCAAACCAATGTTATGACAAATTAACAATGTATCTTGGCCTCTCTATCATGTATTCATATACACAGATAATATCAAGCTTTCTGACTTTACACTAGATCAGCTACATGTAATATCATGCTTTCTGACCTTACACTAGATCAGCTACATGTAATATCAAGATTTCCGACTTAACACTAGTGCAGATGATATCACTCTTTCAACTGGACGATAGTGCAGCTAAATATTAAACTCTCCAGCAAACATCAAGATTTCCGATTGGAAGACAAATCAGCTAATATCAAGCACTTAGACTAGACGCTAGTGCAGAAAATGTCAAGCTTTCCAATTTACACTAATATCAAGATTTCCGACTAGACGCCAGTGCAGCTAAATATCTGGCTCTCAGACGTGCCGGTATTGCAGCTAATTCCAAGTTTTCCGATTTAACACTGGTGCAGAGAATAATGTGCTCACCGACTGATTGATGTGCAGATAAAATCAAGCTCTCCGTCGGGACACTTCTGTAGCTAATATAATATTTTTCAACTCGACGCTAGTATTGCGAATATCCAGCTTTCTGACTGGAAGGTAATGCGGCTAATATCAAGCCCTAAGTCTAGACGCCAGTGTGGTAATATTAATTCCTCCGACTCGACGCTAGTGCAGCTATTACTAAGCTCTCAAGCTAACATCAAGCTTTCCGACTGGATGCTATTGCAGCTATTATTAGGCTCTCCAGCTAACATCAAGCTTTCCGATTGCAGCTTATTATCAAGCTCTCCGACTGAACGCTAGTGCAGCTGATATCAAACTCTACAGCTGAAGACAATAGGACCGCTTATATAAAGCTCTCCGACTTAACGCTAGTGCTTAATGTCAAGTTCTCCGACTGGACGCTAGTTGCTAACCTTTTTGTTTTGAAAACCCTAAGCATATATTTACCGGGACTCTGATGTTACAGATGTACGTATAATATTACGAAACTCTTTTATAAAAATTTGATTACAACATCTAAAAGAAATCAGAGTAACAATTCAGAAAAATTTAAATAAAGATATTTGTACTTGATAAAGGAGTTTTTGTTAAAAGAAAAATTCAAATATCAATGAGAGAATAAATATAACTATATGTATAACGATGAATTTTATATAAAAACCGTATTTACATTATAACCCGTTGTCTTATGTTTCATTAAAACCTCATTTATTTTCTACATTATACTCAACTAATACTACTGACCACATTTTGGTTCAACCGTTGACAGCTAATGCTAAAGAATACATTTTAGGCGTATTTGTTAGAGCAAAACCAGTTTCAGTTTATTAAATGTTCTATTTGTTGATCGGGACCTTTTTGAAACTAGTTACATTAACCGGTTTGCCGTTTGTTAGTCGCAAACTGAATCGGGTTTCACTAACTATTCAAACCACATACAGAGGTGGTTTGCGGCTTTGGTGTCAGGTCTTAAAAAATTTCTGCACTAATGTTGCGTTGTGAAGATATTGTAATCTTTTGAAAAATACAAGAACAATTTAAATCCTTACTAGAACATGACATTGAGGGTTTTTCTAAGGATACCAATAAAAGAAAACATAAAAATTATCAAAGTATTTTAATAGAATTTCAATAACAGACAAAACAAAATTTGGCTATTATATCCACACCTTTTCTTCAATCTGTAAAATATTAATAGGAGGCGCATTAAAGTGTATAAATCATACCAAACACAAATCAGAAAATTTAAGTGTGCATTAAAGTATTTACAAGTGCATTTTGAACATTTTTTAATTTCATTTTTAAATGTATACAATAAAAACAAAAAAAATGATTATCAATATATCTGATGCAACCCAGTCTTGAAGGATGCTAAGTCTGCATGCCACTTCCTCTGGTAGTTTATTCCATAATTTAATTGTACTGTGGAAGAAGGAAGAAAAGTGATAGTCGGTGAATAAGGTAAAACAAAGTTATGTTCTCTTGATGATACAAGATATATGACGCTATTTATAAGTTGTTTTTTATTTTATATTTTATAGCATGACGAGAGATTAAAGTTGTCTACATTTTTGTAAGATCTACCAGCCAAGTTTGTTACACTACTCTGGCAATTGTACTGATGAAATGTTTATCTGGCTGAACGCCGTTGTGCCATTTCTAATTTGTTTATGTTATTTTGTTGCGAAGGATCCTATACTGCAGTATTCTAGCTGAGGTCGTTCATTCTAATACGTTTGAGTTTAAATAAAAGTCTTAGAAAAACCCATAGCGGCTACATATGTTTGTTTACCTTGTGTAATATTGTCTGTAATTTCTTGAATAAATGTGACTAATTGAGTTTCACAACTAAGTTTTGAACGGAAACCATGTTAGAATTCATATAAAAGATTGCGTTTATTGAAGTGTCTGATGAAAATGTGTTTCATCATTTTGCTGAGTACACCTGTATATAAACCATTAGGTAATCAATATGCATGTTACAGTGACTTCAGTTTGGCCTAAGTTAACCAGTAACCCAGTTATAATTTGGGAGATTTAAGTCACATAGAAGCCACATGTGTCCATTTTTGGGGGGACTCTATGTACTGAGCTACTGAGTTGCTATATGCCATCAAGATGTGGTTTATAATAATTTATAATATAAATTGTCTTTTGACCTTTAATGTTTATTTTAGCACATATAATTTCACATTCTGAATATTACAGCCACCCCCAGTGCGATCTAGTCTGTCTTTACAGCCACCCTCAGTGCGACCTAGTCAATCTTACAGCCACCCCCAGTGCAACCTAGTCTATCTTTACAGCCACCCCAGTGCGACCTAGTCTATCTAACAGCCGCCCCCAGTGCGACCTAGTCTATCTTTACAGCCACCCCAGTGCGACCTAGTCTATCTTACAGCCACCCCCAGTGCGACCTAGTCTATCTAACAGCCACTCCCAGTGCGACCTAGTCCTTACAGCCACCCCAGTGCGACCTAGTCTATCTAACAGCCACCCCCAGTGCGACCTAGTCCTTACATCCACCCCCAGTGCGACCTAGTCCTTACAGCCACCCCAGTGCGACCTAGTCTATCTAACAGCCATCCTCAGTGCGACCATAGCCCTTACAGCCACCCTAGTGCGACCTAGTCTTACAGCCACCCCCAGTGTGACCTAGTCTATCTTACAGCCACCCCTAGTGCGACCTAGTCTATCTAACAGCCACCCCCAGTGCGACCTAGTCTATCTTACAGCCATCCCCAGTGCGACCTAGTCTATCTTACAGCCACCCCCAGTGCGACCTAGTCTATCCAACAGCCACCCCCAGTGCGACCTAGTCCTTACAGCCACCCCAGTGCGACCTTGTTTATCTTACAGCCACCCCCAGTGCGACCTAGTCTATCCAACAGCCACCCCCAGTGCGACCTAGTCTATCTTACAGCCACCCCCAGTGCGACCTAGTTTATCTTACAGCCACCCCCAGTGCGGCCTAGTCCTTACAGCCATCCCCAGTGCGACCTAGACTTACAGCCATCCCCAGTGCGACCTAGTCTATCTAACAGCCATCCCCAGTGCGACCTAGTCTATCTTACAGCCACCCCCAGTGCGACCTAGTCCTTACAGCCACCCCCAGTGCGACCTAGTCTATCTAACAGCCATCCCCAGTGCGACCTAGTCATTCTTACAGCCACCCCCAGTGCGACCTAGTCTTACAGCCACCCCCAGTGCGACCTAGTCTATCTTACAGCCACCCCCAATGCGACCTAGTCTATCTAACAGCCACCCCCAGTGCGACCTAGTCTATCTAACAGCCATCCCCAGTGCGACCTAGTCCATCTAACAGCCACCCCCAGTGCGACCTAGTCTATCTAACAGCCACGCTCAAGTGGACCTAGTCTATCTAACAGCCATCCTCAGTGCGACCTAGTCCTTACAGCCACCCTATAGTGCGACCTAGTCTTACAGCCACCCCCAGTGTGACCTAGTCTATCTTACAGCCACCCCTAGTGCGACCTAGTCTATCTAACAGCCACCCCCAGTGCGACCTAGTCTATCTTACAGCCATCCCCAGTGCGACCTAGTCTATCTTACAGCCACCCCCAGTGCGACCTAGTCTATCCAACAGCCACCCCCAGTGCGACCTAGTCCTTACAGCCACCCCAGTGCGACCTTGTTTATCTTACAGCCACCCCTAGTGCGACCTAGTCTATCTAACAGCCACCCCCAGTGCGACCTAGTCCTTACAGCCACCCCAGTGCGACCTAGTCTATCTAACAGCCGCCCCCAGTGCGACCTAGTCCTTACAGCCACCCAAGGCGACCTAGTCTATCTTACAGCCACCCCCAGTGCGACCTAGTCTATCCAACAGCCACCCCCATTGCGACCTAGTCTATCTTACAGCCACCCCCAGTGCGACCTAGTCTATCTTACAGCCACCCCCAGTGCGGCCTAGTCCTTACAGCCATCCCCAGTGCGACCTAGACTTACAGCCATCCCCAGTGCGACCTAGTCTATCTAACAGCCATCCCCAGTGCGACCTAGTCTATCTTACAGCCAGCCCCAGTGCGACCTAGTCCTTACAGCCACCCCCAGTGCGACCTAGTCTATCTAGCAGCCATCCCCAGTGCGACCTAGTCATTCTTACAGCCACCCCCAGTGCGACCTAGTCTTACAGCCACCCCCAGTGCGACCTAGTCTATCTTACAGCCACCCCCAATGGGACCTAGTCTATCTAACAGCCACCCCCAGTGCGACCTAGTCTATCTAACAGCCATCCCCAGTGCGACCTAGTCCATCTAACGGCCACCCCCAGTGCGACCTAGTCTATCTAACAGCCACGCTCAAGTGGACCTAGTCTATCTAACAGCCATCCCCAGTGCGACCTAGTCCTTACAGCTACCCCCAGTGCGACCTAGTCCTTACAGCCATCCCCAGTGCGACCTAGTCTATCTTCCAGCCATCCTCAGTGCGACCTAGTCTATCTCACTGCCATCCCCAGTGCGACCTAGTCCTTACAGCCACTGTCGCGAAGTACGCGAGATTATTTTATTTTTGTGTTAATTTGTTAATGATAATTTCTCATAATTTATGGTACTTTCAAACTTTAATAACTTTTGGGACATTTTAACGTTGGGGCAACTTGGATAATTTTCTTTAATATTTGTAACACGTTTCACTCCCAGTTGACAAATTTTACTCCGTAATAAAAACATTGACGGTGCATGATTACGCAATGTGGAAGTGAAAAATAACCGAAATAAATTTGTAAATATATTGTTTTGCTGTTCTCCGCGACATTGAATGGTGCCGGAACCCGGGAAGGATGTTGATAAACTGATTAAGCTGTGAAATTACATGTATTCACATTTTGACACTTGAGAAATCCAAAAATACTGAAAATGTCGCTTGTATATTTGAAAGGACTTAAAACAAGGTATAAGAACTTGTTAGACGCTGAAATAAAAAAGGCTGAACAACTGTTGACTGCTCCAATTACTGATTTTGATTATGAACCACAGATTCGTAAGGTAAATACAAACTACAATAGACTATGTGAATTTGGTCCCAAATTAGAAGACACATTAGAGAAACTGTCACTTGTAATCGAAGATGCTAAGTCGTCAGACGAGTTGAAAAAATTCCAGGATGAAAGTGATGTGTTTTTTAATTTATTAACTGAAGTGTCAAGTAGAAAAGATGAACTAAAAGCACTAGAAATTGAACTCACAAAACGTCACAGAGAAGTGACACACATGGAAAGCGATCATAGATTAGATAGACTTATTGAATTACAATCACAAATGCTACAACAAATGCGAATACAACACCAAGAACGTGAGTTACAAATGAAAACAGACAGTGCCCGGATAAACTCAGTGAATCTTCCGAAGCTTGAAATCATATCGTACAATGGTGACAAACAAAAATTCCATGATTTCTGGGATCAGTTCGAGTGTACTATACATAAAAACCCACGACTCACAAATATTGAAAAGTTCACGTATTTAAAAGTCTGATTATTTAGCATAGCTCAGAGTGCGATTTCTGGACTGGCATTAACAACTGAAAATTACAACGTAGCTGTGGGCATTCTTGAGGAACGTTTCGGGGATAAACAAGCAGCAGTAGATTCGCATTATATAGAACTGATAAACCTCCAACCCGCAACAAATCGGACATTTGAACTTCGTGTTTTGTACGATAAAATAGAGAGAAACCTGAGAGTTTAGAGGCACTGTGACAAAATATCGACCAGGAAGTATTTATATCGATGATTACATCAAAACTACCGCGTGACGTAATGATACAACTCGAAATGCAGAAAGGCACAGGTACTAAGTGGACGGTTGCGCGACTTCGCGAGTTGTTGAAAGCACACATCCAGGCACGAGAATACGCGGAAAGTCACTCGAGACAAGACAAACCGAACGAACCTAAACCGCATGTTCCAGCTCCTACGCATTTTGCGCCTTTCAAATTAAGATCACCACCGACAAATCAGTTTAAACCGCGAGGCTCAGACGAGGCGTTAGTTGCGAATACACAAGATCACAGTCGATGAAGCGAACCGAAAAAAACTATGTATCTATTGTAAAGGTGATCATTTGTCCGATGAATGTACTGCTTATAGAACCGTCGAAGAGCGTAAGAGACTGTTAGCAGGATTGTGTTACGTGTGTTTGAAATCGGGACAACGTTTACAGGATTGTAAAAGTGACCGAAAATGTGTTTACTGTGGTAAAACGAAAAAACATCACCGTAGTTTATGTCTGAAAAGATTTTCGAACAATGAAGTAGTGAATGTAGTCGCAGAATCCACTGAAGTTCCGAGTACAGAGTCGAACCTTCTTTCCTCCGGAGATATTGTCTTGATGCAGACCGCGCAAACTGTTCTTAGTAATGTTTCAAATACGCGTGATGAAAGACCTGTATACTGTTAGACTGCGGAAGTCAAAGAGCTTATATCACCGAAACCTTAGCGAAGCGACTTATGTTAAAAACCGAAACCGTCGAAGAAATTTCTCTGGTAACCTTCGGGTCAGAAAAATCTAAAATTGTCAAAACTGCAAAAGTCGCGCTAGAGATAAAACTCGCAGACGGAACTTTTATGAAGATACATGCGAACGTAGTACCAAGGATCACATGAAGTATTTGTCGAAAACCGATTTCAATCAAACAGTCACAGAATTGGGAATACTTATGGAGTAACTTTAAACTCGCAGATACGCTTCCTACCGAACAAGAGACGTCAACAATTGAACTGCTAATAGGGAATGATTATTATCTTGATGTGATCTTACCGGAAAAGTTCGAGATACAACCTGGATTATATTTACTCGGCTCGAAACTTGGTTGGCTCATTACAGGACGCACCGCTGAACAAACCGAACGTCGCGACAAATACAGAATGTTGATTATGAACTGTGAAATTCAAACACAACCTTTGCCTGAATCGTAGTGTATTACCTCCGTTGATCAATCGTTACCTGTTAACCCAACGATAGAAGATTTCTGGAATCTCGAAACAATCGGAATCCGTGAATGTGATGAAGTACTTTCCGATGATGCTAAAGCTCTGAATGACTTTAACAACTCCGTGAAATTCGAAAACGGTCGGTATAGTGTTGCATGGCCTTGGAAAAACGAACAATGTCAGTTACCGGATAACAAAGATGTGTCATATGGACGTTTCCGCTCTCTGTTATACCGATTAAAGAACAAACCGGAACTCTTTCAGAAGTACTGCGATACAATTGATGATCAGTTAAAACTCGGAGTTATCGAGAAGGTTGAACCACGTGACGATAACGACATGACTATCATGCACTACATTCCGCATCATCCGGTCGTGGATCAGACGAAACCAACGAAGGTTCGAATCGTGTATGATGCGTCAGCGAAGTCTAAATGCGAAAGTCCTAGTTTAAACGAGTGCATGTATAGGGGACCCGTCTTATTGAAAGATCTTTGTGGTTTGTTGATGCGATTCCGGATGTACCAATTGGCCGTCATAGCCGATATAGAAAAGGCTTTCCTGCAGCTTGGTTTAAGAACAGGTGATCGTGATGCAACACGGTTCTATTGGATTAAAGACAGGACTTTACCGTTATTTGATATCAACAATGTGCAAACTTACCGATTCTGTCGTGTACCGTTTGGCGTAGTGGCAAGTCCGTTTCTATTAGCTGCGACCGTTGACCTACATTTACAGAAATATGTTACCGCGACCGCAAGAAAGGTGAAAGACAATATATATGTGGACAATGTTATCACCGGTGCTGATTCGCTAGACGAGATAAACATTTATACAGCGAATCGAAGAGAATGTTTACCGACGCATCTATGAACTTGAGAGATTGGTGCTCAAATTCAGCTGAATTCATGAAGGAAATTCCGGAAACACCGATAGAGATAAGCGTGAAACCGTAAAAGTGCTCGGGATGCAATGGAGCGTGCCAAGCGATAAAATGACGATTTCATCACCGAAGTTCCCCGCCAATGACATGCGACCGACAAAGCGAGAAGTCTTACAGTCAATTGCTTCTGTGTTCGATCCATTAGGTTTGTGCGCCCCAGTGACGCTTTTAGGTAAATTTTTCTTGCAAAACTTGTGGAATAAACAACTTGAATGGGATGAAAAAATCAGTGAAGATGATAATTACATTTGGACCGAGTTAGCAAATAACTTGAAACAACTTCACACCGTTTCGATTGACCGTTGTGTTGGAATTAGCGAAACACATGAATTTCAGTTACGTTGCTTCAGTGATGCCTCAACGAAGGCTTACGCGTGTGCAATTTACTTGCGACAAGTGAACAATGACACATGCAGGACAGATTTGATATTCTCAAAAACTAGAATTGCTCCGGTAAAGAAACTTAGTATTCCGAGACTTGAACTCTTAGCCGTAGTGATAGGCTTGCGGCGCCTAGCGTTTGTTAAGCAACAGTTAAAAGTTACCGTCAAAAACACGATTCTATGGACTGACTCGCAATGTGTGATACACTGGATTGCCTCCGATAAGAAAGTAGACACGATTGCGAGAAATTAGACGAAATAGAGACATCGATATCCGTTATGTTTCCTCACAGGACAACCCCGCAGACATAGCTAGTCGTGGAATTCATGTAACTGGATTAAAATCTTATCTGTTATGGTGGAATGGACCATCTTGGTTAATGTCGTCAGAGGAAGAATGGCCAAAGTGGTCATATGATACTCATCTTAAAGAGCAACAATCCGTTGAGTGTTTTGCTGGGGAGCCTCCTAAAGGAAGTTTTAGTGTTCAAATAGAAAATCTAATCACACCATTCGGAATAGATTATGAGAAATATTCGAGTTTGATGAAACTGTTGAGAGTAACCGCGTGGATAATGCGTTTTATTCGAAAACTTAAAAAGGAAAGTTTGTCAGGCCCGTTAACCGCGAAGGAGATAGATCAAGCTAGATACCGTTGGATTTCCTACATGCAAAAAACAATTTCTCGAATGAGATCGAACTGTTGAAAAAGTACAAAACGAACAACTTGATACGTCAGTTGGGACTCACCGTGGACAATAATTCCGGATTAATCAGGTGTACCGGCAGATTGGAATATGCGGAAATTACCGAGGATGCGAAACGTCCGATTCTGATTCCAAAGAAAGACGAATTTACAAATCTGATTATAAACTCATTTCATTGCAAGTTGTTTCATGTAGGAGTTGCACAAACATTATCACAGATACGTCAGTGTTACTGGATCCCAAGTGGTAGATCTGTAGTCCGCAATGTGTTACAAAACTGCAAGAGTTGTATTAGATGGGAAGGTGGTCCGTAGCAGATGCCGTTGTTCCCACCTCTGCCCGGAAAGCGAGTGTCCGAGTCCGTACCGTACACGTATACTGGAATAGATTACTTTTGACCATTGTATGTCAAGACTGACAATGAACCTCGAAAAGTGTGGGTAAGTCTGTTTACCTGTCTCGTCGTTCGAGCAATTCTTCTGGAGTTGATGCTAGATATGTCGACCGAACAATTCTTACTGGGATTCAGACGGTTTATTGCACGTTGTGGTACTCCGAAGCAGATAATTTCAGATAACGCGATGCAATTCAAGGCTGCTAGTGTTGTTGTCGAACAGGAATGGACTAATGTGATTTCAGATAAAGATACGCTTAACTATGTTTCGAACAAAGGAATTGAGTGGAAGTTCATTGTGGAGCTCGCTCCCTGGATGGGCGGGTATTACGAGCGCCTAGTGGGATTGGTGAAAAGATCACTTCGTAAGACAATGGGAAGATCACTCTTACCGTAGAACAGTTGCGAACACTTCTGATAGAGATTGAAGCTGTTGTGAATAGTCGACCGTTGGTATATATCGGAGATGACATTTCCTCACAAACTGTATTAACACCTTCGTGTTTCCTGACTCCGAACAAAACAACAGGAGTAAAGGATTACTCAGATCCAGATTTTAGACCGCAGATGAGCTCAAAGGATAATCTCTTACAAATTTGGAAAAAGGGACAGAAACATCTTAATAGATTCTGGCAAATATGGAAATGTGACTATTTGCTAAGCCTTCGTGAGAGGACTTCTACCCAATTAAAACAGAATCCGAAACGCTCAACTTGTGGCCCAAGGATTGGTGAGAGAGTACTGATAAAAGATGATCTTCCGAGGGGAAATTGGAAATTAGGAAAAATTGTTGAACTGTACTCTAGTTTCGATGGACAAACAAGATCAGCAAAGGTTTTGTTACCAACAAAGAGATGTCTTAATAGAACCTTTGAATTTTCTTTATCCGTTAGAGTGTGAAGAACTCAATAATGATGTAGATTCCTTCGAAACTGCGAAAGGTGACCATGAGATGAAACCGACTCGACGTGCAGCTGCTCGGGCAACAGAAAAGATTAAACAGTGGACTTCTGAACATTGATTAATTCTTTGTGATGTGTGACAGTTTAATTTGTTTGAATTAATATGAGACTTTAAGGGACTTTTTCTCTTTTGTTGGGAGTGTCGCGAAGTACGCTAGATTATTTTATTTTTGTGTTAATTTTTCTAACTGTTAATGATAATTTCTCATAATTTATGGTAATTTCAAACTTTAACAACTTTTGGGACATTTAAACGTTGGGGCAACTTGGATAATTTTCTTTAATATTTGTAACGCGTTTCACTCCCAGTTGACAAATTTTACTCCGTCATAAAAACATTGACGGTGCATGATTACTCAATGTGGAAGTGAAAAATAACCGAAATAAATTTGTAAATATATTGTTTTGCTGTTCTCCGCCACAGCCATCCCCAGTGCGACCTAGTCCTTACAGCCATCCCCAGTGCGACCTAGTCTATCTTACAGCCACCCCCAGTGCGACCTAGTCTTACAGCCATCTCCAGTGCGACCTAGTCTATCTTACAGCCACCCCCAGTGCGACCTAGTCTATCTTACAGCCACCCCCAGTGCGACCTACTCTATCTTACAGCCACCCCCAGTGCGACCTAGTCTATCTTACAGCCATCCCCAGTGCGACCTAGTCTATCTAACAGCCACCCCAGTGCGACCTAGTCTATCAAACAGCCACCCCCAGTGCGACCTAGTCTATCTTACAGCCACCCCCAGTGCGACCTAGTCCTTACAGCCACCCCCAGTGCGACCTAGTCCTTACAGCCACCCCCAGTGCGACCTAGTCCTTACAGCCATCCCCAGTGCGACCTAGTCTATCTTACAGCCATCCCCAGTGCGACCTAGTCTATCTAACAGCCACCCCAGTGCGACCTAGTCTATCTAACAGCCACCCCCAGTGTGACCTAGTCTATCTTACATCCATCCCCAGTGCGACCTAGTCTATCTAACAGCCACCCCAGTGCGACCTAGTCTATCTTACAGCCACCCCCAGTGCGACCTAGTCCTTACAGCCACCCCCAGTGCAACCTAGTCCTTACAGCCACCCCCAGTGCGACCTAGTCTATTTAACAGCCATCCCCAGTGCGACCTAGTCTATCTAACAGCCACCCCCAGTGCGACCTAGTCTATCTAACAGCCACCCCCAGGGCGACCTAGTCTATCTGACAGCCACCCCAGTTCGACCTAGTCTATCTTACAGCCACCCCCAGTGCGACCTAGTCCTTACAGCCGTCCCCAGTGCGACCTAGTCTATTTAACAGCCATCCCCAGTGCGACCTAGTCTATCTAACAGCCACCCCCAGTGCGACCTAGTCTATTTAACAGCCACCCCCAGTGCGACCTAGTCTATCTAACAGCCACCCCCAGTGCGTCCTAGTCCTTACAGCCATCCCCAGTGCGACCTAGTCCTTACAGCCATCCCCAGTGCGACCTAGTCCTTACAGCCACCCCCTGTGCGACCTAGTCTATTTAACAGCCACCCCCAGTGCGACCTAGTCTATCTAACAGCCATCCCCAGTGCGACCTAGTCCTTGCAGCCACCCGTGTGACCTAGTCTATCTTACAGCCATCCCCAGTGCGACCTAGTCCTTACAGCCATCCCCAGTGTGACCTAGTCTATCTTACAGCCATCCCCAGTGCGACCTAGTCCTTACAGCCACCCCCAGTGCGACCTAGTCTATCTAACAGCCATCCCCAGTGCGACCTAGTCTATCTAACAGCCACCCCCAGTGCGACCTAGTCTATCTTACAGCCATCCCCAGTGCGACCTAGTCCTTACATCCATCCCCAGTGCGACCTAGTCTATCTAACAGCCACCCCCAGTGCGACCTAGTCTATCTTACAGCCACCCCCAGTGCGACCTAGTCTATCTAACAGCCATCCCCAGTGCGACCTAGTCCTTACAGCCATCCCCAGTGCGACCTAGTCTATCTAACAGCCATCCCCAGTGCGACCTAGTCTATCTTACAGCCACCCCAAGTGCGACCTAGTCCTTACAGCCATCCCCAGTGCGACCTAGTCTATCTTTTCTATTGATGCTATACATCTTTGGGGAAATATTTCTGCATTTGAGATGTAAGGTTTAAGCCATGCCTCTGTACCTACTATAATGTTTTACCTGATCTATTACTTGGTGTAGATCTGCAACCTTAGATTTAATTGATTGACAATTGATGTTTACTATGATATGCTTTATAGATGATTTTGGTTTAATATGCTTTTTTATGATTTACAACTTTAGATGGATTACGTGACGAGGTAGCTTGAGGTGGATCAATAATTTCTGAGCATTTTGATGTGTCTATGTGTCTGAGCATATTATAAATTATTTTTCTGAATTTACAATTCTGTAATCTCTGCTTCCTAATTACCTAAAGAATGTTTCTTTGTTCATTGATTAAACCTAAACCGAAAACCAATTATTTGGTACTTATCAAATAAACCAAACCCAGTTTTGAAAACTTCATTTAAACCAATTTAAAACCTGAAACCTAAACCTAAACTAGTTTTGCTATAAGGAATTCGCCTTTTGTTTCAACCGGTGACAGCCAATGCTAATGAACACAAATGGGTTCAATCGTTGACAGCTAATGCTACTGAACACACTTTGGGTTCAATCGTTGACAGCTAATGCTACTGAACACATTTTGGGTTCAATCGTTGGCAGCTAATGCCACTAAACACATTTGGATTCAACCGTTGACAGCCAATACTACTGAACACATTTTGGGTTCAATCGTTAACAGGTAATGCTACTGAACACATTTTGGGTTCAATCGTTGACAGCTAATGCCACTAAACACATTTGGATTCAACCGTTGACAGCCAATACTACTGAACACATTTTGGGTTCAATCGTTAACAGGTAATGCTACTGAACACATTTTGGGTTCAATCGTTGACAGCTAATGCAACTGAACACATTTAGGTTCAACCGTTGACAGCTAATGCTACTGAACACATTTGGGTTCAAACGTTGACAGCTAATGCTAATGAACGCATTTGGGTTCAACTGTTTTCATCAAATGCTATTGAACACATTTGGTTTCAACCGTTGACAGCTAATGAACACATTTGGTTCAACCGTTGACAGCTAATGAACACATTTGGGTTAAACCGTTGACAGCTAATGAACACATTTGGGTTCAACCGTTGACAGCTAATGCTAATGAACACATTTGGTTTCAACCGTTGACAGCAAATGAACACATTTGGTTTCAACCGTTGACAGCTAATGAACACACTTGGTTCAACCGTTGAAAGCTAATGCTAATGAACACATTTTGGGTTCAACCGTTGACAGCTAATGCTAATGAACACATTTGGGTTCAATCGTTGACAGATAATGCTACTGAACACATTTGGGTTCAACCGTTGACAGCTAATTCTACTGAACACATTTTGGGTTCAATCGTTGACAGCGAATTCTACTGAACACATTTTGGGTTCAACCGTTGACAGCTAATGCTAATGAACACATTTTGGTTCAACCGTTGACAGCTAATGCTAATGAACACATTTGGGTTCAACCGTTGACAGCTAATTCTACTGAACACATTTTGGGTTCAACCGTTGACAGCTAATGCTAATGAACACATTTGGGTTCAACCGTTGACAGCTAATTCTACTGAACACATTTTGGGTTCAACCGTTGACAGCTAATGCTACTGAACACATTTGGGTTCAACCGTTGACAGCTAATTCTACTGAACACATTTGGGTTCAACCGTTGACAGCTAATTCTACTGAACACATTTTGGGTTCAACCGTTGACAGCTAATTCTACTGAGCATATTTGGGTTCAACCGTTGACAGCTAATTCTACTGAACACATTTTGGGTTCAATCGTTGACAGCTAATGCTACTGAACACATTTAGGTTCAACCGTTGACAGCTAATGCTACTGAACACATTTGGGTTCAAACGTTGACAGCTAATGCTAATGAACGCATTTGGGTTCAACTGTTTTCATCAAATGCTATTGAACACATTTGGTTTCAACCGTTGACAGCTAATGAACACATTTGGTTCAACCGTTGACAGCTAATGAACACATTTGGGTTAAACCGTTGACAGCTAATGAACACATTTGGGTTCAACCGTTGACAGCTAATGCTAATGAACACATTTGGTTTCAACCGTTGACAGCAAATGAACACATTTGGTTTCAACCGTTGACAGCTAATGAACACATTTGGTTCAACCGTTGAAAGCTAATGCTAATGAACACATTTTGGGTTCAACCGTTGACAGCTAATGCTAATGAACACATTTGGGTTCAATCGTTGACAGATAATGCTACTGAACACATTTGGGTTCAACCGTTGACAGCTAATTCTACTGAACACATTTTGGGTTCAATCGTTGACAGCGAATTCTACTGAACACATTTTGGGTTCAACCGTTGACAGCTAATGCTAATGAACACATTTTGGTTCAACCGTTGACAGCTAATGCTAATGAACACATTTGGGTTCAACCGTTGACAGCTAATTCTACTGAACACATTTTGGGTTCAACCGTTGACAGCTAATGCTAATGAACACATTTGGGTTCAACCGTTGACAGCTAATTCTACTGAACACATTTTGGGTTCAACCGTTGACAGCTAATGCTACTGAACACATTTGGGTTCAACCGTTGACAGCTAATTCTACTGAACACATTTGGGTTCAACCGTTGACAGCTAATTCTACTGAACACATTTTGGGTTCAACCGTTGACAGCTAATTCTACTGAGCATATTTGGGTTCAACCGTTGACAGCTAATTCTACTGAACACATTTGGGTTCAACCGTTGACAGCTAATGCTAATGAACACATTTGGGTTCAACCGTTGACAGCTAATTCTACTGAACACATTTTGGGTTCAACCGTTGACAGCTAATGCTACTGAACACATTTGGGTTCAACCGTTGACAGCTAATGCTACTGAACACATTTGGTTCAACCGTTGACAGCTAATGCTAATGAACACATTTGGATTCAACCGTTGACAGCTAATTCTACTGAACACATTTTGGGTTCAACCGTTGACAGCTAATTCTACTGAACACATTTTGGGTTCAACCGTTGACAGCTTATGCTACTGAACACATTTGGGTTCAACCGTTGACAGGTAATGCTACTGAACACATTTTGCGTTCAACCGTTGACAGCCAATGCTAATGAACACATTTGGGTTCAACCGTTGACAGCTAATTCTACTGAACACATTTTGGGTTCAACCGTTGACAGGTAATGCTACTGAACACATTTTGGGTTCAACCGTTGACAGCTAATGCTACTGAACACATTTTGGGTTCAACCGTTGACAGCTAATGCTACTGAACACATTTGGGTTCAACCGTTGACAGCTAATTCTACTAAACACATTTGGGTTCAATCGTTGACAGCTAATTCTACTGAACACATTTTGGGTTCAACCGTTGACAGCTAATGCTGCTGAACACATTTGGGTTCAACCGTTGACAGCCAATGCTTATGAACACATTTTGGGTTCAACCGTTGACAGCTAATGCTACTGAACACATTTTGGGTTCAACCGTTGACAGCTAATTCTACTGAACACATTTTGGGTTCAACCGTTGACAGCTAATTCTACTGAACACATTTTGGGTTCAACCGTTGACAGCTAATGCTAATGAACACATTTGGTTTCAACCGTTGACAGCTAATGAACACATTTGGGTTCAACCGTTGACAGCTAATGCTAATGAACACATTTGGTTTCAACCGTTGACAGCTAATGAACACATTTGGTTTCAACCGTTGACAGCTAATGAACACATTTGGTTCAACCGTTGAAAGCTAATGCTAATGAACACATTTTGGGTTCAACCGTTGACAGCTAATGCTAATGAACACATTTTGGGTTCAACCGTTGACAGCTAATGCTACTGAACACATTTGGGTTCAACCGTTGACAGCTAATGCTACTGAACACATTTTGGGTTCAACCGTTGACAGCTAATTCTACTGAACACATTTTGGGTTCAACCGTTGACAGCTAATTCTACTGAACACATTTTGGGTTCAACCGTTGACAGCTAATGCTAATGAACACATTTGGTTTCAACCGTTGACAGCTAATGAACACATTTGGGTTCAACCGTTGACAGCTAATGCTAATGAACACATTTGGTTTCAACCGTTGACAGCTAATGAACACATTTGGGTTCAACCGTTGACAGCTAATGCTAATGAACACATTTTGGGTTCAACCGTTGACAGCTAATGCTAATGAACACATTTGGGTTCAACCGTTGACAGCTAATTCTACTGAACACATTTGGTTTCAACCGTTGACAGCTAATGAACACATTTGGTTTCAACCGTTGACAGCTAATGAACACATTTGGTTCAACCGTTGAAAGCTAATGCTAATGAACACATTTTGGGTTCAACCGTTGACAGCTAATGCTAATGAACACATTTGGGTTCAATCGTTGACAGATAATGCTACTGAACACATTTGGGTTCAACCGTTGACAGCTAATTCTACTGAACACATTTGGGTTAAACCGTTGACAGCTAATTCTACTGAACACATTTTGGGTTCAATCGTTGACAGCGAATTCTACTGAACACATTTTGGGTTCAACCGTTGACAGCTAATGCTAATGAACACATTTTGGTTCAACCGTTGACAGCTAATGCTAATGAACACATTTGGGTTCAACCGTTGACAGCTAATGCTAATGAACACATTTGGGTTCAACCGTTGACAGCTAATTCTACTGAACACATTTTGGGTTCAACCGTTGACAGCTAATGCTAATGAACACATTTGGGTTCAACCGTTGACAGCTAATTCTACTGAACACATTTTGGGTTCAACCGTTGACAGCTAATGCTACTGAACACATTTGGGTTCAACCGTTGACAGCTAATTCTACTGAACACATTTGGGTTCAACCGTTGACAGCTAATTCTACTGAACACATTTTGGGTTCAACCGTTGACAGCTAATTCTACTGAGCATATTTGGGTTCAACCGTTGACAGCTAATTCTACTGAACACATTTGGGTTCAACCGTTGACAGCTAATGCTAATGAACACATTTGGGTTCAACCGTTGACAGCTAATTCTACTGAACACATTTGGGTTAAACCGTTGACAGCTAATTCTACTGAACACATTTTGGGTTCAATCGTTGACAGCGAATTCTACTGAACACATTTTGGGTTCAACCGTTGACAGCTAATGCTAATGAACACATTTTGGTTCAACCGTTGACAGCTAATGCTAATGAACACATTTGGGTTCAACCGTTGACAGCTAATGCTAATGAACACATTTGGGTTCAACCGTTGACAGCTAATTCTACTGAACACATTTTGGGTTCAACCGTTGACAGCTAATGCTAATGAACACATTTGGGTTCAACCGTTGACAGCTAATTCTACTGAACACATTTTGGGTTCAACCGTTGACAGCTAATGCTACTGAACACATTTGGGTTCAACCGTTGACAGCTAATTCTACTGAACACATTTGGGTTCAACCGTTGACAGCTAATTCTACTGAACACATTTTGGGTTCAACCGTTGACAGCTAATTCTACTGAGCATATTTGGGTTCAACCGTTGACAGCTAATTCTACTGAACACATTTGGGTTCAACCGTTGACAGCTAATGCTAATGAACACATTTGGGTTCAACCGTTGACAGCTAATTCTACTGAACACATTTTGGGTTCAACCGTTGACAGCTAATGCTACTGAACACATTTGGGTTCAACCGTTGACAGCTAATGCTACTGAACACATTTGGTTCAACCGTTGACAGCTAATGCTAATGAACACATTTGGATTCAACCGTTGACAGCTAATTCTACTGAACACATTTTGGGTTCAACCGTTGACAGCTAATTCTACTGAACACATTTTGGGTTCAACCGTTGACAGCTTATGCTACTGAACACATTTGGGTTCAACCGTTGACAGGTAATGCTACTGAACACATTTTGCGTTCAACCGTTGACAGTCAATGCTAATGAACACATTTGGGTTCAACCGTTGACAGCTAATTCTACTGAACTAATTTTGGGTTCAACCGTTGACAGGTAATGCTACTGAACACATTTTGGGTTCAACCGTTGACAGCTAATGCTACTGAACACATTTTGGGTTCAACCGTTGACAGCTAATGCTACTGAACACATTTGGGTTCAACCGTTGACAGCTAATTCTACTAAACACATTTGGGTTCAATCGTTGACAGCTAATTCTACTGAACACATTTTGGGTTCAACCGTTGACAGCTAATGCTGCTGAACACATTTGGGTTCAACCGTTGACAGCCAATGCTTATGAACACATTTTGGGTTCAACCGTTGACAGCTAATGCTACTGAACACATTTTGGGTTCAACCGTTGACAGCTAATTCTACTGAACACATTTTGGGTTCAACCGTTGACAGCTAATTCTACTGAACACATTTTGGGTTCAACCGTTGACAGCTAATGCTTATGAACACATTTGAGTTCAACCGTTGACAGCTAATGCTACTGAACACATTTGGGTTCAACCGTTGACAGCTAATTCTACTGAACACATTTTGGGTTTAACCGTTGACAGCTAATTCTACTGAACACATTTGGGTTCAACCGTTAACAGGTAATTCTACTGAACACATTTGGGTTCAACCGTTGACAGCTAATGCTACTGAACACATTTAGTTCAACCGTTGACAGCTAATTCTACTGAACACATTTTGGGTTCAACCGTTGACAGCTAATGCTAATGAACACATTTGGGTTCAACCGTTGACAGCTAATTCTACTGAACACATTTTGGGTTCAACCGTTGACAGCTAATGCTAATGAACACATTTGGGTTCAACCGTTGACAGCTAATTCTACTGAACACATTTTGGGTTCAACCGTTGACAGCTAATGCTACTGAACACATTTGGGTTCAACCGTTGACAGCTAATGCTAATGAACACATTTGGGTTCAACCGTTGACAGCTAATTCTACTGAACACATTTTGGGTTCAACCGTCGACAGCTAATGCTACCGAACACATTTTGGGTTCAACCGTTGACAGCCAATGCTAATGAACACATTTTGGGTTTAACCGTTGAAAGCTAATGAACACATTTTGGGTTCAATCGTTGACAGGTAATGCTACTGAACACATTTTGGGTTCAACCGTTGACAGCTAATGCTACTGAACACATTTTGGGTTCAACCGTTGAAAGCTACTGAACACATTTTGGGTTCAATCGTTGACAGGTAATGCTACTGAACACATTTGGGTTCAACCGTTGACAGCTAATTCTACTGAACACATTTGGGTTCAAACGTTGACATCTAATGCTACTGAACACATTTTGTTTCAATTAGTTAAATAAAAATAGATTAAACAATCGTATTTTTTTCATTTTTGCTGAAATCCTTTTGGTCAAATTGGTTTTTTAGGTCAAAATTCAATATCTTTTTTGAAGGATAAAGCGAAGTAAACAAACAACTACATGTATTCGATTTATTTAAGTTCACGTACCCCAAATGGACCAATCATAAGACTTTTAAAATATATAAACATAAAAATGCCATGAGTTAATGTTCCACTAAATTCAGAACGCAGCGTTGGATTTAAGATTTTGAAAATAGAAGAATTAAAGACTAAAATTGTGTATCGTGTTGAAACAGAAACAGAAGCAAGTTACATTTATCTTTTAATCAGCGGACAGGCGCAGTCATCCATAACAAAAAATTCAAGCGTGTGTAGGTGACGACATTTCCCATTTCGTCCTCGTCCGCCATGGGAAGAGATATCATAGCAAAAACAAATTCTGTACAAACCAACATAATCCAGAATATTAAAGATCTTATACCAAAATGACAACACCTTGTTGAATAACAAACTTAAGTTTTACGTTTCTTAGTCTCAGATGCAAAATTGAGTTTTACCTCAAATACTATTGAACAACAAAATCTCTAACTTCCAAAAGCAGAGATGCCAGCTGAAACTCGACAAAGAATTTTATTTTGAAAATTTGAGGACGATTCTGCATTTGCAGTATAATGAAACAAGGATGATATGAACTTGATTATATAATTATTGCGTGGGAATAAATAATCTATAAGTAATTCTAAACAGCTTAACATTTTATCTTTAATGATTTTATCTTCGTCGTCTGTCTTGTCTGAGTGTACTTCAAACATCAAGCAATCACAGTTTGTATTTAATCTTATTTGCATCCTGATTTCTTGGAGAAACTTTAGTTTAAAAAAGACTAAATTTGTGAAATATTTAATGGTCATCACGTGGAGGGTCGACTTCTCAGTGCTCCAAATAAGTATCTGATTTGTTTTCTCTATCATTTTTCTTTGTTTTTCCATACTTACGTATGACTGTTTTATCCTCATGTTTTTCGCGAACGCCTCAAATATCTGCTTGCCATTTCACTACAAAGACAAATCTAATTGATTGATAATCAATGAATCTTTTGCTGTTTTTTTTAATTTGACTAAACGTTTTCAATGCAAGCGCTCATTAAATAATAAGACAGACGACACATAAACGTGACACAATATTAAGAAACAAAATAAGAAGGGTTCTTGTCGATATATTTTATATTTTACATTTACATGTACAATATTTCTGTTGTATGATTTAATTAATGGGATTAAAAATAAACAAACATTTCACAGTGACATATAACTTCAAAAGGTTGGAGGCGGCCATTTGAGCAAAAATTACAACAATTTGACGTTAATACATACATTGAGATCAGCATTGCAATATGAAGACAATTTGTACAACACTTTGAAAAAGTTCAAGATGACACAGAGATGAAAAAGTTCAAGACGACACAGAGATGAGAAAGGTGCATTTTTCAGAAAAGACAAAAACATAAAGAATATAAGTGGGTGATATTTTTATTGTATTTAGCTTTATTTATTTGTTCAAATTTCTAAACTTTGTAATTCGCCCTAGTGGCTGCAAAAACAAAATTTATTTTCAAACAGTACTTAACACTTTTTTATTGTAAAATCATGGAAAAAGTGACAAGTATTCATAACATTAGGAAGTAAATTTTTATTACATCAGATTTGTTTAGAATCTTTCTGCATTTTAGATTGCTGATTTGATCTAATATCTAATATATAAGATTTTTAAAGATTACGGAGTGCTACGTAATCAGAGCTTGACATGTGGCGTACAATAGAGTTTCCAAATGTCTCTATGACATCACATACACGGGCGAGTTCACACTATTTTAAATTTACATCTGTCTTAGTTCTTGCTATCTTTCAACTGATGCCATTACTGCAGTCAGTCTCAGTCTAAAAATGATTTGAATATAAGTCACGTGAAAAAGAACAGAGTCAGTAGTGTGTTCAATTTTCAGCGCAAAGCAATTCTTTTCCTTTTTATCGTGTAATGCTACACCATAAAAAGGAAAAGAATTATATAAAAAATCACGTAATAACTTATTTTCTTTTCCCCTTTAAAATTTTTATTGTGGGTTCGAAAACTAACCTGGAAACAAATATATCTGATATCTTGAAATTTTTATGAATTATTTCGGAAGTAAAAAAAAATATTGTTTGCACCAACTATAAACGCTTTGCTTTTCCTTAATTTTTGTGTTTCCATTTTTAACATTAATGACAGCTTATAATTGTTAATATTTATTTGTGTAATTGTTGACAAATTTAACTAACACGCAACACGTGTTGTGCGGATTGATCATTCCTATAATAGATGTAGATGTGTAACCTTGTCTTCAACAGCATTATTAGTCTCGATCACCCAGACGCATATATAATAGCGTCTGGGATCACCTTGTTGTAATTTCGCTACCAATAGGTGGAGACAAACAATGATTCTATTTTTAGGGCCCTATTTTTAAACCAGGAAAACCATGCAAACATGTCTATGACGTCACTGTAAGATTCACTCTTGATTGTGCATAACAATAATATTTGTTTAATTAATTGATAAAGTAATATTTTATAAAAATATACAAATGTTAACTTTGGTACAATTTTTTATACACTTCTTGATATGAACGGAAGTAATTTTTTAGACAATAAAAATATCATCCAATCAAAAATTACGCCCAGTTTTGGGCGTAATGATAACGAGTTCAATATAGAGTTGAATCCAGACGCACAAATGTAATTAAGCGTCTGGATGATCGAGACTACAGCATTATATACCCTGATATAACACGGGGAAGTTTATATTGGTTACACAAAGTTTACCTATGATTTCCGGTAATGTACTCTGAATTGGGCTCCGCTAAAGTTCAACAATAAAAAAACAACGAAAAAAAACCACTCTGCTCGAACGCGATGACAGAAGTGAAATAGGTTGTATCTACAAAGTAAGCTTTGGGAGATTTCTAACTTATCCGTATATAATTTAATATTCTTTGTAAGCTAAAATCTGATTGGTCAGTTCAAATCGAACAACCCGTATTATAAGACCAATATGACCTGTTCTTACGCAGTTAAAATTCAAATAGTTCCATGACGTAATCGACGTTTTTACCATAAAATTGTTAAGATTTATACTTAAAATTAAATTATCAGGAATATTTCAAATTTCTGAAGAGGTTATACGTGGCTTGTGACTGTTTACGCCATTCATAAATGAGGCGTAAACATACCCAAGCCATATTATATCGTATAACCTGTTGAGAAATTTGAACTATTCCGTAACTAAATACGTGTAGTAAGTATTTGAAGGTTGTCTCTGTTGGTTCTATATTGTGAAGTGAAGTTTTTACTTATTTTGTTCTTGTTGACGTTGAAGTTTCTGAATGTCTGTGTTTTGCAATATTAAAATCCCTTTACCCCACCACACAATATGGCTGTTTAAAGCCAGTTGTGTATGACATGTATTTGGCCTTTGTTTGGATTATTTTTTATTGGTGATTGTTTGTTTCGTAACCGTAAATAATTTAGTTCTGAGGTTTAAATATTTCCTCTTTATATATGTATAGATAAATCTGATAAACAAATCTTATTCGCGTAAAAACTTTTTAATCCCTGTGGTAACATTAGTTATTCCATAATTTCTCATTCAACCTAAAGTAAGTCTCATCTAAATCGTTTTCTCTTACAAATGTACGAATTAGCATATTACAGATGATAACATCAAAATCCGTCTTTAATTTGTGACCGAATTTGAATCTTACACAGTGTAGACTACGTATCAACAGATGTTATATACTGGTATATGCGTGGCGCGGCGTTGATTGTTTTATGCTATATACTGGTATCTGTGTGTCGCGGCGTTTACTTGTTTAATGCTGTATTATTGTATCTGCATGGTGTGGCGTTGACTTATTTAATGCTATGTACTGATATCTGTGTGTCGGGGCATGACTTGTTTAATGCTATATACTGGTATCTGTGTGGCGCGGCGTTTACTTGTTTAATGCTATATACTTGTATCTGTGTGGCGCATAGTTTAAATGTTTAATGCTGTATTCTTGTATCTGCATGGTGAGGCGTTGACTTATTTATTGCTATATACTGATATATGTGTGTCGGGGCATGATTTGTTTAATGCTATATACTGGTATCTGTGTGGCGCGGCGTTTACTTGTTTAATGCTGTATTAATGCTTGTATCTGCATGGTGAGGCGTTGACTTATTTAATGCTATATACTGATATCTATGTGTCGGGGCATGACTTATTTAATGCTATATACTGATATCTGTGTGTCGGGGCATGACTTGTTTAATGCTATATACTTGTATCTGTGTGGCGCGGAGTTTAAATGTTTAATGCTGTATTCTTGTATCTGCATGGTGAGGCGTTGACTTATTTATTGCTATATACTGATATCTGTGTGTCGGGGCATGACTTATTTAATGCTATATACTGGTATCTGTATGGCGCGGGGTTTACTTGTTTAATGCTGTATTATTGTATCTGCATGTTGAGGCGTTGACTTATTTAATGCTATGTACTGATATCTGTGTGTCGGGGCATGACTTGTTTAATGCTATATACTGGTATCTGTGTGGCGCACGTTCACTTGTTTAATGCTGTATTATTGTATCTGCATGGTGAGGCGTTGACTTATTTATTGCTATATACTGATATCTGTGTGTCGGGGCATGATTTGTTTAATGCTATATGCTGGTATCTGTGTGTCGCGGGGTTTACTTGTTTAATGCTGTATTATTGTATCTGCATGGTGAGGCGTTGACTTATTTATTGCTATATACTGATATATGTGTGTCGGGGCATGATTTGTTTAATGCTATATACTGGTATCTGTGTGGCGCGGCGTTTACTTGTTTAATGCTGTATTCTTGTATCTGCATGGTGAGGCGTTGACTTATTTAATGCTATATACTGATATCTATGTGTGGCGCGGCGTTTATTTGTTTAATGCTATATACTGGTATCTGTGTGGCGCGGCGTTTACTTGTTTAATGCTGCATTCTTGTATCTGCATGGCGAGGCGTTGACTTATTTAATGTTATATACTGGTATCTGTGTGGCGCGGCGTTTACTTGTTTAATGCTATATACTTGCTTCTGTGTGGCGCGGAGTTTAAATGTTTAATGCTATATACTGGTATCTGTGTGGCGCGGCGTTTACTTGTTTAATACTATATACTGGTATCTGTGTGGCGCGGCGTTTACTTGTTTAATGCTGTATTCTTGTATCTGCATTGTGAGGCGCTGACTTATTTAATGCTATATACTGGTATCTGTGTGTCGGGGCATGACTTGTTTAATGCTATATACTGGTATCTGTGTGTCGGGGCATGACTTGTTTAATGCTATATACTGGTATATGTGTGGCGCGAGGTTTACTTGTTTAATGCTGTATTCTTGTATCTGTATGGTGAGTCGTTGACTTATTTAATGCTATATACTGGTATCTGTGTGTCGAGGCATGACTTGTTTAATGCTATATACTGGTATCTGTGTTGCGCGGCGTTTACTTGTTTAATGCTAGATACTGGCGTTTACTTGTTTAATGCTGCATTCTTGTATCTGCATGGTGAGTCGTTGACTTGTTTGATTCTATATACGTGTGTCTGTGTGGCACGGCGTTGATTTGTTAAATGCTATAATACACATACGGTCTGGAGTTGAAAGTCGTATACTAGATTACCACACCAAAGCAAAAATACCGCTATCTAGAACTATTTGCGACATTGGATTTTCCATGCAATAGAAAACATAGGGACGATTTAAAAGACCGCCTATATCTGGTTAAATTAATAAAGTACAGATATTTTGCACATTGTTCCTGATTCTACAGTCTTATCTTTCGGATGTCTTAGGTTGGTTTGTTACATGCTAGATACATGTATCTGTATTGCGGTACGTTGACTTGCTATATGCTAGGTACATGTATCTGTATTGCGGTACGTTGACTTGTTATATGCTAGATACATGTATCTGTATTGCGGTACTTTGACTTGTTATATGCAAGGTGCATGTATCTGTATTGCGGTACGTTGACTTGTTATATGCTAGGTACATGTATCTGTATTGCTGGACGTTGACTTGTTATATGCTAGATACATGTATCTGTATTGCTGGACGTTGACTTGTTATATGATAGGTACATGTATCTGTATTGCTGGACGTTGACTTGTTATATGCTAGATACATGTATCTGTATTGCTGGACGTTGACTTGTTATATGCTAGGTACATGTATCTGTATTGCTGGACGTTGACTTGTTATATGCTAGGTACATGTATCTGTATTGCTGGACGTTGACTTGTTATATGATAGGTACATGTATCTGTATTGCGGGACGTTGACTTTTTATATGCTAGATACATGTATCTGTATTGCGGGACGTTGACTTGTTATATGATAGGTACATGTATCTGTATTGCGGGACGTTGACTTTTTATATGCTAGATACATGTATCTGTATTGCGGGACGTTGACTTTTTATATGCTAGATACATGTATCTGTATTGCTGGACGTTGACTTGTTATATGATAGGTACATGTATCTGTATTGCGGTACGTTGACTTGTTATATGCTAGGTGCATGTATCTGTATTGCTGGACGTTGACTTTTTATATGCTAGATACATGTATCTGTATTGCGGGACGTTGACTTTTTATATGCTAGGTACTTGTATCTATATGGCGGTACGTTTATTTGTTATATGCTAGATACTTGTAAACCAAATGGTCTTACAGACTTCAATCATTTGACCGGTCAATAAGAAGACACAGCCTCCAATCATTTGACCGGCCAATAAGAAGACACAGCCTCCAATCATTTGACCGGCCAATAAGAAGACACAGCCTCACAATCATTTGACCGGTCAATAAGAAGACACAGCCTCCAATCATTTGACCGGCCAATAAGAAGACACAGCCTCCAATCATTTGACCGGTCAATAAGAAGACACAGCCTCACAATCATTTGACCGGTCAATAAGAAGACACAGCCTCCAATCATTTGACCGGTCAATAAGAAGACACAGCCTCCAATCATTTGACCGGCCAATAAGTAGACACAGCCTACAATCATTTGACCGGCCAATAAGAAGACACAGCCTCCAATCATTTGACCGGTCAATAAGAAAACACATCCTCCAATCATTTGACCGGCCAATAAGAAGACACAGCCTCCAATCATTTGACCGGTCAATAAGAAGACACAGCCTCCAATCATTTGACCGGTCAATAAGAAGACACAGCCTACAATCATTTGACCGGTCAATAAGAAGACACAGCCTCCAATCATTTGACCGGTCAATAAGAAGACACAGCCTCCAATCATTTGACCGGTCAATAAGAAGACACAGCCTACAATCATTTGACCGGTCAATAAGAAGACACAGCCTCCAATCATTTGACCGGCCAATAAGAAGACACAGCCTCCAATCATTTGACCGGCCAATAAGAAGACACAGCCTTCAATCATTTGACCGGCCAATAAGAAGACACAGCCTCCAATCATTTGACCGGCCAATAAAAAGACACAGCCTTCAATCATTTGACCGGCCAATAAGAAGACACAGCCTCCAATCATTTGACCGGTCAATAAGAAGACACAGCCTCCAATCGTTTGACCGGCCAATAAGAAGACACAGCCTTCAATCATTTGACCGGTCAAAAAGAAGACACATTACAAAGTTTTGAACTATTGTAGACGGATGAGGTAGAAAACACTGCATTAAATTATTATTAACCGGCTACGTAGACGACACAGACTATTATCGCCGGTTACTGGCAACTAACAGCACATAGACTAGGGTGTTTTTATCTTCTAACTGTCTTTGATTTAATTGGTAAATTGCTTTGTTTTTTTGTTTTTTGTTTGTCTTTTTGGCATGTGTTTCTGTCGACATAACTCTTAATTTCAGTTAACTGATCTAAGACATGTTTTCTTAACATGTTTTAATATGTTCGTTTTTCACGAAAATTGTATTCTAATAGACTCAAATATTCGGCCGACAGTTTTAGGTTTTGTATTACAGCTATTCGTTATTTGTGTCCAATCGATGACGTCACTGTTGTGTTAAAATTATTCTGAAATCGATCTTCGTTGTGTTATATTGCAAATTGCCGCATTTTTCTTCGGATATTAACTTGGTACCGACCACTATCTGTCTGAGTGGTATACGCTAGACCATATAATTATCGCTCCTAACTTATTCATGTGAGGGTAAAAAACCATAAAAAGGATAGGTTAAAAATCCTCGAATTACATAAACGTCTTATAAAACAGCTCATTACCACCAGACCGCTCCAGCTGTGACCATCAAATGAGACATCTTCCTAATAAAAGCAGAACTGAAAATGACAGTGTTTCACGCAGATTGTGTATAACGTAATTATTACTACTGCAATGGCAAAGGCGACGTTCGTTTGTCTAATATTTCAAGCAAAGCTACCTTAGGTTTTAGTATATATTATTTGAATTTGTGTTTACAAAAACTGGACGGATATCACTGACATCGACACAGATTATTAGCACGATGGGAAATCCCCACTAATTCAAGATAAAACAAGAAAAGATATGGTTGTAACCATATCGGGGAAACTCAATTAAAGTAATTGGAGGATTAAAACAAGAAGTCATTTTGTATTGTAATATCTGATAAATGTCCTATAATAAAAATAGAAATTATGTAATAAATACTATAACCAACAATAACAGTAAAGAATAAAAAGCTTCGCCGAGCGCAGCAGGATACGACCGCAACATGTTGAACCTGTACGTTTGAGGCCCAATATGGAAAGTCAATTGCTTTTGACATATGCAGCCTTATAGTGGACTTAGTTAACATTTTTGGACATTTGAATTATTTATTTAAAGTAAAAGAAAAGATACAGGAAAATGCAATTGAGACCTGTATTTAACAAATTTAATTAAATAATTTATTTCTATATGATGCGACAACAACAAAATAACTGGAAAATTAAAAAGTGCATAAAACCAATAATAAGACAATGCTTAAGTAGAAACATTTTCATCATTTAAATTTTCGACAGGAATTACAGATTCGTAATACTTCCCTCATCAAGTCGGTGTGCAATCTTTGTCCCAAATTATTAACATTCATGACATTTGTACCGTTTGTTAAATCTGCAATCCCAATTGAGCTAAAGGACTGGTTATCGTTTGTTTTAAAAATATTCGAAATTCCTAATACATTGATTTATGTGTTATTTTTATTTTGCAAAGATGTACATGTGAAAATCTTGTTTACTGTTATTTATCATGATGATCAGCTGCAGCAGCACAGGCAGCCATGGAATATTAACGGTTTACATCACGAAAATTGTTTAATACACCATTACAAACAGTAGCAAGAAATTTATTATTGTTGGACATATTTACAATGCGTTAATTATATAATTAAATTCAGATCAGAGCAGATTTAATGTGCATTTATGATAATAGTACGAAATATTTATTTGATCAACACATTTACAATAAATGGTTATGACACATAATCACGTGCACATAATGTAATGAATACAACAATATGATCGTTCACCTAGCCAGCTTGATCGCGTAAGAATATATGAACAGAATTATATTTTAATTCAAATGCAATTAACAAAAGTATTACATTTCGAAATACAAAACATACGGTTTTTCACCTGAAAAATAATCAAAACAATATTACAGATAGAAAGTACTTACTTCGGTAATGCAAACATTGAACTATATTATCGCGCAATAGCTCAGTAAACCGTACCTGAAATTAGTTATAACCCCACGTGTGATACAATGCAATGATTTGAGTTATGATAAAATGAAAATGCATTTTCTTGATAAATGTGTATCTAGGCTAACTGGTTAGGAAAAAGTGAAGGACGACCAATAATACAACTGTTAGGTCAATGCCTCTTACAAAACACTATTCCTGTTGAACACAAATAGTAAACTATTTACTACTTTTTGTATCACAACAACTTCCTGTTAATTATATCTTTATTGCCAAATTACACCCATTAGGGTCAAAGTAATACAGTAATAATAACGTAGACAAGTTCAATATCTATGCTTTATCCAAAAGTCCTATCAGTACAAAAATGCCACGCCATATGGCAAAAATTATAATTTCTGAAAATAAAAAATGGTGATGGTGAGTTTGATGAATCTGTCCATATATGGTCCTAAACGTTTTAAATGTTTCAGTGCGATGCCTTCCTGTGGATATTATATAAACCTATAACAACTTCCTGTTGGTTACAAACCGTAAACTGCACTACTTCCTGTTGATAAGAAACAATTAAATTCCACTACTTTCCTATTATCAGAAACAATAAAGATCCAATACAGCCTGTGGATCGCAAACAATAAACCTCCACTATTTTCTGCTGATCACAAACCATAAATATGCAGTTACTCCCGTTGATCACAAACATCAAACTTCCACTACTTACTTTTGATCACAAACAGTAAACATCCGTCACATCATGCTTGATCACAAAACGTTACTTAAACTTCTTGGTTCACATTCAAAGTCTTCTGTAAAGCAAGCATTCAGTGTTATGGGATCATTTTACAAAAAAATGATGAACAGTCACATTATAACCCACACTTTGCAAAACCAATAAAGATTTACAAAGAAACTGTTTTACTTTCCCCTGGCTTGGTTCTTGAACAGTTTTGTTGAAAAAATCTACATATAAAAATTAAATATAATATATGATTTTTGATAACGGAAATAAGACCTCAAACTACATACTACAAAATCATGTCTATCTAAGTATACATTATGATACATGTACTTGTTCCCGGAACTTGATAAAGAGCTGCCAAGCTGTGCCCTCTTGTTAGAAGGTTGTCAGATTGTTACACTGATCATAGTGTTTAGAGAATGCTCGTTGTAGCTGCTAAGTTAATCCTGCCTAAATCTCCTTATATGTACACTGTAATTTCATTCTTCATGCCATTTCATCATGGATTTCAGGTGTATAAACTTTATCTCAACCTTAGTATGGCTGATATCAGACAATGATGTCATTTAAGCTGTACTACCCGGGGGATATTTTCACTCCCGGGGTATTTATAGTACATCCAGTCAACTTCAAGAATAGTAATCAAGTCAGTACTTATTTAAATATTATATTCCACATTGGGTATCAGAATGAACCAGTCTCAGAGCAGGGGTCATGGGAACAAATCTCACACAAGGATTAATTTATAATATGGCCGTTAACAGAAAGGAAAGAAGAATGAATCGTCGGTGGGTGGATGGATAAGGGAAGAAGGGAGGGATTTAAGACAAATTTCAAGGTTTTACATCTTTGATGTAAACAGTATAATCGTTTATCCGTCAGAAAGAAATATTGAATAGAATATTAAAGAAAGTTACTTTACAAGAGGGTTTTCGTGACTTTACAAGAGGGTTTTCGTGACTTTACAAGAGGGTTTATCGTGACTTTACAAGAGGGTTTTCGTGACTTTACAAGAGTGTTTTCGTGACTTTCATAATTTGTAGAATCTATATGTATTTTGTGACTGTGAAAACTACACAGATTCAAAACAGACTAAATAAATGCCTTAAAACCTTCTTACTTTTATTAACAATAAAGGAAGAAACATGTACTAGGGAATGTTTTCAGACAAGCAGCTTCATTTTAAACAGGGACCTCGTTGCTTGTGGGGTCTGTGTTTGCCATTTACAGCTACGTGCCAAATCAGTTTTATGTAGTCAAATGAAAAATGAAATATGTTTTGTGTTGTGTTTCAATGAAACACGTGGCAATGAGGTGTACTTTTCGTATAATTACAATAGTGGTTAAGCGCAAAATAGAAAACAAAGGAGACTCAAAGGATTGGTAATATTCAAAACGTGTTATGTTATAATGACAATGTTTTAAGGTTTCTAACCGAGATAATGCATTTCATCGTAAACAAGTGGAAAAATTAATGATTTAGCCTTAATAATATGTCACGTATACAAATATTTACCCCACTATTCTTTACACATAATAAATATTTAATTTTATTATTAAATTTATGCATATATATTGTTGAAAACCATTTAAGATTTTACCCAAACCATAGTACGTGTATGCACAGAAGGTTTTCTGAACATGCCATCTAACTTCTTAGTAATCAGTATAACGTTCTGAGTATAGACTAGCAATCCTTTTATTTATTACCCCTAAGTACAACATAATGTGCTACTGCTATGGCGGATCCATGGGGTGAGGTTAGGGCTGGGACCGGGTGCCTGGCCCTTATGAACAGCATCTACAAAATGCGCCCATAAACCCTTGTGATAAATAAAAATGTGTCCAGAGCGCCCATTTTATGATTAAAGCCCCCTTTAAAAATCTCGGACTAGCTACTATACTGTAATAGCATATGATATACACCTACGCGCTTCTTTACTTTTGTTATCGTCATAATGTGAGCGTAAACAATTTTAACAAATCTAAGAAGTCGTACGGACATCCAATCACTGCCGTATGTTATGTAAACAAAGAGTGACCAGTCAAACCAGTCAAATGCGACATGATAGCTCGCAACATTCAGAAGAACCTCGACGAGTAAGAATTGAGTAGCGACTTACAAGAGATTTTAGCCAGGTATAACAAGGATAGGACTACATCTCAGATAACTGAGAAAATCGATTACCTACAGCGATTCTACTACTTACATGTACGTTAGTCATGACTCTTTAACGTGATAAAGACAACTAGTCAAGAGTCTTTCCTTTAACGCGACACATAACTTAGACTAGTCACAAATCGTTCCTTTATTTGAACACATTATTCAGAAACAAGTAATGAATCCAATGACCAATTGGACACTCACTAAAAAATCTTTCCTGAACGGGAAAGATGACTAATGTTTCACTAAAGTTTTTCTACTTTCAAGGTGTAAATAGCCCTACGCGGATGTAGTATAACGTTTTAGAATTTTGATGATTACAGCTCCACAACATCTTTATCATTTGCATTTTAATATTGTTTGTGTTTATGCGCCAGTGATGAGTCTTGATTAGACGAAGCGCGCTTCTGGTGTAGTAAATTCTACTAACTTTGGTATCTTAAATGACATTTTATTAAGACAACTAATCACAAATCGTTTCTTTAACCGGACACATTATTAAGACAACTACACTAATATTTTGAGAAGCTCAAGCTTCAGTTTAATGTCTTCTTTTTGTTTACACCATACTAAATGTTATTTTTGACAAAAGTAGAGGTAAACGTCCAGCGAGATACATGAATGACAAAATTCTGGTATTGTTAAAATAGAATTATTGTCAAAATCATTATTATATTCAACAGTAAAAATTCTGACTATTATTTTGCAATGGCAACACCAACTTGAATTGTCTATCCATTTTCAAATCAAATGTATTGATACAACAATGTGATTTGTGTTGAAATGATATTTATTTTGTCATAAATATGTTATATCTTGAGTGTTGAATATCGGTTGATTATGTTATGTAATCAACCGATACAAAGAGTTGATAAATTACGTGATAATTGAAAGAATAACTAAATATCTAAAGAATACCTTTATGTTCTCCATAATTAACGATTACATACGGACTAATGTATGTCATAGGACTATTATAAGATTCATCTCGGACAAAAATACCTTCGTTTATTGGCTAAAGAATGTTTGAGAATATAGTTCTTATGCATTAGTTTCTTTGAGTTTGATTGTGTACTGGAAAGGATTCCCAGTGCTCAAACAACAGAGCACAGAGCATCTAGCGCGACCACAAAAGGTGTTTCTCTCTCGTTTGACGGTTGTTATGTTTTATTATCATTTGGAGAATGCCACGCTCCTTGCACAATAAAGACCATTGTTGATCCTTCGACCAATATTGGACCTCATACTAAAAGCCTCGGTCTTATATTGGAGTCTTATGTTGATAACAGGGCCGATATAAACAATACCATGCAATAATCAATAACAATTCATAAAATAGTTGCTTCCCAAGTCCGCCAGCCGGGGACGTGCCGTGCTGTTACTTTGCTTTGCTCAAATATTCCAACAAGATGTAATTAAAATTACCAAGTTGACAAATTCTTTACGCCAGACGCGCGTTTCGTCTACTTAAGACTCATCAGTGGCGTTTAACTCTAAATGCTTAAAGTATTTTTTCATTCGGCTGGCGGACTTGGGAAGCAACTATTTTGGGTTAAGTTGGAAATGAGAAATTTCAAGATCAATATGTTACGACTTGTTTACGTCATTTATTTATATTGACATTCAATGACTAAGGCCATTCGTTGGTCAGTCTTTGTCTAAATTTTTGACAAGAAACACCGTCATGTGTATCGTTGCATAATCTTCTAGACTTGTATATTATTTTTTGTTTGCCGTTTTCTGCCATAAATGTTTCAGCCAAGTTAGTTGGCTGTCAAAGATCAGACCCATGCTATTTACTACACAACTGGATAAGACATTGACCATAATGTTAAAAAGGGACGGGCGACCGTTTTGAGTTTTAAGTATCAGAGTATGTACCATTTATTTGGATATGTATATCTGTTTGTTAAAAGGCCAGTGATGCTATTTTTAAGTAGACCATGCTTCCATAGCATATCAAAGGCGTTTTGAAAGTCAATAAAACACCTACTGTGTTCTGTATCCTAATGAAAGATCTCCGTATATCGTTTTCTTGTCTTATACATTGTTACCATGTACTTCTATTTTTTTGTAAAGCCACTTTAGTCAGACTTATATAACCCATTTTTATAGATTTAGCAAGTTGACTAAAAGCTGAATTTAATCAGGTGTACTACGAGAAAGCAGTGTTCACATAGTTTCAATGGACTTGATTATTGAACACACATCAGTGTACTTTTAATGACTTCATATAAATTTAATCAAGTAATAATAAAACCACAATTCAAATGATATCAATCTTTTGTAATATCTTCTAAGTTTGTAAAAAAATGAGAATTCCTTTCTTAATGAATAAATCTCTAAAGACCTCTCCAAAGTTGATGCTCCTTTGTTATTATGTATATTTGTGCCGACTCTAAATAAAAATTACTTACTATATACTTTTTTCTAATTTATACAATTTTTGTTGTGCTCTAATAAGCAGCATTGACTTTAAATTGTTCACAACAATTGAGACGGTCACTCCGAGTATATTTCACCCATTGCAATAAAATGTCAGGTTATTTTTGCGGACTCGGGACGGAAGTTGGAGCATTTTAGTAATTTGTGTGTCAAAAAGTTTCGCCTGTTATTAATATTTGCGACGTAGAACACATGTCTCGCTTGTATTATCAATATAAAAAAAATGTTCGCGGCCTTGAAATAATGTTTGCGCATTTACGACCATAACTTATCAAGTGATTTAATGTATAATGCATCCCCACGGTCCAACAGTAATTTAAAATAAATCAGAAATTCACTTATCCAAAGTGGGGTTGGTATTTTCAACAACAGAAAACAATTCCTGTATAAAATCTTGGAAAAACAATGAATCGACGACATTGTAGATACTAAAAATATATAGTAACATGAGTAAGGAGAACTAACATTGTAATACAACACAAAGCCGTGCACCAAGTATATACAGATGAATGAAATAAAAGAAAATCATTTTAGATATAAACGTAACAAATACCTTTTGTATGATATCCCATCTTGGACTAAAGAAAGGTCTGACAAAACATGATTGGTACCCTTTTTAATGAAAAACATGTTTACATGTCTTTATTAAAATACTAATATTAAAAGTGTAGTAACTGTCAATTTATTTATTTTGATATTTGTATTCATTTCGTTGCTAAGGATGGACTAAGGAGAAAATATTTCGAAGTATACTTAGTTACCAAGAATGAACAGAATTTTACGAAAAGAATGTCAATCATCCAAACTGAGTAAAAATTTTAGACAAAATATGACGTTGGACACTGAAAAATACAAGAATAAAAAACTAATTTATGTATACAATTCCAGAGTATGTCGTCTGTTGTAAGATGCAATAAATAAATGTTATGTCAATAATATATTAAATTGAACCACATGAACAATAGTTATAATTCAAGTATATTTATAATTTAATATATGGCAAAAGATTACATGTGCGCAAATTTAGAAATTGGTAATTCAAACTAGTCCTAGCTGCAGTACTAGGCTTCACATACGGTCTTATGGGGAAAAAATTCAAAAGTGTATTTGAATTACACATTCAAGGTTTGAAAAGTTTGTTGTATTACAGCCTCCAATCCAAGCCGTGTCCAGCAAATGACACTGTTGGGTCTAAAATACATGCTGTTGATTAGAACAAAATATTGACTTAAAAAGCTTTTTTGACACATTACAACATGAAATATTATAACTGCACATAACATACAAAACTTAATTGACAAAGATTGCAAGTTTTCCTTTCGTAGGTCCGGGGGTTCTCTATGTACTGCGGCTTCCTACTCCGATGAAAATAGACGCCATGATTTAATAGCTGAAAAATTGCTGAAAGTGGTGTTAAACAACACGTAAACAAACAAACACAAAACAACGTATTATCATAGATATAAAATGATTTTAATGCGTCCGTAAAATAATTATCATACAGCCAAACATGTAGAATAATTCGGCGGCTAATTGATGCTCTGCATCAAAGTGTTCTTGTCTTTATGTGCGGTCTATCCCATCTCACTCCACTCACGTGAGCACATCTGACCCTGTTAAATGACGAGTAAATAGATCTCGTTAAAAAACGTAACTGTTAAATTATCTACTTAGTCACCAAAGTATGAAAAAGCTAGTTATTGTTCCATATAATGTAATAATATATTTTGAACTCTTTATCCCAGGAAGAAGGTTAGATATTTGTTTACTACAACTGCAGAATTATACAATATACAACTGCTGACTGTCTAACCGGAAGATAATTTTATTTACCGAGCCGTTAGGTGACAAGTCCGAAAATCCTCTGCCGTCCAACGCCGTTTTAGACCTTGAGGGGAGCATGTGGATTTTACGACACGGGTCTGAGTCAGCACGTTTCACAACCTCCAGATGTTATAAAAGTTGTCGTGTAGTTCAACCATATATTAATCGCTTTTTTAGATATTTTTTTTCCGTGAAAATAATCTTCTTTACTTCAATCCAGTAATTTATGCTCATTGCGTCTCTCGTTTCCACCACTACCTCTACTGTCATCATTAACTGTTAGCAAAGCATTGTGAGAGATTATTAATGCAAAGGAAACGTCAATATCAATGTTGAGGGGTTAGGGTTAGGGGACCGGTGTAATTCAAATTGTCATGTTTAAAAAAGACTGTATTCTTTCACCCCAAAATACAAAAAAGTAGCTATTCTTCATCAACTGCGTTATAGAAAAGTGTGTGCTCTATCAAGTGAACAACCCAGGATAAACTTATATTTGCAAACACAGTAAAATCTGTGTATACGAAAAAGAAAATCATGAATCCTACTGAAATAAAACATAGACTGGAATGCCCTATTTTTTTTAATGACGTCGACAACATAGCATTAGCTTTTACTGACATAATCTTAGAAAAGCCCACCAAAATATACCTAATCGTACCGTTACTATTAGAAAAACGACCCTTCCTGGCTAACCACTGAGATTCGGAAAAGTATTCGACTGAAAAATCGAGCACATAATAAGGCAAAGAGAACTAACTCTATTAGAGACTGGACCAAGCTTCGAACTCTTAGTAATAGGAGTACGAAACTTGTTGTAGACTCTGATCGTGTTTTTTCCTCTAAGATCGCTTTCAATATCTCAGGGAAGGTGAACAGTAAAACTACTCTTAAACTGCGACACTAATAATCGTAGTGTCCCCTCTACAGACTGATAATGATTTGATTTGTGATGACAAACAAAAGTTCGAAATATTTAATAAATACTTCTGTAGACAATCAGACCTAATTGACACTAACCATCCCACCCCGGACATACCAGACACTCAGACAGAGGGACTTACTTGCATCAACATTACAGAAAACGAGGGTGATGACATACTTAATTCCCTAGACATATCTAAAGCATCCACATTGCATTAGTTCACGACTCCTAAAAGAAGCCTCTACTGTACTACAGTATCCATTGTGTAAACTGTTTAATTGGTCATTACCAGTTGGCATACATCCAACTACATAAAAAATGCCAATGTAACTACTGTTTTCAAAAACGACTCGCCGAGTGACTATAGAAATTATAGACCTATTTCATCAATCAGTGTAATTGATAAGGTCAAGGAAAGATGTATTTACATACATATTCACAATTACCTACGAATTAACCATATGATCTGGAATTGGCATGTAAACTAGAGGCATCGGATATCAAAGGCACTTTATTAAAATTGGTAGAAAATTATTTATCGGGAAGGAAACAAAGGATAGTAATTAATAGTTCGTCATCTGATTGGGGTATTATAAAAGCTGGTGTTCCTCAAGGGTCTATCCTGTTGCCTCTTCTTTTTATCAACGTTATTAACGATATTGTAACTGATATTCAATCAACTATCAAATTACTTGCTGACGACGCCAGTCTTTACCTAATTGTAGATAGTTCCGTTGTGGCAGCAAATGTTTTGAATAGTGATATTGAAAAAAATTCATAGATGGTCTTCTAAATGGTTTGTTAGCTTCAACCTTAACAAAACATAGACAATGACCATAACCAGGAGACTTCACAAACCAGACCATCCGAACCTTCATATGAATAACGTACTGGTGAGTGAAGTCTCCAGTCACAAACATCTTGGAGTATGTATCTCAAATGATGGTCCATGGAATAAGCATATTGACTTCATAATAGAAAAGGAATATAAACGTCTAAATGTCTTACGAAAATTTTAATTTATCCTCGATCGAAGAAAATTGGAAATTATTTATCTAACCTTTTTGCGTCCTATATTAGAATATGCTGATGTAATATGGGGTTCTAATGTAAAAACACTTATAGACAAAGTGGAAAGGGTACAGGTTGAGGCCGCCAAGATAGTAACCGAGCAACCAGATTAGTCTCCCTTGAAAAACTTTATATTGAGACAGGTTGTTTGGAACTCAGTGAGCGAAAGGAATCTCATAGACTGACTTACTTTGATACTATGTAAAATTGTTTGACACCTCCATACCTTTCTGACCTAATACCAGACTCGCTAACAGATATCCACAGCCATAACACTAGGAATAGATCAAAGATTCCACCTGTTCGAACTAGAACAGCAATCTGTTCAAACTATTTTATGCCTTCAACTGTACGGTCTTGGAATTTGATACCTGAATGCACGAAGCTAAGTGGGTCAGTTTCATCTTTTAAGACTGCGCAAAGGAAGGCCCAACAAAAATCATAATATTTGGTTGTCGGGAAAGGAAAAGCACAAATATTTCATTCTAGATTACGAATGGAGTGTAGCTCTCTTACACGGGACTTGTTCGTTAAAAACATAGTTGATTCGCCGCTTTGTCATTGTGGAAAAGTTGAGACAACAATCCACTACCTTTAACACTGCCCACTTTTCATTCAACAACGCCAACATCATCTTAGCAACAACCCGTTCAGACAATATTATATGGCTCACCTGATCTCTCATACGAAGAAAATGTTAATTTATTTTTGACAGTTATTATTGAAACAAAGAAATATTTGCAAAAACAGATTCATTGGAAACATTAATTAACTATATAATCTCATTAACTATTTTATAAGAAAAGTATATAGGTAGGTTATTGCTGTTGCTTGATTTATTAAAAGTTGGTAATTGACCCTCGTTAAGTTTTTAATGATTGGGTAAATGAAATTTTATAGAAAAGTGATACAGAGTTTTAACTTTGGTCAGTTGCTTGAAACCGGTTGTAGTCTTTAACAAATATTTTAAAAGGTGTGTAGAAAAACTATAGTAATTTGTCAATCTTGCTGAACCTAGTGGGAAGCTGTCACCTTTATAAGCTATTGAGTGAACCTAGTGGGAAGTTGTCACCTTTATAAGCTATTGAGTGAACCTAGTGGGAAGCTGTCACCTTTATAAGCTATTGAGTGAACCTAGTGGGAAGCTGTCACCTTTATAAGCTATTGAGTGAACCTGGTGGGAAGCTGTCACCTTTATAAGCTATTGAGTGAACCTAGTGGGAAGTTGTCACCCTTATAAGCTATTGAGTGAACCTAGTGGGAAGCTGTCACCTTTATAAGCTATTGAGTGAACCTAGTGGGAAGCTGTCACCCTTATAAGCTATTGAGTGAACCTAGTGGGAAGCTGTCACCTTTATAAGCTATTGAGTGAACCTAGTGGGAAGCTGTCACCCTTATAAGCTATTGGGTGAACCTAGTGGGAAGCTGTCACCCTTATAAGCTATTGAGTGAACCTAGTGGGAAGCTGTCACCCTTATAAGCTATTGAGTGAACCTAGTGGGAAGCTGTCACCCTTATAAGCTATTGAGTGAACCTAGTGGGAAGCTGTCACCTTTATAAGCTATTGAGTGAACCTAGTGGGAAGCTGTCACCCTTATAAGCTATTGAGTGAACCTAGTGGGAAGTTGTCACCCTTATAAGCTATTGAGTAAGGTTACGGTCATTTAGACGTCTTATCACGGCTACGTAAGGTTACGGTCATTTAGACGTCTTATCACGGCTACGTAAGGTTACGGTCATTTAGACGTCTTATCACGGCTACGTAAGGTTACGGTCATTTAGACGTCTTATCACGGCTACGTAAGGTTACGGTCATTTAGACGTCTTATCACGGCTACGTAAGGTTACGGTCATTCACAGGTACGGTTACGGTAATTCTGACATCTTACACAACACTGATTGTGATAGAGACTCTCGTAATAATGATGTACCTGCTGTGCAACAAGACGACCCATTCCTCAGACGGCATTTTGGTTTACCGTCATGGTAACAACACTGATTATGATAGAGACTCTCGTAATAATGATGTACCTGCTGTGCAACAAGACGACCCATTCCTCAGACGGCATTTTGGTTTACCGTCATGGTAACAACACTGATTGTGATAGAGACTCTCGTAATAATGATGTACCAGCTGTGCAACAAGACGACCCATTCCTCAGACGGCATTTTGGTTTACCGTCATGGTAACAACACTGATTGTGATAGAGACTCTCGTAATAATGATGTACCAGCTGTGCAACAAGACGACCCATTCCTCAGACTGCATTTTGGTTTACCGTCATGGTAACAACACTGATTGTGATAGAGACTCTCGTAATAATGATGTACCAGCTGTGCACCAAGACGACCCATTCCTCAGACGACATTTTGGTTTACCGACAGGGTACACAGGGAGGCAACCTCCACTAAGAAGTGGCCAATAAGTCAGGCTAATAAGAGGACAGGTGTCAAAAGTAAAACAGATCTTTATATTAGTAATATTAAGACTTACAATAAACTAACTATTTCTTGCCTAAATGTATATGGGCTTAAAAACAAACTACTGTTTGATGAATTTAATGACTTAATTATTTCAAATGATATAATCGTATGCACTGAATCAAAGCTAGACAACTTTGATATACTGTACTTGCCTGATGATTTTGATTATTATTCCAAAAACAAAAAAAAACTTTGCTAGAAAATCAGGGGGAATCATGGTCATTTTTGAAAAGTATTTAAAACCATTCATCAAATTTATAGCATTACACTCTGATTATGTCCTATGGCTTAAAATAGATAACATTTTTGACAATTCTTCTAAATTTTTGATTGGAAGTGTTTATATTCCGCCTGAAAATTCATGTTATTCATCAATTGATGTTTGTTTGTTTGTTTGATTTTGTTTAACGCCACTTTCATCAATTTTTAAGCTATATCATGTCGTCCAGTTTTTATTGGGGGAGGAAGCCGGAGTACCCGGAGAAAACCCCCGACCTGCGGTAGGAAAACTGGCAATTCTTGTCAATTAAGATTGGAGTCGAGTACCCCCTGCCTGCAGTGAGAATCGAACCCGCAATCTCAGTGTTGAAAGACCACGTGATCAATAGTAGACGAACTAACTTGACCACTCGGCCACCGAGGCCCCATTCATCAATTGAAGCCTTTGATGAACTTGAAAATGAACTAATCTCACTTAGAGATCAAGATACCCTGATAGGCCTAGTTGGAGATTTTAATGCAAGAACGGGTTCACTCACTGATATATTAGAACAAGATGATGAAGTGGTTAAAATTTTAAACCTTGAAGACATAAACATGTATCTTTATGATTATAACAAATTAAGTTTGCACAATATTCCTGTAGAAAGGAAAAGTGAAGATAATGGTCAAGTAAATAGATTTGGTCACAGGTTACTCCAGTTATGCAAAAACAATTGTTTGTTATAGCAAATGGCACGGTGGGTAAAGATAAACATATTGGCAAAGTAACGAGCAAAGGCATAAAGCCTTATAGTTATTTTATTGTCTCATCTGAGTTATTCCCCTTCGTCCATGATTTTGATATCATCGATTTGATCCATTAGTATCGGACATACATTTTGCCGTTTACAAATGTTGTTTTCAATAGTGTTAACGAATGATTTGCATAACAATTATAATCCAAAGAATAAACCTGTTCACTGGATTCCTGATAAAAGAGACCAGTTCGTGGATAGTGTGGAGAGTAAAATAACGGTTGATGAGTTGATATACCAATTACACAACTAAGACTCGAAAAGTGAATCGTTTATAACTGATTTCAACGCGATTGTTGAAAAGGTCAATAATATATACGTCGAGACCGCAAACGATACTTTTGGGAGCAAATTAATATGTGCCAATAAACCTTCAAGGCATAATCAACCGTGGTTTAATGGTGCTTGTAGGATGAAGCGTGACAAATTCCATATTGCAAAACGAATGTATAATGTGAACAAATCCGATACCAATAGAAATGCGTTAAGAGTCGCCAGTAAAGCGTATAAAACCGTGATGAATAAGAGTTATCAGAAATACGAACTAAAAAAGAGCTACGAGATATCAACAAAAACGATCCCAGACAAATATGGCAATTATAATACAGCAAAGATGGGAAATTATTCCTTTACCTATCAACGACCTTTATAACAATGTCAAAGAATTAAACTAAGATGACGAACGCGACTATATATTTTGATATACCGAACTGTGATGATCCAGAGTTACTTACCAGTCCGATTACTAAACAGGAGATTGATCGGGTTGTTAGGGAGCTTAAAAATGGGAAAGCACCTGCTTTCGAAATGGTGATAAACGAGAATATCAAATCTTCCATAAATTTTATGATGCCTTTTTATAGTACATTATTCAATAAAGTTTTAGACTGGGGTGTTCTTCCAGATCCCTGGACACTTGGGGTAAATTGACCTATTTACAAAAATAAAGGGGACCCTTTAAATCCGACATTAGACAATATATTTTGCCTTCATAATCTTTTAGAATATTTATCAGTGGGTAAAAAAACTGTTTTGCACTTATGTAGACTTTAAAAAGGCGTTTGACACCGTTTGGAGACTAGGCCTTTGGCATAAGCTTGTAAATAATAATATTACGGGAAAGATACTTAATGCCATATATAATATGTAAAAGAATGTCAAGTCCTGTGTTAAAAAGAGGGATGAAATATCTGGGATTTTTTTTACTATGACTCAGGAGTGCGCCAGGGAGAAAATTTGTCTCCTTTTTTATTCTCTATTTTTCTGGCAGATTTAGAAGAATTCCTATCTATTAATGAATAACTTTATTGCATAATAAACCCAAGAGGTTAAGCATACACAAACATACAAAAACAATGAACATGTTACTGTACATATACAACCTAAGATAATATAGTATTTACAAATATGTAGGAATTTGACCAATGTGGATCTCAATGTCTCAACTCAAAATGATTGCTTTACAAAATCAACAACCATGGGCAAAACATCCATATTTGGGTTAAGAACAAAAATTAATTTATCAATGGCATCAAGCTGGTTAAAATTAACATATTTTGTTGTATAAAATCAATAAATGTTCTTCTTATATTATTATTAATAACATTAAAGGTCTTGAAACGGTGTCATCGCAATTTGAACAACAAATGAGAACTTTTTAAATCATCTTCATATTATTATACGCTGATGATACAATTATCCTTTCTGAGTGAGCAGATGATATGCAAAACAGTTTCAGAGTATTTGAATTATACTGTAACCAATGGAGATTAACAGTAAATACTGATAAAACCAAGGTTGTGATTTTTTCGAAGCGTAAATCTAAAAAAAACTTTGAATTTTTGTTATTTAACGAAACACTAGAAAATGCTTACTCTTATTCTTATCAAGGTTGCTTTTTAATTATAATGGAAAATACACTTGTTCAAAGAAAAAAACTCGCAGATCAAGCAGAGAAGGCTCTTTATGCGTTATATAACAAAATAAGAAATTTGAGCTTACCGGTTGACATCCAATTGAATTTATTTAACTCTTTGATCGTACCGATACTTTTGTATTCTTCAGAGATTTGGAGTTTTGAGAACACTGCTATTATTGAGAAGGTTAATCTAAAATTTCTAAAAAGAGTCTTATCTGTCCGATCAACAACACCCAATTTCATGGTGTATGGTGAGACTGGGCGCTATCCATTAGATATTAATGTCTAACTGAGAATTTTATCCTTCTGGACTAAGCTCTTAAGAAATAACACGAAATTATCAGGTTTATTGTACCAGCTGTTATATTTTCTGCACAGTACTAATGTGGTACTTATGTTATGAAGTATAAATGGATAGAATTTGTAAAATCAGTTCTAGATAGTATTGGCTTGAACTATGTATGGAACAGTCAAATGAGTTTATATAGTATGGATATTAAAACGTTTGTAAAACAAATTATGTTCGATCATTTTATCCAAAAATGTCATAGTGAAATCGAAAACTCCTCTAGAAGTGAATTTTACGAAATATTTAAAAATAATTTTGGTATTGAGAAATATCTGTTGAGGCTGAAAAAGAGTCAACGTGTTTACATAACAAGATTTAGAGGTTGCAATGTAAAATTTGCCATAGAAATTGGTCTATTGAACAATATTCCTAATGAGGAGAGATTTAGTAATCTATGTAATGACAGGTGTATATATATGTGATCATTTTCACTATTTGTTTGTTTGCTCAAATCCAAATGTAGCTGAATTAAGAAATAGATACTTACATAATTACTATTATGTTTACCCTAGTATTGATAAAATGTGTCGATTATTGTCGTTATGCTCTTTACAATAAAAAAAATCACGAAGTCTGTAAATCTTCATATGTAAATACGTCAGGTGTACCTTATGTTATTAATATGTTAAAAGTACTTAATATTGTATACACACATTCTGTCTTGTTCACCATTATTTATTTATTTAAATATGTAAAAACTCCATATTTTGCCGACGTTTCGACGACCACCGTTTTTAGACGGCAGTGGTCGTCGAAACGTCGGCAAAATATGGAGTTCGACGGCAGTGGTCGTCGAAACGTCGGCAAAATATGGAGTTTTTATTTATTATTGTATTGTTTTTATTTAAATATGGATAGTATCTGCCTCTTGTTACAGTGTACACTGTATTGAGTGAATAAAGAATGTAATTGAAATACACAGCTATAAGTAAGGTTATGATCATTGTTGATAATCGTGTGACACGTTGATAATCACATGGTTGGTGATACTTTTAATATTGCGGCTGCACGTCTACCAATTTCCAATGAAGTAAGTTATACAAGATACCTTTCCCAGTAATATGTATACGAAATCGCTTGCAAAAGTTTATGAATTAATTTAACTAATTTCTTTTTTTCAAAATGGCGCATGCCATTTTAATACATAATAAATCGGGTTTTTTTGCGCGTAGAAAAGAAACATCGGAAATAATATTTCACAACAGTCAAGTTGGGAACCGACATCTTTTCAACGCATGTTTCAAACGAAAAACTAAATACATAGGTTTTTGACGGAAATGTTTCTAAAAAAATAGTCCAATTAAATTTATACCTTATATTAAATCAAATCCAAAAAATTGCTTTTTAAGGTTTATGTGGATGCTAAAATAAAGACCGAGGACTGAAATTAAAATTAATATTTTAAAATCATGATATAACTTCTGATTGGTCAAATTTAGGGCCAAGTGTTTAGGGCCCACAATGGTTTTTGTAAAATCTGCTAATCATAAAACCGTTTTGCATAAATGTGTCACACCGGTTAATGTGTGGCGTTGTTGTATGACGTGGAAGGGGGTGGGGGGGGGGGGGTTAAATGCCAAATATCTCATACGCAAAACATTGATTATTATTTTAAATATGAGGTTGATATTTAAATGTGCATATGCTTAAATATTTGAAACCGGACGCATATTGAAAGTAGTCTTGAAGATATGCTAAAAATTCGATGTCTTGCCAAAATGTCACACGAACGTTAAAATCTATCAAATTGATTAAATAATGGAGATCCATCCAATTTTACAGGCTAAAGTCTTCGTTTCAAACGCATTACCTGTTTTTTAATGCAAATTTAAAGCGGATTATTTCTTATCTCCACTCTTTAATCTGAAAAACTATATCTAAATAGCGAAAATTTTTCAATGTCTAGTCAAAATGTCACATCGCGTCTATTTTAGTGTCGTCAACGTTTGGGCATTAGACATGACGTCAAATTCCGACCGTAACATTTAGGTCGAATTTTTTTTTAATCTCTGCTTATGCATATATAGATTTGTATACAAGTTATTTAGTAATTTAAATACTGAGGGCACAGAGAGAAAGTTTATAACTAGACCGTCTAGAAATTGATTGCTGGAAATACGAGACAGTAACTAAAGTCATTAAAGGAATTACTATTCGAAACTAGAAATTCCCTTAGAGTTTAAACTTATTAGGCACATATCCTTCTATTCGATCTCCATATGATATTTTCTTAATATTTTGTCTTAACTTTCCTTATGACAAAACCTTTAAAGAAAGCTCTAAAAAATTAGTGGTCACCGACCGTATTCAAAAGTTATGACGTCATCATTATTTCATGTTTTAGGGTATTAGGATTATGCGTGATTTTAATGATATTTTTCTGTTAGAATCAACTTAGAATGTTTTGAAGGCTTCGAGGAATATAGAAGACAACTATGCCATAATCTAGTTAAGAGCATACATGTGATATTTATATGTTCTCGCCATTTTTCTTATCGACTCGGAATACACAAACAGCAGATCGCAAAAAATTGAATTCTGATAATCAAACCATATTTTCACAGAAGATAGAGGATAATTTTCTTTCCAAGTTGAAGAAATACAAAAATATGGTCACCGAATCAGGGGAAAAAATATTTGTGAAATATGTGTATAGTCCAGAATTGGCGTTTTTCTTCGTACAAACTGCAATATCTTTTCTAGATATGTAGCGTATAATATAATCACGAAAGTACAATTGTTCTTTTTTTTGTGTATGTTTTCTATTGCAAAGGGATTAACTTGGATTTTTTCAAATTCTAAAAGGCTGTATTTTGCCTTTTTTTTATGAAATAACAGTGTAGTCTATCCATAAAGCCTACGGTAACTCAAATTGAAATTTCGCGGAATTTTGACGAAATAATAACGTTTGAAGTCAAAATGAAACAATAGTAGGATATGAAAACTGAGTTATAGTCAACTTTACCGTGTCCATACGACGGGTTTTTGCTTGACAAAATTTGAAAACTGCTACCGCGTTTGGTCGAGTTTATGGTCCTTTTGTATATCTCATATTACAGTATTTGAAGGTAACAATTATTTTCCACAGTTAATCGGCTTTTTGAAATGCGGCCTTTTTTTCATTTTGCTAGATCGATTTTCCATAGGAAGTCAGCCATTTTTGTATCTTAAGGGGTCTAATGTTGTTTACAAACGTTCGTCTGTTTTCGTAACGTACAATGGTATTCGGACAAACCGCGAGACTTTTCCCGCCTCAACTGCAGACGACAACACCCGAAGGATTTCGAATAGACAACCACAATGGAATTTTCCTAACGTACAGTTCCGTTCAAAACAAGGTCAAAATTTAGTATGGAAAATCGATCTGGCGAAATGAAAAAACGGCCGCATTTCAAAAAGCCGATTAACTGTGGAAAATAATTGTTACCTTCAAATACTGTAATATGAGATATACAAAAGGACCATAAACTCGACCAAACGCGGTAGCAGTTTTCAAATTTTGTCAAGCAAAAACCCGTCGTATGGACACGGTAAAGTTGACTAGTGACTTCCCAATCTTGATTGTTGTCCGTATAGATGCTATGTTGAAAAATGATATGCTTACCATCATTAACAATACCCATCAGAACATTCAGTGTTGAAATAAGTTCCTCATACACTCGATAACTTGTGTATGTTAGAGGGTTTACATTTAATAAATGAAAATATGATAAAGTGTGATTTTTTAAAAGTTTGTGCCCTCTGATGTAATGTTTTGTGATAAAGTTCATCTTAACAATAGAATAGGCATGCCAGCTTTAATTAGACATTTCAAGACCGAACTTGATTTATATCCCAAGTCTCAATTTTTGAAAAAAAGTGTTATTATTAACCCACAATAGAACAATGGACATCCATCACATGGACTTAACAGTGTACCTCATGCAACAACTCAGCTTGAAAGTTCCAACTTCTTACCAACTAATTTTATGCCGCCACCTCCCTACGGTTTCAGAGATCAACCCATAAACTTGATGCGTCCGCCAGTGCCACTTCAGTACCTACCCAAAAGGGGCATGAGACCACCGATGGCACATCATCCACCAATAAACATGATGAACAGTACTATCCCACCACCATGGTGAATCTAACGCTTGGAGCTTGTTTTGCTAAAATCATGAATATTCAGTATTATGAATCCATTTGTTTGCCCCATGTATTGATACAAAGTTTGATTTTTGAGTTTCTACTGTTACATATTAACAATCCTTTTTTAACCAATAGTAATTGGGTTTTCTGAAATCTGCTGTTTGGAATATTGAAGGTTTAAGTTCTGATAAAGTTGCAGTTCCTTGTTTTTACAAAATATTTTTTAAAATTCCATATAATTAGCTTTGTTGAAACATCGTCCAACAATACAATGACATATTTCTCCATTATTTCTCAAAAGTTTATATTTATTGTAGAAAAACACAGAAAAAGTCAGAAGAAACTCTGGCGGAATAAGTATTTTTGTTAGATGAAATTAAGAAAGGCATAGTGAAGTTACCTAATAGGCACACTGATATCCTCTGGATGAAACTTGATAAAGTACTTTTTAATATTACTAAAGACATATATATATATATATATTTCCAGAAAACTCCAAATTTTATGAGCATGGCATTGAATCTGTTTATGATCAACTTACAAAAGATATATCTAATTATAGTAAATTTGGCAACATTATGGTACAGGAAGATTGTAATGCTTACACTGGATTTCATTGCAAATGACAATTCAGATAATTTACCCATTACTGATGAGCATTATATAGAAAATATTTCTTTGCCAAGAAATAATAAAGACTCAAAACTCCCAAATAACATGGGAAAATTATTGTTAAATTTATGTAAAGAATCAAGTCTGCGAATTGGCAGAAAAATTTGTGACTTTCTTGGTAACTTCACATGTATTAGATACAATGGTTGTAGTGTCGTAGATTATATTATTGTTTCTCAAGAACTTTTTAACAATATCGGTTACTTTGAGGTGCATGATTTTACACCTCTGTCAGATCACTTTGCTTTTAGCTGTACATCATTTGCTTGTTTTTCTAATAATATAATAAAAAACAATGTCCACTGGATCCTCTCGCAGCTAAATTTTTATGGAACTCAGGTGCAATTGAAAAATACAAACAACACATAAAAAGTGAAGTAACCTGTGAAAAAATACAAGACTTTATGGGTGCATCATTTATTAATGTCAATGATGCTGTAAGTGATTTTAACTCTATAATATTAGTGCAAACAAATCAGCTAAAGTAATAACTAAATCTATAAGAATGAAAACCAAAAAGTCTAGAAGGAATCCCTGGAACTCTGAAAACTGCAAAGAGCTTCAAAAATCTGTTAAAAACTAAATAAAAAATCTTGTTGTTAAATTTCCAGAAAAGAGTGAATATAGGAAAACATTTTATTCACTTAGATTCAACTAAGGCGACTTAAGACTTTAGAAAAGAAAAAAAATATATATAAAAAATACAGAAAAAAGAAAGATGGACATGTGATAGTTGTAAAACAGTACAAATATAACAATACTAAATATATCAAATAATATCAAAAAATATAATAGAAATAGGAGGTACACATTTATATATATCAACGAGATTACCCAAGAGACTCTATTTTCTTACTAATAATATTTATAAATTTACAAAGTTTAACGATCTGGTGGATGGCTACTATTCATTAGTTCATTAAGTTTAAGGATATTGGGGCGTGCATAGAAGTTTTGTTTAATGAATATCTTCCTCTCATGGCTGAGCGTAGGACAAACTAGTAGGTAGTGGAATTCGTCTCCGATATCTTGATTTTGACATAATGTGCAGGTTCTGTTTTCTCTTGGAATGTTGAGCCATCTACCAGTCTGTATAGGTAGTTTGTGGTTCATTGTACGCAACTTACAAGTGATATAGCATATTTATCATTGAGAATAATAAGATAATTTTCAAATTCGATTTTGTCTTTATAAATTCTATAATTCTAGAGATTTTGGAGATTCATGTACCTTGGAAAGTCAGATCTGTTTAAATTGATCTAAAAGCGTTTGTTTAGTAGATGAATTCAGCCATGATATGCTAAGAAAAGATTATTCGGTCCATACATTTGATTTTCTACAATCATCTAATATGGACTTAACATATTTAAGCCAAGGAGTATTTGCAAGAGGATAGATAATAAATGGCAATTTTTCTTTTTTACCACAAATAAGCTTTGACCAATATTTAATGAGTCGAAGCTTAATACATATATCAAGAGGATATCGTCCTAGTTCACCGTAGATCATGTAATCTGGTGTGGATTTTTTAAGTAATTTACAGAATTTAATATGCGCCCTTTTTATTGCTGAATTATTTCCCATTCCCCAAACTTCGCAACCATATAATAAAATAGGCTGAATAATCTTGTCAAATGAATCCAACTGACACTTTATTGACAGGTTATGTATCCTTCCATTTCGTATGACGTCATACATCGCGCGCGTTGCCTTCTCTATATTATATTTTTTTGCTCTGGCAAAACTTCCTGTTCTCGTAAAAAATACTCCAAGGTACATAAACCTAGTACAATATTCATGTAATGAATTGAGTTGATTTTGAAGATTGAGTTCAGATTCCGACAAAAGCACAGTATCGTCTGCATAAAAGATAAGATAAAGCTTAATATATTTATTAAGTTCTGTTTCTATATCATTTGAAATACTTTGTAAACCACAAATGTTTTTATCCATCATAAAAGTTTCTAAGTCATTTACATATACAGAAAATAATAAAGGGGAAAGATTTTCCCCTTGCCCGACTCCAATGTTACAAGGAAAAAAGCTGGAATACTCTACACCATTGAATATTCTTGACCTTATATTACCATACATATTTACAATAACACTATACATTTTTCCATCAATAGAGGTTTCTAGTAATTTAGACCATAAACCTGGACGCCAAACTTTATCAAATGCTTTAGCAAAATCAATAAACGCACAGAAAAGTTTCCTCTTTTTCTGCTCTAGCAATGCAAAAAGTAAATGTAATGAACATATACTGTCAATAGTCAATAGCCCTGACGGAAATCAAATTGGTTTTCATTTAACAGAAATCTTCTAAGAAAGATGTTAACATGGCATTAAGTATAGATGTAAAAAGTTTACCCATACAACTAAGAATAGTAATAGGTCTATGGTGTTTTGGGTAAGATTTATCTCCTTTGTTTTTATAAAAAGCGAGTATGTTTCCTTCCAACCAATTTTCAGGTACAAGTCCTGAATCAAAAATAATATTAAATACCTTAACATAAATTGACATCAGTAGGTGACTAGTACTTTTAATGTATTCATAAGGTCATCGCCACTGAATTTACCATTTTTTAACTTCTTAATACACTTAAGAATTTCATCTTCAGTGATGTCATCAGTAAAAATTACATTAAAAAAATTATTTACATACTCAGGGATATTAGAGTTCTGTTCAGCTTCCTCATCACTGCTATTCGGATCTTTGAAGAAATTAAATAATGAATCAAGCGTAATATCTGAAGAGCCTTTATGTCGTTTTAGCTTCAATAGATTCCAAAACTCTTTACTATTACTTTTTCTGAGAGATTTAATTTTCTTTCTCATTTGCCTCCTATATTCAAGGATAGCTTTATTCATTTCGGACTTATAGGCCCTTTTCTTTGCCTTTACCTCATTTTTATGTTCAATAGTTTTATTATTTCTATGACGTCTCTTCTATAACTTTTTCGTTTTTCCCAACATTCTTTTGTTAACCAGGGTTTATTATCTTTTTTATCTTCAACAGAAACAGGGACTTTTTTCTTAGGATAAAAAACCCCAAATACCTTTTCTGCTGGTTTAAGAAGAATAACATTAATATATTGCACCATATCATTTACAACCTGTTGAGTCAGATTATCTTTATCAACTTGAACAAGATCCTGAATAGCTACATCTACTATAAGCGGATTAATATTTTCTATATATTCCTTAGCTTTTTCGCTGTTCCATCTCTTGATCTTCCTATCACAGCTCCCAGCTAGACTACATCCTGTAATGTAGTCATCGCTAGGAACTGTAGATCCCAAGACCAGAGAGATAGGACAATGAACGTCTGATAACAATGATGAGAAATCATGAACGTGAAAAGATACAACAAGTGGCAACATATCAACAGTACATATACAATAGTCAACTACACTGGATTCTCTACATGTATGTTTTCCTTACAAATCTCCTTTGGTTCTACCATTTAAGATAAACAAGTTATGGTTTTTACAAAATTCAAGCAATTGGTTCCCATAATTATTTTTAACATGGTCCATACTATTTCTTGAAGATAACATATCATAGTCAGGTAACATATTGGCATAATCTACTGCATTGTCAAAAGGACAATGACTATCATTTTTTAAATCAAAAAAGTCTTTTTCTTTTCCAGTTCTGCTATTAAAATCTCATTTAAAATGACATGTGTATAATTTTGTGAAAATTTTAAGTATTCTTGTTCTATTTCATAGAAAGGGTCATTAGATTTGTATCTAGATCTTTCTGGGGGAATGTAAACATTTCCAATAATATCGTCATTAGTAGATGTTAATAAAGACTTTGAAATTTTAAACCAGGAAACAAGTTTACAATCTGATTCAATGTTCTCTATATATTTTTCATATTCTACTCTAAAGACAAATGTTATCCCACCTGATTTCAATCTAGTTACTTTGTTTTTTTAAAATAAATTTAAACTTTGGTAAATTAATATGATCTAAATCATCAGTTTTGGATTCAACAATATTAATAAAATCAAACTTGTTAACAAAATCTACAAATTCTGGATAATTAGCTTTTTTAGTAAACCACCACAATTAATAGTTAATAATTTAAAATTACAATTACTACTATCACTGTTTATGTTTGCACATTGTATGATCTGTGATAAAAGGTAGTATTTGAGTAACCCATCAGCCTATAATATAATATATATAGCACCATGTAATGTTGGACACCAAGTGGCATAACTCCTTGCTCTGTTATTTGTAAAGGCTGTTAAGAAGAAGACATTATCCGATCAAAATGTCATTTATTTAAAAAATGACGGCAAAAATTACGTACACAACAAGGGAGTTAATCTTTACAAAATGCTAAAATTAAAATACTAGAATTAACTCCCTTGAACAGCCAGCCTACAAAAAAGGTGGCATACAAAAAGGCATTCAAAAAACATTTGCACTAAGAAAACATCCAAAACATAAATTACCAAGGAGTTAATCTTTACAAGATGCTACTAAAATTTAGTTTAAGAATTAACTCCATTGAAAAGCCAGCCCACAAAAAATGGCATACAAAAAGGTATGCAAAATATATTCGCAATAAGAAAAATTTAAACATAAATTACCATGGATTATCTCATTACAATAACACCACATGTGTAATTAACAATAGGTCAAACAGACTGATGAGGTGGCAGAATAATTTAAACTAGATTGGGGTGGAGGTGGGTTAAAATTGTTTAGATACACTCAAAATGGCGATTGCTTCTTGTCGAGAAAAATTTTTTGTTGTTGTTGTGACACGTGACTTGGAATCAGCCACTGATTGGGTAGATATAAATATAGACAAGAGTATTTGATTATTTGTCGTATATTTAGATATTTAGTTATCGTGAAAGTATGGTACACAATTGCAACATAAATGAATTTACTCATAAATTCGATTTTATGTTTGCACATTGTATGATCTGTGATAAAAGGTAGTATTTGAGTAACCCATCAGCCTATAATATAATATATATAGCACCATGTAATGTTGGACACCAAGTGGCATAACTCTTTGCTCTGTTATTTGTAAAGGCTGTTAAGAAGAAGACATTATCCGATCAAAATGTCATTTATTTAAAAAATGACGGCAAAAATTACGTACACAACAAGGGAGTTAATCTTTACAAAATGCTAAAATTAAAATACTAGAATTAACTCCCTTGAACAGCCAGCCTACAAAAAAGGTGGCATACAAAAAGGCCAAAGCGAAACAAGCACATGTGCTGCATTGAGCAAATGCCACCCAAGGAGTTATGACTAATTGTTGATATTTAATGTGGAAATAAACCCTATATCCCAATAAAACTAGCTATATCATGAAAATGAACAATCTCATTGATAACTATTGTGATTTCAATAACAAACAAAAACAACTTCTCAATATTTTAACGACATGTATATCTGGTGAGTTGCCAGCAAGATTAGCTAAACCTTTTCTAATATAGGTCCACATTTTACCAGAATTAAACACAAAACGCATAACTACTATTAATTACAACATAATAAAAATGGGGCAGGTATCACCTGACATAACTTACAGGGTAGCAGTACTGGTGGTAAAATAAAACAACCCTGCATATCAACATAAGGAGACCAGGCAAATCCTGACATCGCCTTTGTATGAAATAAGTTCACAGTAAATATAAATACATAGAGAAAGAACATTGGTTATTTGTATTTCATGAAGTACCATAAAAAGGTGACCAGGCAAATCCTGACATCACACTGTATACGAATTGCGATACATAGGGATATTAGTGTCATCAGTGTCACTCTGTTGTTCTCCTGGAGCCTCCTAGTGTTTTCTGGGTGTCGACGGGTTCTTCGTCTTTTAAACCCTGGTCGTTGCTCAGGTGTCGATCTTGAAGCTTCACTGTAAGTATACTTTGGTCTAGTAAAAGTACTTATGTATTATCTTCTTCCGGACAGTCGTAAACTTCCCCATCAACGTATAGTACATCTCTGACAAGTTTCACCTTGCATCCTTGATTCCGTTTCTCTCTCGTGATAGGGTATAGACTACGTCTTGCTTGTTCGATTGGGTCTGAGAATTTACGGTTAAATCCATAGTTTGATCCTGTTAATTTGTAGGCATTCGATAGTACCGCCTCTAAATCTTTCATGAAGATGAACCGAGCTATTATAGGTCTTGGTCTTCCCTTACTTCCACGTCCAGGTTTAGTACTGTTGCCAAAACGGTGCACATTACCAAGTTCAATCGAGTAGTTTATGCGAAGTTCATGTTTGATAAATGTGTCTGTCTTCATCGTGATGTCTCTATGTCCAGTAAATATTAGATTGTACTTCATTGGCCTATATTGTTAGTCATGCACAGTATTGTCGAGCACCTCATTCTGCTCCCTGGCATCATTTATTGCTGCTCTCATTTCCTGTCTCATCACTGCGGTGCGATCATCTATCTCGTTTGTTATGGTTGAGATATTTCCTTTAATTTGTTTCATATCTTTACAAACGTCTCCTTGTTTTTCCTTTAATTCGTCAAAAACATTACTTATGCCTTGTAGATCATTACTATGAGAAGTCTCCTTGTTTTTCCTTTAATTCGTCAAAAACATTACTTATGCCTTGTAGATCATTACTATGAGAAGTTAAAATACCTTTGATGTCTTTAATTTCTCTGTTTACTGCTGAACTGTCTGTTTTAATCTTTTGTATTTCGTGGTCATTACTCGTGTTCGCTGCGTTTAGGTTTTCGACTACCGATTCAATCTCTGTGACAAAGATAGAATCGGTAGTCGAAAACCTAAACGCTGCGAACACGAGTAAAGACCACGAAATACAAAAGATTAAAGCAGACAGTTCAGCAGTAAACAGAGAAACTAGACATAATAGAGACAAACGTAACGAAAATAGATAAGATTGTAGAAACAATGAATAACCTTATCAATAACTTTAATCAAATGAAAACGAGAGTGACTCTCGTTTTTATTTTATTAAAGTTATTGATAAGGTTATTCATTGTTTCTACAATCTTATCTATTTTCGTTACGTTTGTTTCTATAATGTCTAGTCTATCGTTGATTCTCATCATCAATGTGTATAGAGTTTCTACGGTTATTTCTTTTCCACCCTCAGTATTGTTTTCATCTTCATTGCTTGTATCCATATTGCCCACTCCTATAGACCCTCACTAAATTAAGATGTGATTACTTTTCAATCGAACGCACTCTTGGTATAAATAAACATTTAAATGTGTCTCGGGATTTATCGTATGAATATGAGTCTGTTTAAAACGTTGACATGTAAAATATAATTATAAGTGATCTGCACACTTCTAGATAGCGCCAAGTCACGAGTATCACAGTGCTTGGTCAAAAATAACTTCATGAAGCAATTAATAACAAAATAGATGACTTATCTACAAGCGATTGTACCCCCGTTTACCTCCATGTACATTCGGAATCCCGGACTTCCAGATACATCATTCAGGATAAAATTTGATAATGGACTTAGTCCAAATCTCATTTCTGAACGTAGAGTAAAGCAAGGTGACGTACTGAGTCCTATTTTGTTCAATTATTTCATTAATGACTAAGTCAATCATTTAAATCAACCAAATACTGATCCAGTGGTCATTGATAACCAAGTTTAATGTCTCTTATATGCTGATGACATTGTTTTATTGTCTGAACCAAACAGGGTTACAAAATTGTTTAAATATTTTAGATTCATATTGGAAATCATGGAAACTTGATATCAACACTAGTAAATCAAAAGTTATTGTTTTTAATTCAAATGGGAAAACATATAAAACTACATTCTTATAATAATAGCACGTGTATTGAAAGTGTTACTCAATATCATTATTTGGGTATTTCTATGAAATATAATGAAAACTTTAACACAGCTATCAATGTTTTAACTGATAAAGCCAGAAAAGCTTATTTTAAAATTAGAAAAAACAAGTGCATTACATAACCCCTGTAGACTCCTCGGAAAATTATTTTGACTCGCTTGTTTCTCCAATTTTACTTTACTGTTGTGAAATTTTGGGTATTGAATTTTCTATCAAAGATGATACTTCAAATCCTATTGAAAAGTTTCAGATTAAATTCATTGAAGAAATACTTGGAGCCCATTGCAAGGCATCCAATGATGCCTGTCCGGCAGAACTAGCTAGGCTACCCTTTAATGTTAGACTTAGTTCAGCGATACTAGGATTCTACAATCACTTGATTGCATATGATAACTCTTTGGCTTATTATATTTACAATGTAACAAAAGATACAAACCCCAAAAAAGTCCATTACTTATTAAATTCATCAGGATATTGCTATCTAATTAAATAATAGTATTATGCTAAGAACAAACATTAAACAAGTAAACAAAGAATTAAAGACATAAGTATCCAAAAGCAAAACTCAAATATTAATAATACTCTAAAGTAAGTTTTTGCAGTGGATTCTACAAAATGGGGGAAAGACCACCGTATGTGGACATATTGATTAATCTAACTGATAGGTCCATGCATGATTAGCAACTTAGAGTTAGTGCACATCAGATAATGATTGATAAAGGAAGACATCTCGAATTGCCTATTGCAAAAAGAATTTGTCCAATTTGTAATGTCTCTATTGAAGACGAATTCCATTTTCTATTATATTGCAGTTACTATAAATCTTATAGAGATACTTTTTATGATCAGATCAATTGTGTGTACAAAAATTTCAATAATTTAAATAATATTAAAAAAGCAAGCTTTATGGTCAACAATAATAGCCATAAAGTTTTGAAGATGTCTTCCAATTTCATTACTAAGTGCTTAGAAATAAGGAAAAATTGATTATAAATTAAGACATATAATTGTATTTGTATATGCATCTAAATTTGTTTGTATTAACAACCTAGCCTTAACCATATGTAAATATATGTGAGTTTGTGCCAATAAAGATTTTGAGTTTGAATTTCAATATGCATGTTTTCAGTCAATCGAATGAATTGTTACTTAATTTAAAACTGTGGTTTTTTAAATAAATCACAAGTACATTTGCCAAATCTTTAAATGTAACTACTTGAAAAAAATAAAGGTATCGTATCACAATTGACCACGTGATCATATTTGGTGTCCCGAATGTCTATTGTTTTTCAACGGAGCAGACCTCGGTAATATTCGGCAAACATCGGAAAGACTATTTGATTAACTAACTTTTTTCTTCAAAACTGTTAACACTCACTCAAATTAAAACAATAAATGTAATTTATATCATTAATTAGTAATAATAAAGCTGTATTTCTTGGTTGAAAAATAAAATTAAGCGGTGACTTTAGTTCTGGGTCGGATACCTTAAAATAGCGTCGATCAAACTGGTTTGAAATTTACAATAATCATAGACGTTAACATTTTTTAATAATAATTTCATTTTAATGTAACAAAAATTATCACCAACATCGTAAGTGACGTCTACCGGGATTAACCACGTATGAATATTTTGTTGATTATTACGTAACAAATGTTATTCATAAACCATCTTCTGATTTGATGATTACAACTAAGTTTAACTTCAATCTATAAATTTATTTTCTTTATCAAACATAAAAATTAAGAACTTAACAAATCATTAACGTCAATCCGTCACACAAATTATTTGTAATCGCCGTCGATATTGAATGCCGCCATCTTTCTTTACATTGGTTACGCTAAAAATAGTTCGTTCAACGTCATTTATACAAAAATAAATTGAGTCAACTTCATATATGAAAAAATAAATTTCGTTGAAAACCTTAACCGGAAGTAATCTCAGCCCATTAAATAAACCTATTTCTAAATATGCAAATCATATCAGAATGATCAAATTTTAACATGCTTTCTAAGATCTCATTTGTGGGTTACATTATACTCCAAAACGACACAATTAATAACGGAGAAAATAAATACTCTCGACGTATAACAAACATTTATTGTTTAAATTAACAACGTATTTTAATTACAATAATAATCCATTGATTAGAAACGTATGTTGTACATGTATCAAAAGAAACGACACAGGTATATTAATGTAGAAAAAACATCGTGTTCTTCCCAATAAATTCGTGTCATTGCGGTATAATACAGAGAACTAATCATCATGTTCCTTGTATTTGTATTATATTATATGTTTTAATACTTGTTTTCCGGATTTCAGTTCTAATTTTGACATTAAAAGCCTTGTTTTTCGTTCGTCACCGCAGGGTTTATATCACTAATTCAATCAGTATTTGACGTGGTATAGACATGTTCTGCTATATTTTCATAGTTTTTTTCTTAGATTTGTTTTTGTCAAACGTTTCTAGTTATGGAACTGGAGCACCACAAGACTTTTGTGAGTACAACGATCTTGAAACCAGAAATGTTATTTTAAGACCAGGACATAATGCTCGCCCAATGAATCCGATCCCAGAAAATTATGAAATCTTTCTCCAGTATAATCCGCCAAATATCAGAGGTAAGTCTCGTTACAGATTCATTAGTTCTTTTAGATATTCGTATGTTTTTATGGTGGAGGGGTGTTTTGGGGGTTTTTTGTTTTTTTTTCTGCTATTTGTAATTTTTATTGTTGCAAGAACACTATTTGGGTCCCGGGCTGTTGTTTGGTAAATCAGCATATCTAGGGTTGTTGTTTGGTAAATCAGCTTATCCTGCCTGGGCTGCTGTTTGGTAAATCAGCTTATCCTGCCTGGGCTGCTGTTTGGTAAATCGGCTTATCCTGCGTGGGCTGCAGTTTGGTAAATCTGCTTATCCTGTCTGGGCTGCTGTTTGGTAAATCAGCTTATCCCGGACTGTTGTTTGGTAAATCAGCTAAACTGTTGTTTGGTAAATCAGCTTTTCCCGGGCAGTTGTTTTTGTAAATCAGCTTATCCCGGGCTGCTGTTTGGTAAATCAGCTTTTCTCTGGCTGCTGTTTGGTAAATCAGCTTATCCTGTCTGGGCTGCAGTTTAGTAAATCAGCTGTTAAGTAAATCAGCTTATCTCGGGCTCGTTTTTGGTAAATTAGCTTATCCCGGGCTGCTGTTTGGTAAATCAGCTTATCCCGGGCTGCTGTTTGGTAAATCGGCTTATTCCTGGGCTGCTGTTTGGTAAATCAGCTTGTCCTGGGCTGCTGTTTGGTAAGTCAGCTTATCTCGGGCTGCTGTTTGGTAAATCGGTTTATCCCGGGCTGCTGTTTGGTAAATAAGCTTATCTCGGGCTGCTGTTTGGTAAATCAGCTTATCCATTAGCCCGGGCTGCTGTTTGGTAAATCAGCTTATCCTTTAGCCCGGGCTGCTGTTTGGTAAATCCGCTTATCCTGCCTGGGCTGCTGTTTGGTGAATTAGGTTATCCCGGGCTGCTACTATAAAATTATGGAGTATTGGAAAATGTAGTCTTATGTTTAAACTCAAATGCACATACTCTTTTTGTAAACTACTGTAGCCTGGTATTTGAAGAATAAATTCATTAGTTGAAATGTAGTCATCATCAATACCCGATATATTTTATTTGTAATGAAACTTGGCTTGACAAATATGTTATATCTTCTAAAGTATTTCCATCGATGTTTGGATTCCGAATAAAGAATTCTAGTCGGATCACTACCAAAAAGAAACAGTCTGTCCTTCGGGTGCAATATGCCGTTTTTTACTTGAAAACATTACACTGTATTAAATAAAATGTTCATAAAACATGAGCATATACACACAAGTGACCTATTTCAATGACCGTTGTCTATTTACCTACAGTTGAATATCCGATGGTATACCAGACCTATAAGACAGGTCAGAGGTAATTAACCATAAACAAAACATAAATAAAATTTCAAACCCAAAACCTTAAACTACCCAAATAATATTTCTTTTGTGTCAACAAGGCGAAAGAACACGTCAAACATGCCCACGAGATATAAGTCATGTTCAGCACTGGTGTCTTTCTAACATGTTTGGTTTGAACAAATTGACGAAATTTGATTAGACCAAATGCACTTCTGGCGCAGTTATTTTTCTAACCCTAGTATCTTTGATGGTATTTTATTATCCATATTTTTGTAAACAATGCGATATCCTTTTTATCTTATAAGTTATTAACATTATAAATTTAAAACTCAGAATCTATCTGTCTCCGAGTCTGAGTCCGATTTCGTGTATGAAATGTCCTCTCATCTCCTTTTCTGTCGGATTTTTACCTTTCCTGACTGTCTTGGAAAGCCCTGGCGATCACATGCCAATTCTATTCTATTTCATTTTTCGCTTACTGTGGTCAGCAGGCTTTTATTAAATAACTTTCCTGACTCTGTGTTTTACTTCGCCGTGGGTGATGTGATCTCTTTATGAAATGCCAAGCAGTCTTGGATACATCTCATTTCTTTGGATTGTATCTTCATCCAAGATCTGTTGCGAGTCCCGTCTCGAACGCCTACAGTAATAGTGAGAAAGCCGGGGTTCAAATCAGTCTAATCTTGAGCTAACTTTGATGTTTCGGCAATTCCAGACTGCCAGCGCTGCTGATGTTTTATTATCCTAGACAGTATTGCCGGTTTAATCCTTCATTTGCCACGATAGTTTCAAGGTTTTTAAAGCTGTGTACTGATTCTAGTTTCAAGCAATTGATCCTTATGTCACTGTTTTTAGTGATTGTGTTGGCGTTCTTGGTTATAAGCTTGATCTTTTCGGCATTACTTTCTATGTCAAATCGCAGGTGTCGTATCCACGCGTTTTACCAAGTGAGCTAGATCTTTTTTTACTGTGAGGCCACCAATGTCGTCGGCAAAACGCAGTACTATGTCAATTTCTGCAAAATATCTTGGTCTTCAGTTAACATTTCTATCATGTGAGGAGGATGTGCGTTTTGTTTTATACTGGTCTGGTTTTTTACCATTTGAAGTGCTATCTTACTATTGATTTTCTTGCGGTAGTCTTCTATGTCTTGACATCAGTCGTCAATCCAGATTTCCTGTGCCTTTTAATGTTTTTCTTGGTTTTTTATTTGATATCTCGTCTTTTTTGCTTTAACTTCATACGCTTGTCATACGTGTCTAGAATATCAAAATTGATCATAGGTTTGATTGTTGAGTAATATTTGTCAAGGATCTCACTGACTGTTTTGGTCAATTCTGTGTTAAACATGGCTGATCAGTTTCCGTGTCATCTTCAAAAAGGGTCAATGTTGCAAATTCATCTATTAATGCCTGAAATGACTCCGAATTGTTAGGTTTTCCAATTTCTCTAAGTCAAAGTCCTTTCTTGTACAGCCATGTTTGCTGACTTTCTTTATAGATAGACGAATGTCTTGATCAATTCAAATGTCTGTTCCAGGATAGCTTCTCGTCAATTTGCTTGTAGTGTTCTCCATTTGGGCTGTGCCGTGTCCATTCTTTGGATGCTATGTGTGGGTCAAATCAGCTTCAGTTCATCAGTTCGTCAGCGTCGGAAAATTGCTGAAGTATTAAACCTTGTTCCTGTGTTATCTATTTATCGCTTGTCTCAGTTTTCTCTTTGCATTCTCAATGTTCGCACACTGTGCCGATAGTGATGTCAGTTCTGGCATGAATTGTTGTCCGTAGTGCACTAGCAACATAGTTAAAACATTCGCTCAGGTGCTTAACGGAACGCTCGGTCCTTTTACCGGGCTAAAACCGATTCTGGAAATAGTTGTCATGGCGTAAAGACTGGTGGAGTTTACAGCCGAATTTTAATATAACCAGTGGCTATACTTTGTTCTGAAAATTTTTTTTAATCGGAATCTCTCCTGTGTTCCCTCCGACCTGAGCGATGACTTATTTTAGTTCATACGCTCACTCAGATGCCGTGTCACCACACTAGCCTTTGGTTACCCAAAACAGACTCGTGCAGTTCAGGATTGTCTGTTACATGTGTTCATATAAAGTCTCTGCCCTCTGCCTGAATCTCATGTGTCCTCGAAACAAAGGCATAATTTTCCTTTTTTTCGAACGCACAGATTAGATGGCACTTTGAGTCAAATTTTGTCTCTAAGTAACTATTTTAATTGTTTATCAAATACTGAGGAAACATCAGTGGTGACGAAATGGTCTGGTGGAAGGGTCAAACACCTCAAACACGGCTACTATTTCTAATGAGAAAACACATTAAACCTCTGCCAGAATAGAGAGTGAAAGCGAGGTTTCGTGTTAATAGAAGACCACAATTTAATATATAAAAAATAAAATGTAGCTCTGGTTTCCAACATTACGAGTTATTAGTTTATATTGTAATCACAATTTCATTTTCACTTATATATCGCTTTTCCATATATTCAAATATTCAAAATGAATTGTTGCTTTTTTGTGTGCGACAAATAGCTAAAATAATGTACTCCTTAGTTATTGTGTTAGGATTATAATGTAAAAATAGTATATAAAAGAAACATCTTAATTGGTGTTTTGTTATTTCTCCTTATTGTGGGACAATTCATAAATGGTTGACCATCAACATATTATAGTGACTGAAAAGCGCTCCTAACCGTACACTTTAAAAACTACATTTATTGCAACAGCAACTTGATCAGTTTATTAAACTGCAGTCGAGACTATATAGTCAAATTTACATGAACATGTCTGAATGCGATCGTCGACTTCACATAAAAATAGAATACTGTCAGACCTGCTTTGCTCATATAGCATGTGTATATTGTTAGCAAAGAGCCCTTACAGAATGACGCTGTGGTACACTGGTGTCTTAGAAAGAACTCTGCTTAACCGGAAACAAAAGAAGGTAGCAATCCGCAGACAACAATTTAAACCAATTAACTTTAAATTAAATGGTATTAAAATTTTCTTAAATTAAGAACACACAGGAGGTATTTCTTAAAATTGATTGGTAGGTTCTAATGGTATGTTTTCATCTGTTTTAGTTTTAAATTCTATATTGTATGAAAATGAAACAGTGAACAAAAAGCTACAGCAACATTTTGTCAAACGACTGTTTCATATCTAGGACATTTCATGATTTGGAAGTATTACACTACATATACGATTTATTCATAATTTATCATGGCAGGTCGGGGTTTTCTGCGGCTACTATGGCTTCCTCTCCCAATAAAACTGGACGCCATGATATAGCTAAAAATTGCTGAAAGTTGCGTTAAAATCCATTCAAACAAACAAACCTATCTTATCATGGAAATCTAAGTCCCATTTATTCGTCAATACGGTTGTGCTTGTTACAGAGCTGTCTAATATTCTAATATTTGTAAATGTGGTATTATTTAATTAAATTTATTTGTTCCTAATTGCACATACACATCAAAATGTCGGGTTAAGTGCTCTCAATAAAATAAATCATTAAGTAGTTATATGAACCATTTCATACTGATCACCTCTTTATTTAAGTATTCGTTGTGAAAATTTATGTTAGGAACTTCTCAACAATTTTACAATTTCTTTAAACATTCATGTTTAAAGTTCCAACGCCATTTGCAAATTACTGAAATATCTTCTACGGTCTTCATGCCTGTGGAATGACAATAATGTTTATAAATATTGTTTACATAACGTTAGATACTAAGGTGACGTAATAATGTGTTTAAAAGTTAGGTAAAATAACGTTCATATGCGACTTTATCAAACCCATGTAAAACGTACGTATTTTTACGTTAAAGTCTGACTTTATTTTTACTACTTGTACAAAAGTGTATTAATTATGTATACATGGGTACCCTTTTTTACTGTGTTAAACGAATATATGTCAACATTAAACAATGGTTCAGTTATGTGTAAGGGATTGTCAGATAAAAACATTGATGGGGACAGTTGTAGTGTGTGTACTATTTTGAACCCTACTACTTATTAGAAAAAAAATGGCTTTAAAAGATAGACATTTTGCCTATGATTTAGCATATAAAAATAAACTTGTCTTACAATATTCCATCCTCACAAGTCAGGGTTTCTGTGTCCACATGTGTCCACGAACCCCTGACAAACTTAGCTAGGAAATTCCCGGGCTCATAGTCACTATTTTGATTGGCTACATCATACCTTGATGTAGCCAATCAAAAGCTCGCTTTCATTCGCGGCTTGGTTAGGGGATATCCCGATGTCGATTGTAAATAAACCAAAACGGATATGTTGCATAGACCATGTAAAAGTCAGTGCATTTTGTACAGTAGTGTTAATAGTTTGTTATTACCGCGTTATTTATTAGTTGCGTTACGTTTTCTTCCCACTCAAGAATGAGTAAGAATGACTTCTGCCAAACACTTGCTTCTTTCAAGCAATTTCATTGGTTGATATTTTGAAGGTTTGACGTCATACGAAAATCTTCTAGCTCGGGAATATCCTAGCTAAGTTTGTCAGGGGTTCGTGGACACATGTGGACACAAAACCCCTGACTTGTGCGGATGACAATATTCTTTTAGTTCAAAACGTCAAGACATAATAAAAGTAGTTTCTAAATTATGACTCCTTGATTTTTTTGTTATTGATGGATTTGATTGATTGGTTGGTGTTTAAAGTCCAGCAAGCAGTATTTCAAGTATATAATTATGACATTGCTATTGATAGAAATCCCTAGATTGAAAAACAAATATTTGTGCAGTTATTAGTAAAAACAAAATACTATTAACTTCAGCAATAGATCAAAGAAAATTCATTTAAAAAAAGGTACTTCCGCAAAATGATCTAAAGGGGATGCAGGACACCATCCTCTATTTGTTCTGAAAATCTTAAAAAGGATTTACATTTATGGTAAAATTATTATTATAACTTTTTATTATTTATTCTTAAGTTCCATTTTATTATGAAATGAAAGACTTATACCTAAAAAAATCCAATTAAGTATTATTTTTTAAATAGGTAGGTAAAATAGGTAAAGTAAATGCAAAAAAATGAAATGAATTTTTTACAAAGTAGGTAATTAATTTCCAAAATCTTAATTTTTAGTACAATTTGACTAGTTGATCACTAAAATATATACCAATTGCTTGACATTATAAAATTGTTTTGTGGAATGCAAAATATGATAAAGCTTCAACTATTTTGAGTATTAGTTAATTTAGAAATCTGTTATTATATGCATAGTATGTACCAATCATTTTCCTGTCTAGGTAATAGGGCTGGGATGTCATGTGCGGAAAGAAGGAATAGAAGACGCATGCAATTTTGTTCCGTAAATAATAACGAGCACAGAGAAGATATTTTTATTATAGCAGAAACAAAATATTTTGTTTCAGACATACATCCCACCCAACCCCAAAATAAGAAAGTTTTGTGACAGCAATTTAATCATTCAAAAAGTAACAGACCATTAGACAGTTTGATTAACAACTAAAAAAGTTAAGGTTTTTTTATAATTGTCAATAGAAGACAATGCGATAAAATCAGATTAAAATTAAAATCTGTAGATTTTAGTAGCAAACACATAGGACAAATGGTAAAGCAGAAACATAATTTGTGAAAATTTGAAATTACTTATACTTTCAAAATGTGATGCAAGAACTATAATGTTGACAATTTCTTATCAAGAAGGTTTGGAACTACAAAGTTATATTGCTCTTACATGGGTGGCTGATAGTAAATCCACTATTTGTTTCTACGCTATTTTCTAGTAGTCGCCAAAATTTCCTGTCCATTTCTCTGATTCATTTGTTGTGTAATAACTAGTTCTCGTTTTCAAACATAGCTGAAATACTTCTTACTTGACGTTAAACGATAATGACATCTATCAACAAGAATATCCAACACAGGAAAATATTTAAAAATTGTTTTACTAAATAGCAAGAATCCCTAAATAATTACGTTTAATATAACAGAGTGTGAAGATCAGCTTCAACAATAATGTTGATTTGCCTTATCAAATGACCATTAATTAATGTGCATACAGTAGAATTTTAATATGTCATTTAAATGATATTAATTTAATATTAGTATAATTAAGGGTTAGAAGTAAGTGGTTATTTAGGTCAAAGACATATAGAATCTAACGCCGGTGGGAGGGCAAGACGGGAAAATCTCAGACACCCGAGTGAAAAGATTTCTGGTCTCCATGGAGGCTCTGCCGAGTTGGAGACCAAAAGAAATCTTTCACGTGGGTGTCTGAGATTTTACCGTCTTGCCCAACCACCAGTGTTCGATTCTATTTCTAACTAATTCGTTGAAAAAAAAGCCGGTTCTGTTCTATTGAAGATGGCAACAAATAGAGTTATCTACCCTGAACGTAATCTCCAGTGTACAAATGTTACGTCACCGTTTTTGTCTTTTTTACCGCTATCATATTGTGGCATAAATTGGGTCATGAAAGCTTAGATAGGTTGTTTTCCTGTTAATATTTAAAAAGGCATTGTAAACCAACACAACTAAAACAAATAGTTTTATTGCTTAACGGACAGTTGACGTCACAATACATTTTTATGGGGAAAGGAGCGTGAAATTCGTATCTCACCCACGGGTTGAGATAGGTACCACGCATGTGTTACAATAGAAGGAAACCAGAACTTTGATCTTAATGATGACACTATATTAGTTTAACAAACAGAGAACATTTGCTATTATTTTTATTGATATTCTTTACAAAAATCACTCCAGGACCTGTAATGGTAAATACTAAATAATTTTGTAAATTTACAAAATTTTATATCTTGAAACATCAATGAAAAATTGTAGCATAAAAAAAAACTCAATTCATACCAGCGCTCAAAGAGAAAACATTATTGTTGACACATTCAGACCACATGTGCTCACTGTGTTGACACATTCAGACCACATGTGCTCACTGTGTTGACACATTCAGACCACATGTGCTCACTGTGTTGACACATTCAGACCACATGTGCTCACTGTGTTGACACATTCAGACCACATGTGCTCACTGTGTTGACACATTCAGACCACATGTGCTCACTGTGTTGACACATTCAGACCACATGTGCTCACTGTGTTGACACATTCAGACCACATGTGCTCACTGTGTTGACACATTCAGACCACATGTGCTCACTGTGTTGCTGACTATGATGCATGATATGGTGACCTGTTCATTTTATATACGTAATAACTATTATCTTTCTTATCAAAAGGCGATATTGATTTGTTTTAAAAATGGATGAATTAGAAATTAAAGCTAACCTAGACTTGAACTAAGTAAAAAAATGTGTATTGTAAACAGATAAATTCTATGATATAAGGAACAAAAGTAGTAGTTGTAAAAAGTTACTAAACAACTGAAAATATAGATTACAGTTATAATAAAGGATAAAAACGATAAATGAATGATTAAAAAAATATAACTTCGGTCTACTTATACTAAATTCAAGCATAATATTCATCTTCTTTACGTTATTAAAGCTTTAGACATTACGAAACTAACGGGAAACGATCTTTATTGAAGAAATTTCTTTTTTCTTTTTTGAAGATGCAGGTGGAAAATGCTTTGTTGATCATTTTTCCGTATATGGTTAATGTGACCTAATTTTATTATAGACGTGCTAATTTGCATACTATAACAACCATTCAGTAGTAAGAATTCAGCAATATACATATGCATAATCCAAGATGCAACACGCAATTCAGGTTCGGTTTTCTCGATGTTTTTCATTTAGTGAACGTAATTAAAAAGAGACACAAATGCCAATAAATACACAACTCACAGCGGGTAATTAAAAAAACGGCAATAACTATCATCACGTAAAAATGATGATAGATTTTAAACACGAAACCTTCTTTTGGACATCAAAGTGCCGGGAGTGATTCACCCCCGCTCTGCTACATTACGAGTAATTGGACTAAATTCGTACCCTTGCAAAAAAAGCGAGTATATAACTGTACTAGCATACCACATGTGCTCACTGTGTTGACACATTCAGACCACATGTGCTCACTGTGTTGACACATTCAGACCACATGTGCTCACTGTGTTGACACATTCAGACCACATGTGCTCACTGTGTTGACACATTCAGACCACATGTGCTCACTGTGTTGACACATTCAGACCACATGTGCTCACTGTGTTGACACATTCAGACCACATGTGCTCACTGTGTTGCTGACTATGATGCATGATATGGTGACCTGTTCATTTTATATACGTAATAACTATTATCTTTCTTATCAAAAGGCGATATTGATTTGTTTTAAAAATGGATGAATTAGAAATTAAAGCTAACCTAGACTTGAACTAAGTAAAAAAATGTGTATTGTAAACAGATAAATTCTATGATATAAGGAACAAAAGTAGTAGTTGTAAAAAGTTACTAAACAACTGAAAATATAGATTACAGTTATAATAAAGGATAAAAACGATAAATGAATGATTAAAAAAATATAACTTCGGTCTACTTATACTAAATTCAAGCATAATATTCATCTTCTTTACGTTATTAAAGCTTTAGACATTACGAAACTAACGGGAAACGATCTTTATTGAAGAAATTTCTTTTTTCTTTTTTGAAGATGCAGGTGGAAAATGCTTTGTTGATCATTTTTCCGTATATGGTTAATGTGACCTAATTTTATTATAGACGTGCTAATTTGCATACTATAACAACCATTCAGTAGTAAGAATTCAGCAATATACATATGCATAATCCAAGATGCAACACGCAATTCAGGTTCGGTTTTCTCGATGTTTTTCATTTAGTGAACGTAATTAAAAAGAGACACAAATGCCAATAAATACACAACTCACAGCGGGTAATTAAAAAAACGGCAATAACTATCATCACGTAAAAATGATGATAGATTTTAAACACGAAACCTTCTTTTGGACATCAAAGTGCCGGGAGTGATTCACCCCCGCTCTGCTACATTACGAGTAATTGGACTAAATTCGTACCCTTGCAAAAAAAGCGAGTATATAACTGTACTAGCATACCACATGTGCTCACTGTGTTGACACATTCAGACCACATGTGCTCACTGTGTTGACACATTCAGACCACATGTGCTCACTGTGTTGACACATTCAGACCACATGTGCTCACTGTGTTGAAACATTCAGACCACATGTGCTCACTGTGTTGACACATTCAGACCACATGTGCTCACTGTGTTGACACATTCAGACCACATGTGCTCACTGTGTTGCTGACTATGATGCATGATATGGTGACCTGTTCATTTTATATACGTAATAACTATTATCTTTCTTATCAAAAGGCGATATTGATTTGTTTTAAAAATGGATGAATTAGAAATTAAAGCTAACCTAGACTTGAACTAAGTAAAAAAATGTGTATTGTAAACAGATAAATTCTATGATATAAGGAACAAAAGTAGTAGTTGTAAAAAGTTACTAAACAACTGAAAATATAGATTACAGTTATAATAAAGGATAAAAACGATAAATGAATGATTAAAAAAATATAACTTCGGTCTACTTATACTAAATTCAAGCATAATATTCATCTTCTTTACGTTATTAAAGCTTTAGACATTACGAAACTAACGGGAAACGATCTTTATTGAAGAAATTTCTTTTTTCTTTTTTGAAGATGCAGGTGGAAAATGCTTTGTTGATCATTTTTCCGTATATGGTTAATGTGACCTAATTTTATTATAGACGTGCTAATTTGCATACTATAACAACCATTCAGTAGTAAGAATTCAGCAATATACATATGCATAATCCAAGATGCAACACGCAATTCAGGTTCGGTTTTCTCGATGTTTTTCATTTAGTGAACGTAATTAAAAAGAGACACAAATGCCAATAAATACACAACTCACAGCGGGTAATTAAAAAAACGGCAATAACTATCATCACGTAAAAATGATGATAGATTTTAAACACGAAACCTTCTTTTGGACATCAAAGTGCCGGGAGTGATTCACCCCCGCTCTGCTACATTACGAGTAATTGGACTAAATTCGTACCCTTGCAAAAAAAGCGAGTATATAACTGTACTAGCATACCACATGTGCTCACTGTGTTGACACATTCAGACCACATGTGCTCACTGTGTTGACACATTCAGACCACATGTGCTCACTGTGTTGACACATTCAGACCACATGTGCTCACTGTGTTGACACATTCAGACCACATGTGCTCACTGTGTTGCTGACTATGATGCATGATATGGTGACCTGTTCATTTTATATACGTAATAACTATTATCTTTCTTATCAAAAGGCGATATTGATTTGTTTTAAAAATGGATGAATTAGAAATTAAAGCTAACCTAGACTTGAACTAAGTAAAAAAATGTGTATTGTAAACAGATAAATTCTATGATATAAGGAACAAAAGTAGTAGTTGTAAAAAGTTACTAAACAACTGAAAATATAGATTACAGTTATAATAAAGGATAAAAACGATAAATGAATGATTAAAAAAATATAACTTCGGTCTACTTATACTAAATTCAAGCATAATATTCATCTTCTTTACGTTATTAAAGCTTTAGACATTACGAAACTAACGGGAAACGATCTTTATTGAAGAAATTTCTTTTTTCTTTTTTGAAGATGCAGGTGGAAAATGCTTTGTTGATCATTTTTCCGTATATGGTTAATGTGACCTAATTTTATTATAGACGTGCTAATTTGCATACTATAACAACCATTCAGTAGTAAGAATTCAGCAATATACATATGCATAATCCAAGATGCAACACGCAATTCAGGTTCGGTTTTCTCGATGTTTTTCATTTAGTGAACGTAATTAAAAAGAGACACAAATGCCAATAAATACACAACTCACAGCGGGTAATTAAAAAAACGGCAATAACTATCATCACGTAAAAATGATGATAGATTTTAAACACGAAACCTTCTTTTGGACATCAAAGTGCCGGGAGTGATTCACCCCCGCTCTGCTACATTACGAGTAATTGGACTAAATTCGTACCCTTGCAAAAAAAGCGAGTATATAACTGTACTAGCATATAACTGACAAAAGAGCTTTTAAACATGTACGAGAGTGATCCTTATGTACGCGTTCCATGTTATAGACTCAGTCATAGATAGTCATGTCAACTTTCAACATTTATTATATCGCACCAAATCTAAATTTCAAATAACATTAGTATTTGCTTGTGTGGCCATTATATAGACAAATAAAACTGTAACTATAAAAAACATTCAATCAATCGATTGGATTTCCAAACGATAATTTCCAAAATTAAAATTTACACTTTAAATATTATTTACAAATGACTGGACCTTCCGAGTCCAATAATTTCAAAAAATTAAAGACCGATAATTCAGTCTACACCAAAAATTATATATGAGCCAGCAATTTAACCAATTTGCCAATAACAACAAAAAATTACGTATAACTCTAATTATTTTATTACTATAGATCTTTAACTATTAACCATTAGGAAATTTATTAAATTCAAATTTTATCCACAAAAATTTAACTGTATTGAAATTTATTTACTTTTAATTAAAATACACATCTATTTGAATAATAAATTAATAACCATTATTTTTATTTAAAAAAATGTTCGGGAATTTCTGTACCTTCTCAGAATATTACCAAATAATCATTTTGGCATTAAAGAGAATAAATGGGAATATAACTTCTTGGACCTTCCAAGAATATTTTAGTTAACCATTTCATGGGCCTTAACAGAAAGTCAAACGATTTCCAAGACTTTACACGGGAATTTCGGTAAGGGAGGGAATCAAATAATACTTAAAGACTACCAAAAATAAACAATTCTTCCTTTACAGTGGCTCCATTTCACTTGCTAATTCTAAATTTATTGCTGGAAAAGTTCACAAAGGTCACAAAATACAGAAAAATGCCTACAAATGTTTATATATTATTCTGAATATCCGAATACAATAATATTTCTATTCAATGGCAATAACTCAACGAAATACATTTTTTTTTATTTATAATAAATTAAAGTTTTCATACTTCGGCGCCGAATTGTAGCGTCACAACAAGATCTATCCAATGTTTACAAAACCATGTGAATTAACCCGCAAGAAAAATAAAATATATATAACTTGATTATAACACTGTACTTATAGACGTCTTACTTATTTATGTCTCTTATTGAATTAAATTAACTTTGTTTAGATGATGTCGAAAAAAAAAAATTACATTTGTTCATATGGTTTTTAAATACTTTTTAGTGTCGTTTTGCTCAGAATAGTAAATGTAGAATGCGATTGAAAAACGATTGTCTGCATAGTGTACTTAAAACAATATTTTCTATGTTTTAAAACATTATCGAGTAGATGCAGATTTTATATATATTCATTAAGAACGTAAATATATATAACAGAACCGTCGATTTAGTATTTTCACGAAAGTTGTCATTAAATACCCGGAGGCTTATTTTATATTTAATCTTGACATTTGACTCTTTGAAGTAGACAATAGAAAAGATGTTTGTCAACAAGTTTAGCAGTACACTCTGATTTATGCCCAATAAATGTCTCGGTCGAAAACAATCCCCTTTCAAAACGAATTTTGAATGAGCCATATTGTCAACCGTCAAAAACAATTCATTATAAGTTTTCTACAATTTAACATTACCTTTTCTAGGCTGTCATTGGCTGACACTGGATTTGCTTTGACATATGATTTCAGTAGATTTTGATTGATGCATTCTTAAGAGTTTTAGATTTTTTAGTCACTTTACATCTTGTCTACATTTTTATTTTTTACTTTTCGTGGTAAGGGACGGAAATCTAGCCATGTACTTATGCGTAAATTTTGTCGTTTGCTTGATTATTTTATTTGTGACAAAAGTGAATACCTTTAGATCAGGTGCACCTCCAAATTTTTGCGATTATAACAACCTGGAAGGAAGAAATGTTATTTTAAGACCAGGTCATAATGCTCCTGAGCAAAATAATATTCAACCATCAAATTATCTTATTGATTTTGGCCAATACAACGAACAGACAGGATCTATGAGAGGTGAGTTTTTTTTTATCAAACCAATAACTGTCTTATAAGTTACTAATCGATGAAGGATTACGAGGATAAAAGTACTTATATTTCCCAAAAAGACTAAATCATTTTAGTAGTATTAACATCTGTGTGTTTACAGTTGACCTAAATAGATTAATACCATTTTAGATGTGTACTGAATTATCTTGTCGAAAATATTCGTATAGAAAATATGGTTACCAAAGGCTTTCCTAATTTTTGAATTCAGTGTACATTGAATGTGCTACGATGATTGTTGGATACACCTATAACTGACTGGTGGTATATATTACCCATCCATTTTAATCATTTAGCCAACTCACATACTACAGGTATTGAAATTAGGAGCTTTGGCTTGGCATGCCATAAAATCTGATTTAACCTACCATTTCACGTCAGGACCATTGCTGTAGTTACTATATTTTTTGTTGTTCGTTCTGGAGTTTGCCGGTTTCTCGGACTTTAATTGGAATTGTTAATTTTTGGACAGTTTTATCGGTGTTTCGTATTTTGTTATTACCTTCAATTATAACACAATTTAATCAAGAAAAAAGTCAAACACAATAAACAAAACGGCCTACAAAAAACTTTAAAAATAATTATCTAATTTTATACAAATTTGATTTCAGTGAAGACTTTTATAAATAAAATAACTGGACGATTATTATATACTTTAATCATTTCACTTAAATCATTTAAATCTTAACAACCAGAAAAGACCTGAAAAAGTATACCGAACAACAGCTTTTATGCAGGAAGTTTTACGACCGCCATTCTTGAATTGTAGCTGTCCACATTTTATTGCTATACTGAACACCAAAGATAACACTTTTCAGCACCGTTTCTATTATAATTGATCAGATTAATGTTGTGATTACCTATACTGAACACCAAAGATAACCCTTTTCAGCACCGTTACTATTATAATTGATCAGATTAATGTTGTGATTACCTATACTGAACACCAAAGATAACCCTTTTCAGCACCGTTAAAATTATAATTGATCAGATTAATGTTGTGATTACCTATACTGAACACCAAAGATAACCCTTTTCAGCACCGTTACTATTATAATTGATCAGATTAATGTTGTGATTACCTATACTGAACACCAAAGATAACCCTTTTCAGCACCGTTACTATTATAATTGATCAGATTAATGTTGTGATTACCTATACTGAACACCAAAGATAACCCTTTTCAGCACCGTTAAAATTATAATTGATCAGATTAATGTTGTGATTACCTATACTGAACACCAAAGATAACCCTTTTCAGCACCGTTACTATTATAATTGATCAGATTAATGTTGTGATTACCTATACTGAACACCAAAGATAACCCTTTTCAGCACCGTTAAAATTATAATTGATCAGATTAATGTTGTGATTACCTATATTGAACACCAAAGATAACCCTTTTCAGCACCGTTACTATTATAATTGATCAGATTAATGTTGTGATTACCTATCTAGTGACTATAATAAAAAGGTTATAATAAATAATTGTACTCGATGGATCATGGTATCATAAGCATAATAGACTTGATTGATAATAAAATGAAAAATCTAACCAAACAAGACTGTGTTCTACAACACAAAATAAATGAGCACAAAAACATCATAATACACAATAATTCTGACAATTTGCTAAAATATGTGTATCTAAATATAAAGGTTTAGAAATATGTCTGAACTGGTTATTAGCTAACTAGACAATTTAAAGTGATACATGATTCATTGAATTTATTTTATAGTCAAGTAAAGCTCACTTGGAGCCTTTTATTATGTTAAACAATGCAACTTATTGTTGAGGTAACTTGACATATAGATGTAAGTTCTAATGGTTTCGTGTATCTTACTTACTTATGGGGATTATAACGTCCATGACTACCGCAAAACTATCTTGCACGGACATCTTCGTGTATCTTACTTACACTGGGGATTATTAACGTCCTTCACTACCGTATAACGGTCTTGCACGGACATCTTCGTGTATCTTGCTTACATATGGGGTTTATTAACGTCCTTTACTAACGCAAAACTATCTTGCACAGACATTTTGGTGTTTCTTATTTACTTATGGGGGTTATTAACGTCCTTGACTACCGCATAACGGTCTTGCACGGACATCTTCGTGTATCAAAGACTGTTTTGAGATATATAAAAATGCTGACTTTTGCTTATTTCTACTTTGATACAAATTTTAAACTTAATTAAAAAATATAATTAAAATTCTACCATTCACAATTTTCCAATATTTCACGTAACACATTGTCAATTAATATATTAAAATATATTGTGTCATCTGCTCTGAATATTAGTAGCATGTTTGATTGAATTATATATAATACGTCAAGATGTCATTCGTGATAATTAATACATTCAGTTTAAAATATAGTCATGAATCATAATAATGACATCGATTGTAGAGTTTAAGCTGTTGAGAAGTTGTGCCTCGGGCTGTTGTAATAAAACAACGAAAAGTATGGTGTGAACAATCTCAAACATTCAAGAGCCTTATATTCCCTATAATTATTAAAATTTATATGTATAAAAAATTCACATGCGTACAAACTTCAAGTATTTCTTCGTATACAAAGAACAAAAAAAATGAGATAAAAAAATCACTTATAAACCATGCAATGCTAACAACAATAAAGTTGGTTTTATCCTTTATAATCTTACAGAGCGAATTACAGTGCCAATTTTGCCGTTATAGCTTTTGAAACAATTGAAACATTCTTCACAGACCATCAATAACTTTTCTATAAACAATTACAATTTATATTGTTTAGTGAAAAAACAACATTTTATCAATGAGATGCAATGAGCAATGAAGCCGGCTTTCTACTGTATTTATATGTTTGAAAATTGGGAGTTTAAAGACGTTTGTTTCTTAAACAGCAAGTAGCTATTTATTTCAGCCAGTTCTCCTAAAATACCACTACTTCTGTTAACGTACAATTTGAAATCTAAATATATTTTGTATAAACTGAAAGATAAAAAACATGACTGTGTGTTTTATGACTCTTTTAGTACATACGCTGTTTTATTTAAAATTTGTAGTTTATAATTGCATAATCAGTAACATTTCTATTATTATTGTTGAATGTGTATGTATTGTAACTTTCATATCTTACATTAATGGAACTAACATGTAATTGACATTTTGTCAACATGTAATATGATTGACAAGACAACGACATGTTCTTATTCATCGCCTTTATGTCAATTTGGCATTACACCACGTGATCTACAATTACAAATTGTTACTGTTCGTCTATCATTTTATGACTTATTTCCTTTTCCTGTACGAAATTATGAAAATGGCATCGAACATGATCAGCATTTTGAAAGTTTTTGAGATTTTCTGCATTGTTTGTTTAACATCTGTGTGTTGCTTTTGGAATGGAGCTCCAATCAACACATGCTTAAGTTCTGCAACCTTTCACACGAAGGTACTGAACGAGACGCATATGGGACAATATTTGCCGATGAACAACTCTGAAATGAACTATACATTAACTGTGGAGACTAGAGAGTATAAAAATTTAACTCTCCCACAGCAGCCACCGGTACAGGATAAAGTACGAGGTAAATATTCTGTTTTACTCTACATACAGGCAGGTATGTAACGATTATCTTAATATGGATGCCATCTTATATCATCAATCTTATTCTGAAAAAATATTCAATAGACCTGATTAAGTGTAACGACTGAAATATATTTTGACAACTCCATATTTGTATGAACATGTAAACTATGTTCTTATACCTGTAAAGTAAATAACAGTTGTTATAAAATGAGATAGAAAATTACAACCTTCAGAGTTTTATTGCATATTTTGTTGAATTTTCCAATGCTGCCGTTTTTTGTTTTGTAATTGTAAGATGCTTATCAAAACTTGACTAATCTTCCTGTATACGACAATCTCTTATGCAAAATACAAAGTTCGTAGTAAGAAAACGGTAAATCTGTTTTTATTTAAACAAAAAACATTCTCTGATACACCTTCTTAGTTGAGATTAAATGAGTTAAATGAGAGTTCTATGGAAGGCTAAATTATTTCTAAAAAGAAATATAACATAGAAATGAATGTCAACCTGCTGACCCCGAGGTTGAAGTGTCTAATTCAAGTTTTAAGGGTCACAAAAATGTCATTCCTATGTTAATTTATTGTGTACTCGTCCCCACAGATTTTACTGATTTAATAAAGAGTTATTACAAACGAAAGTAAAAGGAAATCAGCCCAGCATTTTTAATATATAGATGACGTCCAATATTTTATAATAACTTGTATCTATTTAGTTAAATTTTCAGGCAAAACATCATCAGCTTTTTGATAGTTGATAACTAATTCTAAAGAGGCATTATATTTTTGCAGCTTTTCCCTAATTATTTTGATAAGTTTTCTTAGTTATATCAGTTTGTGTATTGGATGTCTACTGTAACAACTGGTGGATAAACGCATAAACGTGTCAAACACGATTTATTACATTAACTGTTCCCTTATAATTATACAACATTTGGGCACGAATAACGACCTACCCGTTAGTAATACTTATTTTGATATAGCGTATGATCTTAGTTCATACTAAATGGTTAAATCATTTTTTAAAGTTTTTTTTTGCTTATTTTATATTTAAATAAAATGCCATCAAAAATACCAAGTAAACACAATTTATTACGCAGTTGTTATTTACAAAAATCGAACAAATCCTCCTTTTGCGTTTCTTGTAAACACTGCAAAAATGAAATGCATTTTCTAAAATATAAACAAAAGATAAATAACGGATTTCAGAAGGGATTCTTCACATAAACGTATTCACCTTGGTTTGTTTTTAAACATGTTCTTACTACGATTCAGACTGGCTATCCTGTAGTGATAAGGAAAGCCGGAGGTCACCACACACATCAAGTATTAAAGATGTGAAAATATTGGTAAACACTACTATATATAGTTCAATGTAGGTTTAAAGAATGAGTTGTACTAGTGTCGAAATACTCACCTTTTTTGTTTGACCTTATTCATAATAATTGTAAGTGCATGTTTGTAATACTTTGAATGCCCTCTACATGAATATTAATTGCCTTCTGAAAATTTTCCTTTCATTAAAATGGCTGAGATTGAAATATAATGTCATATACGTATTTTAAAAGATGTACATATGAATATGATTCGTTGTTGTCTATATAAAGATATTCATTGAAAAAAGTATTTCTAGAAAACTGTAAAAAATTGTAAATAAAAAGTCGTCAAAGATACCAAGGTTAACAAAAAAATTTTTCTTCGCCAGACGCGCGTTTCGTCTAATCAAGACTCATCAGTGGCGCTCAAACCCAAACAACATGTAAAAATCCAAATGATGAAGATGTTGTAACTTTCACGATAAATTATTTCAAGATTCCAAACCCACTACTAATTTCTACCTTGATTTGCCATTTAAGATATTTTTTCAAGTTTATTATACTACAGACGTTTGTTTGTTTTCTTTTTCTTCTTTTGACGCACTTACTGGTCCTTATTTTATTATAACTTATTGTGAAGAACTTAACAACGGTGGTAATATTTTATGGAGCAATCATTGCTGCGTGACAAAAAATGTTAGACATAAACCAGAACACATTTACGACAAAGCTATAACCAATAATGGGGAAATCCCCTAAATACTTCATCAATAAATAAAACAATTAGTGAACTTTGTTGTGTACGGTGAAAATATATAAAAAATTATGCTCATCATAGACGTTGGACTATTTGTCTTTTTAGTTGTTTCGGTTGGCTTTTAAAACCAATGTGCATGACTAAAAGGTTGTACAATTCCATTATGCGTTTTTCTATCATTTTAGTTAAATGCTCAGGCACTTGGGGTTAGGATAAGTTTTTTTGTGTGGAATAAAATGCTACTAAATGGGTTTACAGTTTGTATTCATTCGTTTGGTATCTAGTCTGACTGTTACGTTAATTGTTCTTTTACTAAGTTACATCGTATTTTATTCAAAATTTAATTCTCTTCTATCCAAGCAACAATTCTACTCGTGACAAAAGATTCTTCAAACATTCGACAAAGTGATAATCTTTCCGTCAATAGAGGGTTTAGGATGTGGCGGCTTTAAACAAAAAATCTTATTGAGTAACACATGGGATTAATTTTGCGCAAAATTTAAAAGAAACGAGAAAAGGTTTTATTATAAAACAAAGCTGACATATGGATAATCAATGTCAGAAGAAGGTAAACAATATTTTCTATATTGAAAACAAGGACATAACTGCATGGCAAGATTCTAAAAAATTTTCAGTGAATGTACATTTACTCAGCAAAATTATCTGCCCCTGAATGTTTCAATGACTTCCGTCCCGAGTTGTATTGTTGTTTGCTTTGATAAAAGAGAACATAATATTGAATTAAATACGATGTATCTTTGTGAGGTTAAGTGATAGTTTTTTATTAGCATTTTATTCCATGAAAAAAATTATCCTGACCTAATTGGCTGTCGTTTATTACGGTTTTGGTAACTTCTTTAAAATATTTTAGTGAAATTTTCTGAGTCACCAATTTTTTACAGTGTCATCTCTGTAAGAAATTGTTTGCGTGACCTGGCCAAGACATCTTATATATTCCTTATTGATTTATTTCTATATCATGTGTGAAACCAAGCATGCAATATAAAATCCTGTTATTTCACGTCATTTTATACAATATAGTGCCCAATACCCATCGATCATTTAGCAATAAGACAATTAGTTGACATCTTATCACAACAAAGACCGCTGACTTACCTGACCGAACAACAAAGCACGCAGAAATCTTGGAATTTAGTTGAACAAAATGAAATCCAAATTGTTGACGCCACATTTCAGTGTTTTACTGTCATTATATTCTTTGCTGTTTGTTGTGTGTGGGTACCCTAGAGGAGCCCCACAAGATGCATGTGGCGATCCTGCACCTTTACATCAAAGACGTATTAATGCAACACACGTTGGAATATTTTTCCCTCAGAGCATGGCCTTGAGTAGATATATCTTGGATTCAAATTCACAACAGTATAGTAGCGGATCAGTTATTAGAGGTATTTTATATTGCTGTAAAATGTTACTCAGAAAATTCACTTCTGTTCACAGTGTTAATTACTCTAAAACGCGCTATTTTTAAATTATAGGTATAAAGAAGGTCCTTTTGGATCACTACTCTAACACCATTAGAACGGACATTCGCAATCAAACACCTTTCTGAATACAATTTTATGTTGATATCATTGTAATATGATGTCACTGTATTACAAATCGTTCAAGTATATAATTTGTTGAGTACAATACTCTACTGATATGCTTATAAAATATCTGATCGGACTCGGTGAGTATTTCCCACTTAACAAGAAATAAAAAAGACCAAAGTTTTTTTTACAGTTTTGGTCTTGTATGTTTAGTATGACCACCACTCATGACGAGGTTACATACGAATCATTTTTATAAATACGAAACATAATAAGCACAGTTGGCAGGAAGAGGAAAATTAACATTTTTTCAAATATCAAATTTATTATTTTACATATGATAGAGACAACGTATTCTTCCAGTTATAGATAAATTTGTACGAATCGGACAATATTTTTTTATATAAGTCTACAGTATGTATAGAGTACAGTAACAGTGTTTTAAACCTGAAACAACTTGAGACTTATGACATAGTTTTACCTATAGCAATTGAGCAATTGAGTTTACACTGTGAATGGAGACAAAATGGCGATATGTTAATGAGGCCTAATATAAATGTCATACTATAACATGTTGAAGAATTACTAACATGTTTGTATACAAATAATATTTATGTATTTTCTGTTTGCCACAAAATCGTTACATCGTTTTTTTACATCATACATTTACTGTCTTTTTCAAAATAAGAAAAAAAACAGGTTTGGGGGCATGACGAAGGAAATACGTACTTGTTTTTTTTATTTGTTGGTTGTTTGTTCGTTAATATTATTGTATGTTTACATGTATTATTCCTCTTTTGAAATGTTCCGTGTTTCAGGTTTCATGCCTCTTTTGTCTATCTTGAAAATAAAGTTTGGTTATATTTTGATTAGTTAATTCCTTCACAATTACCTCCCTTGATTAAATGTTAAAGTTAGATAACTTTCATATTATGTAAACTTTCATATCATATTAATAGAACACGAAACATCTACACTGAATTAACATTATTAACATAATCTTAGCATTTACCATCTTAACAAAACAACAGCTTTTTGCATGATAGCAAATAACGACTCCAAAACAAATTATATGTTTGTCGCAAATAATCTAGTGATGTAAAAACTTTATGATTGCTACATGATAGTATTCAAATCGTAGTTACATCGATGATTTATGCATTTATTCCAAAACATACAGATTATACAATTTTTATTATTTCATTTGACACTTCTGTGTATGTGGGTGTATAGTAAGTATTTCACGGACCATACGGCCTTGTCACTTCGGTTTGACATTTAATTGCTCTTTCCTTTGATAGTGTTAAATATTCATACATCAATTAAGAGTAGAACGATACACATTTGTGTGTCTATTACTATAATTGCGTGTAATGTTGTTTTATTACATCGGTAGGTTAAATAAAAATGTTTATAGTCAACGTATCTTGTATAACACCTTACACAAATAGTCCCAATTACTGCACAACTTCATAGTTTTCTTTGCATTAAATGATAAATATCACCCAAATATCTGGTCTCAGTATAATATTCTCAGAATATAGTGTTTTCTCAAATCACAGCTTTTTAAAATTCATATTCTTAAGCATCTTAATATTTTACTTGAAGGTTTGTCTCCATTTCCATGGGATTTTTTTTTGCACTCGAACACACCTTGCAACAAGCAAGATATAATGAGAATAACTTCTGATAACAGTTATCCTACAAATATCACAGGATAATCATACAAGTTGAGGATTGTATAATCGTTTTGGTTACAAGGTTAGTCACCTTATACGTGATTATAGATTGATACCTCACTTTATAAACGTGTTATCATTATGACATGTGGTTGTAGATCTTATCTACGGTAATGGTAGCTATCCCTACAAAATTTGACTAAAATACATTGTGCGTTACACTAAAAGCAACATGGGCAGCTTTACATTAGTCATTATAAACAAAGAAACATTGTATCAAAAATTCTTCTTGTCAACAAAAATAATCCTATAATTGACATTTTAAATTGGTCGGATTGGTTGCTTAAATGGATGGTTGCTTGGAGTCCAGCGACCAGTGTTTCTAACTATATTAACAGCGGACCAATCAAACATAATATCAATTTAGGTCAGGGGATGTACATTGACAGGAAACGTTTGATGCTGGCTACAATAAACATTCTACTAAAGGTACAAAGTGGTCACTGTCCAAACAAGTTGCACCCCGTAGTACATGGCCAGGCTTCAAATTAGAACCTGACAACCACCCTACCAAAACGAAAGAAACAACCACAAACCTAGAGAACATCTGGTAGCTCTATGTGGGGACCCTCTCCATTTCCAAGAAATGAAATAAAAGAAATGATTGAAAAGCGTAACATTATATATCTATTTCAGTTACTCTGAGGGCTCCACCTGGTGATTATTTCCGAGGATTTTTCGTACAAGCTACACGAGACAGATTCCCATTGGAAGCCATTAACAGACCAGCCTACGGTACATTCACGCCAGTTGACGGTCAGTCACAAGCACGACGATGCCGAGCTGCTGTCGGTTCTGTTGGGGGCATTACTCACACAGATAATTCTAACAAACGACAAGTTTCATTTGACTGGATGCCACCTGCCGGTTGCAATTTAGGAACAATTCAATTTGTGTAAGTTTTAAAAGAGAACGGTGGTTTTTCCCAAATCATGGAAGATAAAATTTAATATACAAAACAGAAAAAATCGTAATGTTTTACGCTTTATCACTAAGTGAATTAGAATACTAAAACAGGGGACAGATAATATAAATAGCCAAATCACGTCTATGAAAAACATTGCCTCATTAGTTTTTATATTTGTTTGAGAGAATTAAAATGAACATGACAAAAAGACAGATTTGTAAGGTATTTCAACTTGCAAAAGGTTATTAAATTACATACAACGATTGTTACCCAGGCATTTAGGTAATGAAGAAGATAGCATGCAACGAGTAGGTTTATTTATTTAAATTGTTATGGAATAGAAATATCTTTGAAAACCAAGATTTTCATAACATTCTAAAATGTGTGTTCCATTGATTCTAAGTTAAGCTCGAGGTACTCACTGACGGTTGTTTGTTTGTTATTCCCGGGTCGTGTTTGTTTTTCTCTGTATTTGAGATCACCACATATTGTAAGGTAGACGTTAAAATTTAATATTTTTGAATGCATTTATATTGTCGAGATAAGTACAGTATATTTTAAAGTATTATTATTATTATTATTATTATCATTATCATTATTATTATTATTATTATTATTATTATTATTATTATTATTTATTATTATTATTATTATTATTATTATTATTCGTTTTATTTAAAGGTCACTAACATTCGATCTCTTCCCAGTGTATGTATATTCATTGGAAATATAGAATATGAAATTTTGGGGGGTTCAAGTAAAGAATAGTGCAATAGTTAACAAATTTTTTCATTATAATACCTCCACAAAAAGTGTTCGTTATCTTTAAAAAATATTTTTTTTATATATTTGTATTTTTAAAAAAGTTTTATTTACGGGAGTTTTCTTCCATTATAGGGGAAATTTTCAAAAAGTTTTATTTACGGGAGTTTTCTTCCATTATCGGGGAAATTTTCATGTTTACAATACAACTGTTATAATTTTCTCACAATAAATTTTGATTCCAAATTATTTATATGCTTTTTCTTTCTAATAATCTGTATAATGTCATTAAAAGTAGGTTTATTTTAAGAATAAAAAATACACTAAACTTTTCTGTAAAATAATCTGCATAAATAAAAACACGGCATATTCCTAAAAATGATTATTTTAACAGTGCTACAGTTGTGAAACAGTACAACGAATACTGGGTGGATGTTCGATCCCAAAACGTCACTGGAGTTGGATTTCAAGGTACGTGAAATAAATTTGTGCATTGTAAAGTTTGAGTACTGTTATTGCGTAATATTGATTTCATTGCTCGAGCGTCTTTTTTTCTATTTTTTTGGATTTTTTTTTTTTGGGGGGGGGGGGCACAGATAATAATAATCATTTAATTAATCAATTATCCGGCACTTAAAATGTGTAAAATGTTTTAGTGTAGAATTAGCAATTTAGAAGTGACATCTACAATATTGGAATGTGTTTAATTGCACTATTTCCTTCCGACGTTCCGTGGTTTATATTGGGTAATATGCACTAAAGCAAGTCAATAAATCAAACACAAACATATCAGTAATAATTTTATTAAAACAAAGTAATATAAGAGATACTCTTCTTATATTGTTTCGTCCCAATTACAAAGTGTAAAATGTTTCTGTCATTTAAAACTTAAACTTTATAGCCAAAGAATTCAAAATATTCTTAGCCATCCCCCCCCCCCCTCACTGAAAGGTTAGAAATACTTATCCTTAAATTAACATATAACAGTCTCCCCTAAAGAAAACTAATGTCATTAATTATTAATTTTATTATACTATTCTTCATATTTTAGGACCACGTGGCCTCCTGTGTCAACTGTACAATGACCCATTCAACACTCAAATACAACGCAGTGTAATGGCTGCTCTTCCAACTCTTCAGAGAACTGGTTAACCTTGAGACATCAGTTTAAACTTTAGAACAAAAAGAAAATTTATCGCAATCAATAAATAGTTGTTAATTATATTAATTAATATTTTTTAAATGTTCGAGGCACAAATATTTAAACAACAGGAAACTTTTATTGACATCATTCTATTATCTGTATCAACACAGGAAGTGTTTCTCCTTTTAAAGTAGGACATTATATTATTAGAACGTTTGTGTTATGTATTTTTCTGTTGTGTGTAATGCTAAGGAATATCATGTTCAAAACCAATATGTGTACGAATGATCCACGGAAAAGAAGGAACGTTTTGATATAACTGCATTATTGTAGAGTATATAGCATATACAGTACTAGGAACCTCATTGTCGAAACGTTTCATGTTTATGAATATCAGTGTTATTCAAATAAAAGTTAATTTTATGTTGTGTATTAATTATTTTAATATGTGATTGCAGTTATAAAATTACAAATTTTATTGTTTACTTGTGTTTTATATTATACACGGATTTCTTTCTGTAAATCTCTTACTTACAGTATTTAGCAACAATAAACAACTGTTGTTCTATTTGCAAAATTGATTAAGCATATTTAAGATTTTACTATGGCAGATATTTGTTTAATGGCTCCGACAACGCAGACTCACTTTGAGACTGTATATCAATGATTGGGACCGAACACTTTTTAAATACAATTTTGTTTCTTACTGTTTGATATGTAGGCTATGCAGCCATCATGTCTATTTATTTTACCTTATATTGGTTGGTAAAATTGTTAAATACGTGACATTAACTTTATGACCAAAGAACATTGATTTTTTTTAAATGTTATTTTTCGACTTTTAAAACAAGTAAATGTTTGTGTACGTATTTTTCGTGGTATAAAATATTTATGAACTTGTTATAAGTAGTTTACAAATGTTAATGGAAAATAATGCCAGTTTGGTCGTAGTGCTTTTAATACAGACTAAAATTGCTTTATATATTTACAACATGACCCGTAGCTAGTTCATCGTCAATGAAAAGTATAGATCGTTTAAAAAAAGGCACCAATAACTGTAAATGGACTTAATTTCCTGAAAGTCTAACCTGATTGTGTAGATAAAAATGAGTTCTGATTTGCAAAACGTTTAATGGAAATCAATTATCGTTTTGTTTAAAATATAATTTCAATGTCTCACGATGGATTACTAGCATGGCACTAATGAAAAAATGCATCAAACTGAATCTGAAGCAATATGCTCCAAAACATCACCAGTCTAGTGTTTGTTTGGTGTACATCTGATACCACAGAGTAATTCAATACGTATATTGCCTGCACGCTTCACCGATATCTAGTCATTAACACGATGCACAAATCAATCACAAAAAGGTATATAAATCTTCATATTACGTGACATTATTATAATTCTGACACAAGAGCTTTCTTGTGTAGTCCAGTTTGTACTTGTACATAGATTCGTCTACAATATCAAACAAGTAAAGTTACGTTACGTGACAAATGATTTGTCAGTTTTTAAATGGATATGTTGCCAAAAATAAAACGTGGGAAAAAAATCATACTAAATCAATATTTAATAACCAAAACGTGCAGAAAAATAAAAGAAAGAAAACAGATATCGAAAAATAACATTTTTCATTTAATAGTATAAACATGATTCCGGTTTACCCTAACTTTAATATAAACATGATTTGGGTTTACACTGACTATTACATATATGAATCACTCTGGCATTATTTCACCTTAATTTGATTTAAATGTGTGATGTCAAATAAACTGAAATTCAAGGTGTGATTAATCTTAAAAACGTGTTCTCTCATATAAGCACAATTTATACTAATGGAGTATATTTGTTCAATTGTTAACAATTAAGTACTTCCATAAGAAAAAGGAAATAGCAGCGAAGTAATTATATCAATCAATAAAAATAAATAGGGAATTGAACTCAGAACAAATATTGCAAACTCTCAAAACAGAATACAGTTTAACCTAACAGGCTATTTTTGGGTTTTGATGAAAATTTGTATATTTGTGGAATATGTATACCAACGCATGGATCTTCATATTATGATAATGTGTATAAAAATCTAGAAAATAAAAATAAGCTTACTTTTAAAAACTGGAGAAATTCTTATGTTGGGCGATCTTAACTCAAGTTCAGATCACAACCAATTATTGACACGTCTAAAGTGTATTTTAAAACTTCTTAACTTCATGAGAAACATTCTAATCAAGTCTTTATGAACAAATAATTCAAACTAAATTTTACAAAAAAAGAACTTATAGCAAAAGAATTATGGTTAAAACATTATGTTTTTATTTACAACAAACAGCGTTTGATTTGGTTTTGGTTTTTTTTTACTTTTTTGTTTTGTTTGTTTGTTTGTTTTTGTTTTTGGTTTTTTGTTTAAATTGTATTTAAGTAAGACTCGAACCTACAATCTCAGTGTTGACAGACCACGTAATCTATAGTTGACGAACTACACTAACCACTTGGCCACCAAGTCTCCAACATTATTTGCAAATAATCTAATTTGAGTTAACAAAACAAATTATTGATCTCAAATATAAATTTAAACTTATCCAGAAAATGTATGTAAATTGTTTCTTAAAAAAGAAAAAGAAAAAGAAATCGCGTTTTACAGTGAGTGGTTTAGTAAGTCCCTATATCAAAATCTGTAATCTCAATTTGATCATAATGTAAGGAACAAAAACATTACTTACTGTATGAAAATGAAGACAAATGTCTTGTAAAGTCTTGTAAAAAGAACAAAATTGAAAACATGTCAATAAAACTGACACCAGAGAAAGTAGTAAATTCTGAAAAATTATTAAAAATAATTCAAATGTACAAATAATTTCTTATATTTGCTGATTATATCCTAATTCTGCAGAAAATGTACATGGCTAACAAAACAGTCCTCCAGAACATTTCGAATAGTAATTAATTTCAACTCTCTATTATTGCAAGAAAAAAATATATGATATACATATTTAGAAATATTGTTGAATATTCAGGGAAATTTCATTCTTCCATTCTTTAGATTTAGAAATATCTAAAACCAAGAAGCGACTTGTTATTTTCAATATAAAGGTATCTTACACCATATGATAATCTTCCTATACATTCATATAAAGTTTTTAAATCTTTAATAAAATTCATTGTTATTTATAATTCTAAACTGTTGTATATGGAATATTATGAAAACAATCATAAATGCATTAAAGAATGAAATCCAATAAATTTAATCTTATCTCCCTTATTGACACTAGTTTCAAAGAAAAAAGGCACCTTAAAATTATGGAAAGGCACTACAGGTCTAATTAAACATTCAGTCAGCTAGAGCAGAATTAGCCCTTATGTTCAAATTCAATCAGATCTGTTAAATATTTAAATGGTTTACTTTATAATACTAATTACCAACTAATAGATGATGTTTTTTCTTATACAAATCACTCCACTCCAAGCGAACTCATTCGTGTTTACTTCTCATAACTTGCATCTAAGTAACTGAAGAAAAATAATTTTAAAAAAAAGAAAAAACGTCTTTTTTTAAATTATAGAACCCAATATAAAAAATATTTTTTTGAAAAATTGAAATGTTCAACAGGAAGTAATTACATTTATTTATACAACAAATTAAACTTTGATTATGAATTAAAGCATATTCAATTTTATGCAATACAAATCTTAAAATATAAACAGTGAATGTAAAATGAGAATTAGTGACCACTTTCTAGAAATATAACAGAAATGTAATACTTTGAAAAATGTTCATTTTAAATAAACTTGTAAAGATAAAAAATAGATTTAGTAATTACACTTTCTTAACAATCATTAACATTAAATTGATATATAAAAATACATTCAACTATGATTTTTTTAAAATCCATCATTTGCAGTGTGTTGTTCCATTCAATAAAAAGTCAATAATACTGAAGAAAGTGGACTCTAATACTGAACGATTGCACAAATTTAAGTTTTGCTGTGTTAAATTATTTGTTATATTGTAAATTGTTTGTTATATATGACTTCAGTCCCATAAAAACAAGTTGCTTTTCCAAATAGCACTGGTGGGTGCAATTTACGTGTGCTCAGATAGAAGTGAAAGTATAAAATGAATGAAAAATCAGGATGTTGTATAGTTGACAAAGATTGATCACTTGGCACTTTATGGCTAAGACCTTTGAAGTCTTATCAGAACATATTTTTGAACCTGTTAGCCATGATCAATTTTCAAAAGGCAGCCAAACAGATCGAAGTAGATGAACATCAAATATACATTCGTTCAGGAATTGGTTACAGTGTATTGCGTCTTTGGTATGAGTCATTGTCACAAGATTCGGCCTGACTTTGAATAAACAACAGTTTCCTTTCAAAGAATCTTTGACAGACTTACGGCATATTCAAACCGTTCTGAAGCGCAGAACAATTGTTTTGTTTATTGTCCATATTTAAAAAAATACCAAAATATACAAATACACCATTCAGGGTTCAGAATACGTATACAATTGTTATTTCAAAATAATTACTTTAGCATTCCCTCTCCTTACAATCGAAAGAATTTAAATGCAAAATACCTATCCTACACTGGTAGATGCGTGCACATGATACGAACAGTTACATAAATACATATTACATAGTTAATTAATAGCGTAAACAACAATTTATCGTCAGAAATCACAAATCTGGATATAAATATGTATAGGGAAAATACTAATTGTTTTGATAAATGCGAAATCGAAATAAGTGTTCATTACTTGCCTACATAAATAATTGTGCAGTTATGTTTTAACGTGTATATTATATTTATTTTGACATGTTTACCATAGTATTTTTTAATACTTCTAACAAAGTATTGACTTGAAATAATTTCCCTTCTTTGAGGTACTTTTCGACAGTTCTTTTAAACATCAGTCACGGGTCGCTAGTGAGGTCATTTAGTTGAACAAAATTAAATTTAAATACTCGATGCCAAACGTCAGTGTTTTACTGTAATTATATTCTTTGCTATTTGTTGTGTGTGGGTTTGTAGGTACGCATAGGACACGATAGGAGACGAATTAATGGAACTCATGTTGCAACAATTCCCCCTCAGAACATGGCATTGAGTTGATATATCTTGGATACAAATTTACAACAGTATAGTAGCGGATCGTTTATAAGAGGTATTTTATCTAGTTGTCAATTATTTTTTAGAAACTTAATGTTCCTAGTAATAATTGCTATAAACAATTCTCCATTTTGTTACATTGTATGCGTAGAGATGGTCTTTTGGGGTCACTACGACAACACAATGAGACAAACTTTCCGTGAAACTTTCGCAATCAATCACTTTTGATTTTTTCAATTTTCTCTTGATACTTTATTCCTTTAGACTGTAATAAGATGATTTTTTTCAAATCGCTCAAGTATATATAACTATATCGATTGAATAAAAGATTATTGGAATACACGCTCATTCTGGCACTTTTTAAGTTTTTTTTTCAGTCGATATCTCCACCCTCCAATATAATGAAATACATTCTACGTCATATCACTTTTACAGAAATTACGTCCCAATAATTTTATTAGTTTTTACTTTTTACAAGCATTCAAAAGAGATCGATGCACTAATGCAGATGTAGCGGTGTAGGCTATTTATAAAACATTGTGCACAGAAGTGAATAAAGAAACCCTAATTAGAGAATATCTTATTGATGATTTGATAAAAAAAAACTAAAGTACTAAATGGGCCGATTATCTCTGCAAGTTTGAGCTCTTAATATAATGTAGTTTTCGGACTCACATCTGCAGTTTTTTTGCACTGCTAGATCTTACAAAAAGTAAAACAGGTGGTCTTGGATATGTAGTTTAACAACCACGCTTGAAGATTTTTCAAAGAAATAAGTTGTTTGTCTAAATACGAAAAATACTGTTTTTTTCAGTATATCAGTAAAACTTTGAATTCTGCCAGTGATAAACGTATAGAGGAATGTGTGCGAATGTTTGAGGTAAACGAGTTTCGGACTATATTTTAATGAGAAAAGTCTACAGTATGTATACTGTACCTTAGTTCAGTGTTTAAAACCTGACACATTTAGTTTTTATGAGATAGTGTTACTAACTGCAATTAAAAAATTGACCTCAAATTCTTAATGTAGACAAAATGGCAATATTTTAATGTTGTTAAATATAAATGTCAAATACTAGAACGTATTAAAGAATTGAAAGAATGTTTGTATTCAAATTTGGTTGATTTCCTCACAGTTACCTACCGGATTTTTAATTGATAAAACTTTCATTTATGTCGAGTCATTCTATAAAAATGAAATATTCAACAAAACGTTTAGATTTGATTTACTTTTTTAACATAACGCTAAAATATAACGTGGTGACAAAAAACAGATTTGTGCATTTGGTTAGATAGGCAACGAACATGGGTAAGATTTGTGCATTTGGTTAGATAGGCAACGAACATGGGTAAGATTTGTGCATTTGGTTAGATAGGCAACGAACATGGGTAAGATTTGTGCATTTGGTTAGATAGGCAACGAACATGGATGGGTAAGATTTGTGCATTTGGTTAGATAGGCAACGAACATGGGTAAGATTTGTGCACGATTGCAAACAACCAAAACCAAACCAAACTAAATATCTGTCGCAAAGAATATGATGACGTAGAGATTTATGACTGCTGCGGGATATATATGGTTATGTATGGGTAACTATAATAAAGTGTGGATGCCAATTTAACGTAATATCCATTTGCGTTAAGAGGTGAACAAATTGCCAGGAAATGTCAGGTAGCGGCTGCAATGATCCTTCTACTAACAAAAGATACAAAGTGATCACTGTCCAAACACGTCACACCGAGTGACTATATTAGAATGTGACAACCAGAAACAACCACAAAAGGAGAGGACATTTTGTCGCTCTGTATATGGGAGCCCTTCCAAACATAACAAAATATATGTATTTTTAGTTTCTCTGAGGGGTCTACCTGGTGATTATTTCCGAAGATTTTTCGTACAAGCTACACGACACAGATTCCCATTGGTAGCCATTAACAGACCAGCCTACGGTACATTCATGCCAGTTGACGGTCAGTCACAAGAACGACGATGCCGAGCAGCTGTCGGTTCTGTTGGATGTATTAATCACACATCTAATTCTAACAAACGACAAGTTTTATTTGACTGGATGCCACCTGTTGGTTGCAACTTAGAAATTCAATTTGTGTAAGTTTAAAAGGAAAAACGGCGAGGTTTTTTTACAATGCATGGAAAATAAAATTGAATATATACATTGTAACACAAAAATCGCTGTATTTTACACGTAATCACTACTGAAGGCAAATAAGAGCTCCAGAACAGGAGACACAGAAAATGTATAAAGCCAATTCACGTTTCATGAAAAAACATCGCCTCCTCTGTTTTATTCATGTTTGAGATTTCTAAAATAAAGTAAACATGCCAAAAAGATAACAGACTTTATGAGTTTTGATAGGCAACAAACGATGGGTAAGATTTGTAAGATATTTCAATTTTTAAAAGTTTGTAAGTCACGTTTAAAGATTGTTTTAGTACAGAAGAAATAACAATTGTTCTGTGAATACGGTCAACAAACAAAGATTTGTGGTTTTCTTTATTTTTTATTTTTTTGTCATCGATTTAGAATGCGTTATCACCACATATTGAAAGAGTTAAAATTTAATAATCTGAATGCATTTATATCGTCGAGAAAAGTACAGTATATTTTCAGCTGATTCTTAATAAAAGTTGTCATCATTATGATAATAAAATTTAAAGTCATAAGATTTAAATTCTTTTATCATTAAGCAAATATGTAATTAAGCTTGTTTTGTTCCCTACATTTCCTTTGAGATATCTTTGATAACTATTGGTTGAAAGTTTCTCATTTATTAATTCCTTGTACGTTTTAAATAATCTTTCCTTTAACAAAGCACTTGGTCTTGCCCTTATTCGTCACGTGACATCTACTTCCTTTCCAAATTGTGCTCAAAAACTGGTAGACGACACGAAGTCTTATCCAAGCTCTATGTCTACAGGAATTTTTTCAACATAAAAGTCTTTTTTTGTATAGAGTACAAAAATGCTAAATAATGCACCGGTTACCATAAGCTGCCCTTGAATCTGATAAAAGTATTCGTGAGATTTAGGCAAAGCGAGAGATCCATCAACTAGTTTTAAGCAAAAGTTTGGGATTGATTGCACAGCATCTAATATTGTCAGGTCTCGAGCAGAGTATGGACATTTAATCTCCAACACTCCTGTTTCATTATTCATGCAGATTTTCCCATCAGGGCTTGCAGCCAGATAAGAAAACGAGGGATTGACAACCAACCCACAATCATGAATGTGGTGATCTGGGTTTTTTTCCATATACACCTGCTTTGCAGTATTTTCATTTTTCTTTCCATAAGTAGTTGCCTCTGACTGGAAATTACAACAAGAGAAAATACGGTCTACAAATTTTGACGTAATTTCCTTTTTCCTTTTGCATATTTTAAAAAACTGGGATGCAGTTATTCTGCTTTTTCTTTCATTAAACCACAGAGGGTTATTTGATTGCTGTCTTGTTGTTCCCTCTAGAAACACAGCTTCAGCTTGTGTTGTCGAAAAAAAAATATTTAAATGACTGTATTTCTGTAGGGTATCTGCATCAATGACAGAAATAATTCTTGGAAAGGTTATATCTCCACACTGTGATGGGTTCGTTATGGCAGCTGGTATTGGTTTATAATGTCTTAACTAAAAAATGAAAAATATATAATTATAACATAACATAAGTATAGCTAAGTAGAGCTAGTTGATATGAAAGGCAATGAATTTCACATGGGTGTCTGAAATTTTCCCGTCTTGCCCTTCGAACAGTGTTAGATCCTTTATGTCTCTATGGGTGAGATAACGTATTATGACATCAAGTTACATACACTTGGCTACCAAGCCATTTGAAGAAATAAGGTAACAAATCTGAAAATCTGCTGAGAAAAAGTATCGAATCAGTGTTAGCCAATTCAAGAAACTCTAAAACCACGGGCAAAACTATTCACTTCGCTTCGATGATTTTTATTTACCACCGAGATAATTAAATATAATTAATATCCCGAAAGTTAACAAAATATAGATCGACACAAGTTTGTGAAACTTTACCGTTATTTACGGATAAGAATACTTCATACTTTTTTATGCGATTTTAAATTTTGCGGTCGAGCGTCAACCGCGAAATAACGCAAAAATTAAATTACCGCAAAAATTACCAGTTATACGGTATCTGTAAAAAAAATAATGCATTCTATGTTGACATTTGATTATCAAAATTAATTAATTGGTTATTTTTTTGGAACAGCCAAGTGTCCATATATATGTGTTTTATATACCCAGACTTTATTTTACACACCACATGCATCCGACTACTGCTCTAATTAGAAGACTGCCAAAGGATCATGTGAGCTATTTAACTATTATTTCATATTTTTTTCATTTCAGTGTTTTCATCACTAGAAATGCTGTCTCACATATCAAGAATAAGGAAGTTAGAGGAAGAAAATGAACAGTTGAGGAAGGACAATTGTAGACTAACAATAGAACTTGATATGATTATCAGAAAAAGTGCCAAACCTACATGTACCACGTCAAAAGCTTGCCAGACAAATTTTAATTTTCATTTTAACACCGAGAACACGACACAATCATCCATCAAGAATTTATTTCAGTTTTACACTGGCTTAACATATTACCGTTTTCTTATGCTTTTGGCTTTCCTGTTTCCTACTGATATTGGAAATCGTAATCCCATTGTCTATGACTCCAAGAGAAAAGAAATTCAACCGGATAAATTACCTCTTTCAGAGCAAGTGTTTATGTATTTGTGCCGACTACGAAATGGGTTAAATTTAAAGGATCTTGCATTTAGATTTAACGTTAAAGTTCCAACAGTTTCAACAGTTGTTAACGGTGTTGCAAAGTACATGTATGCAAGATTAGGGTCAATAAGCTATTGGCCACACCGTAGTGTTATAATTGAAAACATGACTCAAGCCTACAGATCAGATTTTCCTGTATGCTTAGCCATTTTAGATTGTACAGAAATAAAGACTGAGAAAACATCATCAATGAGGCAGCAGAGCCAGTTGTACTCCGACTACAAGTCGACAAATACATTGAAAGGTCTTGTAGTTTGTGATCCACGTGGTTCCATTATTTTTGTATCCGATTTATTTTCTGGGTCCATATCAGACAATGAGATCATTAGACAAAGTGGATTTTTAGATTATTTACGCAATCTTAAGGCTATGGGATTTATTCATGCTAAAGACAGTGTAATGTCAGACAAAGGATTCTTAATTGATAAAGATTTAGCAGAAATAGAAATTGATCTTAATATTCCTCCATTTGCTTCAAGTGCTAAACCATTTTCAGAAGCTGAAGTAACTCTTGCAAAGAAGATTGCATCACACCGAATCCACATAGAAAGAGCAATTAACCAAATTAAATGTTTCAAACTGTTAAAACGGATAATACCTGTCAGTCTTTTTCACAGTATAAATGCTCATTGGTTTAATGCTGCAATATTAACTAATTTTCAGGATACTTTGGTGAAAAATTAAAACATTTTACATTTAAAATATGTTCTTATTAATTATGTGATCATGTCTTTTTCTGTGTAAAGCACATGAACAGTCTTCACTTGGCATCTGTTCATATATAAACTGATTATATTGTTGCCTGTTCAGTGTTGGTCATGCATGCATGTAGCATTCCTTACATGGGACAGACGAATAAATTATGATGAAGTTAAACCAGTTTGATGCATGTACACCTGAACGCTTTCAAGTGGCAGTTGAGAAAATAAGAGTAAAAGTTTTGTGTTAAAATTTCTTGGGAACTGCTGAATGGATTTCATGTCTGATGGGTGTTTTTGTTTTATTTTATGTATTGCTCACCTGCAATGGTAACATGGAGCCTAACTGAACATTTCCTATTTCAGTCTTGGTTGTCTCAAAATGTTGATCATTACATGTTAGTAAATAAGACAATGGAGTACCACTTGCAGCTGGATGGGTTTTTAGCTTCTTTACATCCTCCATTGTCACATCAGGTACACTAAAATTCAGTATACAACAAAAGTACTTTAAGGTTCCAGGCGTACATTGTAATTTACTGTGCCCAGACAATTGTTTCCTGTAGAGATATTGATGTTCTGTGAAAAATTGTGAAGTCATCTAATTCATCTAATTGATTTTGAAGAGCAGATTTATTTTATTTATACTTTTACATGAAAATTTAAGATTCATATTCAAATTTCTGTGGTGGGGCCTTATTGGCCGAGTGGTTAAGGTAGTTTGTCTACTAATGATCATGTGGTTTGTCAACGCTGAGATTGCGGGTTCAATTCTTACTGCAGGCAGGGTGTACTCGACTCCAATCTTCATTGACAGCCAGTTTTCCTACTGCAGGTCGGGGGTTTTCTCTGGGTACTCCGGCTTCCTCCCCCAATAAAATCTGGACGCCATGATATAGCTGAAAATTGCTGAAAGTGGCGTTAAACACCATCAAACAAATCAAATTTCTGTGTAGTGTCTGATGACAATTTTCCAAAATCCTCGTGCATTTTTAGTACATGTATGATTATTAAAATGTGCTTCAAAGTAACGACTTACTCTCATACTAATAGATAACTCGCCATGTAATTTCTGCAAACAGGATAATTGGCTTTATTTTAAATTTTCAATGACAAATAGGATTATTAAAACTGTTTCGTCCCTGCCATGGGAACTCATCAGGTGGCTTACGGCTACCACGACAGTTTATATTCTAGCACTTGAATAAAAAAGGTTCGATACTGTTAACAAAAAATATTATTAACAACATAATTTATGATGCATGATGTCAAAGATTTTCAGTAACTAGTCATTCTAGTGATTAATCTGTTTAATATATAATTTCGGTTACAAGTACTGGCTGTAATGTAAATTTTCTGTATTTATTTACCTAAAATTCAGGGGCATGCTGTGAACTGGCTTTTTCTTCCTAGGTGTTGGTTTTGGCTTAGCAAAAACCATAGTGGATACTGGTTCTGCATCAATTTTTGGCCCTCTTGGCTTATGCCATTGTTGTGGCATGCTTGTGCAAGCCAGCTCTGATGGAACATCTGTCAGTCCTAGATTTTTATAGTGGGCCAATTGGAAAATAACAGCAACTGTATGACTACATGTTCCAGTTATTCTATGAAATAACAAACTACATATAAATAAACAGTACGGTTTATTTTTGAACCAAATGATAAAATACATAACTATACAGTTTTGGTGGAACAGTTTATGAATTGATTGCATATAATGTAAATTAAATATCAGTTTCAAGAATACAAATTCTATTCATTGAAGCTAATAAATTTACTCAGGTCCTAGAAGTATTGAAGAAAATTAGGTTCAAATTTTTGTTTAAAATGGTCGCAACTCGTTTAACCAATTTGAAGTCTTGCATACGATCGTGTCACTTCACTTTGGTCACTAGGCCTACAAGTTCATTTTAAAATAAGGACCTCCCTTTAATATGATCTGGTAAGTAATTCAAAGTATAATTTATAGCCATTGTTAAATTAAGAACAAATAGTCAACAAAAGACGATATCAAAATCCCGTTCAACCATATTAAGTTCATGTATAGATATTGCACTTCAACCTCGATTATTTACCGGCATTTGGCAAGTATACTTATAAGATATAATAAAAATTAATATATTTACATGAAAATTACATACCCAGCTTTGCATGTGCAATGTCTTTCTGTGATACTTTTTTCTTTTACCTCGAGCGTAACAGAAATACTGTGTGGAGCTTCCGACTTTCGCATTGAACGAAAGCACTTCGCACCGACGTCAATGCAAGTTTCATTTCCAGAAGAATATAATTTAAGCCCGTGTACATATCCGTTTACAAAAAAATTATAGCCACGCTCTTTTGCTCGTTTGGTCAATTCGACGCCTTTAAAATAACCAACAGAGAGGTCATTTGGAATGACTGACAAATTCGTACATCCCGCCATGTTTACTTTCAGATGTCCGACCTGCGTCGTTGTCAAGGACGTAACTAAGGGGGGCGGAGCTAAGACAATTAAACTGGATCGATGTATTTAAAGCCATTTCACAACTTGAGTTCCATCGGCACCAAAAAATTGGTAACAGTGATGTAGTTATTCATTTTGTTGCTTAACTTATAGCCATATTTTAATTAAATAATATTATTCTCCTTTATTTTATCTTTGAGCTTTCGCGGTTTCTAAACTCCGATTTAATACCTCGTGCACGTGGTTATCACTTTGTGTAATGACTAATTTTTATATATTCTATTTTCGCATAATAACTTTGTTTACATTTAAGATCTTCTGGTAAGTTTTGTTTACAATTATTTAATTTATAAAATTATAATTCCATAAATAATTTCCAATTTGTTGCACTAGTTGTCGCCCCTTTGAAACTTGCCTTTGTATTTTCACATCGGTTTTCAAACTGGACGTGATAAAACATATGAAACTACCCTTACTACATATATTGGAAAGAATAAATTTTCTTACTTTGGAAATATTCGTTTATTGCATTTGTAATTGACTTAATCATATCGGAAATACATATTCACAGCACCTACATGTATTCATGTATATGGTTATGAAATAAATTCTGCCTATACTATAATGTATTCACATTGCATTTAAACTTTACTTCACTGGCCACAGTATACATATTTTTGTGTGTGCAATGTGCATTTCTTTTTCAATTACATTAATGTTGTTGCATATACCTGAAGCAGAGGGTATTTATTTGTGTCTATTTATCACATGCTTCAGTTTTGCATTGCCAATAATTGATTTATTTGGTACTAATACAATTATTTGAGTTTCAGATCATGTCATACTTAAGAAGAAGTCGCAGGAAAAGTAAAGTCCCGAGCAGTTTGTAAGATTCTACTTCCAGCTCAACTGGTACTTCTACATGTAGTATGGCAAATAATTCTCAGGAAGTCAATACTTAAGCTTCCAGTTCCGGTACACAAACAGGTTTTGCTCAGTCCTCGTCTGCACCATTATACTTGGAAACATGTAACAACAGTGTGAATGTAACACTTACTTCATTGGAAGCAGGTTTTGGAGCCATAACCCCAACTATTTACTCTTCTCCAGGTACTAGCAATTCTGTTAATACAGTGTCATTTACCCCTGCCCCAGTTTTAAGTGTAACAAATGAAGTGTCGGCCACTGTGCCACAAAATTTAAAAGAGAAAATTATAAGGGGTGATTACATTGAGCTATTTACATTACTAAATAATAGTCATTCTCATGGAGTGCAAAAACTTGTTCTATCTAATAAAGGTGAAATAGTTGTACAAAGCAACCAAAACAGCCAAAAGCTTTTGACTATAGATCGATGGACAACTGCGTTTATTATATTCACCAGTATATTTCGTTCTGTTCACTCGCATAGATTTCAAGAACTTTTGAAATATATGTATGTCGTCCGTCAGGGAGCTTCACGCAGTACTTTAGGTTGGATAACTTATGACGAGCAATATCGTTTGAGAAAATCCATTAACCCATCCAGCTCTTGGGCTGATGTTGACATGGAGCTTTGGCTTCTGTACATGAATGGATATTCTAGCACATATTTCTTCAATTCACAACATGCCACTAAATTTCAGAACTCGTTACATTCCAACCTGAAGTGCTACCCATTCAATTATTCTAACAAGTGCACTCGTCAAACCTGTATGTATAGTCACACCTGTCTAAGATGTAATGAAAATCATCCAGTCGCATCATGCAGAAAGAATGCATATATATCTAATCAGGGTAAAATTGAATTTAATGGTCAATATAATTCAGTTAGGCGTCCTGTAAGAATTCCGAAGACTAATTCACATGTTTTAAATTCATTTAGAGTTCCTCAGCAGTTCTCAATACCAAGAGTTACTTCCTCGCCTATGGGACTTGGGGTATACCCCAATTAAAGTCAAACAGTTATCTACTCCCCTGCAAGCTTATCCAAAGAAGGATGTAGCATGTGAATTAATTTCTGGTTTCACAAATGGATTTAGATTACATTATACTGGTCCCAGATATCACTCTTTAGCACCTAATTTGATTTCGGCTGAGTTGCACAAAGAAGAGACCATGGCCAAGTTATTAAAGGAAGTTGAAATAAGTAGAATGTTAGGTCCCTTTAAAAACATGCCAATTTCAACCTTAAGAATCTCCCCCATTGGTCTTGTTCCTAAAACTGATGGCTCATGGCGACTTATAACCAATTTGTCTTATCCACCTGGAAACAGTATTAATTCTTATATTGATGAAAAACTATGTAGAGTGCAGTACACATCATTTGATTCGATTTTGGACAAAATATACAGTCTTGGTCCCAGGGCCCTCTTGGGGAAAATTGATATAAGCTCGGCCTTTAGATTGCTTATTGTAAATCCAGCTGATTTCGATTTGCTTGGTATCAAATTTTTAGGTTTTTATTTTATTGAAAAGAATTTACCCATGGGGCTTTCCTTATCTTGTAATTTATTCGAAAAGTTTGCACATTTTCTTCAGTGGGCAGTAGAAATGCGTTGTGGTTTACACACTGTGGACCACTATCTGGACGATTATATCTTTATGTGTTCAGAATTGTCTGACGACTGTGCCACCTTGATGTCTAGTTTCACTGATTTGTGCGAAGATCTGGGGGTTCCACTAGCTGTTGACAAAACTTTAGGCCCAACAACTATTCTACCTTTTTTAGGTTTTATTATCAACACTGAGTTGATGCTAGTTATGATCCCCAAAGAAAAATTGTCTAAATTACATGATCTTCTCAAACCTATGCTACTTAAAAAGAAAATGTTAGTTAAAGATTTGGAATCAGTTACAGGTCTTTTGGCCTTTTGCTAGAAAGCCATTCCAGCAATTCGTGCATTTATTAGGAGATTTTATGACCTGATTGGGAGTGTTCGACTCAAAAAACCATATTATAGGATACGCATAAATGGGGAGGTTAAAACCGATGTTCTAATGTTGTTAGAATTTTTGGACAAATTTAATGGTCATTTTTATTTTCCTGATCGCCTTTGGTATTCTTCTCAAACTTTAGAGCTATTCATAGATGCGTCTGGTAATCCTGAACTTGGTTGTGGTGCCTTCTTTCAAGGGCATTGGGCTCAACTCTCATGGCCAAAAAGCATAAGTTATTCCCCCCTTATTAGGAACATGGCTTATTTAGAGATGGTGCCTGTTTTGTTAGCGTTTTACTTGTGGGGTCATTTACTTAAAAACACTAGAATATTGCTCCACATTGATAATTTGGCCGTGGTCTCGATACTTAGCAAGTGCTCATCTAAAGATAAAAACATCATGAAATTACATGTAGTTAGGAAATTTGTTCTTATAGCTATGCTGCATAATATCCAATTTAAACCAATTTATATCTGCTCCTTTATTAAAGAAATTTCTGATTCATTGTCACGTTTTCAGATGGACAGGTTCAAGATTCTAGCCCCCTTAGCCGATCCAGTGATGACCCAAATACCAGAGGAGTTTTTGATGCATTTATGCCCATGATTGAACAATTTTTAAACAAGTCATTATTCCCAAACACAGTTTTGCTGTATCAGAGGGTAATATCAGAATTTTCTAGATTTAGACTTAACAGTGGCTTACCTGTTAGTTGGCCCCCCAATGTAATGGTTATTATTTCATTCATTATGTATTTAATTCAAAAAAATCTTGCTCATTCTTCAATAAATTGTTATCTATCGGGTATTGCCTTCTATTGCAAAATAAACGATTTCGATGACCCAACCCAAAAATTTGTAGTACGCAAGGTACTTGAAGGTCTAAAGAGGTCTAAAGGAACAGTGCATGATCATCGTTTACCTATTACATCAGATTTGTTATATAATATTATCAGGATTTTACCAAATGTCTGCAAAAATGCATTTGAAACTTTACTCTTCAGAACTTCATTTAGTGTAGCCTTTCATGCAATGTTGAGAATATCAGAGTTTGCCCTAAGTAGCACCAAAAGTCAACATGCCTTGGTGTATTCAGATGTATCACTTCATCAAAACTCTGTATTGATTCAAATTAGGTCCTCTAAAACTGATCAATATAGGAAGGGAGTTTGTTTAAAGTTAGACCATAAGCCTGGTTTTGAGTACTGTCCAGTTTTGTTAGTGTCACGGTTCTTTAAAGTAAGACCTCCTAATTCTGGACTATTTTTTTGCCATTTTGATACAAAACCGCTAACGCGTTTTCAGGTTGTGACAGTTTTGAAGAAGGCATTGGAATTGTTAGGTGTAGATAAACAATTTTATAGCTCACACTCCTTCCGTATAGGGGCTGCCACTAGCATGGCTATTCAGGGCTTTAATGACGTGGACATCATGAAGGCAGGTCGTTGGAAATCTTCTTGTTTTAAACGCTATATAAGACCTTAAATTTTAAAATTTGTTGTCTTTAAATTTTTAAGTTGCATTTGTTAGTTGTCTAAATTTTTATATAATGGGAATTTTAGGTAACCCTGTGAACATTTGGATACTGGGCTCATCCATTATAAGAGATGCTTTCAGGGCAGCAAGATCTCGTCCTGGTGGTCTCAACTTGGGGCTAGAACGATTGAAACCTAACCTAAATATTTGGTGGCAAGGCTATGCTGGTTTGAGGATTCAGCAAGTACATTCTCATATCCAGACAATGTTGAATTTAACTGAAAATCCTCCAACAATTTTAGTACTCCATGTCTCGGGTAACAACATTGGTCATACTAGAATAGGAAATCTTCGCATTCAGGTCAAAGAACTAATTTTATGGTTGAAAGATATCTTTCCAGGCACTACTATTGTATGGTCTCAAATTCTTCCAAAAACATCTTGGAGATTCTCAAATAACTTGAAAGCCATGGAAAGATGTCCATATAGACTAAATAATTTTATTGCATATACTGTAATTGCTAATGGGGGTCGTTACATACACTATCCAGATTTGCGACTTAATATCGCTAGATTTCTCAAGCAAGATGGTGTCCATTTAACAGACTTGGGTACTGAAGTTCTGTTAAACAATTTACAAGGGGGGTTGGAGCAGTTTTTAGCTAATGATTTGATCACAACTTTTCCTTCATCTTGAGAGATTGGTTCATAGTGTATTCGTACATCTTTACAATTTATGTATACATAGCATTTTTCTTTCATTGTATTCTTGGTAAATTATACCATTATACATGTATGTTTACTGATTTCGTGCTCAATTTTGTATTTGTTATCCCGTATATAATTGGGAGTCGGTAAATACCTATCATGTGATTTATTTGGTTTAGTTTTGTCCTAGGGCCACAGTCTTGGGTGCAGCTCACCGCATAATGGCGGTTGACAGTGTATCTTATGTGCCACTGTCAAGTTGGCAAAATCGCTGCACCAGAGTTATGCAAGGAGATATTAGATTTACATGAACTGTATTATTTACCCTATTTAGGCCTCATCATCTGTGTTTCCCACGATGATGTCAAAAATTAAATTTACCTTTTTTAGAAGTGATTGAAAGGTTGTCAGTATCTGCGGCAACCATTTAGATTGAACATTTTAAGTGATCGTTATACAGTTTATTGATAGTTCCAATGATCGATCGTTCGTCAGTTAAGTTATCGATATGCAAAGACTTTCAAATAATCAGTTTTCAATCGATCGATGTATTCAGTTTTGTTCTTTTGTAATAAATACTGTGGCCCTATTATGCCAACCCTATTTCAAGTCTTTTGTCTTATTTAGTCCTTAGCCTGCATTATGGGATAATAGAATTGAAAGTCATAAGATTTAAATTCTTTTATCATTAAGCAAATATGTAATTAAGCTTGTTTTGTTCCCTACATTTTCTTTGAGATATCTTTGATAACTATTGGTTGAAAGTTTCTCATTTATTAATTCTTTGTACGTTTTAAATAATCTTTCCTTTAACAAAGCACTTGGTCTTGCCCTCATTCGTCACGTGACATCTACTTCCTTTCCAAATTGTGCTCAAAAACTGGTAGACGACACGAAGTCTTATCCAAGCAAATTTCCTCTCCCTCCCACCCTTATCGGTCACCGTTAATATGCAGTTACAATACCCTCCACGTACAATTTATACAAATATATTCATGTATAATTAGGGATTTTTGGTATATGTTCCATGTTTATTGCTTGGTGTGAATGTATTCTGCTGGGTTTTAATATATATTTGCAGGTACCTGTTCTTGTTTGACCTTTGAGGCTGATCAATTGTACCTCTTGGTGGGCCAAGATCGAGGAGAAAACAAAAGTAATTGACGGCACACACGTCTGTCTTTGTTGGCAAAAATCGCTGCATCAGAGTTATGCAAGGAGATATTAGATTTACATGAACTGTATTATTTACACTATTTAGGCCTCATCATCTGTGTTTCCCACGATGATGTCAAAAATTAAATTTACCTTTTTTAGAAGTGATTGAAAGGTTGTCATAATCTGCGGCAACCATTTAGATTGAACATTTTAAGTGATCGTTATACAGTTTATTGATTATTCCAATGATCGATCGTTCGTCAGTTAAGTTATCGATATGCAAAGACTTTCAAATAATCAGTTTTCAATCGATCGATGTATTCAGTTTTGTTCTTTTGTAAAAATACTGTAGCCCTATTATGCCAACCCTATTTCAAGTCTTTTGTCTTATTTAGTCCTTAGCCTGCATTATGGGATAATGCCATGGCGCTTGTTACATTTAAAAACAAATTCAAAATAGTTTACGTAAACGACAACCAGAATCGATGTTTTTGTAATAATGCTTAAAATAAACATGCAAAAAATTGGCTAAGACTTTTCAAATATTGCATTCGTAAAATATATCAGCATAAATAAAATGACATTATTTAGCAAATGAACTAAAGCTTGTTTGTTTTAACAGTTCAACAGTTGTGAAGCATTATAACGAATTTTGTGTAGATGTTCGATCTCAAACTGTAACCGAATTTAATTTCAGGGTAATTGAAATAAATGAAAGAAATATTGCGTACATTTATTATGTTGCCCGACCATTTTTCGGGAGGTGGGGGGGTGTGGTGATAATAATTTCAGTTTATCAAACAAACACCCCAGCACTTTAAAAAACAATAAAACAAATATTTTATGTAGAATTGACATGGCCATTATAGAAGAGCTATCTACAATATCTGAATGTATGTTAATGCACAAGTGCGAAGTTCCGTGGTACTATTCAGTAAAGCATGTAAAACCACGGTCAATATATCTAACAGGCGTATCAGTAAAGCATGTAAAACCACGGTCAATATATCTAACAGGCGTATCAGTAAAGCATGTAAAACCACGGTCAATATATCTAACAGGGGTATCGCTAAATATTTTGATTCACCACAAAACAAATAAAAATAACGGAATTTGTCAACTTTGCTATACATAGTCTCTTCTAAATAAAATTAATGTCATAAATAATAATCTTACATGAACACAACTTCTGTGGGGTTTTCCTGAAATTTAACGTAATGAATATTTTGTGTACCTCAGGACCACGTAGTTTCCGGTGTCGACTGAAGAATGAGCCATTCAACAATCAAATACAACGCAGTGTAATCGCTTTACTTCAGAGAACTGGTCAACATTGAGCCATCATGAAACTTTAAGAGAACCGTTTCGCAATTAAAATTGTTGTTTATGATACTTGTTTAACTGTTTGCAGCACAAATATTTTAACTTGAAACTTTTTAGTGTCAACCAGCATTTTGTACGCGTATCAACAAAGGAGGTGGCTCTTGCTTAATGTTCGGATATTAGTTTTAGAATAGGAATTTTATTTGTTTTCGGTCGTTTTTTCGTTGTGTAGAAAGTTTAAGATAAACATTCTTACAAAATCCTATTTACTAAGCAGAAATGCTTACAAATGATCCGCAGAAAAGAAGGAACGTTTTGTTATCACAGCTGTAGACTATATAGCATATAAGTACTCGAAAGACCTAACCATCAAAAGCGTTTAATGTCGGCAAAATGAATATCTTACATTTTTATTATACCCCAAGCAGGGAAGTTGCTGATGGTTCAATGTTTTGATGTTAATGTTCGTGAGTCCGTCTATTTGTCCGTCCGCCTGTCTGTAAGTCCTTTTCTTGTGAGCGCGACTGCACGCAACCTACTGATGATTTTTTTTTAACTTGGTAGGGCATTGTGTGATGAAAAATTTCTCTTTGAATGTCAATTACGGGCAATAAATGCTGCCGTATAATTACGTCTCTATACCTACAGCGTTAATATTGCCTTGGATATGTGTCAGTTGTGTGTTCTTGGCGTAAGAGATAGCGGCCCACATCATAACTCTGCCTCCGCTAGAATTGTCTCTTTCTACAACACAGTTTTGCGCAAAACGTTCATTTCGGCGCCTGTACACTCGTATGCGACTATTTGCTTTTCAAGCTGAAAACGTGACTGAACTACACTCTTCTCCAGTTCTGTAAATTTCATGCACGAAAGGTAGTACACCATCTAACCCTTGCTCGGCGGTGTTGGCGTCTCAGTGTTGCTCTGACGTAAGGTCTTCTTCCAAGCAATCCGTGAGAACGTAACCGATTGCGTACTGTCTGTGGTGATATACGGCGCAACCCAGGGACGTTTACTGCTGTTTCTGTTAATCTAATTAACGATCCTGCGCCTAAGTTGCAACACGCGGACGCCCTGAACGTAGCCGGTCTGTCGTAGTACCAAGCTGCTGGTAGCGTCTCCAAAGGTGTGACGATGAACATTGTACGTTCTGGCAACAGCTTTTTGTGATTCCTCGGCTTCGATTCGACCGATTGCGATATTCTGGGTAGCAGTATCTAACCTTGGCATAGCGTAAACTCATCAGAATTTAATTTTACTAATGCAGTCAAGAAAGAAATAGCAGGGTTTTAAACCGATTGTCTTAGTTAAAAAATACCCATGATTTGAACGAAAGTCGATCCTGTTTTTAGCAATGGGTAATTCATGGTATGTTCCAGATTTCGACCACAGTCGTTCACGGGTGGATGAACTTAAATGATTGACCTGGAAACCGTTAATAAAGGTGTAATTGTGATGTTATATATATACATGTGTATTTAAATATTTATAGGTTATTTGTCCGCACAAAATGATTTCAAAAACAATTTATCCGATGTTGCGTTTCTTTTTTGAGTCAGTATACAAGGGTTTATTTTTTTAAATCTCTGACCATAAGCCGTGGCCACATCGGCAACTTGTCAACTATAAAATAATTTTCTTATTAATTCCTATGTTGGCTATGCAGCCATCATGCATGTTTTTTTCTTCTTTAGCATTTTTGTAAATTTTTAAATACACGAGGTGCACTCTGCTGTCAACGAAAAGTGATTTCGTAAAATGTTAAGCACGAATTTTGAAACAAGTCAATTTGGCATATTTTTCGTGATATAATTATTTACTAAATTCTCGTAAGTGATTTACGCATTTTAATGGTAAATAATTTCAGTATTGAGTTTAAGTGCTTTATATTTTTACAACATTACCTAGAGCTTTCTAAGCCTCGATCCTTTTTAAGAAAGAAAAAAAAATGAAAACTAGCTAGTTTAGTAATAACAATTTCCCGGAAAGTCTAACTTGAATGTTAAAACTGAGTACTGATTTGCTCAAAAAATTTAATTTAAATCAATTCTTGTATTGATTAAATATAATATTGTAATACCGCACGATAGAAAAATTGCATGGAAGTAATGAAACAAAGACTGAAATCCGAAAAATACACTCCAAAACCATCACCTTGTCTACTGTTTGTTTTGTGTACATCTGACTCCACAGTCATTCTCTTAGTATATTGTTTGAACAAAATATCTAGTCATTAACACAATCAATCACAGAAAGATAAATAAATATTTATATTACGTGACATTTTCTTATGATCGTCGTAATTTATCTATTTCTCGCGCGACTTGGAAAATGTGCGCAACTGTCGTATACAATGGGCAACAATGTGAAATGAAAATGCATTTTGACGTCACTAGTAGGGAGTGAAAGAACGTTCGTTATGAATATTCGCGTATGACAAAATGTCTAATATTATATGATCAACGTCTTTTATTATGTTATTTTGAATCTGAAAAATATGTTTACCTACCCGGTCTACTTTAGGAAAGTCACTTTGGCATAATATTGTCAGTGGAACAGGTTTTTATCCGCAAATAAACTAAGAGCAACATATATTCAGAATGAAAGAGACTAATGTTGATTGTCGTATTCTTTATATAGTAATAAAAATTGAAATAATATGTTTTGCAACAATTTTAAAACTATTGTCAAGTGATTGTTTTTTTAAGATATCAAACTATCAATGTAGAATCAATTTATATCCTTTTCAAAATTTAAGGTATGCAATAGCTCGCAGCGATTATACTGATGTTTGCAAACGTCACCTACTAGTTTTTCTTCGGGATATACTTATAAACCAAGGCTACAAGAAAAAACGACTCGTCCGAGTGTTAAATAAGTTTTACTATAGCTACAACTTCCCTTGTCGAAAAATATTCTGTCTCGTTTGAAAATATGGTTACAGATAGTTTTCCTTATTTTGAATTCAGTGTACAATGAAGGAGCTACGATGATCGTTTGATATACCTATTGGTGACTAGTGGTATATGATACCCATCTATTTTAATCAACTAACCAACTTACATTCTACAGTAATGGAAACGGGAGGTTTGGCATGCCATAAAACCTGGTTTAACCCACTATTTCTTTTGAAATGCCTGTATCAAGTCAGGATCAGTGCTGTAGTTGCTTTATGTTAGTTGTTGGTTCTTGAGTTTACCGTTTTCTCTGACTTTGATTTGTGGATTGTCTTTTTTAACAGTTTCATCCGTGTTCGGTATTTTGTTATTACCTTCATTTCAAGGCGTGTGAATTCTAAATATGTGTTATCATCGAGAGATCATAAACGTATTCTCTTTTAAAATATACTTAGGATGGGCATTATATATTAGTATTTGAGTTTTTAAATTGGAAAACCATGAAAAACTTTTAAATATATATACGTCTACAAATTAAGCCCAACACTGTTAGAATTGGATTTTTAACACTGTCAAATTTTTGCTTACCCTCAGCGGGATTCGAACTCACACCGTTGTGACACTGTGGTACCAATTCGCCTTCACTATGTCCAGCGGTATAGAGCCCTCGGCCAAATCCGCTATATAAAATATAGCTTCATCAACCGGTGTGAATCATAGACACAGACATAGTACATGTGTACTAGCGTGTGACGATGGAATTTTCGTAACCAATACGTATTAATTTGACAGAAGTCCAATTAAATATTTATATAATTATATACCGGTATATAAGGCAGCTGTATTCAAATTGAATGACAGACGGACAGTATTTAACTGATATGTAACTTAAACAAATATCAATTTAAACCATGGACAATTATAAAACAGTAACCCGAACCTAATTAAAACCATGGGTGCTCCGTACGAGAAGTGTCCGTCTCTAATTAGACACCCGTCGAGTCTAGGAAAAAAGTCAATCCAGGAATTGGAAAGTCTACCTATGACTCAGCGAAAATGTCCGATCGTATTTAATAGATTTCCCATAACGATCAAGTAAGGCATAGTGACGACAAAATAACTTCTGGAGAGATAACATCAACTTAGGTACAAAAAACCCTTGTTTGAGTAGTTTTGAAGTCAACAGCAGTGATCGGTCCATTAAATCTTACTACCGATCACAGGATTTAGAATAACGTACAAGTTGTGAAAAGGTATCGATGAACGGAAAGTTGACCATTGGAAAGTTAAAGTCCAATCTAATTAAAATTAAATCTTTCACTTGCCCCCCCCCCAATTTGTTATTGGTCTCTGCGCTCCCCCTTTTTGTTATTTAGCGCAGCGACCAATAACAAAAAGGGGGGAGCAAGTGAAAGATTTAATTTTAATAAGATTGGTTAAGTCTTTACGTTTATCGTAAAGTCTAGTTTGTAGAGTCTATTTCTGAAAGTAGGTCTTAGCAAAAGGCCGATCTAAGTGTATTGGTGGTGTCTTTTTAATTTCAAGCTCGCTAGGGTAGATTGAATACAAATAGTCACCAAATTTAGCATTGTTGAGGGACAAAACATCACCTATATATCGGAATGCGAAAAGTCTGGACCAGTGTATTTTCTTTCCTCTTCAGTAGGCCTTCTAAGAACTCATTAAAGTACAAAAAACAGGTCAGCGAGCACAAGTAGTACCCATTAGAATACCAAAAGTCTGTTGAAAAATATCATCCAAACATGACGAATATGTTGTTAATCAGAAAATCTTACATTTGACATATTTGGTCTCCTCTATAGAGTAGTAGAGGTGCAATTAGGATTGTCAAGTAATCTCTCCATTTATATATAATGTTTTTGCAGATAAATATAATGTTGGTAGGGGACTTATCTGACACACTAACATATTTTTTATGAATGTCGGGCAAAAGTTTTAACAGCATCAAGATGTTGATTAAGTAATCATAGACCTACTTAAACGACTCATTCTTATTTGAATCTATGACCTCAACAATGTTCAGGGACCTTATTCACGATGCCTCCGTAAATTCCGCATGTGTGGAGTCTTTACGGACCATTTCCGCATCTTTTACGGAAACTTTACGTCGTATTCAAAAAGCCTCCGTAAAGTTTGCGATGATTACGGACATTTTGTGGAAGATTTATGAAATTAAAATTGCTCTAATCTTGTTAATTTTTTTTTTTGTTAACTGATTGAGCACAGTGTTCTACGTAATATAAAAACAAAAAGAGAGCAAGTGTTCACAACAGGGAATGTACTGCTTTACTTAACTATTATAAGACACAATGTTTCAGCGTTTTATGCTGATTTCAAGATACATTCTTTTGTGCAACAAATGACTGCATTTTCTGACGTCATACATTCTATTTACGCAAGATGGACGAAAAAAGAAAAATGTTGAAGAGGACCAAAACTAAATTGAAATAGAGATATAAGGCCCTTATGAGACATAAAAGAATACCGATTACACAACGGCCAGGGTTTATTGGACTTGTTTTTTTCAACCGGAATAAAAAAACTGCACAAATTCTCAAGAGAAAGTATGCTCTGCATCATATTTTTGTCACCACAAGCTTTCTATGCCCAAGGACATGCTTCTATTTAAACTATTATTGATGTTGTATGTAGTTTTTCTCTGTTCTCGGTGTTTTCTTTTTTCTTAAGTGTCATTTGCTGGTGTTTTACTTTTCTTGACTCTAAAAATGATTCAAACGAGTTACAACTATGAAGCAAAATGTCCAAATGAAAGTGGTCGTATTGGAGAAATAATTGTGTTCAAAGTTTCTCCCATAATAATTTAAAATTCTGCACGATTGAATATACTATTTTAATCCCTTGAAAATAGTTTGAAATTTAAGGCACTGAAAAATAATTATACTTTTTTCTATCGATGTTATAAAATTGGTTCACTTTTCTTTAAGGCAAATAAAAATATGTAATTGGGCACAGCATTACCATTTGGTATTTATTAAATTGATTGGTTGACTGGACGTTTTATTGCGGATATGTTCATGACGAGAACAAGTTAACAAAAAAAAGAACACAAAAATTGGACTGCCACTGGATAAATATTGAGTATTCGGTCGGGGCTGAAAATTTAGCCCTTTGAAGAGGTTACAATGAGCCTACTCTTTTTCGAAATCTACAAACGAGGTCTTATCGTGCAAGGGGAGTGGTACTCTCCAAACACGTCAACCGCTACGGTCATCGACCAGGCTTTCCGTATTATGACCTAACTACCCACCAACGAAAGGGTCTCGCCTATCCGCCACCCGGGTACGCGTGGGGCAGCTCTGTGGGTCGAGCTTTGCGGGAACCTTCTCAGTATGATCCTTAAATGTTAGGCGCCATCATATAATAATTTAATTCTTAGTTTATTTGACAAACATAGCGAATAAATACTAGTAGGGACTCAAACCTAGATGTCCAGGATACACATATACATGAGCACAGAACAGACAAAATATGTAACAGGACGATCAGGTTTCTGTGCGTTACCTTCCATTTGTTTTGAAAAAAATTATTTTGTCTTGAAAACTCATGGAACTTAGTCTATTATCTCTCATGCGGATGTTGGGTCTTGACCTAAGCTAATGACATCCTCGGGGAGGGGGAGCGTATCCATATGTGACAGAACCCACTGACAAAGTTAGGATCGAATTATGAAAAACAAAAGTGGCACTATAAATATACAGTAGACAGTGAGATACTTGTTATTGGTGTCACAAAGGGCCATTAAAAGTCCCCCAAATTTTACATTTTGTTCAAGTTGGTGTCTTTGACATCTTAGAGTTGCATAATTGCACATAAAGATGGTTACTTAACGCTAAAGTGCCCGTTTCCGAAACCTTTACGGATAGTCATGACGTTCCGTAATATTTTAAAAGTTTTACCGGAGTCTTTCCGCAACGTTTACGGGTACGGAATTACAGGAGCTTTCATGAATACGTTTTTTTCTTTACCAGATAGATTCCGCAAAGTTTACGGGTGCGGTAACTTTACGGAAGCTTCGTGAATAAGGTCCCTGGGATCTCCAGTTATCACGTGACCTGAAGGACTATATATGAATGGAGACTTGTGGTAAGAGCAGTAAAGGTGTTTGGCTTTAAAGGCATTGATATACATCTTGCAATACACGTTAATTGAAGAATCTAGGTGCAGTGGGGTAGTATAGGTATAAGATATGCTTGGAACGGATTTGTTTTGAAGTAGGGTGGTATTTTGGAATTAACAGACTTGTGATGCAAGATATTACCACGATTGATAGCATATAAGCCTTTGTAAGCAAAAAGTAAAGAAAGAAAGAAACGAGGTATTTGGGTATTGAAATCTAGCGGGGCCCCAATGCCGAATCATTGAGGTACTGAATAGTCTAATTTTGATCTGGTGCCTGTCAACACTAAGGTTGTGGGTGCGACTCTCACAAGCAGGCAGGGTATTCTCGACTCCAGTCTTGGTCAAATATTTTATCTCTGGTCATTTATTGATGTAGGATACATACGTAACTTTGCGTAACATAGGTATCAAACGTTTGGCTGTGATCTGCTTAAACCATGTACTCACCAACTATTTTTACAAATTCCCACTATTTTACTACCCTAAAATTAAAAAAAAATCATATAAACATGATTCAGGATTCACTGACTGTCATATAAGACGAGTAAGAGTTTACTCTGACTCATATAAACACGATTCTCATATAAACATGATTTGGGTTAACATTGACGATCATATAAACATGATTGGGGCTTATCGATTCTCACTGCAGGCAGGGTGTACTGGACTCCAATATTAATTGACAAGGATTGCCACTTTTCCTACCTCAGGTCGGGGGTTTTCTCCGGGTACTCCGGCTTCCTCCCCAAATAAAAACTGGACGCCATGATATAGCTGAAAAATGGATGAAAGTGGCGTTAAAGCACCATTCAAACAAACAACATACAGACAGTCATATAAACATGATTCGGGCTTATACAGGTCATATAAACATGATTCGGGGTTATACAGGTCATATAAACATGATTCGGGCTCATACAGACAGTCATATAAACATGATTCGGGCTTATACAGGTCATATAAACATGATTCGGGCTTATACAGACTGTCATATAAACATGATTCGGGCTCATACAGACAGTCATATAAACATGATTCGGGGTTATACAGGTCATATAAACATGATTCGGGCTCATACAGACTGTCATATAAACATGATTCGGGCTCATACAGACTGTCATATAAACATGATTCGGGCTCATACAGACAGTCATATAAACATGATTCGGGCTTATACAGACAGTCATATAAACATGATTCGGGCTCATACAGACAGTCATATAAACATGATTCGGGTTTACACTGACTATTACATATAGGAAATACTCTGGCATTATTTCTGCAAAATCTGCCGATTCCTAGTTTGCCAAGTTCATGTTGCATGCCGATTTCCTGTTTGCAGATTCCCGTTTCTGTTTGGCGAGTTGTGCCATCCTTCGAGTTGGATTACATAATGTCAAACATCCGTAATTGTCGGCATCTTAAATTCTTTTTATGTAAATTAACGGATTAACATTCATGTATTCAACTTTTAGATTGTTATAACATGTTATTTGTAGGATAACAGGGATCCGGCAAATTGAACTCTATTGTTACATTTTTCAACTGTATAAAAACAAGTACGAAACCATTAGGGAATAACTGTTCATGTACATGATGCGTTCTGATTGTCTTAAATATCAAAATTTTGGTTCTGTACCCCGGTACATGTAAAGGTGTAATTCCAAGATAGCCACCGCTATAGTTTGAAATAGAACCTTTTAGTCAATCAAAAGTACGCCTTTGTATGTTAGAAATCTTGACTATAACACATACATATTCTTCCATGCGTAAAATAATAACCAGCCTGCTCCTTCAAAGTCTCCATTAAATTTCTTCAATTTTCCAAAATGTTGCTATAGGCTCTTATTTATGGTTATGTAAGAGAAACCACTTAGGGGGGGGGGGGGGGGAGACCACGTCTTCTTCTCATAGCTCATAAAACTAGAGGCTCCCAGGAGCCTGTATCGCTCACCTGAACCTGAAACCAAACAACCCCTTTTTATCCAGCTTTTCTTTGCTATAAGAAATTGCCCAACACTTCTGCAAAAGTCATTAATTTTGACCTTTTAAGGGAAATAACTCCTATAAGGAGGAGCTTTTGATGCTTAGAGGGAGAAGGGAGGTTCACTTCAAATTTGCTGTACCTGTTATACTTTTTTAACTATCAGTCGAAAACTCTCTTGACTCCACCCCCCCCCCATTTTCTATTTTAAGCCAACGTAGCTATGTAGGTAGTCAGGTGTCATGATTTGCACAATTTTGGTAGAGGACGTCCTAAAGATGATGTGTGCAATGTTTCAAAGTAGTCCTTTAATGGGTTAAAAGAGGAGAAGATTTTTTAAAATCAAGTAAAATTGATTAAAAAAATGTTCAAGGAGAATTATTCCTAAACGGTTCATCAGACAATCTTGACCCTAAAGTCATTTTTGTTGCTCTCATAGAGCAGAACAATTAAGCAATGCTAACTTTTTCTCTAGTTCTAATAATTTTCAAGATTTTGAGGCAAAAATGTCAAAAATAATTAATTTTTACAATTAAAGGGCAATAACTCCTATAAGGAGTCCTCATACAACTTCAACCCAATGGAGTGTTTCGTAGAGCTTTTGATGTAGATGAAGGCATGTCTCTTCGGTTTTCCTGTATCTGTTACACTTTTTTAAATATAAGCCAAAAACTGTATTTTATCCCCCCCTCCATTCTATTTTTAGCCATGGCGGCCATGTTGGTTAATCTGCAGCCATGGTTGGTGCAAACTTGGTTGAGGACATTTGACAGATGATGTGTACAAAGTTTCAAAGCAGTACTTTCAGTGGTTTCACAGGAGAAGATTTTTAAAAAATCAATTAAAGCCAATTAAAAAAAACAGTTCAAGGGGAATAACTCTTAAATGGTTCATCAGACAATATTAACCCTAAAGTCATTTTTGTAGCCCTCATAGAGCAAAACAATTAAGCAATGCTAACTTTTTCTCTAGTTCTAATAATTTTCAAGATTTTGAGGCAAAAATGTCAAAAATAATCTATTTCAACAATTAAAGGGCAATAACTGCTATAAGGAGTCCTCATACAACTTCAACCCAATGGAGTGTTTCGTAGAGCTTTTGATGTAGATGAAGGCATGTCTCTTCGGTTTTCCTGTATCTGTTACACTTTTTTAAATATAAGCCAAAAACTGTATTTTACCCACCCCCCCCCCCTCCATTCTATTTTTAGCCATGCCGCCACGTTGGTTAATCTGCGGCCATGGTTGCTGCAAACTTGGTTGAGGACATTTGACGGATGATGTGTACAAAGTTTCAAAGCAGTACTTTCAGTGGTTTCAGAGGAGAAGATTTTAAAAAATCAATTAAAACCGATTAAAATAAACAGTTCAAGGGGAATAACTTTTAAACGGTTAATCAGACAATCTTGACTCCTAAGCCAATTTTGTAGCCCTCATAGAGCAGAACAATTAAGCAATGCTAACTTTTTCTCTAGTTCTAATAATTTTCAAGATTTTGAGGCAAAAATGTCAAAAATAATTAATTTTTACAATTAAAGGGCAATAACTCCTATAAGGAGTCCTCATACAACTTCAACCCAATTGAGTGTTTCGTAGAGCTTTTGATGTAGATGAAGGCATGTCTCTTCGGTTTTCCTGTATCTGTTACACTTTTTTAAATATAAGCCAAAAACTGTATTTTATCCCCCCCTCCATTCTATTTTTAGCCATGGCGGCCATGTTGGTTAATCTGCAGCCATGGTTGGTGCAAACTTGGTTGAGGACATTTGACAGATGATGTGTACAAAGTTTCAAAGCAGTACTTTCAGTGGTTTCACAGGAGAAGATTTTTAAAAAATCAATTAAAGCCAATTAAAAAAAACAGTTCAAGGGGAATAACTCTTAAATGGTTCATCAGACAATATTAACCCTAAAGTCATTTTTGTAGCCCTCATAGAGCAAAACAATTAAGCAATGCTAACTTTTTCTCTAGTTCTAATAATTTTCAAGATTTTGAGGCAAAAATGTCAAAAATAATCTATTTCAACAATTAAAGGGCAATAACTGCTATAAGGAGTCCTCATACAACTTCAACCCAATGGAGTGTTTCGTAGAGCTTTTGATGTAGATGAAGGCATGTCTCTTCGGTTTTCCTGTATCTGTTACACTTTTTTAAATATAAGCCAAAAGCTGTATTTTACCCACCCCCCCCCTCCATTCTATTTTTAGCCATGCCGCCACGTTGGTTAATCTGCGGCCATGGTTGCTGCAAACTTGGTTGAGGACATTTGACGGATGATGTGTACAAAGTTTCAAAGCAGTACTTTCAGTGGTTTCAGAGGAGAAGATTTTAAAAAATCAATTAAAACCGATTAAAATAAACAGTTCAAGGGGAATAACTTTTAAACGGTTAATCAGACAATCTTGACTCCTAAGCCAATTTTGTAGCCCTCATAGAGCAGAACAATTAAGCAATGCTTACTTTTTCTCTAGTTCTAATAATTTTCAAGATTTTGTGGCAAAAATGGCAAAAATCATCAATTTCGACAATTAAAGGGCAATAACTCCTACAAGGAGTCGTAAACAGCGACCCAATGGAGTGTTTTGTAGAGCTTTTGATGCTGAAGAAGGAATATCTCTTTGGTTTTCCTGTATCTGTTATACTTTTTGAACTATAAGCCAAAAACTGTATTTTGACCCCCCTGTTCTATTTTTAGCCATGGTGGCCATGTTGGTTGGTCTGAGGCTATGATTTGTGCAAACTTGGCAGAGGACATATTACTGATGATGTGTGCAAAGTTTCAAAGCAAACCCTTCAGTGGTTTTGGAGGAGAAGATTTTTAAAGAAAAGTTAACGACGACGACGACGGACGCCAAGTGATGGCAATAGCTCACCTTCGGGTCAGGTGAGCTAAAAAGACATTTACCAGCAGATCTCTGTAGCAAAACTTTGCTTCATGTTTGAAGGCCAAGAGTTTTAAATGAGTGAAGTAAACATCTGTGTTGGGCAGAGTATTTTACTATCTGCCATTCAGCAAAGTGTTGTTGAACATTTGACCGTTTTGATGTTGACATTTGAAGTTTACTGCTAATCTAGATTATCTTTAAATGAGGTTGTGTTCATAATTGTATTCCCAATTTGAACTAAAAATACAAAAGCAAATATGGGCTACCTGATGATCAGTAACGACTTCGTAAATGAAAGAAGATAAAATGTCAATTCAAATGAATGTTGTTGTTCTTATAAAATTGAAAATTTAGTGTTATTCTCAATTTAAGTACATGTACATGTACTAGCATGACTAGTTCATGAAATAAGTCTATAAAAATATTTATCTTTTTCTCTGATTCCCCAATACTGTTTTAAAATAAGACACCAAACTGGAAGTATCTGTTTTAAAAACATGAATTTGGCCAATCAGAAATATTCTATAGTGTTATCAATAGTTCTGATTGGACAATACTCTATGAATTATTAAGTTTGTGTTATGTTGTTTTTTTACACCATATTATTTTTCATCTAGAATAAACAATAGTTATTCTTTACCGTCATACAGTCACAATTAGAAAAAAACAATAAGATGTATATAAACAAAATGGTTGCTTTTGGAACGAACATTGACTCTAAAATTGATAAGATTTGGATGGACCCATCATCATAGGATTGCAGTACTTATTTGTTGTAGAATCTGTCAGAAGTGGTGCAAGTCTAAACTGACTAAAAAATGCAAATATATGTAGACCACAATCTTACAAAGTTTTGAAAATGTATACGAATTATCAGAATTATTCCTAAATTTTTCCCTGAATCTGGGTTTCTATTTTATCTGATGAACTGTACACATTGAAACTGATATCATAGAAATTGGTTGTCAAACTTCTGTTGTAATTATGTTCTCAAACTATCCCTTATAAAAATTTTAAACATACTTTTCAACCCCCTTTAAAAAAAATCTAGACCTTGATTGTAGCTCCTGTTAAATGACAATCATACCAAATATAATATAAGCTCAATACCTCCAAGCTTAACAAAACAAGTCTGGAAAACGTGTATGATGGACTGGACAGAGTGCAATCTTAATGTCCCCTTCAGCCATGCTGGTACGGGAACAATTAAAGTGACCACTCGTAATGAGAGGAATCAACTATTTGGGGGTATAATGTCTGACAAAAAATTTTCAAATTTGTAGAACTTAACTGGACTTTAAGGAATGCCTGATCACCACTAACAAGTTCCAGAAATGGATTATTCATCAAGAAAACTATTTTAGGAACTATTTTTCTCTTCCACAGTCAAAGTTCATTTATAGAACCACTGATTGAAGTCACTAATTTTTGTAACATTAAACACACAAAGGTTTTTTGATATTCTGATACAACAACTATTAAAGGTTTATGCTTTTAACATTTTTAATGAACATGTAATGTCCTATAATTTCAGACAGTCAAATGCAAACACATTTTCGGTTTCAGACAGTCAAACACATTTTAAGTTTCAAACAGTCAAACATACATCTGACGCAATCTGACAACAACCTGTACCAACATTACATTAGAATACTGAATTACTGTTGACAAAATTAGAGAATACATGTACCAAGTTATTCTGTGCAATCTTAAATTTCTTATCTGCATAAATAATTTTGACAACAGTAGTTTATAGACAATGAATATATATAGAAGTGTATTATCCTCATTAAAATCAAGCAAAGACGTAACAAATCAAGTTTCATGAGTTGCAGCATGGATGCTTGCCTTCTCCAGAGTATCAAACACTAAGGAACAGATTCCACACATAAAAACAGCTTCCGAACTCTGTTCTTTGGCTTTGTTTACACATTTTTCACAGTGTCGTTTAAGAGAAGACTTGGTAGTAAAAATCTTTCCACAATTACCACACACATATTTTCCTTCACCGGTATGTGTAATAAAATGCTCATCTAATTTGGCCTTGAAAGAAAACTCCTTCAGACAAATATCACACTTAAATGGTTTAGACGTAGAATGGGTGACCATGTGACGTCTAAGTCCAATGCGGTGAGCAAACGAACAGTTACAGAATTCACAGCTGAAAGGACGATTACCTGTATGTGTGTTTATATGATCATCTAATGCAGCTTTATTATAAAACTGTCCATTACAAATTTCACAACTGTGGGGAAGATTTTTCTCTGATTTGGGTTTGTGAGATTCCATATGCAATTTCAATTTGTAACGTTCTAAGAACTTCCAACCACAAACGTTACATACATGTTTCTTATTTCCATCGGAGTGTCGTTTCATGTGCATGCTAAGATAACGCTTCAATGCAAACTCTTTTCCACAAACAGAACAAATATATGGGCCATGACTTTCTTCTTTATGTTGTATAAGAAACTGACTAGTCTGAAATATCTTGTTGCATTCTAAACACTTAAAACTATTGTTTACTGTTAAGTTATCTCCTTTGCCCACCTGAATAACCTCCCCTTGGGCTATTGGATGACTGACTGATAATAATATATCATCCCGCTGGCCCTGTGAAGCGTGATCACCAAGTTCCATGCTAGTTTGTAAAGTTTTCAAAACAGAAACTGAATCTCCAGAAGGGGTCTGTGGTGCTGTTTTACTGTCAGAAGCAGCTGAAGTTCTTTCTTCTTCAGACACCATGTCATCGTCTTCAAATTAAACAAAATAATTTAGATATATTATAACTTACAGGTATAAAGGGAGTCAAATTCTAATGTACATGTAAGAAGCTACTTAATATACCATAATACAACTGAAAAACAGGGTAATTAATCCATCAATCAATATTTTGTTTCGTTTGTTTGATGTTTTACACTACTTTAAGCAACTTTTCAACTTTATAAAGGCATTACATTTTATTGGAGCCATCATATCTAGTGAGATTCTCTAAAATTTGTCAGGAAAATTTTACCTTGGCCAAAGCCAGTGTCACATCCTCGTGATCATGTGATCACAGACCAAGTACCGGGAGTACTCGGTCACTGTCGAGCACTGGCATGGTCACAAGCCAAGGAGAATATAAAGCCCCACAGGTAAATGATTACATCTCTATGTTGCAATAAATCATTTTCATATAACTTGAATCATACCATCTGTATCAGCTGACTCATCTGTCCATACTGTACTAGATTTTTCCACAGCCTTATTCTCATACAAAACCTGCCAAGAGAAACACTGTATAATTACTAAATAATAAATTCTGTATACACTGACCAAAGTTATTAATAATTGTACCATACTAGTATACTCTCTATACATATTAACCAGAGAAATTGTTGTACATGTATCATTTTTGTTTTAATGTTACATACACCATTTGTTTTGACCCTTTGTGCTTATCCATCTGTAAGGGATAATTTGTGTTTATCCCTCTGTAGGAGATCCTTTGTGTTTATCCCTCTGTAAAAGATCCTTTGTGTTTATCCCTCTGTAGGAGATCCTTTGTGTTTATCCCTCTGTATAAGATCATTTGTGTTTATCCTCCTGTAAGGGATCCTTTGTGTTTATCCCTCTGAAGGAGATCATTTTTGTTTATCCCTCTGTAGGAGATCATATGTGTTTATCCCTCTGTAGGAGATCCTTTGTGTTTATCACTCTGTAGGAGATCCTTTGTGTTTATCCCTCTGTAAGAGATCATTTGTGTTTATCCCTCTGTAGGAGATCATTTGTGTTTATCCCTCTGTAGGAGATCATTTGTGTTTATCCCTCTGTAGGAGATCATTTGTGTTTATCCCTCTGTAGGAGATCATATGTGTTTATCCCTCTGTAAGGGATCCTTTGTGTTTATCCCTCTGTAAGGGATCCTTTGTGTTTATCCCTGTGTAGGAGATCATTTGTGTTTATCCCTCTGTAGGAGATCATTTGTGTTTATCCCTCTGTAAGGGATCCTTTGTGTTTATCCCTCTGTAAGGGATCCTTTGTGTTTATCCCTCTGTAGGAGATCATTTGTGTTTATCCCTCTGTAGGAGATCATTTGTGTTTATCCCTCTGTAAGGGATCCTTTGTGTTTATCCCTCTGTAGGAGATCATTTGTGTTTATCCTTCTATAAAGGATCCTTCTTGTTTATCCCGATGTAGGGGATCATTTTTGTTTATCCCTTTGTAAGGGATCCCGATATTAAAGAAGAGGGCTAAGGATCTGCATTCGATTTTAAGTCCTACAAGTCACATTTTCTTACAATCACCAAATTATTGCCAGTTTTCTATAACTCAAAACTAGTATTGAGAAAACCCCTAAACAAATCAACAATTACTTGTGATGTACTAAGTATCTCGATTCAATTGTTTATATCATGAAAATCTGGATCCCATTGGATCTCGTTCAATTGTAGCCCAAATTGAAATAAATCGGATGCATCAAGGTGTATGTAACTGGGTCCCTGCATTACCTATGAGTAAAACACTGACTGAGCTTGACAAGTTACTTGAAAATTTGACATTATACAAACCTTCAGACTTTCATAGATTGAATTCACAGTCGAAAGGGAACCAGAAATGCTGACAGTTTCATCTTTACAAACAGTCACTGCATCCGAGTTTTTACACACAGTTAAATATTTCTGTATGCTTATATCAGGCCTTTTCTTGATTACTGCTGTGACCTTACTAAAAATCTGAAATGAAGGTAATAACAACACAGATAGAGGAAATGGTAAAAAAATACAGTCCACAAATCAAAGTCCTAGAAATTGGCAAACTCCAGACTATAGTTACTACAACACTGGTCCTGAAAGTCACAATGCAGTAAAATGCATTAAAATTTTGACTACAAACAAAAAAGCCATCACATGACTGGTTACATCGTGTTCAAATCAGTTGAAACAGATCATGTGATAAATATTGTACTAGATGAAGTAAGAGTTGAAACCTCTCTTTCATTGTTGTACACATTACACTCCAGATCTGACATCAGCATTATTTGCTGTATGCTATATTTATGTTCAATAAAAACAAATGATGCTGCATGTATGGCAGCAATTCATTCTGATCAGTGAGTTGAGATTATAATTAAAATAAAGTTTTTTAAGAATTTTTAAATTGGATGAACATGAAACTGGAAATATACATTACATTAGTATGTGTATTCTAGTTATCTTGGAGTCAGTAATTTGTTAAACAACTATTTGCAATACCTGTTCTTCAGCAACATCTGTTGGTGACAATTTCATTTTCTGTTCTTTAAAAGCTTGCTGTTGCTCATAGTTTTTAGTTTGAATAATCTGGATATTTGGGTTCCCAGTAGACCTGTCCACACGAACGGCAACAGATCCTACATGTACGACACCAGTAAGACTGTCATTCCAACCATCTGGAAAGTCGCAGAAATTACTTGAAGACTGAACCAGGCTTGTATATCCATTCTGACATGGTCCCTGCACACTCTGGTTGGTATTTTGACTTGGTCCCACACTCTGGTTCGTATTTAATGTCAACAAACTTCTGGCAGCAATACTTGTATTATCATCATCATTGTTGCACACTGCTTTTGAAAGGTCTTCCATTCTTTATACAAAATATAAGATTCTATCTGAAATGAATAAATAAAATTGGTCTTTAAGGTCAATGAAAACAAAAAAACTCCATGCCATTTTGCACAAAGTTTCTCAGGTCGTACATGTACATGTAATATCCCCCTTTTTCATTATACACCTGTTTAAACTTTGAAAACATCTCAAAATACTGTGAACATACTAGTACATGTACTTACCAAATTTTTATCGAATATGTCTAAAGTTACCTAAAAACTAATTCCATCAGTAAGCATGCTGTAATGTCTAAAAATACACAGCCAATCGTCATGATCAAGAACAAAAATTTCTACACTGAAGAGGATACATTTAAAGGAAGCCTCAAATTGTTGATTAAATTTGTAATACTTTGATAAAGAAATAAATGTCAATTATTATTTAAAGCAACAAATAACAGGCAAACTAGCATATCACAACAAAAAACAGCCTTTATTATGATTGAATTGGGAATACTCAAATATGTTTGCAAAATAAGTGACAAATAAAACATTAGGTTGTAAAATTGTTCCTGTCTGGTTCAAATTCCTGCCACAGATAAGATTGAGTTGTTATCAAAAGAACCCTACTTCCTTTTACGATTTTTATTACAGTAATTATGCTTAGATTCCTTTAAGAAAATTACCACAAAAAAAAAACAATCCACTGGTTCAGAAAAAAAAAATTTTAGGTTTTATTTTGTACAAGTTTTGTTTTCGTCAAACAGTTTAGGAGAAGTTCTAGACACTAGTTAGAGATTAATCTTAACCTTGCTCATGTATGAAGGTCATGCAAAATTGTTGGACAACAGGTGTTGAACAACAATGGACCACAAGCTATGTATAAAGTTCAATGGACCACAGCTATATATATATCTAAAGAAAGCTACCAACCAGTACACTTAATAAGTATCGGAACGACAAACATGACGATACAGCAAAAACAAACAATTCTTCAAGAATATCTTAAGCATTTCGAGTTAAACACCACTGCTGAGTTTTGATTTAGACGAAACACGTGTCTGGCGTAATGAATTTGTCACCTTGGTATTGGTGATAACATTTTATTGGAATACATTCATATAGCCAAGTGAAAGCTCATCCCCGGGTAGCGGATGGTAAAGGCAATATATAGAAGTTTTAAAGTTCAGTTAAAGTGAGAAGATTAGAGAACAATATGTTATGACTTGTTTACGTTATTTATTTATATTGACACAGTGTTCAATCTAGAGCGCCCCATTGCGCCATTCCCGCATTTTTTGTTGAATTGAGGCTCTTAAAAAACCTCCTGGGTCATTACTGGCGCAAGGTAATTTTTCATTGCTTTGAGAAATTCCCCCATAGTCAACAGCTTTGAGAAAGTCCTAAGTACGCTTTTTATCATGTACAATTACAATTTAGCAAGCGTCTAAATCATGTAGACAATATATTATTGATTTTTTTATAACGTGTTGTTCATGCTGGTTGAAACATTATCACTTTCATCATGTTCATCACACATTAATGAAAAAACATTTGCTTAATATTATTAATTTCAATTTATGCCTTTATTTTGTTTTAGCAAACTGAATCATAAGCCTTCACTTTTTGTCCGGTTGTCATATCTCTATATTGGTTTTATACGAGGAATATGAGGAAATGCCATGTCAATTTACCTGTATAATAAATAAGTATTATCCATTTTACATTTTATTATAATATGCGAGCGAAGCGAAGCTCACTAATGCACAGAGTCTGCCAAATTGCACGAGACCCAAAATATGATCACTGAAAAAAAACCTGGGCTACTCTGAATGCATTGGGAATTTACATAAACCTGGAATTTTCGCTTTTTTTTTATAAACGGCTATATAAAATTAAAGTGCTTATTTTTGAAATTACTACAAAAATGCCAGACAAATTTTTTTCAATCTGAAACGCTGTATTTGAAATTGAGTTTTGTGACGTCACCAACACATTATAACGTCACGTCATCAATGGAATGTAGAGGCAGTGTTAGGGGGCTCTGAAGTAATGACATGAACAATGTGCGATGCTCGCATTTTAGGCTGCGCCTACATTCATATTAGTAACCCTAATATATGGGTTGCCGTAACCCATATATGCGCCTACATTCATATTAGTAACCCTAATATATGGGTTGCTGCATTTTTGTATTCAATTATTGCCATAGGCCTTAACCATTTACTGTAGATGAGTTTTAGCCAATAAAATTATTTGTATATGTACAACATAGTCCGAGAATCCTCTGCCGTCCAATGCTTTTTTTTTTTTTGCGTGGGAAAAAAAAAGCATTGGACGGCAGAGGATTCTCGGACTAATGTACAACACTGACACCAAAAGAACCGTCTTAGATGGGACAACCTGGACAGTTGTTAGTTACTCAAGTGTCGAGGCATTTAAATCTGTCTTGTCCAAGCGTGACTAACACAACCATCGCTCTTCCGCTGCAGTTTCACCATTACTGGTATCCTACAGTGTACGTAACTCGTAAGTACATATACTGATACGGTGTGACTTTTTACCACACGACACCACAGGTTACCACAGACTACCACATGCACCATCAAAATACCACAATATACACTTTCTTTACAGTTTTATAGGTTTTTTACTTTATTTTGATGTATAAATAATGTCTTTAGTGCTTTTTTTTTAAATAGCAGAATAAAAATTAAGTCAGTTTCGAATATCTTTGATAATGAGTCATTTATGATCATGAAAAGAAAACCAGAGGAACTTACAAAACAGCACGATATGTTTTATTATTTCTATCATTAATTTATTTGTTATTTTAAAATGAATTACTTGTTTTATGCATTTTTATCACATGTAATTATGCGGAACCTACACCAGTATGCAGTTTTGTAAGTTCCTGTGGTTGTTTTTTCATGATCATAAGTGGCTCAATATCGAAATACGAAATACGAAATATTTATTTGTTGTAACACATTTACAGTAAATGGTTATAACACAAACAATACACATAGTACATAGATATATATGAATATTAAACTAATATTATAATAAACTCATAGACTACTGACTATAACCAGATATATGTGTAAACTTGGGGCGACAGTGTCAAGCATTCGCAGGCATTAGTTACAATTTGTAATACATGTAATAATATTTATATATATATAAAAAAAAAAAAAAAAAAAATGGATGATAGTATGGTGGATTAACTAGATTCCTGACATTTATTTATATAGTCAATTACTGCTTTCAGTATTATTTTAGAGTTGCTATTTAGAATATTAATTATATTATTTTCATTTAAAACTTTAAAGTTTTTCAAGGTACTATTGACCTTTTGAATCAGTTCTGTTCTATAAGTTCTATAAGAAGGACAGTGAATAAAAAAGTGCATTTCATCTTCAATTTGGGATGCATTGCATTTTTTACATATCCTTTCACCTTTTGGAATATTTTTATATCGTCCTCTTTCTATTGACAGAGAATGAGCACTTATTCTGTATTTACAGATAATAATATCAATGTATACAAAATGGATTCAATGTTGATTCTGCTACTTAGAATAAAGTTACAAAACGCATGAAAGACATTATTTCTACATAAAATAAAGTAAAAAACCTATAAAACTCTAAAGAAAGTGGAAATTGTGGTATTTTGATGGTGCATGTGGTAGCCTGTGGTTACGTGTGGTAAAAAAGTCACACCCATACAGATACCAAGCCAATGTCGAAGGGCAGCAACTCGGAGACCTTTGGTCCAGATGAGCACTTTTCGGATCATATTTTAAGGGCAATATTTCGCAAGGAGGCACGTCAGATTGGTTCTTAAACGAGTGATACACACTATTTATCAAAAAGCTCATTTATTGACATTTTATTCATTAAAAAACCACTGGGCAATTGCTTATGAAAATAACCCATAAAAAATTCGAATAGCACAAGTAAACAATATTAGCGCATTGTATTACCTTACCAAAAAAGAAAGTAAAACTTTTAGGTCTACATAGTAAAGTAGGTTTTAATTTAATCATGCCTAAATCCTAAATCGTCAGCTAACAAATACGTCGCCATTTTGATGGCGTTCGCTATTTCGGGTGTGCTGACCCGAACACAATATGGTGAAGTTGCCGAGCATTAATGACAATGACATATGTCAACTATTCAGAAAAACTAATCACTTTCTAAAAATATGAATATGAATATAGGAGCGAGCATCGCATATAGTATGGATCATGACGTTACTTCGGAGCACCCTAAAATGCATAGATCTGCATTCCATAGCATATCTGACGTGACGTCTTTAATGTCTTTAATGAGTTGGTGACGTCACAAAAATGTAAAAAAAAAAATATACAGCGTTTTTTGAGATTTAAAAATTGTCTGATATGTTTGCTGTGTATTAAAAATTAAACACTTCAATTTTATCAATGTCAAAATTAATGTCTACTTTAAAATTAATTACGCTCGTTTACAATATTTTCAGGGCCTCAGTGGCCGTGTGGTTAAGGTAGTTCGTTTACTATTGATCGTGGTCTGTCAAAAGTGAATATAGACACAGCTTAAATGCGAGCATCGCATATTTTATGGTTCATAACGTTACTTCAGAGCACCATTAGAGTGCTTCTGTATTCCTTTTGTGACGTGGGGTCTTTAATGTGTTGGTGACGTCACAAAAAATGTAAAAAATAAATGAAGCTTTTTTGAGATTGCAAAAAATTGCTCAGCTACCATCCGAAAAGGGTTTGTTCATATTGATCACGTGACATTATTTACACAAATGCATGTAACCGTATAGCTTGCATCTGCGTATATTTTTTCCTGGAGTACGGGTTGCTATTTGTATTCTTCCGTAAATGGCCGATTTCTGGTACAGATGACCCAGTACAGATGATCTCACGCGCACACATCTGTACTTGCTGCGTCATCCAATCAAAACGCCAGAAACAAGAACGTTGTTATGGAAGCATAACAACGTTCTTGTTTGACGTTCTTGTTTCCGGCGTTCTGATTGGACGTCAGAGACAATGAAGTCTAAAACAATGGAGAGTCTATAGGATATAGTGATGTGAAAGTTGTTGGTTTACGGAAGAAATTGGTATTTTCATGCGCTTTTGGGAAAGCCCGTGTGATCTCTCACTCACGAAAAGACATAAAATTTTTATCACTCGTGAAAGATCATCCGTCTTTCCCAAAAACGTATGGAAGAACCTATTAATCTTTCCTGTTTACCTTGTTGTGTATTGGGTTCTTTTTGTTTGCTTAGTTTTGTTTTGGTTTAATGTGTATGTGTTTTGTTTGTTTTTATTGCCATGCCATATTTGCTGACAAACGGACAAGGAAACTGGAGTATACCCCTATCAATCGACCGGGGATAAAATATAAAAAATCTTCCTATTTCATGTGATGGCATGTTTTGTTTCATTAAATACTTATTCTGACTGTATGACAAGTAACTTTGTCATCCTATATAATGTATAAAAATGCTGAGTTAAATTAATTAGTAACAAAAATTCCATCGTCACACACATGTACTATGTTTATATTCTCTACGATTCACATCCGTTCTAGGCATATATTTTTACAATGTTCTACTAGTCGTCTCTGATAGAGTTAACCAAAAGTGCAGGGAAGGGCACTCCGGCTTTGTTTAAGAGGACTATTCAAGCTTATATGATCAGCTCTTGGAAAAAGCAACTTAGGAACCATCCAAGGACAGATCACATGTAACAGGTACGTCGCGATCGTCAGCGAGCTATGACCTTAGAAAGTTTTAAAATAATAAACAAACTTTCACCAAAATGCTTTCATAATCTTGATAATGTAAAACAGTCTAAATATGATTTCAGATCAGGTATAACAATATTTTGGACCTCGTAAAATCATGCTAAGAAATGCATCCGTTTAGCTGCTGTTGTATTGTTTAAGTTTTGTGTGCTTATTGGGTAAAAATCTTTATAGTGCTCGTGTTATATGTTTATATTGTGCCGAATGAAAATAAAGCTTCCGTATTCGTATTCGGTCCGAAAAATGACTTAAAATTTCATCCCAGGATCGTATAAGGTAATGAAGGAAACTCGATTTTGGAACACATCGTTGTTTTACCGAATAAGTATTTCCGAACAATACAAAGAAGCTCGATTTTCATAGAAGCAAAAATTAACATGACACCCGCAACAAAATCTACAGCATCAACAAGTACATTATACTAAAAAATGTGGACTGCCAGGAAAAAGATGTTGGAGTGAAGTAACTATTAAAAAGCTTTAAGTGCTTTGTACGGGTTTTAATTTGTGCTTTGTTTCTGTGCTCAACCTTAAGCTTCTTACATGAATATATACAAAATATATGTTTTAAAGTGCCTGTACATGTATTGTCATGCTGTTCATCTGTAATGCTTCTCTTATATACTTTGTATGAATGTACATCAACATGCAATGTTTCATTTGTGCTGTCGTGTTATGTGTTATGTTTTTGTGATTTGTTCTGTTACATAAAATATTTTAGTCGCTTAATTAAGAGCTCAAATATATGTTATATGTTTGTTACAATGTATATATCCGACATCACTATTTTCGTTGAATTATTTCGACAGTAACTTAAATTTTCGATCTTTAGACAAACCTGGGACTAGTATAGTTTTATAGGATTAGGATTTAGGATTTATAGGTTCCTGGACAAACAACAAAGAAATCCTAAGTGATTATTTTGCCCGTCACTTAAAAATCGCGGACGCCTTTTATTGATGCTGAAGTCTGTCCGTCTGTAACAAATCTTCTGCGGGCTAAGTTTTAAGTTAGGCTTTTGTTACTTGGCCTTGGGAGGTAGATCATTTCAAAGTGATTTGTTGCACACCGTGACTGATGGCATTTGACATTGAACCTTGACATCGATGTCATATTAATGTTTTCCAAAGGACAAATTCTGATCCCGTCTGTAACTTTTTCTCTTTTGATGTAGGATATATGTGTAGATTATTTCAAGCAACGTGTTGAGTACCATTGTTTGTGATCATTAATCTTGAACTTAAACCTAAGATTACTTTACTTTCTGGATGAAATCTCGTGTCCGCGCTTTAATTTGCTTTCGTTTGACGTAGGATTTTGATATTTGGCCTGTGGGTAGATCGTTTTAAGGCGATGTGTCGCGTACAACGGTAAGTGACATTTGACCTTGAACTTTTTAGCTCGAGTTCATATTATTGCTTTCTGAATGAAAAATTCGTGTAGGCGCATTTTTTCTTACCATATATTGTCTAATCATAACCTATTGACATCGTGGTCCACAGAGATTAATATTAACTCGGTGTTATCTAGTTCATTTTATCTTTTATACTTATTAATGTATTATCTGTGATAAGTTGAAATGTATTTAAATACAAATCAACAAACAACACTCAATAATTAGAAACATACAAATAGCATTGTTTATCTAAAATTAAGCAGGGACAGTTAGTATAGAATGTCCCTGAATTTAAGTAATGTATTTTTTCAAAATCTGAAAAATTTGCGATTGATACATTTGTGTGATACGTAACCTTGCCTCATCTATTTGCTAGGTGATACAAGATGTATTTGTGTCGGAATTACTTTTTGAGGTCACAATGAAAGGTATAACGAATGAATATGCTAATGACTCCCATTCTATGAATGAAATATGACGTCATGATACATGTGCCGTTAGGGATATTTTATAAACAAATTCTTCCCAATTGTAAACTCGTACATAGATTTACACCGCATATTTTATGGTTCATGACGTTACTTCAGAGCACCCTAAGAGTGCCTTTGCGTTCCTTTTGTGACGTGACGTCTTTAATGTGTTGGTGACGTGACAAAAAATATTTTAAAAAAATTAAGCGTTTTTGAGATTGCAAAAAAATTGTCGGACATTTTCGTTGTTATTATAGTCGGCATAAAAGCTCTACAGAGCTTATGTTTGTAATTTTATATATCCGACTTAAAATAAAAGTTATGTCTGTTCTGTCTGTCTCTGTCATTTCAAAAACAAACACTTTAATTTTATCGATGAAAAATTTATTTCTGTCTAATTTTAATTCTAATATGACGTCCTGCTTTAGCTATGTAAACAAAGCCGTGTCAAAATTCCAATAAGTTTAGTTCGCACATGCGTAAACTGCGTGTTTAGTGTAAATGTAAAAACTGACTTACAAATGCCGTTTGTACTGTGTTATCCATAATTATTGTTATTGTTAATAATTTAGTTATTTTTAGTCTGAATTCTGAGATTTATATGATTTAAACTACTCCCGATACATTATTTTTTTAACAATTCTACATTCGAATTAATATGACGTCACAATTAGAATTCCGACGTCATATTACGCTGAACTGAAAATTTCAAACTGAAACGATGCAATTTCGTTAAGATTTCTCAATATTTTTGTTTAAAAGGTACGTACATTCAATAAAATGACGAGAAAATATGTTTATGTAAATTTTATTTGCTTTAACATACTGTTTTGGGATATATCGTATTAGTTTAAAAAAAAACAATATTACCACTGAAAGTGTCCTCTTAGAACCGCTTCGAAATTTTAAAACATTTTTTAGACATATTAGAATCGAAATAGATTATTGCGAGCGGGCTTTATGGGAATTAAAACATGGTCAGACCTTATATTTGTCTTCATTTTATACCTCGCTATCGCTCGGTATAAAATATTGACAAATATAAGGTCTGACCATGTTCTAATTCCCATAAAGCCCGCTCGCAATAATCTATTTCTTAAATTATTTTGTTTTGTGCTCGACCACAATATTTTCTTCTGACACCTCAGCTACCTAGTCTGGGATCCTAACTAAATATTCTCAATACCGTAAGGGGACTTCCGGTTCGAATATACAGTCAGGTCACCAGCATAACCTGGTCCCCTGTTGCAAAATTTTTCATTTTCGCAAGCTTCAGTATATAACCACCAGTTTACTACCCGGTTTGATTGGTTGTTTAAAACGCCATGTTTTAGCTAACTTTTCGCGCGTTTCGTTCCGTTGGAAATTTATGTCAGAGTACAATTTAAATAAAGTAGCTACCTGCTTCTTGTTTTCCGGCTTTCGAGTTAAACTGACAAATCTCTGTGAGTTATATCCACATTCGATACATAAATCTATAAAAGCATTCTTTTGATAAACTGTATTTTTATTTGATTTGTTTACCGGACGCCGGACGTTACGTCATAATGTTTTATATCGGAGTTACGTCAGTTACTGTTAATAATGACGTAAATTTTGAGGCATTCCGAATGTTGCAAAAATCGGTCAAAATTTTGACCGGATCCATTGCTGGTGACCTGACTGTATATTCGAACCGGAAGTCCGCTTACGGTATTGAGAATATTTAGTCAGGATCCCAGACTAGTCACAGCAATGAATCCGGTCAAAATTTTGACCCGTTTGCAACATTCGGAATGCCTCAAAATTGACGTCAGTATTAACTGTAACTGACGTAATTCCGATACAAAGCATTATGACGTAACATCCGGCGTCCGGTAATCAAATTCAAATAAAAATACAGTTTATCAAAAGAATGCTTTATAGATTTTATGTCTCGTTTGTGGAAATAACTCCACTGGGAATGGTCAGTTCAAATGGAAAGCCGGAAAACAAGAAGGAGGTAGCTACTTTATTTAAATTGTATTCTGACAGGAATTTTCGACAGAAGAAAACGCGAAAAGCTACCTAAAACATGGCGTTTTAAACAACCAATTAAACTGGGTAGTAAACTGGTGGTGACCTGGGGTTATATTTGAAATTGAAGCTTGAAAAATATTGCAACAGGGGACCAGGGTGCCGTTTCATATTTAGTGATCGCTAATTAACTTGCTCGTTATCCCATGCAATTTAAATGGGATAACGACGTGCACGTTAAGCTAACGATCGCTTTATGAAACGGCACCCAGGTTACTCAGCTACCCATCCGAAAAGGGTTCGTTTATATGGATCACGTGACCTTATTTATACAAACATGCATGTAACCGTATAGCTCGCATCTGCGATGTTCGCTATTTAGTTGTGACCGAAATGTGTAATTTTTACAATATCAAAAACTTGTAAATATCCTTTAAATAGTGTGTGAAAATTTAATCTAATAACGGTGAAATCATTGATGTTGATTTCAGTCTCGTCGATTTTTGTCTCGGGTTCGGGTCCGAGTTCCCCGAAATAGTGACCCCTACACAGGGGAAGTAACTATTGACAAAACCATACCATGTCGTACTCAGAAAAGCCTAACAATGCTAACAATCCTGTGGTTTTCTTTGATATTTCAATTGGAAATTCGGTTGGTGGAAAGTATGAACATGGAGGCAACATTTGTTACCCCAGTATATTTACTGTCATTGATCTGAACTGGGGCGAACTGGATTTTTTTTTCTGAAATTCTGTGTGGCGCCGAAAATTAAATATATCATGAATGTTCTATATACTGTAAATTTCATGCAATTAAAGCAACAGTAAATACAAATAGAGTAGTTTAGGGTTTCGAGGTTTAGCAAATACACTCTGACCAGTCTATGCTTAGACTTGGGTATTTGGCCCTTTTTCACCAATTGTGTACATATATGCTGGGCAACAGGAATTTGACCCCATATCATTTGGGTCGAAATATGTCCAAAAAAGGTGTGAACGAAGTGAGCGAAGGAGTCTAACACAAAAGTAAACAATTCCTACCCCTCTACCTTTGTTGAGTTCACTTTGAGAATTTGCATCGACAACATGATTGTAGGCGTTCTACGTACTCAAGGACATTTATTCTTTAAGGATTATTACATCAATTCCTTTAATAGATCCATGTTTTTGCATACGCAAAACTTTTCTTGGACTGAAACACTTTATAAACTTCAGGAATTCAGCCATTAACGACTACAGATTAATTCTCAAGGCAAACAGCTACCCATGGATTTACTGAATACAAGTCAAATCGCCCGACGGAAAAGTTGCCCCCGTCAAAAACTCCACCACTTTTTGCAAAAATGCCCCCCTATGTTAAATCGCCCCTTGTAAAAAGGCCCCCACCTTTTACAAAATCGCCCCACTTAGCAAAATCGCCCCCATCAAAAACGCCCCCCACATTGAGCAAAATCGCACCATTTACAAAAATCGCTAATTTCAGTGGTACACAATTATTTATTTTTTCCTTTGATTATATGTCAAGGTAAATCATAAATATGTGCTCTTTCTTCGGTCTTATTAGAATCATGTACGTTCAAAGTTTTTAATTGTTCTTCTTTTTATAGGAAAATACGAAGACACAACAACAACAATTTAATCTTTTTTATTATAGCAGAAAACAATATAACAAACACTGGGTACAAACAATACATTATGAACTTTATATTCTTTTGATGATTTTATTTTAAATAACAAATCTGTGATTATTTAATCATAATTACAAAAGAATTATATAGTTCTTATCTGAAAATCTTTAAGGTAATTAGGATACTTGTAATAATTAAAAATAACGACATTATCGATCATTATTAACAAAACATTTCTAATTTGTAATCAGTGACAATATTATCCTAAAAGGAGTAAATATTTGTACAACTTAATAATTTTATACTATATATAGTATTTTTTGTATGTGGGGAGATTTTGCTGAAGGTGGGGGCATTTTTACAGGGGGACATTTTACAATGGGGCAATTCTGCAAAAAGTGGGGGCGATTTGACCAGCTAAAACCTTAAGAGAATTATTTGATTCATTGACAAAAATATTTCTCTTTAAATTACATATACAAATTAATATATTGTATCACATCTTCTGATGGAAACTATTTTCTAGCTCATTTACAATTAATTATGTACTTAACAAAAAATATTGTCATTATTTGCCTTAGATTGTTATACATCTACTAGATGCTGGTTTCTACCATCATATGTTAATTGTCTTATCAGTTTTATTGTTATTGAGATATATACAAATAAATGTATGTGTTATCTCTTTTTTAGCTCACCAGTAGTCCATTTCACAAAAAGTAAGTGTAAAATCTATCGTAAGTGTTGGAAGATCAAAGGGAAATCCTTTATGACATCAGAACTTACGATGGATTTTATACTTACGAGTTTTTGTGAAATCGACTCCTGACCCCAAGGGTCGTGTGAGCTATTGCCATCACTTGGCGTCCATCATCGCCATTAACTTTTCTTTAAAAATCTTCTTCTTCAAAACCACCACAAGGTTTGCTTTGAAACTTTGCACATATCATCAGTAAAATGTCCTCTACCAAGTTTGCACAAATCATGGCCTCGGTGGCCCAGTGGTCAAGGTAGTTCGTCTACTATTGATCACGTGGTCTGTCAACACTGAGATTGCGGGTTCGATTCTCACTGCAGGCAGGGTGTACTCGACTCCAATCTCAATTGACAAGGATTGCCAGTTTTTCTCCGGGTACTCCGGCTTCCTCCCCCATTAAAAACTGGACGCCATGATATAGCTGAAAAATTGCTGAAAGTGGCATTAAACACCATCAAACAAACAAACAAACAAATCATGGCCTCAGACCAACCAACATGGCTGCCTCGGCTAAAAATAGAACAGGGGGGTCAAAGTATAGTTTTTGCCTTACAGTTCAAAATGTATAATAGATACAGTAAAAACAGAACAGACTCCTTCTTCAGCACCAGAAGCTCTACAAAACTCTCCATATGGTTGAAGTTGTATGATGACTCCTTGTAAAAAAATAAAAATAATACATGTGTGTAATATGTGGCGTGTTTTAAATATAAAAAATAAAAGTTTTGTATGACCTTAGTAGTTTATCCTTTTACAGATCTACAGAATCAGGCAAAATTTCCTGTTTATTTTATTATTCAACTTTCACCTTTCACTTGTATTGTATTTTTATTTAATAACTTCTTATCCAGAATAAACCAGACATACAGCTTATTCCATTCATTTGATCAGATATACTTATGTTCTTTATGAAAAGCACCAAATATATAGGAAGAAAAATTATGGTACTGTTTAAAATAACAGATGAACAAAATAATAAAACTTGAAATAGGTACATTGTATTTTTTGTTTTGATCTTTTTAACCTGAATGTGAACATTAACCACGATATGATTCAGGAGCAAGGAAGACTGAAGATGGAACTCTTTGCTGATGTTGTTCCAAAGACTGCTGAGAATTTTAGGTAAATTTCACCACTTTAATACTTCTTGTTTTATGAAATATGGACATGGATAAAGTAAGACCTTATTTATGTGATAGACCTAAGGTATTTAGGATTAATTATATCTTTTATCACAAAAGAAGCTATAAAGAAATGGAGCACTTTTGTTTAAATACCCTGAACACATGTTATATATATATATATATATATATATATATATATATATATATATATATATATATATATATATATATATATATATATATATATATACTGAATTAATTTTAATCAAACTTTGTACACATTCTTCTGTGAAGAGAAGTCCAGTTTATTCAACTGAAAGGCTTCAAAGAGGAGGTTATTAAGAGACTGTTAAAACATGTTGTACTCTAATTATATGAAAATCTTGTTTGTTTGAATGAGGTTTAAAAATATCAGTAGTGTCATTGTGTCCAGTACCAAGAGAACAGGTAACCTGATGATTTGCCAAAAGTAAGGCTCCAACATGCCACTTTGGTGCTAAAATGCATAGTATATATGCCTAAATGTCTTAACCATGATCAGCCAGCAAGGCCTTATAGATTACCAAGTTTACATGACACTGCATCGTAAGTTAGGTACACACAGCTATATACAATATATAAAAATGTTCTTTTATCACAGTCACTTTCAGAAGTTCAAATTAAACCATTTTTTTTTTTTTTATTTCAGACAGTTTTGTACAGGAGAGTATAAAAAAGATGGCATTCCAATGGGCTACAAAGGATGTACATTCCACAGGTACTGTTAATCCAGAATTATTTTTGTTTCCCAATAATATGGCTTCACCATTATAAAGTTTGTGTATTTTTGAAGTTTATTATCAATATTTATGGGATTTTTGGTTCTATAATAGGACAATTAATAATATGAATGAAAACATTTGGTGGTTGATATCAGCTGTTTTTTTAAGATCATTTAAGGCATGCAGGACACTTTCACTGAAAATAATTTTATTAAAATTCAACATAAAGTTAGTTTTTCATACAAGTTATCATAATTTAAAATAAAAAATAGGGGTTTCATAGCTTATTTTCAAGGGGTTGAGCACTCAAATTTTAATTTTCTAATAGATTATTTAGAATAAAAAAGCACTAAAATAAAAGATTACAAAAATTCAGTCCAATGAAATTTTCACAATTTTTTTATATAATGTCAAGCAGATGGTATACAATTTAGTGATGGAAAGAAAAATAGGGGTCTCTGAGTTAAATCTTTGTCCATTATAAAAAAACTGGTCAAAAAGTGATAAAAAATGGGTTTTTTGTCAAAATTACCTCCCTTGTTAAAATTTCATTTTCATTTTTTTGCCAATACCGAACTCATTTATGTGAAAACTTTTAATGTCAACCATTAATAAATTGAAGTAATAATATATGTATAAGACTTTCATTATTCATTAAATTTAGCCTATAAAAACAAACCACTTGGTATTGTTAATAATTATAAATTTTTAGTTTGCACAATTTCAAAAAATGGCAGTTTAATTCCATGTTTATCAGATCTGGCAAACAAAGCAAAGAAAGTTTTATTTGCAATAAAGTCCTATACCAATAATTTTGAGGCAGTACCATTGAAAGTTGCAGTCAATCTTTTTGAAAACATGATTAAACCAATATTAACATACAACTAAGAAATTTGTTTTATGGACTCTTATCTAAAAGTTTTGCTCTAAAATTAGAGCGCAGAAAAATAATTCACAATATAGCACTTTTAATAGCTAAAAACCCACTAGAACAAGTTCACTTAAAATTTATTAAATCTGCCTTAGGAGTAAGCAGAAATACAACAAATATAATTGCTAGAGAAGAACTTGGCAGTCTTCCTATTGAGTGTTTTATTAAGTGTCAGACTATAAGCTATCTTGCTAGGTTACATAATGATAATATTAACCTTCTTTTAAACTGCATTTGAACTGACAAAACTTTTACATGTACAAAATGTTTACTCTTGGTATACATATGTCAAAGAAGTAACAGAAGACAAAAGATATGATATCCCCAAAATACATTATGTTAGTACTTGTAAAGAAAATATAAAATTAAAAACAAGTTCAACCATTAGTTTGAAATTACTATGATGATAAAATTGAGAAGAAAATTGAAAATCTAAATGTGGAAAATAAAAACTACATATTTGAAACAAAATAATAAGTTATATTTGGAACAATTAAATAAAGAAACAAGAAGAATAATAACAAAATTTAGAATAAGTGACCATGATTTATTAATAGAAAAGGGTAGATATTAAGAGAACAAAAGATTATGTAAAATGTGTAATGATATAGAAGATGAACTAAATTTCTTTTTTCATTGTAAAATAAATGAAACACTTAGTTCAAAATATATCTATAATTTATTTATTTATAATATTTATAATATTTATCATGTTGACAATATAAATGAACTTAAAAACCTCTCTTATATTTTAAATCCATCAATATATGACTATTAAATCCTTGATTTCTTTCATAAAGCAGTCATTAGAACTGATGAAGGTAGAAAAATTAATTGATTTTATATATTTTTGCTGCATTTATTCTGTGTATTAATGTATTCTACAATTTGTTTCTTTGTAATGTCTGTCATGTATTGTATTATCCCAAAAGGTATTTTTCTGTCTACAATAAAATTTGAACTTGAATTTTGAATTTGAATTATTATTTTAAATTTTATAAAAAAATTAAGAGTTAAAAATGAAAGAAATTATTGTTAAATTTACCTTAAATGTTATGTCTATTTTGAAATGTTCTCAAAAATGGCTTAGTGTACTGCATCTCCTGAAATGATAGGATCGTGACTACCAAGTATTGACGTAACACTAGTTTGTTTTAAGATGACAGTTAAATAGTCGGCCAATGCCTGAAGCTTTAAACTTGACAACATAGAGGAGGCTTGGTGAAAAAGTTATTTTAGAGGAACTTAAGGACATGTAATTGTTTAAAAATATCAAAAAATTTGAAACTTAAGAAAAAATAAGTTTGAGTGCATAATAATATTTAAAAATCTAAAATAATTGTTTTAAAAATGTGTTTACTTCAGAGTAATAAAAGACTTTATGGTACAAGGAGGAGACTTTGTCAATGTAAGTAACATTTATAGAACTATTTACAAGAGTTATTTCTGCTTTATTTGTAGTGTTGTAGTAAAATGTAGCTCATACAGTGTTATATTTGTACTGCCACCTTTTGGACAAAGCAACATACAGATAGCAGCATGTCATCAAGAGTAGAAATTCCTATGAAAACTACGTTCATTTTGGAAAAGTTGACTTTTTAAAAAATAAGTTGCAGTAAGTTATCAAAGGGTTGTAGGACTAGGAAGCACATATCTAATATTATATAGTGTGATTGATGTTAAATACATGATACATAGTGCAAGACTCCTCTGCCATCCCATGCTCCCATCTAAGTCTAAAATAGCATTTGATGGCATGCGATTCTTGGAATACATGAAACCTTTCAATCAGCAATTCAATGACACTCAATTATATGTCAAAACCGACAAAATTATATAATTGTTGCCACTGTTGTACATGTATACAATCCACGTTCATCATATATACAGTAGATACATGTACTGGTATCCACCAATGTACTTGTACCTGGTAAAAATCCACCTTCACCATATATACAGTGGATACTTGTGGATGCACTTTTCCATTGGCAGTCTGGTTCCCATCTCACCCCATTTTCCATTGATGCATTGTTTGTTGACTGCTCATCCTGAATATAGCTGAAATACTGCTCAATGGACGTAAAGCAAACATCCAACCAATCAATTAATAGCTAAAATAATGCATATAGATTACCCCAAAACAAACAAACATCCTGAATATAGCTGAAATACTAGTACTGTTCACATGGTGTTAAGCAACCATTCAATCAATCACTCTACTACATTTACAGATTATACAGTTTCCTCCCTTTTCTATTGGTGTTTTCTTAATAGCCTTAAGTATAAATTCAAATTGTCATTTCTGAAGTGTTGTGGTGTCATATACTATTTCATGAAATTGTCTTGTCTTCCCACTGGATCCTACCATAGTCTCTTTATATTCATTTTCAGGGAGATGGCACTGGTATTTGTAGTATATATGGAGGATGTGCCTTCGCTGATGAAAATTTTAAAATGAAACATGTTGGACCAGGAATTTTGTCCATGGTAAGTATGGTCCCTGTAGCGTCAGAAGCGACATTTTTTCTTGGACCTGGAATTTTGTTTATGGTCAGTATGGTCACTGTAGTGTCTGTGTCAGCATGCTTTGTAGGGCCATGATTTTTGTCCATGGTAAGTGTGGTCCCTGTAGTGTCTGTGGCACCATGCTTTGTCCATGGTAAGTATGGTCGCTGTAGAGTCAGCTGCAGCTGCTTTGTTGAACCAGAAATTTTGTCCATAGTACGATAAGTATGGTCCCTATAGTGTCAATGGTGGCATGCATTTTTAGACCAGGAATTTTGCCCATAGTCAGTATGGTCCCTTTAGTGTCTGTGGCAGCCTGCTTTGTTGGACCAGGAATTTTGTCTTTGGTAAGTCAGGTCCCTGTAGTCTCAACGGTGTCATGCTTTTTTGGACCAGGAATTTTGTCTATGGTAAGTATGGTCCTTATATGTCAGTGGCATGCTTTGTTAAACCATGAATTTTGTCCCTGGAAATTGTGGTCCCTATTGGGCCAGTGGTAACATTCTTTGTTGGACCAGGAATTTGTCCATTGTCAGTATGGTCTGTTTAGTGTCAGTGGCAACATGCTTTGTTGGACCAGGAATTTTGTCCATGGTAAGTTTAGTAACTGTAGTGTCATTGGCAACATGTTTGTTAAACCAATTGATCTACAAGCAACATGAACTGGAAACAAATATGGAAGTAAAGTAAAACATAATGAACACTAGGATTTGCTATTTTTATTTCTTGCCATATAGTCAAAAATCATTTTAGAGATAATTATTTTTTTATTTTACTTATTTGATCTGGCAGATTACTTTTTACTAAAAATATTTCAATAGAATACTTTATTTTAGTATTACAGGTCTTTATACACACTATTGCTTTACAAAACCCACCAAAATTTGATTCCCACAACTAATAAGTGTTTCTTCATATTACATATTAACTCAGTAAGGCACACAAAATACTGTAATAAAACTACTTTATTCTTCTTGTCATTATTTTCCTTTACATTATAAATTTATAATAGACTGTTTATATACTCTTGTCTGTTCACACCTGAAGATTGTTTGTAAACATGAAAGGGCTAGTGTAAATACAGAACAAAGACTCTGGTTTTTTTACTTTTATTGAGCATGTATATAAAAACTGTATACAAGTGTAATTTTCTGACAAGTATACAGTATAGGATTAAGTGCTGTTTTTTAGAAATGTATTAATGTGTAAACTCCGGCGACTCACTCACAAAAATAAAATCCAGAAGGACTTTATGTCAAGTTTTTGAGGGAGTCGCCAGAGTTTACACAAAAATAATTTTAAAAAAACACAGTATTTAATTCTCATAAAAAAGTAGTTGCAATTTTTAATGCTGCAAGAATAGTTACAGAAACCCATCTAGACCTCAAAATGTACTAAGGCCGAAAAGAGTAGGAATCTACAAAACATAGTACAAAAGGAATCTAGGTTCTGTATATATAAGTAAAAAAACCATCAAAATGAAACCCAATTTTTTTATTATATTATATTTATTTGAAATCTCAATTGATTTAATTAGAAATCATGGCAGGAGACAACACATGTTCTGTCTCCCTTTCGATACGCTAGGAGGACGCCATCTTGTTTACAATGGATAGTGAAAGTAGTCCACTCAGAGGAAATATTGAATTATAAATTATTTGAGATTACATGTTTTTACCCAATCAAAGCACTTAATATGAATAAATTACAGCATTAATAGAATTATTATAAACTTAATTTCATTATTAAGTTAATGAAATGTGTTATCATTGGAGATATATACTGAAATTAGGGTCTTTTCTTTTAATCTAAGTTGGAAAGGAATGGTGTGTCTTATAGGTAAATACAGACACAGTAGAGTTTTTTTCGACCTGTTGATTGTTGTCAATGCCAATAGCGGTCGTTGTGTTATATACCATTTTTTCGTAGTATTCTAACATGATTCTTTTACAAACTTCCATATGTATAAGTTGTAATGATATTAATTTCTACTTAAATTATTTTTAGTAATATTATATTAATTATATAGGACGAATAAAAATTAAAATGGAAAGAAAGGGGTGCTGACAATACCTAAATGCGGACTATACACATGGTACTTATTTATCTGCCTGTGCCATGTAAACAGTAACCAAGCCTCTCCCCCACTGTGATTAAAATAAATCTTTCACTTGCTCTCCCCATTGCCTATTAATAAGGCAACAATAGGAAAATGGAAAGCTTGTGAAAGATTAATTTTATATTATATATCCTCTCCCTATTGTCCATTTTATTTATTATTTGTCATGTTTGTTAACATGTTTTTGTCCTAGCTATGACATTTTTCGGTGGACATTAAAATTTAATACAGTTTCTTATTGTTTATTTTAGGCTAACAGTGGAAAAGACAGCAATGGGTGTCAGTTTTTCATTACATCAACTAAATGTGATTTTTTAGATAGTAAGCATGTTGTCTTTGGTAAGTGTTCAGACTTCTACACAGTCTTTAGTACACCCTAACATAGAAGTTTGGGGCCATTAGCATACCTTACCAGAGGAGCCCCAGGCCATTAGTACACCTTTCTTAAGAGCTCAGGGCCATTAGTACACCTTTCCAAAGGAGCCCCTGGCCATGAGTACACCTTTCCAAAGGAACTCGGGGCCATTAATACAGCTTTCCATAGGAGCTTAAGGCCATTAGTACTCCTTACCAAAGGAGCCCCGGGCCATGAGTACACCTTTCCAAAGGAGATCAGGGACATTAGTGCTCCTTTCCAGAGGAGCCCTAGGCCATGAGTACACCTTTCCAAAGGAGATCAGGGACATTAGTACACCTTTCCAAAGGTGCCCCTGGCCATTAGTACACCTTTCCAAGGACCTCAGGGTCATGAGTACACCTTTCCAAAGGAGATCAGGGACATTAGTACACCTTTCCAGAGGAGCCCTGGGCCATGAGTACACCTTTCCAAAGGAGCTCAGGGCCATTAGTACACCTTTCCAAAGAAGGAGCTCAGGGCCATTAGTACACCTTTCCAATGGAGCTCAGGGCCATTAGTACACCTTACCAAATGAGCCCTGGGCCATGAGTACACCTATCCAATAGAGCTCAGGGCCATTTGTACACCTTTCCAATAGAGCTCAGGGCCATTAGTACACCTTACCAAAGGATCCCTGGGCCATTAGTACACCTATCCAATAGAGCTCAGGGCCATTAGTACTCCTTACCAAACGACCCCACAGGCCATTAGTACACACTTCCAGAGGAGCCCTGGGCCATGAGTACACCTTTCCAAAAGAGCTCAGGGCCATTAGTACACCTTTCCAAAGAAGGAGCTCAGGGCCATAAGTACACCTTTCCAATGGAGCTCAGGGCCATTAGTACACCTTACCAAAGGAGCCCTGGGCCATGAGTACACCTATCCAATAGAGCTCGGGGCCATTAGTACACCTTTCCAATAGAGCTCAGGGCCATTAGTACACCTTACCAAATTATCCCCAAGCAATAAGTACACCTTACCAATGGCACTCAGGGCCATGAGTACACATTACCAATGGCACTCAAGGCCATATACACTCAATTTATTATTGATAGATTAATGTTGATTAATTTTGCTTTGTTTTTATATCCCCTCTTAAAAAAGGGGGGTGGTATATAGTGATGGGATGTCCATGATGTATTATTATGTGTAATCAACTCCTATAGTTTTCATCCCAGATCTCCAGAAATTCACAGAACGATTGCACATGTTTCGAAGTTATTCACCTGCAAAATGGAATAATTTGAGGATTTTTAAACTAATTTTCCAGGCATGGGAAGTTCATAATTTTTCAGAAAATGTGCCGGTATCTATTTTATGTAATCAGCTCCTCATACATTTTTCTACCCAAATGTATGGAATTTTGGGAAGCTGGGTTTCGATTGGTGAGCATTGCTCACAGTTTTTCTAGGGTTGGTATTTAAGCTCAATGAACATTTTTTTTAAATTTGCCAAAACATAATATTCCTTCCATCATGTGCATGAAAAGATTTGAAGGTACATGCATTTATAAAAAGCTGTTTTCATGAAAAACCTTAACATGTGTATTATTAGATACCTAGCCTATTAAATCGAGTGTTGGAAGTTTAATATATCGGATAATTCATGATACTTAGGGCCAATTGGTGTTATATGGACCTGGAGCTTCAGTCTATATACTATTTTAGTTTTTGTTTGTTTGAATGATGTTTAACGCCATTTTCAGCAATTTTTGTCTCGCCTGCGACGAAAGTCGCTGGAGGCGAGACATATGTATGGGAATCCGGCGGCGGCGGCGGCGGCGTAAACACTTGACATCTTGCTTCATATCTTTGTAAGCCCAAGCCCTAGGTCCATCAAATTTGGTCCAGAGGTAGCTTATGATGAGTACTTGCCAGTCAGTCACCTGTCACCTGACCTTGACCTCAATTTCACGGTCCAGCGGCTACGTTAAAGTTTTTGGGTTACGACAGTTCCTCTGTAACTACGCATGGTAGGATGACAATATTTGGTGTATAGGTTGCTGATGACTAGTACATGACTGTCTGGTAGGTGTCACCTGACCTTGACCTCAATTTCACGGTCCAGCGACTACGTTAAAGTTTTTGGGTTACGACAGTTCCTCTGTAACCACGCATGGTAGGATGACAATATTTGGTATATAGGTTGCTGATGACTAGTACATGACTGTCTGGTAGGTGTCACCTGACCTTGACCTCAATTTCACGGTCCAGCGACTACGTTAAAGTTTTTGGGTTACGACAGTTCCTCTGTAACTACGCATGGTAGGATGACAATATTTGGTGTATAGGTTGCTGATGACTAGTACATGACTGTCTGGTAGGTGTCACCTGACCTTGACCTCAATTTCACGGTCCAGCGACTACGTTAAAGTTTTTGGGTTACGACAGTTCCTCTGTAACTATGCATGGTAGGATGACAATATTTGGTGTATAGGTTGCTGATGACTAGTACATGACTGTCTGGTAGGTGTCACCTGACCTTGACCTCAATTTCATGGTCCAGCGACTATGTTAAAGTTTTTGGGTTACGACAGTTCCTCTGTAACTACACATGGTAGGATGACAATATTTGGTATATAGGTTGCTGATGAATAGTACATGACTGTCTGGTAGGTGCCATTTGACCTTGACCTCAATTTCACGGTCCAGTGACTACGTTAAAGTTTTTAGGTTACTGCTGTTCCCCTGTAACCAAGCATGGTAGGATGACAATATTTGGTATATAGGTTGCTGATGAATAGTAAATGATTGTCTGGTAGGTGTCACCTGACCTTGACCTCAATTTAACGGTTCAGCGACTTCGTTAAAGTTTTTGTATTAGGACAGTTCCTCTGTAACTATGCATAGTATGGTGACAATGATTGGTATACAGGCCGCTGCTCATAATTAATGCTATTTACGTAATGCTTATGACGAAATTTATTTTCGTTACTGATGCGGAATTCAGGCGAGACGTTTTTCTGTGTCCACACTTGTTCATCTATGTCATGGCGTCCAGTTTTTATATGGGGGAGGAGGCTAGCCGGAGTACCAGGAGAAAACCCCCGACCTGCGGTAGGAAAACTGGCAATCCTTGTCAATTAAGATTGGAGTCGAGTACACCCTGCCTGCAGTGAGAATGAAACCCGCAATCTCAGTATTGACAGACTATGTGATCAATAGTAGACGAACTACCTTAACCACTCGGTCACCGAGGCCCCTACTATATTTAGAGATGATCACACATAACATCATATGGTCCACAGTATTATGAATTATTTGATAATTATTTCACATCATGTTTTATTATTGTTGTAAGATGTATAAATTGTAAGTTTAGAAATACAATCTCTATAACTTCAGTCTGCAAGGTTTAAGAATTAATTACCTTTCAGGAACTACAATTTAAAATTATGACATGTTAATTTATAAAAATAAAGTTTTTCAGATTAGGCAGACTTGGTTAATTGATCAGTAGGACTGTTACCATGGTTCATTTATCAATGAGTTTGTTAGCTGGTGGTGTACCGATTAGTCCGTTGATAAGTTGAACCCCAAGAATTAACAGGGTTCCATTGTCTATGGAACTCAAAATTGTTTGCATGTTGTCTTTTTATTTGCCCATTTATGACAGACAGTATACAGCCTGTCCATCTGACTTGCAAATGTTGCACACCATTCACAGATTTTATGTAGACTTGTTTTTTATGTTAGCCTTTTGAATGGTCTGCATACTTTTTTGGTAAATTTCAGATTTTTCATTATTTAGTTTTGGTAACTGTTCATGAAATAAAGGGGAATTTTTTAGTTTTTAGAATCGAAATTAAAAAAAATCCTTTCACCAAATATCTTGATATTTTGGGAAATTGTTTATTTTGAAATTTTTATGCCTCTGCTACAACATGTTGGGGGCATTAAGTTTTACTCATGTCCGTCCATACGTACTTCCGTCAAGCTTTTCTCAGAAACCGTTCTCATGAGATTAATTTGAAATTTGGCACGGTGGTTCAGTATCAAAAGTTGTACGATCTAAGCGACTATCAGACCTCATCGAAGAATGTGTCCATGGACACAGATGCCCCCGCTAAATGAAGTCCCAAACAGGAAGTTTCGCTTCCATTTTTTTATTGGATAATTTCAGATTTTTTGTTATATAGTTTTGAAAATTTGTTCTTGTATAAAATAGGTTAAACTCATTGTTCAACAAATAATATAAATGAAACTTAATTTTAATTACAGGAAAGGTCATTGATGGACTGTTAATTCTAAGGAAAATAGAAAATGTACCGACTGGACCTAACAATAAACCTAAAATAGCCGTTGTAATCACACAGTGTGGAGAAATGTGACATGCCTCGGTACATCTACTTCTATAGTAACGTCCCTGTTTATATACATGTGATGGAAATTATAGGACAGGCACAGATAAGATTACATCCAGGAAGTAAATAACCACAGAACAAAGAACAAGGACTATGAGTTATGCTTGATAAGGTTATAATAGAAAAACTGGACCAATATAATTAAAACATTAAAATCTGTTCACTTTTCAATTAAATCTGATGGATGATAATACAGCATCACGCCATGCTTTGTATTTTTCCCATTTAATAGTTTGAAATTCTGTTGGCAGTAAACATGCAAAATATCAGCACTGTGAAGTTATAAAATGGTAACAGACCTATTACAGTATGGCATTTGTCATACATCATATGTAGCCTAAATTAAATCTGTGTGTAACTGCTAACATTTATTTTTGTCCTCTGTCATAAACCATCGGAGTGACATTGTTTTACTCTTTTTCTGTCCATCTGTCCTTCACAGCAATTTATGGATGAATCTCCTCTAAACTGCTTCACTTATTGCTTCAATATTTGGTTGGATTATTTGTTATGATGTGTAGATGTGCATACTCTACTGCCATTTTGGTTTGTTAAATTTTGTAGAAGTTGTAATTAATTGACCATTTCAGCAATTTAATACAATGGTAAAAAAATTGGTAAAAAAATTGCATCAAATTCTTCTACTGAACTGCTTGACAGATTGCTTTGATATATGATAGGATTAAGTGTTGTGATGTGTAAATCTCTACCGCCATTTTAATTTGTCAAGTTTTGTACAAGATATTGGACTGCCAGATCATTGGCGCAGTCTAGTATCAGTCAAGAGATATTGGACTTTGACCATTTTAGCAATAATAAACAAAACTGAAAGCAAATTTAATGTAGCACTAAACTTACGCATATAGTCATATATATTTTTACTTGTTTGACTTTTGTTAACGCCACTTTCAGCAATTTTTCTTCTATATCATGGCATCCTGTTTTTAATGGGAGAAACTGACCTCGGTTGAAAAGCTGACACTCTTTGTCTATAAGATTCGAGTGAGCACACACTGCCTGCAGTGTGACTCGAAACTGCAATCTCTGTGTTGAAAGGTGATGTGATCAAAAGTAGACAATCTAACTTAACCACTCGGCCACCAATTGTAGTAATATTTAAAGTCCATTTCATTTATCATGAAGGGTTCTCCCTAGGAAAACACTGTGGCATCGCATTTTAAAAAGGGTTCAATTTTGCATGTCACGTCATATATTCCAATAATCACATGTATTGTTGTGTGTGTTATCTCTAAGAGATGGTTAACTTTGTTGAATTAAATAATAAATATTATAGCCCCACTTGTAAGAGAGGGGACTATATTGCAATTATCTTGTCTGTCTGGTGCAAACTTTTGTAACAGATTTCTCAGCTTCTACTAAAGGGATCGATTTCAAATTTGGTGCACAGCTTTAGCATGATGAGTTGAACGGTGCCTCTCCTTTTCAGGTCAATTAATTATCTACTTCCTGTTTTGCGAGCCGACTTACTGTTTCAAGGATCAAAATAGGAAAATTTTTTGTAACAGATTTCTCGGCTTCTACTATAGGGCTTAATTTCAAAGTTTGTAAAATGTACACAGCTTTAGAATGATGAGTTGCACTGGGCCTCCCCTTTCCAGATTAGTCAGTTTTCTACTTTCTGAAACAATACTTACAGAGTTATTATAAAGAATGGTGGTATACTTAGCATAACTAAGTGCTGGCCTATGTTTTTCTTAATTTGTTTGTTTTAAAGTTTTGGCATACAACAACATATGATAACAGATATAAATACAAAGCCACAGCAGCAATGTGTCTTCAACAGACATTTTGCATTATCTTTACATCTGTCTCATTTCTTTTTTGTATAATGCATTATTTTTAAATACATAAATCTTATTGATATAGTTAAATGTGTTATTGTCATTTAGTTTGCATTATTCAACATTGGAATGTAGTTTAGTGATAATTTGAATTATAATTCGCTTTTTATATTTAAAAGTTCTATATCATTTCACAAACAACTGGGTGTGATTACATTTGGTTTGTCATGTAATAGAGTATTAATGTCAATTACTTTCTGCAAAATTTAAATAAAGATTAGATAGAGTCAAGATTTATATAATTAATCCTTTGATATTGTTAAAAATATATTTAAAATGTTTGGATAGCAGTTTTTGGTTGAAATAATATACTAAGAACAAAAATATATATACTGTAATAAAAGCCACTTTGCAGGGGAAGCAATTCTGGACCGGTACATGTGCTTCAGTGTTTTTTAACAAAATTTATCAGCGTACATTTTAATGCAGATGGATCTTAATTTAACTACAGATCGTTAAATAATTCATTGCTAATTTCTTCTCAAATAACAGAAATAACAATTAAAATTTACAAGAATGTCTATTGAAAGTCACAAATCCCAGTTATGATTTAGGTCAGTCCAGTGCACTTACCACAGTCCAGCAGATTTACTGATTATGAGAAAAAACTGAGGAGCCTAGCACTATATAAGTGCACAAGACTGATAGCAACCAAGAAGACATATTCAGCATAATAAAACTGATTAATTGCCAACATAAACTGAATCATTTTCTATAACAACATCATAATGAAGCTAAACTTCTTATTGAACACAAACATTGAAACAGATCTTGAAAAGACTGGAAAACAGACAACAAAATGTTTAATTCAATAAATTATTTCAATAATCAACTGTTAACAAATTCATAATTCATTAATTATCATTTCAATATTAATAAAAGCAGAAATCATTGTCCATAAGAACTTAATACAAAGTCCGGTAAACTGACAATGGTACAATACAACATACAACTATTTATAAAATAGCTGATATACATGTTTATGTTAAAAAGGATGTTCTCTGATTATGACTCTGGTGTTTTGTCAAATTTGCGTTCTCTATTAAATGCACAAGTTATTTTTAGTCATTACCAATCAACTTTCTTTTCATAATTCAATTACAAACATCTTTAGAAACTGACAAAATATTTTGAAAACATTTGATTTGTGATTTTTAAGAGACAATACAATGTCAAAAAATATCCTATAAAAAATGACCAATTCGGAATAAAATGTTCAGTTGATTATATCATAAAACATTTCTTATTTTGTTCCTGTTATTTTCAACTGACTAGTTTAAATCCTTAACTGATCAGTAACATCCTTAAATGACCAATGAACAAACACATAGCACCATTAATGGAATGTATAATAGCAATATATTACTTATAGTATACTACTACATATAGCCAAAGGTTTGCTTCATCTTGCACATTCTGTGGTAAAACAACAGTACGCCACTGTTTACAAGGAGCAGTTTTACCCTGTCATAAATGGATGAAAGTCAAGAACCAGTAGAAATACAAATATTGAAAACCTCAGTGTTTTGTAAATAAAATTTCCCAAAACCAGAAAACCATCAAATTCTAAAACACTGACACCCATGATAATGATATAAATACAACTATGTATAGCATAGCAAATGCCAAATGTAATGACAGCATTATGCAATCATAAAGATCTCTTACGCTATATTTTCAATTTTTCACACTTTAACCTCTGAACATGTTACGTAGAAATTATCATTGGAAGGCTTGACCTGACTGCCCTGGGATTCTGCTTTATTTTTCAGCTAAAGCAACTCAAATTTAAAATGTACAAGTAGTCTAGGTTGTGTAGCATATATTGCAGGGATACCCTTAGTGATTTTAACAAATATTACATTTATGCTTATTTTATGCCATTTAGCTTCCCCTATAAAATTAAATGACCTCACTACCATGGCAACAGTTACTAAAGATATGACTCCACCTTATTTACTTAAAATGTTAACTGTTGTTTGAAAGGGTTGTTATGTTGTTTTTAACTTTTTAGCTTTATCACGGGGTTATAAGGGGGAAGCTGATCATGAGCCACTCGGTGAAAATCTGCAGAAAAATGGCAAGGCCCAAAACTACAACTTCAGTTTGACAGGAAAATGATCAATAGCAAATGGCAAGGCCCAAAACTACAACTTCAGTTTGACAGGAAAATGGTCAATAGCAAATGAATAACTACTAATAACATAATGGTTACAGAGATTTTTTTAAGTTTACAGATGATAGACCAAAATTGATTTCAACAGATCACTTAAATAACTTTAAATTAAATTAAGATAGAACTCATTTTTATATTAATGAAACAATACTCAATATCACAGACATTTTTGCCATGCATTCAAAAATTATACACAAGTATAAATAACAAATTTCCTTTGAGCAAAATTGGTAACAGAGACATAAAATAAGGGACATAGCAACTATTCATTAATTAAGGCAGAATACAAGTTATACAAAAAGTGTGGATATTTTAAAAATAATTTAGTTTTACATAAAATGGTTGACTTTTCAGTATAGAGTACTTGTGATATTGCCCCTTATTGTGCATTCCATGTTTTTATCCTGCAATATTATAAAAAAAACTAAATAAAAAATAAATAATGGGTTTCTCTGACTGTGCCTCACATATTTTGGTTAATGTTGTTCATCAATATTGAACAATAATGCTTTGTAATATATTGGTACAATACAAATGGTCAATGAAGGATAGAATGACAAAAATGTGTAATGAAAAGAAATTATTTATTACATTTAATTTCAATTTGAAAAATAATAAAAATAAGTATTTGATTGTACTTCAACTTAAATTACATATGATTAAATTTATTGAAATTTTATTGGCTGTTTTGCTTCTGTCACCAGGAACCTATAAATCAAAGGGACTGGAATCTAACGATATCGTATACTTTTCCTCGTCGCGCCACTCTTAATTTGCAAACAAGTGTCGACACGGATATGACCGTATTTACAGCTTTTGTACGATACAATCTGTTTGAGACTCAAGCAATTTACGTACATATATCAATACATTGATGCATTTAATAACAAAAATTAAACAAATTAGAAAAAAAACATAACACACACATAAAAAATAAAGAAAAAAAAACAAAACAAAAGCAGAAACGAAAAAAAACCATACAGAACAAACAAACAACCAGAGGCTCTTAAGAGCCTCTATCGCTCACCTGATTTTATAGGCAATGAAGATGGCATTTCCCTGATGTTAAAGTAAGTCCTGTAATTTTCAATAAACTTTAAATAGGACCATCCAAACAATATTACTAGAAAGTTTTGTTTCATTGGTTAACCAGTTGTATAGAGATTTTTTTTATTTGCCAATAGGGTCCTATGTTAAACTAAGTCCTGCGGGGGAGGTGGCCATTTTGAATTTCCAATTGCCATAAAAAACATAAACTTTATAAAGGACCATCCAAACAATATTGCTAGTAAGTTTTTGTTTCCATTGATTAACCGGTTTCGGAGAAGAAGCCTTTAAAAACTTTTTCCCATATGGTCGTATGTTAAACTAAGTCCTGCGGTAGCGGCCATTTTGAATTTCCAATTGCCATAAAAAACATAAACTTAATAGAGGACCATCCAAACAATATTGCTAGTAAGTTTTTGTTTCCATTGATTAACCGGTTTCAGAGAAGAAGCCTTTAAAAACTTTTTCCCATAGGGTCCTATGTTAAACTAAGTCCTGCGGTAGCGGCCATTTTGAATTTCCAGTTGGCATAAAAATCATAAACTTTATAAAGGACCACCCAAACAATATTGCTAGTAAGTTTTGTTTTGATTGGTTAACCGGTTTCAGAGAAGAAGCCCTTTTTAACCTTTTTCCCATAGGGTCCAATGTTAAACTAAGTCCTGCGGTGGTGGCCATTTTGAATATCAGATTGGGATAAAAAACATTAACTTTATAGAGGACCATGCAAACAATATTGCTAGTAAGTTTTGTTTCCATTGGTTGGCCGGTTTCAGAAAAGAACCCTTTCAAATATTTTCCCATAGGGTCCTATGTTAAATTAAGTCCTGCGGTGGCAGCCATTTTGAATTTCCAATTGCCATAAAAAACACTAACTTTATAGAGGACCATCCAAACAATATTGCTAGTAAGTTTTTGTTTCCATTGATTAACCGGTTTCAGAGAAGAAGCCTTTAAAAACTTTTTCCCATAGGGTCCTATGTTAAACTAAGTCCTGCGGTAGCGGCCATTTTGAATTTCCAATTGCCATAAAAAACATAAACTTTATAGAGGACCATCCAAACAATATTGCTAGTAAGTTTTGTTTTGATTGGTTAAACGGTTTCAGAGAAGAAGCCCTTTTAAACTTTTTTCTCATAGGGTTGAATGTTAAACCAAGTCCTGCGGTGACGGCCATTTTGAATTTCCGATTGGGATAAAAAAACATTAACTTTATAGAGGACCATCCAAACAATATTGCTAGTAAGTTTTGTTTCCATTGGTTGACCGGTTTCAGAAAAGAAGCCTTTCAAACTTTTTCCCATAGGGTCCTATGTTAAATTAAGTCCTGCGGTGGCAGCCATTTTGAATTTCCAATAGCCATAAAAAACACAAACTTTATAGAGGACCATCTAAACAATATTGCTAGTAAGTTTTTGTTTCCATTGATTAACCGGTTTCAGAGAAGAAGCCTTTTAAAACTTTTTCCCATAGGGTTCCATGTTAAACTAAATCCTGCGGTGGCGGCCGTTTTGAATTTCCAATTCCCATCAAAAACACAAACTTTATAGAGGACCATCCAAACAATATTGCTAGTAAGTTTTGTTTTGATTGGTTAAACGGTTTCAGAGAAGAAGCCCTTTTAAACTTTTTTCCCATAGGGTCCTATGTTAAACTAAGTCTTGAGGTGGCGGCCATATTGGTTTACCAATCAAAATAAAAAACACAAACTTTGTAAAGGTCCATCCAATGAACATTATGGCCAAGTTTGGTTTCAATTGGCCAAGTGGTTTCAGAGAAGAAGATTAAAATGTAAAAAGTTTACAGACGCCGACGACGACGACGCCGACGGACGCAAAGTGATAACAATAGCTCACATGACCCTTTGGGTCAGGTGAGCTAAAAATAAAGGTGTTGGATGGCAGAGGATTCTTGGACATGAACTTTTAATTTGGTCAATACACTTTACATGGACCTCTTCAAATCTGGATAATTTAATAATATATAGATTATTATAAGTTTAAATATTTAGCATTATATTGCTGTTCTTCATCTGTTTGTTACAATAAACTGCATGTTTTACTAAGTTCAATTTTCCTTTACAACAAATATATACTTCCTCCTTAATGATTTTCTACAATTGCTTTTCAAATATTTAATAGTGAGCACAGCTCACAGTGGGCAGCTACCCACGAAGAGTGTTGAGCTCTAAGGCTATAATGTGTCAAGTGATCAAAGTCAAATATCTGCTTAGTGCTAATATTGATTTTTTTTCGTCCGCAAATTGATATCATCAAAAAATTGTAACAAAGTCAATGCAGAAGAGCACTAAAGAAAGCCTTAAAAATAAAGTTAACATCGATAAAAAATCAATGTTATATTAAAAAATAACAACAAAAATTTCATACTATTTTTTGCAATCTCTAATTCGATAAAAAACTGAGAGGCACTTTTAGGGTGTTCTGAAGTAACGTCAATTATAAAATGCACATTATGTATTAATAATATAGGACTATATTGTCTGTGCTCGCATTTTGGCAATGCCTACAACAGTTTATTAATACCCATATGTAATAAATGAATAAAGATCATCCAAAATCTACACAATATTGATATGTAGTTAACAAACTTGACATTTGGTGGTTGTGTATGTTGTGTCAAATCTATTTCTGTCCAAGGTACATAAATACATAAATATAAATATAAAAAACACAAAAGCAAGTGTTCATTTACAAAAGTATGAGAGATGCACAAGTAGCTTTGCAGAGTAAAAGGGGTGGGGGAGTTACAAGGCAATTGAGATATTTTACATATAAAGCTTGTGTGTTTTGCTACAAGATTTCATTTCACCTGGAATTAATATTTGACTAAAACTTACATTAAATTAATCTAACTAAAACCTGAGTACAACTTTGTTGAAACTTGTCTAAAAACATCAAAATACACAAATAACCATCTTCGCTAGCCAAGTGTTACGATCAGGTCCCCCCTCTCTTCACCCTTGGCAGATCTAGATGAGTTTTTTGTAATTCCCGCCAACGCCACCTTACGGATTCACAAGTTGCGTCCCTTTATATTACATCATAATCTGCCAATCAGAATAAGGCTTGTATATCGGTTTGGTGTCATTTTTGAAGTAAAATGGCAGCGCCCAGCTTCGAGAAAGCTTGTGAATTTCTAGCCGCGCTAGAAATCAGGTTACATCAAGTTACATCAATTTAGGCAATTTTACAACGAAAATCTGTTTTTGTTGGTACCACGCGAAGCTGAAAATCACTAGCGAATAGTTCGAATTTGTCGTTGGTAGACCAAGACAAGAGGTTGTTACATGTGTTGGCGACGACAAGTGGAGAGGGATATTATTGAAGTCAAGCGTCTACCAGGAGAAATTAAAATTGATTGCTATAGATGAGACACACACAGTTCATTGGTAAGCAACATTAATAATTTATTTCTTCGTTTATTCATTGATATTTTATGACTTTTCGTTCGTTTACTGGTGTCATTACACATAGCTGTGTTATTTTCGCTGCAGGACGATTAATCCCATAAGTAAAACGGACCACGGAAAATATATAATAGTAAATACAGATATTGTTATATCAACAAATAATTATTTATATAAAAATAATATAATAGAAAAATAATTAATGCATTAAAATTAATAAGGAAAAATTATTACAAATTATTAAAACTTTTACAATGATGATTCATTATACACTACTAATTAATATTGATTGATTAGATGGCTGCTTTACGTCCAGCGAACAGTATTTCAGCTATATTTAGGACAAGAACAAGTTAACAAACAATAAATCAACAGAAAATGGGGGTTGGATGGGTCACGGAATAAAATTTTGACTGCCACTGGAAAAGTATGGAGTTTTGGGTAGGGGCGGAAAATATAGCCTTTTGTAGCGGCTACAATGAGCCTACTCTTTTTCGAAATCTACAAAAGGGGTCTTTATCGTGCAAGGAGCGTGGCACTCTCCAAAAACGTTACCCACTACGGTCTGTGGTCAGGCTTTCCGTATTATGACCTGACAACCACCAAACGAGAGGGTCTCCCCTACAGTACGCCCAGAGTGTATGGTCACTCAAACACTCTACACAGTGTAGAGTGTTTCACGGTGTTACACCGAAAATTTTGAGTGTAGACACTCAAAATCACCCACAGCTTATCTCTACCCCAAATTGCAAAAATAATTGTTTATTCAATTTGTTGTTAGTCACTCTTGCATTACCAACAGCTATAGACTGGTAAAGTCATGTCAATACGAAGAATTTAGAACTTTAAATAATTTTTTTTAATAATTTTCGTAAATAAATCGGAACTTGCACTAGAACTGATTTTTTTAAGAACAACTTGATATACGGTAATTAAAGAATAAGACTATATACAGTCCTTAGTTCAAGTAACAACAAACGGTATACCAGTGATGATGTGTTTTGTCCTTATTGTTTCATATACATCATATCAATTCGGTTTTTTTGCCGGCAATACACTAATGTTAACGTTTTCTCTAGACAAGGTGCACTGACAAATAAATGCACAACTGTTTAACCACGCGGTCAGCAGAAAGTAATCGAGGTCAAATATACATTTACATCTTTAATGTACGAAAACCATGAAATAAAAACAGAAATTTTATTTAAGAAACATTATCCGTATACACATTAAAAATGTCAATTTTGTTACACCGAATTTGACCCATATTAGAGATAAAAAATAGATCGATTGGTTTATGTGCCAAGTAACTGTTACCGGTAATTAATAACGACGATTGTTGTTTTTATCGTTATAGTTTAATTATGTTTTCACTGAAATAATATGCGAATTTAGTTTCGTTTGTCCAAAAAAATGACAATAGGCATACACTTAAAATATTTTTCTCCCTACTCTAGACTAAAGTAAAGCCACGTGTAACATGTACATAAATACACAACTGACTTGTTAAACCGTGTGCTTTGCATGAAGTATAATTTGGATTAAAAGCTTTACATTTATATTGCCGAAATTAAAAAAAAAGTAAGTTCTGTTTGAAAAAAAATCGTATTCACGTAAAATAGTTTTGACAATGCCGACCGAAATAGAAATAAATAAAAATAGGTTCCAGGCATGCGCACGATTTGCATAAATTCGCGAAGTGAAAGAAGCTGAACTGTCAATTGTACTAGCACAGCTCACTCTCCTCAGACTTCCAGGATTGCAATAAATCAAATTGTTAACGTTGTTGAAACCACTAAAGACGCTAATTATTTATAATTAATTTTTAAATATTGATAGACATATAGATAAAGACCGACAAGTTATTTCTACATGCGCAAAACAAAAGTTGAAAAGAAAAATCGTGAAGTTCGAAGATTGAACACATTTTAATTTTGTACATGTAGTAATGAGAAAAGCAAGACATTAGTTGGTTCTTTGCTTACAATAAACAATCGATACAATATATTTTCTACACCCTGAAAATCCGAAAAACACAGTGTCACACCGTGTTACACCCGAAAGTCGGTACATCAAGGGGATTAATTTTAAGGTGGTGATAGATAACAACACTCTGAAACACTGTGATTCTCCGAGAAAATTGCGGTGGTACACCGTGTAACACCGAGAAATTTCTCTAATTTGAGTGTTTGAGTGACCACACACTCTGGGCGTACTGTATCCACCACCCGGGGATGCGCTGTTCTGCTCTGCAGGTCGAGCACTGGGATTCCTCCCAGTATGGTCCCAGAATTAATATCGAAGGTTGTCAATTGCAACAATATATGGTCGAGCTATTCAGAAGACACAATGACAGTTGTACATGTACATGTATGTCTAACAAATGTTTTAAAGTTTTTTTAATTAAGGGTTTATTGTTGTCTTATTAATACTGGTATGTACTTGCAATTGACTATGTCGACTTTGTTATGTGGCATGTCATTAAAAAATAAAAATTCTCTACACTAGGTTTTCCAATAAAACCTGGATGCCATGATAGTGTTGAACACCATTAAAGCAAACAAACAAAATAACTGATAATCTACTTCATTAACCAACTGTGGGAGCGTATTTCAGGTAAAACAGTGTAATGTTAAAGTGCCAAATAACATGATAGTTAATATATACTTGGAACTAATATAATTTTAACAATTTTGCAGGGGTGAACAAAGTAAGAATGATGACCCATTTAGAGAATGGTTTTCAAGGTTAGAACTAAGGTCTCCTTGTCCTAACCTTCCATTGGCTGCATTAACAGCTATTTCTGGACCCAGTGAAAGAAGAAAAAATATGAAAAGGTGTTGCTTAGCTGCAGGAGCAGAAGTAGTACTGGAGTCTTGGGACACACCAACATCAAAATATCCACCGTTTCCAATCCAAACAAAGATAATCTTGAACATGTGTTTGAAAGGGTAAAAAACAGCATAAAAACAAAACACTTATGTATGCGATTTTCTGTACAACTATAGCAGATGTACATGTAGCAAAACTGTACCTGATGTTTGTAAAATTATTGGGAATCGGTTGTGAACATTTTCAAATATTCCACAGCAAACCAAATGAAAAAGTGAAAGAAAAAATATGTAACGACATGACCATGGATGACAAGATTCTCATCCTGATATGCACAAATTCAGCAGTAATGGGAGTGAATATCTAGGGTGTTCACAATATCGTACACTGTGAATAACCCAGGGAAATGGATACAATTGCACAGCAATTAGGTAGAGCCGGCAGAGATGGAACACTTTTTGATGAACTTGTTTTGTTTATATAACAAGAAGGACATATGAAGCAAGTAGAGTGTGACTATGTGCAAACACCAGCTTTTGTGTTCTAGTTATATGACTAAACCTTCTTCTATTGCACCTTTGCACAATTGTTGTGATGTTTGCGACAAAAAATGCCCTTGTCATGCTTGTGGAGAGGAGACATGTCCAAGAACACATGTTGCTGCTGTGGCGGCTCAACAGGATTCTGATTCTTCTAATGAAGAAAGTATGAACAGATTTATTTATCCAGGGAGTCTAGAGCATTCTCGAAAGAAGCCCGAGTCATTTAAAAGTTCATGGACCGAATATAAATCTGGAGCATAATTACTTCACCATGAAGTCCTTCAATGATTTACTGATACAGTAATGTCAATATTGCACGAAGATGTGAAATATTTTTTACACCAGATGAAGTTATGAGAAACTTTCATTTCATATGAATATATGCCAAATAAAATGCATTGTTTTTGAAGATACTGAAATGTACAACAAGTCGGATAGTGATTGTAACACCCCATCTTATTAAAGTGTCAGAACTGACATGTCATTTCTATAATTACTATGGTTAATGTATATTTTGCCAATATATTATAAATTTTAAGGTAAAAGTTGTGTTGTTCCTCTCCAAAAAGTATATTGTTGCCTTTATTTATATTAACATAGATCAGCATGAAGCCAGGATGTTGCATGCTTGCAATACAATCTACCAAAATTTATCATCTTCCTATTTCATGCGGATGATTTAATACAAGTTCTAGCTGCCATATCTTTACATGTTGTGTGCAGTAGTTAAAATAAAAACTTGACAGAAAATCATTGTAACATCTTAACTAATTTCTCCAGGTATTAGGGCTTCCTGCCCTAATAAAAAATGGACAATATGGCAAAAAATTGCTGAAAGTGGCATTAAACACCATTTACAAAAACATACATTAAGTGGTGCATGGAATTCATTCAAGTGTGATAAAGTTGTTACAGGTTAGGGTCCAAGGTTGCCAGTTGTCTCTAAGCACTACAGCTTTTTTAACCAATAAAATTACTATTGGTCACCACAAAACAACTGAAATATTGTCGACAGTGATGATCAATGCTAACAACCAATCATTCAATATCATACAGGTAGCAACCAATAAAAAAAAGTAAGAAGTACTAATGTAAGACAATAACAAACAGGTTTCACATGGATTATGATCTTTTATGTGACAGTACAGTATTACAAATGTGGTGAAATATATTTTACACTGATACATACAAGTCGCTCCTTGTTTTCTATGATCCATTTATAAAGATTGTCTATCTGTATACATGACACATTTTGGAAACAGTATTCACGACCAGGTTTATAATATACTATTGATCACATGGTCTGTCAAAAATGAGGATGCGGGTCGAGTCTCACTGCAGGCAGGGTGCACTTGACTAATCTTAACTAAATCAGAACGCTATGATATAGCTGAAAAAAGTTTATTATTCCTTGGACTAGAAGTTCAACCAGATTGTCATTGGGAATGTTATGGCACTGCCTCCATGAAGGTTTGTGCAACAAATCCATTTACATTCAGAATGGCAATAAAAGTGAAATACAGTATGCTATGAAACCAAACAACCATAACTTTTATTTTGTGCGATTACCAAGGCGGAACATTTGAAATTTAGCATTGCATAATATTCTGTCCACATCTCCCATTTTACAGGCATCATATGTATCACTCAGCAGACATGCACATTTCATTAACTATGCTATGTACAAGGCAATTTTATATTGGATTTTGAGCTAAATGGTTCATCAATGTCTAGATCCTCCAATGATCCTTCCTGAGTTGTCTTTTTAATTCACCAGTTGTCTTTTATTTTTTGGTGCAAACTTCACAAATATATTTGTTTTCCAGATTGTCAAACATTATTCTTTTTTTATATGTTTGGTCATCAAGGGCTGATGTTCTTTATGAAATCTTGGATACCTCTGTAAAAAAAAAGAATGCATTTCTAAGTACACAATACTTCAGCTCAGGAGGATGGTATTTTCCTTTACATTTGACGACACGACAATTTTCACTCTACTTCAATCCCTTTTGGTGTGAATGAAGTGCACTTATTTTAACTGCCTTTGCCTTTTCGATGGTAATTTGTAGTAGACACTGCATGCAAACTACCTGGTACCAGTGGAGAGACAAGCTAGTTTTGTCCACATCCAGAATTTAATCAATAATACATCAAGTTCAGTCGACTGTTGTGATGTTGATAACACTAGTACCCAACCCCCCCTTTTTCTGATATATTTATCAAATGTTAAATGCCTAAAGGAATGTATCCATATGACCAATGATGTTTTTTTAAATATAAAATATTATTACCTTAACTTTATCTGGCAAAAACTAATTCACACAAATTCTTTTCCTTTTCAATACATTTTTAGAATCCATAGCAGATATGTAGTTACTGACGCTATTTGCCTTTCTTGGAGTTATAGTTGTTGATATCTTCGTTTTTCTAGCTGTTGGCGAGTGCAATATTTTGTGCTTTGCAGTTCTCGTCGGGGCTAATTGCTGCGTCTGGTTGACATTTTCATCGGACATTTCAGTAGGCGCCACAGAGAAACGCTGGCGGAGCGTACACATTGTTGACTTATGAATTTTTATCTAAGCAAACTTATCAGTTCATATTTCTCCTTTTTAGTATGCTTCTGCGATGTATCATATTCGATCTTCGAAAGCATGGACAGTATGTTACAAAAACCGCAAACAAGTACGTCATAGAAATCCCATCAACACGGGTGCGGTATGTAAGCCAGAATTTCACATAACTTATTAAAAACACAGAAGGTGTTGACAAAAATAGTACGACTGTCCTTCTTAGGTAGAATTTTTTGATGTATCATTGTACCATTATACACAGTCGATCGTCGCCATGATTTGTTTACTTTCTTAAACGTACACGTGTTTTTTGTTAAACACACTCTGATTGGTGCAGTTGTTGGTTCCTGCATCCAATCAAAACCGTTCCTGTGTGACACCGAAATACCGTCTAGATCTGCCAAGGGTGAAGATAAGAGTATCGGATCGTAACCCTTGGCTAGCGAAGATGACAAATAACAAGCATATTTCAAATTAAAAAAATAAAAATCTGTTATAAATATTGTTTGTTATAGCAGTGATCTTGTGGACAATGTGAATGATTCAATTTGTTGTGGTAGTTAGTTTTCTCGGGTACATTTCATTTAGTGAATATGTTAATTACCTTGGTTACAAGTTATTTAATCTGTTTACGGAAAAAAATCTGTCAAAAAGTAATGAAAACAAATACATGATACATATCTAAATCACGCAAATTCCACAAATCAGTACACTTATAATTCCACACATCAGTACACTTATAATTCTTTATTATAACTTCGTGTGGCAGGGTATAAACAATAATTCATATAGTGTACCCAATGAACTATAAAAACAAAATGTAACAAAATGAATTTTGAAATAGAATAATCTTACTAATTACCACATTTAAAATTAATTTGAACTATTCATCTAAAACCTTGTTATTTCCAATAATGTACTATTCTCATCAAACCACAGAATGTTCCGCTCCAGACCGCATTAACTTGACCCATTTTAATCTGTCATTTCTAAGTGTGAACCTAGACCAAATGAACAGTTGAACTGCTGCACATATTATTGGCACATATACAAGCATACTGAAGAAGCCATATTTTTGTTCTTCTAGTAATATCTGGTTTGAACTGGTTCTATCTGTGTGACTAGTAATACTACCAGACTGAAAAATGTCCTTGCCTGTAATAAAAAATAGCTAACTTGATTGGTAATTAAAATTTTTGAACTGCAACAAGTTGTGTAAATTCTACTAGTCCAGCATATCAAGGACATTATTCAGAATCCAGACTATGACCTCTTTTAATACTTAGTTACTCATAACAAAACTATTTTTAGCATGGATCAAGGTTCCCACACACATTTTGGATCAAAGTTCCCACACACATTTTAGTTTCAATTTCAAAAACTTTTTTTCATATATTTGATTTGTGTAAATATGCTTTATGTAGTGGTTCTTTGAAAACAGCTGATAGAAACATGATGTTGCATAATTACTTAGAAAAATAATGAAGTTGCACAGCTATTTATTCATTTCTTTATAATAATTTAGAATTCCACTGAGGCAAATTTTAACCAGACAGTCTGAATTCACATCTATTTCAAGTCAACAAACCTTCAAATCGGTTCATTTATGAAAAAAAACCTTAATATTGACCCTTGTATTACATTACCAAAGAAATAAATTTTGTGCAAATCAATTTCATGCCTTAAAGGTTAGATAATTCCACATGATTCTAAACTATACCCTTCTGTAATCACATACCAGTTTGTAATGCCAGCAGCCATGTGCCAATAAGAGGAGCAAATGTCTGTCCTGGTTTAGATACAAGAGCTGCAGTGCCAAACATCAAAGCAGATACAGCTTTTTTTCGTTTATGTATGACGAAGTCCTCGTCAACAAGATCACTTATAACCAGGTTTAACAGTTTACATGTGCCTTCAGTGAACACTCTATTGCTGTCAGAAATAAGAAAATATAACACATATCAACTGCTGTCAGAAATAAGAAAATATAACACATATCAACTGGGCACTTCCATGTACTAAAATGACTGCATTTAATCAAGACTAAATATAACAATATGTGAAACAGTGGCCACACACTTACATGTATATACTGGTCCCTCAAAACTATTCCTTATTCAAAAATATTTTATCACAAGTTGTAATGGTGAACCACAAATGTGAAAATTTTCTACATTAAGGGGATGTAACTGAGTTATGACAAAAGTAAAACCTACCAAATTTTAACTTTATCTGTGTTTAGTGGCCTATATTTTTTTGTTGTTTATTGTTTGTTTATTTGTTTGTGGTGTAACACCACTTTCACCAATTTTCAGCATTACATGTATCATGGCTTCCAGCTTTATTGGGATAGGAAGCCGGAGTATCCATTGACAACAATGTTAAGGCTGGAACTGACAATGTCAGTGCCAACAAGCCATGTAATGAATAGAAGATGACTATCTTTACAATTGGGCCCCAATGTTTTGTTCAAGTTTATGTGTTTATATCAACTGTATATTAACATGATTAACTCAATATACAGAATAAATGCACATCCAAATATCAGCTGCTTACCTGGCTACAAATAGACAAAGTAACCAGACATGACTGGGTCCAGACAGAAACATGACTACGCTTAGTAACAGTTTTATCAGGAACAGTAAATTGATCACATTATAAACTCCATATGTTCTACATAGTGATAGGAAGTAAAGGTTGTTGATATGTGGTGCAAGGAATGAAATACCTATAAAATAAAAGCATGACTATGGTTACTATGGTTACCAGTAATGATATACCATGACTATGGTTACCAGAAATGAAATACCATTAAAATAAAAGCATGACTATGGTTACTATGGTTACCAGTAATGATATACCATGACTATGGTTACCAGAAATGAAATACCTATAAAATAAAAGCATGACTATCATTACTATGGTTACCAGAAATGAAATACCTATAAAATAAAAGCATGAAATACCTATAAAATAAAAGCATGACTATCATTACTATGGTTACCAGAAATGAAATACCTATAAAATAAAAGCATGAAATACCTATAAAATAAAAGCATGACTATCATTACTATGGTTACCAGAAATGAAATACCTATAAAATAAAAGCATGAAATACCTATAAAATAAAAGCATGACTATCATTACTATGGTTACCAGAAATGATATACCTATGAAATAAAAGCATGACTATCATTACTATGGTTACCAGAAATGAAATACCTATAAAATAAAAGCACGACTATGGTTACTGTGGTTACCAGAAATGAAATACCTATAAAATAAAAGCATGAAATACCTATAAAATAAAAGCATGACTATCATTACTATGGTTACCAGAAATGAAATACCTATAAAATAAAAGCATGAAATACCTATAAAATAAAAGCATGACTATCATTACTATGGTTACCAGAAATGAAATACCTATAAAATAAAAGCATGAAATACCTATAAAATAAAAGCATGACTATCATTACTATGGTTACCAGAAATGAAATACCTATAAAATAAAAGCATGAAATACCTTTAAAATAAAAGCATGACTATCATTACTATGGTTACCAGAAATGAAATACCTATAAAATAAAAGCATGAAATGCCTATAAAATAAAAGCATGACTATCATTACTATGGTTACCAGAAATGATATACCTATGAAATAAAAGCATGACTATCATTACTATGGTTACCAGAAATGAAATACCTATAAAATAAAAGCACGACTATGGTTACTGTGGTTACCAGAAATGATATACCTATAAAATAAAAGCATGACTATCATTACTATGGTTACCAGAAATGAAATACCTATAAAATAAAAGCATGACTATCATTACTATGGTTACCAGAAATGAAATACCTATAAAATAAAAGCACGACTATGGTTACTGTGGTTACCAGAAATGATATACCTATAAAATAAAAGCATGACTATCATTACTATGGTTACCAGAAATGAAATACCTATAAAATAAAAGCACGACTATGGTTACTGTGGTTACCAGAAATGATATACCTATAAAATAAAAGCATGACTATCATTACTATGGTTACCAGAAATGAAATACCTATAAAATAAAAGCACGACTATGGTTACTGTGGTTACCAGAAATGATATACCTATAAAATAAAAGCATGACTATCATTACTATGGTTACCAGAAATGAAATACCTATAAAATAAAAGCATGACTATCATTACTATGGTTACCAGAAATGAAATACCTATAAAATAAAAGCACGACTATGGTTACTGTGGTTACCAGAAATGATATACCTATAAAATAAAAGCATGACTATCATTACTATGGTTACCAGAAATGAAATACCTATAAAATAAAAGCACGACTATGGTTACTGTGGTTACCAGAAATGAAATACCAACAAAATAAAAGCATGACTATCATTACTATGTTTACCAGAAATGAAATACCTATGAAATAAAAGCATGACTATCATTACTATCGTTACCAGAAATGAAATACCTATAAAACTAGACAAAGTCGATCTAGCGATTGCTGATACCCCCGCTTTTGTGAAAATTTCTAACGTTTTTCGTGGATTGTGACCTTGAAATTGGATGGATTTCCCCCAAAATCAAAAGGCTTTTTACCAACCTGATATATAACAATATCCCAAAGTTTCATTTAAATCGGATGCAAACTTTTTGAGTTATTGTCCGGAAACAACTTTTATGTTAAAATTTCTAACGTTTTTCGTGGACTGTGACCTTGAAATTTGACAGATTTCCCCAAAATCGACAGGTTTCTTACCAACCTGATATATGACAATATCCCAAAGTTTAATTCAAATCGGATGTAAACTTTTTGAGTTATTGTCTGGAAACAACTTTTTTGTTAAAATTTCTAACGTTTTTCGTGGACTGTGACCTTGAAATTTGACGGATTTCCTCCAAAATCGATAGGCTTCTTACCAACCTGATATATAACAATATCCCAAAGTTTCATTCAAATCAGATGTAAACTTTTTGAATTATCATCCGGAAACCAAATGTGGACGGACGAACGGACGGACGGACTGACGGACAGACGGACATGAGGACCACTATATACCCCCGACTCTGTCGAGCAGGGGTATAATAAAAAGCATGACTATGGTTACTGTGGTTACCAGTAAATAAAATACCTATAAAATAAAAGCATGACTATAGTTACTATGGTTACCAGTAATGAAATACCTATAAAATACTAGACAAAGTCGATCTAGCGATCGCTGATACCCCCGCTTTTGTGAAAATTTCTAACGTTTTTCGTGGACTGCGACCTTGAAATTTGATGGATTTCCCCCAAAATCAAAAGGCTTTTTACCAACCTGATATATAACAATATCCCAAAGTTTCATTCAAATCGGATGCAAACTTTTTGAGTTATTGTCCGGAAACAACTTTTATGTTAAAATTTCTAACGTTTTTCGTGGACTGTGACCTTGAAATTTGACGGATTTCCCCCAAAATCGATAGGCTTCTTACCAACCTGATATATGACAATATCCCAAAGTTTCATTCAAATCGGATGTAAACTTTTTGAGTTATTGTCCGGAAACAACTTTTTTGTTAAAATTTCTAACGTTTTACGTGGACTGTGACCTTGAAATTTGACGGATTTCCCCCAAAATCGATAGGCTTCTTACCAACCTGATATATAACAATATCCCAAAGTTTCATTCAAATCGGATGCAAACTTTTTGAGTTATTGTCCGGAAACAACTTTTATGTTAAAATTTCTAACCTTTTTCGTGGACTGTGACCTTGAAATTTGACGGATTTCCCCCAAAATCGATAGGCTTCTTACCAACCTGATATGTGACAATATCCCAAAGTTTCATTCAAATCGGATGTAAACTTTTTGAGTTATTGTCCGGAAACAACTTTTTTGTTAAAATTTCTAACGTTTTTCGTGGACTGTGACCTTGAAATTTGACGGATTTCCCCCAAAATCAATAGGCTTCTTACCAACCTGATATATAACAATATCCCAAAGTTTCATTCAAATCGGATGTAAACTTTTTGAATTATCATCCGGAAACCAAATGTGGACGGACGAACGGACGGACGGACGGACGGACGGACAGACGGACGGACGGACGGACGGACGGACGGACATGAGGACCACTATATACCCCCGACTCTGTCGAGCGGGGGTATAAAAAGCATGACTATGGTTACTGTGGTTACCAGAAATGAAATACCAACAAAATAAAAGCATGACTATCATTACTATCGTTACCAGAAATGATATACCTATGAAATAAAAGCATGACTATCATTACTATGGTTACCAGGAATGAAATACCTATAAAATAAAAAGCATGACTATGGTTACTGTGGTTACCAGTAAATAAAATACCTATAAAATAAAAGCATGACTATAGTTACTATGGTTACCAGTAATGAAATACCAATAAAATAAAAGCATGACTATCATTACTATCAGTACCAGAAATGATATACCTATAAAATAAAAGCATGACTATCATTACTATGGTTACCAGGAATGAAATACCTATAAAATAAAAGCATGACTATCGTTACTATAGTTACTCTGCTTTATGTTCAATTTATTTGTTTACAATGTAAGTGATCATTTCTTGGATATATACAAAGACAACAATTTAAATGTTCCAAAAATCTGAATGAGCCACAAATCTGAGCTGAGGAGAACTTTATGACAAAATCCTCAAATGCGAGATGTTTTCTGAATCAGGACCCTGGTATGGCGACATACTAGTATCTAGCTGAGATGTGCTTAAACAGGACCCTGGTATGGTGGTATATCTAGCTGAGATGTGCTTAAACAGGACCCTGGTATGGTGGTATATCTAGCTGAGATGTGCTTAAACAGGACCCTGGTATGGTGGTATATCTAGCTGAGATGTGCTTAAACAGGACCCTGGTATGGTGGTATATCTAGCTGAGATGTGCTTAAACAGGACCCTGGTATGGTGGCATATCTAGCTGAGATGTGCTTAAACAGGACCCTGGTATGGTGGTATATCTAGCTGAGATGTGCTTAAACAGGACCCTGGTATGGTGGCATATCTAGCTGAGATGTGCTTAAACAGGACCCTGGTATGGTGGTATATCTAGCTGAGATGTGCTTAAACAGGACCCTGGTATGGTGGCATATCTAGCTGAGATGTGCTTAAACTGTAAAAATAGTTTTAATAATTACTCTATATCGACATCGACACTAGACCTAGGACGATCCTGAGACACTAGACCTAGGACCATCCTGACATCGACACTAGACCTAGGACGATCCTGAGACACTAGACCTAGGACCATCCTGACTCGACACTAGACGTAGGACGATCCTGAGACACTAGACCTAGGACCATCCTGACATCGACACTAGACCTAGGACAATCCTGAGACACTAGACCTAGGACCATCCTGACATCGACACTAGACCTAGGACCATCCTGAGACACTAGACCTAGGACCATCCTGACATCGACACTAGACCTAGGACGATCCTGAGACACTAGACCTAGGACCATCCTGACATCGACACTAGACCTAGGACCATCATGAGACACTAGATCTAGGACCATCCTGAGACACTAGACCTAGGACCATCCTGACATCGACACTAGACCTAGGACCATCCTGAGACACTAGACCTAGGACCATCCTGACATCGACACTAGACCTAGGATGATCCTGAGACACTAGACCTAGGACCATCCTGACATCGACACTAGACCTAAGATGATCCTGAGACACTAGACCTAGGACCATCCTGACATCGACACTAGACCTAGGACGATCCCGACATCGACACTAGACCTAGGATGATCCAGACATCGACACTAGACCTAGGACCATCCTGAGACACTAGACCTAGGACCATCCTGAGACACTAGACCTAGGACCATCCTGACATCGACACTAGACCTAGGATGATCCCGACATCGACACTAAACCTAGGACGATCCCGACATCAACACTAGACCTAGGACGATCCCGACATCGACACTAGACCTAGGACGATCCTGACATCGACACTAGACCTAGGACCATCCTGAGACACTAGACCTAGGACCATCCTGAGACACTAGACCTAGGACCATCCTGAGACCCTAGACCTAGGACCATCCTGAGACACTAGACCTAGGACCATCCTGAGACACTAGACCTAGGACCATTCTGAGACACTAGACCTAGGACCATCCTGACACACTAGACCTAGGACCATCCTGAGACACTAGACCTAGGACCATCCTGAGACACTAGACCTAGGACCATCTGAGACACTAGACCTAGGACCATCCTGAGACACTAGACCTAGGACCATCCTGAGAAACTAGACCTAGGATCATCCTGAGACACTAGACCTAGGACCATCCTGAGACATTAGACCTAGGACCATCCTGACATCGACATCAATTGACCCAATATTTTACAATCTACAAAGTAAGATATACCTTCCTGACTAATCTGATTATTCACATACACCTATATAAATTATTTTGAAATCACAATATAAAAAAAATAAGTACTTGAGAAGTTTTAAAGATAAATGTCTATTGTTATTCTGGGTGCAGAATTAGAATGAATAATTGTACCCTTGCCTTTTTTTTTGGCAAGACTAAAATTTCTTGCAATAAGGCAGAACTAGAGTGATCACTCCCAATACTTTAATGTCAGAAAGCCGTAGCATATATAATCAGCCATGTACAATTTTGATATGCGACAGTGTCACAATTTTTTTGTTACTTCCATGTTTTACAATGTAGATCGCTCATCATGCTCATTGTTGATATGTGATGATAATTATTTTTAATTACCCGCTGCATGTCATGTCATAATTGACATTAGTGTCTCAGTTTACTGTTTAGTAATGTTTACCAACTGAACAACATTGAGAATGGTATGGTATAGAGTAAAATATGTTCTATATATGGTCTTTCTTACTATGGCAGCAACAAACAGCAATTTGAAAGATGAAAAAGAAATTACTTTAATGTACAGGTCATTACTGGATATTTGGCAATTTGTGCAGCTTTAGTAACTTCAAATAGATGAATATCATGTTAAAATTTTGTATTTAAAGTTAGCATTTTTATTTGCTACATTGCAACTAAATTTTCCCTTTAATCAGACAAATCACAAAACTGAAATCAGATTATTACAGCAGTAAAATTCTGCCCAATGCAGAAGTTAACATGTAACTTAATGTTAGCACAGTTATTTAATGCAGAAGGAATTCAGACTGCAAATATCTACCATTTGAGTGGCCACCAGAGGCCTCTTTTTTATGTGTATATTACCTATCAGAAATGCACCGAGTCTATTGCTGTAATCACCCAGAAGGTTCTCCAGAAACAGTGGGAAAAAGTTGCTGTTAAAATGACAATGGAACACCTGCAAATAAACACATCAACAACATTTAAAACAAGGGCTGCATATCAAAAATGTCTTGAATCTCAATCAGGATTCAGTTTGGACATTTTTTGATGTACTAGTACAAAGTGCAAAATCTCCACTTTTTCTTGAAACACCAGTAATTCCTATGTCTACAACAGCTGTGTTGTGGCTACTGTACCTTGTGTTTGTACATTGTTGGTATTGGCTTATATAGAACTTAAGCCAGTGGAGATGAGAGGTTCAAATTAATTACCGGTACATTTATATACCCTACATGTAGCAAATCAATTACATGTAAGCATAAAATATATTGTGTCTGTGTTAATAAATGCACTGACTTCAGGGATAATTGCAGTGTGAGTCTGGACTCATCACATTTGAGTGCATAGTTAGTCCGAAAACATTTTCAAGGATCCCTTGCAGACTTTGCATTAAGAGTCCAGCTACATTTGTAATGTGCTTGCATATACATGTAACTGTTTTGTTTCAAGAGCAAGCCACACGAAAAGATACAATTATGGCTTACGATTTATGACTTGTCATTCATTCTAATGAGAGGTAATAGTAGTGGTTGAGTTGTCCGTGTCCTTACACTCAGTTGAACTGAGCTGGTATAGACAGACTATAGTCTTAACTGGCTCATCTTGGAGTATCCCAGTAAAACAGGAGTATCCCAGTAAAACAGGAGTATCCCAGTAAAACAGGAGTATCCCAGTAAAACAAATGTGGACAACAGACTGTCCAAACAACCTCTTAGTACAAATTAAACTAGACAGATTTGGACAACTGACTGTCCAAACAACCTCTTAGTACAAATTAAACCAGACAGATTTGGACAACTGACTGTCCAAACAACCTCTTAGTACAAATTAAACTAGACAGATTTGGACAACTGACTGTCCAAACAACTTCTTAGTACAAATTAAACTAGACAGATTTGGACAACTGACTGTCCAAACAACCTCTTAGTACAAATTAAACCAGACAGATTTGGACAACTGACTGTCCAAACAACCTCTTAGTACAAATTAAACTAGACAGATTTGGACAACTGACTGTCCAAACAACCTCTTAGTACAAATTAAACTAGACAGATTTGGACAACTGACTGTCCAAACAACCTCTTAGTACAAATTAAACTAGACAGATTTGGACAACTGACTGTCCAAACAACTTCTTAGTACAAATTAAACTAGACAGATTTGGACAACTGACTGTCCAAACAACCTCTTAGTACACATTAAACTAGACAGATTTGGACAACTGACTGTCCAAACAACTCCTTAGTACACATTAAACTAGACAGATTTGGACAACAGACTGTCCAAACAACTCCTTAGTACACATTAAACTAGACAGATTTGGACAATTGACTGTCCAAACAACCTCTTAGTACAAATTAAACTAGACAGATTTGGACAACTGACTGTCCAAACAACTCCTTAGTACAAATTAAACTAGACAGATTTGGACAACTGACTGTCCAAACAACTCCTTAGTACAAATTAAACTAGACAGATTTGGACAACTGACTGTCCAAACAACTCCTTAGTACAAATTAAACTAGACCAGATTTGGACAATTGACTGTCCAAACAACCTCTTAGTACAAATTAAACTAGACAGATTTGGACAACAGACTGTCCAAACAACCTCTTAGTACAAATTAAACTGGACAGATTTGGACAATTGACTGTCCAAACAACCTCTTAGTACAAATTAAACTAGACAGATTTGGACAACAGACTGTCCAAACAACCTCTTAGTACACATTAAACAAGACAGATTTGGACAATTGACTGTCCAAACAACCTCTTAGTACAAATTAAACTAGACAGATTTGGACAACTGACTGTCCAAACAACCTCTTAGTACACATTAAACTAGACAGATTTGGACAACAGACTGTCCAAACAACCTCTTAGTACAAATTAAACTAGACAGATTTGGACAATTGACTGTCCAAACAACCTCTTAGTACAAATTAAACTAGACAGATTTGGACAACAGACTGTCCAAACAACCTCTTAGTACAAATTAAACTAGACAGATTTGGACAATTGACTGTCCAAACAACCTCTTAGTACACATTAAACTAGACAGATTTGGACAACTGACTGTCCAAACAACCTCTTAGTACAAATTAAACTAGACAGATTTGGACAATTGACTGTCCAAACAACCTCTTAGTACACATTAAACTAGACAGATTTGGGCAACAGACTGTCCAAACAACCTCTTAGTACAAATTAAACTAGACAGATTTGGACAACTGACTGTCCAAACAACTCCTTAGTACAAATTAAACTAGACAGATTTGGACAACTGACTGTCCAAACAACCTCTTAGTACAAATTAAACTAGACAGATTTGGACAATTGACTGTCCAAACAACCTCTTAGTACACATTAAACTAGACAGATTTGGACAACAGACTGTCCAAACATCCTCTTAGTACAAATTAAACTAGACAGATTTGGACAACAGACTGTCCAAACAACCTCTTAGTACAAATTAAACTAGACAGATTTGGACAACTGACTGTCCAAACAACCTCTTAGTACAAATTAAACTAGACAGATTTGGACAATTGACTGTCCAAACAACCTCTTAGTACACATTAAACTAGACAGATTTGGACAACAGACTGTCCAAACAACCTCTTAGTACAAATTAAACTAGACAGATTTGGACAACTGACTGTCCAAACAACCTCTTAGTACAAATTAAACTAGACAGATTTGGACAATTGACTGTCCAAACAACCTCTTAGTACAAATTAAACTGGACAGATTTGGACAACTGACTGTCCAAACAACCTCTTAGTACAAATTAAACTAGAAAGATTTGGACTCCAAACAACCTCTTAGTACAAATTAAACTAGACAGATTTGGACAACTGACTGTCCAAACAACTTCTTAGTACAAATTAAACTAGACAGATTTGGACAACTGACTGTCCAAACAACCTCTTAGTACAAATTAAACTAGACAGATTTGGACAACTGACTGTCCAAACAACTCCTTAGTACAAATTAAACTAGACAGATTTGGACAACTGACTGTCCAAACAACTCCTTAGTACAAATTAAACTAGACAGATTTGGACAACTGACTGTCAAAACAACCTCTTAGTACAAATTAAACTAGACAGATTTGGACAACTGACTGTCCAAACAACTTCTTAGTACAAATTAAACTAGACAGATTTGGACAACTGACTGTCCAAACAACTCCTTAGTACAAATTAAACTAGACAGATTTGGACAACTGACTGTCCAAACAACTCCTTAGTACAAATTAAACTAGACAGATTTGGACTCCAAACAACTCCTTAGTACAAATTAAACTAGACAGATTTGGACAATTGACTGTCCAAACAACCTCTTAGTACAAATTAAACTAGACAGATTTGGACAACTGACTGTCCAAACAACTCCTTAGTACATATTAAACTAGACAGATTTGGACTCCAAACAACTCCTTAGTACAAATTAAACTAGACAGATTTGGACTCCAAACAACTCCTTAGTACAAATTAAACTGGACAGATTTGGACTCCAAACAACTCCTTAGTACAAATTAAACTGGACAGATTTGGACAACTGACTGTCCAAACAACTCCTTAGTACAAATTAAACTGGACAGATTTGGACAACTGACTGTCCAAACAACCTCTTAGTACAAATTAAACTAGAAAGATTTGGACAACAGACTGTCCAAACAACCTCTTAGTACAAATTAAACTAGACAGATTTGGACAACTGACTGTCCAAACAACCTCTTAGTACACATTAAACTAGAAAGATTTGGACAACAGACTGTCCAAACAACCTCTTAGTACACATTAAACTAGAAAGATTTGGACAACTGACTGTCCAAACAACCTCTTAGTACACATTAAACTAGAAAGATTTGGACAACTGACTGTCCAAACAACTTCTTAGTACACATTAAACTAGAAAGATTTGGACAACTGACTGTCCAAACAACTCCTTAGTACAAATTAAACTAGACAGATTTAAGCAACAGACTGTCCAAACAACCTCTTAGTACAAATTAAACTAGACAGATTTGGACAACTGACTGTCCAAACAACCTCTTAGTACAAATTAAACTAGACAGATTTGGACAACTGACTGTCCAAACAACCTCTTAGTACAAATTAAACTAGACAGATTTGGACAACTGACTGTCCAAACAACCTCTTAGTACAAATTAAACTAGACAGATTTGGACAACTGACTGTCCAAACAATCTCTTAGTACAAATTAAACTAGACAGATTTGGACAACAGACTGTCCAAACAACTCCTTAGTACAAATAAAACTAGACAGATTTGGACAACAGACTGTCCAAACAACCTCCTAGTCCAAATTAAACTGGACAGATTTGGACTCCAAACAACTCCTTAGTACAAATTAAACTGGACAGATTTGGACAACTGACTGTCCAAACAACTCCTTAGTACAAATTTAACTAAACAGATTTGGACAACAGACTGTCCAAACAACCTCCTAGTCCAAATTAAACTAGACAGATTTGGACTCCAAACAACTCCTTAGTACAAATTAAACTGGACAGATTTGGACAACTGACTGTCCAAACAACTCCTTAGTACAAATTAAACTGGACAGATTTGGACAACTGACTGTCCAAACAACTCCTTAGTACAAATTAAACTGGACAGATTTGGACAACAGACTGTCCAAACAACCTCTTAGTACAAATTAAACTAGACAGATTTGGACAACAGACTGTCCAAACAACCTCTTAGTACAGATTAAACTAGAAAGATTTCGACAACAGACTGTCCAAACAACCTCTTAGTACACATTAAACCAGAAAGATTTGGACAACTGACTGTCCAAACACAGTGTTTTCGTTAAGAACCGGCCGCCGGCCAGAATGTCCGCCTCAGTGAACTTCCTGGCCGGTTCAAATTGCGTTTCCAAAAAAAAAATATTGTGCAATTTTTCGTTTATTGAGTTTCAAGTTCGATGTTTTCACGCAGAGATTATTTTAAGCGTAAATAAACTACTTCCTTGTTGTTGTGAATGACGCTAGCCCTATAGTCTCCGGTATCGATTTTGTCGTTGGTCATTTGTAATTTGGATTTTGATTGGCTGTAATTGTTTAATTCTCCGTCGCAGTGGCGTTTGAATGCAACAGAATCCATGTCAATAAGTCATGATGAACAATGACATTGATCAAAAAAGCAAACTATCGTAAATAATACCATGAAACGGAGTATCAAAGATTTTTTTAAAAACGTAATTGTAAATATACAAACATGTAGGAGAAAAAACATACATAATTTCACTTATTCAGATACCTGAATTTGACTTGAAAATCGCTTCAGAATGCAGGATTTTGCATCCTTGATTTCAAAATTTTCTGTGGGGGGCAAACCCCCGCAGACCCCCCCTACCAGGGGTGTACCTCCTCAAATTTCAGTTGAGCCTGCTCAACTGAAATAAAGTGAAAACACTGCAAACAACCTCTTAGTACACATTAAACTAGAAAGATTTGGACAACTGACTGTCCAAACAACTTCTTAGTACACATTAAACTAGAAAGATTTGGACAACTGACTGTCCAAACAACTCCTTAGTACAAATTAAACTAGACAGATTTAAGCAACAGACTGTCCAAACAACCTCTTAGTACAAATTAAACTAGACAGATTTGGACAACTGACTGTCCAAACAACCTCTTAGTACAAATTAAACTAGACAGATTTGGACAACTGACTGTCCAAACAACCTCTTAGTACAAATTAAACTAGACAGATTTGGACAACTGACTGTCCAAACAACTCCTTAGTACAAATAAAACTAGACAGATTTGGACAACAGACTGTCCAAACAACCTCCTAGTCCAAATTAAACTGGACAGATTTGGACTCCAAACAACTCCTTAGTACAAATTAAACTGGACAGATTTGGACAACTGACTGTCCAAACAACTCCTTAGTACAAATTAAACTAGACAGATTTGGACAACAGACTGTCCAAACAACCTCCTAGTCCAAATTAAACTAGACAGATTTGGACTCCAAACAACTCCTTAGTACAAATTAAACTGGACAGATTTGGACAACTGACTGTCCAAACAACTCCTTAGTACAAATTAAACTGGACAGATTTGGACAACTGACTGTCCAAACAACCTCTTAGTACAAATTAAACTAGACAGATTTGGACAACAGACTGTCCAAACAACCTCTTAGTACAAATTAAACTAGACAGATTTGGACAACAGACTGTTCAAACAACCTCTTAGTACAAATTAAACTAGACAGATTTGGACAACTGACTGTCCAAACAACCTCTTAGTACAAATTAAACTAGACAGATTTGGACAACTGACTGTCCAAACAACCTCTTAGTACAAATTAAACTAGACAGATTTGGACAACTGACTGTCCAAACAACCTCTTAGTACAAATTAAACTAGACAGATTTGAACAACTGACTGTCCAAACAATCTCTTAGTACAAATTAAACTAGACAGATTTGGACAACAGACTGTCCAAACAACTCCTTAGTACAAATAAAACTAGACAGATTTGGACAACAGACTGTCCAAACAACCTCCTAGTCCAAATTAAACTGGACAGATTTGGACTCCAAACAACTCCTTAGTACAAATTAAACTGGACAGATTTGGACAACTGACTGTCCAAACAACTCCTTAGTACAAATTAAACTAGACAGATTTGGACAACAGACTGTCCAAACAACCTCCTAGTCCAAATTAAACTAGACAGATTTGGACTCCAAACAACTCCTTAGTACAAATTAAACTGGACAGATTTGGACAACTGACTGTCCAAACAACTCCTTAGTACAAATTAAACTGGACAGATTTGGACAACTGACTGTCCAAACAACCTCTTAGTACAAATTAAACTAGACAGATTTGGACAACAGACTGTCCAAACAACCTCTTAGTACAAATTAAACTAGACAGATTTGGACAACAGACTGTTCAAACAACCTCTTAGTACAAATTAAACTAGACAGATTTGGACAACAGACTGTCCAAACAACTCCTTAGTACAAATAAAACTAGACAGATTTGGACAACTGACTGTCCAAACAACCTCTTAGTACAAAACTATCATGCACATTCATAATACATGTACTGACTGTCCTTAGTACATACTGGTACCATCTTTTTATAATTAGAAATAATACATGAGATATTAACAATTAGCACCCAATTGTGTATTGCATCTAAATAAAGTAAAATTAATTCCTAATTTAGAAAACTTTGTAAGTAGCTTTTAACAAACTATGTATATACACTTACATAACAAATTTCTATCATCATGATCATGTCATGTCTTAGCATAAATCTGAACTTTGACTTCTTACCTGAACAAGGTTCATCACTGCAAAGTATTTGAAATTTTTATGCTTTAAAAGCTGTCTTACAAAAACTATTACTGATTGGTGGGTCTGAACCTCTGATTCTGACCTAAAAAAACAAGATAATGAATGGATCAAAACAGATCAAAATATACTAGAACTAGTTCTACATTTAAAATCTAAGATGATCTGCTTTGAACCGACAACCTCAATAATGACCATGTGATTAATTATTGATTAACTTTTAAAAAAAACTATTTTGCATGTTTATAAGTGGTTATAAAATGTCTTAAACATGAAAGAAGTTGGACACTCTCTTTGCTTTCAAGTCCATTTATCTCCCCATAAACATGATAAATTAATGATATCCATGGTCATTAAAAATCGACAAACAGACAGAAGGACGGACAGACAGGGTGATTCCTATATGCCCCCCAAACAAGTTTGCGGGGGGGGTATAATAATTGTAGATTCATACCTACCCCCTTTTGAATTGTGGGATGAAACAATTAAGGAAGATTTCCCAAAAATCATTCAAAGAGTTGGCTTGAGTGTCCAAGGTGCTGGAAAAGCGATTCACTTTAGTTGTGTGATTGTTAGGTTACAATTATATGAAAGGCCAGATTCCTGACGATAGTGGAGATTTTTTAAAATTTCAATCAAAAATTAGAATCCCTCTTGACCACAGTGTTTATATACAATCTACGTGAACATGAGGAACTTTTGCAAAGCACCTCCTATACAGTACCGTACGTGGTCACGTTTGAGGGGTGGTCGTTCGCAAGTGGTAATTTTACGTTAGAAACACTTAATGCATCAGGGTTTTGGCAGAATAAAGCGGGTGGTCGCTGGCGAAGGGATTGTATGAGGGGGGCTACTGTACACAGAAACCTTTGTAAAGCACCTCCTACAATGTATACAGTTATCTTGGAAGGAACAACAATCCAATTGGCTTTGAATAGTTTAGAGGAAATGAATTCAAACTTATTTCAGCCAATCAGAATAGATTCCTCCTGATCAACATTTTGGACATTTCTTGAAATATTAAGCTCATCAGGATCTGAACATATGTCAGAGAAAAATTATGACATTTTCACCAAATATTGTACAAAAATTTAAAGTTTAATTTTTGGAACCCCTCAACTTCCCTCTGCCTAAATGTTAGTTCCCCATGCCCACCATTTAATAATTGCTGTTTGTACTAGAGTTACATGTATTTATTATATAAATGTCATATATGGTAAATGAATTCAATAAAAGATCAACTTAAAATCAGAACTTACCTTTCCACCATCTTTCTGGTAGGTTTACCTTTGGTATAAGTGAGCTTCATTGCACTGGCCATCACTAAAAATCCTCCTAGAGACAATACAGATATACACACACAGTATATCCTAAATGCTAAGAAGTTTGACTTGTCCCAAAACATGTATGAAATAAACACAGAGAGTGATCCTAAAGCACTAAAGAAAGAACTTCTGGCATTAAGCTTAGTCCGAACTTCTGAAGAAATGGCTAAATCTGCTAACAAAGCTGAATGGTGGAGGTCAATCATTGTTAAAAAGGTATCATATAAACACAAACAAATAACAAACTGTAACCATGGATATCCCCATGGAAACCAAAACATAAGAAACGTCAGTGCAAATAATGGTCCATTGAGAAACAGTTTGTTGAGGCGTTGTGTGACGATGTCCTGGTTAGCAGATGGAGAATTGGAGAGATATTTACTGTCACTGATCCAACCAAAAAGTGGATCATTTAAAGAATTCCAGATAAGAAACACAGTCTCACCAATCCAAAATGAGGTCTTATCAATTTTATATATTGTTACAAACATATCTACATGATAAAGTAAGAAGATGTTGTGTAAAATTGTCAGAAATAATGACATTGACCCGTAACATATATCTACTGGAATCTTTAATTGAACAGCCATCTCTGGTTTGTTTGGTTAAAATATATATGAAACTTTCTGTTGGGCTTTTCACTGCAATTGTTCCCCTCTGACAAAAGACTTTTTATGTCAATGTATTTAAATCAGATTTATCTATTTTCATTTTCATCTGTGTTGGTATATTGACCGTTTCCTTTTTTTATCTTTTATCTGAAAGATAAACATAAATCCAATAATATGGGTGGTTAGTTCTGACAGAAAATATTGAGTATTATGTCATTTTTAGTTAGACTAATTTTTACCAAAAGTGGGGCATTTTAGGCGTTATCAGTGAATCTGAAACACTGTTTCGTTTTTTTTTAAATTAACAGTTCTGTGACGTCACCAACACATTAGAGAAAGATGTGACATCACCAATGGAAGTAACGTTATGAACAATGTGTGATGCTTTCATTTAGGCTGTGTCTTTATTCATTTTATTTAAAAATAAACAGAAAGAACGTGTAGTTAGAGGGTCATATTTTTGTTAAACAATGTATGTAATTTCTAATTTTTACACTAAACTATATAAAATCTCAAAGACACTTATTTAAATGTAACGTTATTTCCTTTGTTTTCTGTGTTAAGTTTAAGGACTTCTTATACATCTGCTTTGTGAGCAGAGCTAGTACTGTACTGTTATATACTTTATTAGTTTGTATGCTTTTTTATGCCAATCAATTGTTGTATGTAAATGTGATCAGGGAAAATAAACATGTATTGTACACTGTCTTTGGTAAGTCATTCTTTAACAAATTACACTCCTGTACATGCATGCCAGTACATTTACTAGTATACTGGAATCCGGGTCGTTTCGCCCCGAATCCCGTTCGCCTCTGGGTCGTTTCGCCCGGAATCCTGTTCGCACTGAGTCGTTTCGCCCCGATTCCCGTTCGCCCTGGGTCGTTTCGCCCGTACTTTGTACAGGATATATAATGATAGATTATTGTCTATTACGTGTGTTTGTGTTATGGTTTTACTTTTTTTGTTGAAGTGTATGTTTTTACTCTTTGGCATATCATGGATCTAAATTATCATTGATGTACAGAAAAAAAAGAAATTTTAAATATATATATTTATTTTATTAAGTCAGTTGAACAAAAACAACAACAAAGCATAAAAAGCACACTGATACAGCACAAAGTTATTGTCACTCCTGATCATCAATGGTGTAGATGGAAACTGGGTAGTTGTGATTTCGCTGTATTTTATTATTGAGGAATCATTTTGTTAGAGCAATAAATGCAAGATATTTTAAAAGGAATTTAGCCTTGGGTTCATTGTTTACATTGCCGAATGAAGGATAATCACCGAATTTCATGAAATGATTGCCACTGGTGTGGCTCATATTTTATATATTCTGGTGAGTTTTACAGCTTGTTTTGACTAATCATACATTTCACAAATTACTTTGAACTTTTAATTAACCGACAAGTGGAACAAGCTGTAAAGCTCTAGATCAAAGGTGTCTTAATTTGATTGAATTTTATTTAATCATAACATAATTAATTTCTTTTAATCATCACACTAAAAAATGATAATTGGTATTTGACAGTGATTAACAAATTAATTGAATTATTTTGATGAAGTAATTATCAACTGAAATTATAAAAATTAATTGCTATAATTTTTATACCCATTTATTAATTAAAGTTCATCCAGCTCTAACACACAAAATACGAGATACACATTGTTTTTATTTAGAGGAGCGAAAAGACCCAGGGCGAAACGACTCACTTTATAGGTGCGAAACGACCCGAGCGAATCGACTCAGGGCGAACAGGTAGTCGGGGCGAAACGACCCGACACCAGTATACTGCTCATACACGTATGCTGAGAATTTTATCATTACCATGCAGTAAGCCACTTACAGTTGTTCTATTATTAATCGTGTGCTGACCTCTTAGTTTCTTCTATTTTGTTAAATGGGCAAAAATACCGTAAGACCATGGACAAAGGAAGATTAAGACTTACGATTATCCTCTTCGAGAAAGTGATAACGTATGTTCAGAGAGAAATCCACAACAGGAAGTTACGGTGCCAATTATAATTTTAAAATGGAAATCGGAAACTTTCGGAACTAGCGATGAAGTGACGATCGGCCTTTGCGTGATTACCATTGGAACAATTTTTTGTGGTGCCCCAACATGTGCTGATGATGTAGCTTTAATAGCCAATAATCCAGTCGATCTACAGACCATGATAAAAACTGTAGAAAACTATAGTACGTCAGAGAAATATAAGCTACAACCTACTAAAAGTATGATTCTTTCGAGTACAAAAAAAAGCGATGATCAATTCATTTTTACTATCACTGATCAACCAATGAACAGCCCAGACACTGCTGTTCATCTTGGTATCCAACATCACAGTGAATTTAAGAAAACCATTCCAATCCAAATTGAAGAAAATATCTCGAAAGCCAGAAGAACCATGTATAGTCTTATGGGAGCAGGCCTACACGGAAAGAACGGGCTAAATCCAATCACTATAGTCTGCATATTTTCAGGACATATGTATTACCGGTTTTAATATATGGCTTAGAAATTTTGTTACCAACTGATGCTCAACTGGAGCCTATTGAATGCTTTTACAGAAAATCCATAAAACAAATAAGTTGTCTTTACCAAACAATACAGCAGACGTCGCCATATACATATTAGCAGGTACTATCCCACTTAAAGGGAAAGTTCATATAGCAGCACTATCTACCTTTCAGAATATATGTTGTATGAAAAATTCAGTAGAAAGAGATCTAGCCACAAGACAACTGGCAATGTGTGGATTCACCGACTCTAGTTGGTTCAGTAAGATCAGACGGATACTGCCGGGCTATCTATGACCTTCCATCAGCACATGACATCCTAGATGATCCGATGACAAAATCAAGATGGAAAAACCTTGTACGCAGGACTGTGAAAAAAAAGTGGTTTTCTCAATATCAAAGTGCATTGGCTACATACAAATCACTCAAATTCATATCCTCAAACAGTCTACTTCTGAACAAAATGCACCCCGTCCTAGCAAGTGTAGGATCATCACAACTAGACATCAATCGTCTACCTGTAAAACTTAAACTGTTAACAGGTACATTCTATTTACAAAGCAACAGAGCATCATTCAATCAGAATACGGTAGACCCAACATGTCCCCTCTGTAAATCTTCACCTGAAACTACAGAACATTTCATTATTGAATGTAGTGCTCTTCACACTACACGCTGGCCTTATATGCTTGAGCTTCAACAACTCTTAGATAAACCTATAGATTGCTCCAGAAGTAGTCATAAATTTAACACCTCTCTTGCTTTAGATACATCATTTATCTTAGATACTAGTAGCAAGCTCTGTGCATGTGGATGTAGGTGCACTGACATTTGCTATAGAGCTGAATACATATGTCGCAAACTTTGCTTTGCTCTATCAAAACACAGAGAATCGCTGATTAATACGCTACCCTCTAATAAACGTAAGGGTCAATAACCGACGGACCATCGACTCATCCCACAGGTCGCACTCAGTTTTTATACTTTTTAGTTCTTTTATTATTAACTTAAATAAATAACAGTGACTTTTAATAAATCCGATGTATACGGATGTGCTCCTACAAAGGAGGGAATTCCTTACAGAACAGAACAGGACAGAACAGCTGGGTTACACTAAGGTCCTGAAACTTACCTGGAAAGTCCTGAAAAATGTCCTGAAAATGGAGATAAACGATCATAACTTTTCTATTTCTTGATGGATTTAAACCAAATTTGGGTCAGTTTGAGATATAAACATATATTATAAGAATATGAAAAAAAAAATTTTTAATTTTTTTTCTGTGGGAGATAAGTTGACCTGAAGGACTACCTGTCGTGACCTGAAAAATGTCCTGACTTTTTTATTTCTTCATGGATTTTCACCAAATTTGGGTTAGTTTGAGATATAACCATATTTTATAAGAATATGAAAAAAAAATTAGAATTTTTTTTTTGTGGGAGATAAGTTGACCTGAAGGCATGTCTGTCGTGACCTGAAAATGTCCTGAAAACATATAAATGGTCATAACTTTTGTTATTTCTTCATCATGGATTGTCTTCAAATATTGGTTGGCATGAAAAACAAACATATATTATATGAATATGAAAAAAATATAATATATTTTTCATTTTTTGTTGGAGAATTGTTGACCTGAAAGACTACATGTCGTTTGTGTATGTCCCGAGAATTTCCTGAAAACATACAGAAATAATCATTTTTTTCTTGACAGATTGACTTCATATATTACTCAAATGTTGCTGAAAATTATAATATAACATGTGTTTTATGAGAATTTCTTACAATTTTTTCTGCATATTAATGTTTAAAAAATCCATTAATAGTAGTACAAATGTTAGCTGTTTACTCTTAATTGCATTGAAAACATTAATTAGAGTATTTAGTTGGATCAATAATACATCAGGTAGTAATTAACATTATTGACACTTCAAGGTAATTACATACTTAATTGGGACAGGCGTTGGGCAGACAAGTTTATTACTTTTTAAAACACAAAGAAAAAAACTGCAATAAAACTTACATAAACAAATATAGAATGAAAACCTACTACTGAGAATGTCTATGATCATCACAAAACCAATCTAAAGACACTCCTGAACAACTCAAATGAGACCACTTGTTGCACGCGACTCTTCCTCTTTTCCCTTCACCCCCTATCATATTTTGGAACACGTCTGGCTTTCCGCAGGTACAGCTTGCTTCTATTTTTCTTGTGTGTATTTTCAAGTTTGTCCCTGTATTGGTATTGTTTGGAGGAAACGGAGTGAAGTAGCCATTTTCTAGACATGCAATTAGATGTTCCCTCATGTACTTTTTAACGAAACCGGTTCTTCTCTTTAGGTTAAATGTACCTCTTAGATGACATTATTAGTGGTGAAATAAAATTTATACAATAAACAAACCAACAATACACCAGAACGTATTTATACTTAGAAAATAAAAACAGCACTATAAAGAAACTTTGTACAGAAAAATAAGAAAATTGAGCACTATATATTATATAAGAATTAAATCAAAATAAAAATGAAAGTAGCACTATTCCAGTATAGCAGTCACTGTTAAAAACTGTTCAATACCAATTAAATGTAATTTAATTTAATCATAACCAAACAAGTAATTGATTGTAATTAAATTAAATGCAAAATGATTAACGCTGATTAAACATTACTCACTTTGTTTAATTAATTCTATTTCAATTCTAGTTCAGTTTAGCAAATTCATAGTTGCTCAGTCTTCAATACTTTATGCATCTATAACTGTCCTCTGTGGATTTTATCATTATGTTGTGCGGATATATTATTCTTTATCACCGAGGTAAGACATTTATCTTATGTGTAGTTTCAGGACATCGTGCGTCATATTAGAAGATCATCCTTCAGGTCAAGTTTTCTCTGCTGTTATAAATTTTTCTAACTTTCTATTTAACTTTTAATATAATATAGACGAATATCTCGCACTGACCAAAATTTAAGCGAAATTTATTCAGAAATAAAAAAGCTATAGATATTAATTTTTATCACTGTCACGTTTTCAGGACACGACAGGTAGTCCTTCAGGTCAACTTATCTCCCATAAATTTATTATTTTTTAAATTTGTTTTTCATATTCCTATAATATATGTTTATATCTCAAACTGACCCAAATTTGGTTTAAATCCATCAAGAAATAAAAAAGTTATGATCATTTATCTCCGTTTTCAGGACATTTTTCAGGACCTTCCAGGTAAGTTTCAGGACATTAGCGGAAATTTCAGGACATTAGTGATTTCGAAATCCCAAAATCTCGCGCACGAGGCGTTTTCCAGGACGTTTTAAAAGATCAGGCTGTACAGGAGATAAAACCTAGAGTAAACTGGGATAGAATTGACAAAGCATCAATACAATTTTTTAAACAACAATAATATAATAGATCATATAACTAGTATTTGTAGCATGCTATCAGAGACAGCTGCTGATCTTATGCCAAAGAGACGTAATATTAGACCAAAAACCAAAAAGCGTAAGGAAATGCCACGACGCCAGAAATTGCTGATGTTGTCAGAAAAAGCAAAAACGCTCATGTAATATGGAGAGACGCGGGAAAACCAAAAGATAGAGTCTTATATCTAGAAAAGACTAAAACGAAAAAAGCCCTAAGAGTACTACAACGTCAACAAGAGGCCTCAAAACGAAACGATAGATTTACAAAAATTATGCGGAATTGCATGAGATATTAAGGATTCTACAGCCACTTCCATGATATTCAACAACGAAACCGTTGGAATTCAGGAAAAATAATTGGCTCTTTTTTAATAACTGGTAAAGTAATGTTACATCCACGTGTTACATCTAAAATTAAATGGAATGGATCTCTGTCTCGACCAATACTGGAGCAGCAGGGTGTACGTCAGGGTGGTGTTTGGTCGCCGACCGCTTATAAAATTTTTATAAACAGTTTACTTCAAACATTTGAGAAGAATCAACTCGGTGCATACATAGGAACTACTCATTGTGGTACTCCAACGGTAGCTGATGATGTGACTCTAATTGCAAAAGTCCGCACGAACTTCAGACAATGCTCGATGTACAAACAATGTATGCAAACAAGCAAAGATATCTAATTAGTGAACAAAAAATCAACTGTCCTTGTATTTAATGACAAAGTAAACAATAAATGGACACTTAACGATAAAGAAATTAATGTTTCTAACTCGTCCGTTCATCTTGGCATCACTAGAGATACCTCTTCTAAATCCGGAAATAAAGCGACATCTGGGGAGCATATTATTGCAGCGAGAAGAACAGTATATATGGGCGCAGGGCTACATGGTCTCAACGGGATTAGTCCAACAGTCTCATCGCATTTGATCAGAGTCTTCGTTATGCCTCGTCTGCTATATGGACTGGATGTTATCAGGCTGTCCTGCTTAGATAAAAAAAATATGGACTCTTTCTATGTTAAACTTCTAAAACAAATACAGCACCTCCCGATGAGGACTGCAAATTGTGCTTCTTTGTTACTTCTAGGAGGGATACCGATATCTGCAGAAATAGATAAGATACTAAAAACGTTTGCAAATATCATTCGTAATGATGACTCTATTGAAAAGGAAATAGCCTTCAGACAACTTGCAATGACTAGCAATAGCCGAGACAGTTGGTTCGCTAAAGTAGTTGAAATCGCAAATAAGTACGAATTACCTTGTCCACGTGAACTTTTATCCAGTCCACCTCCCAAAAAATCGTGGAATGCTCTGGTCAATAAAACAGTCGATAACTTTAACATTCAAATTTTACAAAAAGAAGCTGAGGATAAATCTACGCTGAAATTCTTAAATCTGAGTGACACAGTTCCTGGTGAACCTCACAATATCTGGAGTAGCTGTGGCACTCAACCTTTCGCAGTCACTATGGCCTCGATGAAAGCAAAAATTGCAGTTGGAACTTTACTTCAAAGTCATAGATCAAAATTCTCAAAAGTCCCTATGGAGGTAACTTGCAAACTCTGCATGAAGGAAGCAGAGGATATTGTACACTTTCTAGTCACCTGTAGCTCGTTGGTAACAATTCGTAACAAATACATTATTGAACTGAAAACTTATCTACAATCTGAACGAAATTTCTCTCAATCTGTACTATGCGATCTATTTTCTAATGATGCTAGAATTGCGACCCTGATAATTGACTGTACCGCTTTTCATATTTTCAATAACGAAGAAACTAAAAGAATTGAAAAAATTACTAGAGGACTCTGTTATAGACTTGTTCAAGAACGTACAAAATTATTGATGGAGCGTTGACTAGTACAGTTAAATTTAGCGGGGCAGTGTTGAATAATAAAAGTAAAATGATGGACAGTAAAAGAATATGAACATTGTATATTAAATTAGCCCAAATGTAAATATTCCCGGTGATGGATTGTATGTAGAATAATATATAATTACTAAGATATGTTTTTGAGTGCTATACATAATATAAGATATATACAATTATTACGCCGTTTCTACAGAAATAGCGATGCTCCTGCTAGAGGAGGGAACAACGCCATAGAACAAGAACAAGGCGTAGGGGAGGGGGTAAGAGATATTTCACTGATGTAATTGTATATTAAATGTGCCTAGTTTATTCGTTAATTGCTTATTTATTACCTGACACTTAACTTTGATCAAAGGTAAAAATGAAAGACCGACAAAATAAACCGCGAAAAATGTAATAATAATACCAAAATATTTAGTTAATTTTTAAAAAATGTCATCAACAGTTTCTTTAGTTTTTAAAAAAATCCAAAAGTTAATTATTTCATATCGGATTGTTTTGCAAAAATACGACTCTTGTAACATTTTTATAAAGTTCTTAACAATGTTTATGCACATGAATGTTAGTTTTCCGCTTGGAATACGTGTAATTGCAAATCTTTTAAAAACAATTTTAACTACTTCAAAATTATTCAATGGAACTTGCAATGTGTCGGTATTTTTTATTTGATCTTCCTACGATGCTCAACGGAAAGGCACGATATAAACTGTCAATCTTACCCCCTACCCCAACAGAACCTCGTGACAATAGTTTTTTTTATAAACTTTACAATACAATAAATAATAAATAAACACTCCATGTTTTGCCAATTATTTAAAATTATTGTAAAAAAATTAAAATTCGGGAACATTTTTCGTTCCTTTAAGACCAATTTAACTGATTTTGGATGAGAGACATACGCGGAGACAAAAAGTACAGGTAGTTTCTATTTGACACCCTGCATTTGTCCACGGACAGTCTATACTATACATGTATAAGACTGTCGATAACTTTTTGCAGACCTATGTCGCGACTGCATCTTTGCACTTATAGTCGGCTTCATGTAATTACTTCGTTTACTCTAGCTTTGTCTTAATGTTCACTAATGTGTGTAGCCTTTCAGCATTTCTAATTAGTAATCGCCTATGGTAAAGTTACCAGTATCCTCCTCTGAAAGTCAAGCAAAATTTTAAACAGAACTGCAAGCATCCAATTTTGACCACTTGCTATATGTTTTTCTAGTCACTCGGAAAGAATTCTATACTGCAGCAAATTTGTTGTTTAGAAAGATAAAAAATTGTGGAAGCAATTTGTTCATCTCGATTCTTACTACCTTTTACTGATGTAGTTCACAATATTTGTTATTTAAAGAGCAAGCACTCGGCTATTTAGCAGGACTTTTCTACAAACATTAAACTATCTACATACAAGTACACAATATAATTCTCCAATTCTACTACACAATCTTATTTTGGTAACAAGTCGTGTAGTACAACGTACTCCTTGCCACCCTTCTTAAGAAATATTGATATTTTAGGCTTTGTTAAATATATACCAATACATGATGTATATGTTCAAATCGATCTGGTACGAGAATCAAGGAGATAACCCCGTTGAACAATTGCAAATATAGACCATTTTACTCCCGTTATAATCCAAAGTTAGTCTGTGATTTGTCGGATTAACAAAAAAAAAGAAAAAAGCGAGTGTATGAATATTCATTCTATTGCAAATAGATTGCATTAAAAACTGTAGAATAACTAGTCTGTGATATACTAGTATGCTCCACAACAGCAATATCTAGTCTGTGATATACTAGTATGCTCCACAACAGCAAAATCTAGTCTGTGATATACTACTATGCTCCACAACAGCAATATCTAGTCTGTGATATACTAGTATTCTCCACAACAGCAATATCTAGTCTGTGATATACTAGTATGCTCCACAACAGCAATATCTAGTCTGTGATATATTAGTATGCTCCACAACAGCAATATCTAGTCTGTGATATACTAGTATGCTCCACAACAGCAATATCTAGTCTGTGATATACTAGTATGCTCCACAACAGCAATATCTAGTCTGTGATATACTAGTATGCTCCACAACAGCAATCTCTAGTCTGTGATATACTAGTATGCTCCACAACAGCAATATCTAGTCTGTGATATACTACTATGCTCCACAACAGCAATATCTAGTCTGTGATGTACTACTATGCTCCACAACAGCAATATCTAGTCTGTGATATACTAGTATGCTCCACAACAGCAATATCTAGTCTGTGATATACTTGTATTCTCCACAACAACAATATCTAGTCTGTGATATACTAGTCTGCTCCACAACAGCAATATCTAGTCTGTGATATTCTAGTATGCTCCACAACAGCAATATCTAGTCTGTGATATACTAGTATGCTCCACAACAGCAATATCTAGTCTGTGATATACTAGTATGCTCCACAACAGCAATCTCTAGTCTGTGATATACTAGTATGCTCCACAAGAGCAATCTCCAATCTGTGATTAACTAGTATGCTCCACAACAGCAATATCTAGTCTGTGATATATTAGTATGCTCCACAACAGCAATATCTAGTCTGTGATTAACTAGTATGCTCCACAACAGCAATATCTAGTCTGTGATATACTTGTATGCTCCACAACAACAATATCTAGTCTGTGATATACTAGTCTGCTCCACAACAGCAATATCTAGTCTGTGATATTCTAGCATGCTCCACAACAGCAATATCTAGTCTGTGATATACTAGTATGCTCCACAACAGCAATATCTAGTCTGTGATATACTAGTATGCTCCACAACAGCAATCTCTAGTCTGTGATATACTAGTATGCTCCACAAGAGCAATCTCCAATCTGTGATTAACTAGTATGCTCCACAACAGCAATATCTAGTCTGTGATATATTAGTATGCTCCACAACAGCAATATCTAGTCTGTGATTAACTAGTATGCTCCACAACAGCAATATCTAGTCTGTGATATACTAGTATGCTCCACAACAGCAATATCTAGTCTGTGATATACTAGTATGCTCCACAACAGCAATATCTAGTCTGTGATATACTACTATGCTCCACAACAGCAATATCTAGTCTGTGATATACCAGTATGCTCCACAACAGCAATATCTAGTCTGTGATATACTAGTATGCTCCACAACAGCAATATCTAGTCTGTGATATACTATTATGCTCCACAACAGCAATATCTAGTCTGTGATATACTAGTATGCTCCACAACAGCAATATCTAGTCTGTGATATACTAGTATGCTCCATAACAGCAATATATAGTCTGTGATATACTAGTATGCTCCACAACAGCAATATCTAGTCTGTGATATACTAGTATGCTCCACAACAGCAATATCTAGTCTGTGATATACTAGTATGCTCCACAACAGCAATATCTAGTCTGTGATATACTAGTATGCTCCAGAACAGCAATATCTAGTCTGTGATATACTAGTATGCTCCACAACAGCAATATCTAGTCTGTGATATACTAGTATGCTCAACAACAGTAATATCTAGTCTGTGATATATTAGTATGCTCCACAACAGCAATATCTAGTCTGTGATATACTAGTATGCTCCACAACAGCAATATCTAGTCTGTGATATACTAGTATGCTCCACAACAGCAATCTCTAGTCTGTGATATACTAGTATGCTCCACAACAGCAATATCTAGTCTGTGATATACTAGTATGCTCCACAACAGCAATATCTAGTCTGTGATATACTAGTATGCTCCACAACAGCAATATCTAGTCTGTGATATACTAGTATGCTCCACAACAGCAATATCTAGTCTGTGATATACTTGTATGCTCCACAACAACAATATCTAGTCTGTGATATACTTGTATGCTCCACAACAGCAATCTCTAGTCTGTTATATACTAGTATGCTCCACAACAGCAATATCTAGTCTGTGATATACTAGTATGCTCCACAACAGCAATCTCTAGTCTGTGATATACTAGTATGCTCCACAACAGCAATATCTAGTCTGTGATATACTATTATGCTCCACAACAGCAATATCTAGTGTGTGATATACTACTATACTCCACAACAGCAATATCTAGTCTGTGATATACTAATATGCTCCACAACAGCAATCTCTAGTCTGTGATATACTAGTATGCTCCACAACAGCAATATCTAGTCTGTGATATACTAGTATGCTCCACAACAGCAATCTCTAGTCTGTGATATACTAGTATGCTCCACAACAGCAATCTCTAGTCTGTGATATACTAGTATGCTCCACAACAGCAATATCTAGTCTGTGATATACTAGTATGCTCCACAACAGCAATATCTAGTCTGTGATATACTTGTATGCTCCACAACAACAATATCTAGTCTGTGATATACTTGTATGCTCCACAACAGCAATCTCTAGTCTGTGATATACTAGTATGCTCCACAACAGCAATATCTAGTCTGTGATATACTAGTATGCTCCACAACAGCAATCTCTAGTCTGTGATATACTACTATGCTCCACAACAGCAATATCTAGTCTGTGATATACTACTATGCTCCACAACAGCAATATCTAGTCTGTGATATACTAGTATGCTCAACAACAGCAATATCTAGTCTGTGATATACTTGTATGCTCCACAACAACAATATCTGGTCTGTGATATACTAGTCTGCTCCACAACAGCAATATCTAGTCTGTGATATTCTAGTATGCTCCACAACAGCAATATCTAGTCTGTGATATACTAGTATGCTCCACAACAACAATATCTAGTCTGTGATATACGAGCATGCTCCACAACAGCAATATCTAGTCTGTGATATACTAGTATGCTCCACAACAGCAATATCTAGTCTGTGATATACTAGTATGCTCCACAACAGCAATATCTAGTCTGTGATATACTAGTATGCTCCAGAACAGCAATATCTAGTCTGTGATATACTAGTATGCTCCACAACAGCAATATCTAGTCTGTGATATACTAGTATGCTCAACAACAGTAATATCTAGTCTGTGATATATTAGTATGCTCCACAACAGCAATATATAGTCTGTGATATACTAGTATGCTCCACAACAGCAATATCTAGTCTGTGATATACTAGTATGCTCCACAACAGCAATCTCTAGTCTGTGATATACTAGTATGCTCCACAACAGCAATATCTAGTCTGTGATATACTAGTATGCTCCACAACAGCAATCTCTAGTCTGTGATATACTAGTATGCTCCACAACAGCAATATCTAGTCTGTGATATACTAGTATGCTCCACAACAGCAATATCTAGTCTGTGATATACTTGTATGCTCCACAACAACAATATCTAGTCTGTGATATACTTGTATGCTCCACAACAGCAATCTCTAGTCTGTGATATACTAGTATGCTCCACAACAGCAATATCTAGTCTGTGATATACTAGTATGCTCCACAACAGCAATCTCTAGTCTGTGATATACTAGTATGCTCCACAACAGCAATATCTAGTCTGTGATATACTATTATGCTCCACAACAGCAATATCTAGTGTGTGATATACTACTATGCTCCACAACAGCAATATCTAGTCTGTGATATACTAGTATGCTCCACAACAGCAATCTCTAGTCTGTGATATACTAGTATGCTCCACAACAGCAATATCTAGTCTGTGATATACTAGTATGCTCCACAACAGCAATATCTAGTGTGTGATATACTACTATGCTCCACAACAGCAATATCTAGTCTGTGATATACTATTATGCTCCACAACAGCAATATCTAGTGTGTGATATACTACTATGCTCCACAACAGCAATATCTAGTCTGTGATATACTAGTATGCTCCACAACAGCAATCTCTAGTCTGTGATATACTAGTATGCTCCACAACAGCAATATCTAGTCTGTGATATACTAGTATGCTCCACAACAGCAATCTCTAGTCTGTGATATACTAGTATGCTCCACAACAGCAATCTCTAGTCTGTGATATACTAGTATGCTCCACAACAGCAATATCTAGTCTGTGATATACTAGTATGCTCCACAACAGCAATATCTAGTCTGTGATATACTTGTATGCTCCACAACAACAATATCTAGTCTGTGATATACTTGTATGCTCCACAACAGCAATCTCTAGTCTGTGATATACTAGTATGCTCCACAACAGCAATATCTAGTCTGTGATATACTAGTATGCTCCACAACAGCAATCTCTAGTCTGTGATATACTACTATGCTCCACAACAGCAATATCTAGTCTGTGATATACTACTATGCTCCACAACAGCAATATCTAGTCTGTGATATACTAGTATGCTCAACAACAGCAATATCTAGTCTGTGATATACTTGTATGCTCCACAACAACAATATCTGGTCTGTGATATACTAGTATGCTCCACAACAGCAATATCTAGTCTGTGATATTCTAGTATGCTCCACAACAGCAATATCTAGTCTGTGATATACTAGTATGCTCCACAACAACAATATCTAGTCTGTGATATACGAGCATGCTCCACAACAGCAATATCTAGTCTGTGATATACTAGTATGCTCCACAACAGCAATATCTAGTCTGTGATATACTAGTATGCTCCACAACAACAATATCTAGTCTGTGATATACTAGTATGCTCCACAACAGCAATATCTAGTCTGTGATATACTAGTATGCTCCACAACAGCAATATCTGGTCTGTGATATACTAGTATGCTCCACAACAGCAATATCTAGTCTGTGATATACTAGTCTGCTCCACAACAGCAATATCTAGTCTGTGATATACTAGTATGCTCCACAACAGCAATATCTAGTCTGTGATATACTAGTCTGCTCCACAACAGCAATATCTAGTCTGTGATATACTAGTCTGCTCCACAACAGCAATATCTAGTCTGTGATATACTAGTATGCTCCACAACAACAATATCTAGTCTGTGATATACTAGTATGCTCCACAACAGCAATATCTAGTCTGTGATATACTAGTATGCTCCACAACAGCAATATCTGGTCTGTGATATACTAGTATGCTCCACAACAGCAATATCTAGTCTGTGATATACTAGTCTGCTCCACAACAGCAATATCTAGTCTGTGATATACTAGTATGCTCAACGGCAATATCTAGTCTGTGATATACTCGTATGCTCCACAACAGCAATATCTAGTCTGTGATATACTACTATGCTCCACAACAGCAATATCTCGTCTGTGATATACTAGTATGTTCCACAACAGCAAGTAAAGTGTCTTTTAGCAAATGATTTAGCACCATTTTGTTCTAATCCTTAATATCATTATGTTTTACCAAAATTAGTTTAATCTGGCGTCTGTTGGAACAACTAATACCGTTCATGTAGTACGATAATGATTGCGAAAGACTATATCTCCTTCAGAAGGGATAGGAAAAGTTATGCAACGATTTAAACTTGTTTGAAACGCGAACATATTTAGGTGGTGGAAACAGGTCAACATCGGTACTGCTAGCTACAATACAGTAGCTCCTTTTTTTTTCTTTTTTTTAAAGGGCGGATTTCTGACTGACAACATATTTGAAACTTTGGGAAGATGTGTTTTTCTGCCGGCAATCGGAATTCACAAAATTGGTACAAACTGTGTTCCACTTCTTGCTGGTTTTCATGTACTCCTATGAAACTGAATTTATTCAACCTCTTATTAAAGACAAGAAGATATACATGATAGCAAAAGCTAGGTCCTTGAAATAAAAGAAACCATTTAAAGAGTTACATCTACATCATTTTTAGAATTCCACCTCGGTTATGACTCCTACGACAAATAAGAAAGTTTTAAATTCAAAATTACAAATTGTCCTCACCTATGCAGCAATATTTCAGCTTCTGTTGCATACGTTGTCCATATTTCTCAATAGATCTGGTATGCAATAGCTTGCAGCTAATATACTGATGTTTGCAAACGACGCCGATTTCTTCGGGATAAAGTTATAAACCAGGTTACAAGAAAAAACGGCTCGTCGGTATTTTATTATTACCTTCTTTGGTGACAAAAAATGTCCCCCTCACTGACACATCTTTCTAAGAAACACTTTCGTTCCAAAGAGTTTTGTTTTATGTTTCTTCAAGTTTTCGTCTTTCATTTGGTACATTTTAAAACATTATTGCAGACATCCTAAACAGAGAATAATGCGGAACATCTGAGTGACTAGGTTAAGTTTTGTCGGTGGACTTGGTGTATTGGTAGGTAAACAAAGAAAATTAATTCTTTTATACTAAATTCAATAATTACCCAGAGTCATGTTTTCGCCAAGTAAGTTATAATATAGGATCGTATATTTTACACTTCAGAGCATTTATTATTGAGTGGGATACCACTGTCTGTATTTCATACGTTGTGAAGATTCTCAAAAAACTTGAAAAAAAGACTTAAAAAATATTTTAAAAAATAAAATGAAAAAGGTAATTGTCTGCAACTTTGTCTGTATTTGCAAACGCTAACACTTACCTGACTTGGTCTAAATATTATTTTGCGAGAATATTTAATCCATAGATTCTATAAGCCACTACAACATTTATGCAAGATCAGTCAACCTAACGATCACATACTGCATAGGCGACAGAAAATAAAACGAGCATGTCGGCAATCGGTCATCAATCACCACAAACCCATCAGCCATACAGTAACAATCACTCCATCAATATACATGTTAAAAAGTTAAACGTTTGATTCATATACAAAAAACATGGCTTAACATTAAACAATACTAAATTAAAGTTATTTCTACTTATACGATTGTTCTGAAACACAACAATTGTTTAATTACATCTCGAAAAAAGACTATATTCACCGCTTAAAAGGAAATGGAAAAAAGTCACGACCTTGACTTTTGACCTTGTTACATTTGTCATAGTCAAATGTCTGGAAGGACAATTAAAGCAGAATGAACTCGTAAACGTCTGAAGCACACCGTCTGGCATCCTCACATCTCTGACTTGTGAGGATGACCGTCTGGCGTAAATTTTGAAAGCACGAAGGCACAAGTAAAATATATCAATTAATCCGTTATCTCAATTTGATCTCGGATTAGTACATCGAGATCTCGTGATACTATATCGTGATCTCGGATTTACTAGTTTTTCGTAGCTTAAATATTTTTGACATTTTAATTGTAACTATTTATTGTTTTCGTAATTATAGATTATGTCTTTATGTCTGATTAAACTATTTAAAATGTCTTCGTACACAAATTTGTGTTTTAGTAAAATGCAGAAACAAAATAACATGTGCTGATAGTATCGTGTATATACACCGCGTGCTTTCAGTGGCTTATCAGTGGGCCCATAGGATGGTTTGTCGTACCGCCAGCTTCAGTGGCTTATCAGTGTGCCTATAGTTGTTTTGTTGTGCGGTTTATTGTATCGCCAGCTTTAGTGGCTTATCAGTGAGCCCATCAGAGGGTGTGTTGTGCGGTTTATTGTACCGCCAGCTTTAGTGGCTTATCAGTGAACCCATCAGAGGGTGTGTTGTGCGGTTTATTGTATCGCCAGCTTTAGTGGCTTATCAGTGAGCCCATCAGATGGTGTGTTGTGCGGTTTATTGTATCGCCAGCTTTAGTGGCTTATCAGTGAGCCCATCAGAGGGTGTGTTGTGCGGGTTTATTGTACCGCCAGCTTTAGTGGCTTATCAGTGAGCCCATCAGAGGGTGTGTTGCGCATTTTATTGTACCGCCAGCTTCAGTGGCGTATCAGTGTGCATATAGTGGTTTTGTTGTGCGGTTTATTGTACCGCCAGCTTTAGTGGCTTATCAGTGAGCCCATCAGAGGGTGTGTTGTGCGGTTTATTGTATCGCCAGCTTTAGTGGCTTATCAGTGAACCCATCAAAGGGTGTGTTGTGCGGTTTATTGTACCGCCAGCTTTAGTGGTTTATCAGTGAGCCCATCAGAGGGTTTGTTGTGCGGGTTTATTGTATCACCAGCTTTAGTGGCTTATCAGTGAGCCCATCAGATGGTTTGTTATGCGGGTTTATTGCACCGCCAGCTTTAGGGCTTATCAGTGAGCCCATCAGGGTGTGTTGTGCGGTTTATTGTACCGCCAGCTTTAGTGGCTTATCAGTGAGCCCATCAGAGGGTGTGTTGTGCGGGTTTATTGTACCGCCAGCTTTAGTGGCTTATCAGTGAGCCCATCAGAGGGTTTGTAGTGCGGGTTTATTGTACCGCCAGCTTTAGTGGCTTATCAGTGAGCCCATCAGAGGGTTTGTAGTGCGGTTTATTGTACCGCCAGCTTTAGTGGCTTATCATTGAGCCCATCAGAGGGTGTGTTGTGCGGGTTTATTGTATCGCCAGCTTTAGTGGCTTATCAGTGAGCCAATCAGAGGGTTTGTTGTGCGGGTTTATTGTATCGCCAGCTTTAGTGGCTTATCAGTGAGCCCACCAGAGGGTGTGTTGTGCGGTTTATTGTACCGCCAGCTTTAGTGGCTTATCAGTGAACCCATCAGAGGGTGTGTTGTGCGGTTTATTGTACCGCCAGCTTTAGTGGCTTATCAGTGAACCCATCAGAGGGTGTGTTGTGCGGTTTATTGTACCGCCAGCTTTACTGGCTTATCAGTGAGCCCATCGGAGGGTGTGTTGTGCGGTTTATTGTATCGCCAGCTTTAGTGGCTTATCAGTGAGCCAATCAGAGGGTTTGTTGTGCGGGTTTATTGTATCGCCAGCTTTAGTGGCTTATCAGTGAGCCCACCAGAGGGTGTGTTGTGCGGTTTATTGTACCGCCAGCTTTAGTGGCTTATCAGTGAGCCCATCAGAGGGTGTGTTGTGCGGGTTTATTGTACCGCCAGCTTTAGTGGCTTATCAGTGAGTCCATCAGAGGGTTTGTAGTGCGGGTTTATTGTACCGCCAGCTTTAGTGGCTTATCAGTGAGCCCATCAGAGGGTTTGTAGTGCGGTTTATTGTACCGCCAGCTTTAGTGGCTTATCATTGAGCCTATCAGAGGGTGTGTTGTGCGGGTTTATTGTATCGCCAGCTTTAGTGGCTTATCAGTGAGCCAATCAGAGGGTTTGTTGTGCGGGTTTATTGTATCGCCAGCTTTAGTGGCTTATCAGTGAGCCCACCAGAGGGTGTGTTGTGCGGTTTATTGTACCGCCAGCTTTAGTGGCTTATCAGTGAATCCATCAGAGGGTGTGTTGTGCGGTTTATTGTACCGCCAGCTTTAGTGGCTTATCAGTGAGCCCATCAGAGGGTGTGTTGTGCGGTTTATTGTATCACCAGCTTTAGTGGCTTATCAGTGAACCCATCAGAGGGTGTGTTGTGCGGTTTATTGTACCGCCAGCTTTAGTGGCTTATCAGTGAACCCATCAAAGGGTGTGTTGTGCGGTTTATTGTACCGCCAGCTTTAGTGGTTTATCAGTGAACCCATCAGAGGGTGTGTTGTGCGGTTTATTGTACCGCCAGCTTTAGTGGCTTATCAGTGAGCCTATTTGAGGGTGTGTTATGCGGGTTTATTGTACCGCCAGCTTTAGGGGCTTTTCGGTGAGCCTATTAGAGGGGTAGTTATTCGGGTTTATTGTACCGCCAGCTTCAGTAGCTTATCAGTGAGCCCATTAGAGAGTTTGTTGTGCGGGTTTAATGTACCGCCAGCTTCAATCGCTTTATCAGTGAGCCCATAAGAGTGTGTGTTGTGCGGGTTTATTGTACCGCCAGCTTTAGTGGCTTTATCATTAAGCCCATTACAGGGTTAGTTGTGCGGGTTTATTGATTGTTATAACAGGTATTGTTCGTCCATTTTTAAAGTAGGGCCTCTGTGTTCGTGTGTGCGTTCTTCTGTATATAAATCTTCAAATATAAATTCTCGATTGAGAAAATATCTTGCTGCATAATGGCAGAGGGACGTTGCATGACATTAGAAGGTCGCGAGATGCATCCTATCAACGTGCAACCTAATGTTATCGTGCTTCAATATTAGGTTCCGATTCTGTATAATTAAAGGATGTGATATCTGTATATTTTTGCAGTAATGATCAGTAATATTGCGACGGGTGAGCATAAGAGATGTTTAACGTTTCGGCTATATGAAATAATAGCCTAACTGTAACGAACCCATCTCTAAAGGCGCCTGCGTATGACCTCTGTCTTACCGATACAGAGTGAACGTTAATAACAGGGTTTATTGTAAGGTGATATGGTGCATTTTAAGTTATATTGAAACAGAAATGAAAAACAGGCTTGAACTGGTCAAAACCAGGTCAATATTGAACTCCGCTTGACTACTGTGTATCGGAATCGTGATGCAGACAAAAATTTCCATATTTTTATGTAACTTTAAGTACTGTTGCGATTTATCGTGACCTGAAAGTTGTTTTTAAACAAATCAAAAACACGCACAAATCTATTCATGTACTATCAACATTTAGGTTACATCCTAGCTCAGTTTCTATATTACTGTAAAGTTTATTAAAATTCTTAGCCACATGCTGTTAAACAAGTTATTTTTATAATCAATGAATATTGATTAAATTTAAAGGACGGGGGGAATGATTTGTGAATCAGACGTCATTAATCAAGTTTACATACTTTATTGTCATTAAATCAACATTCAAATGATTTGTGACACCAAACAGATAAAACAAAAATTTGAAAAATATCAAGCCTGAATACACAAAGATATGTAATATCCGAGAGTCTTTATTTGATTTAGAAATATTTTGACTCTTTCAAAATTATGGATCAATCTGATACATCAACAAATCTGGTAAACATTTATCATCATGTTTTCATAAATTTTTGTCTTTATAAGTTCTTTTTATCAAAATTAACTATCAGAAAGGACAAACGCGACTGCATAAACTGCTGATCGGCTGAGAACAGTCATGGTAAAGATACTGATTTCCTGTAAATGCTCAATAAACATGATAACTGAGCGGTCATGTACGGAAACGCTATACAGTTTTTACTCTTGCAATGTCCCGCACAGGCGCACTGGGTAATACAGCTGACAAACGTTGTCGCTGGCTGGACCATTGAAAAGAAGAAGACAAGTGCGAAGGAAAGATGTTCCGACCTTTTTATAAGATTGGATAATTCATATTTATCTTAAGCGAGTTTACATGGACGTGCATATTCAATATCATAGCGTATTATATGCATGGGTCAGTTTGTTGATGTTATTTTGACCGACTTTTAAGAAATACCTAAATTTGTCGCCAGGTGGCGACATTGCTCCGACGTTTACATTTCGTACACGTGCTTGATGTAAACATTCGAAAATGAGTATTGAAGTGAAAACACCAACACGAACACAGTTCGAACATTCGGAGTTTTTGTGTGGGGAGAAGCAACAAAATTCAAAGTCGAAGACAACTCCCTCTATTGCTTCATTCAAATTTGACGAAAATCACCACCAGAATAGACGTGCTAGTGACGGGGGACAAAACTTGTCGGCTCAGTGGAGCCGAAAACGAAGATTAACTTCATACAAAGGAGACAACTCGTATCATATCGCTGGCTCTCGTAGGAAGAGATTTAAGTCTACCCCATGTGATCAGATTGTTCTTCCTACAAAGTTTCTATTAGGTGGTAACATTAATGATCCTTTAAATTTAAATAGCATAAATGAAGAAGAAAATGATTTGACACCATACACATCACCTGTACCAACTCCAGCACATCGTAAGGAATTAATAAACTCTGTGCCAGTAAACATCAATGACCCCCTCAATTTGGAATCAACAGATGATGATATTGGAAATAAAAGTAATAAGAAGAAGAAAAGAAATAAGAAAAGGCATGAACCACAGTCTTTAATAAATCAGCCGTCAAAAGAATGGGGTCAGTCAGAAAAAAAGAAGAATTTAATGGAAGCATTAAAAATTGATATTGACGACCAGGTTTATGGTCCAAATTTGTCTGAAACAAAATCGCCTAAATTTCAGGAACTTGCATTCAAGTTGGATAGTTCTTCTAAACCAGATAAGATAGTTTCACCAGTAATTCCTCAGTCATCTCCACGACCAAGAAAAAGAAAACGTTGCATGAGCACAAGTGACATTAAACTAGATTGCTCATTCACAGCTGCAAGATCAATATTTCGCACATCATTAAGTCCATCAAGAACATTGGAATCCCAAAAGACAGTTGTGAAATCATCTAAAAAACATCATAATCAAAAACCTTGCACCTCATTTAAGAAACACAAAGATACTAAGTTCATTCATGGTAATTACAATAGATATTATGGATACAGAAACCCAGAAACTGAGGAGGATCATAGATTACTCTGTTTTAAACAAGAATGGTTTGAAAATAAAGACATTTTAGACATAGGCTGCAATGTAGGACATTTAACACTTTCTTTGGCAAGAGATTTCAATCCTTCAAAAGTAGTTGGAGTCGATATTGACAAAACATTAATCTCAGCAGCTAGAAAAAATATTAGACATTATATTTCAACTAAGAAATCTGATGCAAAAGCATTTCCTGTGTCAAATTTGGTGAACTTTGGTCCAATATCTGCACCACCTGTTGTTGAAAGAAAACAAGGATTTCCATATAATATAGCATTTACACAGGTAAACAAGCTGTTTTCAGGCCGATCAGACATATTTTGAAAATAATTTTGTTCAAAAACAGATGTAAAAAGACCACAGCCCACTTCAAATGGGAAAAAAAACTTGAGATGTTAGCATAAGTCAAGATTTTAAAATCTGAATCTAGTAAAAAAAAAATGTGTTCCTGGTAATTGACGACTTTCCAATTAAAAAAACGCCACCTAGTGTCCACTTCCGGTACTAAAAACTGCGGCTGTCGCCACAGTTTGTCCTGTTGAAAACCTTTGAAATGGACAATTTCCCAGAGGTCGCGTTAACGCCAAATATTGCGTTTTTCACGCAATTTAAAAAAATTCCACGCAAAAATATTAGACCTTGCGTGCAAATGCACGCAAGGATAGAAAGAACGAATTGTAACTGAAACAGGGTTTAGTCAATGAAATAGTAAAATAAATCACTTTAATTTGGTTGTAACCTCTTTTTTGTTGGTCAAAAAGTTGCCGATACAGTGTTTTTCATCTTGATTTTAAAGCCAATGTCGGCGAAACAATGCATCAAGGAATTTTGTTTTCGTTTATAAATAGATATGGTAATGATGAAAGTAAGGGAATTCTCAAAATGTATTATCGGAGAATAAAAATTAAAGATCGCAGACTGCAACTTAGAACTGATATGAACCGATCTGTTGTTCCTTTCAAATATTCAAATTAAAATTTTATTTGTTCAAATAATAAGTTAAACATTTTGAAATCAGCTGATGTAGTTCTTACGAAATCGGATGGCATGTTTAAACACATTCTGAGAAAGTCCCCTACAATAATTATTTATATCAACCAATCAGATCTGTACAATCGTCAATACACAACATTTTCTCTCGTTGAATAAAACAGTGAAGACGATATTGCATTAATTTAATATTGAACAATCAAACCTTTAAAAAAACAGTATCGAATTTATCTGAAACAGAAGAGTAATATACTTACCTTACAAATCAATACGCATGTGTATGTCATATTGTGTTTTTAGGTCACGCTAATTTCAACGACTTGCACGCAGATTTTTACCATTACTGCGTTTTTTTTAACGCAGAAATTTATAGCCTAGCGCGACCACTGATTTCCTTTGATAAATTTTAGCGCTTTATGTTAATTACAGGTGTTAAAATCTAATTGAAGATGTTATTAAAACCCCCTGCTGTGTAAACATGATTGTTAATTAATTAACCATAATGTTTATTATCCGATTTACCTGATGCAAATCAAAGGTAGAACCCCAGCTGTTTTATAGCTTGATTAAACAAGCTTACCAGTGACATACATGTTACAATATTCCAACTTACCTGTTGCCTATGGCTATAGTAACATCTACTAATGAGGTAATTAGATAATTTAATAGGCATAGACGAACAATACAAAAAGCAATGCAAAATCTTTATTTCAATATCATGGTCTTTTAGTGATGATAGCCGTAGTTATCTTTAATTGAAGTAAAAAGGGACTTCAATCATGTAAAACTGGAAATGGGTCAATTTTGTTGTAGTTATTCCTTGCATTATCTAGAATACCTATTTTTATCTAAATACATACTAATAATGCTAGTACTAGTAGATGCAAAGAAGAGAATCAGGCCTATTTAATAGTGATACATGTACATTATTTATCTAGTGCACTTCACAAGGTCAAAGCAAGTGGAAACATAGGGCCACAATTAAAAAAATGTTTGTTTCCCCACTCCCCTACCCACATTTTTCAAGATGGGTAGGTAGGTAGGTGTTTTGTTTTTTTGGCTTATTCTAAGTTAATGGATCAAGTAATTGTGCTAGGGGGGGGGGGCGGGGGCTGTTGAATAATTAAAGAGGGACCCGACCTCGTCTATGTATGTACACTTCAATGATTTTTTGTGACATTTGATTGTCCCATTGATACACCTTAGCTTTAATATCTATAATAAGGGGTCTCTGGCCAGGTAATGTATATTTATTTCTTATTTAAATAGTGCTGTGAAAACTGCAATGATCTTGGCCAGTTCCCCTTATCCTAAAAGAACATATTCTTTGCAGAGAAAAGATGCCAGAATTTCTTACAATACATGTCTTTAGTAAAATCTTAAATAACTGCAGATCTAACCATTAAATTTGGTAACTTTTCATCCATTTTTTTAGCCGACTTGTTTGCCTGCAATTCAGTTTTTTTTCTTTCTTTTTCATTATTATAATCATGGTATGCAATATCAAATAGCACATAACCTTTATCATTATAAAATCAAAGAAAAAAAACCACCAGATATAGCAGCTATTTTTCTATCTACTTCAGTACTTGTAGCCATACAAGGTATTCACAAATAAAAATAGATTACCTACAAATGTTTGTATAGGTGTAGACATAAACCGTGTAAACATCATTCATGAAGTTCTTGTATATCATAATATTTCTAACAGTTTGTTATGAACATGCCATGTTTATCTGGGCATTTTCAAAGAAGATAGATAGAATAACATAACATTAAACCCAGAAATAATTCTTCTGTTCAACACACTTCCACTTGGACAAAGTTGTGCAAAATTTCTTCATGGAACACCCATCTACAGAACTTAACATGATGTCAATAATTACTATACATCTTTATTCTTTCAAGTGCAGCTTATATATTTATCAAATAAAATTGTTAAAGTACAATACACTTTTAAAGAACTGAAGTTTGAAACCAATTGAAAGTGCTTGTTTATAAAAAAAAGTACGATTTTTCATTATGGGCCGTTGTAGTTTACTTTTCTTCGTTGTTCACTTCCGGTAATTAGTCACATCCGGTAAATAAACAAATGGCGCGTAATCCAGCTAAAAGACATAAATCCTTTGAAAAAATGTTAAATACGCATATTGTTTGCCGTTTCTTATTGGAATTACACATTTACTGATAAATTGGTAGTATGGGTGAATTATTTGGACCATATATACAAGTATCTTCTGTGAACCATCGGGCGACTTGAGGGAAATAACCGGGCGACTTCGACTTCGCTTTTGAGGTGCCGTAGGGCGACTTCAGGACATAGTAGAGCGACTTTGTCGCCCACTTCGCCCAGTGTGGTGATCCCTAAATTGACACGATCCACACTTCCAGTTTTGCTAAAAAAAAATTATCCCTAATTTGGAACAAAAAAATTTTTTGAGTCGGCGGCAATTTCTGGGTCGGTCGGGGAATGGGGAAACAATTTTTTAATTTAGGCCTAGTAGGAGCACAATGCATTATATAAAAATTGCTGTTATTCAAGTTCTAGTTGCTTTATCATGTTCATTAATGTAACATAACTACAGAAAACCATAAACAAGTATTGTAGTGACCACTGCAACTGTCAGATTAATCTGAGCCAGCATGTCTGTATTTAAGTAACCATTATCATTTCTCCTATTATGAACACAAAAGTAATAAAGGCTTAGCTGGAAGGGAGCCAAAAATGTGTTTTTTAAAATTTAAAATAAGAAAATACATTGCTAACCTACACATGTACCTAACCACTTATTTTAACATTTGGGGGGGGGGGGGAAGATTCCTGTTTTGGCGAGGGTACAAATTAAGTCCCCTTACTCGTAATGTAGCAGAGCGGGAGTGAATCACTCCCTGCACTTTGATGTCCAAAAGAAGTTGCATATACAATCAGATGTGGTCGATCTTTCTGGTGATATCTTTCGACAGTGTCACCATTTTTATCAGTTTCGTGTTTAAAATTGATTATTATTGATACATGATGATAGTTATTTACGTTTTTAATAACTCACTGTGCGTTGTGTATTTATTGACATTCGTGTCTCTTTTTAATTACGTTTACTACCTGAAAAAACATTGAGAAACCCGAAACTGAATGGCATGTTGCATCTTTTTTTTTTTTTTTTTTTTTTTTTTTTTTTGTTTTGCATGTTGCATCTTGGATAATACATAAATTACTGGATTCTTACTATGGAATGGTTTTTATTCTATGGAAATTGGCACGTTTATAATAAAATTTGGTCACATATCATATTCAGAAAAATGATCAACAAGCATTTTCCACGTGCATCTTCAACGATGAAAAAAGAATAACATTTTTTCAGTAAAGATTGTTTCTGTAAGTTTCACAATGTCTAAAGCCTTAATAACATAACGAAGATGAATATTATGTTTGAATTTTTAATAAATAGACTGCAGTTAGAATTTTTTATTCTATCTTTACGATCAATAGGACTGAATTCTGCCATTAATTCGACAAATCACAAAACTAACTTTGGATTATCTATAACGGCAGTAAAATTCGGCCTAGGTAGATAAGATTCTTAGATAAGTTGAGAAATAGACTGAAAATAAAATATAGCTTCTAGTACATATACTGATGTAGATGTTTAGTACTACTAGTACATGTATAAATTTGTAATTGTATTTTATATTTTTGACAACAGGGAAACTATGTTTTAAACTCGTCTGAATTGGTAGATCAACAAAAAGAAGAATATGATGTCATTTTGGCTTTGAGTATAACAAAATGGATTCATCTGAATAATGGTGATGATGGATTGAAAAGATTTTTTCGTAGAATCTTCAACCATCTACGGCCGGGAGGAAAACTCATATTGGAGCCTCAACCATGGTCATCATACAAAAAGAGGAAGAAATTATCAGTATGTACAGTATCATTATCTGAGCTGTTTGTTTCTAGATCTATGTAAACTTTTTAGAAGGATACTTTTCAAATGTTTCATAAGATAATCTTTAATTAAACCACACCATCTAATTCTTACTAAAATGTATGGTTCTTTAGTCAATTTCTGTCTTTGAAATGCAGGACAACTACTACCCTGCAGATCTCTCGAAATAGTTTCCTTCCGACTTGTAGTCTGACACTATGAAAAATTATTTCAAACATTTCAGTTCAGATTCATTTTTACGACTGTTCTGTTTTTAGCAGCCCTTTTACAATAATCGGATAATTGTTTTATGATTACTAGTATGAATAGATATATAGAATTTATTTCTTGCTGAATATTTGTACAGTATTTTAATCTTACTGGCTTCTTAATCATAAAAACCTGAAATAATGCCAGGCTCGTGTTGGAGGTGTTTGGGGCGGGTGGGGGATGTTGTCACCTACCTAATCATTTTACCACTTTGCCCTTGATCATCATTTAACAGGGATGAAACTTAACAGTCGCCGAGTCGCCAATGTGAGTAGAATTTTTGTTGGGCGACCAAATGCCTGTGTCTAGATCGCCCAGTTGGCGAACGTAACAAGTGTACGCATTTTGCGTTTACATTTCAAGTTTTGTCCCTTAAAAATGTTATTGGCAATATTTCACGCATGTAGGATATTTGGTGAAGTAGCGTAATTATAATCCAGATCGGGAATAGATAGAACAATTTAATTGACATTTGCGTCAGGAATCATCTTGAAATATTTTACGTGACATTTTTTTTCAAAGGGGAATAATCAAAACCGCCTAAGCTGGTTCCCGCCTGACTTATCTTTGTCAATAGGATACCACCATGGAGTTAATACTGGCGGAAACCAGTACAAAGCAAATAAATTACGAAAATCACCGGGAGTAAATATGATTTCGATTCCGGAGGTTTTAAATACGATGTTTCCTATTAACTGTCAAGATTAAAACACAATTATAATACTTAGTATTTTGGAAGTAACGTTTACATATTAATTAAATTACAATAACATATCACTTAAAATTTTTTAAAGAATTTATAATAGAGCATTTTACATTGAATATACATATTTTTGCAATGATGTCATTTTCTACTTCTTGTTCAACACAAAGAAAGATTAAATTTATTGTACATTTTAAATATAGAAAACATTCATTGTTTTGTTTAATGCAAAACAAGACAGACAACACATAAACTTAAATCCTACTCATTATCATACATGTCATAGCAAGTTTATAAAAAAAACATAAAACAAATACAATAGCACTCTATAGATTGTAGCTATTTCAATCATACATTTGTCATGTTTGTGTGTGCATTGTTAACATCTGTGGCAGTCTTTTCTGTCTTACAAATCTTAAATCTAGAATGAAAATGGGTGGACATTTTCCTGCATACTTAAAATGGAAATAAGTTAATTTGTTTTATAAATTCCTAATATTGAAGAATAAAGGTAGCTAAAAATGCCAGAAATGTAGGATTTTGAGTCAAATAGCCGGTAGCTTTGGGGGGGGGGGGGGGGGGGTTCCTACATTCTGAGAGATAATTTTAATTTCTGGAAACAAAATACAAGCATCCAACAGACTCAAATATCTAATTATGTATGTAGTGATCCAAGGTAGGTAGTAACAATATCAAAACAAGACAATAACTTCTGAATTCATGTACATAAGCAAATTTGTACACATGATCATATAATTTATAGTTAAAACAAACCTGCGCTGTCAAAAAAGTTGGGCCCCTAACTATATTGTTGGGCTCCTGGATTTTTTCAGGCTAGGGGCCCAGCTGGCTACTGCAGGAAAAAAGTTAAGCTCTATCCCTGTTTAAACCAAGTGAATTCGCGCTGTCTTTTTGAAGAATTACTCTATATTGCTTTTCAGTTTTATTCCCATATCTATTTTGGTATGAAATCTTCCTTCATCAGAAAAACAGAAGATGCTTAAGTTTGTAATTGTTGTAATGCTGGTTACCCATAATATTATCTGTTAATACTGCATTTTAATATTGATTTGCTGATAACCCTTAAATTCCAGTTTCAAAAATTTTCAAATATTAAAACGAGTATAAAAGTAAATTATTTAATTCTTACAGTTTTTAATATATTTTATAACTACCAGATGATTCAGTGACCACTAAAATTGAAATTCTGTTGGAACAGTTTAATATGAAAAACAGGCCTAGGCTTGAACTGGTAAAAAACCAGGTCAATATTGGATTTCGCTGCACAGTAGTCAAGCAGAATCCAATATTGACCAGTTTTAGCCTGTTTTTATGTAATTTTAGCACTGTTGTGATTCATCCTGACCCAAAAGTTGTTTTTAGACCAATCAAAAACATGCGAAATTCTATTCATGTAATAATATACAACTTCTCAATTTGTATAAAAATGAGAAAGAAACATTTATTTTAATGAAAAGTTGTGTGACAGCTAATATTTATGAAAATGTGTAATACACGCCCTTCATAGCGATAAGTAAAAGGCAGTAAGATCAGTATATATAATACTGTGAAATGATCAGAAAATCTTTTCCTCCATGTAATACTAATCATAACATCCAATGGTTTGCATAATACTATATGTATTGTCATTTTTTGTAGTCTCCATGGTTATCCACTATATTTGTCATTTTTTGTAGTCTCCATGGTTATCCACTATATTTGTCTTTTCTTACTACTAGACTTTCATTTCTACCATTATATAAATTATTTAACACAAAAAAAATGTTTTACAGGAAGAAATATTTAAGAACTTCCAGGACATTAAGCTAAAGCCCCCACAGTTTTCAGACTATCTACTAAGAGAAGTTGGATTTTCAACATGTGAAGTTGTTGATGTACCATTTAACCAGTCTAAAGGTTTGTATACCACAGACCTCAACAGAATTCAGTTTTCAGTTACTCAGAAAGCAGTAAATGATCATTGTCCAGAGCTTTTTGAAGGGTTCTATGGGACCTTTATTCGGCCCCATTCCAAATAATAAAACTTATCATTTTTTCCACTCTTTAAGAAAATTCCCAATCAATGCAGGTGTTTCAAGATACTAGTAGGAAAAATCTGGAATTATTTCATTTCTTGTACAAACTGTTCTGTGTTTTATGTAGATCTAAATAGTCATGTGTTCCAGTCTTGAATGTTTTTTTTATACCCCTGCTCGACAGATTCGGGTATATAGTGGTCCTCATGACCGTCTGTCCTTCCGTCCATCCACATTTGGTTTCTTGATGATAATTCAAAAAGTTTAAATCCAATTTTAATGAGACTTTGGGATATTGTTATATATCAGGTTGGTAAGAAGCCTATAAATTTTGGGCGAAATCAATCAAATTTCAAGGTCACAGTCCACCAAAAACGTTAGAAATTTTATAACAAAAAAGATGTTTCTAGACAATAACTCGAAAAATTTACATCCGATTTGAATGAAACTTTGGGATATTGTCATATATCAGGTTGGTAAGAAGCCTGTTGATTTTGGGGGAAATCCGTCAAATTTAAGTGTCACAGTCCATGAAAAACTTTAGCAATTTTAACAAAAAAGTTGTTTCCAGACAATAACTCAAAAGTTTGCATCCGATTTGAATGAAACTTTGGGATATTGTTCAGGGCTCACGCTGGGTCAAAATTATAGGGAGAAGTCACTTCTCTTTTGGGTGGCTGACAGGGAGAAGTGAGGATAGAACAGGGAGAAGTGGGTGGAAAACAGGGAGAAGTTGCAGTATATGTCTCAAAAGCGTCCTGTTTACTTTGTTTTTTGTTTTAAAATTAGTGTTGGCATTTGCATTTTTATTATGTTTTTTAGCAGTTTAATTTATTGAGGATAAAGTATCAATGATTTGATTAACTATTCAGTATACTTATTTCACACATTTTCAAAAATACATGTATTAAACATAACAATAAAAATATAATCAACTGTCACAAAACTTTTAATTAAAATAAATGTTTCTTTGTCATTGATACACAATTTGATTGATTTATAATGAAGTACTATTAGAACTAGAAGAAGAAAATTACATCATTGTGACACAATATATTACTTAAAATTGTAAAATTCACTATTAAAAAGTATTTAAACATATTTAACTTAAATTTGTTTTAAGTAACTGCCAAAATACTATTTTTACTACGTATCTATCATTGCAAAACTCATTTCACCACTATCAGCATAGTATGTTTGCAATCTCCGGCACCAAATTCATATCCGCTCAGGAAATTTTCACAAATTCTTGTGCTCTGAACTGGTTTTCGGTTATATTGTAAACCTACGCTTTATATACCAAATAAAAGTTAAAATGGTACCAGTTCAACTTTGGCGCGTAAACATAATAAACATGACGCGGTATCAAAAATATGAAGATTTCTTACCAAAATGGGAATAAAATTTGAAAGGCGACATTAGGCGATTCTACAAAATGAAAGGGCGACTTCACTTCGCTTTTGAAGATGATCAACGGCGAAGTGGGACCACGATAAGGCGACTTCTTTGCCCGAGTTGCCCTCCAACACGAGCCCTGATTGTTATATATCAGGTTGGTAAAAAGTCAGTGAAAAACATTTGAAATTTTAACAAAAGCTGGGGGTATCAGTGATCGCTAGATCGACTTTGTCTAGTTTTTTTTTTTAATACAAGAATTAATAGATCTATGAATTTCAGTTTTATTTATACTAGCTAGGGCATCTCATAACAGGAATTATATCTGAAATCGTAAAAAGAGTAAATTTGAAGCTTCATAAAACTGATGCATATTTATACCCCCGCTTTGAATAAGAGGGGGTATACTGTTTTACCCTTGTCTCTCCGTCTGTATGTTCTTTCATTCTTCCATCCGTCCATCCCTAACAAAAAATTTCCGTCAAAGTTTTCTAAGCAACTATAATATAGAAAAGCCTGATATTTTACATATTGCTTTATCCTATAATACTATATGATGTATTACAATTTAATGCTCATTGGTCATCTACTTCCTATTTACCAAGTACAAATGTACTTAGATTTTTGCGTAGTTGACATTCTAGTACATGCAAAATTTCTGTCTCAGTTTTCTAAGCAACTGTAGGATGCAGAAGCCTAATATTTTGCATAATGATTTTTCCTATATTCCTGTATGGTCTAAAGCGATTTTATGCTCCTTGGTCATCTTCTTCCTATTTACAGAATACTTATATTTTTACACATAGTTGACAAACAGGCAAAATCTTTGGGAAAGCTGGGGAATCACTAGTGAGAATCAGCTCATAGTCCACATTTGTTTTAATTTGCCGAAAGAACGAAACTAGCGGATGACATTGACAATGTTGTAAACACGAGTCTGGTGAATATTAAAATAAATGATCTTTCATGGTGAAACGCTTTTGGATTAAACTTGTTTTATATGATGCTTTCTGGTGCAATCCTGATCTTATTTTTCATATTTATTCTTTTAAGTTGAGTATCCTATAAACCTTCCAAATGAATACAGAGTAAAGTCAATATATAATGTTTTATTAAAAGTAAATCTCATTTTGCATGTGGTAGAAAGCTTTGTCAGATTTTTCACCACCTATTTTCAGTCTGGGTTTTTTCGTCTTTTATAAAAGCAAGAAATACAAGATTTTATATAAAATACAATAGTATTAAGAACTTTTTTATTTTTTACACTACATTAATGCTTCCCAATTGGAACGTCCCTACCAAAACTATACGATAGTCCTATCTTCCAACTAAGAGATGCCTGGGCGGTCAAGTTGCATTGTTAAGGAAGTCATCTATGATTGATCACATGCATCCTTATTGACAAGTTTCCTGCCAGTGGTTTTCACTGGATAACCTGTCCTCCTGGAAGCCATTTTGTTCCTGGCATCCTGTCCTAATATTATACTGAATGCCATTACATTTATTAGGTACAACATTTATTAAAAGGGTGTAAAAACCCAAAACAAATAATCTACACAACCAAGAACCCAAAACAAATAATCAATACAACCAAGAACCCAAAACAAATAATCTATACAACCAAGAACCCAAAACAAATAATCACACAACCAAGAACCCAAAACAAATAATCTATACAACCAAGAATCCAAAACAAATAATTTACACAACCAAGAACCCACAACAAATAATCTATACAACCAAGAACCCAAAACAAATAATACACACAACCAAGAACCCAAAAACAAATAATACACACAACCAAGAACCCAAAACAAATAATCTACACAACCAAGAACCCAAAACAAATAATCTATACACCCAAGAACCCAAAACAAATAATTTACACAACCAAGAACCCAAAAACAAATAATACACACAACCAAGAACCCAAAACAAATAATCTACACAACCAAGAACCCAAAACAAATAATCTATACAACCAAGAACCCAAAACAAATAATTTACACAACCAAGAACCCAAAAACAAATAATACAAACAACCAAGAACCCAAAACAAATTATCAATACAACCAAGAACCCAAAACAAATAATCTATACAACCAAGAATCCAAAACAAATAATACACACAACCAAGAACCCAAAACAAATAATACACAACCAAGAACCCAAAACAAATAATCTATACAACCAAGAACCCAAAACAAATAATCTATACAACCAAGAACCCAAAACAAATAACCTATATTACCAAGAACCCAAAACAAATAATCTATACAACCAAGAACCCAAAACAAATAATTTACACAACCAAGAACCCAAAACAAATAATTTACACAACCAAGAACCCAAAACAAATAATCACACAACCAAGAACCCAAACAAATAATCTATACAACCAAGAACCCAAAACAAATAATTTACACAACCAAGAACCCAAAACAAATAATCACACAACCAAGAACCCAAAACAAATAATCTATACAACCAAGAACCCAAAACAAATAATCTATATTACCAAGAACCCAAAACAAATAATACACACAACCAAGAACCCAAAACAAATAATCTATACAACCACGAACCCAAAACAAATAACCTATATTACCAAGAACCCAAAACAAATAATCTATATTACCAAGAACCCAAAACAAATAATTTACACAACCAAGAACCCAAAACAAATAATCTACACAAACAAGAACCCAAAACAAATAATCTACACAAACAAGAACCCAAAACAAATAATCTCATAACCAAGAACCCAAAATAAATAATCTATGCAACCAAGAACCCAAAACAAATAATCTACACAAATAAGAACCCAAAACAAATAATCTATATTACCAAGAACCCAAAACAAATAATGTACACAACCAAGAACACAAAACAAATAATCTATATTACCAAGAACTCAAAACAAATAATCTATACAACCAAGAACCCAAAACAAATAATACACACAACTAAGAACTCAAAACAAATAATCTATATTACCAAGAACTCAAAACAAATAATCTATACAACCAAGAACCCAAAACAAATAATACACACAACCAAGAACTCAAAACAAATAATCTATACAACCAAGAACCCAAAAACAAATAATACACACAACCAAGAACTCAAAACAAATAATCTATACAACCAAGAACCCAAAACAAATAATACACACAATCAAGAACCCAAAACAAATAATCAATACAACCAAGAACCCAAAAACAAATAATACACACAACCAAGAACTCAAAACAAATAATCTATATTACCAAGAACCCAAAACAAATAATCAATACAACCAAGAACCCAAAACAAATAATCTATATTACCAAGAACCCAAAACAAATAATCTATACAACCAAGAACCAAAAACAAATAATCTATATTACCAAGAACCCAAAACAAATAATCAATACAACCAAGAACCCAAAACAAATAATCTATACAACCAAGAACCCAAAACAAATAATACACACAACCAAGAACTCAAAACAAATAATCTATACAACCAAGAACCCAAAACAAATAATACACACAACCAAGAACTCAAAACAAATAATCTATACAACCAAGAACCCAAAACAAATAATACACACAACCAAGAACTCAAAACAAATAATCTATACAACCAAGAACCCAAAAACAAATAATACACACAACCAAGAACTCAAAACAAATAATCTATATTACCAAGAACCCAAAACAAATAATCTATACAACCAAGAACCAAAAACAAATAATCTATATTACCAAGAACCCAAAACAAATAATCAATACAACCAAGAACCCAAAACAAATAATCTATACAACCAAGAACCCAAAACAAATAATACACACAACCAAGAACTCAAAACAAATAATCTATACAACCAAGAACCCAAAACAAATAATACACACAACCAAGAACTCAAAACAAATAATCTATACAACCAAGAACCCAAAAACAAATAATACACACAACCAAGAACTCAAAACAAATAATCTATATTACCAAGAACCCAAAACAAATAATCAATACAACCAAGAACCCAAAACAAATAATCTATATTACCAAGAACCCAAAACAAATAATCTATACAACCAAGAACTCAAAACAAATAATCTATACAACCAAGAACCCAAAACAAATAATATATATTACCAAGAACCCAAAACAAATAACCTATATTTCCAAGAACCCAAAACAAATAATCTATATTACCAAGAACCCAAAACAAATAATACACACAACCAAGAACTCAAAACAAATAATCTATACAACCAAGAACCCAAAACAAATAATCTATACAACCAAGAACACAAAACAAATGATCTATACAACCAAGAACTCAAAACAAATAATCTATATTACCAAGAACACAAAACAAATGATCTATACAACCAAGAACTCAAAACAAATAATCTATATTACCAAGAACTCAAAACAAATAATCTATATTACCAAGAACCCAAAAAAAAATAATCTATATTACCAAGAACCCAAAACATATAATACACACAACCAAGAACCCAAAACAAATAATTTACACAACCAAGAACCAAAAACAAATAATCACACAACCAAGAACCCAAAACAAATAATCTATACAACCAAGAACCAAAAACAATCTATATTACCAAGAACCCAAAACAAATAATCTACACAACCAAGAACCAAAAACAAATAATCTACACAACCAAGAACCCAAAACAAATAATCTATACAACCAAGAACCAAAAACAAATAATCTATATTACCAAGAACCCAAAACAAATAATACACACAACCAAGAACCCAAAACAAATAATACACACAACCAAGAACCCAAAACAAATAATCTACACAACCAAGAACCCAAAACAAATAATCTATATTACCAAGAACCCAAAACAAATAATCTATACAACCAAGAACCCAAAACAAATAATCTATACAACCAAGAACCCACAACAAATAATCTATACAACCAAGAACCCAAAACAAATAATATATACAACCAAGAACTCAAAACAAATAATACACACAACCAAGAACCCAAAACAAATAATCTACACAACCAAGAACCCAAAACAAATAATCACACAACCAAAGAACCCCAAAAATAAATCTACACAACCAAGAACCCAAAACAAATAATCTACACAACCAAGAACCCAAAACAAATAATCTACACAACCAAGAACCCAAAACAAATAATCTACACAACCAAGAACCCAAAACAAATAACCTATATTACCAAGAACCCAAAACAAATAATCTACACAACCAAGAACCCAAAACAAATAATCTACACAACCAAGAACCAAAAACAAATAATCTATATTACCAAGAACCCAAAACAAATAATACACACAACCAAAAACCCAAAACAAATAATACACACAACCAAGAACCCAAAACAAATAATCTGCACAACCAAGAACCCAAAACAAATAATCCACACAACCAAGAACCCAAAACAAATAATCTATATTACCAAGAACCCAAAACAAATAATCTATACAACCAAGAACCCAAAACAAATAACCTATACAACCAAGAACCCACAACAAATAATCTATACAACCAAGAACCCAAAACAAATAATATATACAACCAAGAACCCAAAACAAATAATCTACACAACCAAGAACCCAAAACAAATAATCTACACAACCAAGAACCCAAAACAAATAACCTATATTACCAAGAACCCAAAACAAATAATCTACACAACCAAGAACCCAAAACAAATAATCTACACAACCAAGAACCCAAAACAAATAATCTATACAACCAAGAACCAAAAACAAATAATCTATATTACCAAGAACCCAAAACAAATAATACACACAACCAAAAACCCAAAACAAATAATACACACAACCAAGAACCCAAAACAAATAATCTACACAACCAAGAACCCAAAACAAATAATCCACACAACCAAGAACCCAAAACAAATAATCTATATTACCAAGAACCCAAAACAAATAATCTATACAACCAAGAACCCAAAACAAATAACCTATACAACCAAGAACCCACAACAAATAATCTATACAACCAAGAACCCAAAACAAATAATATATACAACCAAGAACCCAAAACAAATAATCTACACAACCAAGAACCCAAAACAAATAATCTACACAACCAAGAACCCAAAACAAATAACCTATATTACCAAGAACTCAAAACAAATGACCTATATCACCAAGAACCCAAAACAAATAATCTACACAACCAAGAACCCAAAACAAATAATCACACAACCAAGAACCCCAAAAATAAATCTACACAACCAAGAACCCAAAACAAATAATCTATATTACCAAGAACCCAAAACAAATAATACACACAACCAAGAACCCAAAACAAATAATCTATATTACCAAGAACCCAAAACAAATAATCCACACAACCAAGAACCCAAAACAAATAATCTATATTACCAAGAACCCAAAACAAATAATCTATACAACCAAGAACCCAAAACAAATAACCTATACAACCAAGAACCCACAACAAATAATCTATACAACCAAGAACCCAAAACAAATAATATATACAACCAAGAACCCAAAACAAATAATCTACACAACCAAGAACCCAAAACAAATAATCTACACAACCAAGAACCCAAAACAAATAACCTATATTACCAAGAACCCAAAACAAATGACCTATATCACCAAGAACCCAAAACAAATAATCTACACAACCAAGAACCCAAAACAAATAATCACACAACCAAGAACCCCAAAAATAAATCTACACAACCAAGAACCCAAAACAAATAATCTATATTACCAAGAACCCAAAACAAATAATACACACAACCAAGAACCCAAAACAAATAATCTATATTACCAAGAACCCAAAACAAATAATCTATATTACCAAGAACCCAAAACAAATAACCTATATTACCAAGAACTCAAAACAAATAATACACACAACCAAGAACCCAAAACAAATAATCTATATTACCAAGAACCCAAAACAAATAATACACACAACCAAGAACCCAAAACAAATAATATATACAACCAAGAACCCAAAACAAATAATACACACAACCAAGAACCCAAAACAAATAATCTACACAACCAAGAACATTACAAATAAAAAACATAGAAATTTGTTCATCACATGTACAGGTAAGAGATTGTTTCACATAGTGACACACACACATAAGACTGGAGCTTTTTGTACACAGTGCTACAAAGCTTGTTGCTGTGGTACTCATCAAGTGGCATGATGGAAAGCTGACTTCCAATACAGGTCTATCGATGAAACAATAGTGTGTATATGAGCTTATAATTCAATTGAAAAATATTTTTTGCCATTTCAAGTACTTTCCTCAACATTTATTATTACTTCTAGGTTTTCGTCGCCCTATTCAGCTGTACACAAAGCCATCAACTGCATCGAACAGTCCCAAAGAAAGTCATAAATCACCTACTGTCACAGAAGAACCATCTGACTTGAACTGTACTGAAATAATGTTGGATCATGGACAAGCTTTGACAGTACAGAACTCTTTAGAGAAGGAACATACCTTATACAGCACTTCATGTACAGAACAAATCACTAGTACATCGATGGAAAACTTGGATCCACCTGACTTTGATACATCATCATTGAACAATGAATCAAGGGGAGACAATTCTCTTACAAACCTTAGTTCTTTTGAAATTGATACTACATTGAAATGAAATGTATGTGGATATGTAATAATGTTTCTATGATACTTGTACTACATAAATATTACTATTAGTGAGGGAATTATGTGTAAACATATGTTTATGCCACTTTTTAGCTCACCTGGACCAAAGGTACATGTGAGCTTTTGCCATCACTTGTTGTCCGTCCTAAACTTTTTCAAAAATCTTCTCCTCTGAAACCACTGGGCCAATTTTTTCAAACTTGGCCACAATCATCCTTAGGGTTCCTAGTTTCAAGTTTGTACCCAGGGTGTTGATCAACAGACAAATATGGCTGCTGTTACTAAAAATAGAACATGGGGGTCAACACAGGTTTTTGATCATTATCTCAAAAAATTATAATAGCTATAGAGAAAACCGTTACTTCAAATCGATCAGCACATTAAGGTCTACAATAGTTGCTATTAGTTTGAAGTTGTGTATTGGCTTCTTGAAGGAGTTATTGCCCTTTATTGACGATTTTTGACAAAATTTTTGGTATTTACAATATAACCTGAAAACTATACGAGGTAGAGCGAAACTGTAAATGGCAAAAATGATCAGCAATAAAAGCCCTACAATTCACTTGATTAGTCTGAAATAGTCAAATGACTCCTTATATAAGTTATTGCCCTTAAATGGCAATTTTTATGAAATTTTCCATTTGTGTCCTGTAACTTTAAAACTATAACAGCTAGAGTAAAACTGTAAATAGCAAAAATGATAAGCAATACAAGCCCTACAATTCACTGTAGTCTGAAATTGTCAGATGACTCCTTATAGGAGTTATTGCCCTTAAATGGCAATTTTTTATGAAATTTTCGGTTTTTGTCCTGTAACTTGAAAACTATAGCAGCTAGATTGAAACTGTAAATTGCACAAATGATCAGCAATAAAGGCCCTACAATTCACTTGATTAGTCTGAAATTGTCAGACAACTCCTTAAAAAAGTTATTGCCCATAAATGCCCATAAATGACAATTTTTTATGAAATTTTCCGTTTTTGTCCTGTAACTTAAAAACTGTAACAGCTAGAGTGTGAAACTGTTAATAGCAAAAATGATCAGCAATACAAGCCCTATACAAATTGCTATATAAGTCAGAAATTATCAGATGACTCCTTATAGGAGTTATTGCCCTTAAATTGCAATTTTTTATGAAATTTTCCGTTTTTGTCCTGTAACTTAAAAACCATAACAGCTAGAGTGAAATTATAAATTGCAAAAAATGATCAGCATTAAAAGCCCAACCAATTCACTTAATTGGTCTGAAATTGTCAGATGACTCCTTATAGGGGTTATTGCCCTTAAATGACAATTTTGTTATGAAATTTTCCATTTTTGTCCTGTAACTTGAAATCTATAGCAGCTAGATTGAAATTGTAAATTGCGCAAATGATCAGCAATAGAAGCCCTACAAATGATTGCTTAGTCCAAAATTGCAAGATGACTCTTTATAGGAGTTATTGCCCTTTCATTATGAATTTGGACAAATGAACAGTTTTTGAATTATAAATTAGTCTATAACACACCTACTAGTAAAGTAAAACTGTAAATTTCTAAAGTACCCTAAAGGACAATGCCTACAAACCATTTAATTTTCAGAAATTGTCTGATGGCACCTTATAGGAGTTATTGTATTTAACTAAAATTTTTGAACAAATTTTTAGTGTTTGCACAGTAACTTAAAAGCTATACAACAAGACTGAAACTGTTAATTTCAAAAATTTAAATATAGTTGAAGTCACTTGGATTCCAGGTGAGCGATTACAGGCTCCAGGGAGCCTCTAGTTATTTTATCAAAGACATGAATACACATGTAAATGCAATGTGGTACCTAGTTTGACCACAGGAAGTTGATCATAATAAACCTGTATTGATTTGATTCACTCGTGGACCATTTCTGGAAATCATAATAAACCTGTATTGATTTGATTCACTCGTGGACCATTTCTGGAAATCACAAGTCCCAGTTTTTTCGAACTCCTGATGACTTTGGCTGCAACTTTTAAGTTTGAACCATTGAAGTTCAACTGTACATACCAATACATATAACAGACATAGAAAAGGTATCAATAGACCAATATATCTAGGTGACATTAAATAAGTATGTACACATATACATGTAAGTGACATAAAAAGTATAAATACATGTATAATGATGCATGTAGTCCAAATAGAAAAAGTATATATATACTAATAGGTATAGTTGAAATAGAAAACATGAACATGCTGAAAAAGTACATACTGACACGTGCAGTCCACATGGAAAAGTTTATACACAGTCTACATATATTTCCACATGGAAAAAATATACACACACTGACAAGTGCAGTCCACATGGAAAAGTATATAGTACACCTAACATGTGTAGTCCACTTGTTCACACGTATACATGTTGTAAACATTAAAAAAGTATATACACACGGACATGGGTAGTCCTCATGGAAAAATGTCTACTTACGGACATATGTAGTCCACATGGAAAAAATATATGAACTGATACAAGTATTTGAAATAAGACCATTATGGCATGTGAAGGAAATCTAGCTGAACGTAAGAAAAGCGAAAAGCCAACAAGTATCCGGAACCATAGGACAGTGACAAGACCGTGCTGAGACAAAGACACTCGACAGAAAGAAGAAATCAAAAAAGTTTTAATACAAACTAAATGAGTAACTCGATAACACATACGTGCACTCAAGCACGACCTACTCTGTGATTCCCACCGAGTTATTTGTCAAATCCAGGATTAGGAGGGGTGCAGGACAACTCGGCCCGTCTACCGAGACAACGGACCGTCTATTGAGACAACACGGCCCGTCTACTGAGACAACTCGGCCCGTCTATTGAGACAACTCGGCCCGTCTACTGAGACAACTCGACCCGTCTACTGAGACAACTCAGCCCGTCTATTGAGACAACTCGGCCCGTCTATTGAGACAACTCAGCCCGTCTATTGAGACTACTCGGCCCGTCTACAGAGACGCCTCGGCCCTTCTACTGAGACAACTCGGTCCGTCTATTGAGACTACTCGGCCCGTCTATTGAGACAACTCGGACCGACTGCCGAGACAACTCACGTATATATACAAATGAAAAGTACTTAGTTAATTTATATTTGTTTAGATAGTGGCAAAACATAGTATGTTGAAATTGTACATAATATTAAAGTTGTATTTAGTAAGTTGTATACAAGTCGTAATGGGTAGGAAAGGGCCCTTGACGACTTAAAAATGTATCACCAATATACTATGGCTTTGCATTTGCTTAGGATATCTATATATGAGTATATGAGTGTCGGTATTATATATTGGATGTCAATAGTTTTTTTTATATATGTTTATATATGTTTAATTGATAATTGACAACATGAAAATAAACCATAAATTTCACTTCATCTCGCATCCATTTACACAAAATATACGGTACGAGTTGTCTTCATATATTCTAATGGGAATATCTACATATTGCCGAGGACATAATATACTTAAGAAATAATTCCTGGAGGCTCTGCCATTGTTTTACAGCGGGATGACCATTTATGTCGACTTTTTTAGCCCGACATAAATGGTCATCACGTTGTAAAACAATGATAAACAGCATCAGTGAATTATATCTCTATTCTGACAAGACAGTTACGGTACATTAAAAATATTTATGCACCTATAACTAGCACAATTTTCGCCATAAACTTGCTGTTTCGCAAATGTAACGCACAAGATATTGCAACGGATAATTATAGCCTGTGTCGTTATTTTTAAGATTAATTACGTCATACACAATAGCATTAGGGTGGGAGTTTTTCTGTAATTGGAACAGCCCTTCTAGACACGCCAGTTTTAGTTCAGATTTAGTGGTTCCTTTCACAATATGTAATATACATGAAACATGCACAAATGAAGACCGGAAAACAGAAATAAGGCATTTCGTTTGTTGTTAATTTACACCATGACAACTCCCCCCAACTACAGAATCATAGCCATATAACATATGTAACGTGCTTACGGGTTCGTACCCGAGTTAACCCCGGGATCTGAGGTTGATCTTATAAACTTGTAGCGTTTTCATATAAATCTTGACTCTCTGAGCTCTTTAAATTATATCACTCTTCTAGCTCTGAACTCTTCACTCTTCTAGCTCTATAATAGCTCTACTAGCCCCTTAACTCTCTCTGTGCTTAGCTTCAATGTATTAGTAGGATGCTTTAATACTTGGAGGCAAAGCTCTTGGTTTCTTATAGAAACCCCAAGTGATCTTGATTGATACAGATATCAAAAGACCCCGATTGACTTGACTTGGGGGGGGTTTTTTACGTCCTACACCGATAACTTAATGCCCTTGGTCGGACGGCTTCCGATTGATGTTTGTTTGTTTAACGCCACTTTCAGCAATTTTTCAGCTATATCATGGCGTCCAGTTTTTATTGGGGGAGGAAGCTGGAGTACCCGGAGAAAACCCCCGACCTGCGGTAGGAAAACTGGCAATCCTTGTCAATTAAGATTGGAGTCGAGTACACACTGTCTGCATTGAGAATCGAACCCGCAATCTCAGTGTTGACAGACCACGTGATCAATAGTAGATGAACTACCTTGACCACTCGGCCACCAAGGCCCCACAAAACTCCCGATTGACTTGGGAAGTTTTTTACGTCCTACACCGACAACTTAATGCCCTTGGTCGGACGGCTCCCGATTGACTGACTGACTTGGGGAGTTTTTTACGTCCTACACCGACAAATTAATGCCCTTGGTCGGACGGTCCTTACGGACATGGATTTTTGGGGGATTTAATAATGTGGCTATTTTAGTATTATTTAATAATTTGAGTTTTGAGAGAAAGGAAAAAAAACATTATCATTTAATATAATTCACTTTTAAAGGTAAAGGTGGTAGGTGTACTTACCGGTATTTATTTTACCTTATACGGAGCCAAATTTTTGTTTGATAATTTCTATTATTTATTTTCCTATCTATTATTATTATTTTTTAATTATTATTATTTTTGTTATATTTCAATTACTTAATTTTTTTTATAATTTTATTTTATTTGTTTGGTTTTATTTTATTTTTCATTTATTTATTTATTTATTTATTGGTATTTATTTTATTTTATTTATTTTTTTTTTGTTTTGTTTTGTTTTTTTTTTAATATATTTTGATATATACATATATACATTCATAAGCTTATCTAAGATGAACTATGAAGGTTTGCATTTTATTCAGTTGGCAGATTGTGAAGATTTTGAACTTCGCATGTATTATGATGCCTCCGGTACATGACATGGAGGGTTTTAGCAGAGGTCGATAGTAGCGATGAGACAAATGGTTGCATGTTTGGCACTTGGGATCAAGAAGAGACTAAAAGATCAACATGGCGTGAACTTGAAACTGAAACTATTAATCGCATGACAAAAATGTCTCCTTGTATACTGATTGTAAAAACGTTGATACTATTTTGACAAGATAGTAGTAAAAAGAAAGCCTGCAAGGTATTTACTTGCAAATTTTCGACATTTGCAAAGAAAATAATTGTTTGCTTGGTTGTAAATGGATACACAGTAACAAAAATGTCAAAGCAGATAAGGTAAGCAGTTTAAATGATTGCGATAACTGGGGAATTCTATCTTGGGTATTTTGCATGCTGGAAATTATGTAGGGAAAATATATACATGCGATAGATTTGCACTTCAGGTATAGACGCATTCAAATTTGATTGGTCGAGCGACAATAATTGGGTAGTACCGCCACCTTCTTTAGTTACCGATGTAAAAGCAAAAAAATTATCAAGGACAAAGCTACATGTACACTTAAAGTTCCTGTTTGGAAGTCAGCGCCTTATTGGGTATTGATAAATGACAAATTAAAACCTTACATTGTAGATAGAATGTATTTTAGCGGAATTAATTTTACTCACAAAGGACGTGGTAGAAATGTCGTATTCGGGAAACGTGAACAAAAGATGAGTTTTCTTGCTGTAAGAATAGTATTCTTATAATTTTCACTGCAGACAGTGACCGATGCCGTGGAGGCTTCAGGAGTACAATGCTGGACGTTCCTTCATTCACTTTCCCACAAGATGACTACATGTAGTTCCAGAAGTGACAATACAAATCAAAACTTATTTTAATCATTTCAAAAGATGGGAGAATTTTATACAAGAAGATGGCTTTTCACCTTTACCTGCTCAACCTGTACATGTTGCATTATTCATTACTCATTTGCTAGATAAGGGTCTACATGTAATACTGTACAAGTAATTATATATAGTTTTAATGGGTACATCAATTGAACGGTAAGGCTAATCCCACAAACAATTGTGATCTGTTAATTTTGTAAAATTGTGAAGATTTGTTAGTTATCAGGTATCCTGACAATAATTCTCATCAGCTCTACAGTATTTTTCAGATATGATGAAATGATATGATAGTTCTTTATTATGCATAAATGTCAAGGTTTTCGATAATCATTTAGTTTTGTTCTTCAATATGTCAAAGATCGATCAATACAGAAATGGTAATGAGGTTGTCATTGCTAAAGTAAGAACGGTTGCTTGTCCAGTGAAGGTGTTTGCATTATCTGGAATATAGATTAAGATTCTGATTATTTTTTATTTAGCCCTTTATTTAGGTCCAAATACAAGAATAAGAAACTAAGTTACACGGCTGCTAGACAAAATATATTATCTAGATTAAATTGGCGAATAAAGGTCTGAATCTTGGTCAGCATTCCATGCGTGTCGGTTGTGTCACAGCAGTTGCTAATTCCAACATTAATGTCATGTGTTGGAAGAGACATGCCCGAATGAAGTCAGACAAAAGTAAGGGTGGTTATGTGGTTGCAAGTTACACAAAATTTAGATTTGTGATCTTTGATTACAGTCCGGATCCCCTTATCTTTCAAGTCTATCTTGTTCGGCGGGCTGGTCGGCTAATCATATACCTTAATGCACATCGCAATGCTGGCAATCGTCGTCATACAAGATATGTGCTTAGGATGTGCATTAAGGTACAAAGTATAGAGAATACAATAAAAGTGTGTTTATTCATTGCTATTAGCGATCAAATCACTTCAAGAAATCTTAAACCTACATCAGAGGCTAACAATTACTTTGGAAAGGTAATTGAAACCAGGACCCATGCTAATGGACTAAGCGATAACGTCCTATTTGCACTTTTGAATAACGTTCTTTTTGTTAAGAGATTCTGGTATTTAGCTAGTCATGCAGGATCATGCCGAAACGTTAGTTTGTTGTAATTACCGTTAAATTTGGATAAATAAGTTCTATTTTATCGGGAAATAAAATATTTATTATATGTCGTCTTTATTAAACTTAACGTCCATTGATAATAACAAAATGCATAAACATAAATGTCTGTGGGATTTTTGAAGAAAGCAGTAACATTTTAATCTTAGATCTACTAAACAAAGTGTAAATGGATCACATTTAAACATACAGTGATTATTGTTCCATACCTTGTAACAAAATTCACTCAGTATTCAAAGAGATGAATAAAATAATTATTTACTCTAGTATTTCCCCATAATATATCTCACGTGACTGTCTCAAGGATGTTTTAAAATAATTATCTTGATTTAAGCCTATGGTACAGACCTATGTTAACATTTTTTGAAACAATAAATTTCGTAATTCAAAGTGTTTCCTAATGCACGGATTATTAAAACTAGTATATGCACTAAATTGAACCAGGATTATTAGGTTTTATATACTTTCTGTACAATTAACCCATGTGTACTTCTTGTGGATGCGTCATCGGGACTTGGAAATTTATATTTTGTATTGTAAATTTAGGAAAACGCTGGAAATCCAAAAGTACAACTTGTTTCCTACATCAGCCAATTGCTGCTTTTAGTTGTCAGTTTCTGTCAATTTTAATTATGACCTAATTCTGCATAAAAAACTTCTGGCTGATATACAGATTCGGCGTGTCTAAGCATAGAGAGCGAACATTTTAAATCTATTCTAATGGTGTTTGTTTAATTTGTCGATGTATATACATATTTTGTATAAATCCCGAATTATTTATTATTCTTGATTTTCCGACATTTTCTGAATTAATTGCTTATGGTTCATTATGTGAACATTAAATTAAATGCACTATATAAACAGAAGCATTCAAAATTTGACAATAGACATAGGTAATATTATATTCAGTTTTGTTAATTATAATTATTTGCTAGTTTTGTATAAAACATTAGACGGAAAATGTCCAGTATACTAGTGACGCCAGTTGTCCAGTATATTGGTGACGCCACTTGTGCAGTATATTGGTGACGCCACTTGTGCAGTATATTGGTGACGCCACTTGTCCAGTATATTGGTGACGCCACTTGTGCAGTATATTGGTGACGCTATTTGTCCAGTATACTGGTGACACTACTTGTGCAGTATATTGGTGACGCCACTTGTGCAGTATATTGGTGACGCCACTTGTGCAGTATATTGGTGACGCCACTTGTGCAGTATATTGGTGATGCCACTTGTCTAGTATTTCCTTGAAGCCATCTATCCAGTATATTGGTGACGCCACTTGTCCAGTATATTGGTGACGCCACTTGTACAAAATTGGTGACGCCATTTGTCCAGTATACTGGTGACGCCACTTGTCCAGTATTTTGATTACGCCACTTGTCCAGTATATTGGTAACGCCACTTGTCCAGTATATTGGTGACGCCACTTGTACAGTATACTGGTGACGCCATTTGTCCAGTATACTGGTGACGCTACTTGGCCAGTATTTTGGTTACGCCACTTGTCCAATATATTGGTGATGCCACTTGTGCAGTATATTGGTGAAGCCATTTGTCCAGTATACTGGTGACACTACTTGTGCAGTATATTGGTGATGCCACTTGTCTAGTATATCCTTGAAGCCATTTAACCAGTATATTGGTGACGCCACTTGTACAAAATTGGTGACGCCATTTGTCCAGTATACTGGTGACGCCACTTGTCCAGTATTTTGATTACGCCACTTGTCCAGTATATTGGTAACGCCACTTGTGCAGTATATTGGTGACGCCTCTTGTACAGTATACTGGTGACGCCATTTGTCCAGTATACTGGTGACGCTACTTGGCCAGTATTTTGGTTACGCCACTTGTGCAGTATATTGGTGACGCCACTTGTGCAGTATATTGGTGACGCCACTTGTGCAGTATATTGGTGGCCCCACTTGTCCAGTATATTGGTGACGTCACTTGTCCAGTATATTGGTGACGCCACTTGTCCAGTATATTGGTGACGCCACTTGTTCAGTATATTGGTGACGCCACTTGTCCAGAAAATTGGTGACGCCACTTGTCCAGTATATTGGTGACACCATTTGTCCACTATATTGGTGACGCCACTCGTCCAGTATTATAGATTATTTACGTTTTTTGAAACGAGATGCATTTTCTGTCCATATCTCATCGAAGGGCGACAGCCCTGAGGTGAGATGACGAGAAAATGCGTCGAGTTTCATAAAACGTAAATAATCTGTTTATCGCTATTTTGTAACATTGTGACGTCACAGTGTTTACTTAACGACGTCTTGACAGCGAGCTGAGATGGGCCCATCTCAGACTAGTAGAGTGAGATGGAATAATACAGCACACAAAGATCAAAGGAAAACAATGCAAAATAGCGATAAATCGTTGAAACCACTTGTCAAGTATATTGGTGACGCCACTCGTCCAGTATATCGTTGAAGCCACTTGTCCAGTATATTGGCGACGCCACTTGTCTAGTATATCGTTGAAGCTACTTTACCAGTATATTGGTGACTATTGGTGACGCCACTCGTCAAGTATATAATTAAAGCCATCTGTTCAGTATATTGGTGACGCCATTTGTCCAGTACTAGTATATCCTTGAAGCCATTTGTCCTGTATCTTGGTGAATCCACTTGTGCAGTATATTGGTGACGCCACTTGTGCAGTATATTTATGACGCCACTTGCCCAGTATATTGTTGAAGCCACTTATCCAGTATATTGGTGACACCACTTGTCCAGTATATCGTTTAAGCCATTTGTCCAGTATATTGATGAAGCTACTTGTGCAGTATATTGGCGACGCCACATGTGCAGTATACTGGGGATGACACTTGTCCAGTATGTCGTTGAAGCCACTTGTCCAGTATATTGGTGACGCCACTTATCCGGTATATTGGTGACGCCGTTTGTCCAGTTTATCGTCGAGGCCACTTTCCCAGTACATTGTTGACTACATTTGTCCAGTATATCGTTGAAGCCATTTATCCAGTATATTGGTGACACCACTTGTCCAGTATATTGGTGATGCCATTTGTCCAGTATTTTGGTGATCCCATTTGTTCAGTATTATGTCGGCGCCACTTGTCCAGTATATTGGTGACGTCACTTGTTCAGCATATTGGTGACGCCTTTTGTCCTGTATACTGGTGAAGCCACTTGTCCAGTATATTGGTGCTGACATTTGTCCAGTATTTTGGTGATGCTACTTGTCCAGTATTTTGTTGGCCCCACTTGTCCAGTATATTAGTGACGCCAATTGTCCAGTATTTTTGGGACGCCACTTGTCCAGTATATTGATGATGCCATTTGTCCAGTTTTTTGGTGGCGTTACGTGTCTAGTATATTGGTAGCGCCACTTGTCCAGTATATCGTTAAAGCCACTTGTCCAGTATACTTGTGACGCCACTTGTCCAGTATATCGTTGGAGCCACTTGTCCAGTATACTGGTGACGCCACTTGTCCAGTATATTGTTGAAGCCACTTGTCCAGTATACTGGTGACGCCACTTGTCCAGTATATCGTTGAAGCCACTTGTCCAGTATACTGGTGACGTCACTTGTCGAGTATATTCGCGCCAAATTTAGGATTTTTTTCTGCTATATATTTGTGTCCAGTTTCTATAACAGGAGGAAGACTGTGTAAGTGGTGATTATGCTTGTAATTACAATGTAAAATAAAATTAAATCTTTCACTTACTGCCCCCCCCCCCTTATTGTCACTGTCGATCAGGAACCTATAAATCAGTTAGTAATACTAGTCACAGTTCTAGCTGTGAACGATTTAATTTTAATTAGATTGCGTAAATTGATTTTGGAGGCGAGCTTATTTAGTCAAGACTTGCTCAAAAGGAAAGCCCGTGTACTGAATATTGAATATAGGCTAATCAATGAGCTATTTGTGCATAAACAATGTACTAAATGTTACTGCACTTAGGTCGTTTATAATTCGTCAAAACTTTAAAATAATTTGTCGAAACGAAAAATAAATTCATCAGAATAAAATATAATTCGTTTAAACGAACAATGTCTTCCAAGCGATATGATTAATTCGTGTAATAAATATACGCCGGGAAAAAAGCACCCCCGAATATTTTCGTTTTTCGTTTATTGTAAATAAAGTTTAATTTTGATGATTTTGGTCCGTATTAATTCTTTAATGTATAATTAAAAGGATGTGAGGGTTCAGTTGTGAAATTTTAATCAAGCGCGGTTTTCTGTCCACGTCAAGCGTCAAGCTTGCTCCATTCATCACTTCCAAAGTGAACTACTTTTCGTGCAACATATCGGTATTAAAATCCCGAATTTCTAATTGCCACATCATTTGAAGTAAGTATGGCAAGGAGGCGAATATCAGAAGCATAGTCCTACCGCAGGTCGGGGGTTTTCTACGGGTACTCCGGCTTCCTCCCCCAATAAAAACTGGACGCCATGATATAGCTGAAAAATTGCTGAAAGTGGCGTTAAACACCATCAAACAAACAAACAAACATCAGAAGCACAGAGATGACAAATCATCTGCATGCATTTCACTGGTGTTTCTTACAAGGCAATAGGACGTCAGCTTGGCTATCATTATACAGTCATTAGTCGTTTGGACAGAAAACTCGCTGTTACGCAAGATGTTGAAGACCGTTCCCGATCTGGTCGATCATCTGTGACAACCCAACGTTTGCAGCAAGCACATGTCTCTAGCAACAATGGTTACCTGGTCGTAATCTGTCAGCCAGAACAGTACGAAATCTTCTTAAAACCGCAGGATTAAGGTCAAGGAGAGTCCTTAAACGCCCAATGCTTGATGATCGCCATCGCAGGGACAGGTTGTCCTGTTGCAGTGCAAGACAAAATTGGAATCTTAGAACCTGGCGACGAATACACTGGTCAGATGAGAGCCAATTTTTACTCCTGTAACTGATGGGCGAACCCGTCTTTGGGGGCATCAAAAACACAGCTTACACGCACAGAAACATTGTTCCAACAGTGCCTTTTGGTAGTGCTCAGTTATGGTGTGGGGCTCACATGATTGCAAACTGGATCTGAAACAATAATTGGCAACCTTAATGGCGAAAAGTTCACCCGGGACGTGCTAACACCTTTAGTTGTGCCTCATTTTGAAAACCACCCGTTAGAGTCAAGATCTGTTTTCATGGATGACAACGCTAGATCTCATCGTTCCAGGGCAGTGAAGGCATCTCGAGAACGAAGTTGTGACCACTCTTCCAAGGCCTCCAAGAAGTCCAGATCTCAACCGAACAGAGCATATATGGGATCAATTGGATAGGCGATTACAAGCTCTGGAATATCCTCCACGGAACTTTTAGAATCTCAATTACACCGGGAATGGCGACACATAACGCTTTAACAAATAAGGCGCGTTACCGTCAGTAGGCGACTCAGGGTCGCAGCAGTCATTCATGTTAACGGTGGACGACAGTTAATGATTAATTTGGTGTTTATGATTGACCTTTTTAACTGTGATTGGGCAATTAAATAACAGTTTGGCGCTTTCATTGACTATACATTTTAAAGACTACATTAAAGAACAAAGACCGTCCATATTTTGATGAAAAATAAAATAATGAAATGAGTTTGTTTGTTAAAATAATGTTCATTGTGCCCAACAATGCATATTTTTGTTTGCTATACAAATTCAAAATGAATAGCAGGCCAATATTATTCCAAATATGTAAGATTAGAAAAAAACTAGGGTGCTTAACTTTTTCCAGGTGTATATTTATTCACTTAACAAGATAATAATTTGTTTGAACGAAATTGAATAGGTTCAACATCTGTGACAACAAAACATTTCATTTCAACGAATTAGTATTAAATTTCAGCAAAATAATAATTGGTTGTTTAAGCGAAATATTAATTTTAAAAACAGTATATGCATACCAAACTTCCTTCGTATAAAATAAACTGTTCCTATTTAAATTTATCTCAGATCTTTAAAACAAAAAATTGCGAGTTTTTAATATTAAAGTTGTAATATAACAGCAAATAGTACATTTTGATAAAAATATTTTTATTGTACTTAGTGACTTCCATTTGGGAACGAACTGAGCATAAAGAAGATCTTTCATTAATGCGAATATGCATCCTGTTTTGTTTTTTGTTGGTCTCTATCGTAGCTATTTATCTTATTAAATTTAAAAAGAAAGTAAATCTTTCAACAAATCCATAGATATCCGAACTGCGTATTTTAATTCTTCTCATTGGTTTATTCAGCACTATGACGTCTGATATATCATGCTATTTAAGAGGATGTTGAGACGTTCAAAATAAGTCTCGACGTGAGTTACTGTCTGGAGCAGAAATGCGATCTTTGAAGTTATTGGTAAGTCTTTGTCTATGTTTATAGTGTTGATCTTTATGTGCATTTTTTAAAAGATGTTGTTCAAAAGAAATACGTTTCTGTTAGTTCTGTGTTGTGCGGTTGGTTATGGTATGTTGTGTTATGTAAACATACAGGTTTCTGTCAGTTCTGTATTGTGCGATTGGTTGTGGTATGTTGTGTTATGTAAACATACAGGTTTCTGTTAGTTCTGTGTTGTGCGGTTGGTTGTGGTATGTCTTTGTTATGTAAACATACAGGTTTCTGTTAGTTCTGTGTTGTGCGGTTGGTTGTGGTATGTCTTTGTTATGTAAACATACAGGTTTCTGTTAGTTCTGTGTTGTGCGGTTGGTTGTGGTATGTTTTTGTTATGTAAACATACAGGTTTCTGTTAGTTCTGTGTTGTGCGGTTGGTTGTGGTATGTTTTTGTTATGTAAACATACAGGTTTCTGTTAGTTCTGTGTTGTGCGGTTGGTTGTGGTTTGTTGTGTTATGTAAACATACAGGTTTCTGTTAGTTCTGTATTGTACGGTTGGTTGTGGTATGTTGTGTTATGTAAACATACAGGTTTCTGTTAGTTCTGTGCTGTGCGGTTGGTTGTGGTATGTTGTGTTATGTAAACATACAGGTTTCTGTTAGTTCTGTGTTGTGAGGTTGGTTGTGGTATGTTTTTGTTATGTAAACATACAGGTTTCTGTTAGTTCTGTGTTGTGAGGTTGGTTGTGTTATGTTGTGTTATGTAAACATACAGGTTTCTGTTAGTTCTGTGTTGTGCGGTTGGTTGTGGTATGTTGTATTATGTAAACATACAGGTTTCTGTTAGTTCTGTGTTGTGCGGTTGGTTGTGGTATGTTGTGTTATGTAAACATACAGGTTTCTGTTAGTTCTGTGTTGTGCGGTTGGTTGTGGTATGTTTTTGTTATGTAAACATACAGGTTTCTGTTAGTTCTGTGTTGTGCGGTTGGTTGTGGTATGTTGTGTTATGTAAACATGCAGGTTTCTGTTAGTTCTGTATTGTTCGGTTGGTTGTGGTATGTTGTGTTATGTAAACATACAGGTTTCTGTTAGTTCTGTGTTGTGCGGTTGGTTGTGGAATGTTTTTGTTATGTTAACATGCAGGTTTCTGTTAGTTCTGTGTTGTGCGGTTGGTTGTGGTATGTTGTGTTATGTTAACATACAGGTTTCTGTTAGTTCTGTATTGTGCGGTTGGTTGTGGTATGTTGTGTTATGTAAACATACAGGTTTCTGTTAGTTCTGTGTTGTGAGGTTGGTTGTGGTATGTTTTTGTTATGTTAACATACAGGTTTCTGTTAGTCCTGTGTTGTGCGGTTGGTTGTGGTATGTTTTTGTTATGTTAACATACAGGTTTCTGTTAGTTCTGTATTGTGCGGTTGGTTGTGGTATGTTTTTGTTATGTAAACATACAGGTTTCTGTTAGTTCTGTGTTGTGCGGTTGGTTGTGGTATGTTTTTGTTATGTAAACATACAGGTTTCTGTTAGTTCTGTATTGTGCGGTTGGTTGTGGTATGTTTTTGTTATGTTAACATACAGGTTTCTGTTAGTTCTGTGTTGTGCGGTTGGTTGTGGTATGTTGTGTTATGTAAACATACAGGTTTCTGTTAGTTCTGTATTGTACGGTTGGTTGTGGTATGTTGTGTTATGTAAACATACAGGTTTCTGTTAGTTCTGTATTGTGCGGTTGGTTGTGGTATGTTGTGTTATGTAAACATACAGGTTTCTGTTAGTTCTATGTTGTGCGGTTGGTTGTGGTATGTTGTGTTATGTAAACATACAGGTTTCTGTTAGTTCTGTATTGTGCGGTTGGTTGTGGTATGTTGTGTTATGTAAACATACAGGTTTCTGTTAGTTCTATGTTGTGCGGTTGGTTGTGGTATGTTTTTGTTATGTTAACATACAGGTTTCTGTTAGTCCTGTGTTGTGCGGTTGGTTGTGGTATGTTTTTGTTATGTTAACATACAGGTTTCTGTTAGTTCTGTATTGTGCGGTTGGTTGTGGTATGTTGTGTTATGTAAACATACAGGTTTCTGTTAGTTCTGTGTTGTGCGGTTGGTTGTGGTATGTTTTTGTTATGTAAACATACAGGTTTCTGTTAGTTCTGTGTTGTGCGGTTGGTTGTGGTATGTTGTGTTATGTAAACATACAGGTTTCTGTTAGTCCTGTGTTGTGCGGTTGGTTGTGGTATGTTTTTGTTATGTTAACATACAGGTTTCTGTTAGTTCTGTATTGTGCGGTTGGTTGTGGTATGTTGTGTTATGTAAACATACAGGTTTCTGTTAGTTCTGTGTTGTGCGGTTGGTTGTGGTATGTTTTTGTTATGTAAACATACAGGTTTCTGTTAGTTCTGTGTTGTGCGGTTGGTTGTGGTATGTTGTGTTATGTAAACATACAGGTTTCTGTTAGTTCTGTGTTGTGCGGTTGGTTGTGGTATGTTTGTGTTATGTAAACATACAGGTTTCTGTTAGTTCTGTATTGTACGGTTGGTTGTGGTATGTTGTGTTATGTAAACATGCAGGTTTCTGTTAGTTCTGTATTGTGAGGTTGGTTGTGGTATGTTTTTGTTATGTAAACATACAGGTTTCTGTCAGTTCTGTGTTGTGTGGTTGGTTGTGGTATGTTGTGTTATGTAAGCATACAGGTTTCTGTTAGTTCTGTGTTGTGCGGTTGGTTGTGGTATGTTGTGTTATGTAAATATACAGGTTTCTGTTAGTTCTGTGTTGTGCGGTTGGTTGTGGTATGTTGTGTTATGTAAGCATACAGGTTTCTGTCAGTTCTGTGTTGTGCGGTTGGTTGTGGTATGTTGTGTTATGTAAACATACAGGTTTCCGTTAGTTCTGTGTTGTGCGGTTGGTTGTGGTATGTTGTGTTATGTAAACATGCAGGTTTCTGTTAGTTCTGTATTGTTCGGTTGGTTGTGGTATGTTGTGTTATGTAAACATACAGGTTTCTGTTAGTTCTGTGTTGTGCGGTTGGTTGTGGTATGTTTTTGTTATGTAAACATACAGGTTTCTGTTAGTTCTGTATTGTGCGGTTGGTTGTGGCATGTTTTTGTTATGTAAACATACAGGTTTCTGTTAGTTCTGTGTTGTGCGGTTGGTTGTGGTATGTTTTTGTTATGTAAACATACAGGTTTCTGTTAGTTCTGTATTGTACGGTTGGTTGTGGTATGTTGTGTTATGTTGTGTTATGTAAACATACAGGTTTCTGTTAGTTCTGTGTTGTGCGGTTGGTTGTGGTATGTTGTGTTATGTTAACATACAGGTTTCTGTTAGTTCTGTATTGTACGGTTGGTTGTGTATGTTGTGTTATGTTGTGTTATGTTGTGTTATGTAAACATACAGGTTTCTGTTAGTTCTGTATTGTGCGGTTGGTTGTGTTATGTTGTGTTATGTAAACATACAGGTTTCTGTTAGTTCTGTATTGTGCGGTTGGTTGTGGTATGTTTTTGTTATGTAAACATACAGGTTTCTGTTAGTTCTGTATTGTGCGGTTGGTTGTGGTATGTTTTTGTTATGTAAACATACAGGTTTCTGTTAGTTCTGTGTTGTGCGGTTGGTTGTGGTATGTTGTGTTATGTAAACATACAGGTTTCTGTTAGTTCTGTGTTGTGCGGTTGGTTGTGTTATGTTGTGTTATGTAAACATACAGGTTTCTGTTAGTTCTGTGTTGTGTGGTTGGTTGTGGTATGTTGTGTTATGTAAACATACAGGTTTCTGTTAGTTCTGTGTTGTGTGGTTGGTTGTGGTATGTTGTTTTATGTAAACATACAGGTTTCTGTTAGTTCTGTGTTGTGCGGTTGGTTGTGGTATGTTGTGTTATGTAAACATACAGGTTTCTGTTAGTTCTGTATTGTGCGATTGGTTGTGGTATGTTTTTGTTATGTAAACATACAGGTTTCTATTAGTTCTGTATTGTACGGTTGGTTGTGGTATGTTGTGTTATGTAAACATACAGGTTTCTGTTAGTTCTGTATTGTGCGGTTGGTTGTGGTATGTTTTTGTTATGTAAACACACAGGTTTCTGTTAGTTCTGTGTTGTGCGGTTGGTTGTGGTATGTTGTGTTATGTAAATATACAGGTTTCTGTTAGTTCTGTGTTGTGCGGTTGGTTGTGGTATGTTGTGTTATGTAAACATGCAGGTTTCTGTTAGTTCTGTATTGTTCGGTTGGTTGTGGTATGTTGTGTTATGTAAACATACTGGTTTCTGTTAGTTCTGTGTCGTGCGGTTGGTTGTGGTATGTTTTTGTTATGTAAACATACAGGTTTCCGTTAGTTCTGTATTGTACGGTTGGTTGTGGTATGTTGTGTTATGTAAACATACAGGTTTCCGTTAGTTCTGTGTTGTGCGGTTGGTTGTGGTATGTTGTGTTATGTAAACATGCAGGTTTCTGTTAGTTCTGTATTGTTCGGTTGGTTGTGGTATGTTGTGTTATGTAAACATACAGGTTTCTGTTAGTTCTGTGTTGTGCGGTTGGTTGTGGTATGTTTTTGTTATGTAAACATACAGGTTTCTGTTAGTTCTGTATTGTGCGGTTGGTTGTGGTATGTTTTTGTTATGTAAACATACAGGTTTCTGTTAGTTCTGTGTTGTGCGGTTGGTTGTGGTATGTTTTTGTTATGTAAACATACAGGTTTCTGTTAGTTCTGTATTGTGCGGTTGGTTGTGGTATGTTGTGTTATGTAAACATACAGGTTTCTGTTAGTTCTGTATTGTGCGGTTGGTTGTGGTATGTTTTTGTTATGTAAACATACAGGTTTCTGTTAGTTCTGTGTTGTGCGGTTGGTTGTGGTATGTTGTGTTATGTTAACATACAGGTTTCTGTTAGTTCTGTATTGTACGGTTGGTTGTGGTATGTTTTTGTTATGTAAACATACAGGTTTCTGTTAGTTCTGTATTGTGCGGTTGGTTGTGGTTTGTTGTGTTATGTTAACATACAGGTTTCTGTTAGTTCTGTATTGTGCGGTTGGTTGTGGTATTTTGTGTTATGTTAACATACAGGTTTCTGTTAGTTCTGTATTGTACGGTTGGTTGTGGTATGTTGTGTTATGTAAACATACAGGTTTCTGTTAGTTCTGTGTTGTGCGGTTGGTTGTGGTATGTTGTGTTATGTTAACATACAGGTTTCTGTTAGTTCTGTATTGTACGGTTGGTTGTGGTATGTTGTGTTATGTAAGCATACAGGTTTCTGTTAGTTCTGTGTTGTGCGGTTGGTTGTGGTATGTTGTGTTATGTAAATATACAGGTTTCTGTTAGTTCTGTGTTGTGCGGTTGGTGGTGGTATGTTGTGTTATGTAAACATGCAGGTTTCTGTTAGTTCTGTATTGTTCGGTTGGTTGTGGTATGTTGTGTTATGTAAACATACTGGTTTCTGTTAGTTCTGTGTCGTGCGGTTGGTTGTGGTATGTTTTTGTTATGTAAACACACAGGTTTCCGTTAGTTCTGTATTGTACGGTTGGTTGTGGTATGTTGTGTTATGTAAACATACAGGTTTCCGTTAGTTCTGTATTGTACGGTTGGTTGTGGTATGTTGTGTTATGTAAACATACAGGTTTCTGTTAGTTCTGTATTGTACGGTTGGTTGTGGTATGTTTTTGTTATGTAAACATACAGGTTTCTGTTAGTTCTGTATTGTACGGTTGGTTGTGGTATGTTGTGTTATGTAAACATACAGGTTTCTGTTAGTTCTGTATTGTGCGATTGGTTGTGGTATGTTTTTGTTATGTAAACATACAGGTTTCTGTTAGTTCTGTATTGTACGGTTGGTTGTGGTATGTTGTGTTATGTAAACATACAGGTTTCTGTTAGTTCTGTATTGTGCGATTGGTTGTGGTATGTTTTTGTTATGTAAACATACAGGTTTCTGTTAGTTCTGTGTTGTGCGGTTGGTTGTGGTATGTTGTGTTATGTAAACATACAGGTTTCTGTTAGTTCTGTATTGTGCGATTGGTTGTGGTATGTTTTTGTTATGTAAACATACAGGTTTCTGTTAGTTCTGTATTGTGCGGTTGGTTGTGGTATGTTGTGTTATGTAAACATGCAGGTTTCTGTTAGTTCTGTGTTGTGCGGTTGGTTGTGGTATGTTGTGTTATGTAAACATACAGGTTTCTGTTAGTTCTGTATTGTGCGGTTGGTTGTGGTATGTTGTGTTATGTAAACATACAGGTTTCTGTTAGTTCTGTGTTGTGCGGTTGGTTGTGGTATGTTGTGTTATGTAAACATACAGGTTTCTGTTAGTTCTGTATTGTGCGGTTGGTTGTGGTATGTTGTGTTATGTAAACATTCAGGTTTCTGTTAGTTCTGTGTTGTGCGGTTGGTTGTGGTATGTTGTGTTATGTAAACATACAGGTTTCTGTTAGTTCTGTGTTGTGCGGTTGGTTGTGGTATGTTGTGTTATGTAAACATACAGGTTTCTGTTAGTTCTGTGTTGTGCGGTTGGTTGTGGTATGTTGTGTTATGTAAACATACAGGTTTCTGTTAGTTCTGTATTGTGCGGTTGGTTGTGGTATGTTGTGTTATGTAAACATACAGGTTTCCGTTAGTTCTGTGTTGTGCGGTTGGTTGTGGTATGTTGTGTTATGTAAACATACAGGTTTCCGTTAGTTCTGTATTGTGCGGTTGGTTGTGGTATGTTTTTGTTATGTTAACATACAGGTTTCTTTTAGTTCTGTGTTGTGCGGTTGGTTGTGGTATGTTGTGTTATGTAAACATACAGGTTTCCGTTAGTTCTGTATTGTGCGGTTGGTTGTGGTATGTTTTTGTTATGTTAACATACAGGTTTCTTTTAGTTCTGTGTTGTGCGGTTGGTTGTGGTATGTTGTGTTATGTAAACATACAGGTTTCTGTTAGTTCTGTATTGTGCGGTTGGTTGTGGTATGTTTTTGTTATGTAAACATACAGGTTTCCGTTAGTTCTGTGTTGTGCGGTTGGTTGTGTTATGTTGTGTTATGTAAACATACAGGTTTCTGTTAGTTCTGTATTGTGCGGTTGGTTGTGGTATGTTGTGTTATGTAAACATACAGGTTTCTGTTAGTTCTGTGTTGTGCGGTTGGTTGTGGTATGTTTTTGTTATGTAAACATACAGGTTTCTGTTAGTTCTGTATTGTACGGTTGGTTGTGGTATGTTTTTGTTATGTAAACATACAGGTTTCCGTTAGTTCTGTGTTGTGCGGTTGGTTTGTTTGTTTGTTTGATGGTGGTTAACGCCACTTTCAGCAATTTTTCAGCTATATCATGGCGTCCAGTTTTTATTGGGGGAGGAAGCCGGAGTACCCGGAGAAAACCCCCGACCTGCGGTAGGAAAACTGGCAATCCTTGTCAATTAAGATTGGAGTCGAGTACACCCTGCCTGCAGTGAGAATCGAACCCGTAATCTCAGTGTTGACAGACCACGTGATCAATAGTAGACGAACTACCTTGACCACTCGGCCACCGAGGCCCCTGTGCGGTTGGTTGTGGTATGTTGTGTTATGTAAACATTCAGGTTTCTGTTAGTTCTGTGTTGTGCGGTTGGTTGTGGTATGTTTTTGTTATGTTAACATACAGTTGTCTGTTAGTTCTGTGTTGTGCGGTTGGTTGTGGTATGTTGCGTTATGTAAACATACAGGTTTTTATTTAGTTCTGATCTGTGCGGTTAGTTGTAGTATAGTAGTGTAATACTGCCAACATGACTTATTACAATACAGAATTATTTGATGTAACATTAATATGTGGTTGTACTAAGCCAGTCGTTTATGACCTCGTCTTTTGGTTTGTTGTAATATTCCGTGTTTCAATTGTTTTTTTTTTTTATTTTCGAGACCTGAACATGAACAAAAAAAACTATGTAAGTCTTACCACAATGGTCGGAAACTGTTTATGTAACTTTATGCAACATAAAACTGGCAATAATACATGTACTTAAACAGCTTGAGCTTCAATAGTGAACGAGGTGTCAAGATACCTCCGCCAAGAAATAGTACATCCACACTTAAACATATATTAGACCAATTACGAGGGTCTAGGTTGCAAGTGTTATGATATATATTAAGGTTTTGTTTACTTTTTTGCTTTCATTACAAATAACACTACAAAATAAAGACATATATTATGTTATTGTCGGTACCTACCTTGGATGTTGACTCAGATTCTATATAAAAAAGACCTGTTTTGAGACGATTTGTTTATTTATTCGTAATTGTTCAACTAGAACACAAAACCGAAATCAAACAATCGTACTTTTAATTTGCAGATTTTAGTTGGTGTGTGTGCTCTTGTTAACTGCCAGGATTGTAGTGTAAGAGGGGCAGACAACCCATTGGATGGCATAAATACGAAAGAGACAGACACATATCCGGAGTAAATAAAACACATCTTCCAAATTACATCTATCATAAAAATTAATATAATTAGCAACAGGCAGTCTATAAAGTACAAGTTAAAGGACGAATTAATAAATAATCATATGTTCGATCTCTTCTTATTATCTCTTAATGATATATAATTGTTTTCGGGTACGATTGACCATTCAGGTAAAAACAATACTCTACAATATAGTTCATGTTGTAAATGATAAAATGGCTAATTTAATATTAAAGAGAATATTTCATTTACAGTTTTTCGTATTTGTTAAATCCTTCAAGCTTTAAAATACATTTTTGTCCTGATCTAATAAGAAGAAGTAAAGATGTACAAAATTGCATATTAATGCGCGTTTTACCAGTGTCTATCTCGGTAGTAAGGAATGATCGCTTCAATTTTTATTTTTTGATTATTTTACTATCTATAGGGTAAGCCTAGTATTTTTATTAATGCATTCTGTTCTTGATATTATAAAATGTATATATTTGCGTTTCTCTTATTAATTAGTTATTTAATTTGACAAGAGAAAGGCATTTTAAAATTTAGTTATTATTTCATCGCTACAATCGTATTTCTTGGATTATTTCATGATTTATATGGTAAGCTTTGTAAATTTTTTATGCATTTTTATTTAAACATGATAAAATTTATATTTTTCTGTTTATTTTATTTGTTTCTTAGATAATTTGATAATGAAAGTTCATTTTTAGATTTTGTTTAACTTTAACGCGCTTGTGACCACTCATCAAAAAGCCTTGATCTTATTTATAGGGTCGAAAATTGAACCTTTACGTAGAAAAGTCAATCTTGAACATTAAATTTAATTTCCCTGGGTTTTGTTTATTGACGATTTCGAAATCCCAAACACTCGCGAACGATTCGTGTGCATCTTATTAGCAATGTTCATGCACGTGAAGGCTAGTTTGACGTATGAAATACATTTAATTGCAAATCTTTTGAAACAATTTTAATTAGAGTAAAATTAAATCAATAGAAATTGTAACTTTTCGGTATGTTTTCTTTGATCTTCCGACGATGCTCGACGGAAGGACGTGATAACTGCCGATCTTACATTCCCATTCCCCTTCCCCCCTATAGAACCACGCGACTATGGTAAATTTATTTTTATTGGTAAACATTTCATTGTCTTTCCAAAACTTTGTTTTTTTATTACAGTACCCTTCTCAAAGTTGAGATATTATAATCCAGATGATTTTTTCTTGCCTTTCACAATCGTCTATATTTATAACTCTTTACAGCAAATGATGAAATTTTAAATAAATTGAAAAAAAATATATAACCAAATCGGATACACCTATAACATATAAATCGAACATCTATGGATATAGGTTTTACCCATATCTTTTCTTGTTAAACTTGTACAATCCTCAATATCTCATTGTTTGTATATTTCCTTTTTCTGTAAATATAGTGGGGAGATTAACAGAGCACTGGCGGCAGATCCCAGGACAGCTGATGTTATAACTGCGGCGGCAAAAGAAACAGAAATTCAAAGCAAATTGGAATTCATTGCCCCGTAAGCCTTTTTTTAATTTCTCTATCCGTATTTAATCATGTTGACCGATTTTAACTACATTTAGAATGTTGCACGAGCATTTTTGTATATAAGTATGAGCAAATGTTCATAAATAGTGAAAATCTTCATCCAAAGTAATTTTTAATAAATAGTGTCCGCCATTTTAATTGACGGGATATCCCAGATTATCAAAGAAACTCTGATCGTTACGAGGATATTGTATCCTTTATGAAGTTTAAAAAAATAAGATTACATATACGTGAAAGACTATGAGAGCCAATGATTTGTTAACGGTAACATATACGTGATAGACAATGATAGCCACAGATTTGATAACGGTAACATATACGTAATAGACAATGATAGACACAGATTTGGTAACGGTAACACATACGTGATAGACAATGAGAGCCACTGATTTGTTAACGGTAACACATACGTGATAGACAATGAATGCAACCGATTTGTTAACGGTAACACATACGTGATAGACAATTATAGCCACAGATTTGTTAACGGTAACACATACGTGATAGACAATGAGAACCACAGATTTGGTAACGGTAACACATACGTGATAGACAATGACAGCCACAGATTTGGTAACGGTAACACACACGTGATAGACAATGAGAGCCACTGATTTGTTAACGGTAACACATACGTGATAGACAATCAGAGCCACTGATTTGTTAACGGTAACACACACGTGATAGACAATGAGAGCCACTGATTTGTTAGCGGTAACACATACGTGATAGACAATGACAGCCACAGATTTGTTAACGTCACACAGACGTGATAGACAATGACAGCCACAGATTTGGTAACGGTAACACATACGTGATAGATAATGAGAGCCAGTGATTTGGTAACGGTAACACATACGTGATAGACAGTGAGAGCCACTGATTTGTTAACGGTAACACATACGTGATAGACAATGACAGCCACTAATTTGTTAATGGTAACATATACGTGATAGACAATGACAGCCACTAATTTGTTAACGGTAACACATACGTGATAGACAATGACAGCCACAGATTTGTTAACGGTAACATATACGTGATAGACAATGACAGCCACTGATTTGTTAACGGTAACACATACGTGATAGACAATGAGAGCCACTGATTTGTTAACGGTAACACATACGTGATAGACAATGAGAGCCACTGATTTGTTAGCGGTAACACATACGTGATAGACAATGACAGCCACAGATTTGTTAACGGTAACACAGACGTGATAGACAATGACAGCCACAGATTTGGTAACGGTAACACATACGTAATAGACAATGAGAGCCAGTGATTTGGTAACGGTAACACATACGTGATAGACAATGAGAGCCACTGATTTGTTAACGGTAACACATACGTGATAGACAATGAGAGCCACTGATTTGTTAACGGTAACATATACGTGATAGACAATGAGAGCCACTGATTTGTTAACGGTAACATATACGTGATAGACAATGACAGCCACTAATTTGTTAACGGTAACACATACGTGATAGACTATGAGAGCCACTGATTTGTTAACGGTAACACATACGTGATAGACAATGACAGCCACTGATTTGTTAACGATAACATATACGTGAGAGACAATGATAGCCACAGATTTGATAAACGGAAACATATACGTAATAGACAATGATAGACACAGATTTGGTAACGGTAACATATACGTGATAGACAATGAGAGCCACTGATTTGTTAACGGTAACACATAAGTGATAGACAATGAATGCCACCGATTTGGTAACGGTAACACATACGTGATAGACAATTATACCCACATATTTGTTAACGGTAACACATACGTGATAGACAATGAGAGCCACAGATTTGGTAACGGTAACACATACGTGATAGACAATTATACCCACAGATTTGTTAACGGTAACACATACGTGATAGACAATGAATGCCATCGATTTGGTAACGGTAACACATACGTGATAGACAATGACAGCCACTGATTTGTTAACGGTAACACATACGTGATAGACAATGAGAGCCACAGATTTGGTAATGGTAACACATACGTGATAGACAATGAGAGCCACTGATTTGTTAACGGTAACACATACGTGATATACAATGAGTGCCACTGATTTGGTAACGGTACCAAACTGCTTACGCCTGTCGTCTATATAAATGTATAATATTTTGTGATTTGAAAAGTACAATTATACGACAAGGTTTTAATCATGTTAGCAAATAGGAATGGTATAAATATACTTTTGTCATTGTGTAAGTGGTGTCCATTTAGTTATTTTTCAATAATTTACAGCGCTACTAAAGCATCTAGCCTCTGTAAATCAACATTGTATCAACGCTTTCCAATAGAATGGACATATGTTAACACCAGTGGGCTTAAGTGTTGGATTCTGCAAAATTGGTGGACATTCCCCCTTTCTTATGTTGATTGTCCGTAAGTACATTTATTTTCACCTGTGTAATCTAATAGCAAAACTAGTTTAGCTTCAATGAAATAGTTACACCTCTGTTCTCCATAGGTGATAGGGGTACGTTTCATTTTTTAGCAATCGTTTGTGATACACTACTGACATTTTGTCTGTAGATTTGTATTGTGGGATTCATTTTCAGACTCTCTCACTCCTACTTCCTGTTTATCGACATTTTAGACGTCCATAACCATTTTCCGTCACATTTTTTCTCAGCAATGGTTAATGGTACCATACTGAAACTATGATCTATAATGTTATACAATTGTTTCATCAATATTTTTGTTTCTTTTTTAGAGAACAATACTGCCAGAATTTACCCTGCACCAGCGATGGTCACTATTGTGTTCCAACAAAGTATAAAGTATATACAGTCTGGTCATGGTGCTCTGAAGGAGGTTTCCAGATATATTCCTTTAAATTACCACAATGCTGTGAATGCCAAAAATTTTGTTAAACGTCTTTAAAAAACAGTCATCCAAAAAACATTGCTAAGATACAAAACATGAAATTACACATACACACTTAGAAGGAACATGCGCACACAGACGATAATGTCAGAAATAACAATTAAAATCTACGAACTAATATTGTTGTTTTGTATCACAAAATACATATCTTTATGTTTTACATGCCTTGATTTTATATATGCACAAACTTGTCCATATATCCCATAGTTATTTTGGTATATGCACATGCTGTTTCCAACCTCAAACATTTTTTACGCTAAAATGTAAAACATCGAGCTTAATCGCAATATGTGCAAATAAGCTCAATACTGTAAACCCTATATCGCCCCAAGTGTAGCCCAAGGGGTGATACAGTTTGAGGGTTGATACTGCTTGTGATACAGTTTGAGGGTTGATACTGCTTGTGATACAGTTTGAGGGTTGATACTGCTTGTGATACAGTTTGAGGATTGATACTGCTTGTGATACAGTTTGAGGGTTGATACTGCTTGTGATATAGTTTGAGGGTTGATACTGCTTGTTATACAGTTTGAGGGTTGATACTGCTTGCGATATAGTTTGAGGATTGATACTGCTTGTGATATAGTTTGAGGATTGATACTGCTTGTGATATAGTTTGAGGGTTGATACTGCTTGTGATATAGTTTGAGGATTGATACTGCTTGTGATATAGTTTGATGGTTGATACTGCTTGTGATACAGTTTGAGGGTTGATACTGTTTGTGATACAGTTTTAGGTTGATACTGCTTGTGATACAGTTTGAGGTTGATACTGCTTGTGAAACAGTTTGATGGTTGATACTATTTGTGATACAGTTTGAGGGTTGATACTGCTTGTGATACAGTTTGAGGGTTGATACTGCTTGTGATACAGTTTGAGGATTGATACTGCTTGCGATACAGTTTGAGGATTGATACTGCTTGTGATACAGTTTTAGGGTTGATACTGCTTGTGATACAGTTTGAGAGTTGATACTGCTTGTGATACAGTTTTTGAAGGTTGATACTGCTTGTGATATAGTTTGATGGTTGATACTGCTTGTGATATAGTTTGAGGGTTGATACTGCTTGTGATACAGTTTGAGGGTTGATACTGCTTGTGATATAGTTTGAGGGTTGATACTACAAGTATACATACAGATCAAGAAAAAACTATGCGCGAAAAGAGAAAAAAATATGTGCATGTATTTAAATTTGTGTGCGTACATAAAATCAAGTAGATAAAGAGCAATTGTGGCGTAACGGTTTTAGTTTTTCCTCGTGGGTTACAGAAGGTTGGGGATTACATGCACTTAAGAAACTATTTATAATCTTGTGTGCTCGCAGCAGTATGTTTTAGAGTAATATGCTCGCATGGCTTCTGGGAGATCTGGGATTTGAAATGTAAATAGATGTTTTCCTTTCTGTTGCTATTAACATTAAAATATTGTGGACTCGACAAGACCATATGTTACGTCATCCCATTTATTACATGTTACATACATTGACAATTCCATAATAACTAAATGTCATCCAATCAGAACAAAAACCAAATAAAAGAACGAAAAACAAGAAACTATAAAACTGTTAGCAATACTCGCTCATGAAAAATGCATTCTATGGAAAACCTGAAATATCATTCCGATCAAAATGTTAAAAATCACGTGCACATGGCACAATGTAACAAAGTTTAATTAAATTCTATAAAGTGATATTGGAGGATTTGCAGATGGGAGGTGGGTACCGCATGTGAAACAGACGAACCCCTATAACTATATACCCCCCAACTTTCATATAGCTAAACTACCCAACCTTATATCAGCATTATACCCATAAGTAAAAATAACCAACCATATATCAGCACTATCGCCATTAGTTACACTAACCAACCTTTTATCAGCACTATCGCCATAAGTTACATTAACCAACCTTATATCAGCACTATCGCCATAAGTTACACTAACCAACCTTACATCAGCACTATTGCCATAAGTTACAATAACGAACCTTATATCACAACTATTGCCATAAGTTACACTAACCAACCTTACATCAGCACTATTGCCATAAGTTACATTAACCAACCTTATATCAGCACTATCGCCATAAGTTACACTAACCAACCTTACATCAGCACTATTGCAATAAGTTACATTAACCAACCTTATATCAGCACTATCGCCATAAGTTACACTAACCAACCTTACATCAGCACTATTGCCATAAGTTACAATAACGAATCTTATATCACCACTATTGCCATAAGTTACACTAACCAACCTTACATCAGCACTATTGCCATAAGTTACAATAACCAACCTTATATCAGCACTATCGCCATAAGTTACAATAACCAACCTTTTATCAGCACTATCGCCATAAGTTACACTAACCAACCTTACATCAGCACTATTGCCATAAGTTACATTAACCAACTTTATATCAGCACTATTGCCATAAGTTACAATAACCAACCTTATATCAGCACTATCGCCATAAGTTACACTAACCAACCTTACATCAGCACTATTGCCATAAGTTACAATAACGAACCTTATATCACCACTATTGCCATAAGTTACAATAACGAACCTTATATCACCACTATTGCCATAAGTTACAATAACCAACCTTATATCAGCATTATTGCCATAAGTTACACTAACCAACCTTTTATCAGCACTATGGCCATAAGTACAATAACCAACCTTATATCAGCATTATTGCCATAAGTTACACTAACCAACCTTATATCAGCATTATCGCCATAAGTTACAATAACCAAACTTATATCAGCATTATTGCCATAAGTTACACTAACCAACCTTATATCAGCACTATCGCCATAAGTTACACTAACCAACCTTATATCAGCATTATGGCCATAAGTACAATAACGAACCTTACATCAGCACTATTGCCATAAGTTACATTAACCAACCTTATATCAGCACTATTGCCATAAGTTACATTAACCAACCTTATATCAGCACTATTGCCATAAGTTACACTAACCAACCATACATCAGCACTATTGCCATAAGTTACATTAACGAACCTTATATCAGCACTATTGCCTTAAGTTACAATAACGAACCTTACATCAGCATTATTGCCATAAGTTACATTAACCAACCTTATATCAGCATTATCGCCATAAGTTACACTAACCAACCTTTTATCAGCATTATTGCCATCAGTTACAATAACCAACCTTATATCAGCACTATCGCCATAAGTTACACTAACCAACCTTATATCAGCATTATTGCCATACGTTACAATAACCAACCTTATATCAGCATTATCGCCATAAGTTACACTAACCAACCTTATATCAGCATTATGGCCATAAGTTACATTAACCAACCTTATATCAGCATTATCGCCATAAGTTACACTAACCAACCTTATATCAGCATTATGGCCATAAGTTACAATAACCAACCTTATATCAGCATTATCGCCATAAGTTACACTAACCAACCTTATATCAGCATTATTGCCATACGTTACAATAACCAACCTTATATCAGCATTATCGCCATAAGTACAATAACCAACATTATATCAGCATTATTGCCATAAGTTACAATAACCAACCTTATATCAGCATTATTGCCATACGTTACAATAACCAACCTTATATCAGCACTATCGCCATAAGTTACACTAACCAACCTTATATCAGCATTATTGCCATACGTTACAATAACCAACCTTATATCAGCATTATCGCCATAAGTTACACTAACCAACCTTATATCAGCATTATGGCCATAAGTTACAATAACCAACCTTATATCAGCATTATCGCCATAAGTTACAATAACCAACCTTATATCAGCACTATTGCCATAAGTTACAATAACCAACCTTACATCAGGACTATCGCCATAAGTTACAATAACCAACCTTATATCAGCACTATCGCCATAAGTTACACTAACCAACCTTACATCAGCACTATCGCCATATAGTTACAATAACCAACCTTATATCAGCATTATTGCCATAAGTTACAATAACCAACCTTATATCAGCATTATTGCCATAAGTACAATAACCAACCTTATATCAGCATTATTGCCATAAGTTATACTAACCACCCTTTCATCAGCACTATCGCCATAAGTTATACTAACCACCCTTTCATCAGCACTATCGCCATATAGTTACAATAAAAAACCTTTTATCAGCATTATTGCCATAAGTTACAATAACCAACCTTATATCAGCACTATCCCCATAAGTTATACTAACCACCTTTTCATCAGCACTATCGCCATATAGTTACAATAACCAACCTTATATCAGCACTATCGCCATATAGTTACACTAACCAACCTTATATCAGCACTATTGCCATAAGTTACAATAACCAACCTTACATCAGCATTATTGCCATAAGTTACACTAACCAACCTTATATCACTATTGCCATAAGTTACAATAACCAATCTTATATCAGCACTATCGCCATAAGTTACACTAACCAGCCTTATATCAGCATTATTGCCATAAGTTACAATAACCAACCTTATATCAGCACTAACCATAAGTTACAATTACCAATCTTATATCAGCACTATCGCCATATAGTTACAATAACCAACCTTTTATCAGCATTATTGCCATAACTTACAATAACCAACCTTATATCAGCACTTTCGCCATAAGTTACACTAACTAACCTTATATCAGCACTATCGGCATATAGTTACATTAACCAACCTTATATCACCACTATTGCCATCAGTTACAATAACGAACCTTATATCAGCATTATTGCCATAAGTTACACTAACCAACCTTATATCAGCACTATCGCCATAAGTACAATAACCAACCTTATATCAGCATTATTGCCATAAGTTACACTAACCAACCTTATATCAGCACTATTGCCATAAGTTACAATAATCAACCTTATATCAGCATTAAGGGCATAAGTACAATAACCAACCTTATATCAGCATTATGGCCATAAGTACAATAACGAACCTTACATCAGCACTATTGCCATAAGTTACATTAATCAACCTTATATCAGCACTATTGCCATAAGTTACATTAACCAACCTTATATCAGCACTATTGCCATAAGTTACACTAACCAACCATACATCAGCACTATTGCCATAAGTTACATTAACGAACCTTATATCAGCACTATTGCCATAAGTTACAATAACGAACCTTACATCAGCATTATTGCCATAAGTTACAATAACCAACCTTATATCAGCATTATCGCCATAAGTTACACTAACCAACCTTTTATCAGCATTATTGCCATCAGTTACAATAACCAACCTTATATCAGCACTATCGCCATAAGTTACACTAACCAACCTTATATCAGCATTATTGCCATACGTTACAATAACTAACCTTCTATCAGCATTATCGCCATAAGTTACACTAACCAACCTTATATCAGCATTATGGCCATAAGTTACAATAACCAACCTTATATCAGCATTATCGCCATAAGTTACACTAACCAACCTTATATCAGCATTATGGCCATAAGTTACAATAACCAACCTTCTATCAGCATTATTGCCATAAGTTACAATAACCAACCTTATATCAGCATTATTGCCATAAGTTACAATAAACCAACCTTATATCAGCATTATTGCCATAAGTTACAATAACCAACCTTATATCAGCACTATTGCCATAAGTTACAATAACCAACCTTATATCAGCACTATTGCCATAAGTTACAATAACCAACCTTACATCAGCACTATTGCCAAAAGTACAATAACCAACATTATATCAGCATTATTGCCATACGTTACAATAACCAACCTTATATCAGCATTATTGCCATACGTTACAATAACCAACCTTATATCAGCACTATCGCCATAAGTTACACTAACCAACCTTATATCAGCATTATTGCCATACGTTACAATAACCAACCTTATATCAGCATTATCGCCATAAGTACAATACCCAACATTATATCAGCATTATTGCCATACGTTACAATAACCAACCTTATATCAGCATTATTGCCATACGTTACAATAACCAACCTTATATCAGCACTATCGCCATAAGTTACACTAACCAACCTTATATCAGCATTATTGCCATACGTTACAATAACCAACCTTATATCAGCATTATCGCCATAAGTTACACTAACCAACCTTATATCAGCATTATGGCCATAAGTTACAATAACCAACCTTATATCAGCATTATCGCCATAAGTTACAATAACCAACCTTATATCAGCACTATTGCCATAAGTTACAATAACCAACCTTACATCAGCACTATCGCCATAAGTTACACTAACCAACCATATATCAGCATTATTGCCATACGTTACAATAACCAACCTTATATCAGCATTATCGCCATAAGTTACACTAACCAACCTTATATCAGCATTATGGCCATAAGTTACAATAACCAACCTTATATCAGCATTATCGCCATAAGTTACAATAACCAACCTTATATCAGCACTATTGCCATAAGTTACAATAACCAACCTTACATCAGCACTATCGCCATATGTTACACTAACCAACCATATATCAGCATTATTGCCATAAGTTACACTAACCAACCTTACATCAGCACTATCGCCATATAGTTACAATAACCAACCTTATATCAGCATTATTGCCATAAGTTACAATAACCAACCTTATATCAGCATTATTGCCATAAGTACAATAACCAACATTATATCAGCATTATTGCCATAAGTTATACTAACCACCCTTTCATCAGCACTATCGCCATAAGTTATACTAACCACCCTTTCATCAGCACTATCGCCATATAGTTACAATAACCAACCTTTTATCAGCATTATTGCCATAAGTTACAATAACCAACCTTATATCAGCACTATCCCCATATGTTATACTAACCACCCTTTCATCAGCACTATCGCCATATAGTTACAATAACCAACCTTTTATCAGCATTATTGCCATAAGTTACAATAACCAACCTTATATCAGCACTATCCCCATATGTTATACTAACCACCTTTTCATCAGCACTATCGCCATATAGTTACAATAACCAACCTTTTATCAGCATTATTGCCATAAGTTACAATAACCAATCTTATATCAGCACTATCGCCATAAGTTACACTAACCAGCCTTATATCAGCATTATTGCCATAAGTTACAATAACCAACCTTATATCAGCACTAACCATAAGTTACAATAACCAACCTTATATCAGCACTATCGCCATATAGTTACAATAACCAACCTTTTATCAGCATTATTGCCATAACTTACAATAACCAACCTTATATCAGCACTATCGCCATAAGTTACACTAACCAACCTTATATCAGCACTATCGGCATATAGTTACAATAACCAACCTTATATCAGCATTATTGACATAAGTTACAATAACCAACCTTATATCAGCATTATTGCCATAAGTACAATAACCAACATTATATCAGCATTATTGCCATAAGTTATACTAACCACCCTTTCATCAGCACTATAGCCATAAGTTATACTAACAACCCTTTCATCAGCACTATCGCCATATAGTTACAATAACCAACCTTTTATCAGCACTATCGCCATATAGTTACAATAACCAACCTTTTATCAGCACTATTGCCATTAGTTACAACAACCAACCTTATATCAGCACTATCGCCATATAGTTAAAATAACCAACCTTATATCGGCATTATCGCCATAAGTTACACTAACCAACCTTATATCAGCATTATTGCGATTAGTTACAACAACCAACCTTATATCAGCATTATTGCCATTAGTTACAACAACCAACCTTATATCAGCACTATCGCCATAAGTTACAATAACCAACCTTATATCAGCACTATCGCCATATAGTTACAATAACCAACCTTATATCAGCACTATTGCCATAAGTTACAATAACCAACCTTATATCAGCACTATCGCCATAAGTTACAATAACCAACCTTATATCAGCACTATCGCCATATAGTTACAATAACCAACCTTATATCAGCACTATTGCCATTGGTTACAACAACCAACCTTATATCAGCACTATTGCCATAAGTTACAATAACCAACCTTATATCAGCACTATTGCCATTAGTTACAACAACCAACCTTATATCAGCACTATTGCCATTAGTTACAACAACCAACCTTATATCAGCACTATTGCCATTAGTTACAACAACCAACCTTATATCAGCACTATCGCCATATAGTTACAATAACCAACCTTATATCAGCACTATTGCCATTAGTTACAACAACCAACCTTATATCAGCACTATTGCCATTAGTTACAACAACCAACCTTATATCAGCACTATTGCCATTAGTTACAACAACCAACCTTATATCAGCACTATCGCCATATAGTTACAATAACCAACCTTATATCAGCACTATTGCCATATAGTTACAATAACCAACCTTATATCAGCACTATTGCCATTAGTTACAACAACCAACCTTATATCAGCACTATTGCCATTAGTTACAACAACCAACCTTATATCAGCACTATCGCCATATAGTTACAATAATCAACCTTATATCAGCACTATTGCCATTAGTTACAACAACCAACCTTATATCAGCACTATCGCCATATAGTTACAATAACCAACCTTATATCAGCACTATCGCCATATAGTTACAATAACCAACCTTATATCAGCACTATTGCCATTAGTTACAACAACCAATCTTATATCAGCACTATTGCCATATAGTTACAATAACCAACCTTACACCTTTAACGAAATACAACCCATGTTTTTTTTCAAGTGATACATATTCGAACACCTTTAGACTAATATTGGACTGAGATTCGTTTTTTAATTTGTATAGCAAACAAAAATATGCAATGTTGAGTACAATGAAACATTATTTTAACCAAACAACTCATTCTTTTATTATATCATTTCATCAAAATACGGACGGTTTTTGCTCTTTCACGTAGTCTTTGAAAAGTATTGTCACCGAAAGCTCCTTACTGTTATTTAATTGTCCTATCACACTTGAAAACGTCAATCATAAACATAAAATTGATAATAAGCCCTCAATACCGGGTATATCCACCGTTAGCATGATTCCAACCCTGCGTCGCATACTGCCAGTAAGACGTCTAATTTGTTGAAGCGTTACGTGTCGCCATTCCCGGTGTATTTGAGCTTCTAAAAGTTACGTGGAGGGGGTTCCATAGCTTGTAATCGCCTACCCAATTAATCTCATAATTACCCTGTTAGGTTGAGATCTGGACTTCTTGCAGGCCACGGAAGAGTGGTCACAGCATCGTTCTCCATATATACCCTTACTGTCCTGGAGCGATGAGGTCTAGCGTTGTCATCTATGAAACGGGTCTTGACTCTAACGGGTGGTTTTCAAAATGAGGCACAACTACAGGTGTAATCACGTCCCGGGTGTACTGTTCGCCATTAAGGTTGTCATTGATTGTTACTAGATCCAGTTTGCAACCATGTGAGATACAGCCCCACACCATAACTGAGCCCCACCAAAGGGCACTGTTGGAACAATGTTTCTGTGCGTGTAAGCTGTGTTTTGATGCCTCCAAACACGAGTTTACCCAACAGTTACATGGAGTAAAAATCGGCTCTCATCTGACCATTGTATTCGTCGCTAGGTTCTAAGATTTCAATTTTGTCTTGCTCTGCACAAGGACAACCTGTCCTTGCGATGGCGATCATTAAGCATTGGGCGTTTAATGACTCTCCTTGACCTCAATCCTGCAGCTTTAAGACGATTTCGTACTGTTCTGGCTGACAGATTACGACCAGGTAACAATTGTTGCTTGAGACAGGTGCTTGCAGAAATGTATTTCACCTAACCAATCTACCAAGGCTTCACGTTGGGTTGTCACAGATGGTCGACCAGTTTGGGAACGGTCTTTAACATCTTGCGTGACAACGTGTTTTCAGTCCAAACGACTAACGACTGCATAATGATAGCCAAGCTGACGTCCTATTGCCTTGTAAGACATACCATGGAATGCATGCCGATGATTTTCCGTCTGATATCCGCCTCCTTGCCATACTTACTGGATTAAATGATTTCGCAATCAGAAATTTGGAATTTAAATATCGATAAAAGTGCAATTTGGACGTGATGAAGGGATCAAGCTTCACGTGGACAGAAAACCGCGCTTGATTAAAAGTTTACACCTGAACGCTTTAATTTAATTTATTTAATTAAAGCACAGTTATACCACGTGAGGGGTTGAAGGCATACATAAACAAAAAATAACAACAAATCATATAGTAGAATCATGCAATCTTCAAGTCCACTTTCCTCAGTTACACATTAAAGAATTAATACTTACCAAAATCATCAAAATTAAACTTTTTTTAATTACAATAAACGAAAAACGAAAATATTCGGGGGTGCTTTTTTCCAGGTGTATATATTTTGGGTTAATTTTTCTCAATGAAACCATAAAGTTTAAGTTCTACCAACTGTCCATAATAAAATATAATAAATGAATATTGATCAATCATCCTGTCGCATTTTAAAAGATAAAATCCTTCGTTGAGAAAAAAAATTTAAATGCCTGAAACTTATATTATCGGCATTCAATAGTGTCTTCACATCATAAAAATAATTGAGACTTCGGTTAAAGGACTGACAACGGTCAAAAACGAAATCCTAACTCGACTAACCGAACTCGAAATAACGTAAAACGAGTTGTGTTTATCTCCCTTTGAATGTTAGCTTGTTGTTTGCTTTGATTGCTTTTATGGAGCTTTTATGCGAAATTAGCACCTTAATACATTAAATCTAAAGTGTTTATGTAAGCACTTTCAATTGTTTTTCTTGACTTAATCTTGTTGATTACTGTGAACATATGCGTTTTATAACTTATTAAGATTTTTATTACTTATATATATTTCCTTATATTCTATAGTCATCACATAAAAAATACAACATAAATTTTAACATGAATCGTATGAGTTACGTATACCTGTTAGATTACAGAACATGTTAATTCTTTCCTTAAGAATTAAAAAGAAAACAAAAGTTATGACAAAATGTATTTGCTAAAAAATACTAATAATAAGTAATACAAAGTAAAAACTAATTATGCAAATCAAATATTGCTTTGCTTTTTGAAAGGAGCCAAAGAAGGTACAGAAAAAAGGAAGAATAAGCGAGATGTAAGAAAAATAAATGAGGAAAATAAAAGACGTTAAACCAGAAATATTAAAATACAGCAGTATAAGTATTGATATTATGAATATCTTGTGTATTGTTTCCAAATTGAGCATCAGGGCACAACTAATTATAATGTCTCTTTCGATTGCAATATCCATGTACACAAAAACGCACAGAGAAACGTCATATATATTTCCCGCAAGAAGAAAACCCGGACAGCCATGACAGAACATCCCGCAAGAAGAAAACCCGGACAGCCATGACAGAAAATCCCACAAGAAGAAAACCCGGACAGCCATAACAGAACATCAAGCAATAAGAAAACCCGGACAGTCATGACAGAACATCCAGCAAGAAGACAACCCGGACAGTTATGACAGAAAATACCGCAAGAAGAAAACCAGGATAGCCATGACAGAACATCCCGCAAGAATTATACCCGGACAGCCATGACAGAATCCCTCAAGAAGAAAACGCAGACAGCAATGACAGAACATATCGCGGGAAGAAAACCCGGACAGCCATGACAGAAAATCCCGCAAGAATTATACCCGGACAGCCAAGACAGAACATCCCACAAGAAGAAAATCCGGACATCCAGGACAGAACATCCTGCAAGAAGGAAACCCGGACAGCCATGCTAAAAAAATCCCGCAGGAACTATACCCGGACAGCTATGACAGAACATCCCGCAAGAATTAAACCCGGACAGCCAAGACAGAACTTCCCACAAGAAGAAAACCCGGACAGCCATGACAGAACATCCTGCAAGAAGGAAACCCGGACAGCCATGACAAAACATCTCACAAGAAAAAACCCCGGACCGTCATGACAGAATCTCCCGCAAGAATAAATCCCGGACACCCATTTAAGAACATTCCGCAAGAAGAAACCTCATACAGCCATGACAGAACCTCCAGCAATAAGAAAATCCGTACAGTCATGACATAACCTCCCGCAAGAAGAAAACCTGGACAGTCATGACAGAACCTCCCGCAAGAAGACAACCCGGACAGCCATGGTCGAACATCCCACAAGAAGAAAATCCGGACAACCATGACAGAAAATCCCACAAGAACAAAATCCGAACAACCATGACAGAACATCCCACAAGAAGGAAACCCGGACAGCCATGACAGAAAATCCCGCAAGAAGAAAACCCGGACGGCCATGACAGAATCTCCCGCAAGAAGAAAACCCGGACAACCATGACAGAACATCCTACAAGAAGGAAACCCGGACAGCCATGACAGAACATCCCACCAGAAGGAAACCCGGACAGCCATGACAGAAAATCCCGCAAGAAGAAAACCCGGACAGTCATGACAGAATCTCCCGCAAGAAGAAAACCCGGACAACCATGACAGAACATCCTACAAGAAGGAAACCCGGACAGCCATGACAGAACATCCCACCAGAAGGAAACCCGGACAGCCATGACAGAATCTCCCACCAGAAGGAAACCCGCGGACAGTCATGACAGAATCTCCCGCAAGAATTAATCCCGGACACCCATCAAAGAGCATCCCGAAAGAAGAAAACCCATACAGCCATGACAGAACCTCCCGCAAGAAGGAAACCCGGATATTCATAACAGAACATCCCGCAAGAAGAAAACCCGAACAACCATGACAGAACATCCCACAAGAAGAAAATACGGACAACCATGACAGAACATCCCAAAAGAAGAAAACCCTGACAGCCATGACAGAACATCCCACAAGAAGAAAATCCGGACAACCATGACAGAACATCCCGCAAGAAGGAAACCCGGACAGCCATGACAGAACATCCCTCCAGAAGTAAACCCGGACAGCCATGACAGAACCTCCCGAAAGAATTAATCCAGGACACCCATCAAAGAGCATCCCGCAAGAAGAAAACCCATACAGCCATGACAGAACATCACACAAGAAGAAAACCCGGACAGCCATGACAGAACATCCCACAAGAAGAAAATCCGGACAACCATGACAGAACATCCCGCAAGAAGAAAACCCGGAGAGCCATGACAGAACACCCCACAAGAAGAAAATCCGAGCAACCATGACAGAACATCCCGCAAAAAGGAAACCCGGACAGCCATGACAGAAAATCCCGCAAGAATAATACCCGGACAGCCAAGACAGAACATCCCACAAGAAGAAAATCCGGACATCCAGGACAGAACATCCTGCAAGAAGGAAACCCGGACAGCCATGACAAAAAATCCCGCAAGAGCTATACCCGGACAGCTATGACAGAATCTCCCGCAAGAAGAAAACCCGGACAACCATGACAGAACATCCTACAAGAAGGAAACCCGGACAGCCATGACAGAACATAACACAAGAAGAAAATCCGGACAACCATGACAGAACATCCCACCAGAAGGAAACCCGGACAGCCATGACAGAATCTCCCACCAGAAGGAAACCCGCGGACAGTCATGACAGAATCTCCCGCAAGAATTAATCCCGGACACCCATCAAAGAGCATCCCGAAAGAAGAAAACCCATACAGCCATGACAGAACCTCCCGCAAGAAGGAAACCCGGATATTCATAACAGAACATCCCGCAAGAAGAAAACACGAACAACCATGACAGAACATCCCACAAGAAGAAAATCCGGACAACCATGACAGAACATCCCGCAAGAAGGAAACCCGGACAGCCATGACAGAACATCCCTCCAGAAGTAAACCCGGACAGCCATGACAGAACCTCCCGAAAGAATTAATCCAGGACACCCATCAAAGAGCATCCCGCAAGAAGAAAACCCATACAGCCATGACAGAACATCACACAAGAAGAAAACCCGGACAGCCATGACAGAACATCCCACAAGAAGAAAATCCGGACAACCATGACAGAACATCCCGCAAGAAGAAAACCCGGAGAGCCATGACAGAACACCCCACAAGAAGAAAATCCGAGCAACCATGACAGAACATCCCGCAAAAAGGAAACCCGGACAGCCATGACAGAAAATCCCGCAAGAATAATACCCGGACAGCCAAGACAGAACATCCCACAAGAAGAAAATCCGGACATCCAGGACAGAACATCCTGCAAGAAGGAAACCCGGACAGCCATGACAAAAAAGCCCGCAAGAGCTATACCCGGACAGCTATGACAGAATCTCCCGCAAGAAGAAAACCCGGACAACCATGACAGAACATCCTACAAGAAGGAAACCCGGACAGCCATGACAGAACATAACACAAGAAGAAAATCCGGACAACCATGACAGAACATCCCACCAGAAGGAAACCCGGACAGCCATGACAGAATCTCCCACCAGAAGGAAACCCGCGGACAGTCATGACAGAATCTCCCGCAAGAATTAATCCCGGACACCCATCAAAGAGCATCCCGAAAGAAGAAAACCCATACAGCCATGACAGAACCTCCCGCAAGAAGGAAACCCGGATATTCATAACAGAACATCCCGCAAGAAGAAAACACGAACAACCATGACAGAACATCCCACAAGAAGAAAATCCGGACAACCATGACAGAACATCCCGCAAGAAGGAAACCCGGACAGCCATGACAGAACATCCCTCCAGAAGTAAACCCGGACAGCCATGACAGAACCTCCCGAAAGAATTAATCCAGGACACCCATCAAAGAGCATCCCGCAAGAAGAAAACCCATACAGCCATGACAGAACATCACACAAGAAGAAAACCCGGACAGCCATGACAGAACATCCCACAAGAAGAAAATCCGGACAACCATGACAGAACATCCCGCAAGAAGAAAACCCGGAGAGCCATGACAGAACACCCCACAAGAAGAAAATCCGGACAACCATGACAGAACATCCCGCAAGAAGGAAACCCGGACAGCCATGACAGAAAATCACGCAAGAATAATACCCGGACGGCCAAGACAGAACATCCCACAAGAAGAAAATCCGGACATCCAGGACAGAACATCCTGCAAGAAGGAAACCCGGACAGCCATGACAAAAAATCCCGCAAGAACTATACCCGGACAGCTATGACAGAACATCCCGCAAGAATTAAACCCGGACAGCCAAGACAGAACTTCCCACAAGAAGAAAACCCGGACAGCCATGACAGAACATCCTGCAAGAAGGAAACCCGGACAGCCATGACAGAACATCTCACAAGAAAAAACCCCGGACCGTCATGACAGAATCTCCCGCAAGAATAAATCCCGGACACCCATTTAAGAACATTCCGCAAGAAGAAACCTCATACAGCCATGACAGAACCTCCAGCAATAAGAAAATCCGTACAGTCATGACATAACCTCCCGCAAGAAGAAAAACCGGACAGTCATGACAGAACCTCCCACAAGAAGACAACCCGGACAGCCATGGTCGAACATCCCACAAGAAGAAAATCCGGACAACCATGACAGAAAATCCCACAAGAAGAAAATCCGGACAACCATGACAGAAAATCCCGACGGCCATGACAGAACATCCCACAAGAAGGAAACCCGGACAGCCATGACAGAACATCCCACCAGAAGGAAACCCGGACAGCCATGACAGATTCTCCCACCAGAAGGAAACCCGCGGACAGTCATGACAGAATCTCCCGCAAGAATTAATCCCGGACACCCATCAAAGAGCATCCCGCAAGAAGAAAACCCATACAGCCATGACAGAACCTCCCGCAAGAAGGAAACCCGGATATTCATAACAGAACATCCCGCAAGAAGAAAACCCGGACAACCATGACAGAACATCCCACAAGAAGAAAATCCGGACAACCATAACAGAACATCCCGCAAGAAGAAAACCTGGACAACCATGACAGAACATCCCACAAGAAGAAAACCCGGACAGCCATGACAGAACATCCCACAAGAAGAAAATCCGGACAACCATGACAGAACATCCCGCATGAAGGAAACCCGGACAGCCATGACAGAACATCCCACAAGAAGAAAACCCGGACAGCCATGACAGAACCGCCCGAAAGAATTAATCCCGGACACCCATCAAAGAGCATCCCGCAAGAAGAAAACCCATACAGCCATGACAGAACATCACACAAGAAGAAAACCCGGACAGCCATGACAGAACATCCCACAAGAAGAAAATCCGGACAACCATGACAGAACATCTCGCAAGAAGAAAACCCGGATATTCATAACAGAACATCCCGCAAGAAGAAAACCCGGACAACCATGACAGAACATCCCACAAGAAGAAAATCCGGACAACCATGACAGAACATCCCACAAGAAGAAAACCCGGACAGCCATGACAGAACATCCCACAAGAAGAAAATCCGGACAACCATGACAGAACATCCCGCAAGAAGGAAACCCGGACAGCCATGACAGAACATCCCACCAGAAGTAAACCCGGACAGCCATGACAGAACCTCCCGAAAGAATTAATCCCGGACATCCATCAAAGAGCATCCCTCAAGAAGAAAACCCATACAGCCATGACAGAACATCACACAAGAAGAAAACCCGGACAGCCATGACAGAACATCCCACAAGAAGAAAATCCGGACAACCATGACAGAACATCCCGCAAGAAGAAAACCCGGACAGCCATGACAGAACATCCCACAAGAAGAAAATCCGGACAACCATGACAGAACATCCCGCAAGAAGTAAACCCGGACAGCCATGACAGAAAATCCCACAAGAAGAAAACCCGGACAGCCATGACAGAACCTCCCGCAAGAATTAATCCCGGACACCCATCAAAGAACATCCCGCAAGAAGAAAACCCATACAGCCATGACAGAACCTGCCGCAAGAAGGAAACCCGGACAGTCATGACAGAACATCCCGCAAGAAGAAAACTCGGACAGCCATGACAGAACATCCCACAAGAAGAAAAAACGGACACCCATGACAGAAAATCCCGCAAGAAGAAAACCCGGACAGCCATGACAGAACACATCCCGCAAGAAGAAACCCCATACAGCCATGACAGAACCTCACGCAATAAGAAAACCCGGACAGTCATGACAGAACCTCCCGCAAGAAGACAACCCGACAGCCATGCCAGAAAATCCCGCAAGAAGAAAACCTGGACAGCCATGACAGAACCTTCCGCAAGAAGAAAACCCGGACAGCCATGGCCGAACATCACACAAGAAGAAAACCCGGACAGTCATGACAGAAAATCCCACAAGAAGAAAACCCGGACAGCCAAAACAGAACATCTCACCAGAAGGAAATCCGGACAGCCATGACAGAACATCCACAAGAAGGAAACCCGGACAGCCAAGACAGAACATCCCAAAAGAAGAAAACCCGGACAGCCATGACAGAACATCCCAAAAGAAGAAAACCCCGACAGCCATGACAGAACATCCCGCAAGAAGAAAATCCGGACAGCCATGACAGAACATCAAGTCTGAAAGAAAACCTGAACATCCTTGACATACTTGCGATCATCACTTTCAGGACCTTACATTTATCTACGTGAAAACGAAATAACACTCCATTTAAATAGTTTTCCTAGATCATTTTATACAATTGATACATCTTCCACTAAATTCATGTCAATATTTTGGTTTCATCGGCGAAGAGGAATATTTCTGATAGTAGGGCGGTCTCTGGTAAATCGTTTATGAACAGGATGAAGAGTATAGGACCAAGAACCGAACCGTGAGGAATACCGCTGTTGACTTCGTGCCATTGTGAGAACCTTACATTAATATGTACCCTCTGTCTCCTATTACTCCTGAAGCTTTCAATCCACTTTTATATTCATTCACTAATACCGTACTGTCCAAGTTTTATAATAAGACGTTTATGTGGTACCTTATCAAATGCTTTCATAAAATTCATTTTATCGAGTGTATCATACCACCTTTGTCTAAGATCGTTGTCCATCTATCAAGAGTTTTCAATAGGTACAATGAAGTCGATTTACCACTGATGGAACCAAATTGTTTCTTACTAAGAGTCCATGACTACTCATATGGTCTACAATCTTCTTTCTAATTAGTTTTTTAGTTTACCAATACCGGTCGGTAGTTGAACGGTGAAATTGTATCTCCCTTCCCAAATAGAGCAGATATTTGCCATATTTTCCAGAGACCAGGTACTGTTCCATTGTGAAAACATTCCTTGAATATGAGACTTAATAGCAGTACTATAACCTCGTGCAGTTTATACAGAATGTACCATGTCTGCAGAGGCGTAGCATAGCATTTGATATTGGTACGGCTATGGTCTGGGCCTGGTGATTTGGTGTGTTGAGATCTTTCAATACTTTCTTAATTGCGTCTACAGTAAAGTGTTAATTGCATTATTTAACTTACAATACACTGCCATTGTCATTTGGCAACTCGTCCTCAGCTGAAAACACGCTACTGAAAAAGTCGGCAAAGAACTCAGCTTTTTCCTCATGTATGTAATTTGGCAATCCATGAAATTGATTGCCGCATTGAATTCACATATTTCCAGAAGTTTTTACAGTTCGTTTTTGCCGTTTCTGCAATCTGTCTCTATCTATCTTTCCTTTCTTTCTTAATTCCGGATTTGACTTATTTTAGGCATTACAATGTAAACTGTATATTTCAGTTCAGTACTTCTGTTTTCTAAGTAACTTGTACATAGCCGTTTTTCTGTCAATACAAGCCACTGCTTCTTCGGCAATGGTGTCTTTTTTTTGTTTAAATGTTTAAAGCTCCTGTGTATGCAAAGATCAATAGCTTTCGTCGACTTGTCCATAAATAAACCAAGCATTTTCTCTGTATTTTGATCGTGTAATATTTTAGACCAGTCTATATTCTTTTTCTGTCGAAGTTTTTCGTAGTTTCTTTAGAAATCGTTTTACACTAGTTATTGATTCATAGTCAACTAGTACATTACAATGTTAGTAAAGTACACAATGATCACTGGATCCCAAAGGATCTTCATAATTATTCGATTGGATGCCATTACTGTTATTGACTAACACTAAATCAAGAACAGATGGTTGCTGCTCATTTCTAAAAGGTGTAGGTTGTCTGCGAATTGTTTGAAATAACAATATCTAATACATTCTAAGAACTATCAGTCAGTTTCATCGTTACCTTGCCAATGTGACCAGTTAATCTTGGGAGTCAGTTTCATCGTTACCTTGCCAATGTGACCAGTTAATCTTGGGAGTCAGTTTCATCGTTACCTTGCCAATGTGACCAGTTAATCTTGGGAGTCAGTTTCATCGTTACCTTGCCAATGTGACCAGTTAATCTTGGGAGTCAGTTTCATCGTTACCTTGCCAATGTGACCAGTTAATCTTGGGAGTCAGTTTCATCTTTACCTTGCCAATGTGACCAATCTTGGGAAATTTACCCTTTAATCAGTATCTGACTAAACTTTTCTTCCAATTTATTAACTTCAAGTAACATATCATTCAACTTGGTAATTGTTACTAGCATCGGAGGATGGGCTCTTTTAGAAATAGCCGCTATCAACAAGATTTCTAATCCATATATTTCTTTGAAGTCGGTTTCAAGTTTAAACTCGACTGCCTTATTTTCAGATTGAACGTATGGCCATACACTCGAATTTCGTCTATACTCGAATTTCGGCGATTTTCCTTCATTCATCAATGTAAACAATGAACCCGAGGTTAAATTACTTTTAAAATATAGTGCATTTATTGCTCTAACCAAATGACTCCTAAATAATAAAATACACTGCGTTTCAATGAAATTAACGTCCGTTAAAGCGACACACTTTCATCGCCGAAATTCGAGTGTCCTAGTATATATATACATATTCCTCTGCATGAATCTGGTAGAGATTGTGACGACATATCAGAACTGTAATTATTCATTTTTAATCCGTTTATATCTTGAATTTTTGGTGATACTTATGTAATCATAATAACATCAGTTGTATATTTATATGCATTCAGTTATCTCAATTGGAACTCATCAAGTTTATTATATTACCTATCTGAGTTAGTATAAAGGCACTTTAGTTACTTGGTACTCATAGTTTGTTTAAATTTAACACTGTTAACATCAACTAAATATTTGTACTGTTACTCATAGTTTGTTGAAACATCAACTAACGAATTTAGTTTTATAATTATATGGTTAATGTTACCTCTTTGTTTTACATTTCTATTGCCGCCAGTCCCACGGCGGTCCTCTCACTAGGTACATGTCTTGTGCGTTTTTTTGTCGTGCCTCTGTATGTTTTTCATGAAATGACTTTTTGGGTATATGGGGTTCCTGGAATAAGAGCGATAACTCTAATATTCACTGTGCACATTTTCACAGGAAGTGGAAACTCATGGCGGAAAGAATAAACCAGCGTGTCTTTGTTTAGATTTCAATAACATATATTATCTGCTTGACTAAATAATATGCACATTTGATCAAGTACTACATATGTGTTTAAATCGTATGCAAGGTAAAACTAGCAGATTTTTGTATATGCATGTTGTTGTTGTTGATCAGTTGCCATTTGTTTATCTCTGAAAACATCATTCATTTCATCTTTTGTCCCTGTTTTGAAAAAGGTGTCATTATCGGTTTGTAATGAAGAAATTTCATTCAGGAAAACTCCATTTCCTTATCTGGGGGTGGGGATGATAATGTTTGGATTGGACAGAAAATTTATTTTTATATCGGACTTGTAAGCTGTTTTACTCGAAAGGAATATAAATTATACATGTATATCGTATTTATAGAGAAAAATGGAATATTGAAGCATTAAAAACATTGTATGTAAAACTGAAAAAAATCCTACTTTGAAAATAGTTGGTGCCTAGAAAGTACAATGGAAAATACCCAAGACAATAATGAGTTGATTGCTGGTTAAAGTGATCAATAATTTAGTGGTGGTTATTGTGATGGACATAGGTAGTAATTTGGTGGCAGTTATTGGAATAAACATGGGTAGTAATCTTAAATTCAACTAAAAGGAAAATAAGATTTGATTTAATGGGACAGAATTTAAATTTTTAGTACAGTACCCCTTGTAAATGTATTTTCAAAATCTGTAATAACTACTATGGGTTCTGTCCATGCTTGGCAACACCCACCATAGAAGTCCTGAGCACTACATACGTACATGTGCATGTAAATAACTTTCTGACGAGCCTACATGTATGTCCCTTTAAACAATTTTGTAGCAATCATTTCTAATGTTGCAGTTTAACATGTTTGAGACAGCATTAGGTACGTTTATTAAATTTCAGTTCATTATTTAACATGAGAGAAGTCAATACCATTTTGTAAGTATGTTTTTATCAGTTTTTATGTTGTAAAACAAAGTGTATTATGATAAAGCATTAACACCTTAATTGCTTGCATTGACAGATGGATCATACAGAAATTGATGGCATAATTAATGGCAAAAGTGGCAACCTGTCACCTGAATGCTCAACTCCTGCTGATGACATTACAACACCAGATGGCGCTGTAACAGTTCCAGTGAAGAAGCAGAAGAAAGGGTCAAGATGGACTTGTTCTGGGGTGATGACAAAAGTTGGAGATAAAATTGTATCTTATACCACAGAGGATGGCATTAAATATCGTAAAGGAGGTATTATAGAATTAACAGATTTTAATAATAGCTAATACAATCTATCAAGGTTTGGGTGAGCTAATAATAGCATCATAATGTTCTTTATCTGTACTGTCAGCATTTACTGGTAATCAGGTTAAAATCATAAATGATGTGTATAAGATCCACTCATAATTTTAGCCCCATGTTCACAAGTTGGTTGCCATTTTTAAATATAAACTAGTAATGACTGAAACATCTTTATTGGTTTCAGCTTATTTTAGTGATACACAGGGCTCACGCCGGGTCAAAATTATAGGAAGAAGTCACTTCTCTTTTGGGTGGCTGACAGGGAGAAGTGAGGATAGAACAAGGAGAAGTTGCATTATATGCCGCGAAAGCGTCCTGTTTACTTTGTTTTATTTTAAATAAGTGTTGGCATTTGCATTTTTATTGTTATATGTTTTTTTAGCAGTTTAATTTATTGAGGATAAAGATTTGATTAACTGTTCAGTATACTTATTTCACACATTTTCATAAATACATGTATTAAACATAACAATAAAAAAAGAATCAACTGTCACAAAACTGTTCATTAAAATAAATGAATGTTTCTTTGTCATTGATACACAATTTGATTGATTTATAATGAAGTACCAGGGCTCACGCTGGGTCAAAATTAAAGGGAGAAGTCACTTCTCTTTTGGGTGGCTGACAGGGAGAAGTGAGGATAGAACAGGGAGAAGTGGGTGGACAACAGGAAGAATTTGCATTATATGTCGAGAAAGCGTCCTGTTTACTTTGTTTTTTTTTAAATAAGTGTTGGCATTTTCATTGTTATATGTTTTTTTAGCAGTTTAATTTATTGAGGATAAAGTATCTAAGATTTGATTAACTATTCACTATACTTTTTTCACAAATTTATAAAAACACATGCATTAAATATAACAATAAAAAAGAATAAACTGTCACAAAACTGTTCATTAAAATTAATGTTTCTTTGTCATTGATACACAATTTGATTGATTTATAATGAAGTACTATTAGAACTAGAAGTGGGAAAATTACATCATTGTGACACATAATATATTATGTAAAATTGTAAAATTCACTTTTAAAAGTATTTAAGCATATTTAACTTAAATTTGTTTTAAGTAACTGCCAAAATACTATTTTTACTACGTTTCTATCATTGCAAATCTCATTTCACCACTATCTGCAATCTCCGGCACCAAATTCATATCCGCTCTGGAAATATTTACAAGTTATTGTGCTCTGAACTGGTTTCCGGTCATATTTTAAACCTACGCTTTATATACCAAATAAAAGTTAAAAGGGTACCAGTTCAACTTTGGCGCGTAAACAAAATAAACATAACGCGGTATCAAAAATATGAACATTTCTTACCAAAATGGGAATAAAATTTGAAAGGCGACATTAGGCGATTCTACAAAATGAAAGGGCGACTTCGCTTTTGAAGATGATCGACGGCGATGTGGGACCATGATAAGGCGACTTCTTCGCCCGAGTCGCCCTCCAACGCGAGCCCTGAGTACTATTAAAACTAGAAGTAGAAAATTACATCATTGTGACATACTAAACAGTGGCCCCCCTCTTATACGAACCCCTCGCCAGCGACCACCAGCTTCATCCGACCAAAACCCAGATGCATTAAGTGTTTCTAACGTAAAATTACCTCTCACGAACGACCACCCCTCAAACGCGACCAGCGACCAAGTTTTCTTGACACAACAACGTAAATTCCCCTCACGAACGACCATTTTCACTGACCGGATGTTTATTTTGGAATTCTCAAATGGAACGTGATTTGATTTTATTATCGTAAACCAGTTCGGTAACAGTTCAACGACCAGTAAACATGTCGAAATTGCGTAAAAGAAAGATGTTTAAGCTGGATTAAAGGTGAAAACAAGTAGGATATTGTATATCAGTTTTATTTTGGCATTACGGAAATCGGGTTTCTTACAAGAAGACTGAAATTTTCAACAATGAGATAATAGTACAATGTACTAACATAGTCATAAATCAAAATTTACAACAAATGTCAAAAACTTGGGAAACTGGAAACAGAGAGAAACCTGGATTTTTCCAAACTAAACGGAACCTTAATAAACTACGAAGTGGAACCTGGGCAGATAATAAAAGGGATAAAAATAATGATAATGCAGATATAACAGGAACAGAAACTTTCACTGATAAGAAGACTTGGAATTCTTATATTTTCATTACACATTTTTAACAGATTAAAACTGCATGAATTCTTTTTATTTTTATTTATACTGAATAATAAATACAAATATTTATTATGTGTGATTCTTGATCACTTCACAGTTCTTGTTGCTAATCAACCGACCAAGCTCTATAAACCTGTGTTAGTGTGTGTATCCCCTCAAGAAAGACCACCCCCATTATAAGACCACTTTCATGACTCAGATGGGGTGGTCTTACTACTGTATTATGTAAAATTATAAAATTTACCATTTAAAGTATTTTAATATATTTAACTTAAATTTGTTTAAAGTAACTGTCTAAATACTATTTTTACTACCAGCATAGTATATTTGCAATCTCCAGCACCAGTCATATCCGCTCCAGAGAAACTTTCACAAGTTATTGTGCTATGAACTGGTTTCCGGTCGTATTTTAAACCTACGCTTTATATACCAAATAAAAAATAAAAGGGTACTAGCTGAACTTTTGCGCGTAAACATAATAAACATGAAGTGGTATCAAAAATATGAAGATTTCTGACCAAAATGGAAATAAAATTTGAAAGGCGACATAAGGCAATTCTATGAAATGAAAGGGTGACTTCACTTAGCTTTTCAAGATGATCGACAGCAAAGTGGGACCACGATAAAGCCCAAGTCGCCTTCCAACGCGAGCCCTGATATTGTGGCAGATGAAATCCATTTTCTACTCCAGTGTCAAAAAATGAGCAAAGAAAGATCAAAATTTTTGCTGGAAATAAATAATATTTATAATAACTTTAGTATGTTGGATACCACTTCCCAATTCACTTGGCTATTATCATCTGAAGACAAGATAATCCTACACAAGCTAACTGATTATTTACAAACTATTAACAGTGAGAGAAATAAAATTCTCGATACATACATGTAATAATTATACATGCACTATTATTTTCACTTGGTTCACTGTGCTTGTTATAATAATTGTTAATTTGTGTATTATGCATTAATGTTTCCCATTTTCATTGGTTTTCATTTGTATTTTTTTTTATTTTCTTTTTAATTTTGTTTAGAACAATCATTCTTTATTATGTAACTTTAAAAGTTGTATATCTCTTCATGGGCATCTTAATTGACAAATAAACATATTCTGTTTCTGATTCTGTGGCTATATCTTGCTATTATGTCCAGCACTTACTCAAAGACAGGTTGTATTATGGGAACACTCGTGGCGGGAAGCGTTTACAGCGATGTCCGCTCTCTTACTCAAACAGTTGTTGTCTGATCTTCATAAAACTTGGGGGAAATGTTTATTGGCATGATATCACTACCAAGATTGATAACCAGCAGAATGCTTCACTTTATTTAAACAAGAAATGGCAAGTTTGCAATGTCCACTCTCTTACTCAAACAGTTGTTATCCGATCTTCATGAAACTTGGGGAAAATGGTTAATGGCATAATATCATGGTAAATTTTGATAATCTGCCAAATCACTTCAGCCACTTCAGAGTCACATGTATGATCCTTTATTTATGCAAAAAACCAGCAGAATGCTTCAGACACTTCACTTTATTTAAACAAGAAATGGCAAGTTTGCTTTGTCCACTCTCTTACTCGAACAGTTGTGCGATCTTGATGAAACTTGGAGAAAATGTTTATGGGCATAATATCTTGGTAAATTTTGATAATCAGCCAAATCACTTCAGAGTTATGGCCCTTTATAAAAAAATGGCAAATTTTTCGAAGGGTGTATTTTGTAGCACTTTGACACTTGTTATTGTGGAAGGAATGCTCTCCTGAGGAATAGGACCTGTGTTAAGATTTTTTCACTAATTCTTATCTATGTTGGACCTTAGATATTGATTAACACCCAGGTATTATGGATGGTCATTGGGTTTCCAATCTTCATATTTTTCATTGACTAAACTTATAACAGTGTTGGAAAAATTTTCTACTTAAGGTCAAGTCCAGGGCTTTTAAAGATTTTAAATGCCCAAGCCCAGCTGTTTTCATTCAAAGCCCAATTCATACCAAGATATTTTGTAACTGGTATATAACTATAAAATGTATGCATATTATTTTTAGGTGTGTGGAATGCCAATGGACTAATTCTATTAATTTAAAATATTATTGATATTTGACATTGTTGAATTAGCAATTTCGTCTGTAATAAAAACAGTTTATGTTATTAAGATGTTTTATTTGCATGTAATAAAGTATTGGTTCAGAGTTAGTAGATTTTAGTCTTTAAGATGGTTTGAAAGTTCAGACTCGTTTTTCACTGTCATACTTTTTATCTTTAGATTCACAATGACCATCATCATCATCAGTGGCCTTTCTTTTATTCTGTTCCGATCCCGTGATTACGTTCTGTTTACTGAAGTAAACTTAAAATTGAACAGCGACATTTATATCAACTACATTTAATAAAGCAACAACAAGTAAGCGCTTCAATCGAAACCCCAAAACCGGTTACGTTCAAACGCCTAAAATATTCTGATTCTAATTAAATTATTCATTTATTTATTTCTAATATCATAAACAGACTAAACCAGGAAGAAATCTCTCGATGTTGTTATGCTAAAATTAATGCAAAATTAAAGGCAAACTATAAATCAAGATGTTAAATGAAATTAAAGAAAAGTTTTTTATTTTGAAAAGAAAGGCCTGACAGACTTTTTTCTATGGAAATAAGCGTGCCCATAGATACAACTGCACTACCCTGGGCGTCGAACTAACACATTTTTCCACCCCTGATATAAGAAGGGAGTTAAGGTCAAAGTAATAGTGTCCCACTATTTGAAGGTCAAGGTAATAGTGTCCCACTATTTGAAGGTCAAGGTAATAGTGTCCCACTATTTGAAGGTCAAAGTAATAGTGTCCCACTATTTGAAGGTCAAGGTAATAGTGTCCCACTATTTGACTTTTTTTTTTAAAACAGATATCTTTTTTTCTTAAAATGTTTAAATTTGTTAACAAAGAATTAGTTAAATTTCAATCTCTATTAATTTTCAGATACATCTTGCTTCTTTCTAATTGCATTAAGTGGAAATCCTCTTCATTCCAAAGAACAATTAAACTTATATTTCTTATATTTATTGTTTTTGTGAATGATTACATGCTGCTGGGAACCTTTAAAAAAAAAAGATTCTAATGTTAAAATAATTTGTCAAGTGATTGAAGTATCCAGTTCAAACAACTTATTTTTACATTATCAGTAATTGAATTTTGTGTAAAAAAAATACCATAATTTTGCAATAAAAAAAAACAGTTGTTGATTATATAATTGATTTTGGATGTAAAAGGTTGGAAGCAGCATTTTATATAGCTCCCATGTGACCACTCGAGAGGATTTTCTGCAGTATGATATACAGCTCCCATGTGACCACTTAAGAGGATTTTCTGCAGTATGAAATACATGTTATTTGTAAAGAGGTGTTTGCTTTCACTTGTGGTTGATTGTTAATACTTATTGATTTCTCCCTTTGTAACAGTATAATTGTTGAGTTTTTTTTGTAATCGTGTTGGCACCTATTATTAATGCAACAGCCTTTATTTCACTCATCCACAGTGGACAGCTCACTAATGTCCACTCATACACAGTGGACAGCACACTAATTTTCGCTGTAATTGGACTGTACTATTCAGGGGTTAACACACTCTACAAACAAGATTTGGCAGCCAGAAGTGAGGCCCTGATAGGGAGACTTCAGGGAGACATTAGGGAGAAGTCAAGGGGACTGTACAAATAATTAATTTTTGCAGTAGTTACATACATTTTTCATTATTTACATCATTTTTTTTATAATTCTGGATTTTCAGGATTATTGATGGGAGTGTCCGTCCATCCCTTACACTTTCTCTAATTTGCAACTCCTCCTACACCACTGAATGGAATTTGATAAAACTTACACAGAATCCTTGTCACATAGTGCCATTGTGCAGGAGATATTTAACATTTTGATCAGAATGATATTTGGGGTTTCCCATAGAAAAACATGGACATTGTCATTGACTTAAGGGGATACCAATCTCTTATGTGCAACTCCTCCTACACCGCTGAATGGAATTTGATGAAACTTACACAGAATCCTTGTCACATAGTGCCATTGTGCAGGATATATTTTACATTTTGATCGGAATGATATTTGGGGCTTCCCATAGAATAACATGGACATTGTCATTGACCTAAGGGGATACCCATCTCTTATGTGCAACTCCTCCTACACCGCTGAACGGAATTTGATGAAACTTACACAGAATCCTTGTCAAATAGTGCCATTGTGCAGGAGATATTTAACATTTTGATCGGAATGATATTTGGTTCTTCCCATAGAATAACATGGACATTGTCATTGACCTAAGGGGATACCGATCTCTTATGTGCAACTCCTCCTACACCGCTGAATGGATTTTGATGAAACTTACACAGAATCACATAGTGCCATTGTGCAGGAGATATTTAACATTTTGATCGGAATGATATTTGGGGTTTCCCATAGAATAACATGGACATTGGCATAAGGGGATACCCATCTCTTATGTGCAACTCCTCCTACACCGCTGAATGGATTTTGATGAAACTTACACAGAATCACATAGTGCCATTGTGCAGGAGATATTTAACATTTTGATCGGAATGATATTTGGGGTTTCCCATAGAATAACATGGACATTGGCATGAGGGGATACCCATCTCTTATGTGCAACTCCTCCTACACCGCTGAATGGATTTTGATGAAACTTACACAGAATCACATAGTGCCATTGTGCAGGAGATATTTAACATTTTGATCGGAATGATATTTGGGGTTTCCCATAGAATAACATGGACATTGGCATAAGGGGATACCCATCTCTTATGTGCAACTCCTCCTACACCACTGAATGGAATTTGCTGAAACTTACACAGAATCCTTGTCACGTAGTGCCATTGTGCTCCTGATATTTAACATTTTGATCAGAATGATATTTGGGTTTTCCCATAGAAAAAATGGACATTGCTATTCTTTGAGGTGAGGGAGGGGTGGGGTTCCCATGTTTTATCTGCAACTCTTTCTACACTAGATTAAGTTTCAAGTTCATAAGTAAGAACACGTGCATTTTTGAAGAAATCATGAAGCGGGGGTATCAATGGTGATCATTGCTCACAGTTTTTTTTTTTACTCTAGTTTCTCTTGTGTTTTAAACCATAACACACTTAGATTCATATTTTTTTCTTTCTTTTTCATTATTATTCCTGGCATGCAATATCAAATAGCACATAACCTTTATCATTATAAAATCAATGAAAAAAAGCCCCAGATATAGTGACTATTTTTCTATCTACATCAGTACATGTAGCCATACAAGGTATTCACAAATAAAATAGATCAACTTGTATACATCATAACATTTCGTACAGTTTGTTATGAACATGTCATGTTTATCTGAGCAAAATTTTCAAAGAAGATAGATTAGAATAACATAACATTAAACCCAGAAATAATTCTTCTGTTCAGCACACTTACACTTGGACAAAGTTGTGCTGATCAAAATTGCTTCATGGGACTCCCATCTACAGAACTTATCATGATGTCAATAATTACTATTATACATTTATTGACTTTGATATAGGTTAATACCTGATTTTATCAACCTGAACAAATTATATCCACCGAGCCAACGGTGAGTATTGATATTAATTTTGAGGGTTGATAAAACCAGGTATTAACCTATATCAAAGTCGATGAATGTTTTATTATATGACTGTTTTTATTATACCCCCGCTCGACAGAGTCTGGGGTATATATAGTGGTCCTCATGTCCGTCCGTCCGTCCACATTTGGTTTCCGGATGATAATTCAAAAAGTTTACATCCGATTTGAATGAAACTTTGGGATATTGTTATATATCAGGTTGGTAATTTTTATTGATTTTGGGGGAAATCCGTCAAATTTCAAGGTCACAGTCCACAAAAAACGTTAGAAATTTTTACAAAAAAGTTGTTTCCGGACAATAACTCAAAAAGTTTACATCTGATTTGAATGAAACTTTGGGATATTGTCATATATCAGGTTGGTAAGAAGCCTATTGATTTTGGGGGAAATACATCAAATTTCAAGGTCACAGTCCACGAAAAACGTTAGAAATTTTTACAAAAAGTTGTTTCCGGACAATAACTCAAAAAGTTTGCATTCAATTTGAATGAAACTTTGGGATATTGTTATATATCAGGTATGTAAAAAGCCTTTTGATTTTGGGGGAAATGGGTTAAATTTCAAGGTCACAGTCCACGAAAAACGTTAGAAATTTTTACAAAAAAGTTGTTTCCGGACGATAACTCAAAAAGTTTGCATGTGATTTGAATGAAACTTTGGGATATTGTTATATATCAGGTTGGTAAGAAGCCTATTGATTTTGGGGGAAATACGTCAAATTTCAAGGTCACAGTCCACGAAAAACGTTAGAAATTTTTACAAAAAAGTTGTTTCCGGACAATAACTCTAAAAGTTTGCATCCGATTTTAATGAAACTGTAAAATATTGTTATATATTTTGTTGGTAAGAAGCCTATTGATTTTGGTGGAAATCTATCAAATTTCAAGGTCATAGTCCACGAAAAACGTTAGAAATTTTAACAAAATGTGGGGGTATTAGTGATCGCTAGATGGACTTTGTTTTACACTGGAAGTCTTTAATAAAAAAGGATAACAATAAAAATTTATTTCAACAATAACAACAGTAAACTATCACATTTTACATTGAAAGAAATTCACATTATTCAATTAAAATTTATAGTAATAGTTGAGCACTTATGAAAAATTGGCAAAAAAGTTCCTGTTCATTGACAATTGTAAACCTTGTTTGCTGCTTAGCTCGTCAGCCATTTTGAAACAATGTCAGCAAAAATAATGTTTTAAAAGAATGATTTTGATTGGCTGATGTTTTAAATTCAAGCAATCAAATTAATGCTTGTTTCCTATTGTTGAATTCTATTTTTAACTACTGAAAAGTGATAAATATTCTATTTTTTGCTACTGAAAAAACTTTTATATCAGTCTATTTTTATCTACTTTGAGGTTAACACCCCTTCTGCATAATACTTTTCATGATACCCTGGGCAAATCAAAATCAAAATAAATGTTAGTCATATAATAAACATCTTTATTCTTTCAAGAGCAGCTAATATATTTATCAAAGAAAATTGTTAAACTGAAGTTTGAAACCAATTGAAAGTGTTTGTTTATCAAAGAAAATTATGATTTTTCATTATGGGCCGTTGTACTTGACTTTTCTTCGTTGTTCACATCTGGTAATTAGTCACATGGGGTAAATAAACAAATGGTGCGTTATCCAGTTGAAAGACTTAAATCCTTTGAAAAAATAATAAATACCCATATTGTTTGCTGTTTTTTATTGGAATTACACATTTACTGATAAATTGGTAGTCGGTGAATTATTTGGACCAGATCATATACAAGTATCTTCTGTGAACCATCGGGCAACTTGATGGAAATAATAGGGCGACTTCGACCTCGCTTTTGAGGTGCCGTAGGGGGACTTAAGGTCCCTATAGGACGACTTTGTCAACAACTTCGCCCAGTGTGGTGAGCACTGCCATTTTGTGAAAATAGTACCTGTGACCTGCATGCCTATCTGATTTTTCTATGGATTACACATGTAAGTCACATGATGAAACAAAAGTATCAGCAGAACTACTCCAAGGAGTAGGCAGGGGGAGACAACTTCAAGGAGTGAGTAGGGGAGACAATTTCAAGGAGTGGGCAAGGGAGACAACTTCAAGGAGTGGGCAGGGAAGACAAAGGAGTGGGCAAGGGGAGAACACTTTGAGAAGGCAAGAGAGACAATTTCAAGAAGTGGGCAATAGAGACAACGTCAAGGAGTGGGCAGGGTAATTAAACCAAGGAGTGGGCAGGGTAATTAAACCAAGGAGTGGGCAGGGGTGGCAAACCAAGGAGTGAGCAACAGAAAACAACTCCAAGAACTGGGTAAGGGAGACAACTTCAAGGTGGGCAGGGTAGACGACTGAAGGGGTGGGCAGGGGAGACGACTGAAGGGGTGGGCAGGGGAGACGACTGAAGGGGTGGGCAGGGGAGACAAGCCAAGGAGTGGGCAGGGGAAACAATCCAAGGAGTTGGCATGGAAGACAAATGAGGGAATGGGCAGGGGAGACAACTCCAAGGAGTGGGCAGGGGAGACAAACCAAGGAGTAAAAAGGGGAGACTAAGTAAATTGTTTAATTTTGGGCAATATTCATACTGCCCTGATGAGTAAGATGTAATTAAAAGTAATTAAATAAAAATCCCCTGGGGAGTAAAAAGTGTTGCAATCTCAGGTGACATTACAATGTATTGAAATTAAATAAGGCGCTTATGGGTAAAAGCTTGAAAAATATAAAAATCTTGTAAAAAACAGATTATTCTTCAAGTTTTTATTTTTAAAATATTTCCACAGTCAAGATCGTTAAAAATAAGATTCTATCATGATCACTAAAACTTGTATGTTAAAAATCTTGATTTGATCTTTTGATCTATTTCACTAAATATTCTCTTACGTACAGTATAATCCAATCTCACTGTTCTAAGATGAGAAATATAGGATCTAACACGGGTGGTAGGCCAAGACGGGAAAACCCCAAATACCCAAGTGAAAAGGTTTCTGGTCTCCAACAAGGCCACTCTGCCGATAGCCTCGTTGGAGACCAAAAGAAATCTAAGACATTGTTAAGTAAACGATGTGACATCACTATGCTACAAGCAGCAAAAAAGTATTTTTATACTTTGTCTGAATTAACTAACTGCATTTTCTCATCATCTCGATGTCCTTCAGGGAGGTAATAACAAGAAATCTATAAATCTTGTATGTAGTAATATCATACTCCGCTCAAAACAGAAGAAAACTTAAAGTCACCATGTTGTTACACAGCATATCAGCTTTATACAACAGAGATACAGAATAAAATAACGATAATAGGAAACAACATCAATAATTTAATCTCAAATACATTTTATTTATGAAATATCTGAACTTGTATATATAACACTACATATCTGTAAATTAATAAACTCTTTAAATGAAAGGAAATGATTAGAAAAATTATTATAGTTGACTTCAAAGCATTGTGTTAAGTATTGATAAAAATCAAATATGAAATGCCTCAAAGTGTATTATAGTCTATGTAGGAAATGACTTTTGGTAAATAATTAGTTTGAAATGATTTGTTACAGATTGTGTGTACCTGGAGAATGCAAACAAAGATCAACCTTACTATGTATGTGGTATTAAAGAATTCCGTCTGGTAAGTCTGTACAAAGATCAGCCTTAATATGTATGTGGTATGTGCGAGTATGTACGGTAGTCAAATCTGACATCTATTAAGGGTCAATAATATATTAAGAATCATTTTGTTGGTTTTCCTTTAGTTTCCACTTGATAGAAATATTTTTATGCCACCGCCACGACATGTCGGGGGGGGGGCATTAAGTTTTACTGATGTCCGTCCGTCTGTCTGTACGACCGTACGAATTTCCGTCAAGCTTTTCTCAGAAACCGTATCTCAGAACAATTTGAAATTTGGCAGGGTGGTTCAGTATCACATGTTGTATGTCCTAAGCAACTTTCAGACCTGTCGGACAACTAGTTCCTGTTTGCGATTGGGCCTATATGAAAATGTGTTAACATGAGTATGAAAATTTCTGTCAAGCTTTTATCAGAAACCGTACATGAGAACAATTTGAAATTTGGCATTGTGGTTCAGTATCAATTGTTGTACGTCCTAAGTGACTTTCAGAACTGTCGGACAACTAATTCTTGTTTGCGACTGGGCCCATATGAAAATGTGTTAACATGAGTATGAAAATTTTCGTCAAGCTTTTCTCAGAAACTGTACACAAGAACAATTTGAAATTTGGCAGGGTAGTTCAGTATCACAAGTTGTACGTCCTAAGCGACTTTCAGACCTGTCGGACAACTACTTCCTGTTTTCGACTGGGCCGATTTGAAAATGTGTCAACACGAGTATGAAAATTTCCGTCAAGCTTTACTCAGAAACAGTACATTAGAACAATTTGAAATTTGGCAGGGTGGTTAAGTATCACAAGTTGTACGTCCTAAGCGACTTTCAGATCTGTTGGACAACTACTTCCTGTTTGGGACTTCCTTTAGCGGGGGCATCTGTGTCCCATGGACACATTCTTCAATTTTTTATTAAAAAATCAACCCTAAGTCTATTTCCTGTCAATGACACATGTATTGATTGAGTTCGCATTCACTCCATTGTAATTCTGTAATAAAGGTCAACAGGTGACAATCTTATGAGTACATATATATCTTGTGTCCGTTTCGTAGAACATGTTATTGCAACAACATTTTGAAACAATAGAGATTGAATTGTTTGTATGTTATATTGCATATGAATGTGCCCAATGTACCTTTTCATAATACAGATGTACAAAAATCTGTAGAACAAAAAATGATTATTTCATCCTATAAGTAATAACTTGTAAAAAGCATGGTACATTGCAGAATATCGTATAAATTCAGTTCTGTTTCAAACTTGTGGTAATTATGTATAACAACTCCCTACTTCCGATAACTGAAAATGTCTTTGAACGTTCATCAAAATAATGTTGTTGCCATTTCTGGTACTTTGTCACATGTCATCTTATAATAGAGAAATTTATGGTTGAAGAATGTCTTCTTTACATATATTTCTTTTTGATGCATATATATCATAGCAACCCATCACATAACATCCCTGAAAAAGGGTAATCCCTTATAGGAATGGGCAGGAAGGAAAAAGTTCTGGATCCCTGTTCAGGAACTATTGTGCTGATTTACATCAAACTTATTACACAGTATCCCTGGGTACAGGGAATTCAATTCTATTAGCTAAACTTTCGTGCCTCTCTTCGTAGGGGAGATAATTAACAAAGTGAGTATGAAGTTTTAATTCAGAACTGTTACTTTTTCAAAAAGAAGATAGCAAGAAATGTAGAGGATATTAATTTTATAAAAAAAAAAATACATGTAAACTTATTAAGTAAAGAATAGATAATGAAAACCTCTGAGAATCTTCTATAGGTTCCAAGGCCTCAAACTTCAACAATTTTTTTCAGGTAATTTTTGTCATTTATTAAAATTTTTGGTAGAAGGAATGTAAATTAGTTAGATTTAGCAGCATTCTAATTAAAATCTTTCACTTGCTCCCCTTTTTGTTATGGTTGCTGCTTGCAATGCAGTGACCAGTAACGAAAAAAGGGGGAGCAAGTAAGATTTAGTTTTAATTAAATTGATTTAACAGCTGTCCCTTGTTCAAATGGAAGATAATCTGATAACTGTCAGATAATGATTTGATGGAGTACGGCCATAAAAAGAAAAATATGAAGGAGCCAAACAAACGACAGAAGACAGATCTATAAGGATGGCCTTATTTGGACTGGCTATAATTTTTTGCTCTTTTTGTGAGAAAATTTTATCAACTTTTTAATTATTATTCCTCAGATATATTTGGTTTTATTACCTGATACCTTATATAAATGTAATTTGTTTTTTTTTACTATTTTCTGAAATTCTAAAAACGTCCACTGTTTCCCCTCACCTTCTCTGACTCCCAATTTCATGTAAAACAGTAAAGAAACAATATTACTTTATTCTCTTATTTTTATGTGGTGGAAATAACTTGTTTAGAAAGAATCTAACGACTATTTCTCCATAATTAAAATGTGTTGAAGTATTTAAACAAATTACAGTCAGGCCTACTGCCTCAGGCAACAGTTCAAAACACTATCCCCTCCACCTCGGACCAATAGTTTGACTGTTCCCAAATCACATATGAAATAACTGTATAATAGTACCAGTAGTTTTCATTTGACACACTTGGTATGACTTATAACTGACAGTACAATTATTCACATTTAATCCTGATAATGACATTTTCACATGTGTTTTGTAGGTTACAATAAACCAATTTTTTGTTTACATTACACCAGGAAATTTTTGAACCCAAGATAGTAATCAGAAGAAGAAAATACACAGATGCATCTGATTGGATGTTGGGGTTCTAAAAGTATCAAAATTTGAAAATAAAAACATTATTGATTGAAAATCTTCTATATTTGGGGGAACATTTAAAAGTGCCTGGAAAATAGAGCTGGGGGAGGTTAGACATTTTGTTAGTTTCATTCTGTGATGATTTTTTCACCCAAAATTTCAGTCATTTTTGCCGCACAACATATATTTTTTTATTTGTTAATTAGTCTAACATTTCAACTTACACAAGCAACTGCTTTTGGGGGTTGAAATTGAGAGGATTTCCACACATAAAATCTTAATTGCAAGTACCCCATATGGAAAATGCAATCTTAAATAGATGTTTATTGTAACCTGTATCTCTTGCTGATAAGAGTGATCTCCCTTAAGATCAAAACATCATCGTTTTTTCTTCACTTTTAAGATTGTGTTCATTGGATGTTTAGATGTTTGTTTACACCCAGAAAGCAATATTTCAGCTATATTAAGAATGAGAACAAGTAAACAAACAATAAACAAGGGGTAGGACAAAGGGAATAAATTTTTGACTGCCACTGGAAAAGTATGAGTATTGGGTAGGGGGGAGAATTGGGACTTTTGTAGCAGTTGCAATGAGTCTTCTCGTTTCGAATCTACAAAAGGGGTCTTTATTGTGCAAGGAGCATAGCACTCTCCAAACATTTCACCCACTATGGTCTGCAGCAAGGCTTTCCATATTATGACCTGACAACCCCAGCGAGAGGGTCTACCCTATCCACCACCTGATGGATGGGGTTCACTGCTCAGTGCGTTGAGCACTGAGAACCTTCCACAGTATGGTATCAACTTGTGTATCCATTTATAACCCATATATGATTAAAAACATATCAATGGTTCATTCATAATTCAGATCTTATGTAGTGCATTACATTAAAAATCAGTTGTTCAACCTAATACAATATACTCTGGCAGACATGCACGTTTGTTATATCTAAATTTGTCAGTGATTCTAAATGTTTACAACGCTTTGAGTAAGCTCCGTAAAGTTTAATCGTCAGGTGAATAGCCAGTTGTTTTGTAAATTTCAGGGAAAACATCATTATATGTGCAGGATACTGAGAAGGGTTCTGGACCCTGGTGCTGCTCAATGTATTACCCAGATGAAAGATAGGGCATAGGGAATGCATTTTTTTGTGGGAGGGGGTTGCCTGGTTATAATATTGAAAGCCTGACTGCAGGACCATAGTGGGTATCATGTTTAGAGAGTGCTTCATACATATTAAATACAAATTTGTCAAGTAGATACAGCCATTAAAGCAACAGAAAAGGCATCATCTCTACCCACCTCTCCATAATTTTCTGTTGGCAGCTGTGTTCCCATTGGTCCATCCGATCTTCCAATTGATTTTATGCTTGTTAATGTGTTATAATTTTTAAATGGCTGGAACTAAAAGTGTTCATTTATTATTTTCATCTTACTAATTTTTTTCTCTTCTGCAAACTTTATAGACAATCAGTGTAACCAGTAATGGTATTATTGATTGTAAAAACATATGCTATAATACTGCTAAGATTTATTTGGTAGACATGACTTTGATGTTGACAAGTGACAGAAGTATTTATTATTACATATTACTTAATGTGCTTACCAACACCTATTAACTCAAACAACAAATTACATAAGCAATTATTTAGAAGGATTTCTCTGTTGATTAACTCTGCACTATGGCAGTTTTCATCAAGGTAAAGATTGATACCTGACTGTGGGCTGCCATAGATTTGTCAGGTGATTTTATCTATTTAAGCTTTGAGGTTGTTTTTTATTGCCCATGGTTAGTAGGCCTATTGATTGTTTTCCTTTTGTTAAAAAACCAAAACTACTGTTTAAAATATATACTGTAATTTTTAAATAGCTATTTACATTTTTATGACAGGTATTTTAATTTCTGTTTAAATATTTAATTCATTGAAAGGTGTTAAAGTGTTTACAATTTACCTGACATACGATAGGTAATCTGTATGATTTTGATTTCAATGAACCATTATTTTTCGTATGTGTTTGGGTCGGAAAATCAAATCAGGCTTCAAATGCAATATTTAATGAAGTAATATTGGTATAGATTAAGAGGCACCAGGAAGGAAAGGTAAACATGGACATTTTATGTAGGTGTAATTTTTATTGTTATTTTATTGCTGGATTCATGTATGTGCAGAAATTTCCCCAAGCAAACAGTTGCAAGATTTAATAATGCGAACAATATCTGTGTCTATATATGTCCACAAAAAAATTACCACCACAATGTGACTAGCTAACGGTAATCCACATAAATAATTGTTTACAGTAGATTGTATATAGAACGTGCATACTACTGCTTAGCATTACATTTGATGTTCATACTGATCAGTACATGTTTCTGCTTAGCTTATCCTTACATTTGGGTTTTCAGACTGATCAGTACATGTTCCTGCTTAGCTTATCCTTACATTTGGGTGTTCAGACTGATCAGTACATGTTTCTGCTTAGCTTATCCTTACATTTGGGTGTTCAGACTGATCAGTACATGTTTCTGCTTAGCTTATCCTTACATTTGGGTTTTCAGACTGATCAGTACATGTTTCTGCTTAGCTTATCCTTACATGTGGGTTTTCAGACTGATCAGTACATGTTTCTGCTTAGCTTATCCTTACATGTGGGTTTTCAGACTGATCAGTACATTCTACTGCTTAGCTTATCCATACATTTGGTGTTCAGACTGATCAGTACATGTTACTGCTTAGCTTATCCTTACATTTGGGGTTTTCAGACTGATCAGTACATGCTACTGCTTAGCTTATCCATACATTTAGTGTTCAGACTGATCAGTACATGTTACTGCTTAGCTTATCCTTACATTTGGGTTTTCAGACTGATCAGTACATGCTACTGCTTAGCTTATCCTTACATTTGGTGTTCAGACTGATCAGTACATGCTACAGATTAGCCTTTCCTTACATTTGGTGTTCAGACTGATCAGTACATGTTACTGCTTAGCTTATCCTTACATTTTGGTGTTCAGACTGATCAGTACATGCTACTGCTTAGCTTATCCTTACATGTTGTGTTCATACTGATCAGTACATGCTACAGCTTAGCTTATCCTTACATTTGGTGTTCAGACTGATCAGTACATTCTACTGCTTATCCTTACATTTGGTGTTCAGACTGATCAGTTCATGCTACTGCTTAGCTTATCCTTACATTTGGGTTTTCAGACTGATCAGTACATACTACTGCTTAGCTTATCCTTACATTTGGTGTTCAGACTGATCAGTACATGCTACTGCTTAGCTTATCCTTACATTTGGGTTTTCAGACTGATCAGTACATACTACTGCTTAGCTTATCCTTACATTTGGTGTTCAGACTGATTTTTCATGCTACTGATTAGCTTATCCTTACATTTGTTGTTCAGTTCGATCAGTACATGCTACTGATTAGCTTATCCTTACATTTGTTGTTCAGACTGATCAGTACATGTTACTGCTTAGCTTATCCTTACATTTGGTGTTCAGACTGATCAGTACATGGTACTGCTTAGCTTATCCTTACATTTGTTGTTCAGACTGATCAGTTCATGCTACTGCTTAGCTTATCCTTACATTTGTTGTTCAGACTGATCAGTTCATGCTACTGCTTAGCTTATCCTTACATTTGGGGTTTCAGACTGATCAGTACATACTGCTGCTTAGCTTATCCTTACATTTGGATTTCAGACTGATCAGTTCTTGCTACTGCTTAGCTTATCCTTACATTTGGGTTTTCAGACTGATCAGTACATACTACTGCTTAGCTTATCCTTACATTTGGTGTTTAGACTGATCAGAAGATACTAATAAATATCTTATCACCTCTAAACAGGGGTACAATTACAAAGATGACTGCAATCACTCCAAAACATTTTGCAAGACAAAGTTTACATGTTATGTATAGTTATCTTCCCTTTTTTCTTCAATCTAGCTGAAATATTGCTGAACATGTGTGTTTCTTAAATAAGAACTCACTAAGTCAGTTCATTAGGACTTGGGGAGGATAACATTGGTTTCAGATCCTGCATCACCCTATCTTGTGGAGGATTGAATTGGTTTCAGATCCTGCATCACCCTATCTTGTGGAGGATTGAATTGGTTTCAGATCCTGCATCACCCTACCTTGGGGGAGGATTTCTTTCAGACCTTGCTTCATCCTTCCTTAGGGAGGATTTCTTTCAGACCTTGCTTCACCCTTCCTTGGGGAGGATTTCTTTCAGACCTTGCTTCACCTTACCTTGGTGAGGATTTCTTTCAGACCTTGCTTCACCCTTCCTTGGGGAGGATTTCTTTCAGACCTTGCTTCACCCTTCCTTGGGGAGGATTTCTTTCAGACCTTGCTTCACCCTTCCTTGGGGAGGATTTCTTTCAGACCTTGCTTCACCCTACCTTTGGGAGGATTTCTTTCAGACCTTGCTTCACCCTACCTTTGGGAGGATTTCTTTCAGACCTTGCTTCACCCTTCCTTGGGGAGGATTTCTTTCAGACCTTGCTTCACCCTATCTTGGGGAGGATTTCTTTCAGACCTTGCTTCACCCTACCTTGGGGAGGATTTCTTTCAGATCTTGCTTCACCCTACCTTGGGGAGGATTTCTTTCAGACCTTGCTTCACCTTACCTTGGGGAGGATTTCTTTCAGACCTTGCTTCACCTTACCTTGGGGAGGATTTCTTTCAGACCTTGCTTCACCCTTCCTTGGGGAGGATTTCTTTCAGACCTTGCTTCACCCTTCCTTGGGGAGGATTTCTTTCAGACCTTGCTTCACCCTTCCTTGGGGAGGATTTCTTTCAGACCTTGCTTCACCCTACCTTGGGGAGGATTTCTTTCAGACCTTGCTTCACCCTATCTTGGGGAGGATTTCTTTCAGACCTTGCTTCACCTTACCTTGGGGAGGATTTCTTTCAGACCTTGCTTCACCCTACCTTGGGGAGGATTTCTTTCAGACCTTGCATCACCCTACCTTGGGCAGGATTTCTTTCACATCTTGCATCACCCTACCTTGGGCAGGATTTCTTTCAGACCTTGCTTCACCTTACCTTGGGGAGGATTTCTTTCAGAGCTTGATTCACCCTACCTTGGTGAGGATTTCTTTCAGACCTTGCTTCACCTTACCTTGGGGAGGATTTCTTTCAGACCTTGCTTCACCCTTCCTTGAGGAGGATTTCTTTCAGACCTTGCTTCACCTTACCTTGGTGAGGATTTCTTTCAGACCTTGCTTCACCTTACCCTGGTGAGGATTTCTTTCACACCTTGCATCACCCTACCTTGGGGAGGATTTCTTTCAGACCTTGCTTCACCTTACCTTGGGGAGGATTTCTTTCAGACCTTGCTTCACCTTACCTTGGTGAGGATTTCTTTCAGACCTTGCTTCACCTTACCTTGGGGAGGATTTCTTTCAGACCTTGCATCACCCTACCTTGGGGAGGATTTCTTTCAGACCTTGCTTCACCTTACCTTGGGGAGGATTTCTTTCAGACCTTGCTTCACCCTATCTTGGGGAGGATTTCTTTCAGACCTTGCTTCACCCTACCTTGGGGAGGATTTCTTTCAGATCTTGCTTCACCCTACCTTGGTGAGGATTTCTTTCAGACCTTGCTTCACCCTTCCTTGAGGAGGATTTCTTTCAGACCTTGCTTCACCCTACCTTGGGGAGGATTTCTTTCAGACCTTGCTTCACCCTACCTTGGGGAGGATTTCTTTCAGACCTTGCTTCACCTTACCTTGGGGAGGATTTCTTTCAGACCTTGCTTCACCCTACCTTGGGGAGGATTTCTTTCAGACCTTGCTTCACCCTACCTTGGGGAGGATTTCTTTCAGACCTTGCTTCACCCTACTTTGGGGAGGATTTCTTTCACATCTTGCATCACCCTACCTTGGGCAGGATTTCTTTCAGACCTTGCTTCACCTTACCTTGGGGAGGATTTCTTTCAGACCTTGCTTCACCCTACCTTGGGGAGGATTTCTTTCAGACCTTGCTTCACCCTACTTTGGGGAGGATTTCTTTCACATCTTGCATCACCCTACCTTGGGCAGGATTTCTTTCAGACCTTGCTTCACCTTACCTTGGGGAGGATTTCTTTCAGACCTTGCTTCACCTTACCTTGGTGAGGATTTCTTTCAGACCTTGCTTCACCCTACCTTGGGGAGGATTTCTTTCAGACCTTGCTTCACCTTACCTTGGGGAGGATTTCTTTCAGACCTTGCTTCACCCTACCTTGGGGAGGATTTCTTTCAGACCTTGCTTCACCCTTCCTTGGGGAGGATTTCTTTCAGACCTTGCTTCACCCTATCTTGGGGAGGATTTCTTTCAGACCTTGCTTCACCCTACCTTGGGGAGGATTTCTTTCAGACCTTGCTTCACCCTACCTTGGGGAGGATTTCTTTCAGACCTTGCTTCACCTTACCTTGGTAAGGATTTCTTTTAGACCTTGCTTCACCTTACCGTTGGGAGGATTTCTTTCAGACCTTGCTTCACCTTACCCTGGTGAGGATTTCTTTCACACCTTGCATCACCCTACCTTGGGCAGGATTTCTTTCAGACCTTGCTTCACCTTACCTTGGTGAGGATTTCTTTCAGACCTTGCTTCACCTTACCTTGGGGAGGATTTCTTTCAGACCTTGCTTCACCTTACCTTGGTGAGGATTTCTTTCAGACCTTGCTTCACCTTACCTTGGGGAGGATTTCTTTCAGACCTTGCTTCACCTTACCTTGGTGAGGATTTCTTTCAGACCTTGCTTCACCCTTCCTTGAGGAGGATTTCTTTCAGACCTTGCTTCACCCTACCTTGGGGAGGATTTCTTTCAGACCTTGCTTCACCTTACCTTGGGGAGGATTTCTTTCAGACCTTGCTTCACCTTACCTTGGTGAGGATTTTTTTCAGACCTTGCTTCACCTTACCTTGGGGAGGATTTCTTTCAGACCTTGCTTCACCCTACCTTGGGGAGGATTTCTTTCAGACCTTGCTTCACCCTACTTTGGGGAGGATTTCTTTCACATCTTGCATCACCCTACCTTGGGCAGGATTTCTTTCAGACCTTGCTTCACCTTACCTTGGGGAGGATTTCTTTCAGACCTTGCTTCACCTTACCTTGGTGAGGATTTCTTTCAGACCTTGCTTCACCCTACCTTGGGTAGGATTTCTTTCAGACCTTGCTTCACCTTACCTTGGGGAGGATTTCTTTCAGACCTTGCTTCACCCTACCTTGGGGAGGATTTCTTTCAGACCTTGCTTCACCCTTCCTTGGGGAGGATTTCTTTCAGACCTTGCTTCACCCTATCTTGGGGAGGATTTCTTTCAGACCTTGCTTCACCCTACCTTGGGGAGGATTTCTTTCAGACCTTGCTTCACCCTACCTTGGGGAGGATTTCTTTCAGACCTTGCTTCACCTTACCTTGGTAAGGATTTCTTTCAGACCTTGCTTCACCTTACCGTTGGGAGGATTTCTTTCAGACCTTGCTTCACCTTACCCTGGTGAGGATTTCTTTCACACCTTGCATCACCCTACCTTGGGCAGGATTTCTTTCAGACCTTGCTTCACCTTACCTTGGTGAGGATTTCTTTCAGACCTTGCTTCACCTTACCTTGGGGAGGATTTCTTTCAGACCTTGCTTCACCTTACCTTGGTGAGGATTTCTTTCAGACCTTGCTTCACCTTACCTTGGGGAGGATTTCTTTCAGACCTTGCTTCACCTTACCTTGGTGAGGATTTCTTTCAGACCTTGCTTCACCCTTCCTTGAGGAGGATTTCTTTCAGACCTTGCTTCACCCTACCTTGGGGAGGATTTCTTTCAGATCTTGCTTCACCTTACCTTGGGGAGGATTTCTTTCAGACCTTGCTTCACCTTACCTTGGTGAGGATTTTTTTCAGACCTTGCTTCACCCTACCTTGGGGAGGATTTCTTTCAGACCTTGCATCACCCTACCTTGGGGAGGATTTCTTTCAGACCTTGCTTCACCTTACCTTGGTGAGGATTTTTTTCAGACCTTGCTTCACCTTACCTTGGGGAGGATTTCTTTCACACCTTGCATCACCCTACCTTGGGGAGGATTTCTTTCAGACCTTGCTTCACCTTACCTTGGGGAGGATTTCTTTCAGACCTTGCTTCATCTTACCTTGGTGAGGATTTCTTTCAGACCTTGCTTCACCCTTTCTTGAGGAGGATTTCTTTCAGACCTTGCTTCACCCTACCTTGGTGAGGATTTCTTTCAGACCTTGCTTCACCCTTCCTTGAGGAGGATTTCTTTCAGACCTTGCTTCACCCTACCTTGGGGAGGATTTCTTTCAGACCTTGCTTCACCTTACCTTGGGGAGGATTTCTTTCAGACCTTGCTTCACCTTACCTTGGTGAGGATTTTTTTCAGACCTTGCTTCACCTTACCTTGGGGAGGATTTCTTTCACACCTTGCATCACCCTACCTTGGGGAGGATTTCTTTCAGACCTTGCTTCACCCTTCCTTGAGGAGGATTTCTTTCAGACCTTGCTTCACCTTACCTTGGGGAGGATTTCTTTCAGACCTTGCTTCACCTTACCTTGGTGAGGATTTCTTTCAGACCTTGCTTCACCTTACCTTGGGGAGGATTTCTTTCAGACCTTGCTTCACCTTACCTTGGTGAGGATTTCTTTCAGATCCTGCTTCACCTTACCTTGGTGAGGATTTCTTTCAGACCTTGCTTCACCCTTCTTTGAGGAGGATTTCTTTCAGACCTTGCTTCACCCTACCTTGGGGAGGATTTCTTTCAGACCTTGCTTCACCTTACCTTGGTGAGGACTTCTTCTAGATCTTGCTTCACCATATCTTGGCGAGGATTTCTTTCAGACCTTGCTTCACCTTACCTTGGGGAGGATTTCTTTCAGATCCTGCTTCATCCTACCTTGGGGAGGATTTCTTTCAGACCTTGCTTCACCCTTCCTTGAGGAGGATTTCTTTCAGACCTTGCTTCACCTTACCGTTGGGAGGATTTCTTTCAGACCTTGCTTCACCTTACCCTGGTGAGGATTTCTTTCACACCTTGCATCACCCTACCTTGGGCAGGATTTCTTTCAGACCTTGCTTCACCTTACCTTGGTGAGGATTTCTTTCAGACCTTGCTTCACCTTACCTTGGGGAGGATTTCTTTCAGACCTTGCTTCACCTTACCTTGATGAGGATTTCTTTCAGACCTTGCTTCACCTTACCTTGGGGAGGATTTCTTTCAGACCTTGCTTCACCTTACCTTGGTGAGGATTTCTTTCAGACCTTGCTTCACCCTTCCTTGAGGAGGATTTCTTTCAGACCTTGCTTCACCCTACCTTGGGGAGGATTTCTTTCAGATCTTGCTTCACCTTACCTTGGGGAGGATTTCTTTCAGACCTTGCTTCACCTTACCTTGGTGAGGATTTTTTTCAGACCTTGCTTCACCCTACCTTGGGGAGGATTTCTTTCAGACCTTGCATCACCCTACCTTGGGGAGGATTTCTTTCAGACCTTGCTTCACCTTACCTTGGTGAGGATTTTTTTCAGACCTTGCTTCACCTTACCTTGGGGAGGATTTCTTTCACACCTTGCATCACCCTACCTTGGGGAGGATTTCTTTCAGACCTTGCTTCACCTTACCTTGGGGAGGATTTCTTTCAGACCTTGCTTCATCTTACCTTGGTGAGGATTTCTTTCAGACCTTGCTTCACCCTTTCTTGAGGAGGATTTCTTTCAGACCTTGCTTCACCCTGCCTTGGTGAGGATTTCTTTCAGACCTTGCTTCACCCTTCCTTGAGGAGGATTTCTTTCAGACCTTGCTTCACCCTACCTTGGGGAGGATTTCTTTCAGACCTTGCTTCACCTTACCTTGGGGAGGATTTCTTTCAGACCTTGCTTCACCTTACCTTGGTGAGGATTTTTTTCAGACCTTGCTTCACCTTACCTTGGGGAGGATTTCTTTCACACCTTGCATCACCCTACCTTGGGGAGGATTTCTTTCAGACCTTGCTTCACCCTTCCTTGAGGAGGATTTCTTTCAGACCTTGCTTCACCTTACCTTGGGGAGGATTTCTTTCAGACCTTGCTTCACCTTACCTTGGTGAGGATTTCTTTCAGACCTTGCTTCACCTTACCTTGGGGAGGATTTCTTTCAGACCTTGCTTCACCTTACCTTGGTGAGGATTTCTTTCAGATCCTGCTTCACCTTACCTTGGTGAGGATTTCTTTCAGACCTTGCTTCACCCTTCTTTGAGGAGGATTTCTTTCAGACCTTGCTTCACCCTACCTTGGGGAGGATTTCTTTCAGACCTTGCTTCACCTTACCTTGGTGAGGACTTCTTCTAGATCTTGCTTCACCATATCTTGGCGAGGATTTCTTTCAGACCTTGCTTCACCTTACCTTGGGGAGGATTTCTTTCAGATCCTGCTTCATCCTACCTTGGGGAGGATTTCTTTCAGACCTTGCTTCACCCTACCTTGGGGAGGATTTGTTTCAGACCTTGCTTCACCTTACCTTGGGGAGGATTTCTTTCAGACCTTGCTTCACCCTACCTTGGGGAGGATTTGTTTCAGACCTTGCTTCACCTTACCTTGGTGAGGATTTCTTTCAGACCTTGCTTCACCCTACCTTGGGGAGGATTTCTTTCAGCCCTTGCTTAACCCTACCTTGGGGAGGATTTCTTTCAGACCTTGCTTCACCTTACCTTGGGGAGGACTTCTTCTAGATCTTGCTTCACCCTACCTTGGGGAGGATTTCTTTCAGACCTTGCTTCACCCTACCTTGGGGAGGATTTCTTTCAGACCTTGCTTCATCCTTCCTTGGGGAGGATTTCTTTCAGACCTTGCTTCACCTTACCTTGGTGAGGATTTCTTTCAGACCTTGCTTCACCCTACCTTGGGGAGGATTTCTTTCAGACCTTGCTTCACCTTACCTTTGGGAGGACTTCTTCTAGATCTTGCTTCACCCTATCTTGGGGAGGATTTCTTTCAGACCTTGCTTCACCTTACCTTGGGGAGGATTTCTTTCAGATCCTGCTTCACCCTACCTTGGGGAGGATTTCTTTCAGACCTTGCTTCACCTTACCTTGGGGAGGACTTCTTCTAGATCTTGCTTCACCCTATCTTGGGGAGGATTTCTTTCAGACCTTGCTTCACCCTACCTTGGTGAGGATTTCTTTCAGACCTTGCTTCACCCTGCCTCGGGGAGGATTTCTTTCAGACCTTGCTTCACCCTTTCTTGGGGAGGATTTCTTTCAGATCTTGCTTCACCCTACCTTGGGGAGGATTTCTTTCAGACCTTGCTTCGCCCTACCTTGGGGAGAATTTCTTTCAGACCTTGCTTCACCCTATCTTGGGGAGGATTTCTTTTAGATTCTGCCTCACCCTTCCTTTGGGTGGATTTCTTTCACACCTTGCTTCATCCCACCTCGGGGAGGATTTCTTTCAGACCTTGCTTCACCCTACCTTGGGGAGGATTTCTTTCAGGCCTTGCTTCACCCTACCTTTGGGAGGATTTCTTTCAGACCTTGCTTCACCCTACCTCGGGGAGGATTTCTTTCAGACCTTGCTTCACCCTACCTCGGGGAGGATTTCTTTCAGACCTTGCTTCACCCTACCTTGGGAAGAATTTCTTTCAGACCTTGCTTCACCCTATCTTGGGGAGGATTTCTTTTAGATTCTGCCTCACCCTACCTTTGGGTGGATTTCTTTCACACCTTGCTTCATCCCACCTCGGGGAGGATTTCTTTCAGACCTTGCTTCACCTTACTTTGGTGAGGATTTCTTTCAGACCTTGCTTCACCTTACTTTGGTGAGGATTTCTTTCAGACCTTGCTTCACCCTACCTTGGTGAGGATTTCTTTCAGACCTTGCTTCACCTTACCTTGGGGAGGATTTCTTTCAGACCTTGCTTCACCTTACCTTGGTGAGGATTTCTTTCAGACCTTGCTTCACCCTTCCTTGGGGGAGGATTTCTTTCAGATCTTGCTTCACCCTATCTTGGGGAGGATTTCTTTCAGACCTTGCTTCACCCTATCTTGGGGAGGATTCCTTTCAGATCTTGCTTCACCCTATCTTGGGGAGGATTTCTTTCAGATCTTGCTTCACCCTATCTTGGGGAGGATTTCTTTCAGATCTTGCTTCACCCTATCTTGGGGAGAATTTCTTTCAGACCTTGCTTCACCCTTCCTTGGGGAGGATTTCTTTCAGACCTTGCTTCACCTTACCTTGGTGAGGATTTCTTTCAGACCTTGCTTCACCCTTCCTTGGGGAGGATTTCTTTCAGACCTTGCTTCACCCTACCTTGGGGAGGACTTCTTCCAGATCTTGCTTCACCCTATCTTGGGGAGGATTTCTTTCAGACCTTGCTTCACCTTACCTTGGTGAGGATTTCTTTCAGACCTTGCTTCACCTTACCTTGGTGAGGATTTCTTTCAGACCTTGCTTCACCCTGCCTCGGGGAGGATTTCTTTCAGACCTTGCTTCACCCTTCCTTGGGGAGGATTTCTTTCAGACCTTGCTTCACCCTACCTTGGGGAGGATTTCTTTCAGACCTTGCTTCGCCCTACCTTGGGGAGAATTTCTTTCAGACCTTGCTTCACCCTATCTTGGGGAGGATTTCTTTTAGATTCTGCCTCACCCTTCCTTTGGGTGGATTTCTTTCACACCTTGCTTCATCCCACCTCGGGGAGGATTTCTTTCAGACCTTGCTTCACCCTACCTTGGGGAGGATTTCTTTCAGGCCTTGCTTCACCCTACCTTTGGGAGGATTTCTTTCAGACCTTGCTTCACCCTACCTCGGGGAGGATTTCTTTCAGACCTTGCTTCACCCTACCTCGGGGAGGATTTCTTTCAGACCTTGCTTCACCCTACCTTGGGGAGGATTTCTTTCAGACCTTGCTTCACCCTACCTTTTGGAGGATTTCTTTCAGACCTTGCTTCACCCTACCTTGGTGAGGATTTCTTTCAAACCTTGCTTCACCTTACCTTGGTGAGGATTTCTTTCAGACCTTGCTTCACCCTACCTTGGTGAGGATTTCTTTCAAACCTTGCTTCACCTTACCTTGGTGAGGATTTCTTTCAGACCTTGCTTCACCCTACCTTGGTGAGGATTTCTTTCAGACCTTGCTTCACCTTACCTTGGGGAGGATTTCTTTCAGACCTTGCTTCACCTTACCTTGGTGAGGATTTCTTTCAGACCTTGCTTCACCCTTCCTTGGGGAGGATTTCTTTCAGATCTTGCTTCACCCTATCTTGGGGAGGATTTCTTTCAGACCTTGCTTCACCCTATCTTGGGCAGGATTCCTTTCAGATCTTGCTTCACCCTATCTTGGGGAGGATTTCTTTCAGATCTTGCTTCACCCTATCTTGGGGAGGATTTCTTTCAGATCTTGCTTCATCCTATCTTGGGGAGAATTTCTTTCAGACCTTGCTTCACCCTTCCTTGGGGAGGATTTCTTTCAGACCTTGCTTCACCTTACCTTGGTGAGGATTTCTTTCAGACCTTGCTTCACCCTTCCTTGGGGAGGATTTCTTTCAGACCTTGCTTCACCCTACCTTGGGGAGGACTTCTTCCAGATCTTGCTTCACCCTATCTTGGGGAGGATTTCTTTCAGACCTTGCTTCACCTTACCTTGGTGAGGATTTCTTTCAGACCTTGCTTCACCTTACCTTGGTGAGGATTTCTTTCAGACCTTGCTTCACCCTACCTTGGTGAGGATTTCTTTCAGACCTTGCTTCACCTTACCTTTTGGAGGATTTCTTTCAGACCTTGCTTCACCCTACCTTGGTGAGGATTTCTTTCAGACCTTGCTTTACCTTACCTTGGGGAGGATTTCTTTCAGACCTTGCATCACCCTACCTTGGGCAGGATTTCTTTCAGACCTTGCTTCACCTTACCTTGGTGAGGATTTCTTTCAGACCTTGCTTCACCTTACCTTGGTGAGGATTTCTTTCAGACCTTGCTTCACCTTACTTTGGGGAGGATTTCTTTCAGACCTTGCTTCACCTTACCTTGGTGAGGATTTCTTTCAGACCTTGCTTCACCTTACTTTGGTGAGGATTTCTTTCAGACCTTGCTTCACCTTACCTTGGGGAGGATTTCTTTCAGACCTTGCTTCACCTTACCTTGAGGAGGATTTCTTTCAGACCTTGCTTCACCTTACTTTGGTGAGGATTTCTTTCAGACCTTGCTTCACCTTACCTTGGGGAGGATTTCTTTCAGACCTTGCTTCACCTTACCTTGGAGAGGATTTCTTTCAGACCTTGCTTCACCTTACCTTGGTGAGGATTTCTTTCAGACCTTGCTTCACCTTACCTTGGTGAGGATTTCTTTCAGACCTTGCTTCACCTTACCTTGGGGAGGATTTCTTTCAGACCTTGCTTCACCTTACCTTGGGGAGGATTTCTTTCAGACCTTGCTTCACCTTACCTTGGGGAGGATTTCTTTCAGACCTTGCTTCACCTTACTTTGGTGAGGATTTCTTTCAGACCTTGCTTCACCTTACCTTGGGGAGGATTTCTTTCAGACCTTGCTTCACCTTACCTTGGTGAGGATTTCTTTCAGACCTTGCTTCACCTTACTTTGGGGAGGATTTCTTTCAGAACCTGCCTCACCCTTCCTTAGGGAGGATTTCTTTCTTGCTTCATTCTATAAATGTTTATGTACATACCTTTTATTTCAGTAAGTTAATAGTGATATGATTCAGGAAAGTTATTTTCTGTTTTTATGATGTCAGAACATCCATCATTTAGCAGCATAATTAGAAACAACAAGGTTTTTAATTGGTGCATACTGTGTTAGATAGATTTATACATTTTTTGTTCATTGACTAATGGTGTTTGATGTAGCAGAAGATAGCAATGTAATCTAATGTGATATTATTACCTGCTATCAATGGTTAGCTGTAACAGATTTTACTGTCATTTCTTTTGATTAGCACAGCTGTTGTATTTTTATATTTCACAATTTATTTGATCATGTTGATTATAGATCTATAGAAAACTTTTCTGGTATTAAAAAGTTGATAGTTAACATGAGGTCTGAAAATGAATCAGTGTACAGACAATATTTACAATACGCAGAGAGTGTGACACTCCTAATATGTGAAGTCCGTGGAATAAGCCTTCAGACAAGTGTCCTACTGGCCTGTTTGATTCCTTCACCTGTATCCCTGAAATATTGCTGACTAGAAATTAAACATTCACATTCATGCAATTAGTTGGCAGAGTGTAAATTTCTCTTTGGTAATTTGTTATTCTGCAGGGAGTTTGTTTTTGATGTTGATAAAACTGCATTATTGTTTTCACATGCTAATTTAGTGAACAATTTGATGTGGAATCAGTGTTGTTGATTACACAGACACTTAGGGGAATAATTACCCTTGGAGCAAACCTTAGGTATGATCCTTGAAATATCCTGTACCAAAATTATATTTCCAGTCACAAAGTCTAATGGCATTCATAATTTTTTTTTTAAATTTCTGTGCTTAAATAGAAATCCTTTGTTCCTTGGTTTTTGAGTCAACTTTGAGGTTACGGGTTTTAAGTCTTACTGCAGAAAGGGCTGGAATTAGAACCTTAATGCCAGTTTCCTGCTGACAGGGTCCCTCCCCTCCAATAAAACTATTAGCCGTCATATCCCTGAAAAATTTCTGAAAGTGGCATTAAACCCCATTCAAACAAACAAGTACATTTAATTTCTGTTTCTGAAGCAAAGTTGTAACAAATATTTTGTACCAAGCCTTCCTTGTGGGGTAGAATTTGGAAAAAATGCATGGCCACTATGTTTTATAAAAGAGCAACCTTATTGGTTAAGATTTTAAAGATCATCTGTACTAGCTATATATTGTACAAACTCCAGATCATGTATATGGTCAAAGCGAAACAGATCAGGCTTACATCAGGGGTTTGAATTCAGCATTGATCCTAAATTGTGATAAAACATCTACAACACTGAGATCAGGGGTTTGAATTTGTTTTTGATCCTCACTTGTGATAAAACATCTACAACACTGAGATCAGTTGTTTGAATTCAGCATTGATCCTCACTTGTGATAAAACATCTACAAAACTGAGATCAGGGGTTTGAATTCAGCAATGATCCTCACGATAACAAATCTACAACACTGAGATCAGGGGTTTGAATTCAGCATTGATCCTCACTTGTGATAAATCATCTACAACACTGAGATCAGGGGTTTTAATTCAGCATTGATCCTCACTTGTGATAAAACATCTACAACACTTAGATCAGGGGTTTGAATTCTGCATTGATCCTCAGATCACTTGTGATAAAACATCTACAACACTGAGATCAGGGGTTTGAATTCAGCATTGATCCTCACTTGTGATAAAACATCTACAACACTAAGATTAATTAGATGTGACAAAACGTATGGTAAGCCCATTACAAACTGTCATCAATAGCTGGTTGAATGCATACTCTGATGCCAACGAGAAAATGTTAAGATATTTACATATTTGTCTTGTTATCAACTTTTTTGTCTATGCAATCAACGATCATATTCTAATGGAAGTCTAAAGTAATTGTTCTATAATATATCAAGTAAAGTCAATATTGCAATCTGAGGGCTTTCTCTTGGATGGTAATTCCCCGTGAAATGATCTATTAGCTTGGAATTGGTTGAGGAGAAATGAATGTCTGACTCTGCGATTTACCAATAAACATACAGACTAATCAATATCATCATAGATTTCTGTAGAATTACTGCTTCTAAGATAAGAACTGCCGTCAATGCTTGTCATGATTAGCAAAATCTGTGTTTAACTCGTTTATTAAAAAAAACTTGCTAAAGAGGGTAAAGAGCCATTCCCAGAGGATCTGTGTCATCCCTTAGTGGTCAAATGGTTGATGAAGTTAGTCACTAGCAAGTCAACACTAAAGTTTCTAGAGTTTGAGCCTGACTTATATGGAAGGGCTTTGGAAGAGACTACAACTTTAATTAACAAGTATAACCAGTTTCATAAAAAAGGTTGAGAAATTTTACAGGGTACTCCTGCTTTCTTCTTCCTAAAAATCTGAATGCCATAATATACATAATATACATATGTAGTTGAAAAATTGCTAAAATTGACATTAAAACAAAAATTGCTGTATTTATTGGTACAGTTTTATCATCAGGTTTATATTCCATACTGATATCATTTTCAGTACTTTCTAGAGAAATCAACCGGACAAACTGCAAACATAAATATTTGTGTATGGGTTATTTTCTGGTCTTAAATGTTAGCTTTAGTGGTAATATTTATGAGGTTATCTCAGATCTTGACTGCATTAGTTCCAAAAATGTTCTGAGACCTCGTTGGCTGAATATGTTGTGTCCTCGTTCCTGCATTACGGCAGTGTGTTGACTAGTACTCTTAACTCTTAACCTTAATTTTCAAGTTTTGCCATTTTGCCACCCCCCCCCCCCCCTCCCCTGCCCGTGACTATGTGATATAGCTACAAAATTGCTGAAAATGGCATTAAACACCATTCATACAAAAAAACAAAACACAAAAGCTGTTCCAGTGGTGATTTATTTCATTCATATAACATGATCATGGAATATGTGCAAATTACCATCAAGAAGTATCTATGTTACACTAAAATATGTAGAATATAGATTATTAAAAGGGTCAGTGCGTCAGCTATTCTCACTTGGCGTTCATAGTGGTCATGGTCGTCCTTGTCGGCAGTAAACTTTTCACATTTCAATCTTCTTCTCCAAAACCACTTGGCCAATTACAACTAAACTCGGCAATAGGAAATTCACATGGCTGCCAGAGCTGCCAATGTGTTCTAATTGGCTGAAATTTCAAAACTGGTTTCTTCACAAACCCCTTGGCAGAATCAATTGTGATATTGTAGAAAGGTACCTCAGATGGTCCTCTACCTATTTTAAGTTTTTTGTTTTGATCCAAAATACAAGATTGCTGCCACCTGTTGGAGCATCACTTAACATACTAACCTATCAGAAACTGTCCTACAAATTGATGCTAATTGGAAATTTAACGTGACAACATTCATAGAAACAGCATCTTCACATAAACTCTTTAACATTTAATAATAAAATTTGCAAAAAAATTATTGTCTTTAAAAAAAATTTTCTTTAAGTCAGGTGAGCAATACAGGCTCTGAAGTGCCTCTAGTTAAAAAATGTAACAATTTTACATACTTGTAAATGTGTGATACAGACTGAGTCAATTTCTGATATTTATTTGTGATACTCCATATCTAGTAGACCGGTTTTGTTTGAAAAAAAATGAAGTACGAAATTGCAAGTAATTTGGCAGAAAGCAAAATTGGGAAGATACTTTATGGAATCTTTTATCAAAATACTAGTGATGATTTCCTACTTGTTAAACATTCAGAAAATATTTATTCTCAGAGGCATTTTACTAAACATTAACATGATAATGACATTTTTCATGGTACACTTTTTCTACAGAATTTTTTGTTCAAATTTAATTTGAATAGAAGTGAATTTAAAGATAGTAATAAACCATTTAAAGTCCGTAAAAGTTCAATCAAGAAAACATTGAAAGATGTGTATTTGAAAAATACCGACATAAAATTTCAGAAAACTTTCTATAATTAATGAATCCTCTAAACTTTTTCTTTTACAGTAAACAAACATTAAACAAGAAGAATATTAAAAAATTTTAAGAAACTTGATATCTTGTCAGTTATTATCTTAACTCAAGTGCATCAACCTTAACTTAGAAAAAGAACATGGACACTAAAAAAAAGTTTAAAAAAAATCCAAGAATCAAAGATTTTATTTTGTAAAATTCTTGATGATAAGTTTCATATTTTCCTTGATTGCAGAATTATTGTCCTTTATTAATTATATGGAAACAAAATTCAAAAATATTAATAATGTAAGTTCTCATGAAAAAAAAAATTATTCTAATTAATCTATAGAAATCCTGCCCAATATTTACAATTTTATACAGCCAAGTACAGACATGAAGTACTATTGGTCACATTATCCTTGATTGATATTTAATTTGAATTATAACTGGTGGACCTAATGGAAATTATAACTGGTGGACCTAATGGAAATTATAACTGGTGGACCTAATGGAAATTATAACTGGTGGACCTAATGGAAATTATTACTGGTGGACTTAATGGAAATTATAACTGGTGGACATAAGGAAATTATAACTGGTGGACCTAATAGAAATTGTAACTGGTGGACATAATGGAAATTATTACTGGTGGACATCATGGAAATTATAACTGGTGGACCTAATGGAAATTATAACTGGTGGACATAATGGAAATTGTAACTGGTGGACATAATGGAAATTATAACTAGTGGACCTAATGGAAATTATAACTGGTGGACAATTTCCATTAGGTCCACCAGTTATAATTTCCATTATGTCCACCCGTTATAATTTCCTTTAGGTCCACCAATTATAATTTCCATTAGGTCCACCAGTTATAATTTCCGTTATGTCCATCAGTTATAATTTCCATTAGGTCCACCAGTTATAATTTCCGTTATGTCAATCAGTTATAATTTCCTTTAGGTCCACCAGTTATAATTTCCTTTAGGTCCACCAGTTATAATTTCCATTAGGTTCACCAGTTATAATTTCCATTAGGTCCACCAGCTATAATTTCCGTTATGTCCATCAGTTATAATTTCCGTTATGTCCATCAGTTATAATTTCCGTTATGTCCACCAGTTATAATTTCTATAAGGTCCACCAGTTATACATTACAAACACTGATACTTTCTATACAATTAGTAATTTATCAACTTTCTGTCCATTTCAGACCAAGAAAGATACCTTGGTGGTGACAATAAGGTGGTACTTCAGATCATCGGAGGTTCCACACAGCGTTTATCAACATCTCTTCCATGACAGACATAGCGAAAGTAAGTAGTGTTTTTATATAACTTGTGGGATCCATCAAACCACAACATAACTGTCCTGATTCACTACACTGTGATGAGGGGAGCAGTATCTTTTCTGTTAATGTGTTCTGTGCAGTGTAAAACACTTCTGTTTTTTGTTTTTTTTTATGCCCGCTTCAAAGAAGAGGGGGTATACTGTTTTACCCTTGACTGTCCATTCATCTGTCCATTTGTCGTAACAAAAAATTCCATCACAGTTCTCTAAACAACTAAAGGATGCAGAAGCCCAATATTTTGGATATTGCTTTATCCTATAGTACCATATGGAGTATAGCAATTTTCTGCTCCTTGGTCATCTTCTTCCTGTTTACAGAATACTTAAGCTCACAGTCCACGCTTGTTTTTAATAAATCAAATGTTGAATCAATAGCTGTTATCTGTTTTCTTCAAAAGTGCCAATATTGTTAACAGTTATAATAAACAAACCCAGTCAAAACACTGTTAACTGTTTTACCGGTTTTTTCTCTGTTTCCTGTTAATTAATATTTTTCACCCCATTTCTAAAATGTCTTACAGCTGTTACAAATATCAGACTTTCTATACTGTTGTTACAAGTATCAGACTTTCTATGACTGTTGTTACAAATATCAGACTTTCTATGACTGTTGTTACAAGTATCAGACTTTCTTTGACTGTTGTTACAAATATCAGACTTTCAATACTGTTGTTACAAATATCAGACTTTCTATACTGTTGTTACAAATATCAGACTTTCTATGACTGTTGTTACAAATATCAGACTTTCTATGACTGTTGTTACAAATATCAGACTTTCTATGACTGTTGTTACAAATATCAGACTTTCTATACTGATGTTACAAATATCAGACTTTCTATGACTGTTGTCACAAATATCAGACTTTCTATGACTGTTGTTACAAATATCACACTTTCTATGACTGTTGTTACAAATATCAGACTTTCTATACCGATGTTACAAATATCAGACTTTCTATACTGTTGTTACAAATATCAGACTTTCTATACTGATGTTACAAATATCAGACTTTCCGTGACTGTTGTTACAAATATCAGACTTTCTATGACTGTTGTTACAAATATCAGACTTTCTATACTGATGTTACAAATATCAGACTTTCTATGACTGATGTTACAAATATCAGACTTTCTATGACTGTTATTACAAATATCACACTTTCTATGACTGTTGTTACAAGTATCAGACTTTCTATGACTGTTGTCACCAATATCAGACTTTCTATGACTGTTGTTACAAATATCAGACTTTCCATGACTGTTGTTACTGTGACGGCGGTCGAGTGCAAATGACTATAAACGGACAGACGGATGCAGTGATGCTGGCTTTAGTCCTCAAAATCACATAAACACTAATTGTACTAATCTACAGTTTATTAAATATATATACATCTCATTTATCTACAGTCAATTTTACAACATAGTTGGAGAAATGCCTTTCACAAAATCAAGTCCAAACATAACATTCAGGATATTCTAAATCCTATCGGCCAAACGCACATGAGGTAACGGTTGAATATAATTCAACATAGTGGAATAACTAACAAATAATCCATCACAAAACACGGGCATAAATCCCATAACACAGAAAACGGACTTATACAAAGTCACAGGTTAATCCATTAACCATTAAGTAAATCCAAAAACATCTCATGGCTCATATCATAAAAACAACAAAGAACCTACTCTAACATTGCCACAACTGCCTCTTCTCTTCCTCCAAACTAACAAACAACTTGGTACTTATATACCCAAGCCTTATCACCTGACCTCAATTATCTCCTAAAATTCTCCTAACTTTCTCCTAAAATTCTCCTAACTTCCTCCTAACTTCCTCCTAATTTCCTCCTAATTTTCTCCTAATATTTACATCACCATAATAGTCAACAAACCATAAATCATTTTAAACATGCATATACAGAACTGATAAAAGATATCATATTACTACTTTCACTAATGTTAATGTTAATGACTTTAACACATGGACAATACATAGATTACGATATAAAGACTAAAACAAAGTTGCTTATCAATTGGACACAAATTATAATTATGACATTCCTTCCCCTGCAAATAATGACTGACCTCAGTCATTGAAATATTCGAAAGTAAATCAACACATTAAAATAAAGATAAGATGCATCAAAACAATCTATGCAAAAATGTTAACAAAACATGCAAAATATTAAAGTAAAATTAAACAAAATATTAACACTTACAGATTACTTTAAGACCTTAAAATATTATATTTAAAGTCACTGTTAAATTTGAAAGAAAGTCACATTAATTCATTTTAAATTGTCTCTGTGGTCCTGACTTCAAATGTTCATTTATATCATCCAGAAGGAATTCAGCTAACTTAGAAAAGTCCACATTTTCAGGTACAAGATTCAAATTTTTGGTCTGCAACAATCCAGCAAAACTATAAATTTTCGAATTCTCAACAGTTAATTTTCAGCATTAACTAGTATAAATGCAATATTTTATAGCAAATGTCATAACTCAGCCATAGGAACTCGACCATGAGCATGACTGGCTAATACATAATAGCATTTCCACAGTCCTCAACACTTTCATAGAACAACTGTTTAACTGTTCAAATAGTTCAGAATGTTCATTCGTTCTAACTCTTAAGGAAAACATCTCTCCTTTAGGCTGTTCACTGTTTTGTCAAGATCTTCTTGAATACTTGAATCCAGATCCTCAAAGAAATTTGCTACTTTCCCTTAAAATGCAGGTAAAATTACTGCTTTCCTGTCCTTACTCCTACGATACACTTTGCTAATCCCTTTCGAATGTTTTTATCCAACTTTCGAAGTCCTCGCCAACTTCGCCAAAGAATTTAGATGGCGTAACATGCGATCTCTGTTCTGGAAAAACGCGAGTCTCCTGCACTACAGGAACGCTTGATGCTGAAACATTTTCATCTGGAGATAAACTCCTATTCCTATGCCTATTTCCACGTGGCATGATTACAGAAAAATTCACTTACTCTGTATTACAGAATACAACTAAATCCAATTGTTACAAATTTCACACACAAAATGCGTATTTTAGAATCGTATCCCACTTCTGACACCAAAAATAAATGTGACGGCGGTCGAGTGCAAATGACTATAAACGGACAGACGGATGCAGTGATGCTGGCTTTAGTCCTCAAAATCACATAAACACTAATTGTACTAATCTACAGTTTATTAAATATATATACATCTCATTTATCTACAGTCAATTTTACAACATAGTTGGAGAAATGCCTTTCACAAAATCAAGTCCAAACATAACATTCAGGATATTCTAAATCCTATCGGCCAAACGCACATGAGGTAACGGTTGAATATAATTCAACATAGTGGAATAACTAACAAATAATCCATCACAAAACACGGGCATAAATCCCATAACACAGAAAACGGACTTATACAAAGTCACAGGTTAATCCATTAACCATTAAGTAAATCCAAAAACATCTCATGGCTCATATCATAAAAACAACAAAGAACCTACTCTAACATTGCCACAACTGCCTCTTCTCTTCCTCCAAACTAACAAACAACTTGGTACTTATATACCCAAGCCTTATCACCTGACCTCAATTATCTCCTAAAATTCTCCTAACTTTCTCCTAAAATTCTCCTAACTTCCTCCTAACTTCCTCCTAATTTCCTCCTAATTTTCTCCTAATATTAACATCACCATAATAGTCAACAAACCATAAATCAGTTTAAACATGCATATACAGAACTGATAAAAGATATCATATTACTACTTTCACTAATGTTAATGTTAATGACTTTAACACATGGACAATACATAGATTACGATATAAAGACTAAAACAAAGTTGCTTATCAATTGGACACAAATTATAATTATGACATTACAAATATCAGACTTTCTATACTGATGTTACAAATATCAGACTTTCTATACTGTTGTTACAAATATCAGACTTTCTATACTGATGTTACAAATATCAGACGTTCTATGACTGTTGTTACAAATATCAGACTTTCTATGACTGTTGTTACAAGTATCAGACTTTCTATGACTGTTGTTACAAGTATCAGACTTTCTATACTGATGTTACAAATATCAGACGTTCTATGACTGATGTTACAAATATCAGACTTTCTATGACTGTTGTTACAAATATCAGACTTTCTTTGACTGTTGTTACAAATATCAGACTTTCAATACTGTTGTTACAAACATCAGACTTTCTATACTGTTGTTACAAATATCAGACTTACTATGACTGTTGTTACAAATATCAGACTTTCTATGACTGTTGTTACAAATATCAGACTTTCTATGACTGTTGTTACAAATATCAGACTTTCTATACTGATGTTACAAATATCAGACTTACTATGACTGTTGTTACAAATATCAGACTTTCTATGACTGTTGTTACAAATATCAGACTTTCTATGACTGTTGTTACAAATATCAGACTTTCTATACTGATGTTACAAATATCAGACTTTCTATGACTGATGTTACAAATATCAGACTTTCTATGACTGTTGTTACAAGTATCAGACTTTCTATGACTGTTGTCACAAATATCAGACTTTCTATGACTGTTGTTACAAATATCAGACTTTCTATACTGATGTTACAAATATCAGACTTTCTATACTGATGTTACAAATATGAGACTTTCCATGACTGTTGTTACAAATATCAGACTTTCTATGACTGTTGTTACAAGTATCAGACTTTCTATGACTGTTGTTACAAGTATCAGACTTTCTATACTGATGTTACAAATATCAGACGTTCTATGACTGATGTTACAAATATCAGACTTTCTATGACTGTTGTTACAAATATCAGACTTTCTATACTGATGTTACAAATATCAGACTTTCTATACTGATGTTACAAGTATCAGACTTTCTATGACTGTTGTTACAAGTATCAGACTTTCTATACTGATGTTACAAGTATCAGACTTTCTATGACTGATGTTACAAATATCAGACTTTCTATGACTGTTGTTACAAATATCAGACTTTCTATACTGATGTTACAAATATCAGACTTTCTATACTGATGTTACAAATATCAGACTTTCTATGACTGTTGTTACAAATATCAGACTTTCTATGACTGTTGTTATAAGTATCAGACTTTCTATGACTGTCGTTACAAATATCAGACTTTCTATGACTGTTGTTACAAATATCAGACTTTCTATGACTGTTGTTACAAATATCAGACTTTCTATGACTGTTGTTATAAGTATCAGACTTTCTATGACTCTCGTTACAAATATCAGACTTTCTATGACTGTTGTTACAAATATCACACTTTCTATAACTGTTGTTACAAATATCAGTCTTTCTATGACTGTTGTTACAAGTATCAGACTTTCTGTCACTGTTGTTACAAATATCAGTCTTTCTATGACTGTTGTTACAAGTATCAGACTTTCTATGACTTTTGTTACAAATATCACACTTTCTATGACTGTTACAAGTATCAGACTTTCTATACTGTTGTTACAAGTACTTGTAACAGCAGTGTTTTTTCTACAGAACCACTTGAATGAGGAAATTATATCTGACCAGACAAGTGCCATGATTTAAAGTAGGAAGCAAGTAATTTCCTGCTACAGAGGATGTATGTGTATATAACGGTTTAATTGTACTGCTATCACAAACACATGGAGTCAAGTGGCTTTATACTTTATTATAAGGATGTTTTTAGGCAACATTTTTAAGTGGTCCTGAGTGGATATTTCTGATACAAAATTATTACAGTAAAACGGGAAGAAATTAACATTACAAGGGTATGCACAGTGACCTTATGGGGTATACACAGTGACCTTAAGGGGTATATACAGTGAGTTTTCTTGTAACTTCAACAATTTACAAGTAAATTCTTTTTTCATTAATTTTTAGGATATCATATCATTAAAGCTTTATCTTGTTTCCATTTGGAATTTGATAGAGTTTATTTGACAAAGAATTTTATGTTAGACAATTTTTGCATTCTGTGTGTGTAAATTGCTTTAACAATATACATTGGGGCCTCGGTGGCCGAGTGGTCAAGGTAGTTCGTCTTCTATTGATCACGTGGTCTGTCAACACTGAGATTGCGGGTTCGATTCTCACTGCAGGCAGGTTGTACTCGACTCCAATCTTAATTGACAAGGATTGCCAGTTTTCCTACCGCAGGTCGGGGGTTCTCTCCGGGTACTCCGGCTTCCTCCCCCAATAAAAACTGGACGCCATGAAATAGCTGAAAAATTGCTGAAAGTGGCGTTAAAACACCATTCAAACAAACAAACAAACAAACAATATACATGTAGGGTATAAGGTTATATTTCAAAAATTATGTTATAGATTTCAATTAAATTATACACTTTTAAGAATAGAAAAATATTTGCATGAGTTATGGATACTGAACAAGATTACAAATCTGATGTTTAAAACACTTGTTTGCTGAGATTTCTTTTCAATGAATTTAAATACAATTGTTCAGAAGCTGACTACAGGTTTTTGGATGGACCTTAACATGCCGTGACTCAGGCAACATTGTATTTTGGTTTTTGGATGGATCTTGACATCCTGTCAGTCCACTACGGCATAGAGAACATAACAGGTTGCCAGATATAACCTATGCCACACTTCAAAAAACATTTACTGCAGGATTACATTTTTCATCTGCCTGTAATGTTTGCTAACAAAGACATGTCTTTAAAAAAAAAACACAAGATCTTATTTATATATCATTATGTATACACTTTTGATAAAGTTTTACATAAAACTTTGAATTTCTTATGTTGTCATGGAAGGGGTGATTGTGGTTGACATAAGACATTGTACTTTTACAGCATGCTGTGTCCTGAGCAGTATTGTTGTAAGGCTCTCCTTCATTTTCCTACACATAAATCCCAATGAATCAAACTCAGTCAGTGAAATCCTTACAAATTATGTCTTGCAAAAAAATCTTGTAATTGTTAATACATGTAACTAGTGTATTCAATCAACACAACCTCTTATTTCCTTATAACTACAGTAGGTATTTAGGGTTGAGCTGTGAACACAACAATTTGTTTCAGAATTAACACGTTCATTTATTAAATTTGTTATCAGAGCAACTTTTTGTCCCCCATTTGGAGCCCCATCCTTTGAGGATATAATAAATTGATAAATAATAAGGTGGAGATTACATCTGTTGTACATTTCACTTTGTTGTTGTGTTCAGGTAAATCTTCAGTAGCCATTCATCAAGGCGGCTCTTGTTCTTTTTTGGTTTTTGTTTTTTTTTTGGAAGGGTAACAGAGGTTGAATCACTAAACATACTTATCAGATTAAAAATTAAAACAGGTTTGCTCATATCATTTTGACTGCTGGATAAATATTTGCAAAATTTTCCCGTTTTGCTTGGTAAACAGTGGATAAGTTTGAAATAGAAGATCTATTGAGATCTAAGTTATAAACAAGGTGTGTTTGCTTTAAAGAAGTCGGATTTTGATTGATGTTTCCATTGATGAACTGTTACATTCACTGGAGTAATTTGAGAGAGTAGAATCCATTAAAGAGAAAGAGATCTCTTTTAATATTTTCTTTGATTGCCTGTGGTGAAAATCATTGTCAGCTTTGTAGCTGTTTGATTAATACAGTTTTTGAGTGAGCTTGAACAAGAATGAAAATTTGTGTCTGAAATTGACATTTCCTGTAATCTGCATGGCTTGTTGAGAAAATAGGAATTATATTTACTGTCTCCAGGTAAGTTAGCTGTAACTGGAATACTTTATGCTTCTGATTGTTTAAGTGATGGATGAAACATGTTAATCTGCATTAAAGATAAATCTATAATAATATAATGATATATAATTTACTTTGTGTACACCATGAGGAGTAATTCAAACTGTAGGTAATGTTAATATATGGACTCGGATATTAGGATGAGGCTTGAAAACTGGAAAACAATATTAGGTCCTTGATTTATGCCATACATTTACTGATTAAAGCTTGATTTGACAGGTCAAAGGTTGGTTTTAACTTGAAAAATATAATAATTTAATTTTTGGATGTTAAAAACATATTTTTTTTTAGTTGTCAATATGAACTTGATGTTGTTTAAAAAAAAACGTATGCAAAACCTTTGGATTACACAGCCTGTCAATGTCCTTGTTTATTTCTTAATGAACATAAAAAAAAAATTCTGTTTAATCATTAAATCTATTTTATCCAGAGTTTTTACATGCACTTTTTAAATATTGAGTAACTAAAAGATTTATCACATGGAGTTATTGACTTACAATTAATTAGACTGAATGCCCCTGATTGGATTAATGGCACTGCATTGTCTGTAAATCTGGGCCAATTTGTATTGTTATTACATTCATAGTCTACATTTAAAATGCACTTTACAGTGGGCTTCCTTTTCCCCTGTTTGATGTGGGCAGCTTGTCTTCCCTGCCCACCCTTTTGGCAGAACTTCTAGCTTGTCAACCTTGTCCATCCATTGATGTATGTAAAGGGTGAGCAGAACGTTTAGTCTGCCAACCCTGCCCATCCATTGATGTGGGTACAGGGTGGGCAGAACTAGCTTGTCAACTCTGCCTATCCTTTGATGTGGGTACAGGGTGGGCAGAACTTCTAGCTTGTCAACTCTGCCCATCTTTAGATGTGGATACAGGGTGGGCAGAACTTCTAGCTTGTCAACTCTGCACATTCCTTTGATGTGGGTACAGGGTGGGCAGAACTTCTAGCCTGCCAACCCTGACCATCCTTTGATGTGGGTACAGGGTGGGCAGAACTTCAAGCCTGCCAACCCTGCCCATTGATGTGGGTACAGGGTTGGCAGAGCTTCTAGCCTGCCAACCCTGCTAATCCTTTGATGTGGGTACAGGGTGGGCAGAACTAGCTTGTCAACTCTGCCTATCCTTTGATGTGGGTACAGGGTGGGCAGAACTTCTAGCTTGTCAACTCTGCCCATCTTTAGATGTGGATACAGGGTGGGCAGAACCTTTAGACTGCCAACCATGCCCATCCTTAGATGTGGTTACAAGGTGGGCATAACTTCTAGCCTGTCAACCCTGCCCATCCTGTGATGTGGGTACAAGGTGGGCATAACTTCTAGCCTGTCAACCCTGCCCATCTTTTGATGTGGGTACAAGGTGGGCATAACTTCTTGCCTGTCAACCCTGCCCATCCTTTGATTGGGGTACAAGGTGGGCATAACTTCTAGCCTGTCAACCCTGCCCATCCTTTGATGTGGGTACAAGGTGGGCATAACTTCTAGCCTGTCAACCATGATCAACCTTTGATGTGGGTACAAGGTGGGCATAACTTCTAGCCTGTCAAACCTGCCCATCCTTTGATGTGGGTACAAGGTGGGCATAACTTGTAGCCTGTCAACCCTGCCCATCCTTTGATGTGGGTACAAGGTGGGCATAACTTCTAGCCTGTCAACCATGATCAACCTGTATGTGGGTACAAGGTGGGCATAACTTCTAGCCTGTCAACCATGCCCATCCTTTGATGTGGGTACAAGGTGGGCATAACTTCTAGCCTGTCAACCATGATCAACATTTGATTTGGGTACAAGGTGGGCATAACTTCTAGCCTGTCAACCATGCCCATCCTTTGATGTGGGTACAAGGTGGGCATAACTTCTAGCCTGTCAACCATGCCCATCCTTTGATGTGGGTACAAGGTGGGCATAACTTCTAGCCTGTCAACCATGATCAACCTTTGTTGTGGGTACAGGGTGGGCATAACTTCTAGCCTGTCAACCATGCCCATCCTTTGATGTGGGTACAAGGTGGGCATAACTTCTAGCCTGTCAACCATGATCAACCTTTGATGTGGGTACAAGGTGGGCATAACTTCTAGCCTGTCAATCCTGCCCATCCTTTGATGTGGGTACAAGGTGGGCATAACTTCTAGCCTGTCAACCATGATCAACCTTTGATGTGGGTACAAGGTGGGCATAACTTCTAGCCTGTCAACCCTGCCCATACTTTGATGTGGGTACAAGGTGGGCATAACTTCTAGCCCGTCAACCCTGCCCATCCTTTGATGTGGGTACAAGGTGGGCATAACTTCTAGCCTGTCAACCCTGCCCATCCTTTGATATGGGTACAAGGTGGGCATAACTTCTAGCCTGTCAACCCTGCCCATCCTTTGATGTGGGTACAAGGTGGGCATAACTTCTAGCCTGTCAACCCTGCCCATCCTTTAATGTGGACACAAAACTTGCATATGTATTTATTTATATTGACAGTAAATTATGATAAGATATTTGTTTAGGAGTTCATCCCTTTTTGAATTAAAAATTTCTCAAAATATCTCTTAAGTGCTACTTCTGTCAATTTTTTTAACTTGATAGGAATGAAGGACACCATATATTGTTGTGCATATCAACAAGAAATTATAATAGGGTAATTTTTGTAGGAGTTATTTTCGTTTTGAACTTAGAAGATTTATAAAAATACATAAAATTACTTATTTGATTGGTTAAATTTCAAGTCCCTCAACAAAGATATAAATCATATCTGTCTTTTTATAAACAATGTTAGGTATGTTGCTATTTTTAAACAATATTTGAGGAATGTTACTATTTAAAAAAAATATCTTAGGCATGTTACTAAATATAGATCTGGATTTCTGGTTGATGACTGATATTCAAGTAAACAATATGGCTGGTGTACACCAGACCCCACTAATTTGTTCTTAATTGTCTGTTGATTAAATGTTAAAATGTTAAAGTTCTTACTATCACTGCCTTTTTTATTAAAAATAGCCATAAAAATACTTATCTGAAATATTTTTATAGCTGTTCATGAGTCAGCATTCCAACAAGAAATATAACAGAAATTTTAATTATATAACAGTTAAGGAGAATTTGATAAAACTTGTTAGTTAGTGCATTATCATCAAATAATTTTTGTAGCAGTTATGCCCATTTGAATATAAAAATTTCTCAAAATATACGTATGAAAGAACTCATAAGCACTTTTCCTCTTAAACTACTGATCATAATTTTATGAAACTTTATAGGAACAAAGAACTACTTTTTGTGCTTATCAACAGGAAGTCATGACCATATATTTTTGTGCTTATCAACAAGAAGTAATTACCATATATTTTTGTAAGTTTTATATCAATATAGAAATTTCTCAAAATATATGTATGAAAAACTCGTAAGTGCTAATACTCAGAATCTACTTATCAGAATTTGATGGAACTTGATGGGGTATGTGAGCATGCTCACATTTATACTATTTGTATGATGTTTATAGTCCAGAAATATTATTGTAGGAGATGTACAAAGGCAATATATTGTATGAGTTGTATGGAGCATATACATATATTGTTAGACTGGTTCATGGCAATACATATGTCAGACTGGCTCATGGCAATACATATGTCAGACTGGCTCATGGCAATACATATGTCAGACTGGCTCATGGCAATACACATGTCAGACTGGCTCATGGCAATACACATGTCAGACTGGCTCATGGCAATACATATGTCAGACTGGCTCATGGCAATACATATGTCAGACTGGCTCATGGCAATACACATGTCAGACTGGCTCATGGCAATACACATGTCAGACTGGCTCATGGCAATACACATGTCAGACTGGCCTGTGGAGTCCAGTCAGACTGGCTGATGGAGTCCAGAGATATTTGTCAGATTGGCCTGTGGAGTCCAGTCAGACTGGCTCATAGAGTCCAGAAATATTTCAAAGGCAATACATATGTCAGATTGGCCTGTGGAGTCCAGTCAGACTGGCTCATGGAGTCCAGAAATATTTCAAAGGCAATACATATGTCAGATTGGCCTTTGGAGTCCAGTCAGACTGGCTCATGGAGTCCAGAAATATTTCAAAGGCAATACATATGTCAGATTGGCCTTTGGAGTCCAGTCAGACTGGCTCATGGAGTCCAGAAATATTTCAAAGGCAATACATATGTCAGATTGGCCTCTGGAGTCCAGTCAGACTGGCTCATGGAGTCCAGAAATATTTCAAAGGCAATACATATGTCAGATTGGCCTGTGGAGTCCAGTCAGACTGGCTCATGGAGTCCAGAAATATTTCAAAGGCAATACATATGTCAGATTGGCCTGTGGAGTCCAGTCAGACTGGCTGATGGAGTCCAGAGATATTTGTCAGATTGGCCTGTGGAGTCCAGTCAGACTGGCTGATGGAGTCCAGAAATATTTCAAAGGCAATACACATGTAAGATTGGCCTGTGGAGTCCAGTCAGACTGGCTGATGGAGTCCAGAAATATTTCAAAGGCAATACACATGTCAGATTGGCCTGTGGAGTCCAGTCAGACTGGCTGATAGAGTCCAGAAATATTTCAAAGGCAATACACATGTCAGATTGGGTTGTGGAGTCCAGTCAGACTGGCTGATGGAGTACTGAAATAAGGCAATACACATGTCAGATTGGCCTGTGGAGTCCAGTCAGACTGGCTGATAGAGTCCAGAGATATATGTCAGATTGGCCTGTGGAGTCCAGTCAGACTGGCTGATGGAGTCCAGAGATATTACAAAGGCAATACATATGTCAGATTGGCCTGTGGAGTCCAGTCAGACTGGCTGATGGAGTCCAGATATATTTGTTCTAATGGGTACATGCAGGGAATGCATAACTTTGTCAGACTAGCTCATGAGTTGAGAGATATTATTGTGTGGGGTGCATAAAGGCAATACATTTTATTGTCAGACTGGCTCATGGAGTCCAGAGATATTATTGTTTGGGGTGCACGAAGGCACTGCATATAATGTGAGACTGGCTCATGGAATTGAGAGATATTTTTGTGTGGGGTGCACAAAGGCACTACATATATTGTCAGACTTGCATGGCTTTGGAGTCCAGAGCTATTATTGTGTGTGGTGCATGAAGGCACTACATGTAATATCAGACTTGCTCCTGGAGTCCAGAGATATTATTGTGTGGGGTACTTGTAGGCACTACATATAATGTCAGACTTGCTCTCATAGTCCAGAGATATTATTGTGTGTGGTGCACCAAGGTACTACATATGTCAGACTTGCTCTCATAGTGCAGAGATATTATTGTGTGTGGTGCACTTAGCACTACATATAATGTCAGACTTGCTCTCATAGTCCAGAGATATTATTGTGTGGGGTGCTCGAAGGCACTACATATAATGTCAGACTTGCTCTCATAGTCCAGAGATATTATTGTGTGTGGTGCACGAAGGTACTGCATATGTCAGACTTGCTCTCATAGTGCAGAGCTATTATTGTGTGTGGTGCACTTAGCACTACATATAATGTCAGACTTGCTCTCATAGTCCAGAGATATTATTGTGTGGGGTGCTCGAAGGCACTGCATATAATGTCAGACTTGCTCTCATAGTCCAGAGATATTATTGTGTGTGGTTCACTAAGGCACTACATATAATGTCAGACTTGCTCTCATAGTCCAGAGATATTATTGTGTGGGGTGCTCGAAGGCACTACATATAATGTCAGACTTGCTCTCATAGTCCAGAGCTATTATTGTGTGTGGTGCACGAAGGCACTACATGTAATGTCAGACTTGCTCCTGGAGTAAAGAGATATTATTGTGTGGGGTGCACGAAGGCACTACATATATTATAATGTCAGACTTGCTCTCATAGTCCAGAGCTATTATTGTATGAGATGCATAAAGGCAATACATATATCGTTATACTGGCTTATGGAGCCTGGAGGTAATCATATTAAATATCAAGCTAGGTAAACACTACTATGTTATCACCTGTTCAGTTACACCTCAGTAATCCAATACAACAGTCAGGGGTCACCACACTCTAAAAAAGTAGGGAGAAGTGACTTCTCCCTGGCAGCAAAACAGGGAGAAGTCAGGCCCTGATAGGGAGACTTCAGGAGACACTAGGGCGAAGTCAGGGGGACCGTACAAATAAGTAATTTCGCAGTAGTTACATACATTTTTCATTATTTGCATCAATTTCCAGGATTATTTCTCTTGTGTTTTAAAACCATAACACAATTAGATTCAGTTTTTTCTTTCTTTTTCATTATTATTCATGGTATGCAATATCAAACAGCACATAACCTTTATCATTTATCAAAGTTGTACTGATCCAAATTGCTTCACAGGGACACCCATCTGTGAACATATATTTATTCCGGATAATAATTGTTCCGCCTGGAACATTTTAGAATATAATAAAAGTTCCACGGAACATTACTTATATAATAATATTTCCATTTCTTTCGGGTGGAACTTTCCTTATAAAATATTACATAATGAATGTTCCAACTGGAACTTTTGTTATATAATAAAAGATCTCTAGAACAAGTATTATGATGGAACTTATATTCTGTCACACATCTACAGAACTTATCATGATGTCAATAATTACTATACATCTTTATTCTTTCAAGTAAAGCTCAAATACTTATCAAAGAAAATTGTTAAAGTACATTCTCTTTGAAAGAACTGAAGTTTGAAACCAATTAAAAGTGTTTGTTTATCAAAAATATTACGATTTTTAATTATGGGCCGTTGTACATTACTTTTCTTCGTAGTTCACTTCCGGTAATTAGTCACATCCGGTAAATAAACAAATGGTGCGTAATACATTTGAAAGACGTAAATCGTTTGAAAATATGTTAAATACGCATATTGTTTGCCGTTTTTTATTGGAATTACACATTCACTAATAAATTGGTAGTCAGAGTGAAGTATTTGGACCAGATTTACAAGTATCTTATGCGAACCATCGGGCGACTTAAGGGAAATGACAGGGCGACTTCGACTTCGCTTTTGAGGCGCCTTAGGGCGACTTCAGGTCCTAGTGGGGCGACTTTGTCGCCCACTTCGCCCAGTGTGGTGAGCCCTGACAACAGTACTGTTGATAAGTTTGGCTCTGTAGTCATTGTTTGTATTTTGCCTACAATTATTTTGTCTACAGTTTTGTAGATATCATGTTCATAGATGCATAAATTAGAAAGAAAAAAGAAATATGTTATTTCATTGTTCAAAATACAGATATCCTATTATTCACAATTAACATGGAAAATCTTTTTGCTATTTACACATTTTCTGCGCTGTCACTGTTAAAAAATTATTACATGTAATGTAGTATATTTTTCATATATTTTTTTAAACCACATGTAAAAAAGCAATCTTTGTCCTTGAAATGTTTGACAGCCCAAACCAATCAATGATCATGGAGATGTTGACAGCTGAAATAAAGAGTTTTAGAGATTTGTCTGTTGAAATGCATGCATGGGATTGAGTTAATTTAAGCAAGACGTTCTGACTAGCAGTATGGATCGATTTAAAGCTTAGATATTGTTCAATTCCATACGGAAATGAAATGAATATTCTGTGTGCTATGAAGCTGTAATGCTATTAGATTCTGATTAGAGGACATTGATCATGAAATGTTTGTTATGAACTAGTAGTTTGTCATTATATAGGGAGGGATTGAAAATAAAATGAAGGGTGAAAATGAAAGGGTTGATTAAAATAATATTGGCAAAGCTCAATTGTTCTTCAGAAAAATGACTTTTAATACAGAGTGAAAAACTAATATGTTGTATGCTAAACAAGGTTTCAAAAGTGTCAATATGTAGCAAAAAGCCCTTTACTTTGATTGACTTTCTTAAACAGATCATTGTGAAATGCAAAATATGAACATTCTGAGAGCCTTTTATAAACATTAAATTTGCAAGGTATAATAAAAAAACTAATTGAAAAATATAAATAATTTTGTAAATTTAGTTGCAATCAGATTCACTATAGGGTTCTCTAAGTCTCTAAGTTTTTGAAATATTGATTAAAGCTCATTGAAACCCATCAGACCAATGGAGGACACAGTAAGGTTCACGTGACAGATAATATATGTTGTCACTTATTTAGGCTAAATTCTTTGATTTCAGACCATAAAAATGATCAATAATATGAATAATCGATAATCTATTGCCGCTCACAATTCAATAAAAATTAAATCTCACTTGCTTCCACACCTGGACAATAGTAAAAACCGACTGATTTAATTTTAATAAGATCACAGAATAATCTATGAATATGATTTTATGACTTCTTGGCCATTAAATGATTTCAACTAGATGTAAATATTTGTCTATTAAATAAAAGACCATTGATGTATGACTTTAGGGGGAACCGAAATTGTGTGTTTTAAATACTTAAATACTTAAATTTTAGAAAATTATTGTTAAAAATAATACTATATCTCTGATTGCTTCTATCGATCTGGTGATCTTGAGATATACAATAATGTTCATCATTTACAGAAAAAGATCTACAATATCAGGAGTCACCACACTCTAAAGAAGTAGGGAGAAGTGACTTCTCCCTGGCAACCAAACAGGGAGAAGTGCGGCCCTGATAGGGAGACTTAAGGGAGACATTAGGGAGAAGTCGTGGGGACTGTTCAAATAATGAATTATATAATCACAGTAGTTACATACATTTTTCATTATTTACATCAGTTATTTATAATTGTGGATTTCCAGGATTATTTCTCTTGTTTTTTTAAACCATAACACACATAGATTCAGTTTTTATTTCATTCTTTTTCATTATTATTCATGGTATGCAATATCAAATAGCACATAACCTTTATCATTATAAAATGAATGAAAAAAAGCACCAGATATAGCAACAATTTTCTATCTACTACAGTACTTGTAGCCATACAAGGTATTCACAAATATAAATAGATCAACTGAAAATATTTGTGTAGTTACATACATAAACATCATTCATGAAGCTTGTATACTTCATAATATTTCCAACAGTGTGTTATGAACATGCCATGTTTATCTGAACAAAATTTTTTAAAGATAGAATAACATAAACATTAAATCCAGAAATAATTCTTCTGTTCAGCACACTTCTACTTGGACAAAGTTGTGCTGATCCAAATTGCTTCATGGGACACCCATCTACAGAACTTATCATGATGTCAATAATTACTATACATCTTTATTCTTTCAAGTGCAGCTCATTTATTTATCAAAGACAATTGTTAAAATACAATATACTTTGAAAGAACTGAAGTATGAAACCAATTGAAAGTGTTTGTTTTTAAAAAAAAATATGAAAAAAAGACGTAAATCTTTTGAAAAAATGTTAAATACGCATATTGTTTTCCGTTTTGTATTGGAACTACACATTTACTGATAAATTGGTAGTATGGGTGAATTATTTGGACAATATCGTATACAAGTATCTTCTGTGAACCATCAGGGGACTTGAGAGAAATAACCGGGCGACTTCGACTTCCCTTTTGAGGCACTGTAGGGGACTTCAGGTCCCAGTAGGGCGACTTTGTCGCCCACTTTGCCCAGTGTGGAGAGCCCTGCAATATAAATAGGTATACTATACACATACATTCTGCTATATTGATGTTTGGTCCCTTAACATATGCTAATTTTGGTGACTATTTGCATTTAATCTTGCCTAGGGAGCCTGAAATTTAAGACACCACCTATATGCTTTATGGCTACTCACTTAATTAGACTCGGTGAAAACAACAAACCAGACTCTATGACAAACGTGATGACTTCAACTTTCCAATTGACAACTTCCTGTTCATCGACAGCAGCGCCAGCATATAATGTGTTCATTTCACAACTTGTATGTTATTATAGATACTGCAATTGGTATTCCGATTTTCTGGGCTGCTCACTGCTGAAACTACTCATACAAGGCTATGTTATACCTAGATTGATGTTATCTCTCCAGAAGTCTGTTTAAATTGATCATTATGGGAAATCAGTCTCCAATACCATAAGAGATTATCGCTGATTATAGGTAGTTCCTGGGTTTGACTTTTCCTACACATGGCAATAAGTACCTCAACAGGTGTTTAATTAAAGCAGACACTCAAGGTTTTTACTGTGTTTGGGTTGCTCACTTTCTGTTTGTGTGATTTGGGTTGTGTATGTTTGACTATATCCAGATTTGTAACTGTCCCTTGACTTTCGGCCCTTGTTGTTCAGTCTGTTTCGTTGCTATTTTTTATGCTGTCTGTAGTAGAAGGTGTTATGCCAAATTATTACATGTAAATATATTATCATATTATAAAACATAGACATAGTTAAGGGTGATATATATTACATGAGTGTGATACTCTGTGTAACACCTTCTACTACAGGCAGTATGTGTTATATTATGCTCAACACATTCCTCAGTATGTAACTTAAAATGCTGAAAGCTGAAATTACATTAAAATCTATGTATTTAAACATTGCATAAAGTAACAACAAATCTGAAAATGTGACATGAGCCGAAAACACAATTTCAAGATTTTCAAGATGTAGGTTGTATATGTTTGGAGTGTGGAGTGTGATGTAATCGTGTTGCTATATCATTGAAACCAATCATTGCCTAGAATGAGGAGTTATAGTTAGGAATAGATTGTAATACTTACTAATTACCATTTTTGGTATGAAGTATAATATAGAACCATATGGTTAGTCTGTAGTTTTTTTGCCTGACTGGACATTAAATTGACCATGCCTGCTATATGCACATGACTGGACATTCCAGTGCCCTGTCATTCTGAAATGCTATATGCAATTGGATATTCAACAAACAGGAATCACAGTGAATTGCTCAATCCCACAATGGCCATTCATGACAGATCCAGAGCCACTTGATGCTGTAAAAGTTGCCATTTTATATTCTATTGTTCAGTTCATCTTCATAACAGTGGTCTTTAACAAGTATTTATATTCAAACTAAATCTTTAATGATCAGACTTCTGGTGGCTGTACAGTGAATTATAGTCTTCATCAGAAAACAAAATTGATCATGGAAAAAATTACCATTTGTCATGTTGGCTGAATAATAGTGTCTTCAGGAAATATAAAGTAGAACTTGATTAATTATTTTGCTTAGAAAATGGAAAAAAAGAAAAGCATAATTTTATTGAAAACAAACTCCATTAAGAAGGGTGGATTTTTATATTTGTTAATTAAATTAAAAAATGTTAGTTTTTTATTACAAAGGCAGCTTAACAGACAGATGTTGTATGTTATAAACAGGCCTCAGATTGAAAACATAACAGTTTCTATTTTTATCATGCATATCAATATGCCTTAAAAACAAGCTTGATTAACTTTAATAATTAGTGTAGTTTAGGTGTTAATGAATATTCATTACAGAGGATGAAATATACAACATGTAATGACAGGACAGATTTCAGCAGGTGCTCTCTAAACACAATGATAGAGCTTTGTATTTAATGGCAATTCAATGCTTTACTGTTGGTTTGCATATGTTATGTAATATGTTGGCAATAAATACTCAAGGTACTGGTTTGGGTTATTTTTCTGTCCATCTGCCATTATTTTCAAAATCTTAATGTTATTTTAAGGACAAAAGAACAGTTGAATTGGCTTAAATATTTTGGCTTTAAATATTGAACAGTTAGCTTAGAATGTTAATATTAGTCAACTATGTGTTAGTTCTGAGCTCCTAGAGTGACATTGGGGTGGAGGTGTTGATGACTTGAATTTGCTTGTAAGTCTATCTTGGGAAGTCTTATACAGTTTAAAGATATGAGTGATTATTAATGTCTGGTGATTCACAGTTTATGAAAGTATATATAAGTATCTGCATTAGTGAAGAAGATTACAAGCCTTCAGTGTAACAAATTTGTTTCATGGTCCATCTGTGTAATTACAGACAACTCAAAGAAAAAACTGTATCAATACATAAATAAATAAAAAAGTTGTTAATGTTATAGATAAACCTGTACATCATATCTGGTATTTATGAAGTAAAGGTGATGTCAGACATTTTCTTTCAATACCTCTGTCTACTGTATTGTGTGAGTGTAAACAGCATGACTGCCAACTAATTGTGTGCAGCATGCACAGCGATAATTATAGAATTCAATATGAGGGATAAAAGGAAATTTACATTTATATTTAATATCATAACAGATTGAAAGTATACCTTTTTTCTAGACTGATGGTTTGATACAAAATTTTAAATGTTTGTATTTTTGGGGGGTATATAGGAATCACCCTGTCTGTCTGTCTGTCCGTCTGTCCACATCCCTTGTAAGCGCTTCTCCTCCTAAACCGCTTGACGGATTTTTATGAAACTTTACATGAAGGAAGTACATCATATGAAGATGTGCATGAAGAATTTTCGTCGCTGTCTGATATTATTCAGGGGAGATAATTGGACTTTTGAAATAGAGTATTCAGTGCGAGACCTTGTAAGAGCAACTCCTCCTAAACCGCTTCACAGATTTTGATGCAACTTTACATGAAGGAAGTACATCATATGTTGATTTGCATGAAGAATTTTCTTCACTTTCAGATATTATTAAGGGGAGATAATTGGACTTGAAGTGAAGAGGGGGGTATCCGTTTGTGAGCGTGCTCACAGTCCACACTTGTTTTTTTAATTATAACTTTTCATACCAATGTATATCTTTTATATAAAACATTACATATACTTTGGTATTTAAGGAACTAGCTCTTTTCTCAACTCAAGTTTCAGTTAGACATGGGACTTTAATTTGCTTATGATTTTGTGGTATTTTTGACCATTTAATAGGATGATTTACAGACCTAACAGTGCTTGATTTATAATATATGTAGCTACTATTTTAAAGGTCCTGGTCTTTCTGACCTTCTAGTTGTGTGTTTCACACCATCAGTGTCCAGTTTCCTTCACTATTTGCTATAATATATGTAAAGGTTTAGTTGACACAATACTGAATCAGAGCAGGCATGACTTATTACTGTGGCATGTACTGTACATTTAAATTCTCCTGTTGCCTGGGTTTTGGTGCTCCAATTCTCTTACTGCCTGTGCTTTGGTCCTTTAATTCTACTGTCGCCTGGGGTTTGGTGCTCCAATTCTCTTACTGCCTGTGGTTTGGTCCTAATTCTCCTGTCGCCTGGGGTTTGGTGCTCCAATTCTCTTACTGCCTGTGGTTTGGTCCTTCAATTCTCCTGTCGCCTGGGTTTTGGTGCTCCAATTCTCTTACTGCCTGTGGTTTGGTGCTTCAATTCTCCTGTCGCCTGGGGTTTGGTGCTCCAATTCTCTTAATGCCTGCGGTTTGGTCCTTCAATTCTCCTGTTGCCTGGGGTTTAATGCTCCAATTTCTTACTGCCTGTGGTTTGGTGCTTCAATTCGCCTGTCGCCTGGCGTTTGGTGCTCCAATTCTCTTAATGCCTGCGGTTTGGTCCTTTAATTCTCCTGTTGCCTGTGTTTTGGTTCTCAAATTCTCTTGTTGCCTGGGGTTTGGCAATTCTCCTGTTGCCTGGGGTTTGGCAATTCTCCTGTTGCCTGGGGTTTGGTCCTTCATAAAGACTAGGCATTAAACCTTTATATACATGTAAAGTTATTTAGTCCTTTGTACTGGTAAGATCTTTTAATAGTTTTGTGATTTAGTTAAAATATCTGTATACCTTCATGATGCAATACATGTTAGTTTTCCGACTTCAATGACTGTGAGGTGATTTATGTTCCCTGTCCACAGACTTGTGAAATTTATCAATATACCTGTAAGGTATTTACACCTGTCTCATGAAATTGACATCTAGCCAGAAATACTGCAGTTTATGAAGTAAGCACTGATATTGTGCATACAAAGTGTACCAAACACAATCATTGTGAAATAAACGTGTGAGGTCAGTGGTGGGAAAATTACTGAAAGTGGCATTAAACACATCTAATAAATTCAAATATTCTGCCCGAAATAATGTGATCAAATTCCAGACCCAGTTTCTTTAAATTCATGTTTAAGCTAATCAAAACTTGACAATTCGAAATCTGGAGTTTTGTTTATTGTAATGTATAGAATAGGTAATTTATAAAAGGACATGTAATTGTATAGGTTTCTTAAACCAATAAATTCTACTATGAATATTATCCAAGTTAAATCGCCCTAGGAAAAGGTTTCATAAGTAGTTAAACTTTTATTTACACTTGTAACATATCTTAAAGTTACTCTTAAAAATTTTAAATACTTGAATAAGAAAGCTGTTCACTTTTATGAGAGATATTTTCCTGTTAAAGGAACCCAGCGATAAAACAGGAGATCAGTCATTATATCATGTTAAAAACCCATTACAATGGTATAAAATATCAGTGGAATGTGGAGAGTAGACCTAGCACAGGATAAAACTGGGAACGGGGTGTATTGGTTGTCAGTGGAATGTGGAGAGTAGACCTGGCACAGGATAAAACTGGGAACGGGGTGTATTGGTTGTCTTTAATGTGGAGAGTAGACCTGGCACAGGATAAAACTGGGAACGGGGTGTATTGGTTGTCTTTAATGTGGAGAGTAGACCTGGCACAGGATAAAACTGGGAACGGGGTGTATTGATTGTCAGTGGAATGTGGAGAGTAGACCTGGCACAGGATAAAACTGGGAACGGGGTGTATTGGTTGTCTTTAATGTGGAGAGTAGACCTGGCACAGGATAAAACTGGGAACGGGGTGTATTGGTTGTCTTTAATGTGGAGAGTAGACCTGGCACAGGATAAAACTGGGAACGGGGTGTATTGGTTTTCTTTAATGTGGAGAGTAGACCTGGCACAGGATAAAACTGGGAACGGGGTGTATTGGTTGTCTTTAATGTGGAGAGTAGACCTGGCACAGGATAAAACTGGGAACGGGGTGTATTGATTGTCAGTGGAATGTGGAGAGTAGACCTGGCACAGGATAAAACTGGGAACGGGGTGTATTGATTGTCAGTGGAATGTGGAGAGTAGACCTGGCACAGGATAAAACTGGGAACGGGGTGTATTGGTTGTCAGTGGAATGTGGAGAGTAGACCTGGCACAGGATAAAACTGGGAACGGGGTGTATTGATTGTCTTTAATGTTGGGACTCTGGATCTACTAAATAATTAAAAACATTTACAATATATATTTGGAGGTTCATAAATGGTTGTAATGTCTAATCTAGTCTCTGTGTGGGACAAGACAACATCACAGAGTAAAACAACGAGTAATGTAATGTCTTAAAGAAATAGTGGTTACTATGACTTTAAAGGAATGCATGCCACCACCAATAAAAATAATACTTTTATTTAAAGAGAGGTACATAACATAAAAAACCTCCTTACTAGCTCTGTTGGACTGGACAAGGTCCCAAAGTAGAAAGTAGAAGTATGGTTATTTTATTGAGAAACTGCATTCTATAAGCTTTAGAGACAAGAAGCTATTTCTATAAGCTTTAGAGACAAGAAGCTATTTCTATAAGATTTAGAGACAAGAAGCTACTTTTGTAAGATTTAGAGACGAGAAGCTATTTTTGTAAGATTTAGAGACGAGAAGCTATTTTTGTAAGATTCAGAGACAAGAAGCTATTTCTATAAGATTTAGAGACGAGAAGCTATTTCTATAAGCTTTAGAGACGAGAAGCTATTTCTATAAGATTTAGAGACAAGAAGCTATTTCTATAAGCTTTAGAGACAAGAAGCTATTTCTATAAGCTTTAGAGACAAGAAGCTATTTTTGTAAGATTTAGAGACGAGAAGCTATTTCTATAAGATTTAGAGACAAGAAGCTATTTTTGTAAGATTTAGAGACAAGAAGCTATTTTTGTAAGATTTAGAGACGAGAAGCTATTTCTATAAGCTTTAGAGACAAGAAGCTATTTCTATAAGATTTAGAGACAAGAAGCTATTTCTATAAGCTTTAGAGACAAGAAGCTATTTTTGTAAGATTTAGAGACGAGAAGCTATTTCTATAAGCTTTAGAGACAAGAAACTATTTTTGTAAGATTTAGAGACAAGAAGCTATTTTTGTAAGATTTAGAGACGAGAAGCTATTTCTATAAGCTTCAGAGACAAGAAGCTATTTCTATAAGCTTCAGAGACAAGAAGCTATTTCTATAAGCTTTAGAGACAAGAAGCTATTTCTATAAGCTTTAGAGACAAGAAGCTATTTCTATAAGATTTAGAGACAAGAAGCTATTTTTGTAAGATTTAGAGACAAGAAGCTATTTCTATAAGCTTTAGAGACAAGAAGCTATTTCTATAAGCTTTAGAGACAAGAAGCTATTTTTGTAAGATTTAGAGACGAGAAGCTATTTCTATAAGCTTTAGAGACGAGAAGCTATTTCTAATTCTTTCCTTACCATTCTACTAATATTAGTCTTTCCATTCCATTATGTAATTTATGTATGCAATCAAGTCCTCCTTGAGAATTGTTTGTTTGTGTGGTTAAATGGTGTTTAATGCCACTTTAAGCAATTTTCAGCTATATCATAATACAATATGGTGGGTATGTCAGTAGATGACCAAGGAGCATAAAATCGCTAAAGTACCATAAAGGATATAGCAATTTTATGCTCCTTGGTCCTATAGGGACTTTATGCTCCTTCAAGTCATCTACTTCCTGTTTACCAAATACTTATGAGTCATATTGGTGAAAGTGGGTTATCACTAGTGAACTCATAGTTGTTTCTTGTAGTGATAGATATGTACCATTACACAGTCCTGCATCTAAACCCAAAAATCTGCATCAAAATGATGTTGGTTTTTTATCAGTATCATTTGGTTACAGAGCTGTATGACCAATAATAATTTTTTGCTGGTGATAAATACCAGATTTTAAAAAAGGTACGAGATTATGTAATGTTACTGTTAAATGTGCAATATATTACAGGTACTTGTGGACAGAACCCCCCTCTTTTTGTATTCTGTTGTAAGAAATCCTGAAATTATATTCTGTTCTTTGATGTATTAATTTCTAACAAAATAATTTAATAAATAAAATAATGGATTTGTTAAAGATGATTTTCCTTAAAAAATTTAAAACAATGAAAATTGGACATTGTCTAATTATACGCTATCATTTACAAACAACAAACAATACAAACAATAATAATCAAGGGAATTCCATAAACATCTTTAAGTTTAAAATGTTTGACAATTTGAAACTACTGTTGTAGAGTCATCTGGTAATTATCACTAGCAAAAATCATAATTGGACTGACAGTTTAATTGGTCATACAGCTCATGTGACCAAATGATACTGATACATTTTGATGCAAATTTTTGGGTTTAGATGTGAGACTGTTACAGTAGTTATCACCTTGTATAGATTCATGGTAAAGAAGGTAATCCAGTTAATAATACCACCTCATCTTTTATAAATTACTACTGTTAAAAATATATAAAATGGTTGTTGTATGGTTGTATACCATTTTTAGTGCTATGTAGATAGTAAAGCAATAAAAATAATGTTTGCTTTGACAGTAAATAATAATTAAAGGTTATAGATGTGTATGGTAGTCTCTGAAATAAAGGTTACAGGTGTGTATGGTGGTCTCCGTAATAAAGGTTACAGGTGTGTATGGTGGTCTCTGAAATAAAGGTTACAGGTGTGTATGGTGGTCTCTGTAATAAAGGTTATAGGTGTGTATGGTGGTCTCTGTAATAAAGGTTACAGGTGTGTATGGTGGTCTCTGTAATAAAGGTTACAGGTGTGTATGGTGGTCTCTGTAATAAAGGTTATAGGCGTGTATGGTGGTCTCTGTAATAAAGGTTATAGGTGTGTATGGTGGTTTCTGTAATAAAGGTTATAGGTGTATATGGTGGTCTCTGTAATAAAGGTTAAAGGTGTGTATGGTGGTCTCTGTAATAAAGGTTATAGGTGTATATGGTGGTCTCTGTAATAAAGGTTATAGGTGTGTATGGTGGTCTCTGTAATAAAGGTTTTAGGCGTGTATGGTGGTCTCTGTAATAAAGGTTATAGGTGTATATGGTGGTCTCTGTAATAAAGGTTAAAGGTGTGTATGGTGGTCTCTGTTATAAAGGTTATAGGTGTGTATGGTGGTCTCTGTAATAAAGGTTACATGTGTGTATGGTGGTCTCTGTAATAAAGGTAATGGTGTGTATAGTGGTCTCTGTAATAAAGGTTTTAGGCGTGTATGGTGGTCTCTGTAATAAAGGTTATAGGTGTATATGGTGGTCTCTGTAATAAAGGTTAAAGGTGTGTATGGTGGTCTCTGTAATAAAGGTTATAGGCGTGTATGGTGGTCTCTGTAATGAAGGTTATAGGTGTGTATGGTGGTGTCTCTAATAAACGTTATAGGTGTGTATGGTGGTCTCTGTAATAAAGGTTTTAGGTGTGTATGGTGGTCTGTGTAATAAAGGTTACAGGTGTGTATGGTGGTCTCTGTAATAAAGGTTATAGGTGTGTATGGTGGTCTCTGTAATAAAGGTTATAGGTGTGTATGGTGGTCTCTGTAAAAAAGGTTATAGCTAGGTGTGTATGGTGGTCTCTGTAATAAAGTTTATAGGTGTGTATGGTGGTCTCTGTAATAAAGGTTTTTGGTGTGTATGGTGGTCTCTGTAATAAAGGTTATAGGTGTGTATAGGTGTGTATGGTGGTCTCTGTAATAAAGGTTATAGGTGTGTATGGTGGTCTCTGTAATAAAGGTTTTAGGTGTGTATGGTGGTCTCTGTAATAAAGGTTATAGGTGTGTATGGTGGTCTCTGAAATAAAGTAGGAATCAGTGGCCTGGAGTGGTACAACACTATGAAAAATTCTGTTGGACAAATCCAAGTTTTCTGGACAGGTCAATTCAAATCAATTTTTACAACAGTTTGTTCTTTAGCAACCCTTTCAATAATTGGTTTATGGTTAGAAAAAGATATGTGATAGATTTTTAACCAACAGAAAATGAATATTTCTACAGTATTTTGTTGCAAAAACAGTAAAAAGGTTGACAATTTAATTAAAATTAAATCTTTCACAAGCTCCCCCTTTTTGTTATTGTCACTGTTAAGCAATAACAAAAAGGGGGAGCTTGTGAAAGTTTTAATTTTAATTAGATTGAAAGGTTGGAAAACAAATCTGAACTGTTAAAATGGACATCTAACTATGGATGTGTGAGAGTTTTCTAAGTTGGTTGATTGATTGATTAATGGTGTTTAAAGTTGGGAATCATAGACAAACAGAAATGGTCAAATTTCATTGGATCAAAGTGAAAAACATTGGACCCCCCCCCCCCCCCTCTCTAAAAAAAAAACTTAAGCAAAAGGAAATAGAAACACATATAAGAGAACAAAATGATTGAACATGTAAATGAATTATATATAGTTATAACAGATACTAGTGACCAGTGTGGACCTTATTTTCGTAACTGAAACTAACATGTGGATTTTTTTCTAGATTTTTCTTGGGCAGTTTTTGTGTGGTTTACTTCCACATATTACTGTATATAATAACATTGCCCACCCGCTTTATAAAGAGACCTTGTAATCACACTTACTTTTTCAGACAGAATACAATGCAGCGGTTAAGAGTTATCTCGGCCTCACTCACTCAGTGTGCTGCTGTATTGATTCCATACAAACATGGATTTTAACCTATTTAAATGGCATGTCAATAACACCAGAGGCATGTCACTTGTAATTATGTTGTCAGGGTAGTCTGTTATTGTCACTGCCAATCTGGTGAAAATCTGTTTTAATTTTAGACCTGGTGATGGTAAAGAGTTTAAAGTGTTGAAAATCATTTAAAATTTAAGGCTTAAGATTTTACCAAATTTTCAATTTAAAATAACATTAAAATACTAATTAAGTTTGGTAGAGTAACACAGAAGTCTTCAACAACTATTTTCACACATTTATGAAAAATTACAATATTTTATGCCAATCCAGTTCTTTATACAAATAATGACCTTTGTTCAGGAGAATCACATTTCCAGTTTTAAGTGTGTTGTTAAATGAGGAGCCTTCTTTATGCTGCTGCCTAAAAAATAATTAATAATAATATTATTAGCCAATTAACCAAAAAAATTAGCAGTATATATATTAATAAAATATCAGATTTAGCATAATTTGTCTTATTACGTAAAAAGTAAGAACATGTAACAAAATAATTTTTAGTGTGAAATTAATTTACTTGTTATCTAAATTGAAACAGGCCTCCTTTTCATACAATATTTTTGTTGTCATTTTTCTAATTATTAGCTGTAACTTGAAATATGAGTTGACATAAAGACCTTGTTACGAAGTCTGATCCTCTGATCAATGGTAATTGATCAGCCATGTTAATATCTATTTAACTTGAACATGGATGCAATTTCAGAACCATAATCTAATAGAGATCTTAATGGCCTGCTCAGGCAAAGAGACAGTATGAGTTAACTGTCTATCAGTCAACAAGGCAACTTGTTGAGAAAAATATTAGAAATCATTTTTGGGGTTTAAAATGGGTGGAATCCTACTTCCTTCGTGTTGTGTGTAAAAGATAAACTAACCCTATTGGGTAAGCAGAAACCCAGAAGATTCAAAAGGTTAAATTATCAAGTATGGAATGCAATAAAATTGAATATAAAATAGTTATTGAACTACTAATGGATATTAATATAACCTGCATTAAAATAGGTCAGTTGGCATATAATTTGTATAGGAAATAAGTTCTGTAAATAACATAAACAATGTTGTCTGGTTTATAAATAACTGCAGAAGCTGGTGTTTGTAAAGAAACAACAAGAACTTGTAAAATATTCTGGTTGATTGTGTCGATACATGTATTATCATTTGTCTGGTTGAGATGTAAATTTCAGTAATATTTAGTCCACGGTGTACCTGTGGAGCTGTTTCCTTTCATTTAAGAAGCTTTTATCTGTTGTCCTATGAATGTATTGTAAATTAACTTTGATAATAAAATGTTAACTTTAACTTAGGAACAGGTATTAGAGGAGATTTGATAACTATTTACCTGGATTTAGAGATTAAATGACTCTGGTGAAGTTTTCATACAAGGCGTTGTACTCACCTGTAATATAATGCCGTAAAATATTTATTACAGCTATTATAGTCAGTTAAGGTTACACCTCATTCATGTAAGAAAGAAAAACTGCCTTTTATTTTATTTCTTGTAGTAAACATAATTAAATCTTTAATCTCAAAGAACGAAACACAGGCAAACTCCATTACTGTGAATAAACAATGAACAAGGTTTGTAAAATCCATTTAAATAGTAATAATACAAGAATATTATATATAATTGTACCCATTTGATATTAAGTGATATTATTGAATCTTACTTCTTTAACACTTTAAAGACATTTTGAGAACAATTTGATAACTACCTGTATATTGCAGTACCTGTAATACTTTTGTGGTCTGACTGTGAACAATTTGATAACTACCTGTATATTGCAGTCCTTGTAATACTTTGTGGTATTACTGTGAACGATTTGATAACTACCTGTATATTGCAGTCCTTGTAATACTTTGTGGTCTTACTGTGAATAATTTGATAACTACCTGTATATTGCAGTCCTTGTAATACTTTGTGGTCTTACTGTGAACAATTTGATAACTGCCTGTATATTGCAGTCCTTGTAATACTTTGTGGTCTTACTGTGAACAATTTGATAACTACCTGTATATTGCAGTCCTTGTAATACGTTGTGGTCTGACTGTGAACAATTTGATAACTACCTGTATATTGCAGTCCTTGTAATACTTTGTGGTCTTACTGTGAACAATTTGATAACTGCCTGTATATTGCAGTCCTTGTAATACTTTGTGGTCTGACTGGGAACAATTTGATAACTACCTGTATATTGCAGTCCTTGTAATACTTTGTGGTCTTACTGTGAATAATTTGATAAATACCTGTATATTGCAGTCCTTGTAATACTTTGTGGTCTTACTGTGAACAATTTGATAACTACCTGTATATTGCAGTCCTTGTAATACTTTGTGGTCTTACTGTGAATAATTTGATAACTACCTGTATATTGCAGTCCCTGTTATACTTTGTGGTCTTACTGTGAATAATTTGATAACTACCTGTATATTGCAGTCCTTGTAATACTTGTGGTCTGACTGGGAACAATTTGATAACTACCTGTATATTGCAGTCCTTGTAATACTTTGTGGTCTTACTGTGAATAATTTGATAACTACCTGTATATTGCAGTCCTTGTAATACTTTGTGGTCTTACTGTGAACAATTTGATAACTGCCTGTATATTGCAGTCCTTGTAATACTTTGTGGTCTGACTGTGAACAATTTGATAACTACCTGTATATTGCAGTCCTTGTAATACTTTGTGGTCTTACTGTGAATAATTTGATAACTACCTGTATATTGCAGTCCTTGTAATACTTTGTGGTATTACTGTGAACGATTTGATAACTACCTGTATATTGCAGTCCTTGTAATACTTTGTGGTCTTACTGTGAATAATTTGATAACTACCTGTATATTGCAGTCCTTGTAATACTTTGTGGTCTTACTGTGAACAATTTGATAACTGCCTGTATATTGCAGTCCTTGTAATACTTTGTGGTCTTACTGTGAACAATTTGATAACTACCTGTATATTGCAGTCCTTGTAATACGTTGTGGTCTGACTGTGAACAATTTGATAACTACCTGTATATTGCAGTCCTTGTAATACTTTGTGGTCTTACTGTGAACAATTTGATAACTGCCTGTATATTGCAGTCCTTGTAATACTTTGTGGTCTGACTGGGAACAATTTGATAACTACCTGTATATTGCAGTCCTTGTAATACTTTGTGGTCTTACTGTGAATAATTTGATAAATACCTGTATATTGCAGCCCTTGTAATACTTTGTGGTCTTACTGTGAACAATTTGATAACTACCTGTATATTGCAGTCCTTGTAATACTTTGTGGTCTTACTGTGAATAATTTGATAACTACCTGTATATTGCAGTCCCTGTTATACTTTGTGGTCTTACTGTGAATAATTTGATAACTACCTGTATATTGCAGTCCTTGTAATACTTGTGGTCTGACTGGGAACAATTTGATAACTACCTGTATATTGCAGTCCTTGTAATACTTTGTGGTCTTACTGTGAATAATTTGATAACTACCTGTATATTGCAGTCCTTGTAATACTTTGTGGTCTTACTGTGAACAATTTGATAACTGCCTGTATATTGCAGTCCTTGTAATACTTTGTGGTCTGACTGTGAACAATTTGATAACTACCTGTATATTGCAGTCCCTGTTATACTTTGTGGTCTTACTGTGAATAATTTGATAACTACCTGTATATTGCAGTCCTTGTAATACTTTGTGGTCTGACTGGGAACAATTTGATAACTACCTGTATATTGCAGTCCTTGTAATACGTTGTGGTCTGACTGGGAACAATTTGATAACTACCTGTATATTGCAGTCCTTGTAATACTTTGTGGTCTGACTGGGAACAATTTGATAACTACCTGTAAATTGCAGTCCTTGTAATACATTGTGGTCTGACTGGGAACTATTTGATCACTGCCTGTATATTGCAGTCCTTGTAATACTTTGTGGTCTGACTGGGAAAAATTTGATAACTACCTGTATATTGCAGTCCTTGTAATACTTTGTGGTCTGACTGGGAACAATTTGATAACTACCTGTATATTGCAGTCCTTGTAATACTTTGTGGTCTTACTGTGAACAATTTGATAACTGCCTGTATATTGCAGTCCTTGTACATGTAATACTTTGTGGTCTGACTGGGAACAATTTGATCACTACCTGTATATTGCAGTCCTTGTAACACTTTGTGGTCTGACTGGGAACAATTTGATAACTACCTGTATATTGCAGTCCCTGTAATACTTTGTGGTCTGACTGGGAACAATTTGATAACTACCTGTATATTGCAGTCCCTGTAATACTTTGTGGTCTGACTGGGAACAATTTGATCACTACCTGTATATTGCAGTACCTGTAATACTTTGTGGTCTGACTGTGAATAATTTGATAAATACCTGTATATTGCAGTCCTTGTAATACGTTGTGGTCTTACTGTGAATAATTTGATAACTACCTGTATATTGCAGTCCTTGTAATACTTTGTGGTCTTACTGTGAATAATTTGATAAATACCTGTATATTGCAGTCCTTGTAATACTTTGTGGTCTGACTGTGAACAATTTGATAACTACCTGTATATTGCAGTCCCTGTAATACATTGTGGTCTAACTGTGAACAATTTGATAACTACCTGTATATTGCAGTCCTTGTAATACTTTGTGGTCTTACTGTGAACAATTTGATAACTACCTGTATATTGCAGTCCTTGTAATACGTTGTGGTCTGACTGTGAACAATTTGATAACTACCTGTATATTGCAGTCCTTGTAATACTTTGTGGTCTTACTGTGAACAATTTGATAACTGCCTGTATATTGCAGTCCTTGTTATACTTTGTGGTCTGACTGGGAACAATTTGATAACTACCTGTATATTGCAGTCCTTGTAATACTTTGTGGTCTTACTGTGAATAATTTGATAACTACCTGTATATTGCAGTCCCTGTTATACTTTGTGGTCTTACTGTGAATAATTTGATAACTACCTGTATATTGCAGTCCTTGTAATACTTTGTGGTCTGACTGGGAACAATTTGATAACTACCTGTATATTGCAGTCCTTGTAATACGTTGTGGTCTGACTGGGAACAATTTGATAACTACCTGTATATTGCAGTCCTTGTAATACTTTGTGGTCTGACTGGGAACAATTTGATAACTACCTGTATATTGCAGTCCTTGTAATACATTGTGGTCTGACTGGGAACAATTTGATCACTACCTGTATATTGCAGTCCTTGTAATACTTTGTGGTCTGACTGGGAACAATTTGATAACTACCTGTATATTGCAGTCCTTGTAATACTTTGTGGTCTGACTGGGAACAATTTGATAACTACCTGTATATTGCAGTCCTTGTAATACTTTGTGGTCTTACTGTGAACAATTTGATAACTGCCTGTATATTGCAGTCCTTGTACATGTAATACTTTGTGGTCTGACTGGGAACAATTTGATAACTACCTGTATATTGCAGTCCTTGTAACACTTTGTGGTCTGACTGGGAACAATTTGATAACTACCTGTATATTGCAGTCCCTGTAATACTTTGTGGTCTGACTGGGAACAATTTGATAACTACCTGTATATTGCAGTCCCTGTAATACTTTGTGGTCTGACTGGGAACAATTTGATCACTACCTGTATATTGCAGTACCTGTAATACTTTGTGGTCTGACTGTGAATAATTTGATAAATACCTGTATATTGCAGTCCCTGTAATACTTTGTGGTCTGACTGTGAATAATTTGATAACTACCTGTATATTGCAGTCCTTGTAATACTTTGTGGTCTGACTGGGAACAATTTGATAACTACCTGTATATTGCAGTACCTGTAATACTTTGTGGTCTGACTGAACAATTTAATAACTACCTGTATATTGCAGTCCCTGTAATACTTTGTGTGGGTTTGTTAAGCATATTTTGCCTCCTAAATATATTGCACCTGTTGAGTATGTATACCCACACAGGTTTTGTTTGTTGGTATTATGCCCAACCGTTTTTTTCCGTTGGTATTACCCCCAACCAGTTTTGTTTGTTGGTATTATGCTCAACCAGTTTTGTCTGTTGGTATTACGTCCAACCAGTTTTGTCTGTTGGTATTATGCCCAACCAGTTTTGTCTGTTGGTATTATGCTCAACCAGTTTTGTCTGTTGGTATTATGCCCAACCAGTTTTGTCTGTTGGTATTATGCTCAACCAGTTTCAGTGTTCAATCTAGAATTTGGTCTAGGGTGGCCATGATGGCCCTAAAAACTTACCATAGGGGGCCAGAATTTATAGCTAGTGGTCACTAAAACCAATATAGAGACATGACAACGGGACAAAAAGTGCACATATATCTCCATTGGGTGTAAAATTTGCAGAAATACATGTACGCTATAAAAAATCGATAATATATTGTCTACGTGATTTAGACGCTTGCTAAATTGTAATTGTACATGATAAAAAGCTTACTTAAGGACCGAAAATACAGTTTAATTTCCGGTATATTTTAAAGGGACCTCCCAAAGTTGTTTACTATGAAGGAATTTCTCAAAGCAATGAAAAATTATGTTGCACCAGTAATGACCCAGGAGGTTTTTTAAGCACGTCAATTCAACAAAAAATGCAGGAATGGCGCAATGGCGCGCTCTAGATTGAACACTGCAGTTTTGTCTGTTGGTATTATGCTCAACCAGTTTTGTCTGTTGGTATTATGCCCAACCAGTTTTGTCTGTTGGTATTATGCTCAACCAGTTTTTGTCTGTTTGGTATTACGCCCAACCAGTTTTGTCTGTTGGTATTATGCCCAACCAGTTTTGTCTGTTGGTATTATGCCCAACCAGTTTTGTCTGTTGGTATTATGCCCAACCAGTTTTTGTCTGTTTGGTATTACGCCCAACCAGTTTTGTCTGTTGGTATTATGCCCAACCAGTTTTGTCTGTTGGTATTATGCCCAACCAGTTTTGTCTGTTGGTATTACGCCCAACCAGTTTTGTCTGTTGGTATTATGCCCAACCAGTTTTTGTCTGTTTGGTATAATGCTTATATAGTTTGAGCTATTATGCATGCATGATTTCAACTAAACAGAATGGAAACTTTAAACACAACACATGTTGAATATATTGACATTTGCATTTTTCTTTGCTTGATTTGTAAATGGTGTAAAATGTTGATAGTCAATACAGTTATGTATGCTTTTTGGCTTTGCTGATTTAGAATGTCTCAACATGGCTGTCAAGTCATTGGTCAATGCTGTAAACCCAGACAACATGTTGGCTGTGATTACATTGTCATTTTCCTTGCAATACCTGTGACATTGAACAATGGATTTTCTGTTTTATCAAATTAAATCAATACTGGCTTTAAATTGTGATTTTTCAATAGGAGACCTTTAATATTTAAGTAGCTGTTGTATTTATTTAAAATAGTGGATTTTTATTGCATGTAAATTATAACTCCCCCATGGATAGTTCTGTATTCTTATAAATTTTCCATTGAATTTTACTGTTAAATGTAGTCGAAAGATCGCGTCTGTATAATTTTAAAGATACCTAATTCCACAGTAATCTGCCAATATTATTGAAAGAATTAAATCTACTGAGATAGTCAATCAATGTTATATAGATAACAACATACTGTGTCGTATATTGAATATCTGTGAAATCTGTCGGTAATAGCTGTGGTAATATTACCATGTTGAGACACGTAAAATCAAGTGGGAAATAGTGTATGTAATCTCTAGGAAACGGTGCCTTTATAATACCTATTGCATAGGTGAAGAGAACATCCATCACCAACAACTGTAAACATCCTCTTTGTTCAGCTTTATAGAAGTTGTTAGTAATATTTGTTTTAGTAATCAAAATTGTTATTTCTCAAGAACAATATATTTTTTTACCTGTTACAAATTTCTGGCTGAAAATGTTTTATTATTTTATTGCTGCCCTATTTGAACAAGAGAATTTTTGTCCATTGATGATGGTCTTGTAGTTAATTTCAAAATTGACATTGTTTTGAGATTTATACAACAATTGTGTAAAGTAACCAAACCAAACATTTATACAGAAAACATTACATCTCATAGGTGCCCATTCTCACCGGAACCAGCGTTGTATGTATGGTCCATCTGTATATAGGTACCCATTCTCACCGGAACCAGCGTTGTATGTATGGTCCATCTGTATATAGGTGCCCATTCTCACCTGAACCAGCGTTGTATGTATGGTCCATCTGTATATAGGTGCCCATTCTCACCTGAACCAGCGTTGTATATATGGTCCATCTGTATATAGGTGCCCATTCTCACCGGAACCAGCGTTGTATGTATGGTCCATCTGTATATAGGCATCCATTCTCGCGCAAACCAGTGCTGTATATATGGTCCATCTGTATATAGGCATCCATTCTCACCCGAACCAGCACTGTTTGTATGGTCCATCTGTACATAGGTGCCCATTCTCACTAGAACCAGTGTTGTATGTATGGTCCATCTGTATATAGGCATCATTCTTGCCCACTTAACCAGCGCTGTATGTATGGTACATCTGTATATAGGCATCATTCTTGCCCACTTAACCAGCGCTGTATGTATGGTCCATCTGTATATAGGCATCATTCTTGCCCACTTAACCAGCGCTGTATGTATGGTCCATCTGTATATAGGTGCCCATTCTCACCCAAACCAGCACTTTTTGTATGGTCCATCTGTATATAGGCATCCATTCTCACCCGAACCAGCACTGTTTGTATGGTCAATCTGTATATAGGATTATAGGTGCCCATTCTCACTAGAACCAGCATTGTATGTATGGTTCATCTGTATATAGGCATCATTCTTGCCCACTTAACCAGCGTTATATATATGGTCCATCTGTATATAGGCATCATTCTTGCCCACTTAACCAGCGCTGTATGTATGGTCCATTTGTATATAGGTGCCCATTCTCACCCAAACCAGCACTGTTTGTATGGTCCATCTGTATATAGGTGCCCATTCTCACCTGAACCAGCACTGTATGTATGGTCCATCTGTATAAAGGTGCCCATTCTCACCCGAACCAGCGCTGTTTGTATGATCCATCTGTATATAGGTGCCCATTCTCACCCAAACCAGCGCTGTAGGTATGGTCCATCTGTATATAGGTGCCCATTCTTACCCAAACCAACGCTGTGAGGTATGGTCCGTCTGCATATAGGCATTCATACTCACCCGAACCAACGCTGTATGTATGGTCCATCTGTATATACATTATTTAGTCTCACCTGAACCAGTCCTTTGTATGGTCCGTCTGTATATACTAATTTATTTATTGGTTGTGAAGTATGCTAAAATGATTACATTAAGCCAAAGCATTGGACAAACTTCTCTCTAACCCGTTACTCAACAAGACAGAATTTTTTTATTAACTATTCTAATATGACATGCTTCAAAGTCTATGAGACATGTAACTGTGGTAAAAAAATGATTTATTTATGAGCAACACAGGACGAGGAGGGCATGTTTTGAAGGGCTGTTCTAATTACAAAACTTTAACTCCACCGGAAATCTATTACATATGACGTTTTAATCTTGTAAATAGCGACACGCTATGATTATATGATTATATTGTGTGTTACATTGACGGAACAGCCATTTTATTGCGGAAATGATGTTTTCTATAGGTACGTAAATATCAGGAAGGCTGTGACTTATCATTGGTTTACAACGGGTGACCATTTATGTCATTATTTTATTGCTCGGGATGAAATAATACGACATAAATGGTCAGCCCATTGTAAAACAATGATAAACCACGTCCTCAACGAATTATTTTTTTAATTAGAAAACAAATATGATGCATTAAACTGTATAATTCAGGCAGTAATATAAAGAGGCTTTAGTCCAATTGATTGGACCAATTAAGCTGAATAACAGAGGCTGTTATTGCAATCGAGCTGTATAAATATAACAGAGGCTTAATTAAGTCCCATTGATCTTAACAATTAAGCTGTACACTAGAGGCTTAAGGTGTAACATATCTGTTAATATAGGATTACATTATAGAGAAATTTAAACTATACCGAACATGTTTACTTTTCTCACAAAATGTTTACAAACTTTATCAAAGGTAACAATCCATTTTGTATTCTCTCACAAAAGGCCACATATATCTTGGTTAAGGCGTTTCAAGTCCAAAGCCATGACATATTTTATTTTCATTATACTTATTGATAACTGTAGGTACAACTAGACTGCAATCTACAGTAAAGATATACAATTAAAGTTTGATGTATGCATATTAATAACTACTGGTTCACATTTTATGTAAATGGGGAGGACAAATGATCTCAAAGTTCAATTTTAGTACCCTCAGGATTTCTAACTTGTGTTTTAATAGAAATTTACAGATTTTAGAATAATATTGACATTGCAAATGCACATAGTAAAAATTTTTCTTCCATTTGCTGTGACTCCAATCTTAATTGACAAGGATTGCCAGTTTTCCTACCGCAGGTCGGGGGTTCTCTCCGGGTACTCCGGCTTCCTCCCCCAATAAAAACTGGACGCCATGAAATAGCTGAAAAATTGCTGAAAGTGGCGTTAAAACCCCATTCAAACAAATTCCATTTGCTGTATACAACCCAATTATATCAGATGGCAGACACACATCATGTAGCAGACGGCAGTAACTATGGTGTACTAATATGTAAATAGAAAGTAAATATTAATTTTAAATTTCTCTGTACACTAATAATAAACAAATACGAGATACAAGACCATTAATGATATGTTTAACAGTAGGACTTTGCTACAGCCCTGTATACTTTTATATTATGTGGCACAAACTTATTTGTTGGGAAGTTTATTCATAAAGTGCAACAGCCATCAGCATATAGGTGTCCACCTTGTGCACAGATTAATTAGAAAAATGTTTTGTGTCTGTGTTGCTTCATTGAAATTCATAATTTTAATTCAAATTCAATTCCTTTTATTTGGTCTTTTAATATTTGTTCAACAGCCTTTGGCAATGTTTTAGATTTTACATCTATTTAAAGTTTTCTGTAAATGACTTTCTACATGTTGCTCCTTCAGGTTAAAAAACATTTAAGACATGCCCAATAATTTGTTTAATTTGTGTAATTTAAATGTTTTGAATAATTGTTTACACTTAAAGCAAAATATTAGGCTTAGTAGAAGACAAAATAAACATGATATTGGTTTGGCCTGATATTAATCTACAGGTAATCTATTTCACCTTTACAAGCCAAGCATACATTTAATGTTTACAATCACTCCACAAGTAATATGTCAGTTTACAGATCTCATAGGCTAAATTGTTCCACTCCATGACATTGATTGATAGCAAGGGTTGGAGGTCATAGGTCAGACTATCTAGTAGAATGAACACAGAGAAGGTGTAATATGGTTTAGTATTTCATGGCTGACTAGGAAAACTGTTACATTTTTCAGTGTGTGTGCAGTCCTTTGTTGAAGTCAGACATATGCAGTCACGTTTTACTGTGGATATTATTTGATTTTCTATGCATCAGCTATAGTTTGGATTATGTGTTAGATTTATTGGATAAATTCATTATATCTGTGTGTTCTATAACCTAAGGATTTATTATTTGTTGTGAATATCAGTACAAACCCTAAAGGTAAGGACAAGTGTTTTGTCTAAATTATTTTACACCAAATATTTTTATAATGGATGAGTCATTCAAAATAATGTACACTGTGATAACATGTTGAAGATGTTTTCATGTGTAAGACTAATCAAATGTTTATTTCTTTTTAACTTGTAATTCTAGGTCCAGGTTTGAAATAGGCAAGAGGAGTGATTTGTAACAGAATAGATAACACATATTGTAGAACAATTTTACCTGTATTTATTTTAATTTTTAAAAACACATTTTTTATTACTAAAGATAATTGCCAGTAAAAAATCACATCATAGCATACCAAACAATAATAAATTGATAGGTAACCGATGAACAAAAGGGGCAATGTGAATGATTATAGGGGATGGAGGATTTTATTCTGGAGGGTTGGGGAGGTGGAGGATTTCATTCAGTTATAAAAGTAATGAGTTTAGTAGGGACATCAAATCTGCCTTTTGTGAATAATTGTGTATAATATGTCTCTGCGCACTGTACTAAAGTAGAGTAATGTCTAGCTGTGGTCATTATGAAAACTTATTTCTTGTGTATAATTATAGCACTTTTGTTCATAGAATGTCATATTTTTTCACAGAAATATTAAGTTATATTATTGCCATGATTGAGTTGTAATTTTCCTTTTTGCCCTTGAATTGTAACCTAAAATTTAAAGTTGGTTTCTGCTACAATGATAACTGAGTGGATTTTCAGTTAATTACAGCAGTGCATTGAGATAATTATTGGAATTCCATGTTTCTGATTAGTTACCAGAACTCTTCCACTTGAATTTGTTTAATCACAATACAGATCTAAGAATAAAGATAAAATGCTGAATTACTTCTGATAAAGAGCCATAGCAACTAATTATCTCCAAGAAAAAACGATTGTCTCTCAGTGGTAAATTGGTGTTTTCCTTGAGCCCTGTAAATTAGTTCTGAAATCTATTCTCTATTCTGTTAAAAGAGTTTTACATAGGTGACATAAATTTATATAATTATCTTTTCTAGTACTATTTTTTTCATCTCTTTTAATAATAATAATAATAATAATGACTTTATTTAAAGAGGGTTACACAGTTAGTAATACAACTAATCTTCCCTGAGGCCCTTATGACAAAATTACAAATTAATAAACAAAAATATATAAATTGACAATAACATACAAACATGAGTGTGGTAATGAAGTAACAATATTATAACAAAAACTGCTGTCATCAGTCTTGTGACAGATATTTCTTAATACAATGTTTAAAAGTTAGTGTGTTTTTAGTGTTTCTATAACATGGTGGTAACTCATTCCATAAAACAGCACCAGAATATGTAAATGACTTTTTGTAAAGTTCAGTAGTTTGTTTTGGTACCATAAGATTTCCATCTAACACATTTCTTAAGCCATAATGAATATTAGACGAGAGATAATTAAACTTTTGTATAAGGTATTCAGGGGCATCTCCCTTCAATGTTTTATGTAGAAGTAAATATTTATGATATTTGATTCTTAATTGTACTGTCATTATGCCCAGTTGCTTAAAAAGTGGTTTTTAGGGGGAACTAGGGGGAACTAATACCATTACAATGTTTCAACTTTAATCAGATGTGTTGTCCTTTTTAATAAACACACCTTAAAATGGAGATTTTTATAATCCTATACAATATTTCCAATGATGAATCTTGTGACTTTTGTTGGGCTACAGATGTTTGTCTGAAATCAATTGATGTTATGACATTTCTTGATTTCTGATGAAAGTGAAAATGTTTAAAAAATTGTATTCAAAATGACATGAAATTGCAATTATATAAAATTATGATTGTTTGATGTTGAGCAAATGTTCCTGTATTAAAGACTGCCATGCATGTTTTCTGTACTAATAAGTTTATGTGCACTGTATGGGTAAAATGAAAATCTCGAAACATTGTCAAAAAGAATGGTACAGATTTGTTCTTGAAGAATATCATTCAAACAGACACCCTTGTTATATGGTATACTTGTTCAGATAGCTGGAATTTTAATGTAAATATCATTGGTTTATAAGCTGTTCTACACACATCAGTTTGATACATATAATGCAGATTTCCATTCTCAGATTCTTTAGTATTATTGAATTAAGTCTTGTATCTGAAATGATAACAGTCAAATAGAGCTATCAAATTGATCAATATGTACTAGTAGTAGAGAAGATTGACTCGTTACATTACATAAATGTTTATTGCATTACAACATCTAATGAAAGCTTATAAAAAATAACTGTTTATTAAAATCCCACTTCAACAGATGACAGTATATATAACCTAGTGCTTCTTTATCATATGTTAGTTACTGGTCACTCTTTTCATTGTACTAAGATGCTATTTAATAAACAGACTCACAGCCACTGTACAAAACCACCAATCATTCATCTTTTGACTTTTCTGTGTGCATTTTATAATTTCTAAATGTATGTTGGCTAGCCAGTATTTCATGTGCTTATTATTCAAAATATTCAGATTCTATAAGTAAATATCAACTCTGTATACAAATTATCAGTAGTTAGAGTAAACAAACAAAGCATAGTGACATTCCAGTGTCATTGTAAGTCCCTCATACAAATATTGATCAAATGATGAAACAAAAATTATCTGCCCTCCATTTATTTGCTGACATCAGTTATTCAGACTTACTCTATTTTCTGAATTGTAATTATCCAGCATACTTCTAGGAAGTTTATTTTAGTTTTGAAACATAATAATGCAAATCTTTGTCTCTGATTATGGACATTCTAAATCGACATGTCACAACACGCAGAATGGGATTCAAAATAAAGGAAATTGAATTAAAAAAAAATCAGACATGACAAAATGAAGATGTCCCCATGATACATGTACTTGTCAATTTCAATCAATCATTCTAAGTTCTGTAGGCATAAATCATTGACATAATGTACTTTAATTATGTTGTACAGCTCTCTGTAATCATGTTATTTTAAACACCTAACATTTTTATATGGTATCACTCTTTCATTACAAATACACTTGGTATTTTAGTGGCCATGTTGTTTTTATACCCAATTATAAAATATTCAATATTTCACCAAAATAAATCTTATCTCATGAACCCCATCTGTTCTATTTGATCCAAAGTTAGTAGCTTTTTTTACTTAATTATTGATAAACCTTACACACACAGGTGAACAATGATTCAATATTTGAACACATTTCTAACATAGAAAATTGCCAAATAATAGATATCTACACAAAAGTGCAAGAAAGAAAATGATCTAGTATATATGGTAACTACAATACATAAAGTGCATTAATATTGTCTGAGGTTATCAGTTGTTAGGACCTGTCATTAAGCTCCATCTGAGCTGGTTTATAACTGACTGGAATTTCTAAGACTTGTGTACAAAGTAATACTGAGTAATCACCTTTTCTCTGTAAAGAAATTGATTTGTTCTTCATGAAGAAATTTGATCTGCAGGAACCTGTCAGAGAACCTTATTGATCCATGGGTAATTTATCAGATTATGTGAGCCCTGAGGATTTTACATGATAACAAGCAGTTTGTGTTTGTATTTTTCACCAAATCTTTTGTATTGTAATGAATTTTTAATTATCAGGTTTTTGTCATCATACAATTTCTAGGATTTCATACTGGGACAGTTTGTTCTGGTTTATTAATGTCCTACACACAATTGTAGACCTATTTTATTTATACATAGTTGACAACTGGTATCTAGTTATTTGTAGAAAAAAAGATAAAAAATTAAGCAAGCAGAATTTTCTAAACAAATTGTCAGTGATAATGTACACCTTTGATTGGAGGTGCTCCTTCCCAAAGAAGGATAATAAATGATTATGGCTTATAGAAAAAGTTTTATATTTTCATATTGTTTTTTAAATCTGCAAATAAGAAATAGCTAGAATCAGAACAAAACATTATATTTGGCGGAAACAGAGAGTTTTAGTTTGTCACTAACCTATCATTTCATTTCAGCAACAACAAGCAATTAGAAAATGAGCAGAAATGAGTGTTAACCATGTAAACCAGCCATTTAATAATTAAATAATAATAATCTAAGGGATAATATTTGAAATAGGATTTATTACTGTTATTATCAAAATCAAACCATTTATGAATGCCTTGTGACAAATCTTTTAATTGTTTATACATGTAGCTACTTTAACACCAGTTTAAGTCATGCATACAGGTGACAAATAAGAGCTTGTGGGACTAAATCTTGGCTGAAAAGCTTTTATTGGTGTAATGAACCAGCTATTATCAATTTTCATACAATAGCTTCTGTGTTGTTAAATGGCCATGTAATCTAGACCTTTCAGTTGTCATATTACAGAGCACAGAGAATAAATCGATACTGAGCCATTTGTATAGGAGTAGTCTTATTAATTGTTAATAGAATGACTTTTATTTTTACTGCTAATGTAATTTATAATCATTTAATCTTTATGTGTGAATTGTCCAATGAAGATAATTGTTTTTTTTTCAATTAAATGCCAGTAATATTGTAACATTAAAGCAAAAACAACTTCTATTATTGTATGTAATGTAACAATAGAGGAAAAAATCATATAAAATACTTACACAGTACATACATGATAGCATAATCCTGTGTAAGTTATTTGCTTCTTACACCAATTTTGATCAATTAACACAACAGGTGTCACTAATGAAGCAGGAAATGCTGACCTTTGTGGAACACCTGATATCACCCTGTTCTTAGTTTGTTGTGTTCTTAATCTGTCCTCCTAAGCAATGTTAGTAAATGGTATAAATGATACATAACTTACAAAGACAAACAAATTAAAATGATTTAGGTTGGCAATAAGTCTGGCTTCTGTTAGGGGGGGGGGGGGGGTGATTATTTAGTATTGGATGAAACTCAGTAATGCATTATCTATGTAGGTTTTCTGTAGGTGATACCTTGACCTTGTTTGAGTCCTTGTCTGAACTGCATCAGTATCATGTATTGAGATGTATCCTAAGAAGTATTTGAATGGATGACCACACTGGTATACTGGCTGGAGTTAATTTTTCAGCATGCTGATTTTTTGTGGGTGAAGCTAGTACTAGCTACATCCTTACATCTGTAACATGTTTGCAAATGTTTCTGTTATAACATAGTTCTTACTGAGATGTGGTAGATTACATGATAATTAAAACACATGACATACCATCTGTCATGGTGCTTGTCAGGCCTTATAGTGCACGGCTATAAATCATGGTAAGAATTGTTCTTCATTGTTGATTAAAAGATTTAAATTATAAAGTTTCAAGTTTTAATTGTTGTATGATAAGTCATATTATTGGTCAGTGTTATGGGAAACATAATGTTATAATATTTATACAGAAATAAATCATTTTGCTCACATTCAAGAATGTATACACTTTATGGTCATATGAACATGACAGTTATATTTCTACTGTATCAAGTGACAAGGTCTGTCTGCTGTGTTACTCCAGGAGTTTGTAAAATATTTAGCCAAAACTGTCACTCTGTGTTCATGCTAGTCTGGTACATTGGGCTTGTTAGTAGTCCCTGGACTGTCACTCTGTGTTCATGCTAGTCTGGTACATTTGGCTTGTTAGTAGTCCCTGGACTGTCACTCTGTGTTCATGCTAGTCTGGTACATTGGGCTTGTTAGTAGTCCCTGGACTGTCACTCTGTGTTCATGCTAGTCTGGTACATTGGGCTTGTGAGTAGTCCCTGGACTGTCACTCTGTGGTCATGCTAGTCTGGGACATTGGGCCTGTTAGTAGTATCGGTTGCTAGTCTCAGACATTGGGCTCGTGAGTAGTCCCTGGACTGTCACTCTGTGTTCATGCTAGTCTGGTACATTCGGCCTGTGAGTAGTCACTGGACTGTCACTCTGTGGTCATGCTTGTCTGGGACATTGGGCCTGTTAGTAGTATCGGTTGCTAGTCTCGGACATTGGGCTTGTGAGTAGTCCCTGGACTGTCACTCTGTGTTCATGCTTGTCTGGGACATTGGGCCTGTGAGTAGTCCCTGGACTGTCACTCTGTGTTCATGCTAGTCTGGTACATTGGGCTTGTTAGTAGTCCCTGGACTGTCACTCTGTGTTCATGCTAGTCTGGTACATTGGGCTTGTGAGTAGTCCCTGGACTGTCACTCTGTGGTCATGCTAGTCTGGGACATTGGGCCTGTTAGTAGTATCGGTTGCTAGTCTCAGACATTGGGCTCGTGAGTAGTCCCTGGACTGTCACTCTGTGTTCATGCTAGTCTGGTACATTCGGCCTGTGAGTAGTCACTGGACTGTCACTCTGTGGTCATGCTTGTCTGGGACATTGGGCCTGTTAGTAGTATCGGTTGCTAGTCTCAGACATTGGGCTTGTGAGTAGTCCCTGGACTGTCACTCTGTGTTCATGCTTGTCTGGGACATTGGGCCTGTGAGTAGTCCCTGGACTGTCACTCTGTGTTCATGCTAGTCTGGTACATTGGGCTTGTGAGTAGTCACTGGACTGTCACTCTGTGTTCATGCTTGTCTGGGAAATTGGGCCTGTGAGTAGTCCCTGAACTGTCACTATGTGTTCATGCTAGTCTGGTACATTGGGCCTGTGAGTAGTCCCTGGACTGTCACTATGTGTTCATGCTAGTCTGGTACATTGGGCCTGTGAGTAGTCCCTGGACTGTCACTATGTGTTCATGCTAGTCTGGTACATTGGGCCTGTGAGTAGTCCCTGGACTGTCACTCTGTGTTCATGCTAGTCTGGTACATTGGGCTTGTGAGTAGTCCCTGGACTGTCACTCTGTGTTCATGCTAGTCTGGGACATTGGGCCTGTGAGTAGTCCCTGAACTGTCACGCTGTTTTCATGCTAGTCTGGTACATTGGGCCTGTGAGTAGTCCCTGGACTGTCACTCTGTGTTCATGCTAGTCTGGTACATTGGGCTTGTGAGTAGTCCCTGGACTGTCACTCTGTGTTCATGCTAGTCTGGTACATTGGGCCTGTGAGTAGTCCCTGGACTGTCACTCTGTGTTCATGCTAGTCTGGTACATTGGGCTTGTGAGTAGTCCCTGGACTGTCACTCTGTGTTCATGCTAGTCTGGTACATTGGGCTTGTGAGTAGTCCCTGGACTGTCACTCTGTGTTCATGCTAGTCTGGTACATTGGGCCTGTGAGTAGTCCCTGAACTGTCACTCTGTGTTCATGCTAGTCTGGTACATTGGGCTTGTGAGTAGTCCCTGGACTGTCACTCTGTGTTCATGCTTGTCTGGGACATTGGGCCTGTGAGTAGTCCCTGGACTGTCACTCTGTGTTCATGCTAGTCTGGGACATTGGGCCTGTGAGTAGTCCCTGGACTGTCACTCTGTGGTCATGCTAGTCTGGGACATTGGGTCTGTGAGTAGTCCCTGGACTGTCACTCTGTGTTCATGCTAGTCTGGGACATTGGGCCTGTGAGTAGTCACTGGACTGTCACTCTGTGTTCAAGCTAGTCTGGGACATTGGGCCTGTGAGTAGTCCCTGGACTGTCACTCTGTGTTCATGCTAGTCTGGGACATTGGGCCTGTGAGTAGTCCCTGGACTGTCACTATGTGTTCATGCTAGTCTGGTACATTGGGCCTGTGAGTAGTCCCTGGACTGTCACTATGTGTTCATGCTAGTCTGGTACATTGGGCCTGTGAGTAGTCCCTGGACTGTCACTATGTGTTCATGCTAGTCTGGTACATTGGGCCTGTGAGTAGTCCCTGGACTGTCACTCTGTGTTCATGCTAGTCTGGTACATTGGGCTTGTGAGTAGTCCCTGGACTGTCACTCTGTGTTCATGCTAGTCTGGGACATTGGGCCTGTGAGTAGTCCCTGAACTGTCACGCTGTTTTCATGCTAGTCTGGTACATTGGGCCTGTGAGTAGTCCCTGGACTGTCACTCTGTGTTCATGCTAGTCTGGTACATTGGGCTTGTGAGTAGTCCCTGGACTGTCACTCTGTGTTCATGCTAGTCTGGTACATTGGGCCTGTGAGTAGTCCCTGGACTGTCACTCTGTGTTCATGCTAGTCTGGGACATTGGGCTTGTGAGTAGTCCCTGGACTGTCACTCTGTGTTCATGCTAGTCTGGTACATTGGGCTTGTGAGTAGTCCCTGGACTGTCACTCTGTGTTCATGCTAGTCTGGTACATTGGGCCTGTGAGTAGTCCCTGAACTGTCACTCTGTGTTCATGCTAGTCTGGTACATTGGGCTTGTGAGTAGTCCCTGGACTGTCACTCTGTGTTCATGCTTGTCTGGGACATTGGGCCTGTGAGTAGTCCCTGGACTGTCACTCTGTGTTCATGCTAGTCTGGGACATTGGGCCTGTGAGTAGTCCCTGGACTGTCACTCTGTGGTCATGCTAGTCTGGGACATTGGGTCTGTGAGTAGTCCCTGGACTGTCACTCTGTGTTCATGCTAGTCTGGGACATTGGGCCTGTGAGTAGTCACTGGACTGTCACTCTGTGTTCAAGCTAGTCTGGGACATTGGGCCTGTGAGTAGTCCCTGGACTGTCACTCTGTGTTCATGCTAGTCTGGGACATTGGGCCTGTGAGTAGTCCCTGGACTGTCACTCTGTGTTCATGCTAGTCTGGGACATTGGGCCTGTGAGTAGTCCCTGGACTGTCACTCTGTGTTCATGCTAGTCTGGTACATTGGGCCTGTGAGTAGTCCCTGGACTGTCACTCTGTGTTCATGCTTGTCTGGGACATTGGGCCTGTGAGTAGTCCCTGAACTGTCACTCTGTGTTCATGCTAGTCTGGGACATTGGGCCTGTGAGTAGTCACTGGACTGTCACTCTGTGTTCATGCTAGTCTGGTACATTGGGCCTGTGAGTAGTCACTGGACTGTCACTCTGTGTTCATGCTAGTCTGGTACATTGGGCTTGTGAGTAGTCCCTGGACTGTCACTCTGTGTTCATGCTAGTCTGGTACATTGGGCCTGTGAGTAGTCCCTGGACTGTCACTCTGTGTTCATGCTAGTCTGGTACATTGGGCTTGTGAGTAGTCCCTGGACTGTCACTCTGTGTTCATGCTAGTCTGGTACATTGGGCCTGTGAGTAGTCCCTGGACTGTCACTCTGTGTTCATGCTAGTCTGGTACATTGGGCTTGTGAGTAGTCCCTGGACTGTCACTCTGTGTTCATGCTAGTCTGGTACATTGGGCCTGTGAGTAGTCACTGGCTTTCACTCTGTGTTCATGCTAGTCTGGGACATTGGGCCTGTGAGTAGTCCCTGGACTGTCACTCTGTGTTCATGCTAGTCTGGTACATTAGGCTTGTGAGTAGTCCCTGGACTGCCACTCTGTGTTCATGCTAGTCTGGGACATTGGGCCTGTGAGTAGTCCCTGGACTGTCACTCTGTGTTCATGCTAGTCTGGTACATTGGGCCTGTGAGTAGTCCCTGGACTGTCACTCTGTGTTCATGCTAGTCTGGTACATTGGGTCTGTGAGTAGTCACTGGCTTTCACTCTGTGTTCATGCTAGTCTGGGACATTGGGCCTGTGAGTAGTCCCTGGACTGTCACTCTGTGTTCATGCTAGTCTGGGACATTGGGCCTGTGAGTAGTCACTGGACTGTCACTCTGTGTTCATGCTAGTCTGGTACATTGGGCCTGTGAGTAGTCCCTGGACTGTCTCTCTGTGTTCATGCTAGTCTGGGACATTGGGCTTGTTAGTAGTATCCGTTGCTAGTCTCGGACATTGGGTCTGTGAGTAGTCACTGGACTGTCACTCTGTGTTCATGCTAGTCTGGTACATTGGGCCTGTGAGTAGTCCCTGGACTGTCACTATGTGTTCATGCTAGTCTGGTACATTGGGCCTGTGAGTAGTCCCTGGACTGTCACTCTGTGTTCATGCTAGTCTGGTACATTGGGCCTGTGAGTAGTCCCTGGACTGTCACTCTGTGTTCATGCTAGTCTGGTACATTGGGCCTGTGAGTAGTCCCTGGACTGTCACTCTGTGTTCATGCTAGTCTGGTACATTGGGCCTGTGAGTAGTCCCTGGACTGTCACTCTGTGTTCAAGCTAGTCTGGGACATTGGGTCTGTGAGTAGTCACTGGACTGTCACTCTGTGTTCATGCTAGTCTGGTACATTGGACCTGTGAGTAGTCCCTGGACTGTCACTCTGTGTTCATGCTAGTCTGGTACATTGGGCCTGTGAGTAGTCCCTGGACTGTCACTCTGTGTTCATGCTAGTCTGGGACATTGGGCCTGTGAGTAGTCACTGGACTGTCACTCTGTGTTCATGCTAGTCTGGGACATTGGGCCTGTGAGTAGTCCCTGGACTGTCACTCTGTGTTCATGCTAGTCTGGAACATTGGGCCTGTGAGTAGTCCCTGGACTGTCACTCTGTGTTCAAGCTAGTCTGGGACATTGGGTCTGTGAGTAGTCCCTGGACTGTCACTCTGTGTTCAAGCTAGTCTGGGACATTGGGTCTGTGAGTAGTCACTGGACTGTCACTATGTGTTCATGCTAGTCTGTGACATTGGGCCTGTGAGTAGTCCCTGGACTGTCACTCTGTGTTCATGCTAGTCTGGGACATTGGGTCTGTGAGTAGTCCCTGGACTGTCACTCTGTGTTCAAGCTAGTCTGGGACATTGGGTCTGTGAGTAGTCCCTGGACTGTCACTCTGTGTTCAAGCTAGTCTGGGACATTGGGTCTGTGAGTAGTCCCTGGACTGTCACTCTGTGTTCATGCTAGTCTGGGACATTGGTCCTGTGAGTAGTCCCTGGACTGTCACTCTGTGTTCAAGCTAGTCTGGGACATTGGGTCTGTGAGTAGTCCCTGGACTGTCACTCTGTGTTCATGCTAGTCTGGGACATTGGGTCTGTGAGTAGTCCCTGGACTGTCACTCTGTGTTCAAGCTAGTCTGGGACATTGGGTCTGTGAGTAGTCCCTGGACTGTCACTCTGTGTTCAAGCTAGTCTGGGACATTGGGTCTGTGAGTAGTCCCTGGACTGTCACTCTGTGTTCATGCTAGTCTGGTACATTGGGCCTGTGAGTAGTCACTGGACTGTCACTCTGTGTTCATGCTTGTCTGGGACATTGGGTCTGTGAGTAGTCCCTGGACTGTCACTCTGTGTTCATGCTAGTCTGGGACATTGGGTCTGTGAGTAGTCACTGGCTTTCACTCTGTGTTCATGCTAGTCTGGGACATTGGGCCTGTGAGTAGTCCCTGGACTGTCACTCTGTGTTCATGCTAGTCTGGTACATTGGGCTTGTGAGTAGTCCCTGGACTGTCACTCTGTGTTCATGCTTGTCTGGGACATTGGGCCTGTGAGTAGTCCCTGGACTGTCACTCTGTGTTCATGCTAGTCTGGGACATTGGGCTTGTTAGTAGTATCGGTTGCTAGTCTCGGACATTGGGCTTGTGAGTAGTCCCTGGACTGTCACTCTGTGTTCATGCTAGTCTGGGACATTGGGCTTGTGAGTAGTCCCTGGACTGTCACTCTGTGTTCATGCTAGTCTGGTACATTGGGCTTGTGAGTAGTCCCTGGACTGTCACTCTGTGTTCATGCTAGTCTGGGACATTGGGCTTGTTAGTAGTCCCTGGACTGTCACTCTGTGTTCATGCTAATCTGGGACATTGGGCCTGTGAGTAGTCACTGGACTGTCACTCTGTGTTCATGCTAGTCTGGTACATTGGGCCTGTGAGTAGTCCCTGGACTGTCACTCTGTCTTCATGCTAGTCTGGTACATTGGGCCTGTGAGTAGTCCCTGGACTGTCACTCTGTGTTCATGCTAGTCTGGGACATTGGGCCTGTGAGTAGTCCCTGGACTGTCACTCTGTGTTCATGCTAGTCTGGTACATTGGGCTTGTGAGTAGTCCCTGGACTGTCACTCTGTGTTCATGCTAGTCTGGGACATTGGGCCTGTGAGTAGTCCCTGGACTGTCACTCTGTGTTCATGCTTGTCTGGGACATTGGGCCTGTGAGTAGTCCCTGGACTGTCACTCTGTGTTCATGCTTGTCTGGGACATTGGGCCTGTGAGTAGTCCCTGGACTGTCACTCTGTGTTCATGCTAGTCTGGGACATTGGGCCTGTGAGTAGTCCCTGGACTGTCACTCTGTGTTCATGCTAGTCTGGGACATTGGGCCTGTGAGTAGTCCCTGGACTGTCACTCTGTGTTCATGTTAGTCTGGTACATTGGGCTTGTGAGTAGTCCCTGGACTGTCACTCTGTGTTCATGCTTGTCTGGGACATTGGGCCTGTGAGTAGTCCCTGGACTGTCACTCTGTGGTCATGCTAGTCTGGGATATTGGGCTTGTTAGTAGTATCGGTTGCAAGTCTCGGACATTGGGCTTGTGAGTAGTCCCTGGACTGTCACTCTGTGTTCATGCTAGTCTGGGACATTGGGCCTGTGAGTAGTCACTGGACTGTCACTCTGTGTTCATGCTAGTCTGGTACATTGGGCCTGTGAGTAGTCCCTGGACTGTCACTCTGTGTTCATGCTAGTCTGGTACATTGGGCCTTTGAGTAGTCCCTGGACTGTCACTCTGTGTTCATGCTAGTCTGGGACATTGGGCCTGTGAGTAGTCCCTGGACTGTCACTCTGTGTTCATGCTAGTCTGGTACATTGGGCTTGTTAGTAGTCCCTGGACTGTCACTCTGTGTTCATGCTAGTCTGGTACATTGGGCTTGTGAGTAGTCACTGGCTTTCACTCTGTGTTCATGCTAGTCTGGTACATTGGGCTTGTGAGTAGTCCCTGGACTGTCACTCTGTGTTCATGCTAGTCTGGGACATTGGGCCTGTGAGTAGTCCCTGGACTGTCACTCTGTGTTCATGCTAGTCTGGTACATTGGGCCTGTGAGTAGTCCCTGGACTGTCACTCTGTGTTCATGCTAGTCTGGGACATTGGGCCTGTGAGTAGTCCCTGGACTGTCACTCTGTGTTCATGCTAGTCTGGTACATTGGGCCTGTGAGTAGTCCCTGGACTGTCACTCTGTGTTCATGCTAGTCTGTGACATTGGGCCTGTGAGTAGTCCCTGGACTGTCACTCTGTGGTCATGCTAGTCTGGGATATTGGGCTTGTTAGTAGTATCGGTTGCTAGTCTCGGACATTGGGCTTGTGAGTAGCCACTGGATGCCAGTCTGGGACATTGGACCTGTGAGTAGTCACTGGACTATATGTTCACTGATCCTTACATAAGTACTTAATTTCTGCAAAAGTTTCATTGATACACTTTTTAATATACATTCCCAACTGTTTTTTGTGATTTGTAATATTCTTTCATAAAACTTACCATTTGATGCTGGCAAATCTTCAAACACAGAATGGTTATCTCTATTCTAATGCTAGGACAATAAACAACCAAATTATCTGACTACCGGTACAATGGGAATTTTTTATTTACTGGAAATACCATCTGACAGCATCAATGGTGGAATTGATGCAGTGAATGCAATCAGTATTTACCTTTAAATCAAGAATTGCATTGGAGAATGTTGAATTGACAATCCAGCATGGTCCTTGACACTTAATGTTTAATATCTGGGCCTGTTTGTATAGTGTAAAATTTCTTAACCCTGTATAATGTATTGGAAAATTGCTGCAAATGGAATTAATTACAAGAAAATGATTCAGAAAATTAGCATTCTCTGATGAAATGTATTCCTCATGTTAATTTCACCACTGAAACATAACACCTGTGTACACGTAACTGCTCTTTGTGTAACAAAACACTTCTTTGATTATCTTGAAGGCTGTCTTTAAGGTGTACTTAATCTCATATGAAATATTAATTCTTGTACTGAGGTTATACCACATTTTTATGACAACATAATTTTGTTTAAGAATGTTGCCCATAGAAAGTACTACAGTACAGAAATGAATATTCATTGTATGGTAGTAAAAAGCACTTCTTGTCCTTAGGTTGTGGACTTTGTATTGTACACAATTACAAGATTTAATTGTGAAACTGACAACAAAGAGATTTCTTCATGTCAGCTGTTAATATGATCAATAACCATACTGTACAGCCTGATTGATTTGTGGTAGATATTTAACAGTTAATTGAGATATGGGTCCTAGTGTGTATACATGTGTACAGTAATGTTTGTTGTGGTTTATGAACACCTTTATTTAATGTGTTTTGTGTTTGTGCTGAATACTGAGGAGATTCTTGGGAAAATAATATTTATTGTCATGAAATCAACATTTAAAGGATTTGTGGCTGCAAACAGATAATACACAAATAAAACAAAAATGGATGTGGATATATTTTGTTGGTCTGTGTAAATGTGAACTGAGGTATGTATGTACATTTTGTACGTGAAGGTTTTATATGACCTAAGTTTATGTCATGGTTTAAGGGGTCATCCATTATTGTCAACATTTTTCACGAGTTTTCAAAGAGCACTAAAGGGGGGAGGGGTTTCAATTTCAACATTTTTGGGTACGTTCCTAACTTCCTGTAATGTGAATGTGCAGGCTTGCAAAAAATGTTGACATACTCTTTTGGAGGGAGGGAGGGGGTTTTCAAAAAAGAGTGCTCTTTGCAAACTTGTGAAAAATGTTGACAATTATGGATGACCCTTATTTGTCCTTTATCTTATTTTCTTACATTTCGTTGTTTTGTCTTTCAGTGATAAATTGTAATGTTGGTCTTTTTGTTCCTTAACTTGACTAAACCTTAAAAATTAAAATGAATTTCATTCAAATTTTGATTTATTAACCTGTAAAAGTTCATAAAGATTTCACATACATGTACCATTACAGGTTAAATCATATCTCGTGGCATTTTTCAATGGAGAAGCACTAATTTTTCTGTTCTTTATTAGTTCTTTGTACCAATGTTAATGGAGTTACCTGCACATATTTGTGTTGATTCAATAAATAATCTACTTGGAGAGGTATTTAATACTTTGAAGGCTGATAATGTGATTAATATCATATGAAGTGCTTTGTGAGGCATGCTATATACAAGGATCATTGACAGTAGACTTTGTTTGGTTTTTAATTTTTTTATGAGCTGGTAGTTAAAGTCGACAAGCTAGTTCATTTATCCTGGACTTCTGGATGAAGAAAGAAGGTGTTTTGTCAGGTCAGACTGCTTATTGTTGGAGATACAAGACCTGTCAGGAAATTTTCTAATTAAATCTGGTAATGTGTAACTATTGATAGAATGAACAAATATCAGAAAAGTGACTATCACTGAGTGGATGAATATCAATGCTCAAACCAAGTGTGTATTGCCATAGGATTGTAAATAGCAATACTTTTATGAATATCACTAACATGAAGACATCCCTATATGGTCTTAAAGGAATTTGTTATCTGTGTAACAAGTTATTATTCTTTGCAAAAAACTAGCAGAAAACTTAAATTGATTTATGCGACATTTAGATGATAATTGACATGTTTATGTAATTGGTTTTGTTTTTTTCTGTATGAATTGGCAGTTGTTATTTTTACTTCCAAGTTTTGAGCTGGGATGAAGGTTTTTTCTTATTAGGCAAATAGTTTTGATGGTCATTAGCCGAACAACCTCTTAGAATGCTTCAGACCAATAATTTTTTCTTGTTGTTGTCTGTATTGTATCTGAACAGAAATGGAATATGACTTCAGTACGCTAATGTCGTCCCACAAGTCAATAGAATGTTTGATACTTATTATCATGTTCCCTTCATTTATCTTATTTTTTATTTTTGAAAAATGTCTGACCTAAAAAGGTACAGAACATAAATGTGTTAACATGAACAATAGATAATAAAAGTAGAATAATGTTCTTTAATAAATTGCCACTTAAAATGCTAACCTACCCTCCCCAGTGTTAGGGTAGGCCAACGCCCAACAGACAACCTACCCTCCCCAGTGTTAGGGTAGGCAAACACCCAACAGACAAATTACCCTACCAAGTGTTAGGGTAGGCAAACGCCCAACAGACAACCTACCCTCACATGACCAAGTTGTAGGGTAGGCAAACACCCAACAGACAAATTACCCTCCCCAGTGTTAGAGTAGGCAAACACCCAACAGACAACCTACCCTCCCCAGTGGTAGGGTAGGCAAACACCCAACAGACAACATACCCTCCCCAGTGTTAGGGTAGGCCAACGCCCAACAGACAACCTACCCTCATATGACCAAAGTGGTAGGGTAGGCAAACACCCAACAGACAACCTACCCTCACATGACCAAGTTGTAGGGTAGACAAACGCCCAACAGACAACCTACCCTCCCCAGTGTTAGGGTAGGCCAACGCCCAACAGACAACCTACCCTCACATGACCAAGTGGAAGGGTAGACAAACGCCCAACAGACAACCTACCCTCACATGACCAAGTGGAAGGGTAGACAAATGCCCAACAGACAACCTACCCTCACACGACCAAAGTGGTAGGGTAGGCAACGCTCAACAGACAACCTACCCTCACATGTCCAAAGTGGTAGGGTAGGCAAACACCCAACAGACACATTGTCATAATATTGGCCTAACTGTAGAATACTTGTTTTTGACTAATTTTAGTATTTAGGATAAATACATTGTCCAATGGGTTTTTATCTGATGGATTCAATGACCCATAAAATCAATCATATTCAAATTAAAATGATTACGAGATAATCCATCAGGCCTTATAAAGGTAAAATAAATAATAGTATTTGTTTGTGGTATCTTAATTCTATGGCTTATTTCTTACTTCAATGTAAAACCAATGATAACCACAGAAAAACTCCGAATATTATTACAGTAGATGTATGATTCTCTTACTAAAATTAGTAAAAGTTTAATAGGTTCTTTCATACGTTTTTGGGAAAGACCGGTTGATCTTTCACGAGTGATAGAAATTTTATGTCTTTTCGCGAGTGGAGCGCAGCGGAACGAGCCAAAAGACATAAAAATTTCTATCACGAGTGAAAGTTCACACGGACTTTCCCAAAAACGTATGAAAGTACCTATTTCTTCCGTAAACCAACAACTTTCACATCGTTATAACATATAGACTCTCAATTGTCTTAGACTCCATTGTCTCTGACGTCCAATCAGAACGTCAGAAACAATAACGTCATAGAAGAACGTTGTTATGCTTCCATAACAACGTTCCTGTTTATGGCGTTTTGATTGGATGACGCAGCTAGTACAGATGTGTGCGCGTGAGCTCATCTGTACTGGGTCATCTGTACCAGAAATCGGCCATTTACGGAAGAAATGAACCCACCAGCACCTGCGTGTCCAGTGTAGTGGTGAGGTGAAGGCCCAGCAGTTTATGTGTTTCTTCTCTTTTTAAGTGATTATATTTGTTATGTGTATAGTTTTTGACATTAGTAATTATATATCAGGTCCAGCAATTTTAATTGTTTATTAATATTATTTGTTTGTTTTTCAGATTCTGGAACAAATTTGGTTATTCAGGATCCTCTGATTAGGTCTCGAGAACTCTTTATCTCAAACTCAACTGACACGTATCCTGTAAAATCATTAAGGTATGTGTTAGTATACTGGTTGTATGTGAAAATAATGACCAGGTACCAGTTCAAAACTATAAAAAATATGAATTTTTTTCAGTGCAGATATGGACTCCAAACCAGAGATTGCAAATATGATGCTGACCTCAATGGAAATCTTTTTTAAAAGGCTTTCTGGGAAACTGGTTAGCCAATGGAAACAAATGTTATTAGCAGTACTTAGTAGATGGTCCTCTATGCCAATAAGACAGTAAAAATGTCAACATTATAATTGCTCAAATAGGAATAAATTTCATATGCCATCATTTCTTCAACTGCAAAGCTGATGCAAACCTTATTGTATGTGAATGTTTATTGGATGGTTTTTCTCTCGCTGGAAGCGAGACATATGTATGGGAATCCGGCGGCGGCGTAAACACTTGACATCTTGCTTCATATCTTTGTAAGCTCAAGCCCTAGGTCCATCAAATTTGGTCCAGAGGTAGCTTATGATGAGTATTTGCCAGTCAGTCACCTGTCACCTGACCTTGACCTCAATTTCACGGTCCAGCGACTACGTTAAAGTTTTTGGGTTACGACAGTTCCTCTGTAACTATGCATGGTAGGATGACAATATTTGGTGTATAGATTGCTGATGACTAGTACATGACTGTTTGGTAGGTGTCACCTGACCTTGACCTCAATTTCACGGTCCAGCGACTACGTTAAAGTTTTTGGGTTACGACAGTTCCTCTATAATTACGCATGGTAGGATGACAATATTTGGTGTTTAGGTTGCTGATGACTAGTACATGACTGTTTGGTAGGTGTCACCTGACCTTGACCTCAATTTCACGGTCCAGCGACTACGTTAAAGTTTTTGGGTTATGACAGTTCCTCTGTAACTACGCATGGTAGGATGACAATATTTGGTGTATAGGTTGCTGATAACTAGTAGATGACTGTCTGGTAGGTGTCACCTGACCTTGACCTCAATTTCACGGTCCAGCGACTACATTAAAGTTTTTGGGTTACAACAGTTCCTCTGTAACTACACATGGTAGGATGACAATATTTGGTATATGGGTTGCTGATGAATAGTACATGACTGTCTGGTAGGTGTCATTTGACCTTGACCTCAATTTCACTGTCCAGTGACTACGTTAAAGTTTTAAGGTTACTGCTGTTCCCCTGTAACCAAGCATGGTAGGATGAAAATATTTGGTATATAGGTTGCTGATGAATAGTAAATGATTGTCTGGTAGGTGTCACCTGACCTTGACCTCAATTTAACGGTTCAGCGACTTCGTTAAAGTTTTTGTATTAGGACAGTTCCTCTGTAACTATGCATAGTATGGTGACAATAATTGGTATACAGGCCGCTGCTCATAATTAATGCTATTTACGTAATGCTTATGATGAAATTTATTTTCGTTACTGATGCGGAATTCAGGCGAGACATTTTTCTGTGTCCACACTTGTCTTAAAAGTTTATGCTTGCTTATGTCAACAAAAATCCATGATATTGTCGGTCTTAACATAGAAACCTATAAGAAAATGTAAGAATGGCTTGCTTTCTAAAACTATTGAACCAGTTGAAACCAAACATCAAGTTTCATTTGGTGTTTCAACAGAGATAATGTTATTTATGCCAGTAAAATATTGAAAATTACAGGACTTATTTTAACATCTTCATTACTGATATAAATCAGGTGAGAGATGCAGGCTCTTGAGAGCCTCTTGTTATAATTTTCATCTTTTAACTTTTGTTCTCATTCATTTATTATTGAGCAGGAAAAATGAAAAATAAATTAAATTGTTTTCAGTAATAGGCAGTTTTCATCAATCTAGTCAAAACACATTTATTTTTTCTTTCCCCCATCAAAAGAACAGTTCTATGGAGTTTTATCTGATCTCCAAGGTGAATGATAAAGAATTTTCATTTCAGATTACAATCAAGCTAAGGATTTTCACATTCCTTTAATAACTGCTTTCAAAATGAATATCGATTTAGGTATCAAATAGTTCCTAAATTGATATTTAATTTAGACGCCTGATAATATCGGCTTTTGTAATGTGTCAAGGAGTCCGGGAGTAAACTAATTACATAGAATATGTTTTTATTACATATACAAATTTACATGTTTGGAGGTACGCTTGGGTGTTGATATAATAAATGGAGATAATTGATACATGAAAAGTGCAATAATAAGGCATCAGCTATTCTACAGTGTGTGTAAGGCAACAGTTAATTGAGAAATGTGGGTTTTTGGTTGCTATAATCTATTGGTGTTTTACAGTAAAACTTTCTGAGATATTTTCTTTGTGAAATTTTTTTCAGGCATTAAAACACACTGTGTTGATTACATACTTCTGTTTTCAGAGGGAAGTGCAAAGTTCAACATTTCCAGGATATTTTTTCATTAAAGGATTTTAAGGCAGAGAAGGATTATTTCTTCTATGTGTTAGAATATAATCCAAAGACTAAAAGACTGGCAACCACGCAGGGGGAAATCAGAGTCGGGTCGAGCCATCAGGTAAGCAGTACTTGGTATAATAAATTAAAGTGGACATTTTATTTTTTTTTAAAGGTCTTTTATGCCACTTTAAGCAATTTTGACTCGAAATTGCAATCCTAGTGTCATTGGGTTTTCATTGTTCACCCATATCCATGGATGTTGAAAATGCCAATTTATTTGTAATATTTGTTCTGAGTCAATGAGTTTCTCCATGTTTTCACATTCTGTCTGTCAAAGTGATTTTCTGACAAGATATTCATATCTGGCTGCAGAATAAGAAAACACATACTTGCCTCATACAATTTCCAATATTTCAAGTTTTAAATCTTATAAAATACTATAGAATATTCATTGTCTGTTGGCTGGAAAATAATCCCAATCTTTTCTTTATAATAATGCATCATTGTAAAGACTAAACTGTTGTGAAAATTGAATTTAAATTAGAACTCTGGCAAACTTGGATTTGGTCTGTAAGAATTTGTCATGGTGTATGACTGTCAGATAGAATGTCAAGTTTGGTCTGTAAGAATTTGTCATGGTGTATGACTATAGAATGTCAAGCTATTTCTGGTCTTTTTAAATCCAGTACAACAGAAAATGATCTGGTCCATTAAAACCTAGGGGGTCAAACAGTAAAACAACCCTCTGGTCCAGTAAAACAAAGCTTTCTGGTCCAGTAAAACAGAGTCCTTTGGTCCAATAAAACATTCCTTTGGTCCAGTTAAACTGTCCTCTGGTCCAGTTAAACTGTCCTCTGGTCCAGTTAAACTGTCCTCAGGTCCAGTAAAACTGTCCTCTGGTCCTATAAAACAGAGTCGTCTAGTCCAGAAAAACAGTCCTCTAGTCCAGTAAAACAGTCCCCTAGTTCAGTCAAACAGTCCTCTGATCCAGTAAAACAGAGTCCTTTGGTCCAGTAAAATAGAGTACTCTGGTCCAGTAAATAAGAAAATCTTTGTTCCAGTAAAAAAAAAAAATCCTCTGCTCCAGTAGAACAGAAAATCTTCTGATCCAGTTAAACATAGTCCTCTGGTCCAGTAGAACAGTACTCTGGTCTAGTAAAACAGTTATCTGGTGCAGTAAAACATAGTCCTCTGGTCCAGTCGAACAGTCCCCTGGTCTAGTAAAACAGTTATCTGGTCCAGTAAAATATAGTCCTTTGGTACAATAAGACATAGTCCTATGGTCCTGAAATACAGTCCTCTGGTACAGTAAAACGGAGTCATCAGGTCCAATAAAACAGTATCCTCTGGTCCTTAATACAGTGGAATTTTATTTGAATTACCCATATTATTTACTAAAGAAAAAAACAGATAGATTATTATTATTGAAATAATTCTGAAGATTTCTAACTTTGGTAACTTAAGAAAGATCACAGATTAATGTATGGGTGGATATCATAACGGACTGGTTATACAAATGAGAATGAAGCTATGTCATTTCTTCTTTGAATGCTTTTTTATTTAATATAATAACATTAGATATCCCTTCCATTCACATCAGGCAAAGTGGAAAGAACATATTTATAATATCAGACTTTCTTTAGCGTACAAATTAAATCAGAAGTCATAAACAGTTTAAATCAACCCATTGAAATGGATGCCTCCTTTTTGTCACGTTTAAAATCTTTTCGTTTGAACAGCTTAATCACTTAAATCCCATTTAAAGGGTTTTATTGATCAATTTATCCACATTTAATAAACAGATTGTCTTTGTCAGTGGTGAATTGAGTATCGGAAATTTTTACGCTGGAATTGAAATATGCAGACGACACATTAAATAGTGATATTCGGTTGAAAGTTATTATAGGAAATATTCATACATTTCTTAGGGCATCAATCGATTATAGTTACAGTTATAGGACCATGACATGGGATATTGTAAATCAGAGATATGTATCCCACAATGCCATTGTCATTATAGTTATAGGACCATGACATGGGATATTGTAAATCATAGATATGTATCCCACAATGCCATTGTCATTATAGTTATAGGACCATGACATGGGATATTGTAAATCAGAGATATGTATCCCACAATGCCATTGTCATTATAGTTATAGGACCATGACATGGGATATTGTATTGTAAATCAGAGATATGTATCCCACAATGCCATTGTCATTATAGTTATAGGACCATGACATGGGATATTGTAAATCAGAGATATGTATCCCACAATGCCATTGTCATTATAGTTATAGGACCATGACATGGGATATTGTAAATCATAGATATGTATCCCACAATGCCATTGTCATTATAGTTATAGGACCATGACATGGGATATTGTAAATCATAGATATGTATCCCACAATGCCATTGTCATTATAGTTATAGGACCATGACATGGGATATTGTAAATCATAGATATGTATCCCACAATGCCATTGTCATTATAGTTATAGGACCATGACATGGGATATTGTAAATCATAGATATGTATCCCACAATCCTGTTGTCATTTCTTTCGATAGAATTGTTTTAATGTGCATAAATATCCTTCTATTGATGCTACATTTTTGTCTCGTCTGCGCAGATAGTCGCTGGAGGCGAGACATATGTATGGGAATTCGGCAGCGGCACTGTAAACACTTGGATATCTTGCTTCATATCTTTGTGAGCCTAAGCCCTAGGTCCATAAAATTTGGTCCATTGGTAGCTTATGATGAGTACTTGCCATTCAGTCACTGTCACCTGACCTTGATCTCAATTTCACGGTCCAGCGACTACGTTAAAGTTTTTGAATTATGGAAGTTCCTTTGTAACTGTGCATGGCAGAATGACAATATTTGGCATATAGGTTCCTGTTGAATAGTACATGACTGTCTGGTAGGTGTCACCTGACCTTGACCTCAAATTTAAGGTTCAACGATTACATTTAAATTTTTGTATGAGGGCAGTTCCTCTAACCATGTGTGGTAGGATGACAGTATTGGGTTTATAGGTTGCTCATAATTAGTACATGAGTGTCTCGTAGGTTTCAACTCACCATGACCTCAATTTCACCATCCAGTGAGTAAGTTAAAGTTTTTGGATTAGGTCAGTTTCTCTGTGACCATACATTGCTTAATTTAAATGATAACAATTTAATGCTTTTTAGGTTTATGCATATAACGTAACTTTTTTTTGTGAGTGATACGGAATGCAGGCGAGATATTTTTCTGTGTCCACACTTGCAGTGTTCAATCTAGAATTTGGCCTAAGGGGGTCATGATGGCCCTAATAACTTACCATAGGGGGCCAGAATTTTTAGCTAGGGGTCAATAAATCAATTAAATCTGAAATTGCATTTTGAAATTCTTTATCACTACGATCAGACAGGTAGGATGCATTATCACCTCCTGATGATAAATTGTCAATATTTGGACACCATTGCAACTTCATTAGGTTAATTAAAGATGAATATTTCACAAATTACAGCAACTGGTAGTGAAGGGATTTCTTTTATTAGTTTTTATGCAGATGGAACATGTCATGTGTTGTTTATCTTTATCAAAATTAAGCCAATCTTTATATTTAATATCAGATAACCATCCATCCTGAAATTTTCGTGTGACACTGACAGGATTCGATGTTGACTGAGAGAGCAGTCCGGGGTGCCGATTGTTCTGTTTCAGCTACTTTGTTCGCATTCTCTGTTGGCGCGGTACCCGCTTCATTTTGATTTTCATCCGTTTTTGCACGTTTATCTCCAATGGGAGTAAAATATGAAGAAATACGCTTCATCTTGAAGGATGAACAACACGTTATAAAAAAATCGATAATATATTGTCTACGTGATTTAGACGCTTGCTAAATTGTAATTGTACATGATCAAAAGCGTACTTAGGACCAAGAAGACCATTTTTTAAAGTTAAATTTCTGGTATATTTTAAAGGGACTTTCTCAAAGCTGTTGACTATGGGGGAATTTCTCAAAGCAATGAAAAATTACATTGCGCTAGTAATGACCCAGGAGGTTGTTTAACCGCGTCTTTTCAACAAAAAATGCGGGAATGGCGCAATGGCGCGCTCTAGATTGAACACTGCACTTGTTTTATTTAGGTTTGTGTTTTGTATGTAAGTACAACCATATACGATTGATTTGAATATTTAATGAGATAAAAACAAAGAAAGGTCATTGAAGTCTTGAAAGGGTTGACAACATTAAAATATCAATCAAGTTCTGGACCATTAGATGTTTTGTGCCAGTGCAGGTAATCAAATGGGTTTAGTTGCTATGAATTATTCTGTGTCCTAGGGTAGTCAATCATCATTGATTTTGTCTGCACTGAATCTCAATGTGATATTTAAACAGACCAGATAAATATATGTTATTGTATAGGATATACGATAATGACTTTCAATCAGAAAAGGGGTTTTAATGGATAAGGCTTGTAAAGACTGCAAAAAACTCTTTCAGTCAGGTCAAAAATTGTGTCTTTCATACTTCAATACAATAATGTTTTTACAAAAGCCGATCATTGGTGTTCCTTACATTCTGTGTTCACTGGTCAGTTGTTGTATTGATAGGCAATAATGATAGGTCATTTAAGGTTACTTTTAAGATATTAGTGATTGGCAGTCACTGTTGTTTTTTCATGGGTTGTGTTTGGACAAGATTCCTCTCTCAAAAGATAATAATTAGGAACATAAACCTCACACTTCAGTGTATCACAGAACAACACAAAAAGTACAGAAATGACAAATAACATTCACTACTGGCTAATAGTTACAAAACAGTCACATATATGGCAGAGCTGGTTAAAGGAATCCTAATCCCCCCCCCCCCCCAATGTTAGAAAAAAATCATAAAAATGCACAAAACAGGACTAACAGAACTGACCTAAACTCATATAAACCTTTTGACTGTGATACAATTCAGCTTTATTCATTAATCAGTATGACAAAAAACCTAGAATCAGGACCATTGATTTATACTTAAGTGTTTAATGTCCTTGTGAAATAATTGACAGTTTCTCAACCAGACAAACTTGAATTTTATTTTCTCTAATTACCTTGTTAATCAAGTAGATTCCATAGGTATAGTGATTTTATAATTAACAGGTTAGGTAGTTGTGTGTATTTCATGGCTAAGTAACTTAATGACATAACAAAGTCAGCCTTGCTTCAGTATAAACATTAATAAAAGTTCTTGACAGATCTGCCACAGGAATGACACTTAATTGTCTGTCGCTCATATACATTGTCTTGTTGTGGCGGACCTATTGTCACCTTTTATCCACGATCCAGAAATTCTACACCTTCATTTTATTTGAAGTCCCAGTAGAAACAGGTAAAATATTGTTACCTGTAGGTTCAAAGAAATTATTAAGTTGTTTTTTCTTTATATTATCAGATTAAACTGTCAGTAATATATGTTGATAAATTTCTCCAACGGTCTCTTACTGGGTAAAAATGTCGCCCATGTAATACATACAGATCAATTAATCTGGCCCTACAATATCTTCTGTTTATGGAAAAAGAGACCCGAGTAATTATGTTATGTGTGTTGCCTTATCAGGACGAGCCTAGTTTAGTCTCCATTGAAGTATTATAACATTAGATAAAGTTCACCATTTATTATACTTATCTTTTATTATATATTTATTTAGTACTACAACCTCCATTTTATTGACCCTCCTATAATGTCTAAGTATAAAAACAGCGCTTTAGATAAAGTTCTTTGACAATTGAAAATGAAAACTTTGCTATTTAAACATTAAACATCAGTATATAAAGTATTAAAATCTACTCACAGGGCACTTGAACATTTAAATTTACTTGTATAAACATGTCATCCAAAATAGAATTGTCATTCTGAGATCTTGTGGAATTATTACTATTAGTGTTTGGTTTTATCAAAGTGGAACATCCAGACATAAAATCCATCCTTCACATTGTCTCCATCTATGGGCAGTTTAGGGACACCATTTTAATCTTTTCCATCTATGTTTGGTTCAAGAAGACAATTGCTGCTACCTGGTGGTATTTATTATTGAAATCTTTATCTTGAGGAAGTGTTAAGATTTTTTTTCTGCTTTGCTTGTTTAATCGGACACTAAGCAAAACTTACAAGTGTCAATGACTGTACTGTACACAAACTGTGTTAGGTAAAACATTAAAAGAAAATTGGGGATTGTTGCCTAAAAACTAAAGATCAGTGTGAATAATTACCCAGCATATAGCTGGATGAAGTACTTACTGGCAAATTAACAAGGTCATAAACCTGCACCATATATTAAGTTAGTTTCAGTGTCCATTCAGATATGTTTCAATTTTATGATTTGTCAATTTGCCAAGCCACGCTCATAAACCATTGCATCAAGTTTTAAAGGAAAAGTTTATAAATGGAAGAAAATGATTATATTGTCATAAAATGTATAATTATAGAAATTTGATGATTTATTTATGGAGATATGTTTTGTAAAGGTGTACCTTGGCATGTTTTATGTAGCTAGAACTTTAATGGTATTTTGTACATGAAAGTGTAAAATTTGTTCCTAATGGCTATTAATTAAAAACTTGTTAATTTAGGAACAATGTTTTCCTTGAGAGCTTTCAGATTTAGAAAGTAAAATATTTTAAGAACTGTAGTAATTGAAGATCAATACAATGTAAGCAGAAATCATATTTTATCATTGTGTCAATTTGATAAAAAAAGTATGAAGAAAAATGTTTGTAGAAATACTTGTATTAGCAACCATTTAATGTTTAAATATAGGTCTTCATACTGCTTGTTATATATGTATTTACTGCCCCATATTCCTGATAAAGATTTGTTTAAATAAGAAAAATGAAGTTCCTGTCTCTCTACCCACCAATAAACAAAGCAAGGCCTACCCACCAATAAACAAAGCAATACACTCGTGTTCAGTGGAGGCCTACCCACCAATAAACAAAGCAATACACTCGTGTGTAATGGAGGCCTACCCACCAATAAACAAAGCAATACACTCGTGTTCAGTGGAGGCCTACCCACCAATAAACAAAGCAATACACTCGTGTGTAATGGAGGCCTACCCACCAATAAACAAAGCAATACACTCGTGTGTAATGGAGGCCTACCCACCAATAAACAAAGCAATACACTCGTGTGTAATGGAGGCCTACCCACCAATAAACAAAGCAATAAACTCGTGTTCAGTGGAGGCCTACCCACCAATAAACAAAGCAATACACTCGTGTTCAGTGGAGGCCTACCCACCAATAAACAAAGCAATACACTCGTGTTCAGTGGAGGCCTACCCACCAATAAACAAAGCAATACACTCGTGTGTAATGGAGGCCTACCCACCAATAAACAAAGCAATACACTCGTGTGTAATGGAGGCCTACCCACCAATAAACAAAGCAATACACTCGTGTTCAGTGGAGGCCTACCCACCAATAAACAAAGCAATACACTCGTGTTCAGTGGAGGCCTACCCACCAATAAACAAAGCAATACACTCGTGTTCAGTGGAGGCCTACCCACCAATAAACAAAGCAATACACTCGTGTGTAATGGAGGCCTACCCACCAATAAACAAAGCAATACACTCGTGTTCAGTGGAGGCCTACCAACCAATAAACAAAGCAATACACTCGTGTGTAATGGAGGCCTACCCACCAATAAACAAAGCAATACACTCGTGTTCAGTGGAGGCCTACCCACCAATAAACAAAGCAATACACTCGTGTGTAATGGAGGCCTACCCACCAATAAACAAAGCAATACACTCGTGTTCAGTGGAGGCCTACCCACCAATAAACAAAGCAATACACTCGTGTTCAGTGGAGGCATACCCACCAATAAACAAAGCAATACTCTCGTGTTCAGTGGAGGCCTACCCACCAATAAACAAAGCAATACACTCGTGTTCAGTGGAGGCCTACCCACCAATAAACAAAGCAATACACTTGTGTGTAATGGAGGCCTACCCACCAATAAACAAAGCAATACACTCGTGTGTAATGGAGGCCTACCCACCAATAAACAAAGCAATACACTCGTGTTCAGTGGCGGCCTACCCACCAATAAACAAAGCAATACACTCGTGTGTAATGGAGGCCTACCCACCAATAAACAAAGCAATACACTCGTGTGTAATGGAGGCCTACCCACCAATAAACAAAGCAATACACTCGTGTTCAGTGGAGGCCTACCCACCAATAAACAAAGCAATACACTCGTGTGTAATGGAGGCCTACCCACCAATAAACAAAGCAATACACTCGTGTTCAGTGGAGGCCTACCCACCAATAAACAAAGCAATACACTCGTGTTCAGTGGAGGCCTACCCACCAATAAACAAAGCAATACACTCGTGTGTAATGGAGGCATACCCACCAATAAACAAAGCAATACACTTGTGTGTAATGGAGGCCTACCCACCAATAAACAAAGCAATACACTAGTGTTCAGTGGAGGCCTACCCACCAATAAACAAAGCAATACACTCGTGTTCAGTGGAGGCCTACCCACCAATAAACAAAGCAATACACTCGTGTGTAATGGAGGCCTACCCACCAATAAACAAAGCAATACACTCGTGTTCAGTGGAGGCCTACCCACCAATAAACAAAGCAATACACTCGTGTTCAGTGGAGGCCTACCCACCAATAAACAAAGCAATACACTCGTGTGTAATGGAGGCCTACCCACCAATAAACAAAGCAATACACTCGTGTGTAATGGAGGCCTACCCACCAATAAACAAAGCAATACACTCGTGTTCAGTGGAGGCATACCCACCAATAAACAAAGCAATACACTCGTGTTCAGTGGAGGCCTACCCACCAATAAACAAAGCAATACACTCGTGTGTAATGGAGGCCTACCCACCAATAAACAAAGCAATACACTTGTGTGTAATGGAGGCCTACCCACCAATAAACAAAGCAATACACTCGTGTGTAATGGAGGCCTACCCACCAATAAACAAAGCAATACACTCGTGTTCAGTGGCGGCCTACCCACCAATAAACAAAGCAATACACTCGTGTGTAATGGAGGCCTACCCACCAATAAACAAAGCAATACACTCGTGTGTAATGGAGGCCTACCCACCAATAAACAAAGCAATACACTCGTGTTCAGTGGAGGCCTACCCACCAATAAACAAAGCAATACACTCGTGTGTAATGGAGGCCTACCCACCAATAAACAAAGCAATACACTCGTGTTCAGTGGAGGCCTACCCACCAATAAACAAAGCAATACACTCGTGTTCAGTGGAGGCCTACCCACCAATAAACAAAGCAATACACTCGTGTGTAATGGAGGCATACCCACCAATAAACAAAGCAATACACTTGTGTGTAATGGAGGCCTACCCACCAATAAACAAAGCAATACACTCGTGTGTAATGGAGGCCTACCCACCAATAAACAAAGCAATACACTCGTGTTCAGTGGAGGCCTACCCACCAATAAACAAAGCAATACACTCGTGTGTAATGGAGGCCTATCCACCAATAAACAAAGCAATACACTCGTGTTCAGTGGAGGCCTACCCACCAATAAACAAAGCAATACACTCGTGTGTAATGGAGGCCTACCCACCAATAAACAAAGCAATACACTCGTGTTCAGTGGAGGCCTACCCACCAATAAACAAAGCAATACACTCGTGTGTAATGGAGGCCTACCCACCAATAAACAAAGCAATACACTCGTGTTCAGTGGAGGCCTACCCACCAATAAACAAAGCAATACACTCGTGTGTAATGGAGGCCTACCCACCAATAAACAAAGCAATACACTCGTGTTCAGTGGCGGCCTACCCACCAATAAACAAAGCAATACACTCGTGTGTAATGGAGGCCTACCCACCAATAAACAAAGCAATACACTCGTGTGTAATGGAGGCCTACCCACCAATAAACAAAGCAATACACTCGTGTTCAGTGGAGGCCTACCCACCAATAAACAAAGCAATACACTCGTGTGTAATGGAGGCCTACCCACCAATAAACAAAGCAATACACTCGTGTTCAGTGGAGGCCTACCCACCAATAAACAAAGCAATACACTCGTGTTCAGTGGAGGCCTACCCACCAATAAACAAAGCAATACACTCGTGTTCAGTGGAGGCCTACCCACCAATAAACAAAGCAATACACTCGTGTGTAATGGAGGCATACCCACCAATAAACAAAGCAATACACTTGTGTGTAATGGAGGCCTACCCACCAATAAACAAAGCAATACACTCGTGTGTAATGGAGGCCTACCCACCAATAAACAAAGCAATACACTCGTGTTCAGTGGAGGCCTACCCACCAATAAACAAAGCAATACACTCGTGTGTAATGGAGGCCTATCCACCAATAAACAAAGCAATACACTCGTGTTCAGTGGAGGCCTACCCACCAATAAACAAAGCAATACACTCGTGTGTAATGGAGGCCTACCCACCAATAAACAAAGCAATACACTCGTGTTCAGTGGAGGCCTACCCACCAATAAACAAAGCAATACACTCGTGTGTAATGGAGGCCTACCCACCAATAAACAAAGCAATACACTCGTGTTCAGTGGAGGCCTACCCACCAATAAACAAAGCAATACACTCGTGTGTAATGGAGGCCTACCCACCAATAAACAAAGCAATACACTTGTGTTTAATTGTGACCCAATATAAAACACAGATCATTCAGCCATTTAATTACTTCTGGTATTTTTCTTACAACTTTTGTCTTTTCAGTTGCAAAAATGATTTTCTATTTATCTAATATAAATTTATGTGTAATATTATATTTTAAAAAAATATGGCATATTTTTTCTGCAGTAAGTAAGGGAAATAACCATTTTTAAAAAGATTAAGTTTATAACCAGGTATGAGTTAAATAAATAGATAATTAATACAATTTTGAATAATTTAGAAAAATCAAAAAGTAATTTACTTCACTAATTTAACAAATCATTATTGGCCATTGCGTTCTTTAATCTTTAAAATAGACGTAAGTATACTCCTAACCCCCAGAACTAGTTAGACGTAAGTATACCCCTAACCCCCAGAACTAGTTATACGTTAGTATACCCCTAACCCCCAGAACTAGTTAGACGTAAGTATACCCCTAACCCCCAGAACTAGTTAGCCTAAATAGACGTAAGTATACCCCTAACCCCCAGAACTAGTTAGCCTAAATAGACGTAAGTATACCCCTATCCCCCAGAACTAGTTAGCCTAAATAGATGTAAGTATACCCCTAACCCCCAGAACTAGTTAGCCTATATAGACGTAAGTATACCCCTAACCCCCAGAACTAGTTAGCCTAAATAGACGTAAGTATACCCCTAACCCCCAGAACTAGTTAGCCTTAATAGACGTAAGTATACCCCTAACCTCCAGAACTAGTTAGCCTAAATAGACGTAAGTATACCCCTAACCCCCAGAACTAGTTAGCCTAAATAGACGTAAGTATACCCCTAACCTCCAGAACTAGTTAGACGTAAGTATACCCCTAACCCCCAGAACTAGTTACCCTAAATAGACGTAAGTATACCCCTAACCCCCAGAACTAGTTAGCCTAAATATGATTAAATATTTAAACAAATGTCTTGTTTTCATTATTTTTATGTTGACATTTATATAAACTTGAGATTTGATCTATCAAGTATAAAATTCAAATAAAAATATCTGGATAATTCTTATAAATTATTCACAATGCATTTTCACAGGTAATTTTATTCATACCTCATTTTAATTCAAAATTTAATCACTGTAGTTTAGATTTTTGTATAATAAACTTTTTAATTTGAAATTTAGATTTTATTTGAAATATTAAAATAGATATTAAAAAGCAATTTTATTTTGATATATATAAAAATCCTGGTAAATAGGTGTATTTTGTTGCCATATTCAGTATTATGTGGTTGAGCCCTGTAAGATGGAGATATTAAAGATTATAAATGTTTGAGCATACCTGATGAGCTTGTATAAATCATGTTCAGGTAGTATCTTTGATAGTTAGACTCTAGGGTTGAAGAGTCAAGCATTTAAACAATATTCACATGATGATTTTTCAATTGCCCTGGAAAGGGGGGATTGGGGCTGCGTGAGATGGTGTGACACAAATTTAACTTCCTTGCCAATAAAAACAAACATGCACACCACATACTAGTAGCTGAATAGCTGAACAATGGTGGACTGTAGTGAAAAATCTAACAAGTAAATAACATTTTAGTTTTATTTTTGTGTCTGTCTTGTAAATTAATATGTCATTCATGTGTATACTGTTCATTTATTTCACATTTTGTTTCAAAACTTCTTTCTCTTGGTTTCTAATGTTCACTAAACATTCAAGATAAAGTTCACTCAGAATAATGATTTCTCCCCCTTTTCAGGCTCGTTTACCCGTTTGCCAACAAAATGTGTTGCCATCACAGATGCCGGAAAAAATGGAAACCTGGGAGGTTCCTAAATGGAGACCCCTGCAAGTCGTGGATGGGGACCTGATGATGTATCTTAGAGCTGCAAGGTAAGACACATTTCTCTTTGACAATATAAGTCAATGGTATTAAATATAATTTTGTTTAATCATTGATTAAGGAAATTCTTGGCAGACAAATTTTGAGTTTTTATACACACTTAATTATGGTTATATACAGCAGAATATTTCATTGAACAGTGTTTGGTCATTTCATATCTTTTAAGTTTTTTAGATTTGTAAGGGTCCAGATTTTTTAAAATTATTTTATTATTTATATATTTATTACACATGTTACCAACTATTCTAAGTGTTGACGTATTGTGGAGAGAGTTTTTTGCATGAAAACTGCTTACTGCGTATCGTTCAGCTTATGCTCCTTTTGTAGATCAAGAAGACTATTTTTTGAAATCTATAATTATTTCCTCGAGATATTCAGCGTTTTGAAATTTGGCAGTTTTTAAATTTTGAAAGGGCCATTTTCCATACTAAAATTTGACCTTAATTAGAACGGAAGTGTACTTTAAGAACAATCGATTGTTGTCTACTCGAAATCCTTTGGGTGATGTCATCTGCAGTTAAGGAGGGAAAAGTATCGTGGTTTCCGAATACCATTGAACGTCACGAAAGCAGATGAACATTTGTAAACATCGTAAGGTCCCTTTAGAAACAAAAATGGCTGACTTATTATGTAAAATTCCCGTAGCAAAAGTCAAGGAACGATTTGTAACAACTTAACACCAGAGGCATGTTATAAAGCATGGACAGGTTATCGTATCTACATTTTTTCTACTGAATTTTCATAATAAAAAGGTAAAATATAGAATAATGAAAAAATGCAAGCAAACAAATTTTTCTAAGGGTGGTTGGCTTTTAGTATAGGTTTGTGTACTGTATTTTTTAGATAACACTATAGACCAAACAAAAAATTTGATACATTCATTAATTTTTCTAAGACAAAGTCACTTATTATCTTTTCAAATTTGTAGAAGTGTAGCTGCATTTACGGGAATGTGTGATGGCGGATCAACAGACGATGGCTGTCAGGCAGCCTCCATGGATGAGACAACCATCAATGCTATGGATACAGTAAGTTTGTTACTGGCCTAACCCCAATTCAATTCTTGTTGTCCCACCAACAAAAGTTGTCTGGAGAGAGCTTCTCATATTTAAAGATATGAGGATGCACTAGGCAGCATGGAGGTACGTGATCTGTCTTACTAGTATCCCGTAAAATTCATTTGAAAAAGTGTTTGTTATTAATGGAAAACCAATGTATTTTTTTTAAACTACGACTACCATCAAGATTTGGTATTCATGAGAAAAGAATATGGCAAAAAAAAAACAACTAGTAAATCAAATATAATAGAAATTTGTGTTCAGAAGTCTTTTACATTAATTGTTGCAATAACTACTTGCTTACTAGTAGTGTCATCAGTAAGTATAGGTATAAATGGTCTTAAATTTTTTCCACATCAAAATCAATAAGTGATTAACTTTTACCTGTCAGATTGAATAAATTTCACCTGGAACAATAGGTATTGTATTCAAACAATGGGACAGTTCATCTTCCAAAAATTTAAATACCCTCACTAATTCCAACTTCTACTCAGGAAAGGTTTCATGTGGTCCGCTATAATTTAGTAAATATGTAATGTCACATGCAAAATATGTAATTATTCCCTACATGTTGTATGTACATTCTAGGCTGGTAGAATTACCCTTAGTTATAGTAGTAACTGCAAGCTTAAGGTTAAGCTTTAACATGGCTGGAGTTAAACAGCCCTCCAATCAAATTTATTCTTGGAAATTATTATTCCTCCTGCAAACTTGTTTGGGGGGTATATAGGAATCACCCTGTCTGTCTGTCCATCTGTCTGTCTGGCCGTCTGTCCACATCCCTTGTAAGCGCAACTCATACTAAACTGTTTTATGAAATTTATAATGAAACTTAGCATAACGGAAGTACATTATATGTAGATGTGCATGAAGGATTTTTATTGACCTCGGATATCATTATGGGAGCGTGCTCACAGTCCACACTTGTTAAAAACAAATTTTGATAGTCCTGGTATTAACAATATTAACTTTGAATATTTCAGTTACACAGACACAACTATGATACTGGGAAGGCTCTACAGGCCCTGGTCAAATCTCCAGCACTGCGAAGCATTGAAAAGAAATGGACTGATGAGGATTCGGTAAGTAATCAGCCATGTATATTACTCACATCATCTGAGAAGGTAGTAGACAAGGCATCAAATATGATCAAGTTTAAATAATACTTTGCCGTTTGGTTTTGACATAAAGGCTCTTCAATGTACAAATTATTTGATCTCCTGACATGTTTGGTTTGAGTGCCACTGATGACATTAAGTTCTGTAGATTTTATAACCTTGGTATCTTTTAGAACATATTATAGAATCACTTGTTATAAGAATATAGGATTGGGTAGGTATAATACATCAGCGGGCATTATACATGTCCAGTTATGGTATACATCATGGTTGTGAGAACATTGGATTGGGTGGGTATAATACATCAGTGGGCATTATACATGTCCAGTTATGGTATACATCATGGTTGTGAGAACATTGGATTGGGTGGGTATAATACATCAGTGGGCATTATACATGTCCAGTTATGGTATACATCATGGTTGTGAGAACATTGGATTGGGTGGGTATAATACATCAGTGGGCATTATACATGTCCAGTTATGGTATACATGATTGTGAGAACATTGGATTGGGTGGGTATAATACATCAGTGGGCATTATACATGTCCAGTTATGGTATACATGGTTGTGAGAACATTGGATTGGGTGGGTATAATACATCAGTGGGCATTATACATGTCCAGTTATGGTATACATGGTTGTGAGAACATTGGATTGGGTGGGTATAATACATCAGTGGGCATTATACATGTCCAGTTATGGTATACATCATGGTTGTGAGAACATTGGATTGGGTGGGTATAATACATCAGTGGGCATTATACATGTCCAGTTATGGTATACATGGTTGTGAGAACATTGGATTGGGTGGGTATAATACATCAGTGGGCATTATACATGTCCAGTTATGGTATACATCATGGTTGTGAGAACATTGGATTGGGTGGGTATAATACATCAGTGGGCATTATACATGTCCAGTTATGGTATACATGGTTGTGAGAACATTGGATTGGGTGGGTATAATACATCAGTGGGCATTATACATGTCCAGTTATAGTATACATCATGGTTGTGAGAACATTGGATTGGGTGGGTATAATACATCAGTGGGCATTATACATGTCCAGTTATGGTATACATCATGGTTGTGAGAACATTGGATTGGGTGGGTATAATACATCAGTGGGCATTATACATGTCCAGTTATGGTATACATGGTTGTGAGAACATTGGATTGGGTGGGTATAATACATCAGTGGGCATTATACATGTCCAGTTATGGTATACATCATGGTTGTGAGAACATTGGATTGGGTGGGTATAATACATCAGTGGGCATTATACATGTCCAGTTATGGTATACATGGTTGTGAGAACATTGGATTGGGTGGGTATAATACATCAGTGGGCATTATACATGTCCAGTTATGGTATACATGGTTGTGAGAACATTGGATTGGGTGGGTATAATACATCAGTGGGCATTATACATGTCCAGTTATGGTATACATGGTTGTGAGAACATTGGATTGGGTGGGTATAATACATCAGTGGGCATTATACATGTCCAGTTATGGTATACATGGTTGTGAGAACATTGGATTGGGTGGGTATAATACATCAGTGGGCATTATACATGTCCAGTTATGGTATACATCATGGTTGTGAGAACATTGGATTGGGTGGGTATAATACATCAGTGGGCATTATACATGTCCAGTTATCCAGTTATGGTATACATCATGGTTGTGAGAACATTGGATTGGGTGGGTATAATACATCAGTGGGCATTATACATGTCCAGTTATGGTATACATCATGGTTGTGAGAACATTGGATTGGGTGGGTATAATACATCAGTGGGCATTATACATGTCCAGTTATGGTATACATCATGGTTGTGAGAACATTGGATTGGGTGGGTATAATACATCAGTGGGCATTATACATGTCCAGTTATGGTATACATCATGGTTGTGAGAACATTGGATTGGGTGGGTGTAATACATCAGGGGGCATTATACATGTCCAGTTATGGTATACATCATGGTTGTGAGAACATTGGATTGGGTGGGTGTAATACATCAGGGGGCATTATACATGTCCAGTTATGGTATACATCATGGTTGTGAGAACATTGGATTGGGTGGGTATAATACATCAGTGGGCATTATACATGTCCAGTTATGGTATACATCATGGTTGTGAGAACATTGGATTGGGTGGGTATAATACATCAGTGGGCATTATACATGTCCAGTTATGGTATACATCATGGTTGTGAGAACATTGGATTGGGTGGGTATAATACATCAGTGGGCACTATACATGTCCAGTTATGGTATACATGGTTGTGAGAACATTGGATTGGGTGGGTATAATACATCAGTGGGCATTATACATGTCCAGTTATGGTATACATCATGGTTGTGAGAACATTGGATTGGGTGGGTATAATACATCAGTGGGCATTATACATGTCCAGTTATGGTATACATCATGGTTGTGAGAACATTGGATTGGGTGGGTATAATACATCAGTGGGCATTATACATGTCCAGTTATGGTATACATGGTTGTGAGAACATTGGATTGGGTGGGTATAATACATCAGTGGGCATTATACATGTCCAGTTATGGTATACATGGTTGTGAGAACATTGGATTGGGTGGGTATAATACATCAGTGGGCATTATACATGTCCAGTTATGGTATACATGGTTGTGAGAACATTGGATTGGGTGGGTATAATACATCAGTGGGCATTATACATGTCCAGTTATGGTATACATGGTTGTGAGAACATTGGATTGGGTGGGTATAATACATCAGTGGGCATTATACATGTCCAGTTATGGTATACATCATGGTTGTGAGAACATTGGATTGGGTGGGTATAATACATCAGTGGGCATTATACATGTCCAGTTATCCAGTTATGGTATACATCATGGTTGTGAGAACATTGGATTGGGTGGGTATAATACATCAGTGGGCATTATACATGTCCAGTTATGGTATACATGGTTGTGAGAACATTGGATTGGGTGGGTATAATACATCAGTGGGCACTATACATGTCCAGTTATAGTATACATCATGGTTGTGAGAACATTGGATTGGGTGGGTATAATACATCAGTGGGCATTATACATGTCCAGTTATAGTATACATCATGGTTGTGAGAACATTGGATTGGGTGGGTATAATACATCAGGGGGCATTATACATGTCCAGTTATAGTATACATCATGGTTGTGAGAACATTGGATTGGGTGGGTATAATACATCAGTGGGCATTATACATGTCCAGTTATGGTATACATCATGGTTGTGAGAACATTGGATTGGGTGGGTATAATACATCAGTGGGCATTATACATGTCCAGTTATAGTATACATCATGGTTGTGAGAACATTGGATTGGGTGGGTATAATACATCAGTGGGCACTATACATGTCCAGTTATAGTATACATCATGGTTGTGAGAACATTGGATTGGGTGGGTATAATACATCAGTGGGCATTATACATGTCCAGTTATGGTATACATCATGGTTGTGAGAACATTGGATTGGGTGGGTATAATACATCAGTGGGCACTATACATGTCCAGTTATAGTATACATCATGGTTGTGAGAACATTGGATTGGGTGGGTATAATACATCAGTGGGCATTATACATGTCCAGTTATAGTATACATCATGGTTGTGAGAACATTGGATTGGGTGGGTATAATACATCAGGGGGCATTATACATGTCCAGTTATAGTATACATCATGGTTGTGAGAACATTGGATTGGGTGGGTATAATACATCAGTGGGCATTATACATGTCCAGTTATGGTATACATCATGGTTGTGAGAACATTGGATTGGGTGGGTATAATACATCAGTGGGCATTATACATGTCCAGTTATGGTATACATCATGGTTGTGAGAACATTGGATTGGGTGGGTGTAATACATCAGGGGGCATTATACATGTCCAGTTATGGTATACATCATGGTTGTGAGAACATTGGATTGGGTGGGTGTAATACATCAGGGGGCATTATACATGTCCAGTTATGGTATACATCATGGTTGTGAGAACATTGGATTGGGTGGGTATAATACATCAGTGGGCATTATACATGTCCAGTTATGGTATACATCATGGTTGTGAGAACATTGGATTGGGTGGGTATAATACATCAGTGGGCACTATACATGTCCAGTTATGGTATACATGGTTGTGAGAACATTGGATTGGGTGGGTATAATACATCAGTGGGCATTATACATGTCCAGTTATGGTATACATCATGGTTGTGAGAACATTGGATTGGGTGGGTATAATACATCAGTGGGCATTATACATGTCCAGTTATGGTATACATCATGGTTGTGAGAACATTGGATTGGGTGGGTATAATACATCAGTGGGCATTATACATGTCCAGTTATGGTATACATCATGGTTGTGAGAACATTGGATTGGGTGGGTATAATACATCAGTGGGCATTATACATGTCCAGTTATGGTATACATCATGGTTGTGAGAACATTGGATTGGGTGGGTATAATACATCAGTGGGCATTATACATGTCCAGTTATGGTATACATCATGGTTGTGAGAACATTGGATTGGGTGGGTGTAATACATCAGTGGGCATTATACATGTCCAGTTATGGTATACATCATGGTTGTGAGAACATTGGATTGGGTGGGTATAATACATCAGTGGGCATTATACATGTCCAGTTATGGTATACATGATTGTGAGAACATAGGATTGGGTGGGTATAATACATCAGTGGGCACTATACATGTCCAGTTATGGTATACATCATGGTTGTGAGAACATTGGATTGGGTGGGTATAATACATCAGTGGGCATTATACATGTCCAGTTATGGTATACATCATGGTTGTGAGAACATTGGATTGGGTGGGTATAATACATCAGTGGGCATTATACATGTCCAGTTATGGTATACATCATGGTTGTGAGAACATTGGATTGGGTGGGTATAATACATCAGTGGGCACTATACATGTCCAGTTATGGTATACATCATGGTTGTGAGAACATTGGATTGGGTGGGTATAATACATCAGTGGGCATTATACATGTCCAGTTATAGTATACATCATGGTTGTGAGAACATTGGATTGGGTGGGTATAATACATCAGTGGGCATTATACATGTCCAGTTATGGTATACATGATTGTGAGAACATTGGATTGGGTGGGTATAATACATCAGTGGGACATGGCAAGTTATGTTACTAACAGAATTAATCAAATTCTGTAAAAGTGCCTTATGAAATAATTCTAGGTTCATCAAGGTTTGTCAACATTTTCTGCAAGATGGCTGCAACCTTAAATGTACTTTACAAATAAACTTAGTTTTTTCACAATCTTTACAAAAAAAAAACTTAAGACTTAAGATACAAATCATTAAAATCCAATGACGAGGTGTAATTAATGTACTAATATAAATTTCTAATAAATAATAAATAATTTAAATTCCATGTTACAGTTAAAGAGCAGATTGTTTTATAATACGCTGCTTGATTATTTACCTACAATTTTCAATTTCATAAACGCTTAGCTGATATTGTAGTCTGTATTGAATTCCTAACAAACCATTGGTAACCGGTAATGTAGTTTAACAAGTGATGTGGTTTCCGTGAAATAATCAATATCTGCCATTCAGTGTTTGTATTGAGTAATTCTGTCAAAGTATTAATACATTTAGGTATACCCTTGTTTCCCAGCAGATCTTTCACATTATTTTAACATGAAATTGTGATAGTTAGATGCACCCCAGAGGAACGTGGCTTGATGTTTGGTCTCCTCCGATATCTTGTTACTTTGTGCAGGTTTTACAACTTGATAAGCAATTAGTGTTCAATCACTCATCATCTGCTCCAGAGATTGGCAGTTTATTTGATGTTATAGATTGACGTTATTGAAAAAGCTGTTAACAGAGTTTCTGGGAAAGCCATTTAAGCGACCATTTATCATACTTATTTTCTGATTATGTGTCAGTTTTTTGTATGGATAACGATCAGGTTGAGGATAAAAAGCACTATATATTGTATTCTGGCACTTCAAAAATAAACCAATCTGAACTGTTTAACAGGATCCAGTATAGGATATTATAGCTGCCTTATATTTGGTTTGCAAGGATTTTTTTGTTGTGTAGTCAGAGCTCTACTAATAGTATGGGATTTGTCTTTGTGGGGCTAGGGCACTAGTAATATTTTGGGATTAGTCTTTGTGTGACTAGAGCATAAGTAATAATTTGGGATTTGTCTTTGTTGGGCTAGCAATTAGCACAAGTAATAATTTTGGATATGTCTTTGTGGGACTAGAGCATTAGTAATAATTTGGGATTTGTCTTTGTGGGGCTAGAGCATTAGTCATAATTTGGGATTTGTCTTTGTGGGGCTAGAGCATTAGTAAATAATTTCGGATTTGTCTTTGTGGGGCTAGGGCACTAGTAATAATTTGGGATTTGTCTTTGTGGGGCTAGAGCATTAGTCATAATTTGGGATTTGTCTTTGTGGGGCTAGAGCATTAGTCATAATTTGGGATTTGTCTTTGTGGGGCTAGAGCATAAGTAAATAATTTCGGATTTGTCTTTGTGGGGTTAGAACACTAGTAATAATTTGGGATTTGCCTTTGTGGGGCTAGAGCACTAGCAATAATTTGGGATTTGTCTTTGTGTGACTAAAGCTCAAGTAACAATATGGGATTTGTCTGTGGGGCTAGAGCACAAGTAATAATTTGGGATTTGTCTTTGTGGGGCTAGAGCACTAGTAATAATTTGGGATTTGTCTTTGTGGGGTTAGAACACTAGTAATAATTTGGGATTTGTCTTTGTTGGGCTAGAGCACTAGTAATAATTTGGGATTTGTCTTTGTGGGGCTAGAGCATTAGTAAATAATTTAGGATTTGTCTTTGTGGGGCTAGAACACTAGTAAATAATTTAGGATTTGTCTTTGTGGGGCTATAACACAAGTAATAATTTTGGATATGTCTTTGTGGGGCTAGAGCACTAGTAATAATATGGGATTTGTCTTTGTGGGGCTAGAGCATTAGTAAATAATTTAGGATTTGTCTTTGTGGGGCTAGAACACTAGTAAATAATTTAGGATTTGTCTTTGTGGGGCTATAACACAAGTAATAATTTTGGATATGTCTTTGTGGGACTAGAAGACTAGTAATAATTTGGGATTTGCCTTTGTGGGGCTAGAGCACTAGCAATAATTTGGGATTTGTCTTTGTGTGACTAAAGCTCAAGTAACAATTTGGGATTTGTCTGTTGGGCTAGAGCACTAGTTATAATTTGGGATTTGTCTTTGTGAGGCTAGAGCACTAGTTAATAATTTGGGATTTGTCTTTATGGGACTAGAATTTGTCTTGGTGTTAGAGCACAAGTAATAATTTGGAATTTGTCTTAGAGGGGCTAGAGCACTTGTTATAATTTGGGATTAGTCTTTGTGGGACTAGAGCATAAGTAATAATTTTAGATGTCTTTGTGGGACTAAAGCACAAGTAACAATTTGGGATATGTTTTTGTGGGGCTAGAGCATTAATAATAATTTGGGATTTGTCTTTGTGGGCTAAAACACATGAAATAATGTGGGATTTGTCTTTGTCGGTTAAAACACTTGTAATAATTGAAAGTAAACTGCTAGAGTACAGGTAATACTTTTGGATTAGTCTGTGGGGCTACAGCGCTAGTGATAATTTAAGATTTTTAGCATGGGAATTTTAATTATTTTTGAATGCATTTTGAGATAGAAATTCAATTTATCCCAACTTACCCTGTATTTACAAAGAAAAAAGTTCTGATATCTCACCAGAGATCCATGTTACAAGGCAGATACAGTGTTCAGTGCATGTTATAACTCTGAATGCTTGTAGTAAACACTGCTCACCGACAATATATTTTATTGTGTTATTGAATCTGTTCTCCCACTACATGTGTATGAACGGTCAAGGATAGTTGAGAACAAATAGATTTTTGGTCCGTTCATTTCTCTGTTCAATCATTCCTCTTTCCAATTCAGGTTTACCTATTTCTTTAAGCTTTTTTTAAAGAAGATGACTTCACATCTCTTTGTGTGTGACACTTGGTACACAGTTACAACAAAATGAGAACAAAATTCTGTAGTGTTGTACCTAACACTGGAATGAACTAAGAAAAATGGGGGTGTTTGAAAGCTGCTTACCAAGGTGTTATGAACCCTGTTAACCCATGTATTATGAACACTGCTTACCCATGTATTATGAATGCTGCTTACCTAGGTGTTCTGAACACTACTTAACAAGGTGTTCTGAACATTGGTGACCCATGTTTTCTAAATGCTGCCTTACCTAGGTGTTATGAACACTGCTTACCTAGGTTTTATGAACTATGTTTACCCAGGTTTTATGAAAATTGCTTACCCAGGTGTTCTGAATGCTGCTTACCTAGGTGTTGTGAACACTGCTTACCTAGCTGTTCTGAACACTGCTTACCCAGGTGTTATGAACTGTGTTTACCCAGGTATTCTGAACACTTCTTACCCAGATGTTCCGAATGCTGCTTACCCAGGTGTTATGAAGGCTGCTTACCCAAGTCTAGTTACCCAGACAATTTTATGATTGTCTTATATGAAAACTGTTTTCATACATTTTTATTAATAAACTCTGCAACATTTTTATTATTGTTAACTTATGAACACAGACACACAAAAATAAGGTGTCCACAATAAAGTTTGCAGGATGTGTAATATATTTACTCTCTGTTGTAACATTTTGGATGCACTGATTCCTAAAACTGTTTATTTACCTGCCTAACAAGGACAAATTTTCAAACAGTTGTATGGTTTGTTAGGGATGATAATGTAACTTAATTATAAAAATATTTACACGCTGGACTATGTCGTTAGGCTCGGTTGTGAAATCTTCATTACAAAGTTACACAGTTTGGTATACAAATTGAAGTATCATTCAAACACTCAAATGATTCTGTAAATATTGTGTAATGATGTCTGTTGTGGCCTGCACAGTTACACAGGAATATATAAGTGATTTTGTATCAAAAGTATGTTGATGTTATCCAGATGTCTCTCTATTTTTTTCTTTCTATCTCATTAATTCCTTTGAAGTTATGCAGGGATTTCTTGAACATGTTGTAAAAAAAATGAGAACGTAACACATTATGTTTGCATAAAATGAATATTGAATGAAAAACGGTATAAATTATAGCAATTGAAAAGCCTTGTTGTATTTGTTCTTTCTACTTCCACTATATGAAAAAAGCTAAGAGTTATAACCACGTAGTGTTAGAGTTGTAGAAATGTAAAATGACATCCATGTTGACTAAGAATTGTAAAAATGAAATCTTAGCTGACTTTTATAGCTTAAAATGACATCCATGTCAACTAATAGACTTTGTAAAAATTAAAATCTATGCTGACTCATTTACATGACCAAAGTTTTCCATCAAAAACTTTGTCAAAGAAAAGTTTCAAAGAACTATAGTTGTAAAATGACATCCATACAGACCAAGAGTTGTAAAATGACATCCATACAGACCAAGAGTTGTAAAATGACATCCATACAGACCAAGAGTTGTAAAATGACATCCATACAGACCAAGTGTTGTAAAATGACATCCATACAGACCAAGAGTTGTAAAATGACATCCATACAGACCAAGAGTTGTAAAATGACATCCATACAGACCAATAGTTGTAAAATGACATCCATACAGACCAAGAGTTGTAAAATGACATCCATACAGACCAATAGTTGTAAAATGACATCCATACAGACCAAGAGTTGTAAAATGACATCCATACAGACCAATAGTTGTAAAATGACATCCATACAGACCAAGAGTTGTAAAATGACATCCATACAGACCAAGAGTTGTAAAATGACATCCATACAGACCAAGAGTTGTAAAATGACATCCGTACAGACCAAGAGTTGTAAAATGACATCCATACAGACCAAGAGTTGTAAAATGACATCCATACAGACCAAGTGTTGTAACATTAAATATTAGTTTTGTATTTGCTTGAGCCATACCCCTGACATGAATGAATGAATAAATGTACACCACTATCAGTAAACCTGAGCAGATACCTTTTTGATTTCTGGAGATCAGAATGGCTATGTGCTCAGTAAGCAAAAACCAGTGTCATTTTTCTTTGAAATATTAATGTGTTGATTGAATTTTATCTGAAAGCTTCTGACAATAAGGTGTAAATTTTGTATGTTTTGGGAACATTTGCATCAAGATTTGACAAATTTATCTAATAGTTTCATGGTTGAAATTAACTTGTCTTGATATTTTGTAGTCTCATAATAGTCTGTGAAATGTGACATCTTTAATGTATGAATTGCATTGATTTTTTCTTATATATTACAAAGGGGACATAAACAGAACATGAACAGAACAATAAATCACCAAATACCACAAAGACTGGACACATGGGATATAAACCAAACACAAACCTCAGACAGAACAATAAATCACCAAATACCACAAAGACTGGACACATGGGATATAAACCAAACACAAACCTCAGACAGAACAATAAATCACCAAATACCACAAAGACTGGACACATGGGATATAAACCAAACACAAACCTCAGACAGAACAACAAATCACCAAATACCACAAAGACTGGACACATGGGATATAAACCAAACACAAACCTCAGAACAATAAATCACCAAATACCACAAAGACTGGACACATGGGATATAAACCAAACACAAACCTCAGACAGAACAATAAATCACCAAATACCACAAAGACTGGACACATGGGATATAAACCAAACACAAACCTCAGACAGAAAAACAAATCACCAAATACCACAAAGACTGGACACATGGGATATAAACCAAACACAAACCTCAGACAGAACAACAAATCACCAAATACCACAAAGACTGGACAAATGGGATATAAACCAAACACAAACCTCAGACAGAACAATAAATCACCAAATACCAAAAAGACTGGACATATGCGATAAAACCAAACACAAACTGAACAATAAATCACCAAATACCAAAAAGACTGGTCACCAAACAAAAACAGCTACAAATCACCAAATACCACAAAGATGGTCACACAAACATCATGTAGTATGTAGTTATTCCATGTACTTCTTCCTCTATTTATGACCCAACAATAACAACAACAAGAGGCACCTTCATGTAAATATAGACATATAAGCAACTATACAATACAATGGTATGCTGGCTTAAAACTGGCAGTCAAAACACACAGTTATGGGGTTGTATCTGGAGAAAGGGTATAATGTAATCTAAACTTTGGTTATAATATGACAATGTTGAAAACTTTTCTCAAAATGTATTATTCTTTCTTGTAGTATACTGTAAATTTTACTGTAAATCTTTCCTGATAATAAAATTGCATATCAGTCAATCAGTGTATATTTCTTTTGCAGAAACGTTTTGTAAAAGGTCTCCGTCAATATGGCAAGAACTTTTTCAAGATCAGAAAAGAGCTTCTAACACATAAAGAAACCGTAAGTAAACATATCACATTGCTATGTTCAATATGTTCTGTCCTTACATCTCATGTACGGTCTTCCCTACTTCTCATGTACTCTTTCTTATGTCTCATGTACTAACTTCCTTACATCTGATGTAATGTCTACTTATGTCTCATGCACTGTCTATACATCCTATGTACTGCCTTCCTTACATTTCTTGTACTGTCTTCCTTATGTCTTATGTACTGCCTTCCTTATGTCTCATGTACTGTCTTCCTTATGTCTCATGTACTGTCTTCCTTATGTCTCATGTTCTGTCTTCCTTATGTCTTATGTACTGCCTTATGTCTCATGTACTGTCTTATATCTTATGTACTGTCTTCCTTATGTCTTATGTACTGCCTTCCTTATGTCTCATGTACTGTCTTCCTTATGTCTTATGTACTGTCTTCCTTATGTCTCATGTTCTGTCTTCCTTATGTCTTATGTACTGCCTTCCTTATGTCTTATGTACTGCCTTCCTTATATCTCATGTACTGCCTTCCTTATGTCTCATGTACTGTCTTCCTTATGTCTCATGTACAGTCTTATGTCTTATGTACTGTCTTCCTTATGTCTTATGTACTGTCTTCCTTATGTCTTATGTACTGCCTTCCTTATGTCTCATGTACTGTCTTCCTTATGTCTTATGTACTGCCTTCCTTATGTCTTATGTACTGCCTTCCTTATATCTCATGTACTGCCTTCCTTATGTCTCATGTACTGTCTTCCTTATGTCTCATGTACTGTCTTCCTTATGTCTTATGTACTGCCTTCCTTATGTCTCATGTACTGTCTTCCTTATGTCTTATGTACTGCCTTATGTCTCATGTATTGTCTTCCTTATGTCTCATGTACAGTCTTATGTCTTATGTACTGCCTTCCTTATGTCTTATGTACTGTCTTCCTTATGTCTTATGTACTGTCTTTCTTATGTCTCATGTACTGTCTTCCTTATGTCTCATGTACAGTCTTATGTCTTATGTACTGTCTTCCTTATGTCTTATGTACTGTCTTCCTTATGTCTTATGTACTGCCTTCCTTATGTCTCATGTACTGTCTTCCTTATGTCTTATGTACTGCCTTCCTTATGTCTTATGTACTGTCTTCCTTATGTCTTATGTACTGTCTTCCTTATGTCTCATGTTCTGTCTTCCTTATGTCTTATGTACTGCCTTCCTTATGTCTTATGTACTGCCTTCCTTATATCTCATGTACTGCCTTCCTTATGTCTCATGTACTGTCTTCCTTATGTCTCATGTACTGTCTTCCTTATGTCTTATGTACTGCCTTCCTTATGTCTCATGTACTGTCTTCCTTATGTCTTATGTACTGTCTTCCTTATGTCTCATGTTCTGTCTTCCTTATGTCTTATGTACTGCCTTCCTTATGTCTTATGTACTGCCTTCCTTATATCTCATGTACTGCCTTCCTTATGTCTCATGTACTGTCTGCCTTATGTCTCATGTACTGTCTTATGTCTTATGTACTGTCTTCCTTATGTCTTATGTACTGTCTTCCTTATGTCTTATGTACTGCCTTCCTTATGTCTCATGTACTGTCTTCCTTATGTCTTATGTACTGTCTTCCTTATGTCTCATGTTCTGTCTTCCTTATGTCTTATGTACTGCCTTCCTTATGTCTTATGTACTGCCTTCCTTATATCTCATGTACTGCCTTCCTTATGTCTCATGTACTGTCTTCCTTATGTCTCATGTACAGTCTTCCTTATGTCTTATGTACTGCCTTATGTCTCATGTATTGTCTTCCTTATGTCTCATGTACTGTCTTCCTTATGTCTTATGTACTGTCTTCCTTATGTCTTATGTACTGTCTTCTTTATGTCTCATGTACTGCCTTCCTTATGTCTCATGTACTGCCTTCCTTATATCTCATGTACTGTCTTCTTTATGTCTCATGTACTGCCTTCCTTATGTCTCATGTACTGTCTTCCTTATGTCTTATGTACTGTCTTCTTTATGTCTCATGTACTGCCTTCCTTATGTCTCATGTACTGTCTTCCTTATGTCTCATGTACTGTCTTCCTTATGTCTTATGTACTGTCTTCCTTATGTCTTATGTACTGCCTTCCTTATGTCTCATGTACTGTCTTCTTTATGTCTCATGTACTGCCTTCCTTATGTCTCATGTACTGTCTTCCTTATGTCTTATGTACTGTCTTCTTTATGTCTCATGTACTGCCTTCCTTATGTCTCATGTACTGTCTTCCTTATGTCTCATGTACTGTCTTCCTTATGTCTTATGTACTGTCTTCCTTATGTCTTATGTACTGCCTTCCTTATGTCTCATGTTCTGTCTTCCTTATGTCTTATGTACTGCATTCCTTATGTCTCATGTACTGTCTTCCTTATGTCTTATGTACTGCCTTCCTTATGTCTCATGTACTGTCTTCCTTATGTCTCATGTACTGTCTTCCTTATGTCTCATGTACTGTCTTCCTTACTTCTCATTTACTGCCTTCCTTATGTCTCATGTACTGTCTTCCTTATGTCTTATGTACTGCCTTCCTTATGTCTCATGTACTGTCTTCCTTATGTCTCATGTACTGTCTTCCTTATGTCTCATGTACTGTCTTTCTTATGTCTCATGTACTGCCTTCTTTATGTCTCATGTACAGTCTTTCTTATGTCTCATGTACAGTCTTTCTTATGTCTCATGTACTGTCTTCCCTACTTCTCATGTACTGCCTTCCAAACAATGTATAGATCTGTCTTCTATACATTGTTTTGTGTACATGTCTTCAGATCTTGTTGTATATTTCTTTAAATCATGTGCGCTTGTGGTAAAAAACTGACATTATATGCAAATTAGGCTTCCATTTGCTTTGATGAGAAATAATTAAAAAATCTTGGAAATCATGGTGTCAGGTTTAAACAGTTGTTCCAGGAAATATTATGTCTATTTCAATCCCCAAACTTGGTGTGGTTTGATGGACGGTCCAGTAAATTTTTATTCCACCCCAATCCAAGATAATTACCAGTTCTAGTAGTCCAAGTAATGACAAGAGTGCCCTCTACTTTGTGTTAATAAAAACAGTATTCACATAGTCCATCTTATTTTCTGCAGGTCTGTTGGAAAAAGTTAGTTTGACAGTAGTGCACACGAAATGATTTTTTAAAGATTTTGGTGTAAAAAAAAAATTAAATGTCAAGTGGAGTGTCCCTAAATGGGATAACATCATTGTCATAACACACTGAAATTTAATTTCCAAATTTTTTAAATTGTCCTAAGGCTAAAAGCCTTCTTTGTTCGTGATCACAGTTGGGGGTGATTGTTGAAACACTTACACACATGTACAACAAATATTTAAACAAAATGTTTACCTGTAATTGTCTAGACTTGTGAAAGCATTCATCTTAATTTGACAGGTATAAAATATTTTAATATTCTAATGAAATTAATCATATATATGTATACCTTCATCTCACTTTTTATTTTGAAAGTTTTTTTAAAGGATTAATATCAAGAGTAACAGTTGACGATTTTCTTTTTCATGGTTTTATTTGTTTTGTTGTTTTACGAGTCCTGCTCCGGTTGATTCTTGCATTATAAAGTGTTATTATATAGCTTGTTGAATTTAATTTCAATAGATTTTTTTATATCATAATGGGCCGACTGTTATTGAAAATGTTTAAACACAATAATTTCTTGATCGTAAAGCCATTTAAAAAGGCATACTTCATAAACTAACAACCTTTAAAACCTTTTATCTCCAGCTAAATATTGATTCATTTTCTGTATTGTAAAAACGTCATCAATTACATGGTTTTAAAAGTCAGTGAAGTTGATCATTTCTCTGTAATTGTTGACATTCATTGGAGGGATTGTATTCAGGATGCTACACGTTATGACTGAGGTCGACACAACAGTGGTGACAAAATCCTGACCAAGCGATGGAGGCCACATCTGATAACAGGATTTTTGTTTCATATTCAAATTAGGCGAAGGTTGCAATGAGCTAGCTAACAACATGAGTTTAATGTGTATCCTAAACAATTAGATGAGAAATCTCCAAGGTTTTAGATGTTTGTTACATCCAGCAAATAAAAATGTTTTATTATTTTATGTAATTTACTTGCATCCACCTCCATTTTTAAATTACCTAGAATTAACATTGGTTGTAGAATACTGGAAGAAATAAATCCCCCAATTTACCCTCTTTTTTTTGTTGTATAGAGCAGAAGAAAATCTTTCATAAAGTTATTTTGAAATAAAGGTGAACATGATTCGCACCTGGTTTTTGGCTCATTATTTAAAAGACTGGCTTTAGACATGTGCCAGGAAATCCAGCATGTATATTAATAAAAATAACAAGCTTGCTCACCTGTTAAAGAAAAACTCATTCAGATGAGTAAATAATGTGTGTTTACTTTATGTATTTGTATTTGGTTGTTTGTCTTTTGTTCATATTGACACATACAAGGGTCACTTCTGTATTGTGCAGGTTTAGTTTTCGTTGGTGTGATAAGTTTCTACATGTTGTATTAGAATCAAGATGGAGGATGGATATCCCTTCAACCCCACCATGTTTTTATTTAACTTCCAAGCCATGTTTTATGTTTATTTTTGGTCAGCAGTTTTTATTTTATTTATTAATTGTGCAGTTTGTATTAGCAGTGGATTATAGGTGTCCTGGGACAATATCACTTATGAGTCCTTAGACCAGCATGTTTTTGGGGTCTATAGACTAATGGGATTAAGGGTTTAATTTTACTGAAATGTTTATCTTTACTTAGTATTAACCAGTAGTGATATGGAGAAAAACTTGTATAAACAAAGATTGTTATTGATTATAGTATGAATGTTTATGTTTGTGAGAAACTGTTAACCAGGGCATAGCAGATTTGTCTTGTGGAAAAAGGTGTATTTGTTTATCCATAAAAAAATGTTTGAGACAAGAGCCCCTTTATTCCCCTCCCCCCAGGAAATCAATGTTTTCCTTACCTGGCCTAGATTGATATCAAAGTGCAAAAAATCTGTCTTATGTATTGTCACAGATGGTATATCAATAAAAATCACCAAGTCTTTCATTTTTTTAATAATGCATTAAATGTTGTTGTTTACAAAATCTATTCTACAAGTTCTGCAATTGAATGTTGTTCTGTGCATTGATGTAATAAATTACATCCCCAAAGGTCTATTTCATCTGCTAAATCATTCAGAAATTAACATTGGATGATCAGCCTTTAAAACTCTTTAGAACATTTGTTTTATTTAATACTTCTTTACATCTGCAGATCTGGCAGGAAAAGCTGAAACACTTTTGATTACATGTTTGTATGCTTGATAATATATTAATGTATTTTTTTCTTAGCTGAAATTTGATAAAGATTACTATTAAATGAAATATACATTACATCAATAATGCATGAAATTAAACCCAGGAATTACAGCTGATGGATCTAAACGTTGAGTGACAATCGATGATAAATTGGTGAAAATGAAAATAGGAAAATAAATTCCGCTTTCCATATTGATATCACAGCATTCAGTTGCCACAATTATCCGCCAGCAAATTGTGAACCAAGAAAATATGGCAGACTCTTACTGTGTCTGAGTGGTGAACCAAGATCTAATGGGGCCAACTCTTACTGTGTCTGAGGGGTGAACCAAGATCTAATAGGGCAGACTCTTACTGTGTCTGTGTGGCGAACCAAGATCTAATGGGGCAGACTCTTACTGTGTCTGAGTGGTGAACCAAGATCTAATGGGGCCGACTCTTTCTGCATCCATTGTACCATATTCACAAAAATGGGGCTCTGTTTTGAAAGATTTTGTCCAAGGAATTCCTTAGTGTATGAGCTTTCTGAGTTGTATGTCAATTAGTTGTATGAACTTTCTGAGTTATATGTCATGAGTTGTATGAGCTTTCTGAGGTATATGTCAGGGAGTTGTATGAGCTTTCTGAGTTATATGTCAATTAGTTGTATGAGCTTTCTGAGTTATATGTCAGGGATTTGTATGAGCTTTCTGAGTTATATGTCATGAGTTTTTTGAGCTTTCTGAGTTATATGTCAATGAGTTGTATTAACTTTCTGAGTTATATGTCATGAGTTGTATGAGCTTTCTGAGTTATATGTCATGAGTTGTATGAGCTTTCTGAGTTATATGTCATGAGTTGTATGAGCTTTCTGAGTTATATGTCAATGAGTTGTATGAGCTTTCTGAGTTATATGTCAATGAGTTGTATGAGCTTTCTGAGTTATATGTCATGAGTTGTATGAGCTTTCTGAGTTATATGTCAGGGAGTTGTATGAGCTTTCTGAGTTATATGTCATGAGTTTTATGAGCTTTCTGAGTTGTATGTCAATGAGTTGTATGAGCTTTCTGAGTTATATGTCATGAGTTGTATGAGCTTTCTGAGTTATATGTCAATGTGTTGTATGAGCTTTCTGAGTTATATGTCAATGAGTTGTATGAGCTTTCTGAGTTATATGTCATGAGTTGTATGAGCTTTCTGAGTTATATGTCAATGAGTTGTATGAGCTTTCTGAGTTATATGTCATGAGTTGTATGAGCTTTCTGAGTTGTATGTCAATGAGTTGTATGAGCTTTCTGAGTTATATGTCAATGAGTTGTATGAGCTTTCTGAGTTATATGTCATGAGTTGTATGAGCTTTCTGAGTTATATGTATAAAAGCTTGTCTCTCAAATTTATTTGTAAATGAATTTCTATGCAATTGAGACATATGCTTTCACTTTATTATTATGGAACAGCTTGAATGTATACCACCAAATTATTCAATTCATGTTTGTTTAACCTGCTTTTAAAATTTCAATTGAAGTGCTTTGTAGGATGTTGATTACAAAGCCAATGTCAATCCTATTATGCTATATGTGATATATATTTTTTAGTTAAAATAACTATGTCTCCTGAAAACATAAACATTACGTTTCATGATATAATCATTAATTTACTAGAATTTTAAACTAAAATTGATTAACATGGTTTATGCTAAATTCAGAAAATTAATGCATAAAATTATTTGTGGTTGTTAAGCCAACGGCAGAAAGTCAAGTAAATGCAATTTGAATGAATGCTTCAAAACAAATTGTGAGTTATTATTATTTGCAAATCAAATCGAATAATATTAACATTTTTTTCAATAAAAACATTGGAAACCTTTCTGACTGTTACATTATATTATAGGTATTGATCTAGTTAATTTTAGATGCTATTTGACAACTGGCAATCTACTTTTATTGTGCTGTAACCCAGCTTAATGACCAGAGAAGAAAGGATCTAAAATTATAATTTGCATAAAACACCAGACAAGGCGATAAAAGCCGATAGTTTCTGTATGCAGTTTGGTCTATTATCATCAATATTTGATTGGCTTGTGGATTTTATAGCTTGCCAGAGGCTATCACTAGAGTAGTAGTGTGTGTATCAAGACTATTTGTTTTCCTTTTCTTCGCTTGTCTCTGGGGACGCTTTCTTATCTGAAGTTGTAAATAATTAATATTTTGAAAACCAAAAATTGCAATGAACCTTCATACGAATTAACAAAATCATACACACACAATATCTTGTATCAATTGTCTCTCATACAGCACAAAGTATCCTTAGAAATGATAGGTCGGTATAAAACAACAATCAACAAATATTAAAAATATGTTATACTGAGACGGTCACACAGAAAATGTCATGTACTGTATACCAGACTTTTAAGCATTTAGGATATTAACCTTAGGTAATATGGCAGCAAAGTTGTATAATAAAAAATTGTGTAATTTGATCAATATCACTTGGTATAAAAGAACAGTTATTGTTTGTTTATCCACATCAATGTTTTCTTTATAATAGTGTATATGTTTTTACGCGTTATGAAATCATTTATTGCAGAAATTTTCATATATCACCATTTTGTTCTGCTGCTAACCACATTAATTTGTTCAATTATTATGGTCTTTTATATTAATGAAACTACAAAAGGCTACAATTGATTTCTGTGGAGATGGAAGATGAATAATCTTTAAGGCTATGCTAGAGCTAACACTGGAATTACCGACTCAATAATTTCATGACACATTGAAAGAGATTAGTAACACGAGTGACCGAAAAGAGGTTCGGAAAGTGAATCGACATTATCATCGACAAATAAATTAGTTTACCGGTTGTAATAAGTTAGCCAATATTGTGCAAACGTGCGGATCAAAGACGAAGGCACAATGAACATGATTGATTTTTCTTGCAGTGTCACGTTAGGTTTGTTTGAGAAGTTGGATCTTGAGAACGTTTATTTTGTTCAACGATAAATCTTTCTAATGTTGATTTAACACAATTTTTGTCTTATTGATTTTTTAGAGAAAAGATAAACACTATTTCATTCATTGACATGTTGTTACATTTACATAATGTGCATCTGTATGAGCATTTATATTGGTCATATCAAGTTTTCTATAGAGGGAAGGGGTTTTTAATACAGAAACTCTCCCAATATCCTCCACCTGGGGATGTGCTGGTCAGCTCTCCCAATATTCTATACCTGAGGATGTGCTTGTCAGCCCTCCCAATATCCTCCACATGAGGATGTGCTGGTCAGCTCTCTCAATATCCTCCACCTGGGGACATGCTGGTCAGCTCTCCCAATATCCTATACCTGAGGATGTGCTGGTCAGCCCTCCCAATATCCTCCACATGAGGATGTGCTGGTCAGCTCTCCCAATATCCTCCACCTGGGGACATGCTGGTCAGCTCTCCCAATATCCTATACCTGAGGATGTGCTGGTCAGCTCTCCCAATATCCTATACCTGAGGATGTGCTGGTCAGCTCTCCCAATATCCTCCACATGAGGATGTGCTGGTCAGCTCTCTCAATATCCTCCACCTGGGGACATGCTGGTCAGCTCTCACAATATCCTATACCTGAGGATGTGCTGGTCAGCTCTCCCAATATCCTCCACCTGGGGACGTGCTGGTCAGCTCTCCCAATATCCTCCACTGGGGGATTGCTGGTCAGCTCTCACAATATCATATACATGAGGATGTGCTGGTCAGCTCTCCCAATATCCTCCACCTGGGGACGTGCTGGTCAGCTCTCCCAATATCCTCCACATTAGGACATGCTGGTCAGCTCTCCCAATATCCTCCACCTGGGGATGTGCTGGTCAGTTCTCCCAATATCCTATACCTGAGGACGTGCTGGTCAGCTCTCCCAATATCCTCCACATGGGGACATGCTGGTCAGCTCTCCCAATATCCTCCACCTGAGGACGTGCTGGTCAGCTCTTTTGTTGGAGCACTGCATGTGTAATCCTTGTGGACATTTAGTCATTTATGGGAAATAGCAATCATTTTCCTTGATTAAAATGCAGTTTATAGTGTTCACTTTCAAAAGATTTAATAAAATTAGCTACTGAGAATGCATTATAGTGAAGACATTTAATTTTATAACCTTCAATAGACTGGTAATAGTGGATTTAGAAAATCAAAATTGTGTTCAAGGGGAGACCAATCTTCAAGTTTAAATAGAAAGTCACTGCTTTTCGTTCGTTTTAGATGTTTGTATAGAATATTGTTAATACATGTGTTCAAGTAGTAAATTTTTAATTATGAAAGGAACAACAGAAAAAGGGAGCTGCAAGTCAAAGATTTAATTTGAATCTGATAGGTTATTTATTTTTTTAAAAATAAAGAAGTGAAATAGGTGAACCAGAAATGAATTCTGATACCAAAAATTAATTGTGGCTAATAGTTTGATGTCTGACTGTAGGTAATTGACAGGTGACTTTAGTACACTGCTGTGTCCTCTCTAGTTCTGATAATGTGGAAACTTGCATGATTGTTTGAACATATTTTTGTTAGACCATAAGAAAAGTAAATTTTCTGCAAAATTTGTAGTACAAAAGTTCTATAAAACTTTCAAATTGTTTTTATTTACAATCATTTACCACATGTTGGGTTCTAAGAAATGATCGAAGATGTTGGTTTTATATCAGAAAGTATGCAGAACAAAATGTGAAAAAGTTTTGCAATAAACTTAATTAAACATTAAAAAATGTGCTTTACAGTTAAAAAATATATAAACACTTGATCAAATACTAGTACATTCTCAATGCTTATGGGTAAAAGAAAGATTTCAGTTTAAAAATGGAATTGGTATGTAGTAGTCATGATTTACTTAAGAAAAAGTGTTTTTCTTATTGGTTATCAAATAAGGGCTTGCAGCATAAGACAAAAGTTAATTTTATAATAAATCCATTGTCAATGTTACTTTTTAGCTCACCTGACCCAAACTATTGTTATCACTTTGCGTCCGTCGGCGTCGTCGGCGGCGGCGTCTGTAAACTTTTTACATTTTAATCTTCTTCTCTGAAACCACTTGGCCAATTGAAACCAAACTTGGCCATAATGTTCATTGGATGGACCTTTACAAAGTTTGTGTTTTTTATTTTGATTGGTAAACCAACATGGCCGCCACCTCAATACTTAGTTTAACATAGGACCATATGGGAAAAAAGTTAAAAAGGGCTTCTTCTCTGAAACCGTTTATTCAATCAAAACAAAACTTACTAGCAATATTGTTTGGATGGTCCTCTATAAAGTTTGTGTTTTTAGATGGGAATTGGAAATTCAAAATGGCCGCCACCGCAGGACTTAAGTTTAACATAGAACCCTATGGTAAAAAATTTTAAAAGGCTTCTTCTCTGAAACCGGTTAATCAATGGAAACAAAAACTTACTAGCAATATTGTTTGGATGGTCCTCTATAAAGTTTGTGTTTTTTATGACAATTGGAAATTCAAAATGGCTGCCACCGCAGGACTTAATTTAACATAGGACCCTATGGGAAAAAGTTTTTAAAGGCTTCTTTTCTGAAACCGGCCAACCAATGGAAACAAAACTTACTAGCAATATTGTTTGGATGGTCCTCAATAAAGTTAATGTTTTTTATCCCAATCGGAAATTCAAAATGGCCGCCACCGCAGGACTTGGTTTAACATTCAACCCTATGAGAAAAAAGTTTAAAAGGGCTTCTTCTCTGAAACCGTTTAACCAATCAAAACAAAACTTACTAGCAATATTGTTTGGATGGTCCTCTATAAAGTTTATGTTTTTTATGGCAATTGGTAATTCAAAATGGCTGCTACCGCAGGACTTAGTTTAACATAGGACCCTATGGGAAAGTTTTTAAAGGCTTATTCTCTGAAACCGGTTAATCAATGGAAACAAAAACTTGCTAGCAATATTGTTTGGATGGTCCTCTATAAAGTTTATGTTTTTTTTATGGCATTTGGAAATTCAAAATGGCCCCTACCACAGGACTTAGTTTAACATACGACCCTATGGGAAAAAGTTTTTAAAGGCTTCTTCTCTGAAACCGGTTAATCAATGGAAACAAAAACTTACTAGCAACATTGTTTGGATGGTCCTTTATAAAGTTTATGTTTTTTATGGCAATTGGAAATTCAAAATGGCCACCTCTGCCGCAGGACTTAGTTTAACATAGGACCCTATGGGCAAATAAAAAAAATCTTCTCTATACAACTGGTTAACCAATGAAACAAAGCTTTCTAGTAATATTGTTTGGATGGTCCTATTTAAAGTTTATTGAAAATTACAGGACTTACTTTAACATCAGGGAAATGCCATCTTCCTTGCCTATAAAATCAGGTGAGCGATACAGGCTCTTAAGAGCCTCTGGTTTTTTATCACAACCATATAGCTGAAATACTGCTTGCTATACCTTTTGAAGTAATAAGTTTTATATGTACTTACTTCACACTGAATGAAATAAACATTTGAGGAGTTATTTTGTAAAAGCTGAAAGATAAATTATCCACGGTCTCAAGCCAGGGTGTTTTTTCTATTGTTTGTTTTTTTTTTACTGATTTTTGTAATGTGTTTTATCCATTGTTAATTTTTTTAGTAATTTGTTGTTCTGTCTTTTTTCTGTTGTTTGTTATACCCCCGCTTGACAGAGTCGGGGGTACATAGTGGTCCTCATGTCCGTCCGTCCGTCCGTCCGTCTGTCCGTCCCTCCTTCTGTCTGTCCGTTCGTCCGTCCACATTTGGTTTCCGGATGATAATTCAAAAAGTTTACATCCGATTTGAATGAAACTTTGGGGATTTTTTTATATATCAGGTTGGTAAGAAGCCTATTGATTTTGGGGGAAATCCGTCAAATTTCAAGGTCACAGTCCACGAAAAACGTTGGAAATTTTAACAAAAAAGTCGTTTCCGGACAATTACTCAAAAAGTTTACATCCGATTTGAATGAAACTTTGGGGATTTTTTTTATATATCAGGTTGGTAAGAAGCCTATTGATTTTGGGGGAAATCCGTCAAATTTCAAGGTCACAGTCCACGAAAAACGTTGGAAATTTTAACAAAAAAGTCGTTTCCGGACAATAACTCAAAAAGTTTACATCTGATTTGAATGAAACTTTGGGATATTGTCATATATCAGGTTGGTAAGAAGCCTATTGATTTAGGGGGAAATACATCAAATTTCAAGGTCACAGTCCACGAAAAACGTTAGAAATTTTTACAAAAAAGTTGTTTCCGGACAATAACTCAAAATGTTTGCATTCAATTCGAATGAAACTTTGGGATATTGTTATATATCAGTTTTGTAAAAAGCCTTTTGATTTTGGGGGAAATGGGTTAAATTTCAAGGTTACAGTCCACGAAAAACATTAGAAATTTTTACAAAAAAGTTGTTTCCAGATGATAACTCAAAAAGTTTGCATGTGATTTGAATGAAACTTTGGGATATTGTTATATATCAGGTTGGTAAGAAGCCTATTGGTTTTGGGGGAAATACGACAAATTTCAAGGTCACAGTCCAAGAAAAACGTTAGAAATTTTTACAAAAAAGTTGTTTCCGGACAATAACTCAAAAAGTTTGCATCTCTTTAATGAAACTGTAAAATATTTGTTATATATTTTGTTGGTAAGAAGCCTATTTATTTTGGTGGAAATCAATCAAATTTCAAGGTCACAGTTCACGAAAAACGTTAGAAATTTTAACAAAATGCGGGGGTATTAGTGATCACTAGATCGACTTTGTCTAGTTTTTTTTACTGATTTTTGTAATGTGTTTTATCCATTGTTTGCTTTTTAGTGATTTGTTTTTCTGTCTTTTTCTGTTGTTTGTTTTTTAGTGATTTGGTTGTTATGTCCTTTTCTGTTGTTTGTTTTTTAGTGATTTGTTGTTCTGTCTTTTTTCTGTTGTTTGTTTTTTAGTGATTTGTTGTTCTGTCTTTTTTCCGTTGTTTGTTTTTTAGTGATTTGTTGTTCTGTCTTTTTCCATTGTTTGTTTTTTAGTGAATTGGTTGTTCTGTCTTTTTTTTGTTGTTTGTTTTTTAGTGATTTGTTGTTCTGTCTTTTTCTGTTGTTTGTTTTTTAGTGATTTGGTTGTTATGTCCTTTTTCCATTGTTTGTTTTTTAGTGATTTGTTGTTCTGTCTTTTTCTGTTGTTTGTTTTTTAGTGATTTGTTGTTCTGTCTTTTTCTGTTGTTTGTTTTTTAGTTATTTGTTGTTCTGTCTTTTGTCCATTGTTTGTTTTTTAGTTATTAGTTGTTCTGTCTTTTTTCCGTTGTTTGTTTTTTAGTGATTTGTTGTTCTGTCTTTTTCTGTTGTTTGTTTTTTAGTTATTTGTTGTTCTGTCTTTTGTCCATTGTTTGTTTTTTAGTTATTAGTTGTTCTGTCTTTTTTCCGTTGTTTGTTTTTTAGTGATTTGTTGTTCTGTCTTTTTCTGTTGTTTGTTTTTTAGTTATTTGTTGTTCTGTCTTTTTTCTGTTGTTTGTTTTTTAGTTATTTGTTGTTCTGTCTTTTGTCCGTTGTTTGTTTTTTAGTTATTAGTTGTTCTGTCTTTTTCCGTTGTTTGTTTTTTAGTGATTTGTTGTTCTGTCTTTTTCCGTTGTTTGTTTTTTAGTTATTTGTTGTTCTGTCTTTTGTCCGTTGTTTGTTTTTTAGTTATTAGTTGTTCTGTCTTTTTCCGTTGTTTGTTTTTTAGTGATTTGTTGTTCTGTCTTTTTCCGTTGTTTGTTTTTTAGTGATTTGTTGTTCTGTCTTCTTCTGTTGTTTGTTTTTTAGTGATTTGTTCTGTATTTTAGTCATTATCTGAAGTTGGTTTATTTTTTCTCTTGTATAGGACAGATTCATAACACATATTCCATTTGTATGATGACTTTAAAGCCCAGTATCTATAAAAATCAACACTTGTACATCCATAGGTAGTCCAAGAATCCTCTGCTATCCAACACTTTTTTCTTTGTGTGGGATGTCAGAGAGCTCTCCTTAACAGTGGATTTTGCGACAACGTTCTGAGTCTGCATATTTCATCATGTTCAGATGTTATAAAAGATTTTCGTGCAGTTAAACTATATTTAATTTGCTTCTTTATATATTTTTCTCTATGAATATACTTATCATACCTTCAATCAAGCTGATTTAACCACTGGATTAAAGTTATGTTGTTGTTGTGTTACTTTTTGTTTTCAAAATGAAAGTGAAATGCTGGATTGTAAGGGTATCCATGGAAATGATCTTAGAAATGGACTTAAATCAGCTTGATTGAAGGTATGATGATTATATTCATAGAAAATCCCTTCAAACTATCAGTTTTCCATACTTTCTTTTGTATGTCTCAGTTTATGATGCCTTATAATGACATCATATTGTAATGGTATGTTAAGTTACAAGTCAAGTTTGAATTCATTAAGATGGAGTATTTTGTGCATATGTTCTGGACCTTGACAAGTTAATCATTTGAAAATAAATTTTCCACACTTTAATTCTTTTTATGGCTCAAACAATTAATTCTGTATTTTGTGTCATACTAAGCTTGGCTATCAGTTCAGTAGGGGACATGTCCAGTCTTCTTGTTTTAATTATAACTTCTTAAACCACTGCACAATCGAACTAAAGTTGGAATAAATGATCCTTGGAAGTAACAAAATTATGGCCCCACTTGCTCAACATGGCCACAATTACTCAAAATAGCACATACTTTAATTGGCAGATTCTGTCAGCACAACCAGCCTAGATATCTTGACCAGAAGTAGAGTAATATACAGTATATTGCAAAATTAATTGGAAACTGTAGAATTTGGCTATTTTTACAAATATTTAGATAAGGCTGCTTTGAACAAAAATCATTAAAAATCTTCTATTTGAGAAAAGTAATTTTAGGCTATTGAATTTAAACTGAGGTTCAGTCTTTTAATAGACAATTTCATAATATTAATTATGCACATGTATGAAAACTATTTGCTTAAATGAAAATTTCTAACAGTGAAAGACAGATTCTTCAAGTCTGATTGATATCATTTTATTTAAATAGGAACCAGTATAACATATTTTGACATCAGCATGTAGATGGTGGGAAATGATTAACTTCATACAAAGTTGGCCAAAAATTGACTTCTATGTCAATTTTTAATCTATAATTGACATGTTTAGTAATATACAGAGGAGATTAAAAACCCATCTGTATAAAGGAAAGGAAAATGTTTTAAGATTTTTACTTTTATTCATCAAGTCAATTTGGCAGTCAATCTCCTTCTGTTAACCAATAAATAGAACACAATAGGATATAGCACAGCATATCAAATTTTCCTGAGGTAATATATGTATAAAAATGGTATATCATTCGCCATTCATGTTGTTAACTTTCAATTTAATATGATAAGTTTGAAGGAATCAAATCAACACAGTGGTAGACATTTAACAGTCCTTTAATAATTCCTACCCTGCCACAGCGTGAAAGCAAGCTACCTGGCTAGCTAACAATTATTTTACACTTCTACTACAGATAGATTGTTATGCCTTCCCTTTAACTGTCACTGAGAATGTTATGCTAGTGCGATTGTGAGGCTAAGAATAAGCGGCCATATTGGTTTGAGCAGAAGACACTTCACTTGGAATTTGTTTCTGTTGTTTTGTGAAATATGTGAATTTTGTGCACAAATTTGCATCAAATCTAGTAAGTGTTGACATTTCTTCAATGTATTGACATTCTGACCTTTCTTTAATGGTCGATCAATGGTTTATTTAGTGTTATTTCCCTACGTTACTGTACACCTATAAATAGTTGTTGTGTTAAAGGGATTATTTACAGATGAAAAACACCAGATAATATCAGTTATGGTGTGAATTGTATCAAATTAATGTAATCATCACCTCAGGTAAATATTATTGATAATTCTGTCCAGTTTTAATGACACTGAAATACCATAACTTAGGTGAAACTTAAACAGTAATATATTAATGTACACAAACAAAATGGACGCCACTGTTATAAACAGCCTTGTTGTTAAAGGGCTTGACATGCTATTATGAGCGATATAGGAATGTTTGAGTCACTGATATCTAATGAAGCTTGTCAGTTGGGGGTCATTACATGAGCTGATTATCATTATAAGTAATTACTGTTGATATCTTACACACCTCCCAAATGTGTCTATGTACTAAGGGTGAAAAGTTTTTGACAGGTTATGTGGAAAAATTTTGGTAATACAGCACAGTTTTCTTCTATCATTTATTTATAAAGATATTTACTTTTCATGCATCATTTTATTCACAAAATATTAGTGTATATCAAAATATAGTTTGATTACATATTAAAATAACAAATAAATAATACCCTAGTAAAAAAACCTTTAATGTTCCTGTAATGAATCCTTCAGTGTAAGAAGTATGAATGTCCCAAACCAAAATACAGAACAATTATAAAATCCTATGAAATAAACACTTCTAATTCCTGAAGCTATTGCATTCAAGGCAGATTAAAAAAAATATACATTAGATTCTTCAAACCATAATGACAATATTTACATACATGTCCTTTTCTATACATTATATATGTGATGAGTCTGATTGTTATGTTATAGTACCATTGTAGCTAACAGAGAGTACTCCGATTATTAATCACCATGAGTTAGTAACATTGAATTCAGTTTCATCTATTTCTGGGGGCCTTTGTGGTTAAGTAGTTAGTCATCTATAATTTGATCACCAGGGTCTCAATGCTAGAGTTGTGAGTTCAAGTGGGCTGGGTGGGGGTGGGAAGGTGGTAGATTTTAACCCCCCAAAAAAAACACTGTCCATGATACTTCTGTAAAAGTGGCATAAAACACCAATCAAATCAAACATCTTTCTTCTTTGTTTTATGAAAGTGATATAGTATTACCCTAACCTCTCGTAGAGACCATAGAAACCAAAAAAGATGTGTAGCAATGATACATTTAGGATATTTGCATTTGTTTTTCATATTCAGCTTATAAGGGATGGCATTATCAGAAGCCTTCCATTTTTTAACCTATTCAATCAGTCTAGTGTATTTATTTGGAAATTACATTTATTTCTGACATTAATTATATGCAGACTTGGTAACAGTCCCCAATTTATGCAGACTTGGTAACAGTCCCCAATGTATGCAGACTTGGTAACAGTCCCCAATTTATGCAGACTTGGTAACAGTCCCCAATTTCAGACTTGGTAACAGTCCCCAATGTATGCAGACTTGGTAACAGTCCCCAATTTATGCAGACTTGGAAACAGTCCCCAATTTATGCAGACTTGGTAACAGTCCTCAATTTATGCAGACTTGGTAACAGTCCCAATTTATGCAGACTTGGTAACAGTCCCCAATTTATGCAGACTTGTTAACAGTCCCTAATGTATGCAGACTTGGTAACAGTCCCCAATTTATGCAGACTTGGTAACAGTCCCAATTTATGCAGACTTGGTAACAGTCCCCAATGTATGCAGACTTGGTAACAGTCCCCAATTTATGCAGACTTGGTAACAGTCCCCAATGTATGCAGACTTGGTAACAGTCCCCAATTTATGCAGACTTGGTAACAGTCCCCAATGTATGCAGACGTGGTAACAGTCCCCAATTTATGCAGACTTGGTAACAGTCCCCAATGTATGCAGACTTGGTAACAGTCCCCAATGTATGCAGACTTGGTAACAGTCCCCAATGTATGCAGACTTGGTAACAGTCCCCAATTTATGCAGACCCCAATTTATACAGTCCCCAATGTATGCAGACTTGGTAACAGTCCCCAATTTATGCAGACTTGGTAACAGTCCCCAATTTATGCAGACTTGGTAACAATCCCCAATTTATGCAGACTTGGTAACAGTCCCCAATTTATGCAGACTTGGTAACAGTCCCCAATTTATGCAGACTTGGTAACAGTCCCCAATTTATGCAGACTTGGTAACAGTCCCCAATGTATGCAGACTTGGTAACAGTCCCCAATTTATGCAGACTTGGTAACAGTCCCCAATTTATGCAGACTTGGTAACAGTCCCCAATGTATGCAGACTTGGTAACAGTCCCCAATTTATGCAGACTTGGAAACAGTCCCCAATTTATGCAGACTTGGTAACAGTCCTCAATTTATGCAGACTTGGTAACAGTCCCAATTTATGCAGACTTGGTAACAGTCCCCAATTTATGCAGACTTGGTAACAGTCCCCAATGTATGCAGACTTGGTAACAGTCCCTAATTATGCAGACTTGGTAACACTCCCTAATTTATGCAGACTTGGTAACAGTCCCTAATTTATTCAGACTTGATAACAGTCCCTAATTTATGCAGACAGTAACAGTCCCCAATTTATGCAGACTTGGTAACAGTCCCTAATTTATGCAGACTTGGTAACAGTCCCAATTTATGCAGACTTGGTAACAGTCCCTAATTTATGCAGACTTGGTAACAGTCCCTAATTTATGCAGACTTGGTAACAGTCCCCAATTTATGCAGACTTTGTAACAGTCCCCAATTTATGCAGACTTGGTAACAGTACCTAATTTACTGTGTTCTGACAAATGGCATACTTTTGTGTACTCCCATGGCACCCATGTAATTTTAAAAGTTCTTTTATTAAAAAGAGTTCAATTCAGATTTTTCAAAACCAATTACACAGGTGTAGAAACTGTTTCCTTTGATGATAAGATGTAGTTTTACACATTTATTTTCTGAGTTATTGTCAAAGAAAATTAGTATTTTTTTATATGCTTAAAATTATTTGTATGTGCACTGAATGTTTTTCAAATGTAATGGCCTAGTTCTGTTATTAAGAGGTGAAAAGAATAATGAAGACACTTGGTGCCTATTGTACACCAATGGACACACTCGTGGTCTGCAATACCTCAGTAAACTGTATCCATGACTACCAATGGTTGCACAAATATAGCAGGTGAAATCCTGAAGGTAGTGTTAAATCTCACATAATCCAGTGATTTAAATACAGTTATTTTATCTTGAAGTTTTGAAGGAAGTCAAAAAAAAAAGAAAATATAATTACTACTTCCATAAATTTTTTTGGGATCAAATTAAGGATGAAATCTAGAATCTTCAGATTCAGTTGTATGGAGCTGATTTTAATTTGGTAGATTGTTGTTGAAGCCTCATTGTAACTCATAAAAGGTTTACATTATGTTTATTTATAAGGTGACTGTTTCCTGTGGATGTACATGATGTGTAAGTGTGGTCGGACATTGATAACATAATCAGATGTCTCAGTCATCTTGTCATTGGTATACATGACTGATTACGCCACCTGCAACAAGTAGAAAACATATTTTCTATCACTGACAATACAAAATTCAACACATGTGTTTACCACAAATACAAACAAAATGATTAAAAGCTTTTAAGACCACATGACTGGTTTTTAAGACTCCATGACTGGTTTTCTGGTTTGCAAGGTCAGGTAACTCTTTGCAATGGAATCAATTAATTTCTATTTTAGTCTTGTATTTTTTCCTTATTTAAACATAACAATATGTAAGTATGGCCCTCTAGTGACGGAATATGTAACTTCCAGATTTGTCAAGAGTTAAGTTCTTATCTCCAGCCCTTACCAGACTCTGGATGCTGCTATTTATTAATGGTCTATAATTGTTTGTTTTTGATTGCTCTGTCAGTCTGTCATTCCTCTTATTGTAAGCACAACTCCACTCTAACTTCTAATCAGAATTCTATGAAACTTGGTAGGAATGAAGGACACCATGTTGTGCATATTGACAAGAAATTAATTATAGTAATTATTCCTCCTTTAAACTTAGTGATTTCTCAAAATGTATGAAACAACTCGTATATATTAAGAAACTACTGATGACAATTTTATGGAACTTTTTTTTTGGCCAGGTATATAGGGGCATGGGGTATGTGGGCATGCTCACTTAGGTTTTTCAATTCATACAATCCTACAAAACTTTTATTAAACAATTCACAGTGAATTATAAATCTGGTACATCAGCCATTTAACAGTACATGTACTGCAAACAACTTTCGCAGTCATTTCCCATAGTGCAATTGGTTTCCCAGTTGTTGGTCAGCAGTGTGTTTTATTAATGCATCACAGTCTAGTCAGGGTTAAGAGGTTAATATGATTTTTTAATGACAGGTATGAAACATGTTTATGACACAGATGTTTATTTTATCAAAAGGAATTTGTACATCAAACAAGATGTCAAAAGACCAAAAGATTTGTTTTCTTCATTGTGGAGAGATCTATTAATATAAAATTGTGGTTTTTAGGATTGATGTATATATATCTGTATTTCGGTTGAGTTGAGAGTAATTAAAAAAAATTGCCTATACCCTATACTCATTGCTAATGACTGAAAATAGTTCAAAATCTTCTGAGGTCATTTTCCCAACACTTTCCGGAAATGGCAGTGATGTTTTGAGTACCAGAGTACCTCTGGATTTGTATAATGCGTGTATTTTTCGTGTTAATCACTTTCTGTTTTTGTTTCGTGTTGTATGTAGTTGTCCAAATACCGATTTGTAATCGTCTCATTACTTTCTGCCCTTGTTGTTCTATTGTTCTGTCGTTTCGCTTGCTTAATTGTTTATGAAGTAGGGTAGAACAAATTGATCTTTTATTAAATGTATGATATGAAACAAATTTTCCATCGTTTTTACTTTTTCTTCTGTTATAGGGTGAACTTGTGGAATATTACTACTTTTGGAAGAAGACGCCAGGTGCTGCCACAAATCGACCATTACGTAGACATAAAAGACCTGCATTTAAACGTAACACACGGTCACAGAGGCCAGCATCCAGTGATTTCTGTAAGTCCACTCACATCTGTAACCACTTACTAATAATACTAAAGCAATGTTTAGATCACTATACTAAGTCATAGAAGACATTAAATTATAAAGGCTTGTACATTCTCATATGTTTCCTCAAGTGCTTCAAGTCTGATTTCGGCAAGGTGTTTTCTACTCTCAACATTAATTAACAAAAATTTTCAGTTTTTTGTTTGATTTTTTGTTTGTTTGAATGGTGTTTTAACGCCACTTTCAGCAATTTTTCAGCTTTTTCATGGCGTCCAGTTTTTATTGGGGGAGGAAGCTGGAGTACCCGGAGAGAACCCCCGACCTGCGGTAGGAAAACTGGTTTTTTGTTTGAAGGTCTGGGGTTATCACCATGGTACTGTGGCTTCCTCTCCTATACAAAATACAAGATATAGCTGATAAATTGTCAAAGTAATTGCCAGTATGACTGTAAGATGGTTGCAGTAAAGCTTTATTAATTTTTTATCAGAACATTTATTAGTTAGCAAACCACTCTAAAATGTTATCCTTTCAGTAGATAATATATTTATACAATGGCTGAACCGTTTGTTGTTGTATCAGTAAATGATACAATATTCATACCTTGGCTTAGCTGTATGTTGCTGTATCAGTAGATGATACAATATTCATACCTTGGCTTAGCTGTATGCTGCTGTATCAGTAGATGATACAATATTCATACCTTGGCTTAGCTGTATGTTGCTGTATCAGTAAATGATACAATATACATACAATGGCTGAACGGTATGTTGCTGTATTAAGATAATACAATATACATACAATGGCTGAACGGTATGTTGCTGTATCAGTAGATAATACAATATTCATACAATGGCTGAACAGTATGTTGCTGTATCAGTAGATGATACACTATTCATACAATGGCTTAACGGTTTGTTGCTGTATCAGTAGATGATACAATATTCATACAATGGCTGAACGGTATGTTGCTGTATCAGTAGATAATACAATATTCATACAATGGCTGAACGGTTTGTTGCTGTATCAGTAGATGATACAATATTCATACAATGGCTGAATGGTATGTTGCTGTATCAGTAGATGATACAATATTCATGGAATGGCTGAACAGTATGTTGCTGTATCAGTAGATGATACAATATTCATACAATGGCTGAACGGTATGTTGCTGTATCAGTAGATAATACAATATTCATACAATGGCTGAACGGTTTGTTGCTGTATCAGTAGATGATACAATATTCATACAATGGCTGAACGGTATGTTGCTGTATCAGTAGATGATACAATATTCATACAATGGCTGAACGATATGTTGCTGTATCAGTAGATGATACAATATTCATACAATGGCTGAACAGTATGTTGCTGTATCAGTAGATGATACAATATTCATACAATGGCTTAAGGGTATGTTGCTGTATCAGTAGATAATACAATATTCAAACAATGGCTGAACGGTATGTTGCTGTATCAGTAAATGATACAATATACATACAATGGCTGAACGGAATGTTGCTGTATCAGTAGATAATACAATATTCATACAATGGCTGAACAGTATGTTGCTGTATCAGTAGATGATGCAATCTTCATACAATGGCTGAACAGTATGTTGCTGTATCAGTAGATGATACAATGGCTGAATGGTATGTTGCTGTATCAGTAGATGATACAATATTCATACAATGGCTGAACAGTATGTTGCTGTATCAGTAAATAATACAATATTCATACAATGGCTGAACAGTTTGTTTAGTTTCTGTATCAGTAGATGATACAATATTCATACAATGGCTGAACAGTATGTTGCTGTATTAAGATAATACAATATTCATACAATGGCTGAACGGTGTGTTGCTGTATCAGTAAATAATACAATATTCATACAATGGCTGAACAGTTTGTTGCTGTATCAGTAGATGATACAATATTCATGCAATGGCTGAACAGTATGTTTAGTTTCTGTATCAGTAGATGATACAATATTCATACAATGGCTGAATGGTATGTTGCTTATCAGTAGATGATACAATATTCATACAATGGCTGAACAGTATGTTGCTGTATCAGTAGATGATACAATATTCATACAATGGCTGAACGGTATGTTGCTGTATCAGTAGATGATACAATATTCATACAATGGCTGAACGATATGTTGCTGTATCAGTAGATGATACAATATTCATACAATGGCTGAACGGTATGTTGCTGTATCAGTAGATGATACAATATTCATGCAATGGCTGAACAGTATGTTTAGTTTCTGTATCAGTAGATGATACAATATTCATACAATGGCTGAATGGTATGTTGCTGTATCAGTACATGATACAATATTCATACAATGGCTGAACGGTATGTTGCTGTATCAGTAGATGATACAATATTCATACAATGGCTGAACGGTATGTTGCTGTATCAGTAGATGATACAATATTCATACAATGGCTGAACGATATGTTGCTGTATCAGTAGATGATACAATATTCATACAATGGCTGAACGGTATGTTGCTGTATCAGTAGATGATACAATATTCATGGAATGGCTGAACAGTATGTTGCTGTATCAGTAGATGATATAATATTCATACAATGGCTGAACAGTATGTTGCTGTATCAGTAGATGATACAATATTCATGCAATGGCTGAACGATATGTTGCTGTATCAGTAGATGATACAATATTCATACAATGGCTGAACAGTATGTTGCTGTATCAGTAGATGATACAATATTCATGCAATGGCTGAACAGTATGTTGCTGTATCAGTAGATGATACAATATTCATACAATGGCTGAACAGTTTTTTGCTGTAACAGTAGTTGATACAATATATTCCACTATTCCAACCATTTCAAAACACAGCACAAGAAAACACTGTCATGTTGTCACAATTTAAAAAGCTTTACAAACAAATACATTCAGTCTTGCACACACAAGTTAATTTTTATTTGTTCATCAGGCAATCCAGAGTTCCATCATAGATTGTTATATAATAATGTATGGACAGATATTATTCATTTTATTTTTTGTTTGTTTTTCACTTCAAATAGGTTTTATGTTTTACAGTTGGTAATTTTGTAACAGCTTATTGGTGATTAACACATAGTGATTAATATAATTATTACTGTCAAAATACTGCCTGACATTTCATTAAAATTTATATCTTTTTTATTAATTTTATTCCATTTAAACTGAACGAAAACATTTTTATTTCTTTGTGAGTTTTCTCCCTTTGTGTGTAATCTCTGGATATTTATCTTTTCTGTCGTGGAGATAACAATCTTCTGGTTATGACATGGGAAAATTTTAATTAAACTTTTACATAATTTGTGCTTTTTTAAAGAAAGACTTTAAATCATCAATATGTATTTGTCAAAGCAAGTTGATATTTGAATATTCCTGTCACATAAATTTAATCAGCTTTGATGTCAGCGTGATAAAGGACCCGCTGATAGGGAGATAGTAAATAATATTCCACAAAGACATACTGTTTCCCATGTTTAACTTAAACAAACTTATCGACCAATTAGATTCTTTACATGTTAAAGCTTGGACAAACCATATAAATTCAATTTAACCTTCTTTCTACAGGAAAAGGTGGGCTTATGTTTAATCAGGTAAAAAACAACAACACACTGTTAAGTAAATTTAGATAAGACATGGCTGAAGTGTTGGTCCTTTTACTGTAGACGTGTGAATAGTCCAACTTGAGATATTAAATACCTGAATTGTTGATGGATGACATCAACGTTAAGTCAAGTGGATATGAATTTGAGCAAAATGAAGTTTAGATTTTAGAATAATAGAAATAAAGATCTGTTATTTGTTTGTTCTTTTATTCAATTTCTCTGCAAACTAATTACGGGGTTTTATTCAAGATGTATACGATCTTTTCTGTTCGGTTGTTTGATAAATAAATAAAACTTGAATTCAATTTTTATTTTGCAAAGTATGGATTCAATAATAGGTAGAATTATGTCCATAGTGTAACAATTATGTGTATCTGTCTTATAACAATTATGTGTATCTGTCCTATAACAGTTATGTGTATCTGTCATAACAATTATGTGTATCTGTCTTAAAGGTGCCAAAGTTTTTATTAATATGCCATGGGTATTATATAACTGTGAATTTATAATAATGAGAGTTAATAAACTCTGAGATTCCAGAGTAGACCTCCTGACCTGAGTTTGGAGACCCTGGTTATACCAGAGTAGACCTCCTGACCTGAGTTTGGAGACCCTGGTTATACCAGAGTAGACCTCCTGACCTGAGTTTGGAGACCCTGGTTATACCAGAGTAGACCTCCTGACCTGAGTTTGGAGACCCTGGTTATACCAGAATAGACCTCCTGACCTGAGTTTGGAGACCCTGGTTATACCAGAGTAGACCTCATGACCTGAGTTTGGAGACCCTGGTTATACGTAAATGATAACAAAACTTTCACCTTTGTTGGCTAAATAAAAACAGAACATGCTAATGTAATAAATTATGTATTATCCCTATACCATGGTTATTTAATTTCTTAATTTTGTACACTAAATTTGATTTTAAAATTTTTTTTAGAGATCTAAATCTTCAACTAATTTTCTGCATATTTTTCAGTGGACGCCAGTTCTAATAGTGAGTGTTCCGAGGACTCTGACGACAGTGGAGGAAGTAGAGAGTTATCTGGATACTCATGTCGCCATTGTCTAACTACAGGTCTGAACTTTATACTGTTATCAAATTTTTATCTAGCAGTAGGTGGTCATAACGCTTTAGTTTCTGAAATGAAGGGGTAAATAATTTAGGCAATTTTTTTTAAAGTATCTAGGAGGTTTTTTTAACAGAGTAATTAGTGGCATGTTAACTTTGTGTGAAGTAGACTGGTTGGTGGGGGTGTGGCATGTCTACACATGACATGTCTATATGCAAACTAATCAGTGTTATGTAAGTGTGTTCAAAGTAATCATATTCCTCTGAAAAATACTACACAACAGCCGAATAATTATGTAGTGGAAAATATGCATTAGAGGTATACACACTGTTTTACATATGATTGCTGTCCTTAACAGTGGCGTAAAAATTAAACGCGGGATGGTTTTGATTATTTTTATGTTAATTACATCATCAGTCTTTCTAATTAATGTGGAAATACATCATGTTTAAATGTTCTTTGTATAAAATTCAATTTATTCTTTAAGGAAATGTGCAATTTTATACGTGATGATAGGTAATTTTTCATAAAAAATAATTTGTTTCATATGCACATTATATTTCTCTTAATGCTGTAATTTCTTGAGAAATTGACATCAGCATTGGTGATATGAAATTGATTATGAATAGAGCAGGATGTATGGAAAACGAATTACACAGACGATTTCAGTCGATCCATAAGGCTAATTCAAAGGGAACATCTTGATCATTATTGTTACAGATCATTGATGTGTAACTAGTGGGATGTGTACTGAACACCTTTAATGACAAATGAAATTTAATTTGTAAATGGTTGAATTATTAAAATAATGGTTTACTGGACGTAAAAAAAATAACATCACTCAAGAGTTTTATATTGATAGGTGAGTTTCCTGGTTTGTATACTTTTTGGTAAATTTCAGATTTTTCACCTAGAGGGGAACTTCAGACTCTTCTTGTGAAAAATGATAGATTTTTATTTTTTAGACTCGTTTAGCTGATACCTCTTCCCTTGAAACTAAAAAACAGTTTCTTTAATTTTCTTAAAATTTTGAGAATTTTTTTTATTTTGATAGATGTGAGTTTCCTTTCATGTTGGTAAAATTCAGATTTTATGTTATAGAGTTATGTTACTTTGCAATGTTTACTGAAAAAGTAGAGCAATAAAACAATCCCTACAATATTGTGGAACCTTTGATTTTTGTGAGCTACAGTGATGTTTCATTACTCGTTTAGCTGATACCTCTTCAATACCTAATTTTAACCCTGTATTCCTAATCATTGCATTGTTGACAAAATTGAAATTTCAGAAATGTTAAATTCCAAAATCATACTGATGAAAATGTTAATCCCTATAGTGGATGAATATTACTAAAATAATCCGGAGTGCCATTTGTTTACAGAATTCTGCATAAAACTCCTGTTGTATCCTCCCCCCACCTGTGACTTAAGTTTGATAGATGGTTGATATCCAAAATGAAAACTCCTGGACATAATAAGACATCTTTGTATTCCCCCCCCCCCCCCCCCATTATTGTGTAACATAAATCTTTTCGGACATTTATTAGTTGCTGTAACATACCATTTCACTTTGGTAGACAAGATGGTTTACATAAAGGTCTGTTCTAATGTTTAATTAAATACACAAGATATTAAGTTTGGAAGAGAAAACCTAAACCTAAACAATTTTATGCCTGCTATTAAATAAAGTTTACAACAGATTAGGTTATAAATAAAATAATGTTCCCACACCTGGCTCATCAGTAGGATATTTGTATTCTACACTACAGGGAAATTTCTCTACAGTAGATTCAGCACTTATAGACCAAGTGTGTGCAGTGTTGACTCCCCCATCAACCTGTATGAATGTTAGAAACTACTGCTATTATCAGATATCTATGGTCTGTATAAATTATGTCCAGCCATCCAGTATATTGTTTGTTTTCAGTATGCATGTCTGTGGACTGGTATATATTGGTACAATAAAATCAATTTAAAAATATATCACAAGGCCATTCAGGGAACTGTCAACACTGAGATTGCAGGTTCAAGCCTCACTGTGGACTCCAATCTTTATTGACAAGGATTCCCAGTTGAAGGTCAGAGGTTTTCTCCTGCTACTCAGGCTACATTCCCTAATAAAAGCTGGATGCCATGATATAGCTGAAAAATTGCTGAAAGTGGCGTTAAAACAACATTCAAACAAACACAACACATTGTACAACCCATTGGAATACATGTAGAATGTTGTACAACCCATTGGAGTACATGTAGGATGAAAACATTGTACAAACCCACTTTGAGCCTCAGATATTAATGGCCATAATAAATTTCGGTTAGTTATGGACCTGTATATATAAAATTAATCAAGTTTTGTGTCTCTCATTGATATTTATTTTAGTAGCAGTTGGTTTTATGTCTTCATCAAATGTTTATTAGACACATTTTGTTGTTTAATTCTGATCTTTACCACTTTATGTGCAATAGAGAAGTTTTTATAGTATTAATCCTGAACTTTAAGGCTGTAGATATTGTTATGAGGTTTTTACAATGTACAGCTGGTGTAAACTGTGACTTAGGTAAACAAGAAACTGTCTTACAGGGCTCTACAATAACGTTTTTTTTAAACCTGTCCCTTTGGACAAGTAACTTTCTAAATTTACTTGTCCGAATTAAAACATCATTTGTCCAAAAATTTTGACCAAGAACATCCAAAATTTGTATGTGTTTCAGTGATTTGGTTAAAAACAATACATATGCTTAGCTAACCTTATGATTTTTTTCTTGGACGTCAGGAAACAGAATTTCGTCAGATCCATGTGTGTGTTGAATGTTTCGATGTCAAATTAGTTTTACAACTATTATCGGCAAGCTCTGTTCCTGAAGGGTTTTCTTGATCACGAATAAGTTGTATATTACTGGTTCCATCTCAGCTTGTAGTTAGGGCTATGCATATGTAGTTTCGAACCAGTGCTAAGTAATTTGCATAAATTTGTTTGCATGCTATCGGCATTGAAAAAAATGTAATGGATAATAAATTCATAAAAATTATTGACCAGACTTGCATTTTCGGGAAAAGATACTTCAATTTTTTATGATACTTCATTATAGGCTTATTTTTTTAACTTGTCCTAATGGAGTACTGAGTTTTCCTTGTCCAACGGACATTTCCACTTGTTCTCGGCAATCAGACAAACGTTATTGTCGAGCCCTGCCTTACTGTACTTCACCCTCTCTGTTTTCCATACATGTATTAAATTCATTCAGTCAAAGCTAATGAAATCTATTGAATGGATATACTATGCCCTGCAAGGAATCATCACTTTTTATCATATTGACCCCAGGTATTTGACCAATTAAAGTGCAGCTAAGATTGTATAATTGTTTGTATATATTTAAAGCTTAACTTACTGTTGTCAGTTATTTACTTATTTTGTTTTATCTGTTTCTTTTAGTGTCCAAAGATTGGCACCATGCTGGAAAAGATAAAGGTTTACGATGTACAGATTGTCGTCTCCATTTCAAACGATATGGGGAGGAACGACCCCTAGACAGTCCAAAGGACGATCCATCCTTCTTATTCCAGCCAGTCAAAGAAGAGGACTCTTTGAGTGGCAAGCAAAACATGCGAACGCGACAAACACGTGACCCTGTAAGTTTCATGGTGAAATTTTACAGCCATCAAACTGTTCCCAAAAATAGATTAAGCAGTTACCCCCCTCAGGGTCAGCAATTCTGTCTGGACTATTCTCAGCCATCAAACTGTTCACCACAAAAATAGCTTAAGCAGTTACCCCCTCAGGGTCAGCAATTCTGTGTGGACTATTCTCAGCCATCAAACTGTTCTTTACAAAAAAATTTAATTAAGCTGTTACTTGCTCAGGGTCAAATATTCTGTCTATTTAGTTCTTCAGCCATCAAAATGTTTCACAAGTGTAAATTAAAATAAACAGTTGACCGTTCAGAATCAGCAGTTCTCTCTGTGTACAGAATCAGCAGTTCTCTCTGTGTACATAATCAACAGTTCTCTCTGTGTACAGAATCAGCCGTTCTCTCTGTGTACAGAATCAACAGTTCTCTCTGTGTACAGAATCAGCAGTTCTCTCTGTGTACAGAATCAGCAGTTCTCTCTGTGTACAGAATCAGCAGTTCTCTCTGTGTACTTTTTAGCCATCAAACTGTGTTTTATAAAATTAGCTTAAAATAAACAGTTACTTGCCCTGGATCAGCAAGTATGTCTGTTTACTCACCTGGTCACTTGTTATGTCTAATCTATGTAGTTTTTATGCCCCCACAACGATAAGTCCGGGGGCATATTAATTTACCCTTGTCCATCCAGATTAGCTTGTCCTACTAACTCCTCCTACAGTTTTTGGGCTACAACTTTTATATTTTGCGGAATGTTTGTATACATAATTTAGATTGTTGTCCATGAGGAGGGTCAGTTTTCAAGTGCAGGTTGGGATTTTTTAAGTGGGTACTTAGTTTGTCTTCCTTTAAAAACTAAACAAAATGAAATCGTTAAAAAATTGTTTGAAGTGGCGTACAATTCAATCAAACTAACAAGCAGATCATTTACCATAAATACTGAATAACCATCCAACAAGATCTCTAATTGATTGAATGTTCAGTTAATGTCCAGCGAGCAATATTTCAGTTATTTTAAGGATGCACTCAATCAACAAACAGCCAGATGGGTTTTATTCCATAGTTAATCTTCTCAATGCATTTTTGTATTTCAAATTGTAGGCAAAGAAGAAAAAGAAGGAACGCAGCAATAGTAATAGTAGTCCAGATATTGTTGACCAGAAAAATTCCGATCCTAAATCACCTAGCACCAATAGTACTAGTAGCAATAGTAGCACAGAGTCTAATCAAGTTAAAAAGGTAAAAAAACATCAAATTACTGTCATGGTAGTCTGGGGTAATGGTTTTGTTAACAGTCATGTCTAGTGATTACTGTCATGGTAGTCTGGGGTGATGGTTTATTTAACAGTCATGTCTAGTGATTACTGTCATGGTAGTCGCTTGTAATGGTTTTGTTAACAGTCATGTCTAGTGATTACTGTCATGGTAGTCGCTTTTAATGGTTTAGTCAACAGTCATGTCTAGTGATTACTGTCATGGTAGTCTGGGGTGATGGTTTTGTTAACAGTCATGTCTAGTGATTACTGTCATGGTAGTCTGGGGTGATTGTTTTGTTAACAGTCATTTCTAGTGATTTCTGTCATGGTAGTCGCTTGTAATGGTTTTGTTAACAGTCATGTCTAGTGATTACTGTCATGGTAGTCACTGGTAATGGTTTTGTTAACAGTCATGTCTAGTGATTACTGTCATGGTAGTCGCTTGTAATGGTTTTGTTAACAGTCATGTCTAGTGATTACTGTCATGGTAGTCGCTTTTAATGGTTTAGTCAACAGTCATGTCTAGTGATTACTGTCATGGTAGTCGCTTGTAATGGTTTTGTTAACAGTCATGTCTAGTGATTACTGTCATGGTAGTCGCTTTTAATGGTTTAGTCAACAGTCATGTCTAGTGATTACTGTCATGGTAGTCTGGGGTGATGGTTTTGTTAACAGTCATGTCCAGTGATTACTGTCATGGTAGTCACTGGTAATGGTTTTGTTAACAGTCATGTCTAGTGATTACTGTCATGGTAGTTGCTTTTAATGGTTTAGTCAACAGTCATGTCTAGTGATTACTGTCATGGTAGTCACTGGTAATGGTTTTGTTAACAGTCATATCTAGTGATTACTGTCATGGTAGTCGCTTGTAATGGTTTTGTTAACAGTCATGTCTAGTGATTACTGTCACGGTAGTCGCTTTTAATGGTTTAGTCAACAGTCATGTCTAGTGATTACTGTCATGGTAGTCTGGGGTGATGGTTTTGTTAACAGTCATGTCTAGTGATTACTGTCATGGTAGTCTGGGGTGATTGTTTTGTCAACAGTCATTTCTAGTGATTTCTGTCATGGTAGTCGCTTGTAATGGTTTTGTTAACAGTCATGTCTAGTGATTACTGTCATGGTAGGCACTTGTAATGGTTTTGTTAACAGTCATGTCTAGTGATTACTGTCATTGTAGTCGCTTGTAATGGTTTTGTTAACAGTCATGTCTAGTGATTACTGTCATGGTAGTCGCTTGTAATGGTTTTGTTAATTATCATGTCTAGTGATTACTGTCACGGTAGTCACTGGTAATGGTTTTGTTAACAGTCATGTCTAGTGATGACTGTCTTAGTAGGCGCTGGTAATGGTTTAGTTAACAGTCATGTCTAGTGATTACTGTCATGGTAGTCTGGGGTAATGGTTTTGTTAATGGTCATGTCTAGTGATTACTGTCATGGAAGTCTGGGGTAATGGTTTAGTCAACAGTCATGTCTAGTGATTACTGTCATGGTAGTCGCTTGTAATGGTTTTGTTAACAGTCATGTCTAGTGATTACTGTAATGGTAGTCTGGGGTAATGGTTTTGTTAATAGTCATGTCTAGTGATTACTGTCATGGTAGTCGCTGGTAATGATTTTGTTAACAGTCAATTCTAGTGATTACTGTCAATGGAGTCGCTGGTAATGGTTTTGTTAACAGTCATGTCTAGTGATTACTGTCTCGCTTGTAATGGTTTTGTTAACAGTCATGTCTAGTGATTACTGTCTCGCTGGTAATGGTTTAGTTAACAGTCATGTCTAGTGATTACTGTCATGGTAGTCGCTGGTAATGATTTTGTTAACAGTCAATTCTAGTGATTACTGTCAATGGAGTCGCTGGTAATGGTTTTGTCAACAGTCATGTCTAGTGATTACTGTCTCGCTTGTAATGGTTTTGTTAACAGTCATGTCTAGTGATTACTGTCTCGCTGGTAATGGTTTAGTTAACAGTCATGTCTAGTGATTACTGTCATGGTAGTCTGGGGTAATGGTTTTGTTAATGGTCATGTCTAGTGATTACTGTCATGGTAGTCACTGGTAATGGTTTTGTTAACAGTCATGTCTAGTGATTACTGTCATGATAGTCGCTGGTAATTGTTTTGTTAACAGTCATGTCTATTGATTACTGTCATGGTAGTCTGGGGTAATGGTTTTGTTACCAGTCATGTCTAGTGATTGCTGTCATGGTAGTCACTGGTAATGGTTTTGTCAACAGTCATGTCTAGTGATTACTGTCATGTGGGGTAATGGTTTTGTTAACAGTCATGTCTAGTGATTACTGTCATGGTAGTCTGGGGTAATGGTTTTGTTACCAGTCATGTCTAGTGATTACTGTCATGATAGTCGCTGGTAATTGTTTTGTTAACAGTCATGTCTAGTGATTACTGTCATGGTAGTCTGGGGTAATGGTTTTGTTAACAGTCATGTCTAGTGATTACTGTCATGGTAGTCTGGGGTAATGGTTTTGTTAACAGTCATGTCTAGTGATTACTGTCATGGTAGTCGCTGGTAATGGTTTTGTTAACAGTCATGTCTAGTGATTACTGTCATGGTAGTCTGGGGTAATGGTTTTGTTAACAGTCATGTCTAGTGATTACTGTCACAGTAGTCGCTGGTAATGGTTTAGTTAACAATCATGTCTAGCGATTACTGTCATAGTAGTCTGGGGTGATTGTTTAGTCAACAGTCATGTCTAGTGATTACTGTCATTGTAGTCGCTTGTAATGGTTTTGTTAACAGTCATGTCTAGTGATTACTGTCATGGTAGTCACTGGTAATGGTTTTGTTAACAGTCATGTCTAGTGATTACTGTCATTGTAGTCGCTTGTAATGGTTTTGTTAACAGTCATGTTTAGTGATTACTGTCATGGTAGTCTGGGGTGATGGTTTTGTTAACAGTCATGTCTAGTGATTACTGTCATGATAGTCGCTGGTAATGGTTTCGTTAACAGTCATGTCTAGTGATTACTGTCAATGTAGTCGCTGGTAATGGTTTTGTTAACAGTCATGTCTTGTGATTACTGTCTCGCTGGTAATGGTTTTGTCAACAGTCATGTCTAGTGATTACTGTCTCGCTGGTAATGGTTTAGTTAACAGTCATGTCTAGTGATTACTGTCATGGTAGTCGCTGGTAATGATTTTGTTAACAGTCAATTCTAGTGATTACTGTCTCGCTGGTAATGGTTTTGTTAACAGTCATGTCTAGTGATTACTGTCAATGGAGTCGCGGGTAATGGTTTTGTTAACAGTCATGTCTAGTGATTACTGTCTCGCTTGTAATGGTTTTGTTAACAGTCTTGTCTAGTGATTACTGTCTCGCTGGTAATGGTTTAGTTAACAGTCATGTCTAGTGATTACTGTCATGGTAGTCGCTTGTAATGGTTTAGTTAACAGTCATGTCTAGTGATTACTGTCATGGTAGTCGCTGGTAATGATTTTGTTAACAGTCAATTCTAGTGATTACTGTCATGGTAGTCGCTTGTAATGGTTTAGTTAACAGTCATGTCTAGTGACTACTGTCATGGTAGTCGCTGGTAATGATTTTGTTAACAGTCAATTCTAGTGATTACTGTCAATGGAGTCGCTGTTAATGGTTTTGTTAACACTCTTGTCTAGTGATTACTGTCAATATGTCGGGGGTAACGGTTTGGTTAACAGTCATGTCTAGTGATTACTGTCATTGTAGTCGGGGGTAATGGTTTAGTAGGCAAAGTATGGCAGTCACATTTGTTAAAGTCTAATAAAGTCAAATGAATTCAATTACTGTTAATATTTTTTGTATATGTCCCTGCCTTTTAGCTGTGTCTTATTCTGACCATCCTCTCTAGTTAGGGTTTCTGCATCGACATGTGTCCATGAAACCCTGAAAAACTAAGCTAGGAAATTCCTGGGTGAGAAGTCACTATTTTGATTGGTTACATCATACCTGCATGTGGCAAATCAAAAACTCTCGTTCATACATGACTTTGTTAAAAAAAAGTCTTTGCACAGATGTTAATACTATAAAATGAAGATCAAGTTCAATTTTCCAGACAATCCAATTCATGATTTTTGTCAGGTTTTTTTTTTGCAAAATGGCAGGTTATCATTTAATGTCCCATTAGATGCCCTATTTTTTGGATTTTTTGTAAATGGTTTTGAATCCTTACATAAAATTATCTGATTAATAAATTTGTAGAAGACAACAGACAGTCCAGTAAAAGGGAAAAAGAGACAGCTGAATTCTGATACAGAAGATAAAATTTTAAAGAAGAAGAAACAAGGGGTAAAAATAGTATTTTTCAAAATGTTTTGAACTCAGCAGTAAGACCTAACTATGTGTTCAAGAAGATTTGTTAGCATATATATGGATCGACAAAAAACACTTTACACAAACAATTAGGTAGACAATTTTACATATGAAACTATGTGCATTTGGTAAACAGTTTTACATACTCATGAAACTATCAAGGAACTATTTTCCCTCAGACTATCAGCAGACCCTGTCACATAAAACACATTCGTTCTAAACAAAAAACGAAACCTAACAATTTCCATGGGTTTTAAGTTATTTATTTTAGAGTGTAATTCTGCACCATTATGTGTGTCCCTTCTATTGGACAATGACAAAACAAACTGTTATGCTTTATTTTAAGGAGCAATCCGAGTCTGAATCTGTGTCAGACAGCAGTAGTTTGTCTGGAAATGATGAGGAGAACGGAAACGAGGGGGATATAGAAAATAACCAGGTAAAGTCACAGGACTTAATTGTTAATATAAAGGTAATATATGCTATCATGTGCCTGAAGGTATGATTGATTGATAACATGTTATTGGATTAATTTGAGGTGCATTAATAGAACAAAGAATTAGGAAGTACCATTACAAAGTCCCTTTCATGAAGGTGTAAATGTTGATTGAAAGAGTCGTGGTTGCTGAAATTCCTAGAAGTTGGTTTTATTTCTGACTTAGCAGAATTAATAGCCATCAACATGATGAAGCAAATTATTATATTTATTGGTCAATATGCTTTGCTATTTTAGACATATATATCCCATGTTATTATTAGCTTTTGTAGATAGTATATAAGTAGAATTATTACTTTAGTTAGTCTAGCATAATTATATATTATGACATATATATAAACTTTGTTCTTGTCACAGTGTAGTCTCTGTGTTGTCATGGCAATATAGTTGTACACTATACATGGTCTCGAAAGGTGTTTTCGATACCTGGTTTATTTTTGTCATGTGCATTACTACTTATGTGTTTATATATAGAACTTAAATCCAAACATGTCACGTTTAAAATATGTGGTACAATTTTATATAAGCATGCCTTCTAAAAAAGTAAAAAAGCCATTTTTTTGTATGCCCTTTAACACCTGAACTACAAACTGTCATCCGTTCTCAATATTTACTTAGCATAGTGTCATCACCTGACATTAATATTTACTATTTGGAATGAGTTTAAAGGGTTATTATTTTTATTAAAAAATAACAAGAGAAGTTGATCATAGTCCAAATAACCGTCGTCTTTTTATGATTTTAAGAGGCTGTTAATGGAATTTTGTGTAATTTACTAGGTATCTTCCTATGTTTGTTAAGTCTTCCTTTTTTTTGTCTTAGTTGATTTTCCAAGTTTTTCAGACTTGCTACACACATATGAAATACAATGGTTTTCTACTAAAATTGTTAATGCTCTGAAGTGTATAATATACCACAATATTATATAAAATTTACTTTAAAAAATTCAATGCAGATCTATCTCTGGCTTGAATATATGTTGTATTTCACCGTATAGAGCCTCCAACTACGTCATCATGTTAGTTACCACGAACACCTTATACAATAGTTACACTATGTACAGTCAGTGAACATAGGTAATTATTGAATTCAGTATGAAATGATTATTTTGTCTGTTTATCTACCAATGAACCAAAAATTAACCTATCGAAAACACCTTAGCCCACCATACATCAGCATATATTTGGATAAATTTGAAAACAAATCAGTTTTTTTTGTATGGAGATTATCTTAATTTCTTAAACCTGATTCAAATACTTTTTTCCATATGACCTTTGCAGTTTTACTTTAATTTTCACTATTTTGTAATCATTTGTTTATAATAGACTTCCTTTGGTAAAAGATCATCTGAACAGCATGGGTGGTAGTCAAAAAGTCAGATCAAAGTTAAATTAGTTAAATCACTCATTGTAAGAACATTTGGATTCGATGGGTCTAATACACGGCCAATCACGATACATGCATGAGTGTTAAAACCACAAAGATGTTAAATATTTTGCTGATGTATAGTATTATTGTCCGTTTCTCAGGTATAACTTAGAACCAGACCGGTGATTCATGGTTTAAACTTGAAATGTTTTATTCAAGTTTTTGTGTTTTAAAAATCCAAAAGTTTGGCAGAAATTAACTACCATTTTTGTTGCTGAGTCATGAGAGATGTAAATTCAATAAAAACACACTAAAAATTAGGGGGAGATAACTCATAATTAATGTAATTTTAGTCTATCTCACATGAGAAACATTTACAAACAAATTTGCAATTATTATTTATATGTCTCTGCTATTTAGGTTCATTAAAATCTCTGGGTATTTCCTACCGTGAATCACCAAACCTGTCTGCTTATTAACTTTTTCTGTATCTAATGCAACAACTGTACATGCTACAAAGTGTTTCATTGAAATGTTGTATGTGCTGTTGCATTAGATTTTTATGTCTTTTACAACATAACCTGATTAGTCAGTTCTATTCAGGTGACAGTCATACTTAGGTAGTGGGTCTGCATGAATGTTATCTTTCTTCTTTGCAGGACGATCTTAGTTCTTCGTCTCCTCCCAGCACACCTCACTCTGTCGACACTGACGTCAACAAATCAGCGCAACCTAACGCTAATGTAGATGTCAAGACATTGTCGGAGACACCAGCTCCAGCCACACCTCCTAAAGCTCACTTTTTATCTCCTCCTGTGAGAGTTACTTCCCCTACTCTGCACCAACCTATTCATTCCCACAATCCACCTGTAATTCAACATCTACCACCTCACTGTCCTCCTCCATCTTTAATTCCATCTACAACTTTATCACAAACTGTCAAAAATCAGGATCATATTAGTCATAATTCAGCATTACCCATCTCACAGGTACCACCACCACTTGTACCTTTGGCAGCAAAATCATCCGATCAGAAGACGGAACAATTTCCACGCAGATCCATTTCATCATTATCTCAAGAACAATCGGACAAGAATTTTTCAAAGTCAACATCAAGATTACCAGAAGTTCCTCCATTAGCATCACTTCAGTCATTAAGTAGCAGTCATCAGTCTGTGCCCTTGTTGTCAACAAACGAACAATCTATACAGCAAAAATTCCCAAGACTTTCCGAAAGATCAGGATCACCTTATCAGCAAAAAGGATCTCCAAGGCCATATTCTCCAAATTTTCACAAAAGTTTTCAAAGGCATTCAGATCAGTCAGTTAAATCAGGTGCAACAAGAAGTTCGGAAAGACCATTTTCACCAAATCAGAAGGTGGCATCAAAGTATCCTGACAGACCATTTTCTCCTTTTCTGGATAAAACATTGTCAAGTGATTCATTATCAGTGTCAAAACCTTTATCAGATCCAGTGCCACCTCCATTACGACCATCAACAGAATCTAATGCTGAACAGCAGACATTGTTTGGATCAGATTCTAGTGTTCAAAGGTCAAGTCGACCTTTATCTTTACCTCTTGTGCCACAACATCATTCATCACCATTTTCAGAGGATATATCACGGAATATAAAACAAGAACCACATTCCCCACCTGTTTCTCCAAAACAGAATAAAAAGGATGCTGGGTATTTGATACCCAACTCAAAACTTAATGATAGTGCTATGGATACTGTGATCAAATTGGAACCGTCAACTGACGTATCAAAAGTATCATCAAATTCTTCAGACTCATTGCGACCATGTGATTCACAAATGACAATAAAAACAGAATGTACCCCTGTAGATGTTCATGAAGAACTTTTAATTGCAAAAGTAGAAAAGTCAGAGCCTGTGATAGAGGTTATGGAGGAAGAAACGGATTCAGATCGGGAAGGCACTCTCACCCCGGGTCCTGAACCTACTAAGTGCAATGTCGATGTACACAAAAGTAAAGCAGCAATGTAAGTATTTTAAGTTAGTATTTATTCTGATCTGACACTTAAATATTTGTGCTATTTTTTGTAAATCATATTCTTGTCTTTCAGACAACTTGTCTGTAAGTCGATAAGCTGTTGCCATCATCGCTTGATCATCCATCCATGTCCACAAACTCTTTACACTGATAACCACTGGACCAGCTTAAACCTAACTTGGCAGGATGATAATCTGTACTAGGATTTCTTATTCCTTTTGATTTGGGCAAAAACATGGCCCTATGTGTAATTTGGCTTATCATTTGCTAAACCCTAAAGTTTTCTGCTCAAGAAAGTATGTCAGTTTGTTTTTTAATTTGGCACTTCCTCATTTCTTCACAGTCCAGTTTCAGCACGAACAATTCTTTTAATTAGTCAGTACAAAATGCAAACAAGCTCTTCCAGTTTTTATGTCTCCCTCCACATGGTGGGGAGACATATTGTTTTTGTCATGTCCGTCTGTCTGTCTGTCCATCTCAAAGTTATTCAGCTCAACTCCTCCTAAACTACTCCACCAAATTTTACGAAACTTGTTACATAACAAGTACACAATATGTAGTTGTGCATAGTACCAGGAAATTCTGATCCTCAAAATTTTGTGGGAGTTATGGCCCTTTGAACTTAAATTTTCCTAAAATTCCTCATAAATCATGGTTTCCACTCAACTCCTCTGAAACTAATGAACAAAACTTTAGGATAACGTGGTACATAGGAAGTACACCATATGTAGTTGTGCATATTACCAGGAAATTTTTATCCTCAAAATTTTGTGGGAGTTAGTGGTTTTTGAACTTGAAATTTTCCAGAAATTCTTCACAAATCGTGGTTTCCACTCAACTCCTCTGAAACTTCTGCACCAAATTTTATGTAACTTGGTATGTAGCAAGTACACCATATTTAGTGCATATTGGAAATTTTTATCCTCAAAATTTTGTGGTAGTTATCAAACTTTGATAGATTTGTGCTGAAAATCCACATGGGGAATGGGGAAGACATCGCTTTTGTGTGCAAAAACAAGCTTTGATTTTTCTACTTTTACTGTTTTTAAAAAAATCGGACAGCTGGCGCATAGGTGCTAGCTAATTAGGTGAGAAAAAAATACTATTATAGCGGACCACATGAAACCTTTCCTGAGTATAAGCTGGTGTTGGTCAGGGTATTTAAACTTTTGGAAGATGAACTGTCCCATTGTTTGAATACAATACCTATTGTTCTGTCAGCAGTTTATTCAATGGCTACTTTAAATCTGACAAGGAGAAGTCAATCATTGATTGATTAATTTTCATATGGAAAAAACTAGACTCCTTATGAAAATATATATGCCTAAACTTAATTGTATTATTATTAATGGTGACCAAATAATTGTTGTAACAATTTGATGTCAATGAATTCTGAAGAAAACCATATTTTATTTGACCTGTAGAAACTCAAAAAGATGATATCCATCTGCAATTTGATGAATTTGTAGAATTAATAAGCATTAAAAACCCAAGTTCCTTACATTTTTTTGATGAAAGTGGTGTTATAAAGACTACTGGGAATAGGGATTATGGCAGTTCAGTCAAAGGTTCTAGAGCATTACAAAGATATGATTCAAATGCTAATTATACAGTTAATCTGTTACATTCAAGATTTGGTGTAGACTATTTTAATGTTATTAATGGTCCATATAATAGTTTGGAGCTTTTAAATTTTTTTGCTGAGGCTATTGATATCAACAATGATAGACTAGCACATGGACAGCAACCTCGGTTTGTATCTGGTGACACAATTATTATGGATAACTGTGCCTCCATCACTCACATATAATAACCACTAACTTAACTTATTTGCTAAGACCAGCAGGAGTTACCATGATATATCAACCACCGTACCACCCACAACTTAACCTGTCCGACCAAGGGCATTAAGTTGTCGGTGTAGGACGTAAAAAACTCCCCAAGTCAAGTCACACCTTAATACATGTGAATACTGATTTCATATAATGAAACAGATATTTAGATCAAACAGCGATTTCACTTTTGATCACACAAGAACTGCAATTTGTGATGCTATGTTAGATGGAATAACTCATGAAAAATCAGAGAACATTTTTAAACACTGGATATATTCATTAAAATTATCTCCCTTGTTGAGTGTCAATTTTCAGTTATTGTTACTAATTTTACAATTAAGAATTTAATGTCTGAAAAAAAGAATAAAAATGTTATTGTTGTTTTCAGATTTTTTCACAAATCTACGGGGGCAGTTCCTCACATAATGACACATAAAATTAATTACATCAACAAGCCCATGATCTCCCCAGATATTAGCATGGTCATTATTAAGTAAATGTACTAGTTGGTGAAACCAAAATGTTAACCGTCCAACCAAGGGCATTAAGTTGTCGGTGTAGGACATAAAAAACTCCCCAAGTCAAGTCAACCAAAATGTTAAATACAAATTTTAATAACATATATAGTTTGAATAAAAAATAGAAATAGAATTAAATTGGAATTGGACAACACAATTTTTTTTGGACATTAAAACATGTTGCTAGTATATGAAAACATAGCAAAATAGATTGCAAAATTGTGAAAAAGTTCAGCAATAGACATTTTTGTATTAAATGATATAAATGATAAATATGGCATATAATATAATTCAGCATTGCACAACAATTCCCCCTACAATCAGTGAAGTTTCATGTATTTTCACCATTGGGGAGTTTACTTTTTGGCATAGGAAAATTAATCAATGAGTGATTGACTTTTCCTTGTCAGATTTAAAGTACCCACTGAATAAACTGCAGAGAGAACAATAGGTATTGTATTCAAACAATGGGACAGTTCATCTTCCAAAAGTTTAAATACCCTGACCAACACCAGCTTATACTCAGGAAAGGTTTCATGTGGTCTGCTATAAATGAAATACAACTACTGTGATGTTTGTTTACTTCGTGTAAGATGTGTGTATACCATAATCAGCCAGGATGTAAAAAACATATCTGCTTAATCAGAATTTGTTCTGGTTTCTGATTGGTCATTTTAAGAGTTGATCGACCTTAGACCTGGCAATCCTTGTCAGTTAAGTTTGGAGTCAATCGACCTTCGACCTGCCAGTCCTTGTAAGTTAAGGTTGGAGTTGACCGACCTTAGACCTGCCAATCCTTGTCAGTTAAGTTTGGAGTCAATCGACCTTCGACCTGCCAGTCCTTGTAAGTTAAGGTTGGAGTCAATCGACCTTCGACTTGCTAATCCTTGTCAGTTAAGGTTAGAGTTGATCGACCTTCGACATGCCAATCCTTGTCAGTTAAGGTTAGAGTTGATCGACCTTAGACCTGTCAATCCTTGTCAGAGTTGATCGACCTTAGACCTGCCAGTCCTTGTCAGTTAAGGTTGGAGTTGACCGACCTTAGACCTGCCTATCCTTGTCAGTTAAGGTTGGAGTTGACCGACCTTAGACCTGTCAATCCTTGTCAGTTAAGGTTGGAGTCGATCGACCTTAGACCTGCCAATCCTTGTCAGAGTTGATCGACCTTAGACCTGCCAATCCTTGTCAGGTAAGGTTGGAGTCGATCGACCTTAGACCTGCCAATCCTTGTCAGTTAAGGTTAGAGTTGATCGACCTTAGACCTGCCAATCCTTGTCAGGTAAGGTTGGAGTTGATTGACCTTAGACCTGCCAATCCTTGTCAGTTAAGGTTAGAGTTGATCGACCTTAGACCTGCCAATCCTTGTCAGGTAAGGTTGGAGTTGATCGACCTTAGACCTGCCAATCCTTGTCAGGTAAGGTTGGAGTTGATCGACCTTAGACCTGCCAATCCTTGTCAGTTAAGGTTAGAGTTATATACCTTACGATAAAGTTGATCTTCAAGTGATCAAAAGTATATTTACTTGGAATATGAGGCAACTAAGTTACAAGAGACAATCAAGGCTGCTTGTGTTGAAATGATTTGCAGACTTCGAGAGAAATTGCTTCCTTTTTACTTGTAGCTCTGTAGAAGGTTAACTTAAAGCCAGATGTTTGGTATTTGTAGCATTGTTGATTCATTGAAAATACTTTTTGCAGATTAGCCTTGACCTTTCAGGTAGATCTGACTTGCATTAAGTCACTTCAATAGTGTTCCAGATGACAAAATGTTTATGCTTTCATTGTTTTAACTTTTTCCTCAGATTGTTGAGAATTCTTGCCAGAGGAGACCGCAATTCTTGTACTCGCTGTGATATTGTCTTCAAACCACCTCCAGATGCAAAATGGATGCAGAAACGTCAACAGCCAGCACCACCTACTCCTCAGTTAAACACACCGATCAAGGTGGAAGAAAAGGTAACAACAGCAGTAAGTGTGATTTGTGTCTGTTTTTATTATGACAGCACTCAAACACGCTTGTGTAACAAACATCCATTGTCCGTCCAATGAAACCTTGGGGCCAATTTAAACCAAACTTTATTGTAAGGTCCCTAATCATAAACCCTCCAGGTTATATTACAACAGTAGTCAATCCCATTAATTGTTGATTCAGCAAAACCAGCTCAAATTTGAACTTTAATGTATTTATTCAAAATTGGCTTAATTTCCGAAATTTCTATCTATAAGCTGGTTACAGTGATATATAAAACATGATATATTATAATTTAGCTTACATGGCTTCATTTGGATATATGACTGGATTGTTTTTGTTAAGAAACCATGCAAAGCAGGTCTGTTTTGCCTTCCCTAGGAGCACATTGTTTAATGAATAGATTTATTAACTTGTGTCATTCGACGAGCAGTACTTAAGCTTTTTTCTGGTAAAAAACCAAGTAACCAATTAGAAATATAGAGGTATAGATAGATAATTTAGCCTTTGTAGCAGCAAAATTGCACCTACACTACTTGTACTCTTTTTCAAAATATACAATAAAATGTCTTTATAATGCATGAAATGTGGCACTGTCAGAACTTGTTACCAAATTTGTTTATCATATTTAAACCTGACAAACCCTGAAATACCCCTATCCCCCCAGGATTACTTTACAGTTATTTTTTGTCAATCAATGAGAATCCTTCCTGTTGTTTAGTCAACACCTGTTTGCTTTAAGACTATTTGAGTCAAGTTCATTATTCCTAAGTCCTAATTGTAATTTTTTATCATTAACTTGTAAACTTGTGCTGCAGTTATGTCTTACTTCAGTTGTTTTTTGTAGTTTTGTTCGATTATTCCATGATTTTTTGTCAGTGGCAATAATTCTGCAGCAATATAGATCTACACTGTCCTAACACTATAATATATTTTTATAGAAGAAACCCGACACGCCACCTCCAAACTCAACAGCAGATGCTCAGATTACAAGTAACGTTGTGGCAGCTACGCATTATGAAAGACCACGATCATACCATGACACACCTGCACTTAGACAACTTAGTGAATATGCAAAGCCCCATACAATGGGAGACCCATCAAGGTCACACTATGGCCCTATGCCTCCGAGCATGGACCCCTTATTTGCCTACAGGGTATCTATGTATCCACATGGCTCTCGTGAAAGGTAAGCACAGCGTAACTCAAGTTACCGTGGAAACATTACAGTAGAATATAACATGACAATATACAAAAGATTTTATAGACAAGTAAATAGGACTATGCATCACACTGTACCAAGGTGGCAATTATAACAAATATAGGTTATTGTTTATTTACTAGAATTATTATGTCACTCAAGATGGATAATTAGATAAAAATAGTAATCTGTCTATTGTTGTTTCCTGTCAGTGTCATGTTGTTAACTTAAGAGCCAAACGATAATTATTAATATCACACTACTACAGTGAGATAGGATTGTTCTTAGACTTCCATGATCAAAGGTAAATTGAATAAAACAGCGATAAGATCATAGACACTATTGTCTTATGACATATTCTGTATGGTTTTGTTTTGTTAACATGAATTTACATTTTTAGACTTGAGCTGGAATTGGAAAGAGACAAGCGTGAACGTGATGCAAGAGAAAGGGAGATAAGAGAGCGGGAAATCAGAGAAATGGAAATGAGGGAGAAGCTGAAAGAAATAGAAATGAAACCTCCAGGTATATATGTTATAAATAGTTTACTTAAATAGATTTATGTCTCAGGAAATACAAATAGTGTTAAAGTTTTGTAACTTCAGTTAACAAAAATATTTTATACATAAATTTTATATGGAGTATCATGACAACATTATGACAGCATAAAAAGGTTATATGCTCCTTTCCTCATGTTGTTATGTCGTCGAGGGTTATGTACATCTTTCCTCGTGTTATGTCGTCCAAGGTTATGTGCTCCTTTCCTCATGTTGTTATGTCGTCGAGGGTTATGTACATCTTTCCTCGTGTTATGTTGTCCAAGGTTATGTGCACCTTTCCTCATGTTGTTATGTCGTCGAGGGTTATGTACATCTTTCCTCGTGTTATGTTGTCCAAGGTTATGTGCACCTTTCCTCATGTTGTTATGTCGTCGAGGGTTATGTACATCTTTCCTCGTGTTATGTTGTCCAAGGTTATGTGCACCTTTCCTCATGTTGTTATGTCGTCGAGGGTTATGTACATCTTTCCTCGTGTTATGTTGTCCAAGGTTATGTGCACCTTTCCTCATGTTGTTATGTCGTCGAGGGTTATGTACATCTTTCCTCGTGTTATGTTGTCCAAGGTTATGTGCACCTTTCCTCATGTTGTTATGTCGTCGAGGGTTATGTACATCTTTCCTCGTGTTATGTTGTCCAAGGTTATGTGCACCTTTCCTCAGGTTGTTATGTCGTCGAGGGTTATGTACATCTTTCCTCGTGTTATGTTGTCCAAGGTTATGTGCACCTTTCCTCATGTTGTTATGTCGTCGAGGGTTATGTACATCTTTCCTCATGTTGTTATGTTTTCCAAGATTATGTAACACTTTGTTGTTATGTCGTCGAGGGTTATGTACATCTTTCCTCGTGTTATGTTGTCCAAGGTTATGTGCACCTTTCCTCATGTTGTTATGTTGTTGAAGGTTATGTACATCTTTCCTCATGTTGTTATGTTGTTGAAGGTTATGTGTACCTGTCATCATGTTATGTTGTCGAAGGTTAAAATGCAACTTTCCTATATCGTCAAAAGAAGATGTGGTGTTACTAAGAAAAAAGCTTTAAAGAACATTATGGCAAGAAAAATTTTTTAAAAGTTGGTTTATTCTATTTTGTTTATTTGCAATATATTATTTATTCGTAGGTCTGGACAGACTACTGCCTCCCGGTGCTAACCTGGATCCTCATTGGTTAGAGCTTCAGCGACGGTATGCTGGCTACCCTCCCTCTGGCCCTTTGGGCCCTCCAGGCACCCCTGGGGGTAGTCACCATCTCCCAGGAGTTTATCCTCCCACTAGTCTTGCAAGTGATTTAATGCAGAGAGAAAGAGAAAGGCTGGAGAGATTAGGTAATTAGTCATATTTACATGAAATATTTAGGTCAACAATATTTTCCAAAATATTGGGTCAGATATAATTACATTTGATAAGAAATGAATTGATACATTTCAAGACAGTTAGATCAATGCAACACCATTTTAACAAGTTATCAATTTTTATTGCAATGAATCTTGTGTTACATGTATACTCAACAAATTCTTTACTTTTATTATACATAATTAGATATCTGTGGTCATTAGTGAAATCTTCCGTTATTGTGATTTAACAAATAAGAAAATAATTCTTCAATTTTATTTTGGTAAATCAAATTTAGGAAGAAAATATTTAAACAGTAATAAGTTTCTCAATGTATATGTGTATATCAGTCTGTAGAATTGTTTTTTTTTGTGAAGTATAGTTTAAGACTTTAAAAGAATCCTATAAAACTATCTTGTCCCTGTAGGCTTCCCCCCTCTTCAAACAGCTGAGATGGCTTATGCGAATACCATAGAAAGATTGTCAATGGAAAGAATGCAAGCAGAACGGCTTGCCATGACCTCCGATCCTATGCTTCGGTTACAGATGTCAGGACTTGCAGCCGCGGCTCAGGCCCACACTCACAATCATGCACACAACCACACCCACCTCCATCTCCATGGGCAAGATAACATACCACCACAGTCGTCGTTACACCCATTGTTTCCCCAGCATCATCTTCTACCACCCCTTCCCCCAGGTAAGCAGAGATTTTTGTATTTTTAGATTTCGTAATGTTTTCTCTAATCAGTACAACTTTATGTTCTTCCAGATATTCTTCAAAATGACCAAATGACAGGGCGAATGATTTACCAAATATACTCTCAACGCCTCACTAACGAACAAATCTACATGCAAAGGGTTACAAATGAATGTATACTTCGTACAAAGCATGAACGAAGCTTGCTCGATCCAGCCTCACATTTGGTCTATCAGTTTTCCCGTAAGTCCTGTGGAAGTTGGATTCGACTTCCTGGAAGTTTGCTGTTTTGTCTATTTTTTTTTCTTTCTTTCCTATTTATGTTTGTCTCAGATTTTAAATTTAAATTATTATTTTGAATATGAAGACCAAAAGTCTTTCATTGCAAAAAAACAACAACAAACAAATGACCTATTTCTACAAAGATATTCCTGACATATGTGAAGTCACTAAACCTTACTTTACCTTTTTTGCATTTTCTTAAAAAATTAAGGTTTAAAAAAGCAAATACGGGTAATTAGTTATGTTGTGCTTATACAGTGTCTTCACGTATGGGTTTTTTTTTCATTATTTATATTAAGCACATATATATTTTGTTTTAGTACATATCTGAACTTTTTTGACTTTTATTCAAGAGTTTCCGTCTGAGACATACTTTCCTTGTTTGTATTTATCGTAGTTTTTATTAGATATCTTTTTATTTCTTTATAATAATTGTTGTTTGTAATTTTAAATTTTAAGGAGAAATTTATATATTTTTTTAATTTATTGTACATTTATTTGTGACCCAATGTAGTGAGGCTATAAACACATAAACACGAGGACATCAGTATAGCAGTATCATGGCAATCATTTTATTTGAATATTTTAAAATTTTGTCAAATGAGAAAACATGACACACAAAATATGTAATGTAACTGCTGATTGGACAATGTGAAAGCTGGCACAATAATATGTTTTGTTACTAAAGATTACACTTCACAAATCAAGAAACAATAACAAGTCAAATCTTTACATAAGTTAGAAAGTTCAAGGTAGTTAATATTGATTGCAGAGAAATCCAATACACACTATCACTTGAAAATTTTCCATTCTATTTTTAAACAATTAATTTTATCTTAAAATGCATCTGCATCCAAAGAACACAAATCAACTTGTATTTTATTTTTTAGGAGCTGACCCACTCGGTGGTGGTTTACCAGGATCAACGCCCCCGGTGTCAGCCTCCGGTCATCTTTCCTCACCCCTTGTCCATGGTCTTCCACCGCACATGTTAGCTAACAGAGAGCAAGAACTTTTACAAAATGATCTCTATAGACGGGCATATGACCCTGCCTTTGCTCATCAGGTAAGGTTTAAAATAAAATTTTAGCCTTTTTTGAAAAAGGAGTTCTTTATTTAATAGTTGTTGCTACTACGGGTCAAGGTCTTGCCCAGTGCTTTGCTTAGCCCACTCCCCCCTTTCCCCAGGACTACCACCCTTGGAAACCCAAGTCCGGTCACATACTCGCTATGCTACCACTTCCTGACCGTGGGCACACTTGTAGATATTTTCTCATTTTCATGAATATTTTTTAAATTTAATTATCCATTGGGAACGACGTTTATTGGATAAAATATTAATTATCGGAAACTACGTATGTTGTCTTTTTTAATTAGTTGTCGCGCTTTACCGGAAGTAAAAGTAACAAATCAAAATATGACATTTAATATTCTTGAAAACGAGAAAATATCTATGTGTGCCCATGCTTGGTAAGTTCTAAAAAAACTCATGAGATTTCGGAACTGGAACACCTAAAATATAGAGACTGAAATACCTCTTAACCTGCACGAGTACTAAAGAAGGTAAAGACACACTTTCAAAAGGAAATAGTGGGTTGAAATTCAAAACAGTCATGACTCATGACAAATTGTTCCTATGGGAGATTTTGTTTTAAATTCTAATCTCTGTTTACATCTTGGTTTAACATACTAGAAATTACTTTGCATTACAATAACAGAATAAAGATTGAAGACTTTTTATCTGCGAAAAAAGCATTACCCATGTTAGGAAAATATTTAATGGACTTCATAGAAAATAGGTGTACAGTAATATGTCTATGTAAGATAACACCTACAACACATTACTGGTAGTTTCTGTTCTTGCCTTGTTACACATGGAAAATAACTCGCTTTCAAGTAACACACTGCCCTCTAGTTAAATTGTTATCTACAACGTCGTGGAAAATAGTGAATGCAAAAATAAAAACATTTGTGTTTATTAATTAATAAAATTTATTTATTTCATATTTCCAGCTTTCTGCACAGGCTGCTCAGCATGAAGCAATCCAGAGACAAATGGCATTAGAAAGAGAGAGATATGGACCCCTCCCACCACATTGACAGAAAGACTAAAATGTAGGAAGGGACCAAAATGTGTCTATATTAGTGGTGTGTTTACAGTTAAATTCACTAAGAAGCTTTGGATATCCAGAATGAAGCTTTTATAAATGAAGACATATTGTCTATTGTCAAGGAGGTGTGTGTAGAGTTTACCAAGACATAATATGTGCAAATAAATGGCATTATATAGCAGTTGAACAGTTTGATTGACAAGGTGCAATTTTATATAAACATTGTGATTGAGAGAGTTATTCACAGCATGACTGTAGTTTGCAGCAAAATGCTGCAATAAAGGAAAGGAACCTTTAAAAACTCATGTGAGATTCCAATGCATTTAATAGCAAAACAATGATGATAGTTGTGCGACATGACCTATGTGTATATATTCTTCAAGAATTCCATTTCGTGTTCACAGTATTACAATATTTATGAACTATTTGTATATACAGAGTTGTTTACTTGTTGTACATGGTAGGTTAGATGAAGAAATCCTCAATATAGTAGATGTTGTTTTCATATCGCGCATATAATTTTTATAGGCCTTGCAGTTCTATCAAGGAAGTGCTTCTCTTATAAACTGTCCTATTTTTATTATAGAAAATATTCAGTGTCAGTCAATGAGCAAATATTTATTACAGTTAAAATTTGCCATTTGTAAACTAATATAGTCATGTAGAGATATATTATACTGCCTTGAAATAGTGAAAATGCTTCAAATTATAAAGGTGCTTTGATATCTAAGGTATAGATGGCCTTAGCCAGACTCTGAACAAGTACATTATGTACACAGTTATACTCTGTACTTAGGACAAGGCCGTATTCTGTATTTGGTCAGAGGTATAATTTTTACTTTGGCAGAGACATATACTCTAACCTATTGAAAAGAATCTCTAAATTTGAAAAGAAACCTTATGATGTCAGTAGTGCATTAATTTAGAGCTGTAATATTGGGGTCAATTTCTTTTCATATGGGGGTATATAGGAATCACCCATGTCTGTCTGTCTGTCTGTCCTTCTGTCTGTCTGCCTGTCCACATCCCTTGTAAGCGCAACTCCTCCTAAAAGGCTTGATGAAATTTAAACTTAGCATAAAGGAAGTATATTATATATAGATGTGCATGAAGGATTTTTATTGACCTCGGATGTCATTAAGGGGAGATAATTGGACTTGAACAGGAAGCAGACAGTATCCCTTTGTGAGCATGCTTACAGTCCACACATGTTGTTTCTGGATTACTTTTGCACTGCTATAAGATGAATGTCATTTCAAGATAGAAAATGTATATGCAATAAACAAAATTAATATTTTTAATTGGAGCTGGCTCATTAAAAATTCAAAAAATTTGGAAAAACCATCAGTATGACTACTGTGGTGAATTCCTTTAAAGCAGAAGTCTTATCATATGATACCAATTACATAAAGAAAGACAGGCAATCAGACATCTATAGTTATTGAATTATCTGTATAGATGATGTTTGCAGGTCATGTTATTGTCAGGTTTTGGAACTTCTCTCAAAGGGCCAGTTTACCCCCCATCATTTTTATTATATTTTCATAATTTCATTACAAATGTCTTAAAAATGCAAGTGAGAAATTATTTTATGGTTCTTGTAATATTTCTTCCAGACAAAACCTATAAACAGTGGATTAAAACCTGGCAAATTAACTATCTCAGCATTGATCTGTTATTGTTTACGTATTTTATTTTTACAGTATCAAACTCAGCTTCCTTCCCCAACAAACTATAATATAAAGTGAAAACAATTTTTTAACTGACCAGCAACAATCCTTTTACTTGACGTATAGAACACTACTGTAAATCCTAGTGGTTTGGTGCTGGTGGAGTATAAAGTGCTCTTGATTTGTTAATACATAAAACTTTTATTATTTATTTTTGATCTATTAGCACTATAAGATTTGTAGTTGTCCAGCAGTTGTTCACACTGGACAAAAACAATTGAGCTAACACTGGTCAAAACGTGTTAGCTTTATTTGTGTGCTTTTATTTAATATTCATTAAAAATGTGTCATTTTATACTGTGACAAAAGAAGAAAATTAAAAAAATATGAAAACAATGTTGTTGTTAAAATGAGCCTTGACAGGACTGATGTGAACATCTAAGGTATGTTTTTGTTTGTCTATTGGTAAGTAGTAGTGTTATAATGGTGGTTTTGTAAGTCTTTTCTGTTCAACTTTATGAATAACTTGCAAGAATATAGTATACTAAACACAATTAATATTGGTGACTTAAAACTAAGATTATTTTCCAACATTTGGGTCAATATTTGTCAGCATTTGGTTTTGTGGAAACTTTTAAAACTACATGTGGTATCTCTTGGCATACGTTGGTGTAAACTTAATTCTTAGCTGAAGCCATTAGGCTAGATGAATGCTAGGTGAAGCCGTTAGGCTAGATGAATTACTAGCTGAAGCCATTAGGCTAGATGAATACTAGCTGAAGCCATTAGGTTAGATGAATACTAGCTGAAGCCATTAGGTTAGATGAATACTAGCTGAAGCCATTAGGTTAGATGAATACTAGCTGAAGCCATTAGGTTAGATGAATACTAGCTGTAGCCATTAGGCTAGATGAATGCTAGGTGAAGCCGTTAGGCTAGATGAATTACTAGCTGAAGCCATTAGGTTAGATGAATTACTAGCTGAAGCCATTAGGTTAGATGAATACTAGCTGAAGCCATTAGGTTAGATGAATACTAGCTGAAGCCATTAGGTTAGATGAATACTAGCTGAAGCCATTAGGTTAGATGAATACTAGCTGAAGCCATTAGGCTAGATGAATACTAGGTGTAATGAAAAAAACAACATCTTATACAAACCTATAGTTTATGATGCAGAACTAGACAAACCACTCTTCAACAAAATCCTAGGTGTATAATACAGAAATTAGACTAACCACTCCTGATTTTATTAAAAACAAGGTTTATAATAAAGAACTAGACAAACCACAATACTACAATATCCTAGGTATGTAATACAGAAATTAGACGAACCACTGCTGATCTTATTAAAAGCGAGGTTAATAATACAGAACTAGACAAACTACACAAACACTACGTGTGTAATACAGAACTAGACAAACTACACAAACACTACGTGTGTAATACAGAACTGATCTTGTACAAACCCCTAGGTGTATAAAACAAGTAAATAAAATGGTCCACTATGGTTAAGGTGGTTGGTCATCAACTATTGATCACGTTGCTGGTTCGAGTCTCTCTTAGGCACTGTGTACTCGACTCCAAACTTAACTGACAGTAATTGCCAGTTTCCTACAATAGGTCGGGGTTTTCGCGTAAACCAACAACTTTCACATCGCTATAACATATAGACTCTCCATTGTTGTAGACTCCATTGTCTCTGACGTCCAATCAGAACGGCGGAAACAAGAACGTCATAGAAGAACGTTGTTATGCTTCCATAACAACGTTCCTGTTTCTGGCGTTTTGATTGGATGACGCAGCAAGTACAGATATATGTGTGCGCGTGAGCTCATCTGTACTGGGTCATCTGTACCAGAAATCGGCCATTTACGGAAGAATACGACGTTACACTGGACGTTTGACACACTATACGTTTGACAGAACGTTTGACATAAAGTTTGTTTTAAGAAATCATGTATGCTTACATTTTTTAACTAAAAATAAAATCTATGTTAACAATAACACAGATACAGTCCACGGTGCTAAACAGGACGTTGCACACAACCTATGACACTAGACACTTAAAATTACATCTCAAATAATTATGACGGTTTCGAAATCCCAAAATCACGCGCACGAGATTCGCCGAGAACGAGACGTGGAGGGGGTGAGAGATATTTCTGTGAAATTATTGTATATTAAATATGCCTTGTTTATTCGTGAATTGCTTATTTATTACCCGACACTAAAGTTAAAAATAAAGGTAAAAGTAAAACATGTAAATTTATATTATTATGTTTTTACGAAAATTACATTTTAAAAACAGTTATGTTGTAAAAAAAAATCTAAATCGTTAAAATCAGTGACACACTGCAATAGCAAATAGAAGGAAATCAATTTCCTTAAAATAAAATAAAGTCATCAAAAATATTGATTTTTATATATTTTCAGATTTTAAAATGTTGATGTAAAACTTTTTTTCCAAAAGTTATATTTATATAATAAAACATGCATTGGATCGTATATTAAGTCCTGAAAACTAACACAAATTTAAAAAAAATGTAAATGACATTTCGAAAAATGTAATAATAATACAAAAAACAATTAATAATAATTCTTTTTATTTTAAACATTGTCAACAACAGTTTATTTAGTTTACAAAAATCACAAAAGTGAATTACCTGTATTTCATAGCCATTCTTCTGCAAAAAATACGGTTCTTAACAAGGTTTATGCACATGAATGTTAGTTTTCCGTTTGGTACGTATAATTGCAAAAAAATAAATATAACTACTGTAAAAATAATGCCCGATTGAAATGGAAATTGTAATGTGTCAATATTTTTTCTTTGATCTTCCTACGATACTCAACGGAAAGACACGATAACTGTCCATCTAACCACGTGACTATGGGATTTCGAAAAGGTCAATGAGTCAATATTTCCTGTGAGTGGACTACTTTTTAGGATATATGACTTTGTTTGCTAGTTTTGATATTAAATGCTAAAGAGTTTAGCCGAAGATGCTTTTTCTATGTATGTTGCCATGTTGAATCTCCAATTGGCAACAAAAGTAGGACAATTTCTGAGAAAACGCTGTTTTAATGTTTTACCTTACAGTCCAATGCAAAGCTATGTTTCATAGTGGCAGCAATGTTGGATTTTAAATCAGCCCCAAAAAATGTAACTTTGTAGAGGGCCAACTAAGGTACTTGTCTCAATATTAAAATAAATCTTCTAAGTCGTTTGTCATAAAACGACTTTTGATTTATAAGCTGTGTTGTAGTTCAAAGCAGCCCCAAACCCTTAACTGAAAAATTAAGAAAGCTATCTAAGCTTCATTTCTGCATAGTTTGATTGAATGTTTGGAATGATTTCGGAGAAGAAACCATTTTTATGTTTTTCCCATAGGTTCCTATGTTGAGTGATGTTCCTTGGTGACAGTCATCTTCAGTCTATTTTTGATGGAAACAAAAACTCAAACTACCATCTGAGGTACATTTCTACAATCTCACAATTCTTTCTGCATAGCGGTTTGTGAGGAAACTAATTTCAGCCAATCAAACACATTTGCAGCTCTGGTATTCATAAAAAAGTCTCCTATTAGATCGAAAACACAAAATAATATGATCACCATCCCATCTATACTTCTGCATTAATTGGTTTATTTGTTGCGAAATGTTTGGAGAAGAAGCTGTAGGCATGTTTTCCATGTCTCTTATGTTAAAATGTGTTCCACGGTGGCGGCCATCTTGGATTTTGGATCGTCACAAAATACAAAATTTTCTAGAGAACCATCTAAGGTAAATCTGCAATATTTAAAATAAATCTTCCAAGTGGTTTGTGGGAAGATTTTTTAAATACAGGCAAGCAGAAAGCACTAGCAGCTCTGGCAGCCATGATGAATTGGCAAAATTTGCTAACAAAAAACTCAATAAAAATGTAACTATCCAAGCCTCATTTCTGCATAATTTGGTCGTAATTCTGAGGAGGAACAGTTTCGTAGAAGAAGCTATTTTTATTTTTTTATCATTGTATCATATTGTTAAGCTGAGTTCCGCGGTAGTGGCCTTAAAACTTTTAGAGAACCTTCTAAGGTACATTTCAACAATATTTCAAATCAATCTGACAAGCGGTTTGTGAGTTTTATTAAAAGGTGGCCATGCTTAATATTTAATCAGCATCAAAAACTTAAGCTGTTAAGAACCCAGTGTAAGAACCACCCAAGTGTACGCCAAGTGGATCAGGCGACTAAAACAGTCGGCTACGCTTGTGAGATTTGTTTGGTGACGTTAAAGGCTCTCAGCTACATCAAAATCTGCAAGTCCTAAAAGATGCAAGTCCTGTGAAAACTTGTATTTTTAACGCTGACTGTTGTAAAAATCGCAAGTCCGTAAAAATTCCAAGTCGCATCAAAATGTCAGTAAATGTTGAAAATTAAAATACTAAATGCACGAATAGTTGTTCCTTTGTTGTGTAAATTAATATTGAAGTGAGGGGGTACAAGTTATAATCATTGATAGTAATAGTTACTGTAAGGGGGGGGGGGGGTACAAGTTATAATCATTGATAGTAATAGTTACTATAAGTCGTATGTTGTGTTCTGCATTTTGTCGAGCCGGGTAAAGCAGACAGTTACGACTTTGTTGAAGGAAATGAATACTGCCGCAGTACAAATATAAATATTTAAATAATATTTTTTGTTAGGTGATTAAATGCAGTGCTCTACTATTTATAATGGACGGAGTGTACCAAGTCCCAAGTTAGTGAAATTTGTTACAGGTTTAAAAGGTAAACGAAACAGTGAAATCAAGACTACACAAATACAAGAATAATTGTTTGGAGGATGTGACGTATGTCAACAGTATGAGAGATTATACCAATCATTACATTAATAATGAAAAGTCCAACGATATTTTTACACTGCTCCCTTTTTGCCACCATCAACCCCTCCTCACCCCCAAAAAATCAGTAAAAAAACTGGAATGTGTTAAAATAACAAGTAACTACTTTTATGGGAAGCATTTCAAATCCCCCCACTGGAAAAAAATCAGTCCCCACTTTCCCAAAATTACCCCCATCCCGCCATGTAACAATTAACATTATCTTTATTTCTTTTCTTTAGACTGATTTATCTTTTTAAGTTCCATATTTAACAAAGTTATAACAAGAATTTGTTTCTTTGTTTGTTTGATGGTATTTAACGCCAATTTCAGCAATTTTTCAGCTATATCATGGCGTCCAGTTTTTATTGGGGGAGGAAGCCGAGAAAACCCCCGACCTGCGGTAGGAAAACGGCAATCCTTGTCAATTAAGATTGGAGTCGAGTACACCCTGCCTGCAGTGGGAATCGAACCCGCAACCTCTGTGTTGACAGACCACGTGATCAATAGTAGACGAACTACCTTGACCACTCGGCCACCGAGGCCCCACAAGAATTTGTTTATCAAGTATTCCACTGACAAGTAATTGCTAAACTTTTACAAACTTTTACAATGGTCTGGAAATCATGTAATATTTTGGAACTCATTATACACAGCAAGGTGGAAATGATCTTCAAAGTAAAGACTATAGTACGTTTTGTGTTAGATCACTTTAATTTAATTTGGCAAAGCAAAAAAAGAATTAATTTCTTTTAAGAAAACGTACAAACCATAGAAAAACATAAATCACTTACTTTATATTGTACTAGCAGATGTTACTACAGATTTTTATGTGTTTGAATGCGGTTTCCCAACAATTTGTTAGCTTCTGAATAATAAAGTCTCGTGTAAAAAAAAACATAAAAAAGAATCTAATAAAAAAGTTATTTTAGCCAGGGACAGTCTATACTAAGTATAGACTGTCCCTGTTTTAGCGATCAAGAATATGCAACTATATACTTGTTAATTTTAATTTTAATAATTTAATGTTAATATTTAAAAACATGTTTTCAATGTTTTATCCAAAACGAACAGAGTCGTTCGTGTGCCTAATTTTCTTTATCCAATAATTAAAAAGGTTTTCTATTTATTTATGATAAATATTGAAGGATAAACGAAAACCCTTCACATAAGCCCTAGAAAAACGTATCACGTGCTCAAATTAGGTTTGTGAGCACTATTTACTCTTGGAAGCTTTGAAAACAGTCATGTTCTGTGAAAAGGGCACAGTTAAATGTAAGTTTTTTTTTTATATTACAGACGCTCAGAAATGTTTATTTATAATTATTTTAACAAATTGCCTACCATATTTGGTTTAGTTTCGGATTATAAAAAACGCATTGAAAAAACAATATTTTGTGTCCACTGTTACACAAATAGAGTAAAAATTGTATTGTCCCTGAATTCACTTCAGGCGCTTGATTACCCATAAAATGACTCGGTGTGCTCGAATAACAATGTTTGTCAACTACGTAATATATTTTTTTTGCATTTATTAGTAAATAACCAGAAATTTTTTATTTGTTTGTGAGATTGACTTAATTTAGTTATTAAAAAGGCTTTGTCCAATCCTTTTGCATTATTTACGTCAATAAACTAGTTTGAAAGTAAGCTACGAAATTATTTAAAGCCGATTTGATGTACAGAAATCAGTCAAAGTTATGCAAAGTACATGTTCAATAAATGTTAATAATTGTGAAGTGTTTTAAACGTTTAATCCAAACCGATCGTATTTGTGTTCTTTATCTTATATAACTAAAAAAGTTTCTTAAATTTTTCTAATTAACATGTCCGATTACAACTCACTTTGTCTTTACCAATAAAACCTACCCATCAGCACTAGCAAAACGTACCTCGTGCTCATTTTAAATTGTGAACACTATTTACCCGTGCAAGCTTTGAATGAGGCAGACATGTTTTGTGATAATGGAGCAGTGTAACGTAAGTTAAATTTTTTTAATGTTTCGACAGGCGCTTCAAAATATTTATTTAAGAATTATTTTAACAATCTGGCCTTTTTATTTTATTTATTTTTGTCTAGGATTATACAAATACGTATTGAAAATTATCAATACGTATTGAAAATTATCAATTTTTTTTCAACTGTTACACATTGCTTAAAATTGTATGGTGTCCTAGAAATTCACCAAGTACTTGATTTACTAATCAAAAAATGTCGCGGTGCACTCGAATAGCAATATTTCAGTCACGTTTTTGTCGCCTTCTTTGGAGAGTAAACACAGGAATCGAACGATCCATCTTCTGGTTTGTCGAACTTCGTGATTATTCTCAACTCAATTTTAAATTATTACAAGGAATTGAACATAACCTGCAGCTTCTAAAATGGTCAACTGTTTCTTTTCAATGATTGGCGTGATCAAAATTTTTTTTTTCAATGGAAAATGGGGAAGTAGGTTCCTTTATCCGACACCCAATGGCTTAATTGTGGTTTTTTTTGGTAAAAATGAGTGGGGCGGCTTTTTAATCTCCTTAAGGCATTCTTTTCTCATGTCCCCATGTATAGCTGTTTCGGGGAAAGGGGGTCATTACACGACTGAATAATTAGCCGCTAAGTTTTTTCCGGGCAGAAACTCAACATATCTAAACGATTTCTGCACAACCCAGTTGCGTCCACTGAATTTTTGAAAAATGAAATGTTGAAATGGGTCTCTTCTTATCAAGAATTTCTAATGTGCACAGCTATTCTTTTGTGCTTTAGACGATTTCTATATAAAAAAAAATAAAAAAAATTATTATTATTTTTATTTTTAAAAGGGGGATGGCTGCTGTTTTCCTGTTACCATCTCCTAATTGCCACCAGCTGTTTTGTGTTGCTCCTGAGAGTTTTGATGAGTGTGAAGACCCAATTTCTCTCCTACAATAAAATATATACATGTCAAAAAATTGTAAATAGGCAGGGGAGACAGCCGCCTGCCCTGTGGAATGAATAGGTTTTTTAAATTTCTTTTTTTTTTATTCATTGTTTGTGTGAAATTTATTTTATTGCCCTGGAATACCAATAGATTTTATTGCCCTGGTATACCATTTGCTAGACATATCTTTGATTATACAGCTTTTCATTTTTTCTTTGTACAACATATTAAATAATGCAAAATTTTCAGAAACAATGTCTTTCAAAAATTTGAATTATGAATACTTATAAAAAAATAACTTTGAAGTTATATATATTGTGTTTCCCTTTAGTTTGTAACTAATATATACCCATTTTCTTAAGAAAAAAAATTAAGAAAACAACATTTTAAGTCCAGCTAGTTGGTGAAGTACAATACTGTACATTCATATTTTGTTTTCTTTGTAATATAAATTTTATTTTAACAAACATCAAATGTGAGAGAACTCCATTTTTTTTTTCAGGTATAAAAGACACAAAAAGATCAAAGTCAAACATCAGTAAGGTCCAGATCTAGAATTTGCAAGGTATGTATTGGGTGAAAAAACAGAAGCATTTATTGTTCATGCTGAATACAATTACTATTCATGTTGTGTCCTGCATATTTAAGGGCCTCAGTGGGGAGACATTGGTTAAACACCTTTCAATCAACCAGAAAAATGATCCAACATATAATAAATGTCAGAAGTCCTTTTTGACTAACCGTGTGACATATACATTTTAAAAACAATTTTGGTTGGATTAAGTCAGTTCCTCTGAAACAATGCACAACACAATATTAGGTACATGTATGAAAGGATGATTAGGTGTTGCTCATGTGTTATTTTATCACTACTGATGTGGAATGCATGCAAGACATTTTTATGTGTCCACACTTGTTCAACTACTGATGTGGAATGCATGCAAGACATTTTTATGTGTCCACACTTGTTCAACTACTGATGTGGAATGCATGCAAGACATTTTTATGTGTCCACACTTGTTCAACTACTGATGTGGAATGCATGCAAGACATTTTTATGTGTCCACACTTGTTCAACTACTGATTACTTGGTTCTGTTCAGTTATTCTTCATTTATATTTCAGATGACCAAAGAGGGCTGTTCCTATTTATTCCATATTAACACGAAAACTTTCAAACTCCATAAAAAACTTTTTGCATACTCATTGAGTATAAAAGGTGTAGAATTAATTTAGTTAAGTTTAGTTCTAATATGGAATGCCATGGTAGAATTAATAAAACTACCAAATTTCCATATTGGAATCCGAATGATTTATGGAAGGCATGATTTATGGATATTTAACTATGGTCAGACATTGTTTCTGCAAATTTAACACCCTGCAATCACTGAGCGTTAAATTTGACTGATACAATGCAATGCCCATAGTAAAATATACAATAGATCATGGCTTTCAAAAATTATTTTGTGTATTTAGATGACAGTGGAGTTGAGAGGAGAGTGTAGTGAGAGTAGAGTTAGGAGAGGAGTTGAGTTGAGGGTGCAGTTGAGAGTTGAGTAAGTAAATTTGAGTTAATGGTAAACTTAACTCAAGTTTACTTTATTAAGTTTATATTTAATTTAAGGTAGTTTAAGTAGATCTACACCTTGGTTAAAAAAAGACTCTTTTGGCGATCTTTTTAATTTAATTTTGCTAAAATGGAATAAGCTCATAGGACAGTTTTTGCTGGAAGTCTTGTGAACAGAAAGATCTGATGAAGTGCAGACAAACAATGAAGAAAATGCATACGAAATAAAAAAAATGCAACATGCAGGTAAAGATTTTCTGTAATTTAGGAATGGAATTTTCCATTTTTTATCCTTTAACAAGTTGTTGTTTTACTTTACCTGGCTTGAATTAATTACTTATTGTGAAAGACCTTTTGTTTTACTGAAAACTATGCATTAAATTAAATGTTTGGCCACGTTTTCTGCTTAAGATGCTGAAGACCAACTATTGGTTTATAATTGCTTCAAAAATGTAACAAAAGGATTGAATAGCCTGTTGAATGTTTATCATTTTTAATTTAATTTAACTTGAATAAATACTTACAAACTGCATATCACATCCACATACGATTCTATTATGTTTTCTAATTCATTTCACAATCAATAAAAATTTTGAGTTTGTTGTTTCCCAAAACAATCCACCAAATTAGTCCCCACTAAATAGAAGTTTAGTGTATGAAGACAAAAATTGTCACTTTTTTAGAACCTCAGATATGAAGTAAACTCGGGTTATATTGGGAGTCAACTGTGTTCAACAGGAACAGATGATGAGATGAGAATAGCCAACAGAATACCAAACAAAATTGTTAATATTCAACTTCAAAAACAAGTCTTTCTCTATAGATGTGAAACATTCAGGATAACAAAGACAATGCACAGCAGACCCTGACTTTATTCAACATCTGTCTTAGACACATCTGCATTAGAGGCAAAAAAGGCACACAAAAAAGATTTGTCATATGTATCTGTGGGAGTGTGAAACAAGAATTGGTGACCAGTCAGATTCTGCAAAGTGAGGTCAAATTGGATATAACCATTACGAAGCCAGCATTAAGGACCATATGACAAACCCTTACAAGACTGTGCTGCAGCAGATAGGTACCAGCTGGAGTGGATTGACCAGAATCAGCAGATAGGTACCAGCTGGATTGGATTGACCAGAATCAGCAGATAGGTACCAGCTGGAGTGGATTGACCAGAATCAGCAGATAGGTACCAGCTGGAGTGGATTGACCAGAATCAGCAGATAGGTACCAGCTGGATTGGATTGACCAGAATCAGCAGATAGGTACCAGCTGGAGTGGATTGACCAGAATCAGCAGATAGGTACCAGCTGGAGTGGATTGACCAGAATCAGCAGATAGGTACCAGCTGGATTGGATTGACCAGAATCAGCAGATAGGTACCAGCTGGAGTGGATTGACCAGAATCAGCAGATAGGTACCAGCTGGATTGGATTGACCAGAATCAGCAGATAGGTACCAGCTGGATTGGATTGACCAGAATCAGCAGATAGGTACCAGCTGGATTGGATTGACCAGAATCAGCAGATAGGTACCAGCTGGATTGGATTGACCAGAATCAGCAGATAGGTACCAGCTGGATTGGATTGACCAGAATCAGCAGATAGGTACCAGCTGGATTGAATAGCAATGAATAGTGTTTGCTTACAAGGCAATGTAGACAGTCTATGTAAGTAAGTCTTCGTCTTGGAGCATAAATGTACATTTTTATGATCTGGTTTCCAATACAATTAAGATATATTCTATATTATGGTATGTATTTGTTTTTCTGGTCTGCTGCTTAAACTGTTCTAACCAATACACATGGTGTCAAAAAGTAAAAGAAACATTCTAAGATTAAATAAAAGGGAATAAAGTTTTCTAAATGATATGTTCTAATGTACTTATTTTTTTTTTGGTTACTTTTCATAGATGAAGAAAAAAGATGACAGATAAAGAGTAATGCCAAGACATATCTCCAAAATATCTGGGTAAGAATATTTGTGGAAAAAAAAGCTTATGATATTTAAAATACATGTATTATTTCAGAGTTGAAGAAGCCATAAAAGCTTATTTTATTTAAAATACATGTATGTAAATATATTTGAAATGCACTTTTTGAATTAACACCTGATATAAGGTACAGTTATTTTACCATCCGTACATATGTTTGCTAGTGTCAAAAATTGAAAAAAGCAGTATTCTAAGCATATGTGAAAAGACTTGAAATCTGCAAAATATAGATTTTTCAATCCTTTCATTTAATTGGTTATTTTTATAGATGAAGAAAGAAGATTACAGATGAAGAGAGGAACCCCAAGAGATATGTCCAAAATATCTGGGTAAGAATATTGCTGAAAATTATTGCAGCGATAAACAGCCATTAAAACATCTTGACAATTTAAATATATTTTTTTAAATGTACTCTTTTTAGAATAACATCTGAAATCAGGTAGAACTATTTTTCCATCAATATAAACATGTTAGCTGCTGTCAAAAAGTAGCAGCAACATTCAAAGAATAAATGAAAGGGAATAAAGTTTTCTACATATTTATATGTTCCATTGTACTTATTTCTTTGGTTACTTTTCATAGATGAAGAAAAACGATGACAGATGAAGAGGAAAGCCAAGACAATGTGTCCAGAATATCTGGGTAAGAAAATTAGTGGAAATTATTGCAACAATAAAACAGCCTTTAAAACTTCTTGATAATTTAAATGATTTTTAAATGTACATTTTAAGAACAACATGTGAAATAAGGAAAAATTATTTTTCCATCAATATAAACATGTTAGCTGCTGTCAAAAAGTAAAAACAACATTCTAAGAATAAATGAAAGGGAATAAAGTTTCTACGTATTGATATGTTCCACTGTACTTATTTCTTTGGTTACTTTTCATAGATGAAGAAAAACGATGACAGATGAAGAGGAAAGCCAAGACAATGTGTCCAGAATATCTGGGTAAGAATATAAGTGGATATTATTGCAAGATAAAACAGCATTAAAAACTTCTTGACATTTTAAATATTTTTTAAAATGTACTCTTTGAATATCATCTGAAATAAGGTAAAATTATTTTTCTATCAATATAATCATGTAAGCTAGTTTCAAAAAGTAAAAGGAACACCAAGAATACATGAAAGGAAATAAATTTTATACATATCGATATTTTCTATTGTACTTATTTATTTGGTTTATTTTTTTCATAGATGAAGAAAAGGGATGACAGATGAAGAGGAATGCCAAGACATATCTCCAAACTATCTGGGTAAGAATATTATTGGAATTCTTTCAGAGTTGAAGAAGCCATAAAAGCTTATTATATTTGAAATACATGTATTATTTCAGAGTTGAAGAAGCCATAAAAGCTTATTTTATTTAAAATACATGTATTTAAATATATTTGAAATGCACTTTTTGAATTAACACCTGATATAAGGTACAGTTATTTTACCATCAGTACATATATTTGATAGTGTCAAAAATTGAAAAAAGCAGTATTCTAAGCATATGTGAAAAGACATGAAATCTGCAAAATATAGATTTTTTTCAATCCTTTCATTTAATTGGTTATTTTTATAGATGAAGAAAGAAGATTACAGATGAAGAGAGGAACCCCAAGAGATATGTCCAAAATATCTGGGTAAGAATATTGCTGAAAATAATTGCAGCGATAAACAGCCATTAAAACATCTTGACAATTTAAATATTTTTTTTTAAATGTACTCTTTTTAGAATAACATCTGAAATCAGGTAGAACTATTTTTCCATCAATATAAACATGTTAGCTGCTGTCAAAAAGTAGCAGCAACATTCGAAGAATAAATGAAAGGGAATAAAGTTTTCTACATATTGATATGTTCCACTGTACTTATTTCTTTGGTTACTTTTCATAGATGAAGAAAAACGATGACAGATGAAGAGGAAAGCCAAGACAATGTGTCCAGAATACCTGGGTAAGAAAATTAGTGGAAATTATTGCAACAATCAAACAACCTTTAAAAGTTTTTGATATTTTAAATGATTTTTAAATGTACATTTTAAGAACAACATGTGAAATAAGGTAAAATTATTTTTCCATCAATATAAACATGTTAGCTGCTGTCAAAAAGTAAAAACAACATTCAAAGAATAAATGAAAGGGAATAAAGTTTCTACATATTGATATGTTCCACTGTACTTATTTCTTTGGTTACTTTTCATAGATGAAGAAAAACGATGACAGATGAAGAGGAAAGCCAAGACAATGTGTCCAGAATATCTGGGTAAGAATATAAGTGGATATTATTGCAAGACAAAAACAGCTTTAAAAACTTTTTGACAATTTAAATATTTTTTAAAATGTAGTCTTTGAATATCATCTGAAATAAAGTAAAATTATTTTTCTAGCAATATAATCATGTAAGCTTGTTTCAAAAAGTAAAAGGAACACCAAGAATACATGAAAGGAAATAAATTTTATACATATCGATATTTTCTATTGTACTTATTTATTTGGTTTATTTTTTTCATAGATGAAGAAAAGGGATGACAGATGAAGAGGAATGCCAAGACATATCTCCAAACTATCTGGGTAAGAATATTATTGGAATTCTTTCAGAGTTGAAGAAGCCATAAAAGCTTATTATATTTGAAATACATGTATTATTTCAGAGTTGAAGAAGCCATAAAAGCTTATTTTATTTAAAATACATGTATTTAAATATATTTGAAATGCACTTTTTGAATTAACACCTGATATAAGGTACAGTTATTTTACCATCAGTACATATATTTGCTAGTGTCAAAAATTGAAAAACCAGTATTCTAAGCATATGTGAAAAGACATGAAATCTGCAAAATATAGATTTTTTCAATCCTTTCATTTAATTGGTTATTTTTATAGGTGAAGAAAGAAGATTACAGATGAAGAGAGGAACCCCAAGGGATATGTCCAAAATATCTGGGTAAGAATATTGCTGAAAATTATTGCAGCGATAAACAGCCATTAAAACATCTTAACAATTTAAATATTTTTTTTTTAAATGTACTCTTTTTACAATAACATCTGAAATCAGGTAGAACTATTTTTCCATCAATATAAACATGTTAGCTGCTGTCAAAAAGTAGCAGCAACATTCGAAGAATAAATGAAAGGGAATAAAGTTTTCTACATATTGATATGTTCCACTGTACTTATTTCTTTGGTTACTTTTCATAGATGAAGAAAAACGATGACAGATGAAGAGGAAAGCCAAGACAATGTGTCCAAAATATCTGGGTAAGAAAATTAGTGGAAATTATTGCAACAATAAAACAGCCTTTAAAAGTTTTTGATAATTTAAATGATTTTTAAATGTACATTTTAAGAACAACATGTGAAATAAGGTTAAATTATTTTTCCATCAATATAAACATGTTAGCTGCTGTCAAAAAGTAAAAACAACATTCAAAGAATAAATGAAAGGGAATAAAGTTTCTACATATTGATATGTTCCACTGTACTTATTTCTTTGGTTACTTTTCATAGATGAAGAAAAACGATGACAGATGAAGAGGAAAGCCAAGACAATGTGTCCAGAATATCTGTGTAAGAATATAAGTGGATATTATTGCAAGATAAAACAGCATTAAAAACTTCTTGACAGTTTAAATATTTTTTAAAATGTTCTTTTTGAATATCATCTGAAATAAGGTAAAATTATTTTTCTATCAATATAATCATGTAAGCTAGTTTCAAAAAGTTAAAGGAACACCAAGAATACAAGAAAGGAAATAAATTTTATACATATAGATATTTTCTATTGTACTTATTTATTTGGTTTATTTTTTTCATAGATGAAGAAAAGGGATGACAGATGAAGAGGATTGCCAAGACATATCTCCAAACTATCCGGGTAAGAATATTATTGGAATTCTTTCAGAGTTGAAGAAGCCATAAAAGCTTATTATATTTGAAATACATGTATTATTTCAGAGTTGAAGAAGCCATAAAAGCTTATTTTATTTAAAATACATGTATTTAAATATATTTGAAATGCACTTTTTGAATTAACACCTGATATAAGGTACAGTTATTTTACCATCAGTACATATATTTGCTAGTGTCAAAAATTGAAAAAAGCAGTATTCTAAGCATATGTGAAAAGACATGAAATCTGCAAAATATAGATTTTTTCAATCCTTTCATTTAATTGGTTATTTTTATAGGTGAAGAAAGAAGATTACAGATGAAGAGAGGAACCCCAAGGGATATGTCCAAAATATCTGGGTAAGAATATTGCTGAAAATTATTGCAGCGATAAACAGCCATTAAAACATCTTGACAATTTAAATATATTTTTTTAAATGTACTCTTTTTAGAATAACATCTGAAATCAGGTAGAACTATTTTTCCATCAATATAAACATGTTAGCTGCTGTCAAAAAGTAGCAGCAACATTCGAAGAATAAATGAAAGGGGATAAAGTTTTCTACATATTGATATGTTCCACTGTACTTATTTCTTTGGTTACTTTTCATAGATGAAGAAAAACGATGACAGATGAAGAGGAAAGCCAAGACAATGTGTCCAGAATATCTGGGTAAGAAAATTAGTGGAAATTATTGCAACAATAAAACAGCCTTTAAAAGTTCTTGATAATTTAAATGATTTTTAAATGTACATTTTAAGAACAACATGTGAAATACGGTAAAATTATTTTTCCATCAATATAAACATGTTAGCTGCTGTCAAAAAGTAAAAACAACATTCAAAGAATAAATGAAAGGGAATAAAGTTTCTACATATTGATATGTTCCACTATACTTATTTCTTTGGTTACTTTTCATAGATGAAGAAAAACGATGACAGATGAAGAGGAAAGCCAAGACAATGTGTCCAGAATATCTGGGTAAGAATATAAGTGGATATTATTGCAAGATAAAACAGCATTAAAAACTTCTTGACAGTTTAAATATTTTTTAAAATGTACTCTTTGAATATCATCTGAAATAAGGTAAAATTATTTTTTCTATCAATATAATCATGTAAGCTAGTTTCAAAAAGTAAAAGGAACACCAAGAATACATGAAAGGAAATAAATTTTATACATATCGATATTTTCTATTGTACTTATTTATTTGGTTTATTTTTTTCATAGATGAAGAAAAGGGATGACAGATGAAGAGGAATGCCAAGACATATCTCCAAACTATCTGGGTAAGAATATTATTGGAATTCTTTCAGAGTTGAAGAAGCCATAAAAGCTTATTATATTTGAAATACATGTATTATTTCATAGTTGAAGAAGCCATAAAAGCTTATTTTATTTAAAATACATGTATTTAAATATATTTGAAATGCACTTTTTGAATTAACACCTGATATAAGGTACAGTTATTTTACCATCAGTACATATATTTGCTAGTGTCAAAAATTGAAAAAAGCAGTATTCTAAGCATATGTGAAAAGACATGAAATCTGCAAAATATAGATTTTTTCAATCCTTTCGTTTAATTGGTTATTTTTATAGATGAAGAAAGATTACAGATGAAGAGAGGAACCCCAAGAGATATGTCCAAAATATCTGGGTAAGAATATTGCTGAAAATTATTGCAGCGATAAACAGCCATTAAAACATCTTGACAATTTAAATATATTTTTTTAAATGTACTCTTTTTAGAATAACATCTGAAATCAGGTAGAACTATTTTTCCATCAACATAAACATGTTAGCTGCTGTCAAAAAGTAGCAGCAACATTCGAAGAATAAATGAAAGGGAATAAAGTTTTCTACATATTGATATGTTCCACTGTACTTATTTCTTTGGTTACTTTTCATAGATGAAGAAAAACGATGACAGATGAAGAGGAAAGCCAAGACAATGTGTCCAGAATATCTGGGTAAGAAAATCAGTGGAAATTATTGCAACAATAAAACAGCCTTTAAAAGTTCTTGATAATTTAAATGATTTTTAAATGTACATTTTAAGAACAACATGTGAAATACGGTAAAATTATTTTTCCATCAATATAAACATGTTAGCTGCTGTCAAAAAGTAAAAACAACATTCAAAGAATAAATGAAAGGGAATAAAGTTTCTACATATTGATATGTTCCACTGAACTTATTTCTTTGGTTACTTTTCATAGATGAAGAAAAACGATGACAGATGAAGAGGAAAGCCAAGACAATGTGTCCAGAATATCTGGGTAAGAATATAAGTGGATATTATTGCAAGATAAAACAGCATTAAAAACTTCTTGACAATTTAAATATTTTTTAAAATGTACTCTTTGAATATCATCTGAAATAAGGTAAAATTATTTTTCTATCAATATAATCATGTAAGCTAGTTTCAAAAAGTAAAAGGAACACCAAGAGTACATGAAAGGAAATAAATTTTATACATATCGATATTTTCTATTGTACTTATTTATTTGGTTTATTTTTTTCATAGATGAAGAAAAGGGATGACAGATGAAGAGGATTGCCAAGACATATCTCCAAACTATCTGGGTAAGAATATTATTGGAATTCTTTCAGAGTTGAAGAAGCCATAAAAGCTTATATATATTTGAAATACATGTATTATTTCAGAGTTGAAGAAGCCATAAAAGCTTATTTTATTTAAAATACATGTATTTAAATATATTTGAAATGCACTTTTTCAATTAACACCTGATATAAAGTACAGTTATTTTACCATCAGTACATATGTTTGCTAGTGTCAAAAATTGAAAAAGCAGTATTCTAAGCATATGTGAAAAGACATGAAATCTGCAAAATATAGATTTTTTCAATCCTTTCATTTAATTGGATATTTTTATAGATGAAGAAAGAAGATTACAGATGAAGAGAGGAACCCCAAGAGATATGTCCAAAATATCTGGGTAAGAATATTGCTGAAAATTATTGCAGCGATAAAACGGCCATTAAAACATCTTTACAATTTAAATATTTTTTTTAAATGTACTCTTTTAGAATAACATCTGAAATCAGGTAGAACTATTTTTCCATCAATATAAACATGTTAGCTGCTGTCAAAAAGTAGCAGCAACATTCAAAGAATAAATGAAAGGCAATACAGTTTTCTACATATTGATATGTTCCACTGTACTTATTTCTTTGGTTACTTTTCATAGATGAAGAAAAACGATGACAGATGAAGAGGAAAGCCAAGACAATGTGTCCAAAATATCTGGGTAAGAAAATTAGTGGAAATTATTGCAACAATAAAACAGCCTTTAAAACTTCTTGATAATTTAAATGATTTTTAAATGTACATTTTAAGAACAACATGTGAAATACGGTAAAATTATTTTTCCATCAATATAAACATGTTAGCTGCTGTCAAAAAGTAAAAACAACATTCAAAGAATAAATGAAAGGGAATAAAGTTTCTACATATTGATATGTTCCACTATACTTATTTCTTTGGTTACTTTTCATAGATGAAGAAAAACGATGACAGATGAAGAGGAAAGCCAAGACAATGTGTCCAGAATATCTGGGTAAGAATATAAGTGGATATTATTGCAAGATAAAACAGCATTAAAAACTTCTTGACAGTTTAAATATTTTTTAAAATGTACTCTTTGAATATCATCTGAAATAAGGTAAAATTATTTTTTCTATCAATATAATCATGTAAGCTAGTTTCAAAAAGTAAAAGGAACACCAAGAATACATGAAAGGAAATAAATTTTATACATATCGATATTTTCTATTGTACTTATTTATTTGGTTTATTTTTTTCATAGATGAAGAAAAGGGATGACAGATGAAGAGGAATGCCAAGACATATCTCCAAACTATCTGGGTAAGAATATTATTGGAATTCTTTCAGAGTTGAAGAAGCCATAAAAGCTTATTATATTTGAAATACATGTATTATTTCAGAGTTGAAGAAGCCATAAAAGCTTATTTTATTTAAAATACATGTATTTAAATATATTTGAAATGCACTTTTTGAATTAACACCTGATATAAGGTACAGTTATTTTACCATCAGTACATATATTTGCTAGTGTCAAAAATTGAAAAAAGCAGTATTCTAAGCATATGTGAAAAGACATGAAATCTGCAAAATATAGATTTTTTCAATCCTTTCGTTTAATTGGTTATTTTTATAGATGAAGAAAGATTACAGATGAAGAGAGGAACCCCAAGAGATATGTCCAAAATATCTGGGTAAGAATATTGCTGAAAATTATTGCAGCGATAAACAGCCATTAAAACATCTTGACAATTTAAATATATTTTTTTAAATGTACTCTTTTTAGAATAACATCTGAAATCAGGTAGAACTATTTTTCCATCAATATAAACATGTTAGCTGCTGTCAAAAAGTAGCAGCAACATTCGAAGAATAAATGAAAGGGAATAAAGTTTTCTACATATTGATATGTTCCACTGTACTTATTTCTTTGGTTACTTTTCATAGATGAAGAAAAACGACGACAGATGAAGAGGAAAGCCAAGACAATGTGTCCAGAATATCTGGGTAAGAAAATCAGTGGAAATTATTGCAACAATAAAACAGCCTTTAAAAGTTCTTGATAATTTAAATGATTTTTAAATGTACATTTTAAGAACAACATGTGAAATACGGTAAAATTATTTTTCCATCAATATAAACATGTTAGCTGCTGTCAAAAAGTAAAAACAACATTCAAAGAATAAATGAAAGGGAATAAAGTTTCTACATATTGATATGTTCCACTGAACTTATTTCTTTGGTTACTTTTCATAGATGAAGAAAAACGATGACAGATGAAGAGGAAAGCCAAGACAATGTGTCCAGAATATCTGGGTAAGAATATAAGTGGATATTATTGCAAGATAAAACAGCATTAAAAACTTCTTGACAATTTAAATATTTTTTAAAATGTACTCTTTGAATATCATCTGAAATAAGGTAAAATTATTTTTCTATCAATATAATCATGTAAGCTAGTTTCAAAAAGTAAAAGGAACACCAAGAGTACATGAAAGGAAATAAATTTTATACATATCGATATTTTCTATTGTACTTATTTATTTGGTTTATTTTTTTCATAGATGAAGAAAAGGGATGACAGATGAAGAGGATTGCCAAGACATATCTCCAAACTATCTGGGTAAGAATATTATTGGAATTCTTTCAGAGTTGAAGAAGCCATAAAAGCTTATATATATTTGAAATACATGTATTATTTCAGAGTTGAAGAAGCCATAAAAGCTTATTTTATTTAAAATACATGTATTTAAATATATTTGAAATGCACTTTTTCAATTAACACCTGATATAAAGTACAGTTATTTTACCATCAGTACATATGTTTGCTAGTGTCAAAAATTGAAAAAGCAGTATTCTAAGCATATGTGAAAAGACATGAAATCTGCAAAATATAGATTTTTTCAATCCTTTCATTTAATTGGATATTTTTATAGATGAAGAAAGAAGATTACAGATGAAGAGAGGAACCCCAAGAGATATGTCCAAAATATCTGGGTAAGAATATTGCTGAAAATTATTGCAGCGATAAAACGGCCATTAAAACATCTTTACAATTTAAATATTTTTTTTTAAATGTACTCTTTTAGAATAACATCTGAAATCAGGTAGAACTATTTTTCCATCAATATAAACATGTTAGCTGCTGTCAAAAAGTAGCAGCAACATTCAAAGAATAAATGAAAGGCAATAAAGTTTTCTACATATTGATATGTTCCACTGTACTTATTTCTTTGGTTACTTTTCATAGATGAAGAAAAACGATGACAGATGAAGAGGAAAGCCAAGACAATGTGTCCAAAATATCTGGGTAAGAAAATTAGTGGAAATTATTGCAACAATAAAACAGCCTTTAAAACTTCTTGATAATTTAAATGATTTTTAAATGTACATTTTAAGAACAACATGTGAAATAAGGAAAAATTATTTTTCCATCAATATAAACATGTTAGCTGCTGTCAAAAAGTAAAAACAACATTCTAAGAATAAATGAAAGGGAATAAAGTTTCTACGTATTGATATGTTCCACTGTACTTATTTCTTTGGTTACTTTTCATAGATGAAGAAAAACGATGACAGATGAAGAGGAAAGCCAAGACAATGTGTCCAGAATATCTGGGTAAGAATATAAGTGGATATTATTGCAAGATAAAACAGCATTAAAAACTTCTTGACATTTTAATTATTTTTTAAAATGTACTCTTTGAATATCATCTGAAATAAGGTAAAATTATTTTTCTATCAATATAATCATGTAAGCTAGTTTCAAAAAGTAAAAGGAACACCAAGAATACATGAAAGGAAATAAATTTTATACATATCGATATTTTCTATTGTACTTATTTATTTGGTTTATTTTTTTCATAGATGAAGAAAAGGGATGACAGATGAAGAGGAATGCCAAGACATATCTCCAAACTATCTGGGTAAGAATATTATTGGAATTCTTTCAGAGTTGAAGAAGCCATAAAAGCTTATTATATTTGAAATACATGTATTATTTCAGAGTTGAAGAAGCCATAAAAGCTTATTTTATTTAAAATACATGTATTTAAATATATTTGAAATGCACTTTTTGAATTAACACCTGATATAAGGTACAGTTATTTTACCATCAGTACATATATTTGCTAGTGTCAAAAATTGAAAAAGCAGTATTCTAAGCATATGTGAAAAGACATGAAATCTGCAAAATATAGATTTTTTCAATCCTTTCATTTAATTGGTTATTTTTATAGATGAAGAAAGAAGATTACAGATGAAGAGAGGAACCCCAAGAGATATGTCCAAAATATCTGGGTAAGAATATTGCTGAAAATAATTGCAGCGATAAACAGCCATTAAAACATCTTGACAATTTAAATATTTTTTTTTAAATGTACTCTTTTTAGAATAACATCTGAAATCAGGTAGAACTATTTTTCCATCAATATAAACATGTTAGCTGCTGTCAAAAAGTAGCAGCAACATTCAAAGAATAAATGAAAGGCAATAAAGTTTTCTACATATTGATATGTTCCACTGTACTTATTTCTTTGGTTACTTTTCATAGATGAAGAAAAACGATGACAGATGAAGAGGAAAGCCAAGACAATGTGTCCAAAATATCTGGGTAAGAAAATTAGTGGAAATTATTGCAACAATAAAACAGCCTTTAAAACTTCTTGATAATTTAAATGATTTTTAAATGTACATTTTAAGAACAACATGTAAAATAAGGAAAAATTATTTTTCCATCAATATAAACATGTTAGCTGCTGTCAAAAAGTAAAAACAACATTCTAAGAATAAATGAAAGGGAATAAAGTTTCTACGTATTGATATGTTCCACTGTACTTATTTCTTTGGTTACTTTTCATAGATGAAGAAAAACGATGACAGATGAAGAGGAAAGCCAAGACAATGTGTCCAGAATATCTGGGTAAGAATATAAGTGGATATTATTGCAAGATAAAACAGCATTAAAAACTTCTTGACATTTTAAATATTTTTTAAAATGTACTCTTTGAATATCATCTGAAATAAGGTAAAATTATTTTTCTATCAATATAATCATGTAAGCTAGTTTCAAAAAGTAAAAGGAACACCAAGAATACATGAAAGGAAATAAATTTTATACATATCGATATTTTCTATTGTACTTATTTATTTGGTTTATTTTTTTCATAGATGAAGAAAAGGGATGACAGATGAAGAGGAATGCCAAGACATATCTCCAAACTATCTGGGTAAGAATATTATTGGAATTCTTTCAGAGTTGAAGAAGCCATAAAAGCTTATTATATTTGAAATACATGTATTATTTCAGAGTTGAAGAAGCCATAAAAGCTTATTTTATTTAAAATACATGTATTTAAATATATTTGAAATGCACTTTTTGAATTAACACCTGATATAAGGTACAGTTATTTTACTATCAGTACATATATTTGATAGTGTCAAAAATTGAAAAAAGCAGTATTCTAAGCATATGTGAAAAGACATGAAATCTGCAAAATATAGATTTTTTCAATCCTTTCATTTAATTGGTTATTTTTATAGATGAAGAAAGAAGATTACAGATGAAGAGAGGAACCCCAAGAGATATGTCCAAAATATCTGGGTAAGAATATTGCTGAAAATAATTGCAGCGATAAACAGCCATTAAAACATCTTGACAATTTAAATATTTTTTTTTAAATGTACTCTTTTTAGAATAACATCTGAAATCAGGTAGAACTATTTTTCCATCAATATAAACATGTTAGCTGCTGTCAAAAAGTAGCAGCAACATTCGAAGAATAAATGAAAGGGAATAAAGTTTTCTACATATTGATATGTTCCACTGTACTTATTTCTTTGGTTACTTTTCATAGATGAAGAAAAACGATGACAGATGAAGAGGAAAGCCAAGACAATGTGTCCAGAATACCTGGGTAAGAAAATTAGTGGAAATTATTGCAACAATCAAACAACCTTTAAAAGTTTTTGATATTTTAAATGATTTTTAAATGTACATTTTAAGAACAACATGTGAAATAAGGTAAAATTATTTTTCCATCAATATAAACATGTTAGCTGCTGTCAAAAAGTAAAAACAACATTCAAAGAATAAATGAAAGGGAATAAAGTTTCTACATATTGATATGTTCCACTGTACTTATTTCTTTGGTTACTTTTCATAGATGAAGAAAAACGATGACAGATGAAGAGGAAAGCCAAGACAATGTGTCCAAAATATCTGGGTAAGAAAATTAGTGGAAATTATTGCAACAATAAAACAGCCTTTAAAACTTCTTGATAATTTAAATGATTTTTAAATGTACATTTTAAGAACAACATGTGAAATACGGTAAAATTATTTTTCCATCAATATAAACATGTTAGCTGCTGTCAAAAAGTAAAAACAACATTCAAAGAATAAATGAAAGGGAATAAAGTTTCTACATATTGATATGTTCCACTATACTTATTTCTTTGGTTACTTTTCATAGATGAAGAAAAACGATGACAGATGAAGAGGAAAGCCAAGACAATGTGTCCAGAATATCTGGGTAAGAATATAAGTGGATATTATTGCAAGATAAAACAGCATTAAAAACTTCTTGACAGTTTAAATATTTTTTAAAATGTACTCTTTGAATATCATCTGAAATAAGGTAAAATTATTTTTTCTATCAATATAATCATGTAAGCTAGTTTCAAAAAGTAAAAGGAACACCAAGAATACATGAAAGGAAATAAATTTTATACATATCGATATTTTCTATTGTACTTATTTATTTGGTTTATTTTTTTCATAGATGAAGAAAAGGGATGACAGATGAAGAGGAATGCCAAGACATATCTCCAAACTATCTGGGTAAGAATATTATTGGAATTCTTTCAGAGTTGAAGAAGCCATAAAAGCTTATTATATTTGAAATACATGTATTATTTCAGAGTTGAAGAAGCCATAAAAGCTTATTTTATTTAAAATACATGTATTTAAATATATTTGAAATGCGCTTTTTGAATTAACACCTGATATAAGGTACAGTTATTTTACCATCAGTACATATATTTGCTAGTGTCAAAAATTGAAAAAAGCAGTATTCTAAGCATATGTGAAAAGACATGAAATCTGCAAAATATAGATTTTTTCAATCCTTTCGTTTAATTGGTTATTTTTATAGATGAAGAAAGATTACAGATGAAGAGAGGAACCCCAAGAGATATGTCCACAATATCTGGGTAAGAATATTGCTGAAAATTATTGCAGCGATAAACAGCCATTAAAACATCTTGACAATTTAAATATATTTTTTTAAATGTACTCTTTTTAGAATAACATCTGAAATCAGGTAGAACTATTTTTCCATCAATATAAACATGTTAGCTGCTGTCAAAAAGTAGCAGCAACATTCGAAGAATAAATGAAAGGGAATAAAGTTTTCTACATATTGATATGTTCCACTGTACTTATTTCTTTGGTTACTTTTCATAGATGAAGAAAAACGATGACAGATGAAGAGGAAAGCCAAGACAATGTGTCCAGAATATCTGGGTAAGAAAATCAGTGGAAATTATTGCAACAATAAAACAGCCTTTAAAAGTTCTTGATAATTTAAATGATTTTTAAATGTACATTTTAAGAACAACATGTGAAATACGGTAAAATTATTTTTCCATCAATATAAACATGTTAGCTGCTGTCAAAAAGTAAAAACAACATTCAAAGAATAAATGAAAGGGAATAAAGTTTCTACATATTGATATGTTCCACTGAACTTATTTCTTTGGTTACTTTTCATAGATGAAGAAAAACGATGACAGATGAAGAGGAAAGCCAAGACAATGTGTCCAGAATATCTGGGTAAGAATATAAGTGGATATTATTGCAAGATAAAACAGCATTAAAAACTTCTTGACAATTTAAATATTTTTTAAAATGTACTCTTTGAATATCATCTGAAATAAGGTAAAATTATTTTTCTATCAATATAATCATGTAAGCTAGTTTCAAAAAGTAAAAGGAACACCAAGAGTACATGAAAGGAAATAAATTTTATACATATCGATATTTTCTATTGTACTTATTTATTTGGTTTATTTTTTTCATAGATGAAGAAAAGGGATGACAGATGAAGAGGATTGCCAAGACATATCTCCAAACTATCTGGGTAAGAATATTATTGGAATTCTTTCAGAGTTGAAGAAGCCATAAAAGCTTATATATATTTGAAATACATGTATTATTTCAGAGTTGAAGAAGCCATAAAAGCTTATTTTATTTAAAATACATGTATTTAAATATATTTGAAATGCACTTTTTCAATTAACACCTGATATAAAGTACAGTTATTTTACCATCAGTACATATGTTTGCTAGTGTCAAAAATTGAAAAAGCAGTATTCTAAGCATATGTGAAAAGACATGAAATCTGCAAAATATAGATTTTTTCAATCCTTTCATTTAATTGGAAATTTTTATAGATGAAGAAAGAAGATTACAGATGAAGAGAGGAACCCCAAGAGATATGTCCAAAATATCTGGGTAAGAATATTGCTGAAAATTATTGCAGCGATAAAACGGCCATTAAAACATCTTTACAATTTAAATATTTTTTTTTTAAATGTACTCTTTTAGAATAACATCTGAAATCAGGTAGAACTATTTTTCCATCAATATAAACATGTTAGCTGCTGTCAAAAAGTAGCAGCAACATTCAAAGAATAAATGAAAGGCAATAAAGTTTTCTACATATTGATATGTTTCACTGTACTTATTTCTTTGGTTACTTTTCATAGATGAAGAAAAACGATGACAGATGAAGAGGAAAGCCAAGACAATGTGTCCAAAATATCTGGGTAAGAAAATTAGTGGAAATTATTGCAACAATAAAACAGCCTTTAAAACTTCTTGATAATTTAAATGATTTTTAAATGTACATTTTAAGAACAACATGTGAAATAAGGAAAAATTATTTTTCCATCAATATAAACATGTTAGCTGCTGTCAAAAAGTAAAAACAACATTCTAAGAATAAATGAAAGGGAATAAAGTTTCTACGTATTGATATGTTCCACTGTACTTATTTCTTTGGTTACTTTTCATAGATGAAGAAAAACGATGACAGATGAAGAGGAAAGCCAAGACAATGTGTCCAGAATATCTGGGTAAGAATATAAGTGGATATTATTGCAAGATAAAACAGCATTAAAAACTTCTTGACATTTTAAATATTTTTTAAAATGTACTCTTTGAATATCATCTGAAATAAGGTAAAATTATTTTTCTATCAATATAATCATGTAAGCTAGTTTCAAAAAGTAAAAGGAACACCAAGAATACATGAAAGGAAATAAATTTTATACATATCGATATCTTCTATTGTACTTATTTATTTGGTTTATTTTTTTTCATAGATGAAGAAAAGGGATGACAGATGAAGAGGAATGCCAAGACATATCTCCAAACTATCTGGGTAAGAATATTATTGGAATTCTTTCAGAGTTGAAGAAGCCATAAAAGCTTATTATATTTGAAATACATGTATTATTTCAGAGTTGAAGAAGCCATAAAAGCTTATTTTATTTAAAATACATGTATTTAAATATATTTGAAATGCACTTTTTGAATTAACACCTGATATAAGGTACAGTTATTTTACCATCAGTACATATATTTGATAGTGTCAAAAATTGAAAAAAGCAGTATTCTAAGCATATGTGAAAAGACATGAAATCTGCAAAATATAGATTTTTTCAATCCTTTCATTTAATTGGTTATTTTTATAGATGAAGAAAGAAGATTACAGATGAAGAGAGGAACCCCAAGAGATATGTCCAAAATATCTGGGTAAGAATATTGCTGAAAATAATTGCAGCGATAAACAGCCATTAAAACATCTTGACAATTTAAATATTTTTTTTTAAATGTACTCTTTTTAGAATAACATCTGAAATCAGGTAGAACTATTTTTCCATCAATATAAACATGTTAGCTGCTGTCAAAAAGTAGCAGCAACATTCGAAGAATAAATGAAAGGGAATAAAGTTTTCTACATATTGATATGTTCCACTGTACTTATTTCTTTGGTTACTTTTCATAGATGAAGAAAAACGATGACAGATGAAGAGGAAAGCCAAGACAATGTGTCCAGAATACCTGGGTAAGAAAATTAGTGGAAATTATTGCAACAATCAAACAACCTTTAAAAGTTTTTGATATTTTAAATGATTTTTAAATGTACATTTTAAGAACAACATGTGAAATAAGGTAAAATTATTTTTCCATCAATATAAACATGTTAGCTGCTGTCAAAAAGTAAAAACAACATTCAAAGAATAAATGAAAGGGAATAAAGTTTCTACATATTGATATGTTCCACTGTACTTATTTCTTTGGTTACTTTTCATAGATGAAGAAAAACGATGACAGATGAAGAGGAAAGCCAAGACAATGTGTCCAGAATATCTGTGTAAGAATATAAGTGGATATTATTGCAAGATAAAACAGCATTAAAAACTTCTTGACAGTTTAAATATTTTTTAAAATGTACTCTTTGAATATCATCTGAAATAAGGTAAAATTATTTTTCTATCAATATAATCATGTAAGCTAGTTTCAAAAAGTAAAAGGAACACCAAGAATACATGAAAGGAAATAAATTTTATACATATCGATATTTTCTATTGTACTTATTTATTTGGTTTATTTTTTTCATAGATGAAGAAAAGGGATGACAGATGAAGAGGATTGCCAAGACATATCTCCAAACTATCTGGGTAAGAATATTATTGGAATTCTTTCAGAGTTGAAGAAGCCATAAAAGCTTATTATATTTGAAATACATGTATTATTTCAGAGTTGAAGAAGCCATAAAAGCTTATTTTATTTAAAATACATGTATTTAAATATATTTGAAATGCACTTTTTGAATTAACACCTGATATAAGGTACAGTTATTTTACCATCAGTACATATATTTGCTAGTGTCAAAAATTGAAAAAAGCAGTATTCTAAGCATATGTGAAAAGACATGAAATCTGCAAAATATAGATTTTTTCAATCCTTTCATTTAATTGGTTATTTTTATAGGTGAAGAAAGAAGATTACAGATGAAGAGAGGAACCCCAAGGGATATGTCCAAAATATCTGGGTAAGAATATTGCTGAAAATTATTGCAGCGATAAAACCACCATTAAAACATCTTGACAATTTAAATATTTATTTTTAAATGTACTCTTTTTAGAATAACATCTGAAATCAGGTAGAACTATTTTTCCATCAATATAAACATGTTAGCTGCTGTCAAAAAGTAGCAGCAACATTCGAAGAATAAATGAAAGGGGATAAAGTTTTCTACATATTGATGTGTTCCACTGTACTTATTTCTTTGGTTACTTTTCATAGATGAAGAAAAATGATGACAGATGAAGAGGAAAGCCAAGACAATGTGTCCAGAATATCTGGGTAAGAAAATTAGTGGAAATTATTGCAACAATAAAACAGCCTTTAAAAGTTCTTGATAATTTAAATGATTTTTAAATGTACATTTTAAGAACAACATGTGAAATACGGTAAAATTATTTTTCCATCAATATAAACATGTTAGCTGCTGTCAAAAAGTAAAAACAACATTCAAAGAATAAATGAAAGGGAATAAAGTTTCTACATATTGATATGTTCCACTGTACTTATTTCTTTGGTTACTTTTCATAGATGAAGAAAAACGATGACAGATGAAGAGGAAAGCCAAGACAATGTGTCCAGAATATCTGGGTAAGAATATAAGTGGATATTATTGCAAGATAAAACAGCATTAAAAACTTCTTGACAGTTTAAATATTTTTTAAAATGTACTCTTTGAATATCATCTGAAATAAGGTAAAATTATTTTTTCTATCAATATAATCATGTAAGCTAGTTTCAAAAAGTAAAAGGAACACCAAGAATACATGAAAGGAAATAAATTTTATACATATCGATATTTTCTATTGTACTTATTTATTTGGTTTATTTTTTTCATAGATGAAGAAAAGGGATGACAGATGAAGAGGAATGCCAAGACATATCTCCAAACTATCTGGGTAAGAATATTATTGGAATTCTTTCAGAGTTGAAGAAGCCATAAAAGCTTATTATATTTGAAATACATGTATTATTTCAGAGTTGAAGAAGCCATAAAAGCTTATTTTATTTAAAATACATGTATTTAAATATATTTGAAATGCACTTTTTGAATTAACACCTGATATAAGGTACAGTTATTTTACCATCAGTACATATATTTGCTAGTGTCAAAAATTGAAAAAAGCAGTATTCTAAGCATATGTGAAAAGACATGAAATCTGCAAAATATAGATTTTTTCAATCCTTTCGTTTAATTGGTTATTTTTATAGATGAAGAAAGATTACAGATGAAGAGAGGAACCCCAAGAGATATGTCCAAAATATCTGGGTAAGAATATTGCTGAAAATTATTGCAGCGATAAACAGCCATTAAAACATCTTGACAATTTAAATATATTTTTTTAAATGTACTCTTTTTAGAATAACATCTGAAATCAGGTAGAACTATTTTTCCATCAATATAAACATGTTAGCTGCTGTCAAAAAGTAGCAGCAACATTCGAAGAATAAATGAAAGGGAATAAAGTTTTCTACATATTGATATGTTCCACTGTACTTATTTCTTTGGTTACTTTTCATAGATGAAGAAAAACGATGACAGATGAAGAGGAAAGCCAAGACAATGTGTCCAGAATATCTGGGTAAGAAAATCAGTGGAAATTATTGCAACAATAAAACAGCCTTTAAAAGTTCTTGATAATTTAAATGATTTTTAAATGTACATTTTAAGAACAACATGTGAAATACGGTAAAATTATTTTTCCATCAATATAAACATGTTAGCTGCTGTCAAAAAGTAAAAACAACATTCAAAGAATAAATGAAAGGGAATAAAGTTTCTACATATTGATATGTTCCACTGAACTTATTTCTTTGGTTACTTTTCATAGATGAAGAAAAACGATGACAGATGAAGAGGAAAGCCAAGACAATGTGTCCAGAATATCTGGGTAAGAATATAAGTGGATATTATTGCAAGATAAAACAGCATTAAAAACTTCTTGACAATTTAAACATTTTTTAAAATGTACTCTTTGAATATCATCTTTGAAGCCATAAAAGCTTATTTTATTTAAAATACATGTATTTAAATATATTTGAAATGCACTTTTTGAATTAACACCTGATATAAGGTACAGTTATTTTACCATCAGTACATATGTTTGCTAGTGTCAAAAATTGAAAAAGCAGTATTCTAAGCATATGTGAAAAGACATGAAATCTGCAAAATATAGATTTTTTAAATCCTTTCATTTAATTGGTTATTTTTATAGATGAAGAAAGAAGATTACAGATGAAGAGAGGAACCCCAAGAGATATGTCCAAATAACTGGGTAAGAATATTGCTGAAAATTATTGCAGCGATAAAACAGCCATTAAAACATCTTGACAATTTAAATATTTTTTTTAAATGTACTCTTTTAGAATAACATCTGAAATCAGGTAGAACTATTTTTCCATCAATATAAACATGTTAGCTGCTGTCAAAAAGTAGCAGCAACATTAAAAGAATAAATGAAAGGCAATAAAGTTTTCTACATATTGATATGTTCCACTGTACTTATTTCTTTGGTTACTTTTCTTAGATGAAGAAAAACGATGACAGATGAAGAGGAAAGCCAAGACAATGTGTCCAGAATATCTGGGTAAGAAAATTAGTGGAAATTATTGCAACAATAAAACAGCCTTTAAAAGTTTTTGATAATTTAAATGATTTTTAAATGTACATTTTAAGAACAACATGTGAAATAAGGTAAAATTATTTTTCCATCAATATAAACATGTTAGCTGCTGTCAAAAAGTAAAAACAACATTCAAAGAATAAATGAAAGGCAATAAAGTTTTCTACATATTGATATGTTCCACTGTACTTATTTCTTTGGTTACTTTTCATAGATGAAGAAAAACGATGACAGATGAAGAGGAAAGCCAAGACAATGTGTCCAAAATATCTGGGTAAGAAAATTAGTGGAAATTATTGCAACAATAAAACAGCCTTTAAAACTTCTTGATAATTTAAATGATTTTTAAATGTACATTTTAAGAACAACATGTGAATTAAGGAAAAATTATTTTTCCATCAATATAAACATGTTAGCTGCTGTCAAAAAGTAAAAACAACATTCTAAGAATAAATGAAAGGGAATAAAGTTTCTACGTATTGATATGTTCCACTGTACTTATTTCTTTGGTTACTTTTCATAGATGAAGAAAAACGATGACAGATGAAGAGGAAAGCCAAGACAATGTGTCCAGAATATCTGGGTAAGAATATAAGTGGATATTATTGCAAGATAAAACAGCATTAAAAACTTCTTGACATTTTAAATATTTTTTAAAATGTACTCTTTGAATATCATCTGAAATAAGGTAAAATTATTTTTCTATCAATATAATCATGTAAGCTAGTTTCAAAAAGTAAAAGGAACACCAAGAATACATGAAAGGAAATAAATTTTATACATATCGATATTTTCTATTGTACTTATTTATTTGGTTTATTTTTTTTCATAGATGAAGAAAAGGGATGACACATGAAGAGGAATGCCAAGACATATCTCCAAACTATCTGGGTAAGAATATTATTGGAATTCTTTCAGAGTTGAAGAAGCCATAAAAGCTTATTATATTTGAAATACATGTATTATTTTAGAGTTGAAGAAGCCATAAAAGCTTATTTTATTTAAAATACATGTATTTAAATATATTTGAAATGCACTTTTTGAATTAACACCTGATATAAGGTACAGTTATTTTACCATCAGTACATATATTTGATAGTGTCAAAAATTGAAAAAAGCAGTATTCTAAGCATATGTGAAAAGACATGAAATCTGCAAAATATAGATTTTTTCAATCCTTTCATTTAATTGGTTATTTTTATAGATGAAGAAAGAAGATTACAGATGAAGAGAGGAACCCCAAGAGATATGTCCAAAATATCTGGGTAAGAATATTGCTGAAAATAATTGCAGCGATAAACAGCCATTAAAACATCTTGACAATTTAAATATTTTTTTTTAAATGTACTCTTTTTAGAATAACATCTGAAATCAGGTAGAACTATTTTTCCATCAATATAAACATGTTAGCTGCTGTCAAAAAGTAGCAGCAACATTCGAAGAATAAATGAAAGGGAATAAAGTTTTCTACATATTGATATGTTCCACTGTACTTATTTCTTTGGTTACTTTTCATAGATGAAGAAAAACGATGACAGATGAAGAGGAAAGCCAAGACAATGTGTCCAGAATACCTGGGTAAGAAAATTAGTGGAAATTATTGCAACAATCAAACAACCTTTAAAAGTTTTTGATATTTTAAATGATTTTTAAATGTACATTTTAAGAACAACATGTGAAATAAGGTAAAATTATTTTTCCATCAATATAAACATGTTAGCTGCTGTCAAAAAGTAAAAACAACATTCAAAGAATAAATGAAAGGGAATAAAGTTTCTACATATTGATATGTTCCACTGTACTTATTTCTTTGGTTACTTTTCATAGATGAAGAAAAACGATGACAGATGAAGAGGAAAGCCAAGACAATGTGTCCAGAATATCTGTGTAAGAATATAAGTGGATATTATTGCAAGATAAAACAGCATTAAAAACTTCTTGACAGTTTAAATATTTTTTAAAATGTACTCTTTGAATATCATCTGAAATAAGGTAAAATTATTTTTCTATCAATATAATCATGTAAGCTAGTTTCAAAAAGTAAAAGGAACACCAAGAATACATGAAAGGAAATAAATTTTATACATATCGATATTTTCTATTGTACTTATTTATTTGGTTTATTTTTTTCATAGATGAAGAAAAGGGATGACAGATGAAGAGGATTGCCAAGACATATCTCCAAACTATCTGGGTAAGAATATTATTGGAATTCTTTCAGAGTTGAAGAAGCCATAAAAGCTTATTATATTTGAAATACATGTATTATTTCAGAGTTGAAGAAGCCATAAAAGCTTATTTTATTTAAAATACATGTATTTAAATATATTTGAAATGCACTTTTTGAATTAACACCTGATATAAGGTACAGTTATTTTACCATCAGTACATATATTTGCTAGTGTCAAAAATTGAAAAAAGCAGTATTCTAAGCATATGTGAAAAGACATGAAATCTGCAAAATATAGATTTTTTCAATCCTTTCATTTAATTGGTTATTTTTATAGATGAAGAAAGAAGATTACAGATGAAGAGAGGAACCCCAAGAGATATGTCCAAAATATCTGGGTAAGAATATTGCTGAAAATAATTGCAGCGATAAACAGCCATTAAAACATCTTGACAATTTAAATATTTTTTTTTAAATGTACTCTTTTTAGAATAACATCTGAAATCAGGTAGAACTATTTTTCCATCAATATAAACATGTTAGCTGCTGTCAAAAAGTAGCAGCAACATTCGAAGAATAAATGAAAGGGGATAAAGTTTTCTACATATTGATATGTTCCACTGTACTTATTTCTTTGGTTACTTTTCATAGATGAAGAAAAACGATGACAGATGAAGAGGAAAGCCAAGACAATGTGTCCAGAATACCTGGGTAAGAAAATTAGTGGAAATTATTGCAACAATCAAACAACCTTTAAAAGTTTTTGATATTTTAAATGATTTTTAAATGTACATTTTAAGAACAACATGTGAAATAAGGTAAAATTATTTTTCCATCAATATAAACATGTTAGCTGCTGTCAAAAAGTAAAAACAACATTCAAAGAATAAATGAAAGGGAATAAAGTTTCTACATATTGATATGTTCCACTGTACTTATTTCTTTGGTTACTTTTCATAGATGAAGAAAAACGATGACAGATGAAGAGGAAAGCCAAGACAATGTGTCCAGAATATCTGTGTAAGAATATAAGTGGATATTATTGCAAGATAAAACAGCATTAAAAACTTCTTGACAGTTTAAATATTTTTTAAAATGTACTCTTTGAATATCATCTGAAATAAGGTAAAATTATTTTTCTATCAATATAATCATGTAAGCTAGTTTCAAAAAGTAAAAGGAACACCAAGAATACATGAAAGGAAATAAATTTTATACATATCGATATTTTCTATTGTACTTATTTATTTGGTTTATTTTTTTCATAGATGAAGAAAAGGGATGACAGATGAAGAGGATTGCCAAGACATATCTCCAAACTATCTGGGTAAGAATATTATTGGAATTCTTTCAGAGTTGAAGAAGCCATAAAAGCTTATTATATTTGAAATACATGTATTATTTCAGAGTTGAAGAAGCCATAAAAGCTTATTTTATTTAAAATACATGTATTTAAATATATTTGAAATGCACTTTTTGAATTAACACCTGATATAAGGTACAGTTATTTTACCATCAGTACATATATTTGCTAGTGTCAAAAATTGAAAAAAGCAGTATTCTAAGCATATGTGAAAAGACATGAAATCTGCAAAATATAGATTTTTTCAATCCTTTCATTTAATTGGTTATTTTTATAGGTGAAGAAAGAAGATTACAGATGAAGAGAGGAACCCCAAGGGATATGTCCAAAATATCTGGGTAAGAATATTGCTGAAAATTATTGCAGCGATAAAACCACCATTAAAACATCTTGACAATTTAAATATTTATTTTTAAATGTACTCTTTTTAGAATAACATCTGAAATCAGGTAGAACTATTTTTCCATCAATATAAACATGTTAGCTGCTGTCAAAAAGTAGCAGCAACATTCGAAGAATAAATGAAAGGGGATAAAGTTTTCTACATATTGATATGTTCCACTGTACTTATTTCTTTGGTTACTTTTAATAGATGAATAAAAACGATGACAGATGAAGAGGAAAGCCAAGACAATGTGTCCAGAATATCTGGGTAAGAAAATTAGTGGAAATTATTGCAACAATAAAACAGCCTTTAAAAGTTCTTGATAATTTAAATAATTTTTAAATGTACATTTTAAGAACAACATGTGAAATACGGTAAAATTATTTTTCCATCAATATAAACATGTTAGCTGCTGTCAAAAAGTAAAAACAACATTCAAAGAATAAATGAAAGGGAATAAAGTTTCTACATATTGATATGTTCCACTGTACTTATTTCTTTGGTTACTTTTCATAGATGAAGAAAAACGATGACAGATGAAGAGGAAAGCCAAGACAATGTGTCCAGAATATCTGGGTAAGAATATAAGTGGATATTATTGCAAGATAAAACAGCATTAAAAACTTCTTGACAGTTTAAATATTTTTTAAAATGTACTCTTTGAATATCATCTGAAATAAGGTAAAATTATTTTTCTATCAATATAATCATGTAAGCTAGTTTCAAAAAGTAAAAGGAACACCAAGAATACATGAAAGGAAATAAATTTTATACATATCGATATTTTCTATTGTACTTATTTATTTGGTTTATTTTTTTCATAGATGAAGAAAAGGGATGACAGATGAAGAGGATTGCCAAGACATATCTCCAAACTATCTGGGTAAGAATATTATTGGAATTCTTTCAGAGTTGAAGAAGCCATAAAAGCTTATTATATTTGAAATACCTGTATTATTTCAGAGTTGAAGAAGCCATAAAAGCTTATTTTATTTAAAATACATGTATTTAAATATATTTGAAATGCACTTTTTGAATTAACACCTGATATAAGGTACAGTTATTTTACCATCAGTACATATATTTGCTAGTGTCAAAAATTGAAAAAAGCAGTATTCTAAGCATATGTGAAAAGACATGAAATCTGCAAAATATAGATTTTTTCAATCCTTTCGTTTAATTGGTTATTTTTATAGATGAAGAAAGAAGATTACAGATGAAGAGAGGAACCCCAAGAGATATGTCCAAAATATCTGGGTAAGAATATTGCTGAAAATTATTGCAGCGATAAACAGCCATTAAAACATCTTGACAATTTAAATATATTTTTTTAAATGTACTCTTTTTAGAATAACATCTGAAATCAGGTAGAACTATTTTTCCATCAATATAAACATGTTAGCTGCTGTCAAAAAGTAGCAGCAACATTCGAAGAATAAATGAAAGGGAATAAAGTTTTCTACACATTGATATGTTCCACTGTACTTATTTCTTTGGTTACTTTTCATAGATGAAGAAAAACGATGACAGATGAAGAGGAGAGCCAAGACAATGTTTAATGTGACCAGAATATCTGGGTAAGGATACTGTTGGAAGTATTTCAGATTTAAAGAAGCCATTAAAACATACAACAATTTAAAATATTTTTGAAATCAACTTTTTTTTAAATAAACACCTGATATAAGGTACAGTTATTTTATCACTACATATATAAGCTTGTGTCAATAATTGAAAGCAACATTCTATATATATAAGCATAAATGAAAGGACATGAAATCGGATATATATAGATCATTTATTTATTTTATTAATAGATGAAGAATGAAGATTACAGATGAAGAGAGAAACTCCTAGACCAGATGTCCTGAATATCTAGGTAAGAATTGTTTGAATTATTTTTTAAAAAAAGAAGCCAAAAAAGAAAAATTAAACAAAAATACTAAGAAACCGACCAAACAAAATGTATTCTTTTTGAAAATATTTTTCAAACAATACACATGCTAAAGTGTCAAAAAGTAAAAGCAACATTCTAATCTTACAAGAAACTGTATATTGATTTGTCAATCCATTAATTCTTTTGCTTACTTTTTATAGATAAAGAAAGAATATTACAGATGAAAAGCATCTGGGTAAAATTATTGATTATTTGAGAACAATTGAACTTGTTAAAACCTTATTAAAAAATTTTAAATTTGCATATCAATTTCAATATTTGTCAACAATGAGATTGCAAGTCTCACTGTGGGCATGGTACACTTGCCTCTTATCTTAATTGAAAAGATTTCCAGTTCTCATATAAAAGGATTTTCGCAGGGTTCTCTGGCTTCCTCCCCTAATAAAAACTGGTTCCCATAATATAGCTGAAAAATTGCTGAAAGTAGCATATTAAAAACATTCAAATAAACAAACATTCAATTCCTTAAATATATACTAAAATGATTTATTATGAACACTATTAAATGAAAATGTATGATATTTGATATATTGAGAGCTAAAATGTAACCACTGATTGTCAAAATCAAATGTTGAATCAATGTTCTTTAATTAATGCAACATTTTGTTTTAAAGTTTTGTTTGTGAATAAGCCATGACTATTTGAATTGTACACGCTTAGAAATTAAACCAAGAACAACTGTCACCCAAAGGATTTGTAAATGGTGTGTACTGTGAATGCTTAAAATAAACTTATTTTGGTCACAATCTGGAAAATCTGGCTTATGAGTGACATAGCACTTTGTTGCATCACATTATTTAAATATTAACATTTTCTGCAGTCTCATTTTTACTTTTTAATGCACAACTGTACCCTATTACCTTATACTTGCTTTAAATGAGATCCATGTCTTGTAAAAATATATTGAAGCAAGGTATTGTAAAGTACATTCAAAATGCCAACTTGTATCTTATATCTTTGTGTGTAATGGACAAGCCAAAAATAGTTTGTCTCAAGGTTTGATTCTTGGTAAATTCCAACTAGTAAAATTGAATGTCTTTTGTAGAGGGTTATGTTTTTTCTGTATAGGTAATATTAACTCTTTTTTTCAGGCATAAGAGATCATGAACAACTGAAGTTACTGTCTGATCTTGAATTTGCAAGGTATTTTATTTAATGCTTATAACTCCTTACAATTTATCTAGAATGTTTCAAATCCTATCTAGAGTCAGTTTTTGGATTATCCTATGTCAACTATTTCTAATTATATGGTAAGAGACAATGAACATACAACATCATGTTGCCACAGATTGATGAATGAGTTTCTAACTACTGACAGAAACAGCTGTTAAGACAACAGTCACTTCTTAAAAAAATTCTACAACTAAGAAAATATGTTAGTATACAGTTATTTCATATGTGATTTGGGAACAGTCAAACTGATGGTCCGAGGTGGAGGGGATAGTGTTTTGAACTGTTGCCCGAGGCCGTAGGCCAAGGGCAACGGTTCAAAACACTATTCCCGACACAGAGGAACCACTGTTTGACTGTTCCAAAATCACATATGAAATAACTGTTTTATTACCTGATCAATTACTATTTTTAACAGTACTTGCAGAAGAAAAAAAGGAAAAAGACAATTTTGCTATTTTCAACTGACAAATTGTACTTTGTTTAAATACTTCAACACATTTTATTTATGGAGAAACAGTCATGGAGTTCTTGCAAACAACGAGAATAAAGTCATTTTGTTTCTTGACTGTTCCTCGTGAAATTAGCGGGGAAAAAATGTCGTCAGAGTATGGGATGGGAAACAGTCGAAACTATTGACCGGTCAACAATTCGCGAACGTGGACGTTTTTAGAATTTCAGAAAACAGTAAAAAATACCGAATTTCATTTATATAAGGTATCAGGTAATAAAAGAAAATATTCCAAACCAATAGCTGTAGGGGCTTCATTCATATTATCTTAATAAATCTCTTGGAAGTCATGGGACATCATCATAACTCGCCAATAGCATCAATATAAAAACTACACTTTGCAGAATGTTTTTAATAGTATTTTGGAACTTCACATGCTGCAGTCGATGAACAAACAGGATAATGTCAGGTGTCTACACCTTTATGTCTTACAGTCAAAATACAATGATCTGGTATTTTAAAATTCTACAAATAACAGCTTTAATAAAACTGCAGGGTACGTTAGACTCCAATCGTAATTCCCATCTAATACTGATGAAGAGCTATAGAATGATGCAGTTTTCTGAACAGCTGTTATTAGTGACCAATAGGTAGAAAAATCCCAACTATATTCGTTTCTTAGGATTGAAACGGGCAATGTGTACGATTTACTGTATAACATTTCTTGGTTCTCTTCAGCAGTGTTTGGTTTATGTTCATTTACATTTATATTTCAGATGACCAAAGACAACTGTTCTGTTTATTCCATTGTTACCAAAAACCTTTAAAAATCAATTAAAAAAATTTCAATTTCTTTATACTCATTGAGTATAAAAAGGGTGAAGTTAATTAGTTATTATTATTAAGTCTAACTCTAATATGGATTGCCATGGTAGACAAATAAGTCACAAGTACCAAATTACCATATTAGAATCAACATAATTTATGCGAGGCATGATTTATGGATATTTAACTATGGTCTAACATTGTTTCTGTAAATATAACACCTTTCAATCGCCAAGTGTTAACTTGACTGATACAATGCGGTGCCCATGGTAAAATATACAATAGATCATGGCTTTCATAAATTAAGTTGAGAGTTGAAAGTGGAGTGGTGAGTTGAGCTCAGAGTGAAGTTTGTGAGGGGAGTGAATTTGGAGAGTTATGTGTAATTAAGTATTAGTTAAGTTAGTTAGTTTTAGTTAAGTTAGTTAGTGTTAGTTAAGTTTAATTCTAATATGGCAGCTGTGGTAGCTTTCCATTTGAATCATTACCCAAAATACCATATTGGAATTGAAATGATTTATGGATCATGATTTTTGCATGTTTTTCTTTGCTCAAACATTATATTCTTAAATTTAGTGCCATATGCTCGGTGGTAAATTGATATAATGCCTTGCAAAGAAACAAAAACAAAAGATGATTTTCATAAATTATTTCTTGTCTTAAGTTAGTTAAGTTTAAGGACATCTTCACCTTGGATAAAGATTTTTGGAAACCTTTTTCATTTAAATTAAAATCAAACATGGAATAACATGGAATAGTTTTTGCTGGAAGTCAAGTGAATAAAAGATCGGACAAATACGGACAAGAGGTTGGAGACAAAATACAGACAGTAGAATAAAAAAATGGGAATAAACTGGTAAATATTTTTTTTAATAAAAAATATGCTTACTATTAATTATTGACTTTTAATTTACAAGTTATAGACAAGATTTACTTATAGGATTAAACACTGGGTTTTAGTGTAAACTCTGGCGACTCACTTACAAACTAAATAAAGTCCGAAGGACTTTATGTCAAGTTTGTGAGGGAGTTGCCGGAGTTTACACATTGATAATTTCCTAAAACACAGTGTGTTTAATCCTTATAATTCTGTGAAATAACCGTTGCGATTTTTAAAACAGCAAAAACAGTTACTGAAACCCATCTAGACCTCAAAGCGTAGGGATATGCAAAACATAGTACCAAAGGAATCGCGGTTCTGTAGATATTGATAGAAAAAAAAAAAAAATGAAACACTAAATTATATTTATATTATATTTTATTTGAAATCTCAATCGATTAAATTAGAAATCATTGGGGCAGAGAAAACATTGATCCCTCTCCATGACGATATACGCTAGGAGGACGCCATCTTGTTTACATTGGATACGGAAAGTAGTCCGCTCAGAGGAAATATTGATATATAAATTATCTGAGAAGACGCCATTTAAGTGTTTTTATCCAATCAAAGCACTTAATTCTATTCATGCTGTAATTTATTTATATTAAGTGCTTTGATTGGATAAAAACACTTAAATGGCGTCTTCTCAGATAATTTATATATCAATATTTCCTCTGAGCGGACATGAATTGAATTATCATAATATAGTCTCAATCTAAGATAATGGGCGATATGCCCAACATTATTGATAAAAAAAATTTGACTCATAACCATGCATGTTAAAATTCTTTCACTCTTGTTTTTGAATAACATTAATTTCGTCATTTTATAGAAAAAGAAACAAGATGCCAGATGCATAAAATGACCAAACAAATGGATATATGTCCAGAATATCTGCGTAAGTAGGTTGTCTTGTCTGTTTTTATTTCCTTATAATGAAAGAGACATAACCTCATAAAAAAATTGAAGGTAATGAAATCAGAACACAGAGGAAACTGTTAAAAAAAGAAACCAGCAAACTTAAAAACCACCAACCAAAAATATAGTAACTATGCCAATTATACTGACTTGGTACAGGCATTACAAATTAGAAATGGTGAGTTAAACCAGGTTTTATGGCATGCCAAACCTAATTATAATACTTTTATATCAATATACATGCTGTCATCATTTTAAAAATAATAAAATTATTCAAAGCATAAAAGAAAAGAAATATAAAATTCTGCATATTGACAGTTTCAATTCACATATTGATTTGGTTGTCTCTTATAGATGAAGAAAGAACACTACAGATGAAGAGGAACTATAAGAATGAAATTATGTCCAGAATATCTGGGTAAGCTGGTTGTCCATCTCTTTTATTTCTTATATAGAAGTAATTGAACATTTTTCCAATAATATACTTTTCCTATAATACACATCCTAATATTTAATTACTGCAACATTCAAAGAGAAAAATTGAAATATATTGCAAACTGACACTTTTCAATTAATTAATTTGCTTGCTTTTAATAGATGAAGAAAGAAGATTACAGATGAAGAGGAACTCCAATAAAATATACACAGAATATCTGGGTAAGAATATTGTTGGAATTATTTCAGAGATGAAGGAGCTATTAAAACTTCATGACTTTTTTCAGAATAACATTTTACATAAGGTACACATTATTTTTGCATCAATACACATGTTAGCAAGTGTTAAAAAGCAGAAGAAAGAATTTAAAAAGTTGCTGCATATTTTTTTTTTCAATTAATTTTTTTATTATTTTTAACTTTTCATAGATTAAGGAAAAAGACTATATAGATGAAGATCTTACAGAAATAAAAAATTTTCTAGAAAATCTGAGAAAGTATGTTGTTTGTTATTTTTCAGACACCATTAAAAATTGTTTTCAACAATAACATTTAAAAAATATAAAAATATTTATAATAATATAAGTGCATAATTTAAATGTGAAGTTTAAAGCTCTAAAAAATGTTAACACATTTATTTTGTTTTACAGTGTGAAGATCCTCAAGGATTGATAAAACAGAACTGTAGAATGACTTGAAAGAAACTTGGATACTTTGACTAGTGATGTACTGTATTTTGAAGATGCTACAGACAAATTTATATTCTGGATTGTTTGTCACTTTTTGTTTTGCTATGTATAATATAAACATAGCAGAGCATAGCATTAATACAACATGTTCAAGTAACAAACTTGTATTAAAGCTATGCTCTGCTAAGTTGCTACTTGCATGATTTATTGTTACTATATGCTATGGTATTGTTACTGCTGTATTTTTAAAAAAAAATTTGAAATAAATATTATATGGTTTCACCCAACCTTTTCTCACAAATTAGACAGATGATTTATGAGACCTTTGGCATGTGGTTTTAAATAATGTTCCACTTGGATAAAAATATAGAAAGGGATTATGAAGGATAAAGATAAAGAAAGGGAATATTCATAATATCTCTAAAATTGCACAGAAACGAATGTCTGTACATCTAATGTTCAAAAATTTCATAAGTTTTTTAAGGACATGAATTTTCACACTGATTTTAAAAGGGAACACATCTACCCATTATTTAAGCTTGTCATCTCCATCGAGGTACAACACAATTTCCATTTTGCACATTGTATAATCCATAAAGTGGCTTAAATTGAATGTGCACAATGAAAATTTTATTATCCCCTATGGAGAAAATATTTTCTGAAAATTTGAAATAAATTCAAAATTAAAATAAACTCAAGAATATGTGTATTTTAAAAAAAATATTAACCACACGAACTGTGACTGTTCAGCCAAGTAATATATGGTGTCAAAGGGGGCTTGCCTCCATGACGATGATTTTGGCCAGGTTTTTTTGCAGAAAGTGCTAACCCGGGTTTTAGTATTGTGAACGTTGGGTGGGAAAGAAGAATATTGTATCTATTTTGTGTTATCAATTTGGCTACAATTTTCAAGCTAAATCTAAATCTAAATTTAAATCTCTAAATTAATCACAAGAATTGAAGCTGTGCATATGTAATTTTTTTTACTGGAAACTTAGTCATCTTAGGTATTTGTGCAATCCACGTATACTGCAGCTTTAATTCATATCATTGAAACTTCATACATTTTAGACACGGACCCAAAAATCTTTCAACAATTTGAATACCATTCTCCTTTTATTAAAGCACTTGCCTTGCAAACCAGTCATTTCAAATTTTTGTTATTTTTCACTCTCGTCCTTGGATAAAAAATATTTTCTGATCAAACCAAAGTACTTTGTGTACAATTTATTTATGATAAAATATTGATTGTTTGTTTGTTTGAATGGTGTTTTAACGCCACTTTCAGCAATTTTTCAGCTATTTCATGGCGTCCAGTTTTTATTGGGGGAGGAAGCCGGAGTACCCGGAGAGAATATTGAATATTGAATGTTGTGGGTAAGTGTTAACATTCTGAAAACAATCCTAATGTATGAATGCTATTTTGGTCCCAAAATAACCTAGGTATTTCCAATAAACCATTAAATACGTTTCATAAAGGGTGAGAGAAGTTCATTTCTGTTGCAGAAGGATGCAATATATTTAAATTTGTATTTTTTGTTTAACTGTGAGAACTGGTTAGGTGAAGCCACTAAATGTATTGTAATGGTGAGGTTAGGGTGGCTGTAAGGGGAGGAGGAGGCCACATTAAAAATTTCAATCTAATTAAAATTAAATCTTTCACTTGCTCCCCCGTTTTTGTTATTGGTCGCTGCGTTGTAAGCTACACACAGTGACCATAACAAAAAGGGGGGAGCAAGTGAAAGATTTAATTTTAATTAGATTGTAAAAATTTCAATATCTTTTTTTTGTTTTGTAAGAGACCAAATTAAAAAAAATTAGTAGTGTTTATTTTTCAACCGTTGTTATAAACATGATAATATTGTTGTTACTGGAACCAAAATATTGGTAATAAATATATGTCATGCATTCAATTTATTTGTTTTCTTGTAATTGGACGAAGTGCAATAGTAAATAAATAATGTTTACAGAGTTGTATACATTTTACGTGACCATATGTCAGACGTTGTTACATGATTTTCAAATGTTAGAATCTGATGAAGCATATTTAATTCAGGATTTAGAGTGGGTATCATGCTTCATCAAGAAACCTAGACTCCATATTCTTTGATCAAGTTGTGTGAGACTACTTATTTTCTGTCCTTTAATCAAAAATTTGTTTACAAAACTGGCAATCGGGGATCTTAACAAGGATTCTTTTTTAAGAATAAACAAGAGACAACAGGTAGGTATGCTCTAAATTAAAACACTTGTATAATATTGCATTAAAGGTCACGTGTGCCTGTTAAACTCCAGGGAAAAACAGCCGTGCAATCAACTACAATTAGATCCGATAATGCACAGTAAAACTCCGCCTTAATTAAGTCAAATTTTATTGATTTTCACTGCAAAAGGAAAGCACGAGCTTCCAATATTAGCTTTTCATTTGATAAGTCGAATATCGGTCACACCATAATAAACACCGCCCTCTTTATTTATAACCAATTATTAATGGGCGGGATCTAGGGGCTTATTCATGTTACAAGTAATTTATAGCACCGCCTTCCTCGTTAGACAAATACACCCTCTAAGGCTAAAGAGTTCGAAGGTGTATCTGTCTAACACAGAAGTCTGTGCTATAAATATAACTTATCTTGGCTTGCTGATGATATTTAACTAAGTTAATATGACAGAAATTGGGAATTAACTACTTAAAAGAGTTATCTACGTTTAAATAAAAGCAGAAAACATCAAAATATAAAGACAAGAATTACGAATAAATGGAGTATGCTACATCAATGCACTTTTAATTTTAAAGTTTATTTAAGGATTGTTTTCAATTGTTGGTTAGATTATTGGATATAAACTACTTTGGGTCGATTTACGCTGAATAAACCGCGAAGCGGTTTATGTTGCAGCGTAAATCTATCCAAAGTCGTTTATATCCAATAATTTAACCAACAATTGAAAATAAACCTTATATTTTAAATTCTATAGTAAAAATGAAGTAACATGAACAATATTTTACAAGTAATCAAATAATATTTGCAATTCACAATTTTAGTGTCGTCACTTGTTGTTTGCGGAAGAATTCATGTATAGCCAACGTCATCAATACATCTTATTATGACGTCACAATCACTCACGTGTTGAAAAGGCAAGTTAGGTTATAGGAAATAACCAACTTTGCCTTTGTATTGAGTATTTAAACGAAATTAAAATATTAGTTTATATACACAAATGTATAACATCCACTTCAAACTGTACACGGGGCGGGGGGGGGGGGGGACTTGGTATATATTGGGTAATACGGATGTGCGGCCCGATTAGGTCACTTTTTTACCTCTCCAAAATATATGAATAGGTAGCTTTTTTCATTGAAAAATATATCATTGGGTATAGTTGTAAATTATCTAAATATATCCATGCCTCAATTCTCATCTTAAGCATGCTAAGCCTATGTAAAGCACAGTGATTTTACAAACATAGTGTTCCATTAACATCACTTGATCATTTTGGTAGTGAATGGACTATTTTGCCAATGGTTATGTGCTGTAATAAAATATATGAATAGGTCTGATGTAATCATTCAATATATGAATAGGGTGGGTTTTCAAATCTCCGTCTGCAGACCTGTACCTAAAAGTATCCTTAGTTTACCCCCCCCCCCCCCCCCAATTTACACTGTATCACCTTCAGATTTTCAAAAAAAATACACAGTTGTTAATTGTGTACTTTTTTTGTTAATTTTTCATTGTAGGACTTTGTTCATGGAGTTTTTCAGTCTCAAATTAATTTTGGTAAATTGTTATTTTGATACATGTGAGCTTTATTTTTTGTAAAATTATGATTTTTTTGTTATTTAGGTATAGGACTTTTTTGTGAAAATTAAGGATATTTTTATTTTTTGACTAACCCAAGTAATTCTTTCATTAAATTTCCTGGATTTTGGAATTGTTTGCTTTGAATGTGTGATTTTTCTTTTGTTTTTGCTAAAATTCTGATTGTTATATCCCACCAACAAAGTTGGGCGACATAAATTTTTTCTGTTTGTTCATCCATTCATGAAGATGATTTCAAGGCTTCATGAAACTTGTACACATTTACACAGTTACTGAGTCATGAAATCATGGAATTATGGAATTCAAGAATGAAATTCAAGGCTTTGAAAAGTCATGGAATCCCAAAATTATTTTAAAAAGTCATGGAATAGTAATTATATTCAGTATCTTGTATATTACTGTCAGAAATTTAGCATAGCCAACAAAAATTAAAACAACATTAAAGGCAAAATTTTTTTACTGCAACATTCAGTGTAAAATTACAAGTGTTAACTAACACTCTCATTTTAGAATCACGCATAGAAAATGGTCACAAGGTCCTTGAAAAGTCATTGAATTTTAGACAAAAAAGGTGTATGAAACATGCAGTTACAACATTATGAGATCTCTTCACTGACAAATTCTATATGGCTGAACACAATATACTTCAGGCTTAAGTGAATGTAGAAAAAGGGGGAAGATTACAAATGGTCCATGCTGAGACACATTTTCCTGTTTGTTAGAGTTATGAGACTGTTTATGATAAAATGGTGGATTTTTTTATAATAAATGAGACTCTTCATGCAGAAATGGAGGATTTTTTTCAAACTCAATCAAAAAGGCTTTCATCAATTCTTGAAATTCTGGGCATTATTGATATCGCTGTGATTATATATGTCTCAATATTGCAAATAGAATTATGCATTCAGGAAGTTGCTGTTGTCTCTAGACAGGCATAGTAAGCACTCATAATGCAGCTGTTTATTATTGACATCAATTGGCTTGTTATTACCAGTGTCATTAATTCTTTGTCTCGCCTGCGACGAAAGTCGCTGGAGGCGATACATATGTACAGGAATCCGGCGGCGGCGGCGTAAACACTTGACATCTTGCTTCATATATTTGTAAGCCCAAGCCCTAGGTCCATCAAATTTGGTCCAGAGGTAGCTTATGATGAGTACTTGCCAGTCAGTCACCTGTCACCTGACCTTGACCTCAATTTCACGGTCCAGTGACTACGTTAAAGTTTTTGGGTTACGACAGTTCCTCTGTAACTACGCATGGTAGGATGACAATATTTGGTGTATAGGTTGCTGATGACTAGTACATGACTGTCTGGTAGGTGTCACCTGACCTTGACCTCAATTTCACGGTCCAGCAACTACGTTAAAGTTTTTGGGTTACGACAGTTCCTCTGTAACTACGCATGGTAGGATGACAATATTTGGTGTATAGGTTGCTGAAGACTAGTACATGACTGTCTGGTAGGTGTCACCTGACCTTGACCTCAATTTCACGGTCCAGCGACTACGTTAAAGTTTTTGGGTTACGATAGTATGGTAGGATGACAATATTTGGCATATAGGTTGCTGATGAATAGTACATGACTGTCTGGTAGGTTCCTCCTGACCTTGACCTCAATTTCACGGTCCAGCGACTACGTTAAAGTTTTTGGGTTACGGCTGTTCCCCTGTAACTATGCATGGTATGGTGACAATATTTCGTATACAGGCCGCTGCTGATATTTAATGCTATTTAGGTAATGCTTATGACAAAATTTATTTTCGTTACTGATGCGGAATGCAGGTGAGACGTTTTTCTGTGTCCACACTTGTTTTAAAAATTTCAGTGACACATCTATGCCAATTTAAACCTATGTTGGCCCTAATCAGCTTTAGCCCATTTATTATAGAGGTTATGATATTCATCTCTTCTAACCAACCCAAAATAACCACCATGGCAAATAAGAGTGTTTAGTCCCTGCCATAGTACTTATTGCACCTTTGCAAGGGTAATCCATTATTATCTTTTTTAATATTCAAAGGAAAACCGATGTATAGAAAAAAGGACTTATTATCTCTGCTTGTGTTTAACCTTATATATTTATTTATTTATTTTTTTTTTGCAAGGGTAGTTTCCAAAAAATGGTACAATGATGCTTATTGTTACTCATTCAAGTAATGGCTGATATAAACATCTGATTAAAATTTCATACAAATCTTAATATTTAAGGTATCTGACCCATAATTGAAGTTACCGTTTAATTTTATTTTTCGACCAAGAAATACAGCTTTATTAAATCAATGTATTGCTAATTAATTATACAAATTAAATATATTGCTTTTTTATGAGTCAATGTTAACAGTTTTGAGCAAATAAGTTAGTTGCTCAAATAGTATTTCCAATGTTTGCCGAATTACAGAGGTCTGCTCCATTGAAAAACAATGAACATCTGGGACACCAAATATGATCTTGTGGTCAATCATGGTCCGGATACTCAGGGACACCAAATATGATCTTGTGGTCAATCATGGTCCGGATACTCAGGGACACCAAATATGATCTTGTGGACAATCATGGTCCGGATACTCAGGGACACCAAATAAGATCTTGTGGTCAATCATGGTCCGGATACTCAGGGACACCAAATATGATCTTGTGGTCAATCATGGTCCAGATACTCAGGGACACCAAATATGATCTTGTGGTCAATCATGGTCCGGATACTCATGGACACCAAATATGATCTTGTGGTCAATCATGGTCCGGATACTCGGGGACACCAAATATGATCTTGTGGTCAATCATGGTCCGGATACTCGGGGACACCAAATATGATCTTGTGGTCAATCATGGTCCGGATACTCAGGGACACCAAATATGATCTTGTGGTCAATCATGGTCCGGATACTCAGGGACACCAAATATGATCTTGTGGTCAATCATGGTCCGGATACTCAGGGACACCAAATATGATCTTGTGGTCAATCATGGTCCGGATACTCAGGGACACCAAATATGATCTTGTGGTCAATCATGGTCCGGATACTCAGGGACACCAAATATGATCTTGTGGACAATCATGGTCCGGATACTCAGGGACACCAAATAAGATCTTGTGGTCAATCATGGTCCGGATACTCAGGGACACCAAATATGATCTTGTGGTCAATCATGGTCCAGATACTCAGGGACACCAAATATGATCTTGTGGTCAATCATGGTCCGGATACTCAGGGACACCAAATATGATCTTGTGGTCAATCATGGTCCGGATACTCGGGGACACCAAATATGATCTTGTGGTCAATCATGGTCCGGATACTCGGGGACACCAAATATGATCTTGTGGTCAATCATGGTCCGGATACTCGGGGACACCAAATATGGTCCGGATACCTTAAGGGCAATCTCCTGTAACATGCTATTTTTTTTAACTCCAGATTTTATTGATTTTTTAAACATCTGGTTAAAATTTCATTCAAATTTTACAAGAAATCAAATGATTGCACAAGAGCAATTACAAGCTAACTTGTTCCAGATATACTGAAATCTAGTAACATAGAATCTAATTTTTTAAAATCTCATAAAATAGGATGAAAAAAATAATGCACTCATTGGATGAAGCATAAATTAGGCTACTTGTACATTAAACCTTATAGTAAAATGGGGAAATTTATTGTCATACTCAACGCTCATAAAACAACCCAATGAAAAATTCCAGTTGACATCAAAGATTAAATATTTATCTAAATGACCAAAACAAAAAATGGCCTTTTAGACCCTTAATAAGTCAAAACTAAAAAGATACAATAAATCTATTGACATTGTTCCAAAAAGTCATTTGATGAACAAATTCCATTGACACTATGACAAAAAAAATATGGATTCATGACACTATGACAAAAAAAATATGGATTCAAAATACAAAACCAAATGGGGCCCTTTTATACGTTTTATTTCATTTACCTAAAAAATAAAAAATATGACAACATACTTCAGAAAACTCATACAATGAGGAATCAAACAAAAAAAACATCAGTCATATTCTTAAGAAACATATAAGAAATAGTGAAAATTTCCCCTATTTTTGACCCCTTTATTGCAGAAACTAAAGAAGTAACATAAAAAATAGAAACAAGCAAGTTTTAGTGATTAACATAAATTGAACTGATCTAAAAAATGGCCATCAAAATTGCATAAGAAATATAAAAAGTGAGATATTTCGATTTGACCCTTGTTATCCCTTTTAAGCATAGCTTGGTTGTCCAGCATTTTTAAGATAGATATTTATGAAAATTTTGATAAAAACTGATGTAATATGTAATATTTTTTGCCAAATAACTGAGGGTCACAAATCATCCAAGGAAACAATAATGCTTTGAAACTTTTTCTTTTTGAGGTCAATTTACACATTATGTTGATATAAATGTGTTTTTACTTAAATGGTTTCTCGTGTTCCAAATTATCATAAAATAAGAAAAAGCATATAGGCTCACTGACTTTATGTTTTCATTCACTATTCCATATGTTGAATTATCTCCCCTTAGAAGTGATAATTGATTCTTTTCAATAACTGTATTGGGGACATTTTGATAATTGTATCATCATGCAATTCAGCAAACTATTGATTTAATTTATTTTTAGTGAAAATATTTACATGCAATTTTATAATTGAAATATTGTCATAAAATGTAATCAGTAATATTACAGATGGCAGAAGACATCCTGAATTTTAAAAAAGTTATTGTAACCAGTATTGTAATCCATGAATCTCATTTTATAATCAACAAATGAAACATTTCCTTTGTATGTATTGGTCAGGGCATTTGAATATATATTTTTTGGAAAGTGAACTGTCCTTTTGTGTTAAAAATCATACTAATGAACATTAATGAACATTATTCAATGCCCATGTCATAGAAAGTTATCCAAAGGTTCAATTATGCCTCAAAGTGGTTCTCGCCCGTACGAAATTCTCCTGGCGTATTATTCACGTAATCATTACGTATTTTTTTCTTGATTCCTTCAAGTAATTTCTATTACTTTACAAGAAGACAAATTCTAAATTACGCCAGGATTGCTACAGGATTGTTACCGTATTCCTACCGTAAAATAAGCCGAATTATTTAAATTAGCAGGAATTTTGTTGCAGGAATTTTTTACCGTAAAAAAAAATCCTGTAAATATTCCTGTAAAAAGTTTTGGCAGGAAAATGAAAAAAAATCCTACAGGATTTCTGAATTCCTTACAGGATTTTTTTTTACAGATGACCTTTAGTTACAGGAATTTAAATTCCTAACAGGATTTTCGGAGAAAATTCCTGTAATGAAAAAAAAAAAGCAAAATATGGTATAAATGAAGTAGATTTTTTATTTTGACTGACATTTAATTATACACAGCTCTTCACAAATAAAATACTGAAGTGAAATTTCATTGGAAAATATCATAAATATACATTGAATTGAAAAATAAAGCCAATAATATTCCAGATAAATAAAATCTTCTGAATGAAAAATCAAAATACTTGTAGACCTTTCAAGTTGCTAGTGCAACCATGTGCAACATGTACAAGTGTTTTTTTTGAAAACATTACATTGCCCTTGTGAGTATTTACATCAGTTGATTAAAATCAGTGAGTATTTACACCAGTTGATTAAAATCATTATAAGCCAAGGTGACATTTCAAAAACAATTAAATGAAATGTTCTACATGTTGAAAAACAGTCACTGAAGATAAGATGTCAATCATAATTGTTTCTCTGCTCTCAATCATAACTTTTTTTTCAGCTTTTTCCTGGCATAAGCGACTGCCTCAGTGACAGCTATATTCATTTCAGCATCTGTTGAGGGTGTCAAACCATTCTTTTTGCAAAACCCCTCGGCATAAGCTGTAAGAAAAAGATAATAAATATGAATACTATGTGTGGAACCATTTATATTTATGGGATAATTTTTTTTAGAGGGACCAATTTTATGTCAGCAGAATTTAATTACATGTATGATTTAAAATAAAGGAAATTTAATCACCTGGGAGTAATTGCTTTCACAGTCTATGTACATGTATAGATGTATAATAGCTTTTGAAAATTGATAATGACAATATAAACATTTTATGAGGTTAATAAGAGAATATATAAATTATGTAAGAAGTTAAGAAATGTTGTTTTTCATTTTGAATATTCCCATTGCACCTCACAACCATGTTGTGTACTTTTGTTACTACTAGATCATGAACATTACTGAGGAAGAGGGAGGCACTATTAAATCTAGTTTAATTCACCATTTCTTTTGAAATGCCTATACCAAGTCTGGACCATTTCGAATGTTTTTGCTTTCCCTTTGACATTTGAGATTGATTTCTTTTTTTAAGTTTGATAGTTTTTATAACCTTTTATTTGCACAGAATGTTTGAATCTTGCATGCATAGATATATATATACTTACTTTTAATTGCTTTCATTTTTTCTGCATCAAGTACAGGTTTTAAGTCTCCGTCTTTGGCAGGTTTAAGGCCTTGTCCTCTTGAATTTGCCATCTCTTCCGTTGCAAATATAAGTGGCATCAACTTCAATACCATTGCATATCCTGGACGTTTGTCTTTTTTTGCCTTTGAAGTTACTTCCCATAGCTGATCTGATGGTATTTGATATGGAAATCCTTCAACAATTCTTACCTAGAATAATACAATCAATAAGATCGTTATTGTTAAAACAAAAAGAAGATATGTTTTTGACAGCAATATTGGTAATGACATGGTATGGAAATGGCGAACTAAGAAACTGAAAAACTAGTTTACTAAAACTGATGTCATTTATTTTTTGTTTACATTTTTGGCGGAAGTGACAATTGTAAAAGAGTATAATTGAATCTGACGGTAGAACATAAACCGAAAAAGTTTTGCTTTGCTGAAACTTTTCACTTCAGATACAATCTTTTTAAGTTGACACTGTTAAAATATATAAAATATATTTTACATTACACTACAATTCATATTTATTAAAGTGATTCACTACAAAAGCTTGATTTTATTGGCTTCTGGCTTCCCAGAATTAAATTGACGATTTTATCTAAATTTTACAACAAAAATGAAGTAATTAAAAACAAAATCGGTCCAGAAACACCCAGAGGATTTAATTTTGATAATGCATAACTTAGTATTATTTCTACTTCTAGCCAGTTGAAAATGAGTAAAAATCTAATTTTTCAGTGACGCATGTTACGAGATAAGAAGTTGAGTAAAAGAAGAAAAATTATCAATCAATGCATGAAAGCCTCTAAAAATGACCTTGCTAATCATTACTTACCATAATAATTCATATATGATTCAATTTTATCGATTGTCGACCACAACAAAGGTCACAAATTTGAAATCCGTGACGTAGCGGAAATGGAACTCTAGTGAGAAAAACAACGTTGGAACCGGAAAAACAGGGTTGGTCTAAAAACAGGACGGAGAAAAACAGGACGGGAAATTTTCTATATATAAATGGTCATAACTTTTGAAGTAATAAAGATATTAACAAACCTAAAACTGATTATTAAAGAAGAAATAATAAGCTTTAACTTGATATATAGTTTTTTAAAAAATAATGAGTTTAAAGGCACAAATTCTTGACAGGACGGGATTTGGTGACATGAAAAATCGACCGATAATTCATAGGGTAACCATCTTTGACGATAAATAAGTTACATAAAAACTATTGTCTGTCAAGAAATGTTTATATATTATTCAAGCTTAGATCATACAGATCCTAAAAATATAAAGCTTGATGCATTTTGATAAAGGTAAAGTAGAAAAATCTTGACAGGACGGGATTTTGTTCTGAATGACACACTGACATTTTTTCCAAGATTTCAAAGATTGAGGCCTTGTATCTTTTTAAAAATACATGTCTGTCAAAAAATGTTTAGTTTCTGCTAGAGCTGAGATCATGTAGTTTACAAAAACATAAAGTTTGAATAAATCACGTTTCCCTAAAGTGGAAAAATCTAGACAGGACGGGATTTCATTATGGATGGAAGACGCCATTTTTTGACAAGTTTTATTTAATAATATAACAAGAATCAACAACTCAACAAGCACAGTTAATTAGTTATAAGAACTAATTACAATGTTTATATAATATTTAACAATTTTGTAAAGACATGAAAAGTAATTACACTGTTTATATAAAATATAACAGTTTTGTAAAGACATTTTAAGTAAAATTGATGAATGTTAATTAATTATGTTTTGAGCAGAACCAATTTAAGTTATTGATGACACCAGCACAAGATTTATGTTTTCAAACATTACAAGATTTTATTCCCTTTTTCCAATCACAACCCACCATAATTTAAACTGCATCAGCCAAACCACATTCACAATTCATTTCGACAACCAAATTCTTTGATTTCACTCGACCTTTTTTGTCACAAACTGATTTCGGAAACAACCTGAATTCGCCCTTCTCTAAACAAAATATTAAATGTTCCCTCAAGTATTTTTCTTCAAATGTAATATGTAAACAACCCACAAAACCCTTAAGACAAAACTCAACAGCATTTGCAATAGCATATAAACCACAATCAAACTAATTTGTCTGTTTTTGAACCTGGGTAAGTTTAATAAGCAGACGTTTTTTACCATGTGCATACATTTGTGATAATTGTATTTCTAATGAAGCAGGGTTCACCACAGGCTATTTAAGGGCGGTGCTCCTCCACTCTTGAATTTGTTTCCTCCACCCTTGAATTTTGAACCCCATACTAAAGTTTGACTTTATTCCTAAAACAATGAAGTTTTTAAATACATAAATACATGTATATTGTGACTGGTAGCAAAAGCACAAGTGGGAAAACAAAAACAAAGACTGATAACTTTATTATGAATAAATAAATGTCACAGTACTTTTAGAGTGTCACTCTAAAATTTTTATGAGTAAGGAAATGGATCATCGTCCGCCTTGCACCACCCTTGGATTTTGAGCTGTGGTGATCCCTGTGAAGTTGTAAGTTTTTCAAACATGCTGTCCAACACATATACCTCATTTGTTTGTGTTTGTATTGATGTTAGCCAGTGATCATGACCAGTGTGGTGGATTTGCACTGATGGACCAAATATAGTAAATGTTTTATTAGAAGTCCACTTACGTTCATTGTGTTATAAACAGGCGCATACCCTGTATTTTGGAAACCAGATATAGCTGGAAACTGTTTAGATAAAATTGAATGAACATATAATATGAATAGCACTAATAAAGTTTGATCTGAGATTGAGAGCACTATGATTGTATATGACCTTTTCAACAAATTCTCCTCTTTATATGTAATGTTATGAATAATATTCACCTTAATTGACAACTGTTCAATCTGTCATATCAGCAATAGATCAAACACTTATAATTGTAATTTGTTTAGACAACAATCGTTAACGGTACTCACCAGTAATTAGATTAATTAAATTATATTATCTTTCAAATTAGTTTTTCAAAAAATATCTATGCTTCATTTTATGAATTTGTGTGATACTAGATCATAATGTAAATTGATAGGATAAGTTATTTGTTGGAATTTAAATTTCTAAAAAAGGTAAGTTTATATTTGCTAACTCTTGTGTGGATTAATGAACTTTCAAAGGGATGGCTACAAATATGGCCGTTTTTACATCGAAACGAAAACCCGTCCTGTCAAGATTTTTTCACTTTACGGAAACTTGATTTATTCAAACTTTATGTTTTTGTAAACTACATGATCTCAGCTTTAGCAGAAACTAAACATTTTTTGACAGACATGTATTTTTAAAAAGATACAAGGCCTCATTCTTTGAAATCTAGGGAAAAATGTCAGTGTGTCATTCAGAACAAAATCCCGTCCTGTCAAGATTTTTCTACTTTACCTTTATCAAAATGCATCAATCTTTATGTTTTTAGGATCTGTATGATCTAAGCTTGAATAATATATAAACATTTCTTGACAGACAATAGTTTTTATGTAACTTATTTATCGTCAAAGATGGTTACCCTATGAATTTTCGGTCGATTTTTCATGTCACCAAATCCCGTCCTGTCAAGAATTTGTGCTTTTAAACTCATTATTTTGTTAAAAACAATATATCATTTTAAAGCTTATTATTTCTTCTTTAATAATTAGTTTTAAGTTTGTTAATATCTTTATTACTTCAAAAGTTATGACCATTTATATATAGAAAATTTCCCGTCCTGTTTTTCTCCGTCCTGCTTTTAGACCAACCCGGAAAAACATCGTATATCCGGAAATACCGCACATATCTAATACTAGTATAATTAAAGTTTCCAACTTCTTAAAAATAATCTAAGTCCAACATTTCATCGTTTTCATTGTAGAAAATTTCGAAGTGCTTCTTCTTCATCATTTTCCATCCTTAAAATTTGCTAAGTTAAACTTTTTCATCCTTTTTCATCACCCAAAAAGTTTAAGTCAGACTTTTGATCTACATATATGGCAGACTTTTGCCATCGATTGTCATCGTTTTTCATCATTTCCATGAAATATTTTGCATGAAAAGGATGGATTTTTTTCCATGGAAATATTTTGCCATGAATTTCATGGCATTTCATCCTTTTTTACAGTGTTTTCATCCCATTTCCATGAAATGCCATGACATTTTCATGGAATTGATGAAATGGCATGAAAATCCTAGGGACGGGGATATGGGCCACCAACAAACAATTTCAATTGCTTCACTAGAATCGAATTTCATGGGAATTTAATCTATGGACTTGACTATAACCGGATGAAACGTCGAAATAATGCAGCAGTTATGTACATAGCAAACGAAACAATTAAATTTGGCCTTGTTAAATTTTTTATATTATTGGCTTTAAATGAAAGTGTGGCTGTAATTCAGAATATTGAATGCAAAAAGGCATACAACAGGATATGCTTTATCTTGTCTGTTGACCTTATTGAGTCTTACTCTGTTGTGTCATTGAGAGATATCAAGAAAAACTGCATGTTTTTACAAATTCCAAACTCAAAATGTTACATTTGCAGATTTCCAAACAGACTTGAGGGTGATTAGTTTTGAATGACATATGTAGCCACTCAGCTAGCTAACAATTTATCAGTTTGTGTTTGTCATCATAAGAGCACTACGTACTTTTGTACCAATATGATATGATAGCAAAACTGTTAAAAAAAAATTACTTTTTTGGTATACATGTTTATTTTAAATTTTAATACATCAATATCATAAGAAAAGACACTATCAGCTACTCTAACCAATACTTAAATCAATAAATGATCAAATATGTCATGACAATATTTGAATTGATGGTCACTTAATGCTGAAAAAAAACATTAGATGTATAACTATATCAGTATAATGAAAAATAGTCCCTTTATTCCATGAAATATCTGTAAACAAAAAATGTCCAAGTCCTGAAAGTTGAGCTTTACACATGTTACAAAAACTATTCTGAAGTGAAAATTTTCTAAGTCCAATAATTCTGTTTATCAGCACACCATGCATATTCCTGTAACGAAAATTTTCTAAGTCCAACAATGCAAATTCCTGTTATGAAAAATTTCAAAGTCCAGTTTTCCGTTTATCATCATAAAATATTCCTGTAATATTATTGTTCTAAGTTCAACATTACAGTATTCCTGCAATAGTTATTCCTGTAAAAATATTAGATTCCTGTATATGTTAAAATTACGGTTATACAGAGAAAATATTTCTGTAATTTAACAGGAATACTCATACAGGAATATAAAAATTCCTTACAGTAATATTGTCTATTTTCCATGTACGTTAAAAAAGTAGCAGGAAAAATAAATTACGGTAAGATTACGTTAACTTTACTGTAACTGTCCTGCAGGAATCCTGTAAAAAATTTCGTACGGGCAGTGAGTGAATAGGTACTGTAATTTTGTTTTGGGGATGAAAAGTGAAATGTATCTGCCCAAACTGCACTTGGCAGACTACCAATGAATTATTTAAGCCCTTGTTGTGGAATAGCTACATAGTGATTAAGTATAAATCCTTTTTTAAAGAAGACTATGAGATAGCTAAATATTTACCTGATGATGGTTGCTACACTTGGTATATGTACAGTCTGGTAAAATATTTTGTGTATGCAAAGCTGATTTTGCAGAAATTACTTTTCTTGATAAACTATTGAGAACATGTTCATCCTCTGAAAAACAAGTATAAAATGATATTAAAAACTTAAAACTGAAAGCACAAGTACTTTTAACAAACTCGGACTGCTCTAAATGATTTCTCTATAGTAGACTATTGTTAGTATTGGGTCATCATGATAACATTACATTAAATGAGCTACCTTAGGCATAGGAAAAAATTATTTATAATTATGTGATATTTCTATTGAAAAAATGAAACTAAATAAAATAAAAAAATAATAATTTTTTTTAATAAATTTTTCTACTACTGAACACTGAGGTTTTGGGTTTGAGTCACACTGTGAGCATTTTGCACTCGACTCCAATCTAGTGCTCCAATCTTAATTGACAAGGATTGTGATTTTCCTACAAAGGTCTTGGCTTTTCTGCTCCTCCAGCTTCCTCTCCCAAATGAAAACTAGACGTAATGATATAGCTAGAAAATTGCTAAAAGTGGCATTAAACACCATTCAAACAAATCGATTCTCACTGCAGGCAGGGTGTACTGGACTCCAATCTTAATTGACAAGGATTGCCAGTTTGCCTTCCCCAGGTCGGGGGTTCTCTCCTGGTACTCCGGCTTCCTCCCCAATAAAAACTGGACGCCATGAAAGAAACATTCTTTTAGGGATTTATTTACTAAGGTTCTCATCCTAAATATTGCTGATGTATTGTTTGCTGGACATTAATCAAATGTTTGATCAACAGGGCAATTTATTGATAATTATTAATATGAATTTACATCAAAAGCATAATAAATTTAAATTAGCTATAACTATTACATTTTACAGGAATTTTTTGTAAAGTATCTCTATGGCACCTGCACTCCAAAATTACAATCATAAATATAAATAAATTTTTTTATTGATTTCCTTACCCATTACTAATAACAGTTTGTTAATATTGGTCAATATGAAACAAATAATTATTGGAGGGTGGGAGGCCGGGGGGGGGGGGGGGTGGGGGGTTCGATCTTTACTTCTTGCAATGTGTACTGTACTCCGAACCTAATGGACAAGAATTGCCAGTTTTTCTGCAGAATGTTTAAGGTTTTTATCTGTATTACATTCTATACCATGTTTTGTCTTGGAATTTTAAAGTGTCCAAATTATGGACCTAGTTAAAATTTTACTATCATTTTTTAAATACTAAAATTAGTGTATATGAAAACATTTCTGTATATGTACTGAATAAGAGGAAAATATGTTTTTATTTTATGAAAAAGGGGGTGGGGCTTTTTTATTTTCCGAAAAAAGATAAAAGTAAATTTAATTAAAATAATGATAACAGATAACAGCAATTTACATGAGAAAGAAAACATTGAGTTCAAAACTTTAAAAAAACGAAAACAGCAGAATTTCATCAGATGGCAATACAGCGAGAAAATACATACATTAATCAGTATGGAATCAAGTATATTCCTCCCTTCATAGGAAAACTGGATTACATTTTAAAAAGTTGTTAATAAAATGAATTGCAGATAACAGAGACAAAATCTGTAAAACAGTTAGTGTTCTGACTACTAAAAGCAAACAGTGTTTTTATTTTCATTATAACAGTTAACAACAATGTCAATTTTTAAGAAAGCAGATAAGGTTGAAAAACAGATTTTTCATTTGAATGTCTACTAAGCAAATTAAATTTTTCAAAAGAAAAATATATATGAGTTTGTTTATAAGCTTTTCTTCATTAGTTTAAATTAGTAAAGGATAAAGAAAGAGCAACCAACACAAAGTGATCACCACGTGTTCTTGACTCATAGACCATGAATATTTCTTGTGGCAATTTAAAAACTTACACAAAAGATTTTATATAACAATAAGACTCACTTTAGAGTAACAATCCAAAGGCATATTGGTCCCTCATAAATTCATTAAAAGACAAAAAAGAGGAAGAGATTCCTATTGATTTATCTGAATTAAAAATTCACTTTGAAAATCTTAATAAACCTACACTGTAAAAATTGTGCTTAGAGCCTAAACGTATTCTAAACATGTTTTACTCTAAACATGTTTAGGAAAATGTTTAGAAACTAAGCATATGTAGTTCATTATCATCTTCATTGTAAACATGTTTAGAAACTAGACATGTTATCTCAAAAACGCTTAGAGCCTCAGCATGTAACGACACTGCAGGTGACTTTCACATAGATAAATGTGTTTAGCGACCACATGTTTCCCGCCAGACGCTACGATTGTCTTTATCGCCAGTTTGAAAACAGAGAGCCAAAATACGAATGAATATCAAGGTAAGAAAAGCAATTATATATATTTTTCGCTTATTTGAATGATTTTTACATAGATCTAGTAAATTTTAATGTAGATGTATGCCATTTGAGAAGGAGATGCACGCTCAGTCAAGATGCACGATCTAAAGCAATGTATAACTATTTTTGGTGTTGTATCCGTGTTTATTAATTTTTATCGTTTAATTTAACGCCAAAAGCATTTTTCGACTTTGTAGTTTGTAGGGCTAATCGACCACTACATATTTTTTTTGGATAATGCACTTGTTTTAACCATTAATGGGAACACGTTTTATTTTATAATAAAATGTATAAAAAGTCACGTCATCCTATCTTTCCATCTGTTCGTTTTTTTTATATAAAACAAAAAGAAATCAACATCAGTCCGTTGTTTTTTTAAAATATGACAAAATTCGACCGCGTTGTGTACGATAATCACGTGACTGACTCATGATCACATTATCTATATCATGGCAGCCCGCATAACCAGTTATGTTTTGAATTCGAAAATAAACTAAAATAACGACCTATGAAATTATTTTTAAGAAAATTTAATATCCTCATCTAAACAATTCCATATGTTAGCATAATAATATTAATTTATCACATGATAACAGATAGGATTTGATTAATTTAAGATGAAAGTTAAAATATTCCCTGTATTTAACTTAATAAAATCAGACTTCTTAAACTTATCTAAATAAGTGTTAATTGTTTTTATAGACTGCAATCAATGAAAGTACAACGACAGAGGATTTAAAGATCATTTTACTGGGCACTGGAGTTTCAAATGAGACATGTAACATACTGGAGGGTAAGTAACATAATTGGATTCATCTTGTTTGATGTTGTTGTTTTCTCATGTACCAGAAATTACCACACTGTTAAAATGTTTGGGTTTACGATCCGGAGTCATTAATTACCTGTAATTATTAAACAAGGAAAACAAAAAAGATCTGGAAGGATGAATGTTTCAATCTGTACCATAGTCTCAGTTTAAACATGTGGTTAAAACTGTATGCCAGCTACGTACAATTTTGCATCTTGTAGATTTAGTAGTATAGATAGTTTAGTTGCAGATTTGTAAGAATACAGTAAACCATTCTGACCTTTTTTTTAAACGCAAGTTTTTTTTTACTAAGGCTTTAATTTTTAATACTATTGATCTTTTTCAGTCAAACAACCTGAACCTTTCCTCAAAGAAAACAGAGGCGCCAAGGCTTGTTAAAGCAGAAAATAGAAACAGAACACTTCATCAATATTTTGTAGTTGGAGAGGGAATTGAAGTGGATGTTGGGCATAACCTCAAAGAAGCAGTCTTAAGACTGCTATTCTGTTACTATGTTTGGGACTTGTCCTATCCAAAACAATACCAGCTACTTGGACTTGTACAACATTACATTTTAAAAGACAGAAAGAATAAATTCCATATGTCTGCATTATTTAAAATTTTGCAAGAAACTTGAGGACACTTTAAATTCTAATTAATTTTTTTAAATTTAAAAACTAGTTCATGGCACAAAAAAATATTAAAATGTATATGGACCAGTTTGAGGCTCCAAAAATTATATGGACAGAAGCGCCACCAATCTGTCCATATACTGCCATTTGACCTGAACTATTCGCATACGTATATATATTTGGTGAAAAACCTGTATTTCTGATGCTTTGGAAATTGGCAGGGTAGATATGATTTTTGCAATATTTAGACATTTGTATATACATAGGATTTTGTAATGTTCTTGATAAATCGTGAATATTTGTAATGTTTTTGATCAATATGGTTTCAGTGAATATTCGTAATGTTCTTGATCAATATGGTTTCAGTGAATATTTGTAATGTTCTTGATCAATATGGTTTCAGTGAATATTTGTAATGTTTTTGATCAATATGGTTTCAGTGAATATTTGTAATGTTCTTGATCAATATGGTTTCAGTGAATATTTGTAATGTTTTTGATCAATATGGTTTCAGTGAATATTTGTAATGTTCTTGATCAATATGGTTTCAGTGAATATTTGTAATGTTCTTGATCAATATGGTTTCAGTGAATATTTGTAATGTTTTTGATCAATATGGTTTCAGTGAATATTTTTAATATTCTTGATCAATATGGTTTCAGTGAATATTTGTAATGTTCTTTGTCAATATAATTTCAGTAAAAGTAAACTATGTCTGAATTCAATTTTGTTTTCATCTGATTACCTTGATTTTGTTTCTAAGCAATTTAGTTCCCCTTAATGACATCCGAGGTCAATAAAAATCCTTCATGTACATCTACATATAATGTACTTCCTTTATGCTAAGTTTCATTAAATTTCATCAAGCGGTTTAGGAGTTGCGCTTACAAGGGATGTGGACAGACAGACAGACAGGGTGATTCCTATATACCCCCCCCCCCCCAAAAAAAAACAAAAAAAACAACAAGTTTGCCGATGGTATAAAAAGCATGAAAACAAAATCTTTCTGAGACGAAATATGGAAGAAAACTGATGGTTGTAATCAATCAAGGATTGATATTGGTCACCTAGATGCCTATACTACCTGAACCTCCCACCAATTTACAGTTACCTATTCCATTTCAGTCAAACCTGTGAGAAGTTTTTCTACATACAGCTTCAGCACATACATAGCAAGAGGAATATATTCAGACTATATCTAAACACATACAATCTAAACACGTTTCTACTCTAAACACATACAATCTAAACACGTTTCTACTCTAAACACATAATAATGACACATGTTTAGAATTTGAACATTTTTCTACACATGTTTAGATTTAAGATGTGTTGAGAGCCTAAACATGTCTCAAAATCTATAACAAGAAATGTGTTTAGAAAAGTGTTTAGGCCCTAAACACATTTTTTACAGTGTAATGGCAAATTTAGTGAAAGTATCAAACAAATTCAAAATCTTTTAATAAAGATGGAATCAAGCTCATCTCTTTTCACTAACCATGATTTCTCTATTCCCGAGAAAGATATTTTAAATGCTATTAAAGACCTGAAGAATAACAAATCAGGAGGGCTTCAACTTATCGACAATAATATACTGAAAGCAACCCAATCTTATCTTCTACCAAGTTTAAAAAAGCTCTTCAATGCCATTTTGTTATCCGGTTGCTATCCTAAATAACTGGTTACCCAGATACCTTAATCCAGTTCTGGTGATAGGAGCAAACCTGAAAATTACAGGGTATAGCCATCACAGGTTGTCCAGGCAAGCTCTTCAACTCCATATTTAATAAAAGATTTGATCAATATTTTGTTGAAAATGATGTAATTTCTCCATTCCAAATTGGGTTTCACAAAAAAGGCTAGGCTTGCTGACATGTTTGTACTAAAGGCTATTATAGACAAGTAAGTTTGCTCATAAAAACAAACTGTTTGCCAGTTTCGTTGACTTCAAAAAGGCCTTTGATACAGTTTTACATGAAGCAATTTACTTTAAAATGCTCAAAAATGGTACATGGGGTCTATTTTATAAAATCCTTCAAAATTTGTACAGTAAGTCTATCCTTGCTGTGAAACATGGTGATTTCCTTTCTGAAAATTTCTCATCTAATATTTGAGTTAGACAAGGAGATATATTGAGTCCTAAATCTGTTTACTGAAACCATACTGGGAGGGTTCCCAGTGCTCGACCACAGAGCAGCCCAGCGTGTCCCCGGGTGGCAGATAGGGGAGACCCTCTCGTTGGGGTTGTCAGGTCATAATACGGAAAGCCTGACTGCGGACCGTAGTGGGTTTGGAGAGTGCCACGCTCCTTGCACGATAAAGACCCCTTTTGTAGATTTCGAAATTGTATTCCCTATGACCCATCCCACTCCCCATTTTGTTTGTTAACTTGTTCCCGTCCTGAATATAGCTGAAATACTGCTCGCTGGACGTAAAGCAAACATCCAATCAATCAATCAAACCTAATCTGTTTAAGCTCTTCATAAATGATTTGCCCAACTATCTTGAGGACTCGTCAGCATAAACTGCTTGCTTTATGCAGATGATGCTGTTCTACCTTTAACCTCTGCATCTGGCCTTCAAAGTAAACTAAATCAGTTAGGAAAATTTAGCAAAAATAAAAAAAAATTGTGTGATTTTCAATAATACAGGTAAATTATTAAAAAAATTAATTCTTTTTTCTTGGTAAAGAGATTGAAAATGTTACTAAATATAAATATAAGAGGTTGAAAATGTTACTATTAATATAAATATCTTGTCATAATCTTCTCTGCCTGTGGTTCTTTCAATGAACTAAACATGACTTATACAGAAAAGCAGTGAAGGGATTGTACAAACTTAAGTCTGATCTGTTCTCCCTTGGACCTAGTATAGTCTGCTATCCATGTTTTTGACCACACCATTGGATCCATTTTAGATTATGGATCTGAAGTAAAGGATTGTTTTCATCCAAAAAGTATTAAGTCAGATGGTCTATGTAGTTTCAGAAGATTGCCAGGTGTCTTCCCTTCTGTCAAGTTAGATGTGCATTTTCTAAAATATCTTTCATTTGTTAACCCAAAATCTTAAAGTTTTGCTATTATGTCTGAATTTGTCAGAATTTCTATGGCATTCACACATTTTAAGGCAATAATAAGTTATTGACATGGAATTGTTACTTGTCCATCTCAGATCTCTTAAAAGATGCCTACTCCCATTATAAAGGATTTATATCATCTTGGTGCAGACACCTGGTACTCTTTCACATTATTTTACTAAAAATCTTAAATATTGATTTTGAGAGGGGTCCAAGTCATTTAAATAAACATTATTTTAAACATTTACTTAAAACCAGCTGAAACATTTGTATATTGATAACTGGTATAAAACTGAAAACAATCTTATTAGTGAAGATGGTAAACTTAGAACATATCTTTCAATTAAAACCAATTTTGGAACTGATTGATTGATTGGATGTCCGCTTTACATCCAGCGAGCAGTATTTCAGCTATATTCAGGACAGGAACACGTTAACAAACAATAAATCGACAGAAAATGGGGGTGGGATGGGTCACAGGGAATACAATTTTGACTGCCACTGTAAAAGTATGGAGTTTTGGGTAGGGGCGGAAAATTTAGCCTTTTGTAGCAACTACAATGAGCCTACTCTTTTTTCGAAATCTACATAACGGGTCTTAAATCGTGCAAGGAGCGTGGCACTCTCCAAACACTACAGTTTGCGGTCAGGCTTTCCATATTATGACCTGACAACCCCCCAACGAGAGGGTCTCCCCTATCCGCCAGCCGGGGACGCGCTGGGCTGCTCTGTGGGTCGAGCACTGGGACCCTCCCAGTATGGTCCCAGAATTTTGGAACTGAAAAATACCTAAACCTTATAGAAAACCCAAGTTAAGAAAATGCATAGCAAATTCGGGATCAGCAACCATAAATTATTCATTGAGATTGGTAGATGTACCAAACCCTTAAAAAAGGAAGAACAAATTTGTCAAAAATATAATTTAAATGAAATTGAAAATGAACTCCCTTCTTTACCACCTGCCCTATGTTAAGTCTCAGAAATAAACTTTTTGAAAGTGTTCAAAAATTTAGTATTAACTTCCCCCAGTTATCAATCTTTCATAAATTTTACTGGTGCTTCAATAATGAAGATATAAGAATTCTTAATGACTTGGGCTCCTTTCTGCTAAATTGTAATGTGACTTAATTTTAGCTTTTTCACTTATCGTATTTACATAGACCTTTAATCTATATAAACTTGTTTTAATTAATCTGTCATAGCTTCATATTATGCCATTTATCTTTTATTATATTTACATATACTGATCATATGTGTTTGTATTTGCGAATGCCCCTTGTGGGCCCTTAATTGGCTAAATTCGTATTCGTATTCGTATTCGAGCGCACCGCACTACTGCATTCAGACGACTCAACTGCAAGACTGAATACTGATTCGCAATTATTGCTACGCATGTGACACAATGATATTCGTTAAAAAAATTGTATTGTCCGTCATATTTTTTTATTACTAAATTGCTTTTTTTAATGTGCATTTCTTGCCAGATACAAAATTAGCCCATACTTGGAAAAATAATAAAATTAACTTACCTATAAATAAATCCGAACAAACATCTTTTACTTTCACAAATAATTCTTGACGAGTTGCAATATAACCACGTGCTTCGTACCAATCGGGTCAAAATGTACTTTATGGAATGATCGGGTAGGGTCAACTTCGTGCACATCTCGATCCGCTGTTATTAGATTATAAGAGGTTTATATATCTTAAGGTAGAAATGAAAATAAAATTACCAGCATCCTCCCAAGTCAGGGGTTCCGAGTCCGCGTTCGCTCCATCATCACCCCTGATTTGGGAGGATGCTCATATGGTGACAATTGTTTGTATTAAAAATATCTCAATGCGAGGCGTAATGCGCAACAACATACATTTATCTTCTTTGTTGAGAACACATGCTGGATCATGCTGGCTAATTATATCTGTGTATATCTGCTGGTGTTTCTGTATGTGTTTATCTGCTGGTGTTGGATTTAGAATTGCTTTGAATCAAAACTTTCAGTTTTTTTCCAAGACAAAAATGTATATTATGTAGTTTGTATTTTGTCTACTATTATAATATGTATCGTATCCATTAACTGAATCTCTATTAAGAGGAAATAAAGAATGAATGAATGTATGTGTATATCAATAGACAATAGACAATAGACATTTATTTGCATAAACACATTTACATTAAATGGTTATGGCACAAAGAATAAGCAAAAATGTCAATAACAGTTTGTAATTACAAACATAGCAATATTAACATGGCGTGACAGCGGTGCAAATTTATTTATTATACTTTTAATTGTGTTTTCTCATCTGCCAGCATTCTTGTATAAATTAAATAAAAGTTTTAATAATTGGGTAGGAATTGTTATTTAGAAGAAATTTAATTTCTTTCGTTGTTAGAGTATATCTGTTGGTGTTTCTGTATGTGTATATCTGTTGGTGTTTCTGTATGTGTATATCTGCTGGTGTTTCTGTATGTGTATATCTGCTGGTGTTTCTGTATGTGTATATCTGTTGGTGTTTCTGTATGTGTATATCTGCTGGTGTTTCTGTATGTGTATATCTGCTGGTGTTTCTGTATGTGTATATCTGCTGGTGTTTCTGTATGTGTATATCTGCTGGTGTTTCTGTATGTGTATATCTGCTGGTGTTTCTGTATGTGTATATCTGTTGGTGTTTCTGTATGTGTATATCTGCTGGTGTTTCTGTATGTGTATATCTGCTGGTGTTTCTGTATGTGTATATCTGCTGGTGTTTCTGTATGTGTATATCTGTTGGTGTTTCTGTATGTGTATATCTGCTGGTGTTTCTGTATGTTTATATCTGTTGGTGTTTCTGTATGTGTATATCTGCTGGCGTTTCTGTATGTTTATATCTGCTGGTGTTTCTGTATGTGTATATCTGCTGGTGTTTCTGTATGTGTATATCTGCTGGTGTTTCTGTATGTGTATATCTGTTGGTGTTTCTGTATGTGTATATCTGCTGGTGTTTCTGTATGTGTATATCTGCTGGTGTTTCTATATGTGTATATCTGCTAGTGTTTCTGGATTTAGAATTGCTTTGAATCAAAACTTTCATTTTATATTAAAAATTTTTATCCAAAAATGTTTTCGCGTAATTTAATATTAATTTTGATTTAAGGAAGAAACTGATGATACTTATTAAAATAATAAGTTGTCGAAACTGTCGGAAAAATACCTATACTGAAGAGACATTTGAACTAATAACTCGATACATTGAAAAAATTATGAGGTTTCGACACTGACTGATTCTTAACATTGAAGTGTCGAAACTCTCTGAATAATTACGTTATACTTTTACATCGTTAATTGGATGAATGTAGAGTCAGGGGTTGAAAATTCCTAAAGCCCGACGCCCGGGGCTTAAAAAACTGAAACTTCGGGCTTGCCGATTTTCTATGAAAAAAGCCCGTCGGGCTCGATCTTTCTTCAAAAAATAAAATGTTTTTATTTTCAATGTTTCTTAAAGTGTATACCGTCAAAATTGTCCTATAAATACTCAGAAATCTAATTAAAATTCTAAAGACATATCTTACTCTTCTCGGCGCTTTAGCAACGTTGATCAATAACAATCATTTTGTTTCCTTTCCCTGTACAAAATAACCCCCAATTAATTTTGGTTCCGAATTCGAGAAATGTCTTTGTTAAACTTTAATTATCAGGGCTCAACACTGGGCGAAGTGGCCGACTTTGTCGCCCTACTGGGACCTGAAGTTGCCCTACGGCGCCTCGAAGGGAAGTCGGCGTTGCCCGATTATTTCCCTCAAGTTAACAGCTCTAAGATACTTGTATGTGATCTAGTCCAAATAATTAATCCAGACTACCAATTTAGCAGTAAATGTGTAATTCCAATAAAAAACGGAAAACAATATGCGTATTCAACATTTTTTCAATGGATTTACGTCTTTCAACTGGATTACGCGCCATTTGTTTATTTACCGGATATGACTAATTACCGGAAGTGAACAACTAAGAAAAATAAAGTACAACGGCCCATACTGAAAAATCGTATTTTTTCATAAACAAAAACTTTCAATTGGTTTCAAACTCAGTTCTTTCAAAGTGTATTGTATTTTAACAATTTTCTTCGATAAATATATGAGCTGCACTTGAAAGAATAAAGATGTATAGTAATTATTGACATCATGAATAACATGATAAGTTCTGTAGATGGGTGTCACATCAAACAATTTTGATCAGAACAACTTTGTCCAAGTCAAAGTTTGCTGAACAGAAGAATTATTTTTGGGTTAATGTTATGTTATTTGATATATCTTCTTTGAAAATTTTGCTCAGATAAACATAGCATGTTCATAACAAACTGTTAGAAATATATGTATATAAGAACTTAATGAATGATGTTAATGTCTCAACCTATACAAATATTTTTAGTTGACCTATTTATATTTGTGAATACCTTGTATGACTACAAGTACTGAAGTAGATAGAAAATTGGCACTATACCTGTTGCTTTTTTTCATTGATTTTATAATGATAAAGGTTATGTGTTATTTGATATTGCATACCATGAATAATAATGAAAAAGAAAAAACTGAATCTTAGTGTGTTATGGTTTAAAAACACAAGAGAAATAATCCTGGAAATCCACAATTATAAAAAAAATGATGTAAATAATGAAAAAGTGTAGGTAAATAATACGAAAATTAATTATTTGTACGGTCCTCTTGACTTCTCCCTAATGTCTCCTTGAAGTCTCTATCAGGGACTCACTTCTCCCTGTTTGGCTGCCAGGGAGAAGTCACTTCTCCCTACCTTTTTAGAGTGTGGTGACCCCTGAACTTTATGGTTAAAAAAAAGGAAAAAAATTTAAAGTGGATGATGAGTCAGAAGCATCGGAAGACCAAACAGGGTCAAATAATGATCTAATCCCCCACAAAATAAAGACCTCACTTATAGACAAACGGTAAAGAACATCACTCAGATAATTTTTAGGGCTTGGTTAATTAATGTTGGGGCTTAGGGTTTCAAAGTTAAAAAAGCCCAGGGCTTAGGCTTGCCCAAAAAATTTTTCAACCCCTGAGAGTTTAGTAAAATCCCAATACAAGGATATAATGGAGGGAGGGGGGGGTTCGGGGAGTGGTGCACATTGCTTGTGTCAGGTTCACAATCATGATAAATATACTACTAAAAGTAATAAAAGGTGTCAGGTTAATTCCCCGATATCCGATTATTTCTGTATTTCTTTGTATTTCTTTGCTGTATGTTACTTTAAGACAATATTTCTTCTAATGATTTTTTTTTGTATTGTGGATTCTGAATTATTAGCTAAATTTTGCATAAATGTGGACAAGATATGTCGTGAAAAAAAGGATTCCACATGGAATGAACTGTATCCTTGAAATTCACAGGAACCTATTGCTCATTTATAAGTCCCAGAAATTCAGTATATAGAAAAGGATAAATAGAAACGGATTAGATTAAAATACCGCCTATGTACGTTTAAAATGAGTTATTCCGATTAAAATTCGAACAAGAGAAAAAGGTTAACTTTGAAGTGTTTGGGTACGTTCTACGTTAAATATGACTAAATGTTTTCAAAGGTCTATAGTCGTTTCTTACCTGCCATTTCGTAACATACGAAAAACCCTTTCGTATCACGTCTGTTTCGTACCATATCTAAATTGTCTATTGGTAATGTTATGTACTTGCGACTGACAATTCATACAATACAACTTTTGAACTATGTAGAATTTTTACCTTTTATTTGTTATCAAAGCTACCAATATTGTATCGATGCACAGCAACAATATATAAAATTATATTATAGTCATTCGGAGTTTTTACATTATTTTTAGAATTTATTATTATATATATCATATTTATTGCACAGCACTATAAACTAACAAAAACAAAGCTAGCAACACAACTATTATTCACAAGACAATTTTAAAACAAGATGTATATCTCATAAGACATATATTTTAAAAACGCCAGTCTTTGGTAGTCTTTATGCACAATAAATATTTATATATATATTAATATTATCAACAGTTTGTATATAATTTAGGCGTTTTGTGATGGCCCATTCCACTGCCCACAATGCCGCAGAAGTTGACTGGCGGAGATCTTTCCGCTAGAATATAAACCCACAACTTGAAAAAAAAATCCGCCTGACCTTAGTGTATGTATTTTGGTAGTGGCTCCCAGTTTTGATTTTAATCATTTTCAGTTGTGTGGGTAGAAGAGCAGCTTCTTCTTTTTGTTTTGGAAGTAGCAAGTAAAACGACTTCTTTCCATCGCCGGATCTCTACTTGAAAAAACATAATCTGTTCGCAACTCATATACCCAAGCATCAAAAGACAGTTGTTCATGTTGAAATACAAATGAAAATATGCACTGAATTATTTTTTTTAATAAATTGCAAAATAATTGTAAAAGGCTAGAATATTTTTTTATCTACTATACAATATATATTTTTATTTAGAACTAATTTAGAACATTCTAAATTTACTTTATTAAAATGCAAAGATACGAAATGGTAGGGGTACGAGTTGGTAGGGTACGAGTTTGTCGAGGTACGAGTTGACCTGCACCCAATTCGAATTATTTATTGCAAATTACACCCATATGGGTCAAAGAAACATAATAACATTATAAACAAAAACATTAGCACACAAATACAAACATACTCGAAGAGCAATAGTTATTATTTCTAATATAACTACAAATGTAGTACATTTTAACCTATGTAGACCCTATTCATGATTTTCGCATTTCAAATGATCGCTTTATAAAGTCCTTAACTTAGTTTCAGTATAATAGTCATAGTTTCGGTTATAAACTATACCATAAGCGTCTGTGACAACAAGACTATAAACGCCTGGAAGAAATAGATTGTTTACCTTGCATACCATAGAAATAGAGTAAATGCTGATGATTTGTAACAAAAGACAAGATATCCATTCGATTAGAAACACAACGAAATATTTGAAAGGTTTTCTTTTATGATTCGAAGAAGGTAGATTATCATTTGCTGTATTTAAAGATAGGTACAGTTTATCTGTACTTTTTCTCAGTCAATGGCAAGCCCAATCCAAACGAATGCCGGACTGCTCGGAAGATATTATACGGTCCACGTCCTCAATTTACGGTCCGAGTTATTTAATATATTTTATAATAATATAGATTTTTATATTCAAGTTTATTTTATTTAATGAACAGCAGGTGGGCAAAGTCGCATGATGTTTCATCCCATATGTAACCATGCAAAACGGACCATCTCTGGCATCTGAAACAAAATAGAAATAAATACTATACCATTTTTGTTTACGTGTCACAGATCGTCTTTGATTTTGCTAAAGGAATTTTGCATAGTAAGTCAGCCATTGTTGTTTCTTTGCATTGTTTACAAAAGTTGTCTGTTTGCGTTACTTTCAGTAGTATTCTTACAAAGATGACATTACCTGAAGGATTTTGAATAGACACAACCAACTTACACTTTTGTTCGAATTTAGGTCAAAGACATAGAAAAAAATTTGATTTCAATTTGCAATATTTTGGATCTACAAAGGCAGTATACAGTTTTCAATCGTCAAACAAAACACCTCAAAACAGACACTGCGACATTTAGTAAAGAAATTAACTATAAAAACATCAAAACAGAAAAGTTTAATTTGAAAAATTAGAAAAAGTAATTTGAATGTATAAAATGCAAGACCGATACATGCGTGCACACATAAGTTCAAAAATTAAAGTTGTAAACATTACAACATCCAACCAAAGCGATGCTTCTTTTACCCTCTCATTGACGGTCATTGACTATGATTCCGTGATTTCTGGCAGATTTCTAAAATTTAATCCCATCGGCAGAAGTACTTTAAAAAGTACTTTGTTTGACCTTCACGCTGCAGAGGAACAATATGCAGTGAACCTTAAACCAATTGGGGTTAAGAGAAATAAACACTGAGCTGGAAGCAGATATAAATATTAATAGTGATAGAAGAACCAATAATTTGGAGTGGGAGGCTAAGGAATCGACGGAAACGAGCTTTTGAAAAATAAATCAGATGGAAAAATATACATAAAAATATGTATCCCCAAAAATTTCACTGTAGTTCCCACTGTAGTAGGCCAAAGGGTACATGAACCCTCAACTAAAAAAAGCAGTAGGCATGCTGTACAGATATATATGGTGAAGCCCACCTACCATGTCTCTGCTATTGAACGCTGTAGATGAAGGTCTGGAGTTGACCTATCTATTGCAATCTGTACAGTGATATGTCCCCATTGTTAGATGAATATTGTTTGTTTGAATGATGTTTTAACACCACTTTCAGCAATTTTTCAGCTATATCATGGCATCCAGTTTTTATTGGGGGAGTAAGTCGGAGTACCCTGAGAAATCCCTGTGGTAGGAAAACTGGCAATCCTTGTCAATTAAGATTGGAGTTGAGTACACTCTGCTTGCAGTGAGAATCGAACCCACAATCTAAGTGTTGACAGACCACATGATCAATGGTAAATGAACTACCTTAACCACTCTGCCACCAAGGCCCCTGTTGAATGAATAAAGAATGATTACAGCTCCATGGTCTTTATAATTTTTGTTTATTTATAGATCAAAGACATTTACTTCGGTTTTTTTAATTAAATTTATATGCTAAAGACAGTCTTCGTGACATATATGCCAGTCCACCGGACCTGTTGGGTAAAATTTCTATTGGACCGGCAGTCTATTTAATTGTGTCTTTTATTATATAATAATAAGAAAAAAGCATTATAAAAAAAGTTAGGAGCAAGCATTCCATTTATATGAGTTATCATTCCATGTACTAAAAGCATTTGGTAGCTCATTCCATAGTTTAGCAGCATAAAACCTAAAAGAATTTTTTCCATACCTTGTAGTTCTTACAGGTAGAATTATTGCTGTATTTTCATATCTAAAACAATAAACATGTTTCCTAAAATTAATAAAGTCATTTAAATATGCTGGGCTTTCTTTGTGTAAAATTGTATGTCTCTAGTGCAATAGTTCGTAATCTGCATGCTTTTATTGATCTTTCTAATAATACTTTATATGATGAGTTACAGTCTCTGTAAATAAAATTATTGCTCTTTCTTGTATCTTTTCGATTTTTTTCATGTTCCTTTCTCCTGTTACAGAAGTGCCATGTAATAGGACAATAATTGAAATTTGATAATACAAACGAATAATGAACAGTTAATATACTAGTTTTATTCAGTAACCACCTATTCTTTTTAATGTGTTAAGCTGCCTCAAGGCTATTGTACAAATTTCTGAGTTGTTTTGATCAAAATTTAGTTGGTAATCTACTATAACTCTGAGCAGTTTTACACTTTTTTCACACTCAGTTTTATTACCATTCAAATTAAAGCAGTTAATTTTTCAAATGTTTTTCCCCAATTGCCAAAGCCTGAAACTTGTCTGGATGTGGCTTGCCATACGAAAACCAATCGAGAATTTTAAGACTATCACTTTCAAGTTTTTGTATATAACAGTGACTGTGTCTATATTATTTTCAGCATAAGAAAGATGTTATCATCTGCATAATTGTATATTGTACTAATATCAACTGAATAAAATATGTCATCAATAAAAATATTAAAAAGCACAGGTCCTAGAATTGATCCTTGTGGAACACCTTTATGCATGGTTTTAAAAGAACTACAGAAGTTATTCACTTTAACACATTGTTTTCCATTTGACAGGTAGATGCTTAATAATTTTATTGATTCTTTTGATAGACCACATTCCTCCAATTTAAGAAGTATCAAAATATGTGGCAAGCAGTCAAACGCTTTCTACAAAACCACAAGAATAGCTGCGACATATTTGTTATCATCTAAATCTTTTTTCCAATCTTCGATAATTTGTAACAGGGTAATTCAGTTTTTTTAATTAAAAAAAAATGTTTAATTTTTTATTGAAATGTGTTCAAAACAAATCATTTATTTTATGATAAATAATTCATCCAATATCATAATTAATCAACTTAATATTAACTTTATTTAAAATTTAGGTAGTTTGTTTTTGTTGTGGTTCATTTTAGTTATGGGATGAAACATCTAGCAGTGTTAAATAAACTAAAGTATACACTTGTCCTTTACACAAGATTTTCTTTGTATGATAACATTGGACAGAAAATGAAAGAAGCCATTTTATATATTCCTTTTACCTTAGTTTGAAGCACCATTGAAAACAAACAAATTAACATAGCACAAAAATTTAGCACTACAAACATACAAGTAAATAAACAGTCACCCAAGCTTCTTTTATCCTGTACTGCTGTAGTTTCACTAAATTTAGTAATTTTTAAACACACAAGCTTATACTGAGTCTTATCTTAAAAATGTGTAAGAAGATTAATTAATATCTGAATATAGTTAATAAATTGTAAAAAAGAAACAAAGTAATTATACTTCATGAATACCATTCACATTAATTAAAGCCACAATTATTAAAGATGATTGGGGATTTTTATACAGCATATCTACTCAAAAAGATAAAATGTTTTGTAAATAAAAACATTAAACTGTTATATTTTATTTGCAAGTAACAACAAAATATAACAGTTTAATGTTACAACACTACATGTGTGTTTAACAGGACAATCAATTACAATCAACAATCTGTCAGCAAACAGTTGTATGTTATAGCCATGTAGAAATCAACCCTACAATGTACTGGTATATAGTATGACTTACAACCCTACAATGTACCGGTAGGCGGCATATAGTATGACTTACAACCCTACAATGTACCGGTAGGCGGCATATAGTATGACTTACAACCCTACAATGTACCGGTAGGCGGCATATAGTATGACTTACAACCCTACAATGTACCGGTAGGCGGCATATAGTATGACTTACAACCCTACAATGTACCGGTAGGCGGCATATAGTATGACTTACAACCCTACAATGTACTGGTATATAGTATGACTTACAACCCTACAATGTACCGGTATATAGTATGACTTACAACCCTACAATGTACCAGTATATAGTATGACTTACAACCCTACAATGTACCGGTATATAGTATGACTTACAACCCTACAATGTACTGGTATATAGTATGACTTACAACCCTACAATGTACCGGTATATAGTATGACTTACAACCCTACAATGTACCGGTATATAGTATGACTTACAACCCTACAATGTACCGGTATATAGTATGACTTACAACCCTACAATGTACCAGTATATAGTATGACTTACAACCCTACAATGTACCGGTAGGCGGCATATAGTATGACTTACAACCCTACAATGTACCGGTAGGCGGCATATAGTATGACTTACAACCCTACAATGTACCGGTAGGCGGCATATAGTATGACTTACAACCCTACAATGTACCGGTAGGCGGCATATAGTATGACTTACAACCCTACAATGTACTGGTATATAGTATGACTTACAACCCTACAATGTACTGGTATATAGTATGACTTACAACCCTACAATGTACCGGTATATAGTATGACTTACAACCCTACAATGCACCGGTATATAGTATGACTTACAACCCTACAATGTACCGGTAGGCCTCATATAGTATGACTTACAACCCTACGATGTATCGGTATATAGTATGACTTACAACCTACAATGTACCGGTATATAGTATGACTTACAACCCTACAATGTACCGGTAGGCCTCATAGTATGACTTACAACCCTACAATGTACCGGTAGGCCTCATAGTATGACTTACAACCCTACAATGTACCGGTAGGCCTCATGGTATGACTTACAACCCTACAATGTACCGGTAGGCCTCATATAGTATGACTTACAACCCTACAATGTACCGGTAGGCCTCATAGTATGACTTACAACGCTACAATGTACCGGTAGGCCTCATATAGTATGACTTACAACCCTACAATGTACCGGAAGGCCTCATATAGTATGACTTACAACCCTACAATGTACCGGTAGGCCTCATATTGTATGACGTACAACCTACAATGTACCGGTAGGTGGCATATAGTATGACTTACAACCCTACAATGTACTGGTATGCGGCATATAGTATGACTTACAACCTACAATGTACCGGTAGGCCTCATATTGTATGACTTACAACCTACAATGTACCGGTAGGCGGCATATAATATGACTTACAACCCTACAATGTACCGGTAGGCGGCATATAGTATGACTTACAACCCTACAATGTACCAGTAGGCTTCATATTGTATGACTTACAACCTACAATGTACCGGTAGGCGGCATATAGTATGACTTACAACCCTACAATGTACTGGTAGGCCTCATATAGTATGACTTACAACCCTACAATGTACCGGTAGGCCTCATATAGTATGACTTACAACCCTACAATGTACGGGTAGGCCTCATATAATATGACTTACAACACTACAATGTACCGGTAGGCCTCATATTGTATGACTTACAACCCTACAATGTACCAGTAGGCCTCATATTGTATGACTTACAACCCTACAATGTACTGGTAGGCCTCATATTGTATGACTTACAACAGCAAGATATCTTTTTAAATGATTATTTTACAGTTAACATATAAACAAGAAATATTCAATAGAACGTAGATATCATTTGTTTTCTTACCAGCCCTCTATTATCTTTTTGTTGACAGGTAGTGGCAGTAAACAGAATGTCCGGCTCTCTGTCTGTGGTGTCATTTGAAGGAGAACTCAATGCCATTGTACAGGAGGTATTACTTTAAATTAGAAAATAATTTGACAGCAATAAAAACACTAAAACCAGGATGCCAATTTCCAAAAAATCTGTTATATATTTTGTTATGCAAAATGTAAATTTCCAAATAATATTCAATATAATTTTTAATTTGATATTATCAGTTATACAAACGTTTTCTGTATATACATTTACATTTTAAAAAATTGAGTTTCTGGTGTCTCTTGTAAGGCCCTCTTTTTTTAGGTGCCTTGTCAAACCCTCTGTTTTTTTTGTGCCTCGTCAAAGGCCCTCTGTTTTTGGTGCCTTGTCAAATGCCCTGTTTTTTTTGTGCCTCGTCAAAGGCCCTCTGTATTTGGTGCCTCGTCAAATGCCCTATGTTTTTTTTTGTGCCTGGTCAAAGGCCCTCTGTTTTTGGTGCTTCATCAATGGCCCTCTGTTTTTGGTCCCTCGTCAAAGGCCCTCTGTTTTTGGTGCCTCGTCAATGGCCATCTGTTTTTGTAGCCTCGTCAAAGGTCCTCTGTTTTTGGTGCTTCATCAATGGCCCTCTGTTTTTGGTCCCTCGTCAAAGGCCCTCTGTTTTTGGTGCCTCGTCAATGGCCGTCTGTTTTTGTAGCCTCGTCAAAGGTCCTCTGTTATTGGTGCCTCGTCAAAGGCCCTGTGTTTTTTTGATGCCTCGTCAAAGGCCCTATGTTTTTGGTGCCTCTTCAATTGCCCACTGTTTTTGGTGCCTCGTCAAAGGCCCTCTGTTTTTGGTGCCTCGTCAAAGGGCCTCTGTTTTTGGTGCCTCATCAAAGGCCCTCTGATTTTGGTGCCTCGTCAAAGGCCCTATGTTTTTGGTGCCTCTTCAATTGCCCTCTGTTTTTGGTGCCTCGTCAAAGGCCCTCTGTTTTTTTAGCCTTGTCAAAGGCCCTCTGTTTTTTTAGCCTCGTCAAAGGCCCTCTGTTTTTGGTGCCTCATCAAAGGCCCTCTGTTTTTTTAGCCTTGTCAAAGGCCCTCTGTTTTTGGTGCCTCGTCAAAGGCCCTCTGTTTTTGGTGCCTCGTCAAAGGCGCTCTGTTTTTGGTGCCTCGTCAATGGCCCTCTGTTTTTTTAGCCTCGTAAAAGGCCCTCTGTTTTTGGTGCCTCGTCAAAGGCCCTCTGTTTTTGGTGCCTCGTCAAAGGCTCTCTGTTTTTGGTGCCTCGTCAAAGGCCCTCTGTTTTTTTAGCCTCGTCAAAGGCCCTCTGTTTTTGGTGCCTCGTCAAAGGCCCTCTGTTTTTGGTGCCTCAACAAAGGCCCTCTGTTTTTGGTGCCTCGTCAAAGGCCCTCTGTTTTTGGTGCCTCAACAAAGGCCCTCTGTTTTTGGTGCCTCGTCAAAGGCCCTCTGTTTTTGGTGCCTCGTCAAAGGCACTGTTTTTGGTGCCTCGTCAAAGGCACTCTGTTTTTTTAGCCTCGTCAAAGGCCCTCTGTTTTTGGTGCCTCGTCAAAGGCCCTCTGTTTTTGGTGTCTCATCAAAGGCCCTCTGTTTTTGGTGCCTCGTCAAAGGCCCTCTGTTTTTGGAGCCTCATCAAAGGCCTTCTGTTTTTGGTGCCTCCTCAAAGGCCCTCTGTTTTTGGTGCCTCGTCAAAGGCCCTCTGTTTTTGGTGCCTCATCAATGGCCCTCTGTTTTTTTAGCCTTGTCAAAGGCCCTCTGTTTTTGGTGCCTCGTCAAAGGCCCTCTGTTTTTTTAGCCTTGTCAATGGCCCTCTGTTTTTTTAGCCTTGTCAAAGGCCCTCTGTTTTTGGTGCCTCATCAAAGGCCCTCTGTTTTTGGTGCCTCGTCAAAGGCCCTCTGTTTTTGGTGCCTCGTCAAAGGCCCTCTGTTTTTGGTGCCTCGTCAAAGGCCCTCTGTTTTTGGTGCCTCGTCAAAGACCCTGTTTTTGGTGCCTCGTCAATGGCCCTCTGTTTTTGGTGCCTCGTCAAAGGCCCTCTGTTTTTTTAGCCTTGTCAATGGCCCTCTGTTTTTTTAGCCTTGTCAAAGGCCCTCTGTTTTTGGTGCCTCATCAAAGGCCCTCTGTTTTTGGTGCCTCGTCAAAGGCCCTCTTTTGGTGCCTCGTCAAAGGCCCTCTGTTTTTGGTGCCTCATCAAAGGCCCTCTGTTTTCGGTGCCTCGTCAAAGGCCCTCTGTTTTTGGTGCCTCGTCAAAGGCCCTCTGTTTTTGGTGCCTCGTCAATGGCCCTCTGTTTTTTAGCCTCGTCAAAGGCCCTCTGTTTTTGGTGCCTCATCAAAGGCCCTCTGTTTTTGGTGCCTCGTCAAAGGCCCTCTGTTTTTGGTGCCTCGTCAAAGGCCCTCTGTTTTTGGTGCCTCGTCAATGGCCCTATGTTTTTGGTGCCTCGTCAAAGGCCCTCTGTTTTTGGTGCCTCGTCAAAGGCCCTCTGTTTTTGGTGCCTCGTCAAAGGCCCTCTGTTTTTGGTGCCTCGTCAAAGGCCCTCTGTTTTTGGTGCCTCGTCAAAGGCCCTATGTTTTTGGTGCCTCGTTAAAGGCCCTCTGTTTTTGGTGCCTCGTCAAAGGCCCTCTGTTTTTGGTGCCTCATCAAAGGCCCTATGTTTTTGGTGCCTCGTCAAAGGCCCTATGTTTTTGGTGCCTCGTCAAAGGCACTCTGTTTTTGGTGCCTCGTCAAAGGCACTCTGTTTTTCGGGCCTCGTCAAAGGCACTCTGTTTTTGGTGCCTCGTCAAAGGCCCTCTGTTTTTGGTGCCTCGTCAATGGCCCTCTGTTTTTGGTGCCTTGTCAAAGGCCCTCTGTTTTTGGTGCCTGATCAAAGGCCATCTGTTTTTGGTGCCTCGTCAAAGGCCCTCTGTTTTTGGTGCCTCGTCAAAGGCCCTCTGTTTTTGGTGCCTCGTCAAAGGCCCTCTGTTTTTGGTGCCTCGTCAAAGGCCCTGTTTTTGGTGCCTCGTCAATGGCCCTCTGTTTTTGGTGCCTCGTCAAAGGCCCTCTGTTTTCGGTGCCTCGTCAAAGGCTCTCTGTTTTTGGTGCCTCGTCAAAGGCCCTCTGTTTTTGGTGCCTCGTCAAAGGCCCTCTGTTTTTGGTGCCTCGTCAAAGGCCCTCTGTTTTCTGTTGTGTTGTCATTAATCATCTTGAAATAACTTTATATTTCAGTATTTGGAGTTTGGAACATTTGACAAAACATTGGTGTCTTTTCAAAAGGAATGTGAACAGAAACAAAAACCCATTACAACACACAACATAAAATCCAAATCCAATCAGAAATTACTGGCCATACAGGTATGTATATACAAAACACAGCATATCAATAGCAGAAATTACATACAGATACATCCAGAAATTTCCTGTTAAAAGTGTCTCAATCAGTTAAAGACCAGTTTGTGCTTCTAATTTTTGAATCCAGAAGATTTTAAAAGAAAGAAAATGGACAGGCATTAATTAAATTTCTTTGTTTATTTAAAATATATTTTTCCTTTATTATAGCTGAAAAATTACTGAAACTGGCTTCGAACCAGACAAAACAATAATCAATGCACAGAAAAGGTTTGATTTCTACTAAAACAAACTCACACTCACTTTTTCAGAATGAATTGATGCAAAACTTTCACAAAGGAAAAAGGGATCGATTCCTAAAGTTATGGAGTGACAATTTGGCTCCATCTGTAAAGGATAATGACCCCGTTGCCAAGAAACTGGAGTTTTATGTTAATATTTACTTTGCAATTTACCCAATTAAGTTTGCCCGAGGTCAGGTAAGAAAACTTTCTTTATTTCATCACATCATGCTATTTGTATACGTGTATATGGCAACAGTAGTTATAGGTACATCTCTGAGATCTCTATGACAACAGTAGTTATAGGTACATATTATTGATGTCTATGGCAACAATAGTTATAGCGACATCTCAGTGATGTCTATGACAACAGAAGTTATATAGGTACATCTCAGTGATGTCTATGACAACAGTAGTTATAGGTACATCTCAGTGATGTCTATAACAACAGTAGTTATAGGTACATCTCAGTGATGTCTATGACAACAGTAGTTATAGGTACATCTCTGAGATCTCTATGACAACAGTAGTTATAGGTACATCTCAGTGATGTCTATGACAACAGTAGTTATAGGTACATCTCTGAGATCTCTATGACAACAGTAGTTATAGGTACATCTCAGTGATGTCTATGACTACAGTAATTATAGGTACATCTCAGTGATGTCTATGACTCCAGTAGTTATATAGGTACATCTCGGTGATGTCTATGACAACAGTAGTTATAGGTACATCTCAGTGATGTCTATGACAACAGTAGTTATAGGTACATCTCAGTGATGTCTATGACTACAGTAGTTATAGGTACATCTCAGTGATGTCTATGACAACAGTAGTTATAGGTACATCTCAGTGATGTCTATGACAACAGTAGTTATAGGTACATCTCAGTGATGTCTATGACAACAGTAGTTATAGCTACATCTCAGTGATGTCTATGACAACAGTAGTTATAGGTACATCTCAGTGATGTCTATGACAACAGTAGTTATAGCTACATCTCAGTGATGTCTATGACAACAGTAGTTATAGGTACATCTCAGTGATGTCTATGACAACAGTAGTTATAGGTACATCTCAGTGATGTCTATGACAACAGTAGTTATAGCTACATCTCAGTGATGTCTATGACAACAGTAGTTATAGGTACATCTCAGTGATGTCTATGACAACAGTAGTTATAGGTACATCTCAGTGATGTCTATGACAACAGTAGTTATAGCTACATCTCAGTGATGTCTATGACAACAGTAGTTATAGGTACATCTCAGTGATGTCTATGACAACAGTAGTTATAGGTACATCTCTGAGATCTCTATGACAACAGTAGTTATAGGTACATCTCAGTAATGTCTAAGGCAACAGTAGTTATAGCGACATCTCAGTGATGTCTATGACAACAGTAGTTATAGGTACATCTCAGTGATGTCTATGACTACAGTAGTTATATAGGTACATCTCAGTGATGTCTATGACAACAGTAGTTATAGGTACATCTCAGTGATGTCTATGACTACAGTAGTTATAGGTACATCTCAGTGATGTCTATGACAACAGTAGTTATAGGTACATCTCAGTGATGTCTATGACAACAGAGTTATAGGTACATCTCAGTGATGTCTATGACAACAGTAGTTATAGGTACATCTCAGTGATGTCTATGACAACAGTAGTTATAGCTACATCTCAGTGATGTCTATGGCAACAGTAGTTATAGTGACATCTCAGTGATGTCTATGACAACAGTAGTTTAGGTACGTATCAGTAATGTCTATGACAACAGTAGTTATAGGTACATCTCAGTGATGTCTATGACAACAGTAGTTATAGGTACATCTCAGTGATGTCTATGACAACAGTAGTTATAGCGACATCTCAGTGATGTCTATGACAACAGTAGTTATAGGTACATATCAGTGATGTCTATGGCAACAGTAGTTATAGCGACATCTCAGTGATGTTTATGACAACAGTAGTTATAGGTACATCTCAGTGAAGTCTTTGACAACAGTAGTTATAGGTACATCTCAGTGATGTCTATGACAACAGTAGTTATAGGTACATCTCAGTGATGTCTATGACTACAGTAGTTATATAGGTACATCTCAGTGATGTCTATGACTACAGTAGTTATAGGTACATCTCAGTAATGTCTATGAATTCAGTAGTTATAGGTACATCTCAGTGATGTCTATGACAACAGTAGTTATAGGTACATCTCTGAGATCTCTATGACAACAGTAGTTATAGGTACATCTCAGTAATGTCTAAGGCAACAGTAGTTATAGCGACATCTCAGTGATGTCTATGACAACAGTAGTTATAGGTACATCTCAGTGATGTCTATGACTACAGTAGTTATAGGTACATCTCAGTGATGTCTATGACAAGTGTAGTTATAGGTACATCTCAGTGATGTCTATGACAACAGTAGTTATAGGTACATCTCAGTGATGTCTATGACAAGTGTAGTTATAGGTACATCTCTGAGATCTCTATGACAACAGTAGTTATAGGTACATCTCAGTGATGTCTATGACAACAGTAGTTATAGGTACATCTCAGTGATGTCTATGACAACAGTAGTTATAGCTACATCTCAGTGATGTCTATGACAAGTGTAGTTATAGGTACATCTCAGTGATGTCTATGACAACAGTAGTTATAGGTACATCTCAGTGATGTCTATGACAACAGTAGTTATAGGTACATCTCAGTGATGTCTATGACAACAGTAGTTATAGCTACATCTCAGTGATGTCTATGACAACAGTAGTTATAGGTACATCTCAGTGATGTCTATGACAACAGTAGTTATAGGTACATCTCAGTGATGTCTATGACAACAGTAGTTATATAGGTACATCTCAGTGATGTCTATGACTACAGTAGTTATAGGTACATCTCGGTGATGTCTATGACAACAGTAGTTATAGGTACATCTCAGTGATGTTTATGACAACAGTAGTTATAGGTACATCTCTGAGATCTCTATGACAACAGTAGTTATAGGTACATCTCAGTAATGTCTAAGGCAACAGTAGTTATAGCGACATCTCAGTGATGTCTATGACAACAGTAGTTATAGGTACATCTCAGTGATGTCTATGACAACAGTAGTTATAGGTACATCTCAGTGATGTCTATGACTACAGTAGTTATAGGTACATCTCAGTGATGTCTATGACAACAGTAGTTATAGGTACATCTCAGTGATGTCTATGACTACAGTAGTTAAAGGTACATCTCAGTGATGTCTATGACAACAGTAGTTATAGGTACATCTCAGTGATGTCTATGACAACAGTAGTTATAGGTACATCTCAGTGATGTCTATGACAACAGTAGTTATAGGTACATCTCAGTGATGTCTATGACAACAGTAGTTATATAGGTACATCTCAGTGATGTCTATGACAACAGTAGTACATATCAGTGATGTCTATGACTACAGTAGTTAAAGGTACATCTCAGTGATGTCTATGACTATAGTAGTTATAGGTACATCTCAGTGATGTCTACATTTTTAAACAGTCATTTAAAAATAACGTTAATCAGCACACACACATATTTCTGTGAAATATTTGTATATAAAGTATACAGTGTTTTACAGGTAAAATAGACATCTTGACATTTATTATTAAAACTAATTGCCTTCTATTAAATTCCATTAACAGAGAGATGCAGACCGTGCTATGGGCGATTTTAAGAAGTACTTGGAAACTCGAGGTGCTACACTTAGTCAGACCACAGAATTTTTACCATTCTATGCCTTACCATTTGTCCCCAATGCTAAAGGACATCCTTCCTATAAAGAGTTGTTTACAGTAAGTAGTCTATGGACAAAATAAATGTTGAGATACATGGGTAGAAGAATTTTGGTTGAACATGAGAGCAGATTTTTGGTTGAACATGCGAGCAGATTTTTGGTTGAACATGAGAGCAGATTTTTAGACATTTTTATTTGACTTACCAAGTTATTTGTCATTTTTCCAGATTTTGGTAATATGAATTTCTCTGACCATTTGTTATGTAACCAATTTGTTTATAAAGCCAAATCTGTCAACTTATTTTGATGGGAATTTTATGTTTTTATATTTACATCCTGTACATTTTGTAATAAGCCTTTTTTATGTGTGGAAGTTTTTTATTTGATTCCTGTTTATTACAGTAATGTGTTAACATAATCTTCATTTCTTTTATGGCTTTCTATATATAAATTGCTTTAAAGGGTCAAGCTTTTACATTTGAAATGGATTTTTTCTGCCTTCATTGTTTAGTTTGTCAGTAGATTTTACTAGCTTTTATGGTTTTAATTAGGTATAGTGGTTAAACATGGTTCAGTTTTGTTTTCAACAATTATTAAATATTTTATTACTGTATGTGCTGTTGGTATTTTATCAATAAATTTTTCTTTTATATGTTTTGTGATATAAGGACTGCTAAATGCCAATTCTTTCCAAACACTTTAATGCATGAATATTTTAAACCTCAATTTTAATTTTATTTGTTTTCCGAATTATTCATTCCAGAATAATTTGTTGTATGTAACAAATTTATCCAATGTTTTTTACCTATTTGGACTGAATGTATAGATTTTAAAAAATAATTGGCAACTAATTACAATATCCATATTTATACCTAAGATGGTGAAGCCCATGTTTTATCCTATGTAGATGAAGCCCATGTTTTATCCTATGTAGATGAAGCCCATGTTTTATCCTATGTAGATGAATCCCATGGGTAAGGTTTACCCTATGTATGTGAAGCCCATGTTTTATTCTATGTAGATGAAGCCCATGGTAAGGTTTGCTCTATTTATGTGAAGCCCATGTTTTATCCAATGTAGATTATCCCATGGTAAGGTTTGCCATATGTATGTGAAGCCCATGTTTCATCCTATGTAGATGAAGCCCATGGTAACGATTGCCCTATGTAGGTGAAGCCCATGTTTGGCCTATGTAGATGAAGCTTGTGTTTTAGTTATAATTTATCATGTGAACTACCATGAACAAAGTACAATATGTTCTTGTCTGTAAGACTGTAATTCTGTCTTGTTAGCAGTATCTACATGAGCTATAGGTAAGATAAGTACAATATGTTCTTGTCTGTAAGACTGTAATTCTGTCTTGTTAGCAGTATCTACATGAGCTATAGGAAAGATAAGTACAATATGTTCTTGTCTGTAAGACTGTAATTCTGTCTTGTTAGCAGTATCTACATGAGCTATAGGTAAGATAAGTACAATATGTTCTTGTCTGTAAGACTGTAATTCTGTCTTGTTAGCAGTCTGTACATGAGCTATAGGTAAGATAAGTACAATATGTTCTTGTCTGTAAGACTGTAATTCTGTCTTGTTAGCAGTATCTACATGTATAGGTAAGATAAGTACAATATGTTCTTGTCTGTAAGACTGTAATTCTGTCTTGTTAGCAGTATCTACATGGGCTATAAGTAAGATAAGTACAATATGTTCTTGTCTGTAAGACTGTAATTCTGTCTTGTTAGCAGTATCTACATGAGCTATAGATAAGATAAGTACAATATGTTCTTGTCTGTAAGACTGTAATTCTGTCTTGTTAGCAGTATCTACATGAGCTATAGGTAAGATAAGTACAATATGTTCTTGTCTGTAAGACTGTAATTCTGTCTTGTTAGCAGTCTGTACATGAGCTATAGGTAAGATAAGTACAATATGTTCTTGTCTGTAAGACTGTAATTCTGTCTTGTTAGCAGTATCTACATGAGCTATAGGTAAGATAAGTACAATATGTTCTTGTCTGTAAGACTGTAATTCTGTCTTGTTAGCAGTATCTACATGAGCTATAGGTAAGATAAGTACAATATGTTCTTGTCTGTAAGACTGTAATTCTGTCTTCTTAGCAGTATCTACATGAGCTATAGGTAAGATAAGTACAATATGTTCTTGTCTGTAAGACTGTAATTCTGTCTTGTTAGCAGTATCTACATGAGCTATAGGTAAGATAAGTACAATATGTTCTTGTCTGTAAGACTGTAATTCTGTCTTGTTAGCAGTATCTACATGAGCTATAGGTAAGATAAGTACAATATGTTCTTGTCTGTAAGACTGTAATTCTGTCTTGTTAGCAGTATCTACATGAGCTATAGATAAGATAAGTACAATATGTTCTTGTCTGTAAGACTGTAATTCTGTCTTGTTAGCAGTATCTACATGAGCTATAGATAAGATAAGTACAATATGTTCTTGTCTGTAAGACTGTAATTCTGTCTTGTTAGCACTATCTACATGAGCTATAGGTAAGATAAGTACAATATGTTCTTGTCTGTAAGACTGTAATTCTGTCTTGTTAGCAGTATCTACATGAGCTATAGGTAAGATAAGTACAATATGTTCTTGTCTGTAAGACTCTAATTCTGTCTTGTTAGCAGTATCTACATGAGCTATAGATAAGATAAGTACAATATGTTCTTGTCTGTAAGACTGTAATTCTGTCTTGTTAGCAGTATCTACATGAGCTATAGATAAGATAAGTACAATATGTTCTTGTCTGTAAGACTGTAATTCTGTCTTGTTAGCAGTATCTACATGTATAGGTAAGATAAGTACAATATGTTCTTGTCTGTAAGACTGTAATTCTGTCTTGTTAGCAGTATCTACATGTATAGGTAAGATAAGTACAATATGTTCTTGTCTGTAAGACTGTAATTCTGTCTTGTTAGCAGTATCTACATGGGCTATAAGTAAGATAAGTACAATATGTTCTTGTCTGTAAGACTGTAATTCTGTCTTGTTAGCAGTATCTACATGTATAGGTAAGATAAGTACAATATGTTCTTGTCTGTAAGACTGTAATTCTGTCTTGTTAGCAGTATCTACATGAGCTATAGGTAAGATAAGTACAAAACATAGTCCAAGGTAAGATAAGTACAAAACATAGTCCAAAGAATAAGGTAAAATGTTTGGTACAATATGGTAAGGTTTGCTCTATTTATGTACAAAGGAAATAATGCGTTTTAATTATAATCATCTGCAAATATTTTTGTCTCATAAATAGTATTCCAATTATGACAAAAAATAAATGATATTAATGATAACTGTTTTTGTTTACATTTCTGTTGATAATTCCCTGTTTTATGGAGACTTCGTTTTCTTGTATTTTTAGGATACATGGGTAAAAGACTTAGAGCTAAGACTGGAAAAGTTCCTGACCTTGACATTGAAGTCTACTCCACAACCAAAACTTTTTGATCTTTATGTATCCTTATGAAATATAAATTTTATTTTGATAGATTTTCTGTTGGCATAGACAAAGTGTAAATTAAATTGGACCTTTTAAGGCCATATGAGCTATTTCTATCACTTTAGTTCATCATTGTAATTGTCTGTAAGATTTTCTCTTCTTCAATCAATCACTGCCCTTATTTGTACAATAAAAGTATAGAAATCTTCAAAAAATATCATTGGTCTGTCTCGTAATAATGTTGTAAAATTTTTACAAAACCCAGATTTGAAAAGAAACTGCAGTTGTTTACATATTAATAGCTGTCCCAATTATTTCCATACAACTCTGGTCTTGAAGATGTTGTAGCTCACCTTATAAGGAGAGGACATGTCAGCACTTTGTGTCCTTCATCGTTGTCTGTAAACTTTACATCTTATCTGATAAGGAGAGGACATGTCAGCACTTTGTGTCCTTCATCGTTGTAGTCTGTAAACTTTACATCTTATCTGATAAGGAGAGCACATGTCAGCACTTTGTGTCCTTCATTGTTTTAGTCTGTAAACTTTACATCTTATCTGATAAGGAGAGCACATGTCAGCACTTTGTGTCCTTCATTGTTTTAGTCTGTAAACTTTACATCTTATCTGATAAGGAGAGCACATGTCAGCACTTTGTGTCCTTCATCGTTGTAGTCTGTAAACTTTACATCTTATCTGATAAGGAGAGCACATGTCAGCACTTTGTGTCCTTCATTGTTTTAGTCTGTAAACTTTACATCTTATCTGATAAGGAGAGCACATGTCAGCACTTTGTGTCCTTCATCGTTGTCTGTAAACTTTACATCTTATCTGATAAGGAGAGCACATGTCAGCACTTTGTGTCCATCATCGTTGTTGTCTGTAAACTTTACATCTTATCTGATAAGGTGAGCACATGTCAGCACTTTGTGTCCATCATCGTTGTTGTCTGTAAACTTTACATCTTATCTGATAAGGAGAGCACATGTCAGCACTTTGTGTCCTTCATCGTTGTAGTCTGTAAACTTTACATCTTATCTGATAAGGAGAGCACATGTCAGCACTTTGTGTCCTTCATCGTTGTAGTCTGTAAACTTTACATCTTATCTGATAAGGTGAGCACATGTCAGCACTTTGTGTCCATCATCGTTGTTGTCTGTAAACTTTACATCTTATCTGATAAGGAGAGCACATGTCAGCACTTTGTGTCCTTCATCGTTGTAGTCTGTAAACTTTACATCTTATCTGATAAGGAGAGCACATGTCAGCACTTTGTGTCCTTCATCGTTGTTGTCTGTAAACTTTACATCTTATCTGATAAGGAGAGCACATGTCAGCACTTTGTGTCCTTCATCGTTGTTGTCTGTAAACTTTACATCTTATCTGATAAGGAGAGCACATGTCAGCACTTTGTGTCCATCATCGTTGTTGTCTGTAAACTTTACATCTTATCTGATAAGGAGAGCATGTCAGCACTTTGTGTCCATCATCGTTGTTGTCTGTAAACTTTACATCTTATCTGATAAGGAGAGGACATGTCAGCACTTTGTGTCCTTCATCGTTGTAGTCTGTAAACTTTACATCTTATCTGATAAGGAGAGGACATGTCAGCACTTTGTGTCCTTCATCGTTGTTGTCTGTAAACTTTACATCTTATCTGATAAGGAGAGCACATGTCAGCACTTTGTGTCCTTCATTGTTTTAGTCTGTAAACTTTACATCTTATCTGATAAGGAGAGCACATGTCAGCACTTTGTGTCCTTCATCGTTGTCTGTAAACTTTACATCTTATCTGATAAGGAGAGCACATGTCAGCACTTTGTGTCCATCATCGTTGTTGTCTGTAAACTTTACATCTTATCTGATAAGGAGAGGACATGTCAGCACTTTGTGTCCTTCATCGTTGTTGTCTGTAAACTTTACATCTTATCTGATAAGGAGAGCACATGTCAGCACTTTGTGTCCTTCATCGTTGTAGTCTGTAAACTTTACATCTTATCTGATAAGGAGAGCACATGTCAGCACTTTGTGTCCTTCATCGTTGTCTGTAAACTTTACATCTTATCTGATAAGGAGAGCACATGTCAGCACTTTGTGTCCATCATCGTTGTTGTCTGTAAACTTTACATCTTATCTGATAAGGAGAGGACATGTCAGCACTTTGTGTCCTTCATCGTTGTAGTCTGTAAACTTTACATCTTATCTGATAAGGAGAGCACATGTCAGCACTTTGTGTCCTTCATCGTTGTAGTCTGTAAACTTTACATCTTATCTGATAAGGAGAGCACATGTCAGCACTTTGTGTCCATCATCGTTGTTGTCTGTAAACTTTACATCTTATCTGATAAGGAGAGGACATGTCAGCACTTTGTGTCCTTCATCGTTGTTGTCTGTAAACTTTACATCTTATCTGATAAGGAGAGCACATGTCAGCACTTTGTGTCCTTCATCGTTGTAGTCTGTAAACTTTACATCTTATCTGATAAGGAGAGCACATGTCAGCACTTTGTGTCCATCATCGTTGTAGTCTGTAAACTTTACATCTTATCTGATAAGGAGAGCACATGTCAGCACTTTGTGTCCTTCATTGTTTTAGTCTGTAAACTTTACATCTTATCTGATAAGGAGAGCACATGTCAGCACTTTGTGTCCTTCATCGTTGTTGTCTGTAAACTTTACATCTTATCTGATAAGGAGAGCACATGTCAGCACTTTGTGTCCTTCATCGTTGTCTGTAAACTTTACATCTTATCTGATAAGGAGAGCACATGTCAGCACTTTGTGTCCATCATCGTTGTTGTCTGTAAACTTTACATCTTATCTGATAAGGAGAGCACATGTCAGCACTTTGTGTCCATCATCGTTGTTGTCTGTAAACTTTACATCTTATCTGATAAGGAGAGCACATGTCAGCACTTTGTGTCCTTCATCGTTGTAGTCTGTAAACTTTACATCTTATCTGATAAGGAGAGCACATGTCAGCACTTTGTGTCCTTCATCGTTGTCTGTAAACTTTACATCTTATCTGATAAGGAGAGCACATGTCAGCACTTTGTGTCCATCATCGTTGTTGTCTGTAAACTTTACATCTTATCTGATAAGGAGAGGACATGTCAGCACTTTGTGTCCTTCATCGTTGTTGTCTGTAAACTTTACATCTTATCTGATAAGGAGAGCACATGTCAGCACTTTGTGTCCTTCATCGTTGTAGTCTGTAAACTTTACATCTTATCTGATAAGGAGAGCACATGTCAGCACTTTGTGTCCATCATCGTTGTTGTCTGTAAACTTTACATCTTATCTGATAAGGAGAGGACATGTCAGCACTTTGTGTCCTTCATCGTTGTTGTCTGTAAACTTTACATCTTATCTGATAAGGAGAGCACATGTCAGCACTTTGTGTCCTTCATCGTTGTAGTCTGTAAACTTTACATCTTATCTGATAAGGAGAGCACATGTCAGCACTTTGTGTCCATCATCGTTGTTGTCTGTAAACTTTACATCTTATCTGATAAGGAGAGCACATGTCAGCACTTTGTGTCCTTCATTGTTTTAGTCTGTAAACTTTACATCTTATCTGATAAGGAGAGCACATGTCAGCACTTTGTGTCCTTCATTGTTTTAGTCTGTAAACTTTACATCTTATCTGATAAGGAGAGCACATGTCAGCACTTTGTGTCCTTCTTTGTTGTTGTCTGTAAACTTTACATTTCAATCTTCTTCTCTGCAGCCAATGAGCCAATTGAAACAAACAGTCACATTGGTCATTGGAATGTTTATTTAGATCAAAAATCCAAAATTGCCACCACCACATGAATAGTTGAAATAAGACCCTTTTAAAAATAAGTTTTAAACATTCAACCCAGTGAAACACTGTCTAATTCAGACTCTTACCCTACCCTTATAACCCTGTACTGACCTATGCTTGGTCTATCTCTCTAAGTTGTGACTCTAGACTCTTTCTCTGCTGCCTCTAGATTGTGCCTAAGGACTTACCAGTCTGTAATCTATCCCCGGATCTCTCTGGTTCATCCTACATATAGCTGAACTTCTGCAGTCTGGATTTAGATCAAACATCCAATCAATCAAACTTTTCTGGTTTTATAGTTTCCTTAACAGATGTTACAGAGGGGGAGCAAAGTGGGAGATGAAAATGGTAAGTTACAGGATCAACTGTTAGACATTTAACTGGAATTTTTGAACTTCTTTAAGTTGTTGGATTTTTTTGTTTTTAGGGGAAAGTGTTACTTCATATTTGAAACAAAAAAATATAATCAGCAAGTTGAGAATATATATTGATAGAATTTTGGGTTTTTTTATTATGGTATGATTTGGAAGTTATTTTTGTTTATTTTTTAACCATTTCTTTCAATAGAACAATTTCAACAGATTTCCCGCTTACAACAACAGCTAGTCGACTCAGAGAGAAAGACAATGTCATACATAAAACGCCATAACCGTGTACAGGTACCTGAAAAGTAAAGATATTACTGGCCTTGACATACATAAATATTGTTCCCTTCTATTTTTGCTGTCCCAAACTATAAATAGAAACAGGAAATTCAGTTTTGAAAATTTACAAATACTACTGATATTATAAAATTTGTAGTAATCTCCTAATTTTTTGTTTTTGTTTAAAGCATCTCTTAAGTTCTTTCTTTCTTACTCAAGTCCAGAATGGCCATATTGTTATGGTCACTAATGGCTGTTAACAAATAATTGATAGGGTGACATGTGGTTGGTGACCTTTGATCTTCAGGTCCAGTTATTGCTTTCTGAATGACAAATTCAAGTTCCAGACTTTAAGTTTTGTCTCTATATTTGGCATGTAGGTTGATCACTTCAAGACAATGAGTAGTGTATCATGGTTTAGGTGAATTTTGAACTAGTGCTTTGACCTCAAGATCACATAAATGCTTTCTGAATGACAAATTAGTGTTGGTGCATTAATTTTTTTTCTTTTTATATTTGGTATTTGGGTAGATCATTTCAATGTGTCACATGCCTGTTGGTTAACAATTTTTTTTCCTTTTGAGGAACCCAAATTCTACATCCCTTAATAAATGAAAATTAGTAACCAGAATATAATAAATATATTTATAGTATTTTATGTCTAATGTTAACATCAATTTGTACAACCAGCTTTGCCCAGAAAGATCCTAATATCTCGATTTATATATTTTTTCATTTGAAGTTTGTTTGTATTGAAACTATGAAAAAAAAATTATGAGTCATGGTGGGTTAAAATGCATAAACTGATAACTCCAGAGAAGTTCTGAAAATACTTATAACCTTGATCAACATTCCTAAGAACTTTACATTTAGAAAACATGTCACTGAATTTATCTTTCTCCATTTTGTAAGGACCTCAACATGTTAATCCATTGCCATTGTGGACTTTCCATTCTTAAGCTTGCAGTTACAAAGTTAAAATAAACACTATTGGCTGCAATCCATTGACATCTGAGTAATCTTTGTTAAATGTCACCAATGTGTATTTGCTTTATAGGTTAATTAGTTTACATAAAAACTGACTTCTGTACTTAACTTGCTAATTAGTATTAAAAGGAGTAAATACACAAAACACAAACTTCACAGTTTAATTATAGTCAAAATACAATGACCTGTCAGGTTTTTTTACCTATTGGTAAACCAATTCCAAATACAGATAACAGCTAATTAGAAAACTGCTTCAATCAGCTTTCTTTAAAGCTCTTCCTCAGTAAGAGCGCTGGCTTAGACATTTATATTGCAGCTACTCATGCATGACGCAGGTGAATGAAATCTTTTTAATTTGTTCTCTAACACTGTACCCTATGACAAATCTTCAAGTTAGATGTTTGAAATTTACATGAGTCATGCATGATCAGCTGCAATTTAAATGTCCAGCTCTTACTGATGAAGGGGCCTCGGTGGCCGAGTGGTCAAGGTAGTTCGTCTACTATTGATCACATGGTCTGTCAACACTGAGATTGCGGGTTCGATTCTCACTGCAGGCAGGGTGTACTCGACTCCAATCTTAATTGACAAGGATTGCCAGTTTTCCTACCGCAGGCCGGGGGTTTTCTCCGGGTACTCCAGCTTCCTCCCCCAATAAAAACTGGACGCCATGATATAGTTGAAAAATTGCTCAAAGTGGCGTTAAACACCATTAAACAAACAAACTTACTGATGAATAGTTTTTAAGAAAAATGATTGAAGCAGTTTTGATTGACCAATAGGTAGAAAATACTTGACAGGTCATTGTTCGACTTTAATTACCAAGAGAGTAAAACTAATCAGCAACAAAATTAATGAACAAGCAGGACAAGAACAGTCACATGATAGCAGACATTTTTAGGTCTAACATGTGACAAGAACAGTCACATGATAGCAGACATTTTTAGGTCTAACATGTGACTTGGAACAGTCACATGATAGCAGACATTTTTAGGTCTAACATGTGACAAGAACAGTCACATGATAGCAGACATTTTTAGGTCTAACATGTGACAAGAACAGTCACATGATAGCAGACATTTTTAGGTCTAACATGTGACAAGAACAGTCACATGATAGCAGACATTTTTAGGTCTAACATGTGACAAGAACAGTCACATGATAGCAAACATTTTTAGGTCTAACATGTGACAAGAACAATCACACAGGGGCGGATGCAGCCTCAAATGAAAGGGGGGGTCCAAATTTGATAAACTTGATTTAATAGTAAATAAAGTAGACACTGATGAGAATTTGTCTAGTTCTAATCACTCCCCTTTACTATTAGTCAATGAATGTGTTAATAACATCTCTGAGACTCTTTATAATTCTACAAAACTATTCAACCCAAAAGAAAGTAAAACTAAAAATCAACATAGAAGAAAGAGAAAAAAGAAATATTTTGATCAAGATTGTGACTCAAAATACAGAGAATTAAAATCAATAAGTAGAAAACTATGTAATGAACCGTGGAACAATAACCTATGAATAAATCTATTATCAAAACGAAAAGAATTTAATAGATTAGTCAGAAAAAAACATAGACAAGCTAAATCTGACCTTTTGAACAAAATCAGTGAATCAACTAAAACAAATCCACAGGAGTTCTGGAAATCCATAGATATGTTAAAAAAATCAGATTATATGGATCCTAGTTCAAATATTCTCCCTAAAGAATGGTCTGAATATTTCAATAAACTTATGAATAATGAATATAATAATGATAGTTTGAATATTGTTTTGTCAAATGATGAATTTTGTTCCCAGGCTATATTAGATAAATATCTGTTGAGGAGGTGGTGCTTGCATTGAAATCACTGAAGAATAATAAATCATGTGGCCCTGATGGTGTAACTAATGAAATGATTCAAACTCATGTACATTAAATAGAAACATAGACATGTTTGTTAAACTCTTTAATTTAATTTTAAAGTCAGGTATCTACCCAGATTTATGGAGAAAAAATTACATAAAACCTGTTTTTAAAGGGGGTTCATTTAATGATCCCTCTAACTATAGAGGAATCGCCCTCTCAAGTTGTAAAGGGAAATTTTTTTCTAGAGTTCTTTTCAATAGATTAGAAAAATATTTAGATGATAATAAAGTGTTAAGAAAAGAACATTACACGTGATGTTATATATTATTTTCCATTACACTATTTATTGTCAGGGGCGGATGCAGCCTCAAATGAAAGGGGGGGTCCAAATTTGTCATGGTGGCCAAAGGCCACCATGCCGACCTCACAGAGGTCATATTACGGCAGGGGGTCTGGGGGCCTTAAGCGCTTAAGGCCCCCAGAAGCTCTGAACGAAATGGTGTAAAATCCTGCATTCTGACGATTTCCTGACACCTAAAACATGTCCGTTAAAATGTCATTTTGTTATGCTAAAACAAAAGTAGGGGTCCAGACTCCATGCTTGTCAAAACGAAAGGGGGGTCCGGACCCCCTGGACCCCCCCTCTGGATCCGCCACTGATCACATGATAGCAAACATTTTTAGGTCTAACATGTGACAAGAACAGTCACATGATAGCAAACATTTTTAGGTCTAACATGTGACTTGGAACAGTCACATGATAGCAGACATTTTTAGGTCTAACATGTGACTTGGAACAGTCACATGATAGCAGACATTTTTAGGTCTAACATGTGACAAGAACAATCACATGATAGCAGACATTTTTAGGTCTAACATGTGACAAGAACAATCACATGATAGCAGACATTTTTAGGTCTAACATGTGACAAGAACAATCACATGATAGCAGACATTTTTAGGTCTAACATGTGACAAGAACAATCACATGATAGCAGACATTTTTAGGTCTAACATGTGACAAGTACAATCACATGATAGCAAACATTTTTAGGTCTAACATGTGACAAGAACAATCACATGATAGCAAACATTTTTAGGTCTAACATGTGACTTGGAACAGTCACATGATAGCAGACATTTTTAGGTCTAACATGTGACTTGGAACAGTCACTTGATAGCAGACATTTTTAGGTCTAGCATTTGACTTAGAACAGTCACATGATAGCAGACATTTTAAGTTCTAGCATGTGACTTAGAACAGTCACATGATAGCAAACATGATTAAGTCTAGCAACTATTAATGCATTTTCTTTGGTATCCAACACTTAAAAGATGACAGACTTTTTAACCATCTTAAATTTTCTAACAAAAACGGAAACGAACATTGTTTGTAACATTACAATATCATTGTGCTTGTTATCTAACAGAATTCTGAAGACAAAATAAAGGTATTACAAATACTACTGATATTATAAAATTTGTAGTAATCTCCTAATTTTTTGTTTTTGTTTAAAGCATCTCTTAAGTTCTTTCTTTCTTACTCAAGTCCAGAATGGCCATATTGTTATGGTCACTGATGGCTGATTTACAGAGAACTAAGGGATTTAAACTTAACCAAAATTGATATTATCTTTCTAACAGATTCTTTTATTAACAATTTGGTTGCTGATATCAAGATTATAAAATGGTTTCCTCTTACATTTTAAAGTATATTCACAATAGCTATTGAATTGTGTATTCTCCACACATTTTTTTTTATACCTTATCATTTGGACATTATACTTATTCATTTCTCTGTATATTATAGAATAGATTAAATATTATGCTAAAAGTACATTACTGCTTAACCAACTGTCTAGTATATATCCAATACTCATGGTTAATTATGTCACCCATGCTAATGTAAACAAGAATTCTGATTGGATAACGTGAATAATTTCATGGCATCAATTCCACAATTGATGCCCTCAGATTTTAACGCAAGCGCAAATGTTTTTTTCCTCAAATAAAAAATTCAAATTTTAATCAGTAAATTTTGTTTTATATTGCTGTAGCATTAGAATGGAGATAACTGTATTGTATTTAAAGATTTGCCGGCATCAATTGGTGATTTGATGGTCGGAAATATCTGTTTACTGGCTCCTGCAATTTCTGACCATCAAATCACCAATTGATGCCGGCAAATGTTCAAATACAATACAGTTATCTCCTAATTATAGGAGCTGGATAATCACTGATGGTCACTTTATTGTTTTATGTTCTAACAAACAAACTAATGATTAGGATCTTTATATAAACCAAGTAGAATGTATAATGATATATATTAAACCAATTACAATGTTGAATGTTTTGAATGCTGTATTAATCCTGACTAACATTTGTATTGTGCATAAAATAGTTTAACCATATAATAAGATTTTGTTGGATCTGATCAGCACTCGCAAAAAACAAATTGGATTAAAACATGTTGAAGCGAATAAAAATTTACATAATTGTAGAAACAGAAAAATAGTTACCTTAAAAAGGCGCATATTGTCCACAATGTTTTTCTTTAAATCTAATTTGAGAAGGAAGGCAGTCTAAGTTATACATACATGAATTTACTCAGAAGATTTTTCGACACTTTCTGGAATGTGGTTACTTGCGGTAGCCATTTTTCTCTTACAGTACTCTTTTAATGCTTATAAGAAACAAGAAATGAAAAACCGGAAAAAAAGATAAAAAAATAAATAAAAGCTTGATCTTAGAAAGTAACCTTTTCTCCTTTAATAAATATACATGTAGGGATTTTTTTTCAACATAAATCATTACTGAACAAATACACATGTGTTTAAAAAAAACTGAAAGTTGGTTATAGAGGTGTAAAAATCTAGGGCCACATGGCTTGTATCTTGTGGTCTTTGAACTTTTGTGTCTTTTGTATTTGTGGTTATGGTATTGGTCATTGGCATGTCAACACTGAGGGTGTAAGTTCAATCTTAATTGTGAGTGCTCAAACTACAACATTAGTTGACAATGACCTCAGGTTTTGCGGCAGAAAGTCAGGGTTTTTTGTCAGTTCTCTGGTCCCAGCAAAAAGTCGAGGGTTTTTACAATTTAAAAACCACTAAAACCTTGACACCAACTTATTGCCGAAGTAACGTGAAACCCTATTCCAATAAAAAAACAAAATCTTGAATTGTAGGATTTAATGTTTCATCTTGTGATATCTACATTCTACGATTAGGATTTTGATATACCAATGTTTACAATCAAAGTTAAGTGTATGATTTTTGTGTATTTCTCTAAAAAGGCAACAGGTAAAACTATCCTTAGCGGAGGCTACTGTATCTTCTACTGACAGACACTTAGTATTAATCCTGTAATTGTCCTATTAAATCATTGTAAATGCATTAAATGTGCAATGTGTAAGCATCAAACAAAATATTGCAGGATAAACGCGATATTACTGTACTGACTTATAAGGGCATAAGCCTTACATCTGTCTCTGGTCTTATCCTCATCATTGTATTGTTTTTGTCAACTCAATACACTTATATCATATTTTGTTCTTTGTTATGTGGTCACATTTTCCATCGCTTTTGACATTACCTGTTTTTGTGACAGTGTTTAGTTCTTACTAGATTGGTTTATTTTTTGTTGACTTATCCTTTATTTAGCCAGAACTTAGTGGAGACTTTTGACTTAATAAAATTGTATTGTTAATGTTATAGTTACATTAAGCCATTGGCATTATGATGACCATCACATTGACAAATACAGTGTAACTCCATTATTGTCAGTGCTTTAAAAAAAAGACAATTCTTGGAAGGAAACAGTTTAGTTTTTATTTTTCATCTTGGTTTGGAGTATACTGACATTTGTGATGTAATCCTAATTATATTCTGGTCTTTGTTCTGTCAAATTTTACAAAAACAAAAAGTTACTTAATAGTAGAAGAGTTATTATTTGTTAGAATACTGTTCAGTCAAAAGAGTGGCTTATAAGAGCAACGGAGCTAAATCATCATGAGTCTTGTCTGATTGAATTCGTTAAAGGTAGCCATGACTAAACTAGTCATAGTCTGCAAACATTTGTTTTATTCTGACAAAATCTGGATCTATTTGGAATACAAAATTCTAAAAACTCAAAGGGATTACTGAATATACTGCTTTTGGTCTGTGTGTTAGTATATGAGTCTGACCGTAACCATTGGTCATTACCTTTTTCGCAGCTATGATAAATGATACAATACTGAAATTTGATCATGCTATATTATGGGATTTATTTTTCAACCTCTCTGAAGCTATAAATGGGGGGGGGGGGGTCTCAGGGAGCATGAACTGGGGTTGGAGGGGGGTAATCTCTGGGAGCATGAACCCACTGTAACATGTTTATTCTTTGTTGTCATCAAAGATTTTTTCATATTTATTGCATGCCATTTCAGTCTTTTCACTGGTAAGTGTTTTTATTTTACAGTGTTCTTTTACCTCTGTTCTGTGTGTCATTGTCAAGAAGTTTTTTTTAAATCTTCTAATCTTCAGTTTTCAAGTCATAATTTTTTTTTGTAGTTCAGATTATTTATTATTTTTTAAGTTTAATTTAGATTGTCAATAATTAATTTTATTATGACATTGCCAAATTATATGGATGTCTTTTAGTCGTATAATAATATGGACTTCCTGTAATCGTTAAATATTTGATTCCTTGTTCTATCGACCTTAAATGCATGCATAGTTTCCCAAAGGCTTTAGTGTCTTAAAAGTATCCTTAACCTTATTTCTGTGGTAACTATGTTTGTTTTTGATGTTTACTTTTGAAAAACATTACTGTTATTTGAAACCATGCAAGACAATAACTGCAGATGTCTTTGTATATTCAAATAAACATTATACACCAACTTGTATTCTCCCAGACCAGAATGTTTAGAAACATCCGAACATTTGAAATGTTAACACTGTTTGGTTTGTTGGAAATCATTCAATATATATTTTTTATAACATAATTTTACCACCCAACACACTAAAAAGGATAATTATTTTAACATTCATACACTGTGCTGGGAGAAACGTGAAACAGTCAAAATAATGCCACATACCTAGTCCACGCACATAAGTATTGTTATTGTCTTATTACTATAAAAATAACCTGTGGTGGTTATGGTGTTGTACTCATTATTATTTATGGGTATTTTTGTTTAATTTGTAATGATCTTGTTGCTAATCCTAATAAAGGAGAAACAGATGCAATTATTATTGGAGATATCTCAATTAACTCCCTTTTATATGCAGATGATAAATATACTTTTGTCTAGTAGTCAGCAAGGACTACAAAATTCTCTTGATATTCTCTATAAATTCTGCTCATCCTGGAAACTAGAGACTAGTGAAAAAAATCTAAAGTAATCTGTTTACTCGAATCCCATCAAAACTGCTTTAAACTCTCATTGAAACTGTTAAATCATATTGCTATCTAGAAATAACCTTTAAATACACAGGCAATTTAAACTCCTCCAGCCAATTATTAATGAAAAAAAGGTTGCAAGGCCTGGTTTAAAAAAAAGAAATCTAAAGGTATTGACAATCCATGCAGCTTATTAGAAAAACTCTGACACATTAATAAGTCCAATAATTTTGTATGGATGTGAAATTTGTGGTGTTGACAACAAATTTAAAGATGCAGACCCTTTTAAACATGTACACATTAAATTCTTAAAAGAAATTCTTGGTGCATCACAGCAAAGCAACAAACGCAGCTAATGCCTACCAGAACTAATCAGATATCCTCTTAAAGTAAATTTATTAACATTTATTATCAATTTCTGGTAACATATATCAAGCTCTTCTAACACACTTGTCAATAAAATTTACAAAAAAATTCCTCCAAATAACAAATGGATCTCCTCTGTATCAAAAACGATTAGTGAACTAGGTTCCAATTATTAAACGTTTTAATCCACAAAATATAAAACAGAATTTGACATGTATAAAGCAAAGAATACAGGATCAAGCTATCCAAAATAAACAATCAATTCTTAGAGAAAATAAAACACTAGAATTTTAACAACTACATGTATATGCAAAATTAATTTTTGACCCCCCACTCCCCCTTACGTAGATATCTGCAAATATAAAGCAGATAGGTCCACATTATGTAAATGTAAGATAAGCGCCCACTCTCTCGCAATGGAAAGAGGGCTGTACAAAAATATACCTAAAATTAACAGAATTTGCCTTAAATGAACAAATTCTGAAATTAAGAATGTGAGGTACTTTTGTATTGATTGTCTATCCCTTATAAATCAGACAAGAATTTCTTCTTAAAATTAAAAAACCAATTGAATAAAAACATCGAGTCCATAACAAAAAACATCTTGTTTTTTTTTGCTTTAATAGTGACTCTCTGATTTTACTTAAATCTTTAATTGAGTACATTAGTAAATGTCAAGTTGTTCCAAACATAACCGGCACTCTAGAAACATGAAAGAAAAAGTAATTTATTATATGTGAATTTGTTATTGTTAAAAAGTATTGTACATTTTATTGTTTGTTTGTTATCTAGGCTATAACCATTTATTCTAAATTTGTTAAACTAATAAACTAAACTATTATATTTTATTATTTATGGGGTGGGCCTTTATATTCAAAACACCTGGCTTTTCCAGAGTAAAATAGTACAATTGTATAAATAACACCCCCCCCCCCCCCAAATCTAATGTGTAAACATGAATTATTTTTTAAATTATAACTTATAAGTTTTTACAGTCAGTCAATAACTTACTACAAGGAAAATAATGTTATTTCTAGATATAAACAGTTTATATAGACCCATCATTGGTAATAAAGGATTGTCCAACAATAAGTTCCATATAATTGAAATAATTCATTATGAAATTAGGACAAGAAATTATTTTGGGGTTTATATGAAGACAAGACTCCTTGTGGTAGGCAGTGACATCAAACAATCTCTAAATGTTTGTGAGGGTTATTTTAATTTGTCCCATTGTTTGTCTCAGAGTTTGTCCCAGAATATTATTCTGTTGTTTGTTGCAGAATGTTATTCTAAGGTTTGTCCCAGAATGTTATTCTAAGGTTTGTCCCAGAATATTATTCTAAGGTTTGTCCCAGAATATTATTCTAAGGTTTGTCCCAGAATATTATTCTTGGGCAGGTCTCAGAATTTTATTCTACCTTTTGTCCAAGAATATTATTCAAGGTTTGTCCCAGACTGTTATTCTCGGGTTTTGTCTCAGAATGTTGTTCTAGGGTTTGTCCAAGAATATTATCCTAGTGTTAGTCTTAGAATGTTGTTCTAGGGTTTGTCCAAGAATATTATCCTAGTGTTAGTCTTAGAATGTTGTTCTAAGGTTTGTCTCAGAATATTACCCTAGTGTTAGTCTTAGAATGTTGTTCTAGGGTTTGTCCAAGAATATTATCCTAGTGTTAGTCTTAGAATGTTGTTCTAGGGTTTGTCCAAGAATATTATCCTAGTGTTAGTCTTAGAATGTTGTTCTAGAGTTTGTCCAAGAATATTATCCTAGTGTTAGTCTACGAATGTTGTTTTAAGGTTTGTCTCAGAATTTTATTCTAGGGTTTGTCCAAGAATATTATCCTAGTGTTAGTCTTAGAATGTTGTTCTAGGGTTTGTCCAAGAATATTATCCTAGTGTTAGTCTTAGAATGTTGTTCTAGGGTTTGTCCAAGAATATTACCCTAGTGTTAGTCTTAGAATGTTGTTCTAGGGTTTGTCCAAGAATATTATCCTAGTGTTAGTCTTAGAATGTTGTTCTAGGGTTTGTCCAAGAATATTACCCTAGTGTTAGTCTTAGAATGTTGTTCTAGGGTTTGTCCAAGAATATTATCCTAGTGTTAGTCTTAGAATGTTGTTCTAGGGTTTGTCCAAGAATATTACCCTAGTGTTAGTCTTAGAATGTTGTTCTAGGGTTTGTCCAAGAATATTATCCTAGTGTTAGTCTTAGAATGTTATTCTAGGGTTTGTCCAAGAATATTATTCTAAGGTTTGTCTCAATGTTATTCTATGGTTTTTTTAAGAATAATATTCTAGGGTTAGTCCCAGGATGTTACTGTAGTATTTATCTCAGAATATTATTCTACAGTTTGTCCCACAATGTTATTTTAGGGTTTGTCTCATAATATTTTTCTGTAGTTGGCTAAGAATATTATTCTAGGATTTATCCCAGAATATTATTCAATATTTTATTCTGGAATTAGGGTATTGCTTTTGGGATTGCAAAGAAAATACAAATACAGTATTGACATGTAGATTTTTATATTATATTTGATGTAATTACTGCATGACATAAGCAGCAGAGTGTCCTACATATGGGATTAAATTTGGTTATTTTTCAATCCTTTTTATTTATAAGGCTGAAATATTGCTTACATTCATAAAACATTTCCGTGTAATGTTTTTACTCAAAAATTGAATTGTTTACTATACTAGTGTAAATTAAGTTTAAGTGCTTGAAAACTGTAATATGACTTGTATGATTAATATGTGAAGACAGCTGTTTTTGTACTTTATTATTCTGTATTAGACTCTGGTCAATTACCAAAATTTCCAAATTGGTGAAACTGTAAGCTTTAAAGACAGTAAAATAAATAAAGGTCAAAACAACAATCCTCTTCTGCATGCTCTGACAGGACTGCTTAACAGATCTGGAGCCTGCTTTATTAGTTCATAAGGACATTAAAGTAAACATTTAGCAAAACTACAGGTTGAGAACAATATTTATGCATGATACAAGCATCTAGATTTAGACAGTAATTGTACACCTTCTTTGTAGAGTATTACATCATTTCTATAAATAGTTTTGCTTATTGCATGTAAGAAATGAATATAATTAGTAAATGCTTTTTCAGCCACTTAGTAAGTTTAATTTAACAAACAAAGCTATTCGTGAAAATTTAAAAATAGAAGAAGTTACATTTATAAAGTCAGTTTTTATCTGTATTGTTTATTTTAATGGTGTTTTATGCCACTTTCAGCCATTTTTCAGCTATATCAATTGATTCAGATTGTATTTGAGGAGGAAGCTGTTAAAAATCCTTGACTTCAGCAGGAAAAATGGCAATCCTTGTTAATTAAACACACTGGTACCCACTAGTTACAATAACTGGTACCCACAGAAGTTATGGTACTACTTATTTATCTAAACTAGGACCTGTTTTGTGTTAGTACAGCTAATAAGGCATTACCAGGCATTACCAGAATGTCAATACTGAAGTTATGTTACATCTTATTGGATTGCCAGTTTTCCTGGGGATTTTACAGAATATGCTGGCTTCCTCCCTAGTAAGAAATTAATGCAATTATATAGCAGAGAAAAATATCTTAAAGTTGCATTACAACCAACAAATAGCATTGTGGAATGTGTATAGTGAAATGTTTTTACATGTAAACATCTTTGTCAACCAAAATCAGTTTCTCAGATTGTAATCTTTGTTGATGATGTACTACATGTAATGTTTGGTCATTGTAGGCAGACTATCATAATCTGATTGGTATAACAGCTGACCTGGTGGAAGCTCTAGAGTCTACAGTACAGGGCAAACCAGTATGTAACCCTACAGTTTAATTTAACAGCTAATTTGCATATTCAGTGCATCAGCCATTTATATTTTTTGTCTTAAACCTTCAATTTATGTGGAAAACTGTTGGCAACAAACAAGTTTAAAGTGTCAAGGGTATGTGGTGTTACAAAATCTGTTTAACTATGTGACCACATCCTTCAGTACTGGTATATCGTTCATTCTCTGGTTTATATTGTTTGACTTTCAACAGGAAAATTCACCAATTTCCATATGGTTGAATTTAGGCAAATAATTTTCTCTGCCTGTAGAAAGTATTAGAAAGCCATGACAAGCTTTTATTTGTAAATATTTTAATTTCCTTTAAATACTCAACAGCTGAGCAACATTGTCCATTTCATATAACCTAACTTGGTATTTGAGGACGTGACTGATTGTTGATGTCATAATTATAAGTATTGATGACATTGACTATACATGGATTCTTCTGCAAACAACAAGTGACGACACTAAAAATTGTGAATTGCAAATATTAGTTTACTACTTGTAAAATATTGTTTTTGTTATTTCTGTTCATAGCATTGAATTTAAAATATAAGAATTGTTTACAATTGCTGGTTAGGTTATTGAATATAGACGACTTTGGGTGGGTTTACGCTGAACATAAACCGCTTTGCCATTTATTGGAGTAAACCGATCCAAAGTCGTCTATATCTAATAATCTAACCAGCAGTTGAAAACAATCCTTTATTAAACTTCTCATACTTTTTCTAATTAAATGTCATGACAATAAAGTTGTGTGTGTTTCCACAGTTGTCAATCAAATTAGGCTTCTACAAAGTGCTTATGACCGGTGGATAGTACTACAATGTTATATTGACCTGTGGATAGTACTACAATGTTCTATTGACATGTGGATAGTACTACAATGTGCTGTTGACCTGTGGATAGTACTACAATGGTCTATTGACCTGTGGATAGTACTACAATGTTCTATTGACCTGTGGATAGTACTACAATGTTCTATTGACCGGTGGATAGTACTATAATGTTCTATTGACCAGTGGATAGTACTACAATGTTCTATTGACCTGTGGATAGTACTACAATGTTCTATTGACCTGTGGATAGTACTAAAATGTTCTATAGACCGGTGGATAGTACCACAATGTTCTATTGACCTGTGGATAGTACTACAATGTTCTATTGACTTGTGGATAGTACTACAATGTTCTATTGACCTGTGAATAGTACTACAATGTTCTATTGACCTGTGGATAGTACTACAATGTTCTATTGACCTGTGAATAGTACTACAATGTTCTATTGACCTGTGGATAGTACTACAATGTTCTATTGACCAGTGGATAGTACTACAATGTTCTATTGACCTGTGGATAGTACTACAATGTTCTATTGACCTGTGAATAGTACTACAATGTTCTATTGACCTGTGGATAGTACTACAATGTTCTATTGACCAGTGGATAGTACTACAATGTTCTATTGATCTGTGGATAGTACTACAATGTTCTATTGACCTGTGGATAGTACTGCAAAGTTCTATTGACATGTGTGTAGTACTACAATGTTCTATTGACCTGTGGATAGTACTACAACATTCTGTTGACCTGTGGATAGTACTAAAATGTTCTATTGATTGTGGATAGTACTACAATTTTCTATTGACCTGTGGATAGTACTACAATGTTCTATTGACCTGTGGATAGTACTACAATGTTATATTGACCTGTGGATAGTACTACAATGTTCTATTGACCTGTGGATAGTACTACAATGTTATATTGACCAGTGGATAGTACTACCAGGGTTGCCACGCACCAGGGAAAGCGGGAAAAGTCCTTGAATTTCAAAATCTGCGTTCCAGGTCGGGAAACATCCGTGAAAATGCGAAAAAACGAACAAATCCGGGAAAAATCCTTAATTTTGATCGCGATTAGTAAGTGCGGCACGAGTTGTCTTCCCCTTTCTTAAGTAGAACAGTTCGCCCCATACAGAAGATCGTCCTTTACATTGAAAATAATGGAAGTTTTTGGGGCGAAATGTATGGGTCGAGATTTATAAGATTCTGAGTCTTTCCAGCGTTTGACACTAAGGAATTTGTAGAGCATGATGCGGTTGTCAAATTGATCCAGATAATATGGTGGGTTTCATGAAATCATTATGAAAACCCTTGAAAAACCCTTGAAAAGTCCTTGAATTTTGTGTCAAGAAAAGAGTGGCAACCCTGTACTACAATGTTCTATTAACCTGTGGATAGTACTACAATGTTCTATTGACCTGTGGATAGTACTACAATGTTCTATTGACCTGTGGATAGTACTACAATGTTATATTGACCAGTGGATAGTACTTCAATGTTCTATTAACCTGTGGATAGTACTACAATGTTATATTGACCTGTGGATAGTACTACAATGTTCTATTGACCTGTGGATAGTACTACAATGTTATATTGACCAGTGGATAGTACTTCAATGTTCTATTAACCTGTGGATAGTACTACAATCTTCTATTCTCAGTTGAAAAAAACTTTTGATTACATTTCCCGCCCTTATCCATATTTAAAGAAAAAGACATTTTTTACAAATTAGTTTGTACTAAATCTAAATTCCTTATCTTACAACTCGCCATTGTTTCTTCTGAAGACAGTCTACTTGGTCAAATTGGGCCAATCTTTGGAGCATTTCAACCTTAGTTCCTAATTAGGACAGTCTACTTGGTCAAATTGGGCCAATCTTTGGAGTATTTCAACTTTAGTTCCTAATTAGGAAAATCTTTCCATCTGAATCTACATTAGGTATTTGAAATTGTAAATTTGAATGATGGAGTATTGAAACCAGAGTAGTATTAATTAAGGCATGTTGGTAATAATTGTCATGTAATCATGGAGTTGTATGTATTTTTATAATGTTTATCAAATTTTGCCATGTCCCAGTGAAATAAAAGAAACATGTTTTTTCATTTTGTCTCAATTCATCATTGCAAGTACCACAATGAGAACTATGAGGAATTCTTAAAGTAATATCTATGTACAATACTATTCAGTATTATAATCAGATTTGGGGGGATTTTGTCCACCTTGAACATTTTACAGTGGGAATTTTATTACCTTCAAGTTGTAAATTTTACAGGGGTGCTTTTTTCCCCTGTGCTAAATTACTCAGAAAGGATCTCATCCATAAGTTTTTATGCATATTTGATGTTTTCCATGTTCTTGTGTATCATGGGAAAAACTGGGTCAATAAACTTTTGATGCCACAATTAACTTACATTTGCTTATAGATTGTTGATTCCAAATACTGCAGCTTACTCCACAATGGAACTTTCATTTAACTGAATTTAGACTGTAAAGGCTGTCAAATTATAACATATCATATATGTCAGTTGAAGTCATTTATTTCACCTTCACAGATATCTCCTGATTATCTACAAGAAATATGTTCCCGTTTATTCAGTGGACACATGCAGAATTCTGTAGATTTCACCAGACCTGGGACAGCTAGTCAGTTCCTGCGCCAGTCCATTGCTCCAACGTAAGTCATAGATCTGTTCTCACTTGATTTGAAACATCTCAGTAATATTGGTAGGCAGAAATTACTTATAAACACTAGTACTTGTCAATAATTATGTCAATCAATATTTTACTATTATTTGTTGTTTTATTTTTTACAAGCTTGTCAAAAGGAATTTTTTATGTATTGGGCTATAAACATGACTAATGGAATATGCATAAAATAGGGCACATAGGGACATGTCTGATAAGGGGCACCCAGGGAAATATCTGATAAGGGGCACCCAAGGACATATCTGATAAGGGGCACCCAGAGAAATATCTGATAAGGGGCACCCAAGGACATATCTGATAAGGGGCACCCAGAGAAGTATCTGATAAGGGGCACCCAAGGACATATCTGATAAGGGGCACCCAGGGAAATATCTGATAAGGGGCACCCAGGGACATGTCTGTTAAGGGGCACCTAGGGAAATATCTGATAAGGGGCACCCAGGGACATATCTGATAAGGGGCACCCAGGGACATATCTGATAAGGGGCACCCAGGGACATATCTGATAAGGGGCACCCAGGGACATATCTGATAAGGGGCACCCAGGGACATATCTGATAAGGAGCACCCAGGGACATATCTGATAAGGGGCAACCAGGGACATATCTGATAAGGGGCACCCAGGGACATATCTGATAAGGTGCACCCAGGAACATGTCTGATAAGGGGCACCCAAGGACATATCTGATAAGGGGCACCCAAGGACATATCTGATAAGGGGCACCCAGGGACATGTCTGATAAGGGGCACCCAAGGACATATCTGATAAGGGGCACCCAGGGACATATCTGATAAGGGGCACCCAAGGACATATCTGATAAGGGGCACCCAAGGACATATCTGATAAGGGGCACCCAAGGACATATCTGATAAGGGGCACTCAAGGACATATCTGATAAGGGGCACCCAAGGACATATCTGATAAGGGGCACCCAGGGACATGTCTGATAAGGGGCACCCAGGGAAATATCTGATAAGGGGCACCCAGGGACATATCTGATAAGGGGCACCCAGGGACATGTCTGATAAGGGGCACCCAGGGACATGTCTGATAAGGGGCACCCAGGGACAAATCTGATAAGGGGCACCCAAGGACATATCTGATAAGGGGCACCCAGGGACATATCTGATAAGGGGCACCCAGGGACATATCTGATAAGGGGCACCCAGGGACATATCTGATAAGGTGCACCCAGGAACATGTCTGATAAGGGGCACCCAGGGACATATCTGATAAGGAGCACCCAGGGACATATCTGATAAGGGGCACCCAGGGACATATCTGATAAGGTGCACCCAGGAACATGTCTGATAAGGGGCACCCAGGGACATATCTGATAAGGAGCACCCAGGAACATGTCTGATAAGGGGCACCCAGGGACATATCTGATAAGGGGCACCCAGGGACATGTCTGATTAGGGCATTAACAAGCACCAGTAGGAATATACTTAGGACTTTAACTCACATGAGACTATACTTAGGACTAACTTACTCAACACTATACTTAGGACTTTTTAACTCACATGAGATTATACTTAGGACTTTAACTCACATGAGACTATACTTAGGACTTAAACTCACATGAGACTATACTAAGGACTTAAACTCACATGAGACTATACTTAGGACTTTTTAACTCACATGAGATTATACTTAGGACTTTAACACACTCAAGTTTAACTCACATGAGACTATACTTTAGGACTGTAATTCCAGTGGGAGTTTAACTACAGTGAGACTATACTAATTGGGGTGGTAACTTCTTTCAGATTATTTGGACTGTTGCTCCATTAACACTATGTTTCAAACTGACTATATTTGGTACTTTTACTACCCCCAGTGAGATTATACTGAACTGTAACTCCAGTGACACTATACTTAGGGCTATCACACTGGTGAGTCTATTTTTGGACTGTAGCTCCAGTGAGACTATACTTATGACTATCACACTGGTGAGTCTATTTTTGGACTGTAGCTCCAGTGAGACTATACTTATGACTATCACACTGGTGAGACTATACTTGGACTAGCTCAAGTGAGAATTTTTTTCTCCTACAATGTCAAGATAAGTGTTGATTTATGAATTTTCATTAATTAAATTTTTTTCCGTGTTAAAACACAATGGATTTTTTATTTAATAAAGTTGTCTATGTATCTGTTATATTTCAGGCGGTCTTTATCAGCTAGTCAAATTTTACGTCTCTCTCTAGTGTTGTAAGTTCTGCATGACCAGAAGACATATACTTTAAATCTATCCTGTTTTTAAATTTCTACAAAATCTTGTACATTAAACATGTTAAAGGTTTTAATTGATTAAATAAAGTTAGTTTTAAATAATTGTAATTTTACAGTATAATAAAGTTGATTCTGAAACAGCTGTGAAGGATTTTTTTAAAGATCTGATAATGTTTCATAAAAGCCATCTTTAAAAATAAATGATTACACCTACTTTGAATTGTTATAGCTGTTATACCCCTGCTACAAAGAAGAGGGGTATACTGTTTTACCCTTGTTCATTCTGCACCTATTGTCTACATTTCTGTTGTCTTCTATCACACATTCAGTTTTAGTTGATAGTGTAGTATTTTAGGTACATATAGTTTCTCTGCTTTTTTCATATTTTACAATGTTACTCCTTTTGAAGATTAAGGGAGCTTACTTATGCTTCCTCTGCCTGAAAACAATTGATGTCGTGATAAACCTGTATTGTTCTCTGAAAGGTTTTGTGTATTTTCTCACTATTTTCAGAAATGCTTTTAATTCTGAAGATTAAATTATTTTTCGAAAATCAGTTATTAAGCTGATCAGTTGTTAGACATAAAGCCCCTAGCCTGGACTTCAGTTGATTAAGCTGATCAGTTGTAAGACATAAAGCCCATAGCCTGGACTTCAGTTGATTAAGCTGATCAGTTGTTAGACATAAAGCCCCTAGCCTGGACTTCAGTTGATTAAGCTGATCAGTTGTTAGACATAAAGCCCCTAGCCTGGACTTCAGTTGATTAAGCTGATCAGTTGTAAGACATAAAGCCCATAGCCTGGACTTCAGTTGATTAAGCTGATCAGTTGTTAGACATAAAGCCCCTAGCCTGGACTTCAGTTGATTAAGCTGATCAGTTGTAAGACATAAAGCCCCTAGCCTGGACTTCAGTTGATTAAGCTGATCAGTTGTAAGACATAAAGCCCATAGCCTGGACTTCAGTTGATTAAGCTGATCAGTTGTTAGACAAAGCCCCTAGCCTGGACTTCAGTTGATTAAGCTGATCAGTTGTTAGACATAAAGTCCCTAGCCTGGACTTCAGTTGATTAAGCTGATCAGTTGTTAGACATCAAGCCCATAGCCTGGACTTCAGTTGATTAAGCTGATCAGTTGTTAGACATAAAGCCCCTAGCCTGGACTTCAGTTGATTAAGCTGATCAGTTGTTGGACATAAAGTCCCTAGCCTGGACTTCAGTTGATTAAGCTGATCAGTTGTTAGACATAAAGCCCCTAGCCTGGACTTCAGTTGATTAAGCTAATCAGTTGTTAGACATAAAGCCCCTACTCTGGACTTCAGTTGATAAAGCGGATCAGTTGTAAGACATAAAGCCCCTAGCCTGGACTTCAGTTGATTAAGCTGATCAGTTGTAAGACATAAAGCCTCTAGCCTGGACTTCAGTTGATTAAGCTAATCAGTTGTTAGACATAAAGCCCCTAGCCTGGACTTCAGTTGATTAAGATGATCAGTTGTTAGACATAAAGTCCCTGGTGTGGACTTCAGTTGATTAAGCTGATCAGTTGTTAGACATAAAGTCCCTGGTGTGGACTTCAGTTGATTAACCTAATCAGTTGTTAGACATAAAGCCCCTAGCCTGGACTTCAGTTGATTAAGCTGATCAGTTGTTAGACATAAAGCCCCTAGCCTGGACTTCAGTTGATTAAGCTAATCAGTTGTTAGACATAAAGCCCCTACTCTGGACTTCAGTTGATAAAGCGGATCAGTTGTAAGACATAAAGCCCCTAGCCTGGACTTCAGTTGATTAAGCTGATCAGTTGTAAGACATAAAGCCTCTAGCCTGGACTTCAGTTGATTAAGCTAATCAGTTGTTAGACATAAAGCCCCTAGCCTGGACTTCAGTTGATTAAGATGATCAGTTGTTAGACATAAAGTCCCTGGTGTGGACTTCAGTTGATTAAGCTGATCAGTTGTTAGACATAAAGTCCCTGGTGTGGACTTCAGTTGATTAACCTAATCAGTTGTTAGACATAAAGCCCCTAGCCTGGACTTCAGTTGATTAAGCTGATCAGTTGTTAGACATAAAGCCCCTAGCCTGGACTTCAGTTGATTAAGCTGATCAGTTGTTAGACATAAAACCCATAGCCTGGACTTCAGTTGATTAAGCTGATCAGTTGTTAGACATAAAGTCCCTGGTCTGGACTTCAGTTGATTAAGCTTATCAGTTGTTGGACATAAAGCCCCTAGCCTGGACTTCAGTTGACTACACTAATCAGTTGTTAGACATAAAGCCCCTGGTCTGGACTTCAGTTGATTAAGCTGATCAGTTGTTAGACATAAAGCCCCTAGTCTGGACTTCAGTTGATTAATCTTGTACATTAAACATGTTAAAGGTTTTAATTGATTAAATAAAGTTAGTTTTAAATAATTGTAATTTTACAGTATAATAAAGTTGATTCTGAAACAGCTGTGAAGGATTTTTTTAAAGATCTGATAATGTTTCATAAAAGCCATCTTTAAAAATAAATGATTACACCTACTTTGAATTGTTATAGCTGTTATACCCCTGCTACAAAGAAGAGGGGTATACTGTTTTACCCTTGTTCATTCTGCACCTATTGTCTACATTTCTGTTGTCTTCTATCACACATTCAGTTTTAGTTGATAGTGTAGTATTTTAGGTACATATAGTTTCTCTGCTTTTTTCATATTTTACAATGTTACTCCTTTTGAAGATTAAGGGAGCTTACTTATGCTTCCTCTGCCTGAAAACAATTGATGTCGTGATAAACCTGTACAGTTCTCTGAAAGGTTTTATGTATTTTCTCACTATTTTCAGAAATGCTTTTAATTCTGAAGATTAAATTATTTTTCGAAAATCAGTTGATTAAGCTGATCAGTTGTTAGACATAAAGCCCCTAGCCTGGACTTCAGTTGATTAAGCTGATCAGTTGTAAGACATAAAGCCCATAGCCTGGACTTCAGTTGATTAAGCTGATCAGTTGTTAGACATAAAGCCCCTAGCCTGGACTTCAGTTGATTAAGCTGATCAGTTGTTAGACATAAAGCCCCTAGCCTGGACTTCAGTTGATTAAGCTGATCAGTTGTAAGACATAAAGCCCATAGCCTGGACTTCAGTTGATTAAGCTGATCAGTTTTTAGACATAAAGCCCCTAGCCTGGACTTCAGTTGATTAAGCTGATCAGTTGTAAGACATAAAGCCCATAGCCTGGACTTCAGTTGATTAAGCTGATCAGTTGTTAGACAAAGCCCCTAGCCTGGACTTCAGTTGATTAAGCTGATCAGTTGTTAGACATAAAGTCCCTAGCCTGGACTTCAGTTGATTAAGCTGATCAGTTGTTAGACATCAAGCCCATAGCCTGGACTTCAGTTGATTAAGCTGATCAGTTGTTAGACATAAAGCCCCTAGCCTGGACTTCAGTTGATTAAGCTGATCAGTTGTTGGACATAAAGTCCCTAGCCTGGACTTCAGTTGATTAAGCTGATCAGTTGTTAGACATAAAGCCCCTAGCCTGGACTTCAGTTGATTAAGCTAATCAGTTGTTAGACATAAAGCCCCTACTCTGGACTTCAGTTGATTAAGCGGATCAGTTGTAAGACATAAAGCCCCTAGCCTGGACTTCAGTTGATTAAGCTGATCAGTTGTAAGACATAAAGCCTCTAGCCTGGACTTCAGTTGATTAAGCTAATCAGTTGTTAGACATAAAGCCCCTAGCCTGGACTTCAGTTGATTAAGATGATCAGTTGTTAGACATAAAGTCCCTGGTGTGGACTTCAGTTGATTAAGCTGATCAGTTGTTAGACATAAAGTCCCTGGTGTGGACTTCAGTTGATTAACCTAATCAGTTGTTAGACATAAAGCCCCTAGCCTGGACTTCAGTTGATTAAGCTGATCAGTTGTTAGACATAAAGCCCCTAGCCTGGACTTCAGTTGATTAAGCTGATCAGTTGTTAGACATAAAACCCATAGCCTGGACTTCAGTTGATTAAGCTGATCAGTTGTTAGACATAAAGTCCCTGGTCTGGACTTCAGTTGATTAAGCTTATCAGTTGTTGGACATAAAGCCCCTAGCCTGGACTTCAGTTGACTACACTAATCAGTTGTTAGACATAAAGCCCCTGGTCTGGACTTCAGTTGATTAAGCTGATCAGTTGTTAGACATAAAGCCCCTAGTCTGGACTTCAGTTGATTAAGCGGATCAGTTGTTAGACATAAAGCCCCTAGTCTGGACTTCAGTTGATTAAGCTGATCAGTTGTTAGACAGTAAGCCCATAGTCTGGACTTCAGTTGATTAAGCTGATCAGTTGTAAGACATAAAACCCCTAGCCTGGACTTCAGTTGATTAAGATAATCAGTTGTTAGACATGAAACCCCTAGCCTGGACTTCAGTTGATTAAGCTGATCAGTTGTTAGACATAAAACCCCTAGCCTGGACTTCAGTTGATTAAGCTGATCAGTTGTTAGACATAAAACCCCTAACCTGGACTTCAGTTGATTAAGCTGATCAGTTGTTAGACATAAAACCCCTAGCCTGGACTTCAGTTGATTAAGCTGATCAGTTGTTAGACAAAAAGCCCCTAGCCTAGACTTCAGTTGATTAAGATGATCAGTTGTTAGACATAAAGCCCATAGCCTGGCCTTCAGTTGATTAAGATGATCAGTTGTTAGACATAAAGCCCATAGCCTGGACTTCATTTGATTAAGATGATCAGTTGTTAGACATAAAGCCCCTAGCCTTCACTTCAGTTGATTAAGCTGATCAGTTGTTAGACATAAAGCCCCTAGCCTGGACTTCAGTTGATTAAGATGATCAGTTGTTAGACATAAAGCCCCTGGTCTGGACTTCAGTTGATTAAGCTAATCAGTTGTTAGACATGAAACCCATAGCCTGGACTTCAGTTGATTAAGCTGATCAGTTGTTAGACATAAAGTCCCTGGTCTGGACTTCAGTTGATTAAGCTTATCAGTTGTTGGACATAAAGCCCCTAGCCTGGACTTCAGTTGACTACACTAATCAGTTGTTAGACATAAAGCCCCTGGTCTGGACTTCAGTTGATTAAGCTGATCAGTTGTTGGACATAAAACCCCTAGCCTGGACTTCAGTTGATTAAGATGATCAGTTGTTAGACATAAAGCCCCTAGCCTAGACTTCAGTTGATTAAGCTGACCAGTTGTAAGACATAAAGCCCATAGCCTGGACTTCAGTTGATTAAGCTGGTCAGTTGTAAGACATAAAGTCCATAGCCTGGACTTCAGTTGATTAAGCTGATCAGTTGTTAGACATAAAGCCCCTAGCCTGGACTTCAGTTGATTAAGCTGATCAGTTGTTAGACATAAAACCCATAGCCTGGACTTCAGTTGATTAAGCTGATCAGTTGTTAGACATAAAGTCCCTGGTCTGGACTTCAGTTGATTAAGCTGATCAGTTGTTGGACATAAAGCCCCTAGCCTGGACTTCAGTTGACTATGCTAATCAGTTGTTAGACATAAAGCCCCTGGTCTGGACTTCAGTTGATTAAGATGATCAGTTGTAAGACATAAAGCCCCTAGCCTGGACTTCAGTTGATTAAGCTGATCAGTTGTTAGACATAAAGCCCCTGGTCTGGACTTCAGTTGATTAAGCTGATCAGTTGTTAGACATAAAGCCCATAGTCTGGACTTCAGTTGATTAAGCTGATCAGTTGTTAGACATAAAGCCCCTAGTCTGGACTTCAGTTGATTAAGCGGATCAGTTGTTAGACATAAAGCCCTAGTCTGGACTTCAGTTGATTAAGCTGATCAGTTGTTAGACAGTTAGCCCATAGTCTGGACTTCAGTTGATTAAGCTGATCAGTTGTTAGACATAAAGCCCCTAGCCTGGACTTCAGTTGATTAAGATAATCAGTTGTTAGACATAAAGTCCCTAGCCTGGACTTCAGTTGATTAAGCTGATCAGTTGTAAGACATAAAACCCCTAGCCTGGACTTCAGTTGATTAAGATAATCAGTTGTTAGACATGAAACCCCTAGCCTGGACTTCAGTTGATTAAGCTGATCAGTTGTTAGACATAAAACCCCTAGCCTGGACTTCAGTTGATTAAGCTGATCAGTTGTTAGACATAAAACCCCTAGCCTGGACTTCAGTTGATCAAGCTGATCAGTTGTTAGACATAAAACCCCTAGCCTGGACTTCAGTTGATTAAGCTGATCAGTTGTTAGACATAAAGCCCCTAGCCTAGACTTCAGTTGATTAAGATGATCAGTTGTTAGACATAAAACCCCTAGCCTGGACTTCAGTTGATTAAGCTGATCAGTTGTTAGACATAAAGCCCCTAGCCTGGACTTAAGTTGATTAAGCTGATCTGTTGTTAGACATAAAGCCCCTAGCCTGGACTTCAGTTGATTAAGATGATCAGTTGTTAGACATAAAGCCCCTAGCCTGGACTTCAGTTGATTAAGCTGATCAGTTGTTAGACATAGCCTGGACTTCAGTTGATTAAGATGATCAGTTGTTAGACATAAAGCCCATAGCCTGGACTTCAGTTGATTAAGATGATCAGTTGTTAGACATAAAGCCCCTAGTCTGGACTTCAGTTGATTAAGCTAATCAGTTGTTAGACATAAAGCCCCTAGTCTGGACTTCAGTTGATTAAGCTGATCAGTTGTAAGACATAAAACCCATAGCCTGGACTTCAGTTGATTAAGCTTATCAGTTGTAAGACATAAAGCCCATAGCCTGGACTTCAGTTGATTAAGCTGATCAGTTGTTAGACATAAAGCCCCAAGCCTGGACTTCAGTTGATTAAGCTGATCAGTTGTTAGACATAAAGCCCCTAGCCTGGACTTCAGTTGATTAAGCTGATTAGTTGTAAGACATAAAACCCATAGCCTGGACTTCAGTTGATTAAGCTGATCAGTTGTTAGACATAAAGCCCCTAGCCTGGACTTCAGTTGATTAAGCTAATCAGTTGTTAGACATAAAGCCCCTAGTCTGGACTTCAGTTGATTACGCTGATCAGTTGTTAGACATAAAGCCCCTAGCCTGGACTTCAGTTGATTAAGCTGACCAGTTGTAAGACATAAAGCCCATAGCCTGGACTTCAGTTGATTAAGCTGATCAGTTGTTAGACATAAAGCCCCAAGCCTGGACTTCAGTTGATTAAGCTGACCAGTTGTAAGACATAAAGCCCATAGCCTGGACTTCAGTTGATTAAGCTAATCAGTTGTTAGACATAAAGCCCCTAGTCTGGACTTCAGTTGATTACGCTGATCAGTTGTTAGACATAAAGCCCCTAGCCTGGACTTCAGTTGATTAAGCTGATCAGTTGTTTGACATAAAGCCCCTAGCCTGGACTTCAGTTGATTAAGCTGATCAGTTGTTAGACATAAAGCCCATATAGCCTGGACTTCAGTTGATTAAGCTGACCAGTTGTAAGACATAAAGCCCATAGCCTGGACTTCAGTTGATTAAGCTGATCAGTTGTAAGACATAAAGCCCATAGCCTGGACTTCTTTAAGCATACTTATCTAATAACTCAGAATTTAAATTATATTTTTTGTTCTTTAACTATCATAGCCAAATTTGATTGGTTAAAACAGAGATTTATACTCAATCTGATATGTTTAAGATATTGGGGACCTTTAAAAATTAAAATTAATCATTTCGCATTCAAAATTGAATTTCAGCTACCAGAATTATTGTAAGTCAATATGATTTATAATTACTATTTTTTTCTTCCTATCCTATGCTTAACGTTTTTAAGTTATTTAAAGTACTTGTTGATTTGAAGTGCTTTTAATATTGTTTGGTAAAAAGAGGTTTACCTGACCAAAATGAAAAAATAAACCCTACCAATTCTTAACTTAGCTAAGAATTTTACTTAAATTCTAAATAATCAAACTTAATATTTCCCTTGTTATATTACTTGAAAATATTTAAAGACTTTTTTGGCACCAAGTCCTGTTCAACAAGGCTATCACTTGTTTTAGTTATTATTGGTGGTGTTCATTACTGGGTTCCCAGCAGCTATATGAGATTCCTGAACAATTCAAACTATGTACCTTGAACTAGCTGAAAGTGGCGTTAAACCCCATCCAAACAAATCGACAGATGTTTGTGTTGGGGGTTCTGACAGCTGTATCATGGTATCATGTTTACATTGGAGGAGAAATCAGGTATCAGGTGAGAACCCTGTAACTTTAACAGGAAAACTGGCAATACTTGGTCAATGTTTATTACTCTGTGATTCAGTCAGAGAACACATGGAATGACTTACTCTGTGATTCAGTCAGTGACCACCACATGCGAGTCCACCATATTGTTTATGTTAGATACTCAAATTAAAAATCCAAGGACAAGAAAGACAACTGATAGAATGTGGTGGGGATATTTGTATGCAAAGCTATTTAGGGAAAGTATAGGTTTACAATAATATTGATTTGTGAATTGTCTTTTTTGACAGTTTCGTCGGTGTTCTGTATTTTGTTATGACATTCAGTGTTGCATGCTATAAACATTTTGATAATTTGCCATGTGGTACATAATAATCCAATCACAGAAAGCTAATTACAGTGATAAATAATAAAGATAAAATAAATACAATGTAATATGTGTTTATCATCAAGGGTGAATTTTAATAATTTGGCAGATTTATTTTATAAAAATATTTTAATTGGGTTTTAATCAATTTCTACTGGCAGGCACCCTTATTTCCCCAGGTACCAATCTTGCCACATAGGTTATTTATGATTATTACATGAATATAATTTTGCATGTTATTGATTGGTCTAAAAACAACTTTCGGGTCACGATAAATCCCAGCAGTACTAAAATTGCATAAAAACAGGCTTAAACTGGTCAAAACCAGATCAATTTTTGATTTTGCTTGACTACTGTGCAGTGGAATCCAATATTGACCTGGTTTGACCAGTTTAAGCCTGTTTTTCATAACTGTTCCAACATAAATATAAATTTCAATTTTAGTGGTCTTCGAATCATTATAAAATTTACTGTTAAAATGTAAGAATAAAATAATTGACTTTTTATATACTCTTTTCAATATTTGAAATGTGATGAAACTGGAATTTCAGGATTATCAGCAAATCAATATCAAAGTGCAGTATAAAAAGAGTATATTAAGGGTAACCAGCATTGCAACAATTACAAAATGTAAGCATCCTCTGTGGTGATTTTATTCATGTAATAAAGCAATTACTGACATTGATATACGGTCGCTAAAAGGATTTCTCAGCCCTGAAAAAATGTCACCTTTCTAGCAGCTCAGTGAATTTTACTTTTCTTCTGGCTGATAAATCCTGATAGCAACATATATCAGTCATTAATTTTATAATAATCAACATATTAGGTGAATGGTTATTATAAACAATTCACATTGTTATATATTTAGTTATGGCAGACACTGGCTCCCACATTTGTTATTGTTATTATTATGGAAATCATGTAGACTAGAATGTTATTCATGTACCTGTACACACCAAACATCATTCCAGTTTGACTAAGCACATTGCTTAATAAAAAAAGGGTGCACTTGACATGATGTGTATCTTTTACTGTCTTGTTCCAGTTTCCTCCATTCTTCTACCAATAAAGCTGGTTTAGAGATAATACAATTTGCATATTGTGGTCTTAATTAATAGTCAAATTGAAATCTTTTACATTATTTTTTTAATGTTTCTGTTTTAGAAGCACCCTGCAGGAACCAGAGTCCTACACAGCTTTAGATTATGATAAAATCAAACAAGATCTTGCCAGTGCTGCTAGCAGAAGAAAAGTACTACTGTTACAAGCCATTAGATGGGTAATTCAATTATACATGTATTTTATTTATTGGTTCCATGATATCAAACATGGCTGCCACACCTTAGCAAACACATACTGTGGCTACTGTAGTAAAATCCATGATTTGAAACATTTCTGCTACACCTTAGCAAAAGCATGGCAGCTAATAATGTAGTAAAATCTTTGATATCAGACATGGCTGCCACACCTTAGCAAACACATGTTGGCTAATACTGTAGTAAAATCCAATATATCAAATATGGCTGCCACACCTTGGTAAACACATGGTGGCTTATACTGTAGTAAAATCCATGACATCAAACATGGATGCCACACCTTAACAAACACATGGTGGCTAATACTGTAGTAAAATACAAGATATCAAACATGGATGCCACACCTTTGCAAACACATGGTGGCTAATACTGTAGTAAAATCCATGACATGAAACATGGATGCCATACCTTAACAAACACATGGTGGCTAATACTGTAGTAAAATCCAAGATATCAAACATGGCTGCCACACCTTGGCAAACACATGTTGGATAATACTGTAGTAAAATCCATTACATCAAACATGGCTGCCGCACCTTAACAAACACATGGTGGCTAATACTGTAGTAAAATCCATGACATGAAACATGGATGCCACACCTTAGCAAACACATGGTGGCTAATACTGTAGTAAAATCAATGACATCAAACATGGATGCCACACCTTGGCAAACACATGGTGGCTAATACTGTAGTATAATCCATGACATCAAACATGGCTGCCACACCTTAACAAACACATGGTGGCTAATAGTGTAGTAAAATCCATGGCATCAAACATGGCTGCCACACCTTGACAAACACATTGTGGCTAATACTGTAGTAAAATCCATGACATCAAACATGGCTGCCACACCTTAACAAGCACATGGCTGCTACTAATGGGTTAAAATGTAATCTTTGCTGCATCAACTTAAATGCAAAAGTAATTACTCTAAACCGGTCTTAATGGAACCAATTTGGAACTGGAATTTTTATTTATTTTACTAGTTAATTATACCCCACTCGTAAGAGAGGGGGCTATATTGCAATCACCTGGTCTGTCTGTCCGTCTGTCCATCCGTCAGTCCGTCTGTCCGTCCGGTGCAAATTTTTGTCACAGATTTCTCGCCTTCTGATAAAGGGATTGATTTCAAATTTGGTTCACAGATTTAGCACGATGAGTGGTACCGTGCCTTCCTTTTTCAGGTCAGTCAGGTATCTACTTCCTGTTTTTCGAGCTGATATATACTGTTTCTGGGTCAAAAGAGGAAAATTTTTCGCTACAGATTTCTCGGCTTCTACTACAAGGATTTATTTCACATTTGGTGCACAGCTTTAGCATGATGAGTTGTACTGTGCCTCCCCTTTCCAGATCAGTCAGTTTACTACTTCCTGTTTTCTGCGCCAAAAAATGGTCCAGTGTGGGTATACTTAGCACAACTTAGTGCTGGTCCATGTTTTACATAGATTTCTGATATTGTGACTTACATGTATGTCCATTATGTTCATTTCAAATTTGTTAGTGTCATTTTAGATAAGTTATTAGTATTAGTATTTAATCCTAAATACATTGTATTGGGGATTAGATTGGAGTTGAGTACACTTGCTTGCAGTGAGAATCGAACCCACAATCTAAGTGACTTTACTGGTATCCTTAGTACATTGTATTGGTAATTACTGGTATCCTAAGTACATTGTATTGGTAATTACTGGTATCCTAAGTACATTGTATTGGTGATTACTGGTATCCTAACTAAGTACATTGTATTGGTAATTACTGGTATCCTAATAAGTACATTGTATTGGTAATTACTGGTATCCTTATAAGTACATTGTATTGGTAATTACTGGTATCCTAATAAGTACATTGTATTGGTAATTACTGGTATCCTAATAAGTACATTGTATTGGTAATTACTGGTATCCTAAGTACATTGTATTGGTAATTACTGGTATCCTAAGTACATTGTATTGGTAATTACTGGTATCCTAATAAGTACATTGTATTGGTAATTACTGGTATCCTAAGTACATTGTATTGGTAATTACTGGTATCCTAATAAGTACATTGTATTGGTAATTACTGGTATCCTAAGTACATTGTATTGGTAATTACTGGTATCCTAACTAAGTACATTGTATTGGTAATTACTGGTATCCTAATAAGTACATTGTATTGGTAATTACTGTTATCCTAACTAAGTACATTGTATTGGTAATTACTGGTATCCTAATAAGTACATTGTATTGGTAATTACTGGTATCCTAATAAGTACATTGTATTGGTAATTACCAGTAATCTATACATTGTTTTAGTTACGAATTGCTGAATACTTTAATATACTGTGAAATACTTTTTATTCATGGGGTATCAATTTTCCTGGTTTTCGTGGAGGCCTCTGAAACCACAAAATTAAGAATCCAATGAAGAATAAAACTGTCATTAATAGACTTTGGAACAACAATCTGAAAAATATTAGAGATAATTTATTTGTGCATGTAATATATATCCCAATTTGTGTGGTTCCTGGCATCTTTTTCAGCTAATTATCCATTTTAAATTAAACTGTTCTAATAATTTTTTATCACATGTATGTATTATTTGTTTTGTAAAGAGTAAGTAGAAACATTGGCTTTTGGTCATGGATGGACAAAAATACAAAAGTGTTATAAAATATTTGAAGAAGAGGAGCTTTATTTTATCTTTATTCATGCGTATTAATGACACACAATAACAGATATTGTGATAACACAATACCAATCATACATGTAGCTCATGTTTAATTACAGTGCATTAAATTACAGCTGTTTACTGCTACTTTACACCTGTAGTGACATAATGACTAGGATTGCTCTGTTTGATAACAATAACTAAGGAAATTTAAATGACTCGAAGTATTTTTTAAGTGCAGTTCATCAAAACCAAATTAATCTTTAACTGTTTATTGCCATGTTGTTTGGCTGAAATTTAGCTGAACTGTGAATAAATGTGTTTCATCTTGGTGAACTTTTTATAAATATGATGTATTTGAATTACCAAATAAACACAATCATTACGACAAATGAACATTTTAGTGAACATTCATAACCATGTGTGAAAACAACAGCATTTGTAACTGTTGTGTCTGCTTTATAAGTTGACATTTATTATAAACTGTGTACATGTCAATCCAGGAATTTAAGAACCCATGAACATGTAACTTTTCACCTAACCAGCAATTCTTTGCCCACCTATAAAAATTCTTTCACATTATTGTTTTCAAATAATTACTGATAACATTTAACCCATTTTGTTTCTTCTAGTAAAGTATTAACTGGCAGCCATTTTCACTTCTTATTGTTTGTTTTCATATAAAAAATTCTTGATGTCATTACAGAGACTGACACAGTCTAACCCTCAGCAAAGAGATTCAGCCATGACAGGGTACAGGGATAATGATTTGTTAGGTTGCACTGTAGCTGGTCCACACAGGGTAAGTCTAACCCTCAGAAAATGGTTTCAGCCATGACAGGGTACAGGGATAATGATTTGTTAGGTTGCACTGTAGCTGGTCCACACAGGGTAAGTCTAACCCTCAGAAAATGGTTTCAGCCATGACAGGGTACAGGGATAATGATTTGTTAGGTTGCACTGTAGCTGGTCCACACAGGGTAGGTATAACCCTCAGAAAATGGTTTCAGCCATGACAGGGTACAGGGATAATGATTTGTTAGGTTGCACTGTAGCTGGAACACACAGGGTAGGTCTAACCCTTTAGAAAATGGTTTCAGCCATGACAGGGTACAGGGATAATGATTTGTTAGGTTGCACTGTAGCTGGACCACACAGGGTAAGTCTTACCCTCAGCAAAGGGATTCAGCCATGACAGGGTGCAGAGATAATGATTTGTTAGGTTGCACTGTAGCTGGACCTCACAGGGTAAGTCTTACCTCAACAAAGGGTTTCAGCCATGACAGGGTACAGAGATAATGATTTGTTAGGTTGCACTGTAGATGGACCTCACAGGGTAAGTCTTATCCTCAGCAAAGGGTTTCAGCCATGACAGGGTACAGGAATAATGATTTGATAGGTTGCAGTGTAGCTGGTCCACACAGGGTAAGTCTAGCCCTCATCAAAGGGATTCAGCCATGACGGTACAGCCTACAGGGATAATGATTTGTTAGGTTGCACTGTAGCTGGACCTTAAAGGGTAAGTCTAACCCTCAGAAAATGGTTTCAGCCATGACAGGGTACAGGGATAATGATTTGTTAGGTTGCACTGTAGCTGGTCCACACAGGGTAGGTCTAACCCTCAGAAAATGGTTTCAGCCATGACAGGGTACAGGGATAATGATTTGTTAGGTTGCACTGTAGCTGGTCCACACAGGGTAAGTCTAACCCTCAGAAAATGGTTTCAGCCATGACAGGGTACAGGGATAATGATTTGTTAGGTTGCACTGTAGCTGGTCCACACAGGGTAAGTCTAACCCTCAGAAAATGGTTTCAGCCATGACAGGGTACAGGGATAATGATTTGTTAGGTTGCACTGTAGCTGGTCCACACAGGGTAGGTCTAACCCTCAGAAAATGGTTTCAGCCATGACAGGGTACAGGGATAATGATTTGTTAGGTTGCACTGTAGCTGGAACACACAGGGTGGGTCTAACCCTTTAGAAAATGGTTTCAGCCATGACAGGGTACAGGGATAATGATTTGTTAGGTTGCACTGTAGCTGGACCACACAGGGTAAGTCTTACCCTCAGCAAAGGGATTCAGCCATGACAGGGTGCAGAGATAATGATTTGTTAGGTTGCACTGTAGCTGGACCTCACAGGGTAAGTCTTATCCTCAGGAAAGGGTTTCAGCCATGACAGGGTACAGGAATAATGATTTGATAGGTTGCATTGTAGCTGGTCCACACAGGGTAAGTCTAGCCCTCATCAAAGGGATTCAGCCATGACAGGGTACAGCCTACAGGGATAATGATTTGTTAGGTTGCACTGTAGCTGGACCTTAAAGGGTAAGTCTAACCCTCAGAAAATGGTTTCAGCCATGACAGGGTACAGGGATAATGATTTGTTAGGTTGCACTGTAGCTGGTCCACACAGGGTAGGTCTAACCCTCAGAAAATGGTTTCAGCCATGACAGGGTACAGGGATAATGATTTGATAGGTTGCAGTGTAGCTGGTCCACACAGGGTAAGTCTTACCCTCAGCAAAGGGATTCACAGGGTAAGTCAGAATTAACCAAAACTCCACCATATTGATCTTTACAAATTATTTGTAGTAGTCAATGAATATGTTATGAATTATATTAAATGCACAAAATAATATTTAAAGAGCTCTTTTAATGGATGGTAGAGATTTTGAAAAACAGTTCTTCTTTAGAGGTCTTCAAATTATTTTATTTAAAGGCTCTCTTTATCTATATTCATAATTAATTTGTAGAGATGTCGAAATAAATTGAAGATCTCTTTTTATCAGTATGGAAAATCAATGCGTTAGGGGATAAATCCGGAGAACTCGAAGAAAATCCCGACCTTCGGGAAAACTGATAATCCTTGTCAATTTAGATTGGAGTCGAGTGCACGTACATGATCATAATGAGCCAATCAACATAGTTTTGTATTATCATGTGGTAGATGCTAATGAGATTTTGGCGGTATTAAATTGTGTGCAATTGCTTCTTTTTAGATACAGACATCCAGTAGTCAAAACTTCTTGAAATGTTTCTTATATTGTGCATTTTCTTTTGTAGAATATGGTAGGCACGTTACGATGTTTACTAAAATATTTAAAATAAAATGATGTTTTTTTCAGAATGCTGTACTTGCTCTATTGACGTCTAGTGATGAGTTGGTGAAGGAAGGTGCAGCACGGTTGTTTAATGCTTTTGCTTCCTTGTGTGCAGGTATATAGGTTAAAACATTTTATTGAATATCTGTGTGGCATTCATCTGATTCTTTTTCTGATATAATCTTGTCAGGGTCAGAATGTTTATGTTTTCAGTAATATTTGATATCTGTGTGTATTGGTTCATGGCAGAATGTTACATCCTATTTTTATCTTGCTATGACTTATACCAAAAACATACAAACAACCAGTATGCATTCCATTGTCAGTCAATAGATTAATAGCCAATGCTTTATAATTTGAAATATGGACTTGTTCTTTTTAAATGTCTGTTCTATGTGAATGTCATTGTCATTTCTCAATGAGCCTTTCTTTGCTTAAAGGCAGATTTTTATACACCCCTTGATGACAGTTCATATTATGGGAACACTAATGGCAGGTGGGCTTCGTCTACAGCAATGTTTGCTCTCTAACTCAAACAGTGGTTGTCCTATCTTTATGAAACTTAGGAAAATGTTTATAGCCATAATATCTCAACCAAATTTGATAAGCAGTCAAATTGCTTCAGGCACTACAGAGTTATGGCCCTTTATACAAAAAATGACAAATTCACCTTGTCCGCCCTCTAAATCAAACAGTTGTTGTCTGATCTTCATGAAAGTTGGGGCAAATGCTTATGGGCATAATATTTCGACCAAGTTCGATAACTAGCCAAATTGCCCTGCACACTTCAAAGTTATGGCTCTTAATTTTTACAAAAAATGACAAATTGGTCTCTGCTCTTAGTGAAATAGTTCGTGAATGCTTGCGAAATTGTTGACTATTGGCTGATTATCAACTTTATTATGGTATTAAGGGTTCCTATGCTCTATAACTTACTATCCTTGGGTTGTTTAACAAATCGGTTATAGTAGTTCATGGTTCCTGTTATTGACACCTCTGCAAATACCTCATAATTCTGTAGTATTAAATTGGCTGGTTATCAAATTCATTTAGGTTATAATGATTCCTGCAAATTACACACCTCTCACTTGTTTATTTAATTTTTAGGAAGAACATATCTTGCACAAAATCAGGAATTATTTACAACTTTATTGGATAACTTGAGAGGTGAAGAAAGAGAATCAGTCACCAGAGAAATGGTGTTAGGGGCGTTACAGAAACTATCACTTAGGTAAGAAAGAGTCGGTCACCAGAGAAATGGTGTTAGGGGCGTTACAGAAACTGTCACTTAGGTAAGAAAGAGAATCGGTCACCAGAGAAATGGTGTTAGGGTTGTTAAAGAAACTGTCACTTGGCTAACCTTCATCATTAAGGAACTTGGTACAATAAATCTTTATAGATCTCTGAATGGAGTCCCTAAGTACAGGTGAACCTGTATAAAAGTGGAGTTCTATTTTTGTTGAGTTTTACTGATTCTGTACATAACACTACTTGGTTACTCATTGAAAACCATCACACTGATCTTGTTAGAATGCCAATGTCCTATTTATCTTTTCTTTGCATGTTAATGTTCTGAATTTAGTTGAAATATTGCTTACTGGATGAAACATAGTTTTTAAGAAAATTTTATGTTTTCATTTAAATATAAATCACACCTTAATATAGTCTAGCATGGCACATCCCTTGGTAAAAAAACTTTAGATTTAATTATTTAAAGAAAAATATGGTGCTCTACATTAACAGGAGAAATTTACAGACAGCCATGATAGAAGCCGGCCTGATAGAGTGGCTTGTGAAGGTTTTAGAGGATAATGACTCCCTCTCAGATTACACTCTTGAATACTCAGTGGCCTTGTTGATGAATCTCTGTTTGAGAACTTCTGGAAAAAAGCGATGTGTTAAAAATGCAGATCAGACATTGAAGGTTCTCAGTGATTTATTGGGTCATGAAAATCAAGAGATCCGTCCGTATGTTAATGGTGCATTATACAGCATTCTGGCCATTCCTTCTATCAGAGATGAGGCTAAGGCAATGGGTATGGAGGAAATTTTACGATGTTTCATCAAGGAGGATCAACCAGACATGAATAGACAGATAGAATTCATAATTAAACAGCTAAATTCCACTGAGGCTGTTGATGAATACGACTCTGATGACGAGGAAGAAGATGAAGAGGAGGTAGGGACCTAGAGGTTATTCTAACTTAATCTGAAATCTACAGGGTAAAGTTGTCACAACATCTAACCTAATTTTACAACTTAACCTAGTTTAATATAGGTGATATTGTTGACCAAAAATACCCAAAAGGTTGAAAGATTACAATATAAGTGTACCAATTCCAGGTTACCAAAGGACAGATTGAAAATGTGACCTAGTGCTTAAAACATTCTGAAGACAACATCAATCAAAAGTTTATCTTACATCAACAAGATTGAATGTTGCTTTGCTTAACCTAATAAACTAACAAAGGAATAGTTAAGGTTACACTTTAACAATATGTCAATTATTCTTCCAGTCTTTTATGAGCAAAAAAGTCTATTCAATTTGCATTCTGGTAGGATTTGCTACTGTCATAATGTTATGCTGGTGTCTTGTGTCATTACAGGAAGATCAAGATGCCATGGAATTAGACATAGATAAGGATGAGTCGTTCAAACCTGAAGATAATGAAATGTCTGGGGAGAAATTATTAACAGCAGAATACCTAGCCACAAAAACAGTTAAACCTAAGAAAAGGGTAAATGCCTTAAATTAGTCATTCGTCTAGGATAAATAATAGACAAGAGAAAACAGGAATAGTTAATGAACATGGTTCAAGTTTCCAGATTATTATATTTTTAGCTCACCTGGACCGAAGGTCCATGTGAGCTTTTGCCATCACTTGGCGTCCGTCGTCCGTTGTCCGTCGTCCGTCGTCCGTCGTCTGTCGTCCGTCGTCCGTCGTAAACTTTTTCAAAAATCTTCTCCTCTGAAACCACTGGCCAATTTTTTCAAACTTGGCCACAATCATCCTTAGGGTTCCTAGTTTCAAGTTTGTACCCAGGGTGTTGATCAACAAACAAAGATGGCGGTTGTTACTAAAAATAGAACATGGGTGTCAACACAGGTTTTTGATCATTATCTCAAAAATTATAATAGCTATAGAGAAAACCGTTACTATAAAATGTTCAGCACATTAAGGTCCACAATTGTTGCTATTAGTGTGAAGTTGTGTATTGGCTTCTTGTATGAGTTATTGCCCTTTATTGACGATTTTTGACAAAATTTTTGGTATTTGCAATATAACTTGAAAACTATAAGAGGTAGAGTGAAACTGTAAATGGCAAAAAAGATCAGCAATAAAAGCCCTACAATTCACTTGATTGGTCTGAAATTGTCAGATGACATCTTATATGAGTTATTGCCCTTAAATGGCAATTTTTTATGAAATTTTCCGTTTTTGTCCTGTAACTAAAAAAATGTAACAGTTAGAGTGAAACTGTTAAAAGCAAAAATGATCAGCAATACAAGCCCTACAATTCACCATATAAGTCTGAAATTGTCAGATGACTCCTTATAGGAGTTATTGCCCTTAAATGGCAATTTTTTATGAAATTTTCCGTTTTTGTCCTGTAACTTAAAAACTGTAGCAGCTAGATTTAAACTGTTAATTGCACAAATGATCAGCAGTAAAGGCCCTACAATTCTCTTGATTGGTCTGAAATTGTCAGACAACTCCTTTTATTAGTTATTGCCCATAAAATGGCAATTTTTAATGAAATTTTTCGTTTTTGTCCTGTAACTTTAAAACTATGACAGCTAGAGTGAGACTGTAAATAGCAAAAATGATCAGCAATAAAAGCCCTACAATTCACTTTATTGGTCTGAATTTCTCAGATGACTCCTTAAAGGAGTTATTGCCCTTAAATGACAATTTTTTACGAAATTTTCCCTTTTTGTCCCTTAACTTAAAAACTATAACAGCTAGAGTAAAACTGTAAATAGCAAAAATGATCAGTAATACAAGCCCTACAATTCACTGTATTAGTCTGAAATTGTCAGATGAAATGGCAATTTTTTTATGAAATTTTTTGTTTTTGTCCTGTAAGGCCAAACAAAAAAATATGTGTGTTTCCGGTTACATAGAATTATAAAATAGGTAGGTAGGTGGTTTTTTTTTTTTTTTTTTTTTGGGAATCGTGTTGGTTAATTAGTAATTTAATTTTGGCTTTTTGATCTTTATCTTTTATACCTTTGTAGGTGTAAAGCTTGTAATTTTCACGCAAAAATTTCCTATAAAGCCTTTCAAAGTATCCAGTCATTTGATGAGCTATCAATTTCGTTACAAGCGTTCCGTTCACATGTTTACATTTAGCCGCCATTTTGGGGCGGAAGTATGAAAATAGAGCTAAAACCCGGAACAATACTTCCGGTTCGAAGTAATATCCGTTAAAAACTCCAAAAAAAACTTTAGGGTCGGGATTTTGGCTTCAAAAAAATAGGTAGGGTCAGGTAACCGGAAACACACATATTTTTAGCTCACCTGGACCAAAGGTCCATGTGAGCTATTGCTATCACTTGGCGTCCGTCGTCCGTCGTCTGTCGTCCGTCGTCCGTCGTCCGTCGTAAACTTTTTCAAAAATCTTCTCCTCTGAAACCACTGGGCCAATTTTTTTCAAACTTGGCCACAATCATCCTTAGGGTTCCTAGTTTCAAGTTTGTACCCAGGGTGTTGATCAACAGACAAATATGGCCGCTGTTACTAAAAATAGAACATGGGGGTCAACACAGGTTTTTGATCATTATCTAAAAAACTATAATAGCTATAGAGAAAACCGTTACTTCAAATTGATCAGCACATTAAGGTCTACAATAGTTGCTATTAGTGCGAAGTTGTGTATTGGCTTCTTGTAGGAGTTATTGCCCTTTTTTGACGATTTTTGACAAAATTTTTGGTATTTACAATATAACCTGAAAAATATACGAGGTAGAGTGAAACTGTAAATGGCAAAAATGATCAGCAATAAAAGCCCTACAATTCACTTGATTGGTCTGAAATTGTCAGATGACTCTTTATATGAGTTATTGCCCTTAAATGGTAATTTTTTATGAAATTTTCCGTTTTTGTCCTGTAACTTTAAAACTATAACAGCTAGAGTAAAACTGTAAATAGCAAAAATGATCAAAAATACAAGCCCTACAATTCACTGTATTAGTCTGAAATTGTCAGATGACTCCTTATAGGAGTTATTGCCCTTAAATTGCAATTTTTTATGAAATTTTCCGTTTTTGTCCTGTAACTTGAAAACTATAGCAGCTAGATTGAAACTGTAAATTGCACAAATGATCAGCAATAAAGACCCTACAATTCACTTGATTGGTCTGAAATTGTCAGATGACTCCTTATATGAGTTATTGCCCTTAAATGGTAATTTTTTATGAAATTTTCCGTTTTTGTCCTGTAACTTTAAAACTATAACAGCTAGAGTAAAACTGTAAAGAGCAAAAATGATCAACAATACAAGCCCTACAATTCACTGTATTAGTCTGAAATTGTCAGATGACTCCTTATAGGAGTTATTGCCCTTAAATGGCAATTTTTTATGAAATTTTCCGTTTTTGTCCTGTAACTTGAAAACTATAGCAGCTAGATTGAAACTGTAAATTGCACAAATGATCAGCAATAAAGACCCTACAATTCACTTGATTGGTCTGAAATTGTCAGATGACTCCTTATATGAGTTATTGCCCTTAAATGGTAATTTGTTATGAAATTTTCCGTTTTTGTCCGGGAACTTGGTAATTTGTTATGAAATTTTCCGTTTTTGTCCGGGAACTTTAAAACTATAACAGCTAGAGTAAAACTGTAAATAGCAAAAATGATCAACAATACAAGCCCTACAATTCACTGTATTAGTCTGAAATTGTCAGATGACTCCTTATAGGAGTTATTGCCCTTAAATGGCAATTTTTTATGAAATTTTCCGTTTTTGTCCTGTAACTTGAAAACTATAGCAGCTAGATTGAAACTGTAAATTGCACAAATGATCAGCAATAAAGACCCTACAATTCACTTGATTGGTCTGAAATTGTCAGATGACTCCTTATAGGAGTTATTGCCCTTAAATTGCAATTTTTTATGAAATTTTCCGTTTTTGTCCTGTAACTTAAAAACCATAGCAGCTAGAGTGAAATAATAAATTGCAAAAATGATCAGCAAAAAAGCCCTACAATTCATTTAATTGGTCTGAAATTGTCAGATGACTCCTTATAGGGGTTATTGCCATTAAATGACAATTTTGTTAAGAAATTTTCCATTTTTGTCCTGTAACTTGAAAACTATAGTAGCTAGATTAAAACTGTAAATTGCACAAATGATCAGCAATAGAAGCCCTACAAATGATTGCTTAGTCCAAAAATTGCAAGATGACTCTTTATAGGAGTTATTGCCCTTTCATTATGAATTTGGACATATGAACAGTTTTTTAATTATAAATTAGTCTATAACACACCTATTAGTAGAGTAAAACTGTAAATTTCTAAAGGACAATGCCTAAAAACCATTTAATTTTCAGAAATTGTGGATGGCACCTTATAGGAGTTATTGTATTTAACAAATTTTTTGAAGAAATGTTTAGTTTTTGCACAGTAACTTAAAAGCTATAACAACTAGACTGAAACTGTTAATTTCAAAAATTTTAATATAGTTTAAGTCATTTGGATTCCAAGTGAGCGATTACAGGCTCCTGGGAGCCTCTAGTTTATTTAATAGATTTGTAGCAGTGGCCAGCTGTTTTTTTTTATTCTGAGGGCCAATTCTGAACAGTTTTGGCCAATCACATGTTAATAACCTTGGTTGGCTGTGTAGATTAACCTAAGAACTCCCTGTGTATAATACCTAACCTAAGGACTCCCTGTGTATAATACCTAACCTAAGGACCCCCTGTGTATAATACCTAACCTAAGGACTCCCTGTGTATAATACCTAACCTAAGGACTCCCTGTGTATAATACCTAACCTAAGGACTCCCTGTGTATAATACCTAACCTAAGGACTCCCTGTGTATAATACCTAACCTAAGGACTTTCCCTGTGTATAATACCTAACCTAAGGACTCCCTGTGTATAATACCTAACCTAAGGACTCCCTGTGTATAATACCTAGGTTAATCAATTTATTAAACATGCATAAAAGTGAGCTTTATAGCTGTTTACAAGTTTGGAAAGTACTCCACTCTTAATTTTCCATTAAATCATTAAAAACCCTTTTTTTTAACTTAATATTTATCTTGATGTGAGAACTCTGATAACATAACTGTCTCATGTGTGTACATATGTAGCTGAAATATGGTCCATTAAATAAAAAATGGTTCAATAGGGATTAGAAATGGTTCAATAGGGATTAGAAAAGGTTCAGTAGGGATTAGAAATGGTTCAATAGGGATTAGAAATGGTTCAATAGGGATTAGAAATGCAGTGAGAATCAAACCAGCGATCTCAGTGTTGACAGACCACATGATCAATAGTAGATCAACTATATTAACCACTCATACACCAAGGCCCCTGCATAAGTAAAAGTAGTGAAATAAAAAAAGAAGAGTAGAATGAATATGAACTTAAGATTATTGTTTTTCAGCATACAGATGGTGTGATGTCAAATGAATTGTTACAAAGACCTGTCACTCCTAGTCAGCGCCGTGCTCATGAAAATATTTCATTGGGCACTCAGTAAGTGTTTCATTAGGAAGGCATTGCCTTGAAACTTTTTATTTCTTGAAAGTCCTCTACTAAGATTGCACAAAACATGGCTGCCAAGCAACCGACGTGGCCACCATGACTACAACAGGGGCGTCTAGATATAGTTTTTGGCTGATAGTAAAAAAAGTTTAAAAGAAAGTGGAAACTAAAGTGAACCTCTTTCCTCAGCGTCAAAAGCTTTACAAATCTCTCCATTGATCTATGGCAACTCCTTACAGTAGTTATTGCCCTTCAATAGTCAAAATTTTCCATTTTTGACATTTTTCCTTAACATCTTCACAACCATAAGAGCTAGAGTAATCCTTTTTTTTTACTACAAATTTATTCAGCTCATCAAGATAGATCTACAAAAATGATTTTTTGTGCATATATTTTGGACATCTTATAAAATTTATATACCCCTTTGTATTTTTTTCAGGAAATTTTTCTTAAAAATATTTAGAAAAGAAGGAATCCAAAAGAATTTCATATTTGTTTTTCTATCCTAATTAACAAACAATTACATACAGGTAAAACAATCAAACATCATGCATGAATAATTCTGTTATGATTTGGGTAACATACGATTGGTTAAGGTATCCAACCCATAATTGAAGTCACAGTTTAATTTTATTTTTCGACCAAGTGATACAGCATTATTAAGTCAATGTTTGGCTAATTAATGACTTAATTTAAATTTATTGTTTTACTTCGAGTCAGTGTTTACAGTTTTGAGCAAAAAAAGTTAGTTACTCATAAGTCATAAATTTGATTAGCAATTACACCTCGAAGGTCAATAGCTACAAACAACAAAACAAACAATAAAAGAGAAAAAATGGAACTCATTAAGAAATATTCTTGCCCCCTGTCCCCAGGAAAATAAAAAGGTTTCAAAAAGGAGCTCAGCAATCTTACATGTTCCTTAAATTCTGGATTCAATGTTATTAAATATTTTTTCTTTAATCATCATATTGTCTAAAATTATTAAATTTTCCTTCAAAACATTTATAAATTCTGTTCAAATAGATTTGTTTAATTTGCATTCAAAAATAAAATGAAACTCATCCTCAATTTGTTACATATATTACACAATCTCGTAAGAATTTGTCTATATCATCCACTCTCTATTGTTAAAGAGTGATCTCTTATTCTCTTTTGACATATTAGCTTTCTATATTCTGAGTAAATATTTTTCACAAGTATTTTCATTTATGACCATTTTATATATTTTGAGTTTACTTTTTTATCTAATTCATCAATTTTAGAATGAAATTTTTCTCTGTATTGACTCCATTTTGTACAATTTCTTGTTAGTTTTATAGTTATACAATATTCATATTTAAATCATTTCTTATAAATTGAACATAACTATACCATGTAGCAATACCTTTTGTGTGTAAAAATTTTGACAAATTATAGCTTTCCCTTTGGATTGGGACTCCTGTATTCAGTATTGTCCCCGTATCAGTATTATTCATGGAATTTGATTGGTCAGTTACACGTCTTTACAAAACCAATATACCCGGCTCGTTGCTAAGTCATATCCCCGGGTGTTGCTAAGCGTTAGTTGCACAAAAGCACTTAAGATGCCTTTATATTATAAATGGTAATCGGTTTGTGTCATATAGGATGATCAAATCTTTAACAAAAGGTCCAAATGTGCTTTATTTTTAACAGAAAAAGAAACAAAAGATATGCAGTTTGACAAACAATGACGTCACACTATTATGACCCCTCTGCAAGACATTCAGCGCCAAAATTTATTTTTTAAACATCTGTTTGAATCCAACAAAAAACTGTTCCTTTTCATGAACTGTAGGGTTCTACCAAAGGTAGTACCCTACACCTTGTAAAAAAGCCTCATTTTTATCAAATTTCAATCAAACTTCCTTTGATAGTGATGAAAACGTTACTTTAACGTCCACCATTGCGTTGACAAAGTACCTAAAAATGCATTATTTCAAACTAATACCGGGGATAAATTCATTATACACGTTCATATCTGTAGATATGGAGATTTGAACACCTTCAGCACCCCTGTACACCCTCCGGCTTCCTCCTCAGGACGTACTTGGGGCACTTCAGGTGTTAAAATCTTCATATCTACGGATATGAACGTATATAACATATAATATATCCTCATATCAGAGGGTTTGTGTTTTAACAAAACAATCAATAGGATCTCTACCCAATTCAGCTCTTCTTGAGATATTACTTGAGCAGTTTTTAACACAAAGTGTATATTTGCAAAATTGAGTATGAACTCTTTCAACAATAGATCTATCTAGAAAACTTAGAAAAATAAACAAATCTGATTTTTCATTTTTAGCTTTAGGTCTGATATCAGAGTTGTAGTATTTTAATAAATTTCCATGTACCAAATTTCTGAACTCAAATAGTATTTCCGATGTTTGTGGAACATTAACGAGGTCTGCTCAATCTAAAAACATCGATCACGTGGTCAACTGTGGATACCTTAAAATGAAATTCTGGTAGACAATTTTAAAATTATTTATTTTTTGATAGATGACACTGGAACTACTTTCAGAAACCAGATGTCATTACAATCTTCTGCACAGTAAATGTTTTTGGTTGACAATTATTATAATTAAATGCAGTTTCACAAAATTTTAAAGGAATGAAAAGGACAAATAAAAGTTTTTGTCAGAGAAGGACTTTTGTTTAAGAGTGAATTGGTCTGTTTTATACAGCTATAATTTAATTTGCTTTGTAAGCTGAAATCTGGTTGGCCAGTTCAAATGTAGAAACCCATATTATACCATATAACTTGCGTCACACGGACTTTACTTATGCTGTTAAAATTCAAATAGTTCTATGACGTCATTGTTGTTTTGAACGTTAAAATTGTCAAGATTTATAGTTTAAATTAAATGATAAGGAATATTTCAAATTTCTGAACAGGTAACACGATATATTATGGTTTGGGTCTGTTTACACCATTCATAAACCACTTTACGTTTTATTAGGCGTAAACAGCCCCATAGGATATTAAATTGTACAACCTGTTCAGAGATTTGAAGTATTCCTTGAGTGTATAATCCATTATAATTGACTATGTAAATACATAACAGACTTTAGAATAACATAATCAGTTGTGAATGTTGTTTTTATCCTGTAACAATAAAATACATATTATACATATTATACCAGAACAGAGCAGAAGTGCAATCAAGGGTACCTTGGGACTATTCTGCAAATATTATTTAGATAGCTTTCTACCACCACATATATCACACTATGACAATATATAATGTTATAAAGTCATAATTGTACTTGGATTGACTTATTTGTGTTTCTAACAGAGCATTGTTAATGTTTCTTGTTTGTGTTTCTAACAGAGTATTCACACCAACTGTTAATGTTTCTTGTTTGTGTTTCTAACAGAGTATTCACACCAACTGTTAAAGTTTCTTGTTTGTGTTACAGTCAAAATACAATGACCTGTCAGGTATTTTCTACCTATTGGTCAACCTATTCTTAAACACATATAACAGCTGTTTAGAAAACTGCTTCATTCTGTTTTCTTTAAAGCTTTTCATCAGTGATAGCTTGGACATTAAATTGCAGCTACTCAAGGGTGACTCAGGTAACTTAGACATTGTACTCTATGGCTATCTTCCAGATTTGACGTTTGAAATTACCTGAGTCATGCATGAATAGCTGCAATTTAAATGTCCAGCTCTTTCTGAATAAGAGCTTTAAAAAAAACAGATTGAAGCAGTTTTCTAAACAGCTGTTATCTATTTTTGGAATTGGTTGACCAAATAGGTAGAAAATACCTGACAGGTCATTGTATTTTGACTATAATTACAGAGCATTCACACCAACTGTTAATTTTTCTTATGTGTGTTAATTACAGAGCATTCACACCAACCGTTAATGTTTCCAGTAGACCACCATCTGAGAGTAGTGTTATGCGACCTCCAACACGGAGTGGAAGTAGACCAAACACACAAGACAGCCAGCGGAACTCATCTAGTATGTGTACTGATGTCTCTTTTTAACATGATGAATATAACATGACTAGGGCACATCTACTGGACGAAATGTTGCGGGCTCTTATGATGTGACTTTGTTAGCTGTCTGTTGCAAGCTTTGTTTCTTGGCTCTTCATTTTCAGCTAGTCAACAGATTTTCCTATTTACCAGTAAGGTCCCTGGCAAAAAATCAATCTTGGGCTTGATAGTGGTTCCTGGTCTTGTAGCATTTAGAGAAAAAATGGGCTAAACTTTTCATGCGCCTTGTCTGTCTGTAAGGATGGGGATGCCTGGTTTGTCCAGCTCCTTTCTCCTTCATTTTTTGAGCTAATATTTATATTTAGTAGGATGTTTCATGCATATAATGAAGATATGCAGAACCAAAGGATTTTGATTTTGTTTCATAGTTTTATATTTGGTAGGATTTGAACACACAGGTGTACAAAGCTAAAGGATTTTGATTTTTGTAGAAAATCCAGAAAATAAGTGTTAGAGTAATGTTTGCTCCCAATGAATATTACTCAGTTCCTGCCTGTTGTAACACACCCATCATTTGGCTGCAAACCAGTGTTATACCATTTGGAATAAAAAAAGGGTCGATCTAATGCAATTTGTCAAACTTTTAATTTGTATCCTTTTTGATGATTTATTTTCAGTTGATTCAATCATAAAACATGGATGTTTATAATATTTTTACAGTAAAAGCGGTCAAAGAGGACATTTTTTTATATTTCTCATGATGTGTGGGAAACATATATTCAGTCTGGTTTTGAAGAAATTCTTTAATTAGTTTCATCAATGGAATTTTTCTAACTGTTTGGTTTCTAAATGTAGGGGTCAAAAGTGTCAAGGTTTTTGTGTTTGCTATTTAAATAAATATATTCCTTATTTCATATTTTATTCTGTCTTTTTAAGGTTTTTAAGAATTAAGACTCAAAAGGTTTAAGTTTTAATTATTTCAATATTGTATTTTTTATTGATTTGTTTGCGCTTTTTAAAATTGTCAATAAATTTTGTCATACCTTTTGTCGTATAATGGTCAAAAAGAGCTAACATTCTTCATAGTTCTAAATACTTTATTCTTTATCAGATTTTGATAAGCTGGGTCCGGTTTCATAAAACATCTCAAATTTGACGATTTCCTCAACATATCCTCAAAAATTGACCAATCAAATTGCTTTAAATATTCAAATTTGAGGAAAAACTTGAGGATTTGAGGAAAATTTCAATTTGAGAAGTTTTATGAAACTGTTTGGTTAGTTGATTGTTGGATTAAAAGAGCCTTGATGGTATACATGGGTTTTTTGTTCTTGTTTATGGATTTGAAAAAAATGGGTTGAAAGAGATTACGTTTGTTTTTATCCAATCGATTACACTTTATGCCCCAGCGACGACATGTCGGAGGGCATTAAGTTTTACTCATGTCCGTCCGTCCGTCTGTCCGTATGTACAAATTTCCGTCAAGCTTTTCTCAGAAACCGTACATGAGAACAATTTGAAATTTGGCAGGGTGGTTCAGTATCATAAGTTGTATGTCCTAAGCAACTTTCAGACCTGTCGGACAACTACTTCCTGTTTGGGACTTCATTTAGCGGGGGCATCCGTGTCCCATGGACACATTCTTCGATTTTTTCACTTAGGTTTTAATTGTTTTTTATATCTTTTTCAATAGAAAAATTTTAATCAGCACCAAAATAAGTTTAGATAAAATCTATATTTTTATTTTTAAAAATTTCAAACATGTGGAAATGCTATTTTCAGGCTGTGGTTTACTTCAATAGTTTGTATAGTTAGACTGTTTGAAGCCATATGTATCGGTTTCCTAATGATTGAGATGAAATCCTAAAATATTCACTCACGACATATAATGTTATAACAAGTTAAGAGAGTTAATATATAGCACTTTAGCTTTAAATATGAAACCATTTTTCTCTTATGATTCCATATTATTAGGGCCTCGACACTTTGTGGCGCACACCCTATAGTGATCAGTCTGTCCTTCTGTGGGTCTGTGTGTATGTTCGTGCATCAGTGCGTTCGTCCAAACTAATTGTGTCTGGGCTCTAACTTTTTGAGGAAGGCTTTTGATATTGGGAATGTTGGTAGCTAATATCAAGGCAATGTGTCGCATACCATGGTTGATGACATTTGACCTTGACCTCAAGGTCGGCGGGGCCCACAAAGATGGGTTCCATCTTACTGATATCTAGTTTTTCAAGTAATGCTCATTGCACAGAGATTTGCCTTGCATTCCTTTATAAGGCTAAGAGTTTTAAGGAGTTAAAACATCACAGTAACCCCAACACAACTAATCAGAATGCATCAAAAGAAATACACAATGGACAATCATCCAATCAGAAGAGTCAATTTTTGATATAACTTTTTCATATGACTTTGTTAAAGGTGTGAGATGGTAACACAAATAATGATAGAATGGCATAACCATAAGAGGCTATTGATTCAGGATGTATATTATGGTGTTAGCCAAGTTAAGGTTCAAGAGCTAGGCATGATGTATCACATAAATGTATGATAGAAGTTCAAACTTTCCTGCAAATACCTTTTGATATTATTGATTGATTGTTGTTTAACATGAAGCATCCTAAGGGAAATAATTGGGATGAAAAGTATGAACTAAGTAAGAATTAACAATCTGTCTTTCATTTTATAACATCAAAATATTTATTTGTTCAAGGAGCAGATGACAGACCACCAAGTCAAAGGTCAACAGGAAGTCGTAAATCATCCAATAAACAGCCATCAATAGCAGAGTAAGTCAGAATTATGAAGTCAGTTATATGTATGTGATGTTATTTCTGTCACAGACATACTTCTATATTACTAGTCACTTAATTTTCTTACTGTTATTTGTGATAAAGAGGGCGACCATCTTGATTAGCTTGTCCACCTAACTCCTACAGTTTAAGGGCTACAACATTTATATTTTGCAGAATATTTGTATACGTAATGAAGATGTGCAGGGCCAAAAGATTTTAATATGATTAAATTTTCATCAAATTTGGAGTCTTTGTAGGTTGAAAGCCATATTTTTGTTAAATATTCTGAAAATTACAGTTGGACTTTGCAGACCAGATAGCTGTGATATTGTACAAGTCTTGTCTAGCTATCTTCTCCTTCATTTTTAGAGCTGCAGCATTTATATTTAAAAGAATGTTTGTGCACATAATGATGGATTGCAGGACCAAAAGATTTTGATTTTCATTTTATTTTCATAAAACTAGAGGAGTACTTGTACTTTGTCAGTTTGCAGTCCATATAGCTGAGATAAGGGTTGCCTGTTGCAACAAACTGCTTGTGTGCAATTTGAAAGGGGAATTTAATTTATTTTCAGTTATTTAGAACAGGTCTGGATATTTAAACTCTATTGTAAGTGATTACTTTTTGTCTGAATGTTTTCTCTTTTTAGTCATCCTGAATATAAACAGGCCTTTGGTTCTAGACCTAAAATTCCCCGGACCCCAGCAGGTATAGAAGGCAGCCCTTCCAACCCTGGAACACCTAATCCCCGAACACCAGATGGCGCAAAGAGACCCACAAGCAGGGGATCAGTCAGTAGTATGCCTCCCCAGCCGCAGTATTCTGAATCAGGACCACGCCCTAGTTCTGCAGGAAAATCTGGTAAGAATTATTGACATGCCTACACATATAATTGTGTGTGACAGGTTTTTTATGCTAGTGTTATTATGTGTGATAAGGCTTTATGCTAGTTTTATTGTGTCTGATAGGCTTAATGCTAGTTTTATTGTGTGTGATAGGCTTTATGCTAGTTTTATTGTGTGTGATAGGCTTGCTAGTTTTATTGTGTGTGATAGGCTTGCTAGTTTTATTGTGTGTGATAGGCTTAATGCTAGTTTTATTGTGTGTGATAGGCTCAATGATAGATTTATTGTGTGTGATAGGCTTTATGCTAGTTTTATTGTGTGTGATAGGCTTTATGCTAGTTTTATTGTGTGTGATAGGCTTGCTAGTTTTATTGTGTGTGATAGGCTTTATGCTAGAGCATTGTGTGTGATAGGCTTTATGCTAGAGCATTGTGTGTGATAGGCTTTATGCTAGTTTTATTGTGTGTGATAGGCTTTATGCTAGAGCATTGTGTGTGATAGGCTTTATGCTAGAGCATTGTGTGTGATAGGCTTTATGCTAGAGCATTGTGTGTGATAGGCTTGCTAGTTTTATTGTGTGTGATAGGCTTTATGCTAGTTTTATTGTGTGTGATAGGCTTAATGATAGATTTATTGTGTGTGATAGGCTTTATGCTAGTTTTATTGTGTGTGATAGGCTTTATGCTAGTTTTATTGTGTGTGATAGGCTCAATGATAGATTTATTGTGTGTGATAGGCTTTATGCTAGTTTTATTGTGTGTGATAGGCTTTATGCTAGTTTTATTGTGTGTGATAGGCTTTATGCTAGAGCATTGTGTATGATAGGCTTGCTAGTTTTATTGTGTGTGATAGGCTTAATGCTAGTTTTATTGTGTGTGATAGGCTTGCTAGTTTTATTGTGTGTGATAGGCTTAATGCTAGTTTTATTGTGTGAGATAGGCTTTATGCTAGAGCATTGTGTATGATAGGCTTGCTAGTTTTATTGTGTGTGATAGGCTTAATGATAGTTTTATTGTGTGTGATAGGCTTGCTAGTTTTATTGTGTGTGATAGGCTTAATGCTAGTTTTATTGTGTGAGATAGGCTTTATGCTAGAGCATTGTCTAGATAGGCTTGCTAGTTTTATTGTGTGTGATAGGCTTAATGATAGATTTATTGTGTGTGATAGGCTTTATGCTAGTTTTATTGTGTGTGATAGGCTTTATGCTAGTTTTATTGTGTGTGATAGGCTCAATGATAGATTTATTGTGTGTGATAGGCTTTATGCTAGTTTTATTGTGTGTGATAGGCTTTATGCTAGTTTTATTGTGTGTGATAGGCTTTATGCTAGAGGATTGTGTATGATAGGCTTGCTAGTTTTATTGTGTGTGATAGGCTTAATGCTAGTTTTATTGTGTGTGATAGGCTTGCTAGATTTATTGTGTGTGATAGGCTTAATGCTAGTTTTATTGTGTGAGATAGGCTTTATGCTAGAGCATTGTGTATGATAGGCTTGCTAGTTTTATTGTGTGTGATAGGCTTAATGCTAGTTTTATTGTGTGTGATAGGCTTGCTAGATTTATTGTGTGTGATAGGCTTAATGCTAGTTTTATTGTGTGTGATAGGCTTTATGCTAGAGCATTGTGTGTGATAGGCTTTATGCTAGAGCATTGTGTGTGATAGGCTTTATGCTAGAGCATTGTGTGTGATAGACTTTATGCTAGTTTTATTGTGTGTGATAGGCTTTATGCTAGAGCATTGTGTGTGATAGGCTTTATGCTAGAGCATTGTGTGTGATAGGCTTTATGCTAGAGCATTGTGTGTGATAGGCTTTATGCTAGTTTTATTGTGTGTGATAGGCTTTATGCTAGTTTTATTGTGTGTGATAAGCTTTATGCTAGAGCATTGTGTGTGATAGGCTTTATGCTAGAGCATTGTGTGTGATAGGCTTTATGCTAGAGCATTGTGTGTGATAGGCTTGCTAGTTTTATTGTGTGTGATAGGCTTAATGATAGATTTATTGTGTGTGATAGGCTTAATGATAGATTTATTGTGTGTTACAGGCTTTATGCTAGTGTTATTGTGTCTGATAGGCTTTCTGCTAGTTTTATTGTGTGTGATAGGCTTAATGATAGATTTATTGTGTGTGATAGGCTTTATGCTAGTTTTATTGTGTGTGATAGGCTTAATGATAGATTTATTGTGTGTGATAGGCTTAATGATAGATTTATTGTGTGTTACAGGCTTTATGCTAGTGTTATTGTGTCTGATAGGCTTTATGCTAGTTTTATTGTGTGTGATAGGCTTGCTAGTTTTATTGTGTGTGATAGGCTTTATGCTAGTTTTATTGTGTGTGATAGGCTTTATGCTAGTGTCATTGTGTGTGATAGGCTTAATGCTAGTTTTATTGTGTGTGATAGGCTTTCTAGTTTTATTGTGTGTGATAGGCTTTATGCTAGTGTCATTGTGTGTGATAGGCTTTATGCTAGTGTCATTGTGTGTGATAGGCTTTATGCTAGTTTTATTGTGTGTGATAGGCTTTCTAGTTTTATTGTGTGTGATAGGCTTTATGCTAGTGTCATTGTGTGTGATAGGCTTTATGCTAGTGTCATTGTGTGTGATAGGCTTTATGCTAGTTTTATTGTGTGTGATAGGCTTTCTAGTTTTATTGTGTGTGATAGGCTTTATGCTAGTTTTATTGTGTGTGATAGGCTTTATGCTAGTTTTATTGTGTGTGATAGGCTTTATGCTAGTTTTATTGTGTGTGATAGGCTCAATGATAGATTTATTGTGTGTGATAGGCTTAATGCTAGTTTTATTGTGTGTGATAGGCTTGCTAGTTTTATTGTGTGTTATAGGCTTAATGCTAGTTTTATTGTGTGTGATAGGCTCAATGATAGATTTAGTGTGCGTGATAGGCTTTATGCTAGTTTTATTGTGTATTTTAGGCTTTATGCTAGTGTCATTGTGTGTGATAGGCTTTATGCTAGTTTTATTGTGTGTGATAGGCTTGCTAGTTTTATTGTGTGTGATAGGCTTGCTAGTTTTATTGTGTGTGATAGGCTTAATGCTAGTTTTATTGTGTGTGATAGGCTCAATGATAGATTTATTGTGTGTGATAGGCTTTATGCTAGTTTTATTGTGTATGATAGGCTTGCTAGTTTTATTGTGTGTTATAGGCTTGCTAGTTTTATTGTGTGTGATAGGCTTTATGCTAGTGTCATTGTGTGTGATAGGCTTGCTAGTTTTATTGTGTGTTATAGGCTTAATGCTAGTTTTATTGTGTATGATAGGCTCAATGATAGATTTATTGTGCGTGATAGGCTTTATGCTAGTTTTATTGTGTATTTTAGGCTTTATGCTAGTGTCATTGTGTGTGATAAGCTTTATGCTAGTTTTATTGTGTATTTTAGGCTTTATGCTAGTTTTATTGTGTGTGATAGGCTCAATGATAGATTTATTATGTGTGATAGGCTTTATGCTAGTTTTATTGTGTAAGATAGGCTCAATGATAGATTTATTGTGTGTGATAGGCTTTATGCTAGAGCATTGTGTGTGATAGGCTTTATGCTAGTTTTATTGTGTAAGATAGGCTCAATGATAGATTTATAATGTGTGATAGGCTTTATGCTAGTTTTATTGTGTAAGATAGGCTCAATGATAGTTTTATTGTTTGTGATAGGCTTAATGCTAGTTTTATTGGCTTTTAAATAAAGCAAATAGCTTTGTTTGTTAGAACATATTCTAATATGACGTCTTGCTTTAGCTATGTAAACAAAGCCGTGTCAAAATTCCAATAAGTTTAGTTCGCACATGCGTAAACTAGGTGTTTTGTGTAAATGTAAAAACTGACTTACAAATGCCGTTAGTTATGTGTTATCCATAATTATCGTTATTGTTAATAATTTAGTTAGTTTTAGTCTGAATTCTGAGATTTATATGATTTAAACTACTCCCAATACATTATTTGTTTAATAATTCTACATTCGAATCAATATGACGTCACAATTAGAATTCCGACGTCATATTACGCTGAACTGAAAATTTCAAACTGGAACGACGCAATTTCGTTAAGATTTCTCAATATTTTTGTTTAAAAGGTACGTACATTCAATAAAATGACGAGAAAAAAAGTTTATGTCAATTTTATTTGCTTTAACATACTGTTTTGGGATATATCGTATTAGTTTCAAAAAACAATATTTCCACTGAAAGCATCCTCTTAGAACCGCTTCGAAATTTTAAAACATTTGTTAGACATATTAGAATCGAAATAGATTATTGCGAGCGGGCTTTATGGGAATTAGAACATGGTCAGACAATATATTTGTCTTCATTTTATACCTCGCTATCGCTCGGTATAAAATATTGACAAATATAAGGTCTGACCATGTTTTAATTCCCATAAAGCCCGCTCGCAATATTCTATTTCTTAAATAAGAACTTGTAGCAGTTCAGACCTAAGCCGCTTGTTACAACGTATTCTAATATGACGTCCTGCTTTAGCTATGTAGACAAAGCCGTGTCAAAATTCCAATAAGTTTAGTTCGCACATGCGTAAACTGAGTGTTTTGTGTAAATGAAAAAACGGACTTACAAACGCTGTTTGTTATGTGTTATCCATAATTATCGTTATTGTTATTAAATTAGTTATTTTTAGTCTGAATTCTGAGATTTATATGATTTAAACTACTCCCGATACAATATTTTTTTAACAATTCTACATTCGAATTAATATGACGTCACAATTAGAATTCCGACGTCATATTACGCTGAACTGAAAATTTCACACTGGAACACGATTTCGTTAAGATTTCTCAATATTTTTGTTTAAAAGGTACGTACATTCAATAAAATGACGAGAATATATGTTTATGTCAATTTTATTTGCTTTAACATACTGTTTTGGGATATATCGTATTAGTTTCAAAACAACAATATTACCACTGAAAGCGTCCTCTTAGAACCGCTTCGAAATTTTAAAACATTTGTTAGACATATTAGAATGGAAATAGATTATTGCGAGCGGGCTTTATGGGAATTAGAACATGTTCAGACCGTATATTTGTCTTCATTTTATACCTCGCTATCGCTCGGTATAAAATATTGACAAATATAAGGTTTGACCATGTTCTAATTCCCATAAAGCCCGCTCGCAATAATCTATTTCTTAAGTGCACCCATTTCATATGGCCAAGTCTTAAAACTTCAAGAGGAGTTGTTGTTTAAAATTATAGAGTTGTGGCACAAAAGCAGATAAAGCTTGGTTTATCTTGGAAGGGTTATACTACAATAACAGTCATTACTTGTAATCATAATTGTGATTTACAGTCTAGTGTAAATATTGCATGCCATATCTATATATCTCATACAAATGCTAAATATTAATGATTTAAAATACATGTATTAACGTGGGATATCTTGAATATTAGAATATATATAGATACAGCATGTCATATGTAAATCTATCATTATATTTACAAATAAACTTTGTTTTGTTAGGACCTTAACTGTGGTAAGTTGTTATGTTGTAGGTGTGTGCTGTTAACTTGTATATCTGTTGTTATAGCATCATATTTGTCAATACAGGCTACTGTGTGAACAGACCTCTTACAATATAGGCTGTCATGACTGGTGATTAACCTAGTTGGTCTGTCTCTACAGACCTCTTACAATATAGGCTGTCATGACTGGTGATTAACCTAGTTGGTCTGTCTCTACAGACCTCTTACAATATAGGCTGTCATGACTGGTGATTAACCTAGTTGGTCTGTCTCTACAGACCTCTTGCATTTCTTTTGAAGTGGAAGTTGCTTTCCCTTGACAGAAGTACAAACTGTTATGCTCAATGAATCAGCAGATACCTAATATATCATACCAAAAATTTGTAAGAAAAAAGTCTTTAAAGGAAATGACCTCATTGAACAAAAATGGTGCTTGTATTAAATCAGTTAATTCACTCTTACATATATTCTTCTATATTTTCTATTTATTGTCTTTTATTTGTTATACCTTTCTATCACAGTTGAACATAACTCAGTAAAGATAAGAAAGAATTTGGGTGGTTGAATAGACTACTTAATTAAGTTGCACTATTCAGTTTGGGTTGCTGAGTAGACCATGGAAATGTAGTTGGTTTATACAGTCTGGGTGGCTAAGTAGACCATCTAAATGTAGTTGGTTTATACAGTCAGGGTGGCTAAGTAGACCATCTAAATGTAGTAGGTTTATACAGTCTGGGTGGCTAAGTAGACCACCTAAATGTAGTTGGTTTATACAGTCTGGGTGGCTAAGTAGACCACCTAAATGTAGTTGGTTTATACAGTCTGGGTGGCTAAGTAGACCACCTAAATGTAGTAGGTTTATACAGTCTGGGTGGCTAAGTAGACCACCTAAATGTAGTTGGTTTATACAGTCTGGGTGGCTAAGTAGACCACCTAAATGTAGTTGGTTTATACAGTCAGGGTGGCTAAGTAGACCATCTAAATGTAGTTGGTTTATACAGTCTGGGTGGCTAAGTAGACCACCTAAATGTAGTTGGTTTATACAGTCTGGGTGGCTAAGTAGACCACCTAAATGTAGTTGGTTTATACAGTCTGGGTGGCTAAGTAGACCACCTAAATGTAGTAGGTTTATACAGTCTGGGTGGCTAAGTAGACCACCTAAATGTAGTTGGTTTATACAGTCTGGGTGGCTAAGTAGACCACCTAAATGTAGTTGGTTTATACAGTCAGGGTGGCTTTGTAGAATAGGGAAATGTTTTGGTCTATTTAGTTTGGTAGCTGAATATACACGGAAATGTTTTTTTATTTTTACTGTCTGGGTGGCTGAATAGACCACATAAATGTAGTCTATCAATAAAATGTTTGCATGCATAGGTTGTCTACTTAAAGATTGTTTGCAATATTGTTGGTTAGATTATTGGATATAGACAACTTTTGGTCGGTTTATGCGAGTAAACCATGAATCAAGTCCTATATATCCAATAAACTAACCAACAATTGAAAACAATCCTAAAATTTTTAATTCAATATTATATAAACAAATAACAAGAACAATATTGAATATGCAATAAAATAATAACTCACTTGTAGTATGTGGAATAATACATGTAGATCATTCACAACATCAATCAGTCAAGTGCTAAAATACCATGTTATATGATACGAAATGTACAATGGACAATGTTGTTTAGCTATATATTGAGTATTTAAAAGAAATTAAAATATTTTGCTTATGTTATCTTATACAGATTACTAACCCAGTAAAACAGTGCAATCTATTCACAGCATTATCTGTATTTTAGGCTTTCCACTGTCAGTGTGGGATGCCTTATTGTTCTGTATTTTAGGCTTTCCACTGTCAGTGTGGGATGCCTTATTGTTTGTTTCTTACCTAGTAGGTATATAATTTTTTTTCTGCCAAGTTGTCTTTTCTCATTATAAATTTTGAATCGTGACTTGTCGTGATGACATGGATGTATTAGATATTATGCTTTCACAGTTAACCCTGGCACACAGATCACTTAATTTATGGAGTTATTTCCCCTGTCACAGTTAAGATTTTTTGCAATAAACTTTGAAATGACCGCAATGAAAGTTGTTCCTACATGTTCAGTGATCAATTGCAATACTTTGAAACATTTCACAGGAAAGAATTTTTAACCTTCTTGTTGGAGTTATTTCTATTTCTTTATTGGAAGTGGATGTTGAGTCTTTAGAACTCATAAACCAGATGTGATAGACTTGGGGTTTTCACTGTTGGTCATCATTAAATTTGACCTTTGACATTGAAAAAGGTGATAAGGTCAAAGGTCAAGGTCACGTTCTAGATTTTGACATTCTCTTGTTATCGCTACTCCTTTAAAATTGTAAAAGATAGGCTATTTATGTTGGTTAGAGGTCATGAAGTGGAAAACCTATTAATCGTTCCATAGACAGATTTTACCTATAATAATACAAAGTACAAACTAGTATCCCTATATGAGTAGTATTCCTGGATTTGATTGGTCTGTGAGAAATCTTTATTTTAGCCTCCACTTTCCTCTCAAAAGACTGATGCAGCTTGGTACATGTGAGAATAAATATTTTTGCATGATTATATAAGTATGTGATCTATAATGCAGTACATTTCACTATGAAATCTCAGCAATATTTATAAATGTGGGAAGGTTGGGTGTGTACTGCTGTCCCTCCCCCCTTTGCCTATTATAAATGTGGGAAGGTTGGGTGTGTACTGCTGTCCCTCCCCCCTTTGCCCATTATAAATGTGGGAAGGTTGGGTGTGTACTGCTGTCCCTCCCCCCTTTGCCTATAATAAATGTGGGAAGGTTGGGTGTGTACTGCTGTCCCTCCCCCCTTTGCCTATTATAAATGTGGGAAGGTTGGGTGTGTACTGCTGTCCCTCCCCCCTTTGCCCATTATAAATGTGGGAAGGTTGACTGTGTACTGCTGTCCCTCCCCCCTTTGCCCATTATAAATGTGGGAAGGTTGGGTGTGTACTGCTGTCCCCCCCCCCTTTGCCTATTATAAATGTGGGAAGGTTGGGTGTGTACTGCTGTCCCTCCCCCCTTTGCCCATTATAAATGTGGGAAGGTTGACTGTGTACTGCTGTCCCTCCCCCCTTTGCCCATTATAAATTGGGAAGGTTGACTGTGTACTGCTGTCCCTCCCCCCTTTGCCCATTATAAATGTGGGAAGGTTGACTGTGTACTGCTGTCCCTCCCCCCTTTGCCCATTATAAATGTGGGAAGGTTGACTGTGTATTGCTGTCCCTCCCCCCTTTGCCCATTATAAATGTGGGAAGGTTGACTGTGTACTTCTGTCCCTCCCCCCTTTGCCCATTATAAATTGGGAAGGTTGACTGTGTACTGCTGTCCCTCCCCCCTTTTGCCTATTATAAATGCGGGAAGGTTGGGTGTGTACTGCTGTCCCTCCCCCCTTTGCCCATTATAAATGTGGGAAGGTTGACTGTGTACTGCTGTCCCTCCCCCCTTTGCCTATTATAAATGTGGGAAGGTTGGGTGTGTACTGCTGTCCCTCCCCACTGGATGCCATGACCTAATTGAGAAAGTGGCATTAAACCTCACGTGACCAACAATGACATGTCCTATGTTCTTCCCATAAAATATACATGTTCACATTATACTAAACACAACTACTTTCTTTGTATTGTAGGTGGTTCTATTTCTGGCGGATCTCGGAAGTTGTCGACTGGCAGTGCACACAATCTGGACACGTAGTGAAATGGATTTTATTGTGGTTGTGATATTAAAACTTTCCTTTTTTTAAATATTTTAATATGTAGTGCTAAACATTCACAATGTCATGTGTTCAATATTTGAATATCCTTCCTGAAGAACTCTTGATGTTTCAGTAGGACAATTATTTTAACTACAACATTCCTTGACTAAGGTGTATTTTTTGCTATTGATAATACATGTAAAAGTATAGATTTTAGAAAACATATTACATTATATTTTTGATAAGTACCAACATTTGTTTATTTCACAGGTTAACATATTAAGTCACAATTCACTTCATCTTTATTTTAGAATAAAGACCTAATCTAAAGCCTGGCCTGGCCTGGCATGGCTAAAAAAGTGGCCTACAATGGCCTGGTGGCTAAATTAAATTGGTCTTGCCTTAAAAATGGCATTGCTTTTTTCCTTTGCTTCTTTTAATTTGGACAGAAATAAGTCAGTATATGATAATTAGAAATAAATTTGTAAATTTGTGATGTCAAATCTGATTAGGCAAAGTATTGATTGTCTACTTATGAAATTGTAGTCAACTTTATATTAGATTGTGTTAATTTGGTTATGTAGGCAAATGTATTTTACTTGCTGTTTGCTGACAGAGTCCTATAAGTTAATGTGGTTATATAGACAAATGTATTTTACTTGCTGTTTGCTGACAGAGTCCTATAAGTTAATGTGGTTATATAGACAAATGTATTTTACTTGCTGTTTGCTGACAGAGTCCTCAGAGTTACAAAATGGTATGTTTCTAATCAGTTGTAGTTGATTATGTTTTACTGAAGGTCATCCTTCCTCCCTGATTTGTGATTTCTTTTTAGCTTTTCTGTAAATTAAGGTCATTTCACAAAAATTCTTATTGAATCTTGGATTTATATTTTGGTAATTAATTAGCTTTACTGTCTTATCACAAATTACATATGAAATTTACTTAAACAAAATACATTTGCAAATATCAATGTTATGTCATCAATAAATATCTGGCTTCCTCCACCAATAAAAACTGGACACCATGATATAGCTGAAAAATTGCTTTAAACACCATTCAAACAAAAAAAAATCATCAATAAATAATATTGGTTATACACATGAAATACTTCCTGATAAAATACACGTACTGGACAAATTGTTTCCAATTTTTTTTTTTAAATGAATAATCATACCCTCGCTTGTTTCGTTAATATGACAAACCACGAAACTAAAATAGGATTATTACTGCAGTAAAATTTTGATGAACTAGTTTGTGATATCTCATAACGTTATCTCAAGAAACAACAAAATGGTTATTGTTAGAAAATTTATGTCGCATAAAATGTCAATATTTATTGTGAATTCTCATGTAAGTTTTGACCATTTGATAAAGTGGAGGTGGTTTTCTAACATTTACACATAACTATGTTAGCAGTCAATATTGGGTTTAAGCAGATTTGAAATCACAAATTTACAAATTTATTTCTAATTATCTTATATGGTCTCGTAAGGTGTTTTTGATGTCAGGTTTATTTTTAGTTCTGCTTGTCATGTGAATTACTACTTCCATGTTCATATATAGAACCAAATCCCAACCTGGTGAGGTTGAAGTATTAATAAATTTTAAATAATAATAATAATACTAATAATATTCTAAAAAAAAATCATGTCCACTTTCCTTTTATCACAAGTCATTTTCCGCCATTTTTCTTACAACCTTTCATGCTTGGTAACAGATTTCATCAGTTCTCATTATTAATTACTCTAAACTTAATTTTAATTGTCATCTGCACTTCCCAGTACCCATTTCAGAGTTTTGCTAAAGCGTTGTCATATAATTTCAAGAGTTAACATTGGAATTTGAGGGTTTAAAGGGAAGTATTTTTATTAGAAACAAATCATAAGAGAAGTATATCACAATCCTAATGTCCTTAACTTATTTAAATTTATGGAATTTTTTCTGAAATTCTCCTCGTTTGACTGCATAAATTTGCAGACCATAACCTTTTTTATTTTATTTTTTAAATTTTCTCAGTCTTTTTTTTCAAGTATCACCCTATTATTAAGGTTACTTAAATAAAATTTAATGCAGATCTTTCTCTCATGTTCAATTAATGATGTATATTGCACATTATAAAGCCTCAAATCGTTATCTACTACTTCATCACATTAGTCACTGAAAACACCTTTATGTTTATTTCTAACTCTATGTTCATTAAAGTGTGTATGGTACTGTAAAAACAGATGAATTAATAAAAACACAGCAAAACCCTGGATTATTATTGAATTCAGAATTTGGTTTGTTTACCTACCATGCACCATGCAAGCTCACTGACAAAAATTTACCTATTGAAAATACCTTAGCCCAGCATATATAATTATTACAGTCCATAAATTAAATGAGCTATTTTTTAAGGCCAGGCCAAAAACAAGGCCAGTTTTAAGGCAAAGCCAATTTTGTGATCAGACCAAGTTTTAGATTATGGCTGTGTTGTTTAAAAGAACAGTTAGAGAATCTGGTACCTAAAGTATCAGTTGATGTTAGTTGTGCTAATATGTTTTTATGTTTTGATCATTATCTCCCCTTTATTGACTGGATGTATTTTGGTGTTAATGTTTGTTGACCTTTGAATCATATTTTAAATTATGTTTTTTCAATAGTATACTATAGATTACCATGTCAGTAAGAAGTTTTACTGCTAAATGGATTTGAATTGTAACCATTGTTAAGTTTTGTATGAAGTATTTTGTTAGATTTAAGGATGTTTCAGGTCAGGTTTTTGACATTGTTTGCCAGAATTGTGAACTCTATATGTTTTCATTCATTAATGGAGTTTTTCTGTCCATTTATACAATATTTTGTTTCTAACATCTGACAACTAAAAATATATAAATATTTGATGTTATTGTAGAGAAAACTGGTCAATTAACTAATACAAAATTCTGTGTCAAATCAAATTGTATGTTGATGTATGTAAAATAATAAGATATTAACCTATTGTTAGTTTTTATTTATTTTGTTCTGTATTGAATTCCTCAGAAACTCCATGTTAGAAATGAACTTTTAAATGACAAAATTAAAATTGACTCATAATGATTTACATGCTATTTTGTCTTGTATATTAGTAAAACAAACAAAAGCTTTAAGGTGTATTGTTTATTTATTATTTAAACGCTCGACACAGTCTGTGGGTACCTATTGGTTCTCATGTCGTCCGTCCGTTCGTTCGTCCGTCCAAATTTGGTTTCCGGATGATATTTCAAAGAGCTTGCATCCGATTTCAATAAAACTTTTGGATACTGCTACATATCAGGTGTGTACGAATCCTATTGATTCTGGAGTAATACTGCCAAATATGAAGGCCACAGTCGACAAAAAACGCTCGAAATTTTTACAAAAATGATGTTTCCGGACATCAACGACTGTGACCTTCATATTTGACGGAATTACTCCCGATTCAGTGCTGGAGGAATTCTGTCAAAGGTCAAGGTCACAGTGAACAAAACAAATCAATAAACGTTAGAAATTTTTACATAAAATGCTGTTTCCTGAAATTAACTCAAAAAGCTTTCATCCGACTTCAAAGAACGTTAAATTTGTGATATTGTTACATACCAGGTGGGTAAGAAACCTATTGATTCTGGACTTAGTGAATCTCACAGTCAACAAAATAACGTTAGACATTTTAACAAAAAAGACATTTCTCGACATTAACTCAAAATGTTTGTATTTGATGTCAATGAAATTTTGAGATATATTCGCACATTAGGTGGGTAAGAAGCCTCCCGACTTTGTGGGAAATACATCACATTTCAAGGTTAGAATTGCCACAAAAATTTTGAAATATTAAATATCAAGTTTATCTGAAGCCTATAGATTTTTTGGGGACATCCATCAAATTTCAGGTCACATACTCACAGTTGCCAAAAATGTTATAAATTCTACCAAAAAGACATGTCCATACAATAACTCAAAAAGTTTGCATTTGATTTTGATGAAACTTTAGAATATTATTACGTAGCTAGATTAGTTTCTGTGTCCTCGAATGTCCGTGGACACAGAAACCCTAACTAGTGAGGATGACACGGTAGACTCGGTTCTTAAGGTTTAATTGTCGGATGTCCGTGGACACAGAAACCCTGACTAGTGAGGCTGACACGGTAAAGACTCGGTTGTTAAGGTTTAAGTGTCGGATGTCCGTGGACACAGAAACCCTGACTAGTGAGGATGACACGTTAAAGACTCAGTTGTTAAGGTTTAAGTGTCGGATGTCCGTGGACACAGAAACCCTGACTAGTGAGGATGACACGGTAAAGACTCAGTTGTTAAGGTTTAAGTGTGGGATGTCCGTGGACACAGAAACCCTGACTAGTGAGGATGACACGGTAAAGACTCAGTTGTTAAGGTTTAAGTGTGGGATGTCCGTGGACACAGAAACCCTGACTAGTGAGGATGACACGGTAAAGACTCAGTTGTTAAGGTTTAAGTGTCGGATGTCCGTGGACACAGAAACCCTGACTAGTGAGGATGACACGGTAAAGACTCAGTTGTTAAGATTTAAGTGCAGTAATGTTTTTTCATATTTAATATGTATCACCACTCAAGGTTTTCAATGTCATGAAAAATTGAAATAAGTATCTTTCTACTGTTTTCTCTTTGTTTTTTTTCTGTTTTTTTTTTATTGACAAATATTGGACCATCAGCTGTCAAGTAGGCATGTATTTGTTCTTAGCTTAATTTCTGCTAATTGATTATTGATAATTGTCCTATACTGGGTTAAATTTTTTGTGATGAAGATTCCATCAAGATTCCCTTTGAGTATTTTTGTTGTTATATACCACGCTTCTTGTTCTGTAAGGGAGATATCTCACAATAACCTGTGATTTGCAAATTTTTGCTTGGTATTCCAATGACATGGCTCCTAACAATGTCATCTAAGCTCTAGACGGACCTTATTTATTGTTGCATACATCTGAGACCAGACCATCTGTATTGACTGGATTAATTATATTGCGAGCAGGGTGTACTCGACTCCAATCTTAATTGACAAGGATTGCCAATTTCACGTTCCTATCGCAGGTCGGGGGTTTTCTCTGGGTACTCAGGCTTCATCCTCCAATAAAAACTGGACGCCATGATATAGCTAAAAAATTGCTGAAATTTGCGTTAAACATCAATCAAATAAAAACAATATAACCAATACATGTATAACTGATACGTACCAGTGGAAAGCAAGATTACATTTATAGTAAAATAATTAAATGGAGGATGGTATATGTGCCTGAATAAGTATAATTTTATATTTATTTATTGATTTAAAGCACAGTTTACCCCGTGAGGGTTGAAGGCATCCATAAACAAAAAATTAACAACAAATATATGACCCTTTACCTAAAGGTGACTTACGTGAGCTGTCATCACTTACCGCCTGCCGTCGTCTGCAATATCTTCTCTAAACCATCATCTGCCCAATGTACAATAGTCGCAATGTTTTTATGTGGTCTACAAGTTTATGATTTTTTTTTCTAATTTAAATTAAAAATGGTCAGTTAAGGTAGTTAGTTATCTACTAGTGCCTTTCAACACTGAGGTTGTGGGTTCGAGACTTACTGCAGATAGACACCAAATGATTGTTTAAAATCCCATCTGCTTGGAAATTGCGGAACTGATTCCGATACATCACAACTTGAATATTATATCTACAAAGTTTTTTGTTTCGTTTTGTTTTGTTTAGTTAAATTCTTGTTTTGTTTTTTGTTTTTTTGTTTTTTTTTTTTTGTTTTTTTGTTTTTTTGTTTTTTTGTTTTGTTTTGTTTTTTTTGTTTTTTTGTTTTTGTTTTTTTTTTGTTTTTGTTGTTATTTTGGTCGGTAAACCAAGGAAATTTTTACTACAGTATTTAAACATTGTTCAGTGACCTTGTTTTGATTCAATGGCATCAATAACGAATAACCGATGAGTAGGTGTAGGAGGTCCCTCAAAGGTTTTTTACCAGTAAAATACTTAACATTTTTGAACAGTTTTATTAGAGAACACTCGGACACATTATGTTTAACATGAGGTCAAATAAATACATAAATAAAACACGATAAGTTACAAAATACAACAGGATACGTAAAATATACAACAGGATACGTAAAACATACAGCAGGATACGTAAACAAGTACAACAGGATACGAAAAAAAGTACAACAGGATAAGTTAAGTGAAAGAATTATTCATATTTAAATGCATAGTAGAATAAAAATGAAAACATATATTATAACAATTTGCTAACATTATAAACCAATGATGATAAATTTGTCAATAGTTTGGTGTTGCAGAAGGAAAGCATACATTTTATTTTATTAACGTTTGGATTAAGATAATCATACCATTGTATATATTCTGAGCTCTTTGATCAGTTCGGCTGTGCAAAGATAGAAGTAGTAAAACTCATCACCAATTTCAGCCTGGCCAAGATTGCATGTTCGTTCGTGTCTCCGTATATTATTCCATCTCGTTTGGAATTTTCCAATGAGTGGTTATGGGTGTACAGGTTATTAAAATACTAAATTGAGAAATTCTACATAGAAATTTTTTCAAGAGTAAATTTTGAACCTTCGACATATAAAAACCTTAAATTGTGTTTATAGTTCATTTTTAAACATTAGGAATTACTTTACAGTTAAATTTTACAGGTAAGGTAAAACAATGCATGTCCCCTGACGGTCCTCTTAATCCATATTTCTTAATTAGATGTTTATTTTGCGAGTAGACGTTTTGGGAATAAACCAAGTTCAAGTCGCGTTAACCTAGAAATTTTTGTTTAAAATTTATGTCGAGTGCATCCAATATATGTATGTTTAAAAACAAGTTGACCCATGGGATTATATCCAGGTTCGCAATCCAACAGGCCGAAAATCTTCTGCCGCTTTTTAAACTTTAGGCCGAATGTTACTGCCGTTATAACCCGAAGTTAGTTTTGTGATTTGTCGGATTAACCAAAAAAAGCGAGGGTACGAGTATTCGTTCTAACTTTGATGGGAGCGTGGGCCCGTATGACAGACAAATAAAAGGTTAACCACGGATTGCTCCGTTACGAGTAAATGGACCTCTTTGCAGATCCGCCGAGAAAAAAGTCAAAGGAGCTAATCACCTATCCGCCACCAGATGGCAGCACTTGACGTTCTGTTAACAGTCCTTTAGTACGCAAATCAGAAGGTTTAGAACGAAGCAGTTTTATCTCCATATGGGGTCTATTCTAAATGGACAAATATCACTTACGTAGTATGATTGCCCGGGGGGGGGGTGGAATTTTTGAAAATTTATATAAAAATTGGTATAGTTTTTAAAACAATCTTATATAAAAATGGGTATGCTTTTAAATCTTAATTTTAAAAAATCTGGTCTCATATAAATATGGGTCATGTTTATAATATAATAAAGTGTACTTTTAATAATGACATTATGTTTTCTTCTTCACTATGTTATCCTTTTGTGTATATTATATGACCTTCTTTTAAGTTTACTGAATATAAATACATGTATGGGTTATGAAAATTGTTCATTTTATATAAAAACGGGTCAGTCATGAAAATTGAAATTTTATATAAAAAATGGGTCAAGAAAATTGGAAATTTTATATAAATATGGATATTGAATTCAAATAAAAAATGGCACATCCCCACCCTAAAATTTACCAAGTTATCCCCTCCCCCGGGTATTATTGACTGCGCGAAGAAATAGCTTACCAGTTTTTTTAAGTTCGATTTGTCTCCCTTATGCTTGAAAAAATGATTGAGGCATTACATATGACTACAAAATTAAGGAAGTTATTTTAAAATCAAAAACTAGAGTTGAATCTGATTCAAACAAAGCAGTCATGGGATTTTCTCTGTACTCAAATTGTTTTCGGTTTCAATCGAAAATCCGACACGGTTCCTGAATCCGACACGGTTCCTGGGATCATTTTAAAGCAATCTATAGCACACAAGATGGATACATAAACTATTGCTAGACTACATTTTTTCTATAATATTTCTACTAATATATTGGTACCCGTATCATAATTTAATTTAACTTTATTGCAATACTACCATAAACACAACTTGAAAACATAATACATAATAAAATAGAGTAAACATATGACATATTGTTAAGATAATAATTATACATGTATCAAATGGGTTTGTAGTAATGACACCAAACATTAACTGACATTGACCTGTTGCTCAATCCCCCCCCTCACCTAATCCCCTGTCCAGTTTTCCTTCTCCCTTCACCGTACCCGTTACCTTCCTGCCCTTTTCCCCTCCTCCCCCTTACCCTTACTCTAATCTTAACTCTAACCCCTTCATTCCTCCCCATCTGATTTACCTTCCCTATACTTCCCCAGCCTTTCTCTTACCCAACCAATCAACATGAAACAATTTCACATACATTCTTTACAAAAATTAACCCAAGGAAATTGAGAAACTTTTCCCTTTCACCCTAAAAACATATCCATTTCCTAAACGGCCTACCCAATGAATGTGAATTACTTTTGGGCTTGAACCTGTATTACATGGTGCCACATCTCCTAATGGCTCCAAGGGCAGGTTGGAACAACCTTACGCCCTGTTATAAGCACATCCGGAAGGAAAATGAACTTGGTATACATACTTATATGGGTTTTTAACGTCCTTGACTACCGTAAAACGGTCTCGCAAGGACTTACTGCCTAACAGCCTTTACTTATTTTTTTACCTATTTATTTGTAGTTTAGAGGATTTAGAGGCCATAAATATATAAGTGAGATGATTAAATAAAGCAAATATATAAATAATTGAAATTAATTGAAAATAATTATTTAAAAAGGAATACAAAATAATAATAAATAAATAAAAACTTTATTTACTTAGTATGTATACTAAGTAAATAAAGTTTTTTTGTAGTCATAGTCATAGTCACAGAATATAATATTTAAAAAAATATATCATTCCAACAGGTACGATTACATGATCTTTATTTCAAAATATATGTTAACAGAGCACATTTAGAGAAATTTTTACTGCGCATGTTTTGTTCCATGCTGAAAATATTAACTTTTAAAATCTCCCTGAAAAAATATCGCAAGTAGAAAATACAAAATTAATTTAAAAGCAGAGGTCGACAATTCAGACTTCATTCTTTTGTCACAAGTTTAAGTTAGGCCCCCCCCAAATTAGAACGGTTGTCCGGTTTATAAATTTGTAATCACCAATTAATTATCCTATGGGTACAAATAAGTTTGGAGGGACCTCGGTGGCCAAGTAGTTAGGGTAGTTCGTCTACTATTGATCACGTGGTCTGTCAACACTGAGATTGTGGGTTCGACCCTCACCGCGGGCAGGGTGCGTAAGACTCCAATCTTAATTGACAAGGATTGCCATTTTCCCTACCGATGGTCAGGTGTTTTTTCCGGGTACTCCGGCTTCCTCCCAATAAAAAATTGACGCCATGATATAGATCAAAAATTGCTGTAAGTTGCGTTAAACAACATTCAAACAAACAAAAAAGTTTGGATTGTTTTATTTTTAATAGTTAGTTAAACAGCCTTTTAGTAGTTAGCATTATTAGATGAAATTTATGAAAATAGAAATGGTACTAACGATAACAAAGTATACATGTACTAACGATAACAGTGTATACATGTACTAACGATAACAGTATATACATGTACTAACGATAACAGTGTATACATGTACTAACGATAACAGTGTATACATGTACTAACGATAACAGTATATACATGTACTAACGATAACAGTGTATACATGTACTAACGATAACAGTGTATACATGTACTAACGATAACAGTATATACATGTACTAACGATAACGGTATATACATGTACTAACGATAACAGTGTATACATGTACTAACGATAACAGTGTATACATGTACTAACGATAACAGTATATACATGTACTAACGATAACAGTATATACATGTACTAACGATAACAGTATATACATGTACTAACGATAACAGTGTATACATGTACTAACGATAACAGTATATACATGTACTAACGATAACGGTATATACATGTACTAACGATAACAGTGTATACATGTACTAACGATAACAGTGTATACATGTACTAACGATAACAGTATATACATGTACTAACGATAACAGTATATACATGTACTAACGATAACAGTGTATACATGTACTAACGATAACAGTATATACATGTACTAACGATAACAGTGTATACATGTACTAACGATAACAAAGTATACATGTACTAACGATAACAGTGTATACATGTACTAACGATAACAGTATATACATGTACTAACGATAACAGTATATACATGTACTAACGATAACAGTGTATACATGTACTAACGATAACAGTGTATACATGTACTAACGATAACAGTGTATACATGTACTAACGATAACAAAGTATACATGTACTAACGATAACAGTGTATACATGTACTAACGATAACAGTATATACATGTACTAACGATAACAGTGTATACATGTACTAACGATAACAGTGTATACATGTACTAACGATAACAGTATATACATGTACTAACGATAACAGTGTATACATGTACTAACGATAACAGTGTATACATGTACTAACGATAACAAAGTATACATGTACTAACGATAACAGTGTATACATGTACTAACGACAACAAAGTATACATGTACTAACGATAACAGTGTATACATGTACTAACGATAACAGTATATACATGTGCTAACGATAACGGTGTATACATGTACTAACGATAACAGTGTATACATGTACTAACGATAACAAAGTATACATGTACTAACGATAACAGTGTATACATGTACTAACGATAACAGTATATACATGTGCTAACGATAACGGTGTATACATGTACTAACGATAACAGTGTATACATGTACTAACGATAACAAAGTATACATGTACTAACGATAACAGTGTATACATGTACTAACGATAACAGTATATACATGTACTAACGATAACAGTGTATACATGTACTAACGATAACAGTGTATACATGTACTAACGATAACAGTATATACATGTACTAACGATAACGGTATATACATGTACTAACGATAACAGTGTATACATGTACTAACGATAACAGTGTATACATGTACTAACGATAACAGTATATACATGTACTAACGATAACAGTATATACATGTACTAACGATAACAGTATATACATGTACTAACGATAACAGTGTATACATGTACTAACGATAACAGTATATACATGTACTAACGATAACGGTATATACATGTACTAACGATAACAGTGTATACATGTACTAACGATAACAGTGTATACATGTACTAACGATAACAGTATATACATGTACTAACGATAACAGTATATACATGTACTAACGATAACAGTGTATACATGTACTAACGATAACAAAGTATACATGTACTAACGATAACAAAGTATACATGTACTAACGATAACAGTGTATACATGTACTAACGATAACAGTGTATACATGTACTAACGATAACAGTGTATACATGTACTAACGATAACAGTATATACATGTACTAACGATAACAGTGTATACATGTACTAACGATAACAGTGTATACATGTACTAACGATAACAGTATATACATGTACTAACGATAACGGTATATACATGTACTAACGATAACAGTGTATACATGTACTAACGATAACAGTGTATACATGTACTAACGATAACAGTATATACATGTACTAACGATAACGGTATATACATGTACTAACGATAACAGTGTATACATGTACTAACGATAACAAAGTATACATGTACTAACGATAACAGTGTATACATGTACTAACGATAACAGTATATACATGTGCTAACGATAACGGTGTATACATGTACTAACGATAACAGTGTATACATGTACTAACGATAACAAAGTATACATGTACTAACGATAACAGTGTATACATGTACTAACGATAACAGTATATACATGTACTAACGATAACAGTGTATACATGTACTAACGATAACAGTGTATACATGTACTAACGATAACAGTATATACATGTACTAACGATAACGGTATATACATGTACTAACGATAACAGTGTATACATGTACTAACGATAACAGTGTATACATGTACTAACGATAACAGTATATACATGTACTAACGATAACAGTATATACATGTACTAACGATAACAGTATATACATGTACTAACGATAACAGTGTATACATGTACTAACGATAACAGTATATACATGTACTAACGATAACGGTATATACATGTACTAACGATAACAGTGTATACATGTACTAACGATAACAGTGTATACATGTACTAACGATAACAGTATATACATGTACTAACGATAACAGTATATACATGTACTAACGATAACAGTGTATACATGTACTAACGATAACAAAGTATACATGTACTAACGATAACAAAGTATACATGTACTAACGATAACAGTGTATACATGTACTAACGATAACAGTGTATACATGTACTAACGATAACAGTATATACATGTACTAACGATAACAGTGTATACATGTACTAACGATAACAGTGTATACATGTACTAACGATAACAGTATATACATGTACTAACGATAACGGTATATACATGTACTAACGATAACAGTGTATACATGTACTAACGATAACAGTGTATACATGTACTAACGATAACAGTATATACATGTACTAACGATAACGGTATATACATGTACTAACGATAACAGTGTATACATGTACTAACGATAACAGTGTATACATGTACTAACGATAACAGTATATACATGTACTAACGATAACAGTATATACATGTACTAACGATAACAGTGTATACATGTACTAACGATAACAGTGTATACATGTACTAACGATAACAAAGTATACATGTACTAACGATAACAGTGTATACATGTACTAACGATAACAAAGTATACATGTACTAACGATAACAGTGTATACATGTACTAACGATAACAAAGTATACATGTACTAACGATAACAGTGTATACATGTACTAACGATAACAGTATATACATGTGCTAACGATAACGGTGTATACATGTACTAACGATAACAGTGTATACATGTACTAACGATAACAAAGTATACATGTACTAACGATAACAGTGTATACATGTACTAACGATAACAGTATATACATGTGCTAACGATAACGGTGTATACATGTACTAACGATAACAGTGTATACATGTACTAACGATAACAAAGTATACATGTACTAACGATAACAGTGTATACATGTACTAACGATAACAGTATATACATGTACTAACGATAACAGTGTATACATGTACTAACGATAACAGTGTATACATGTACTAACGATAACAAAGTAAACATGTACTAACGATAACAAAGTAAACATGTACTAACGATAACAGTGTATACATGTACTAACGATAACAAAGTAAACATGTACTAACGATAACAAAGTAAACATGTACTAACGATAACAGTGTATACATGTACTAACGATAACAAAGTATACATGTACTAACGATAACAGTGTATACATGTACTAACGATAACAGTATATACATGTGCTAACGATAACGGTGTATACATGTACTAACGATAACAGTGTATACATGTACTAACGATAACAAAGTATACATGTACTAACGATAACAGTGTATACATGTACTAACGATAACAGTATATACATGTGCTAACGATAACGGTGTATACATGTACTAACGATAACAGTGTATACATGTACTAACGATAACAAAGTATACATGTACTAACGATAACAGTGTATACATGTACTAACGATAACAGTATATACATGTACTAACGATAACAGTGTATACATGTACTAACAATAACAGTGTATACATATACTAACGATAACAAAGTAAACATGTACTAACGATAACAAAGTAAACATGTACTAACGATAACAGTGTATACATGTACTAACGATAACAGTGTATACCTGTACTAACGATAACAGTGTATACATGTACTAACGATAACGGTGTATACATGTACTAACGATAACAGTGTATACATGTACTAACGATAACGGTGTATACATGTACTAACGATAACGGTGTATACATGTACTAACGATAACAGTGTATACACGTACTAACGATAACAAAGTATACATGTACTAACGATAACAGTGTATACATGTACTAACGATAACAGTGTATACATGAACTAACGATAACAGTGTATACATGTACTAACGATAACAGTGTATACATGTACTAACGATAACGGTGTATACATGTACTATCGATAACGGTGTATACATGTACTAACGATAACAGTGTATACATGTACTAACGATAACAGTGTATACATGTACTAACGATAACAAAGTATACATGTACTAACGATAACAAAGTATACATGTACTAACGATAACAAAGTATACATGTACTAACGATAACGGTGTATACATGTACTAACGTTAACAAAGTATACATGTACTAACGATAACAGTGTATACATGTACTAACGATAGCAAAGTATACATGTACTAACGATAACAGTGTATACATGTACTAACGATAACAGTGTATACATGTACTAACGATAACGGTTTACACATGTACCAACGATAACAGTATATACATGTGCTAACGATAACGGTGTATACATATACTAACGATAACAGTGTATACATGTACTAACGATAACAGTGTATACATGTACTAACGATAACAGTGTATACATGTACTAACGATAACAAAGTATACATGTACTAACGATAACAGTGTATACATGTACTAACGATAACAGTGTATACATGTACTAACGATAACAGTGTATACATGTACTAACGATAACAAAGTATACATGTACTAACGATAACGGTGTATACATGTTCTAACGATAACACAGTATACATGTACTAACGATAACGGTGTATACATGTACTAACGATAACAGTGTATACTTTGTTTATAAATGTGATCATGAATGTGCGGTTCGTAACTTTTATCTGTGAAGATGGTGGCACTTCTTTTGACTCTCTTTTGGAAAGAAATAAACTTCTGACTTTAAAAACTAGAAAAATACGTACGATTGCCTTTGAGTTTTTCAAAATTATTCATTATAATTACAATATATGCATGTTATCACCGTATATAATTTCAGCTAGGTAAATAAGCAATGGTACTCCGACCCGGTAAAAGTTCATTTCGTTACAAAGCAGAAAAATCTTAAACTTTTATCCAAACGAAATCATACAGATCGGTGCACAGTGAGTGATGGTGGTAGTGGGGGGAGGGGGGCGGAGTTGTAGTGTATTTAAATGCCAGACGATTCTACATGACTGAGTAACTCAAAAATCTGGTTACACGTGTAACAGCTGATATGTCTAGACATACGCATATCGACATTATATGTTATTCTGTTGTATTTTCTTATCAATAAGGATATGCATACCCATCTACGAACTGCACTCCCCCTTCCAAAATGCCCACATTTCCAAAACACCCATACCAAAACGACCCAAAGAAACATGCAAAAAGTCAAATAGCGAAAAATAAAGATAGCAAAAACACGGGATCGTATTTTGGAGGTGGATTTTCCATAACGATCATTTAAGTCATGATTATGTCCATTTAACTTCTTGACGATTAATATCCACATAGGTAATACAAACTGCTGCATGAGTAGCTGAATAATTAACTCTGGAATCCAGCATTTGTAAAATAAAATCATCAAATAATGAAAGATAATACAAAGACCAAATACGCAAAACGGAAGGTATTCTTGTATAACATTGGAGAATATTGAGACGTATGATTTAACATTTGTGTTATTGGCACCAATCTGGTTTATTTATTTATTTATTTATTTATTTATTTATTTATTTATTTATTTATTTATTTATTTATTTATTTATTTATTTATTTATTTATTTATTTATTTATTTATTTATTTATTTATTTATTTATTTATTTATTTATTTATTATTTATTATTTTTATTTTTTTTTATTTATTTAAGTTGTCCCACTCATTAAATAATTCCTGAATTACAATTTTTGTTGTGTTTTTTTTTATCAAAACGCGCTTTGAATCTAAGTATTCCTGTTGCTCAAAGCTTCACGTGTTATTTATGACATAAACAAAGACTGTTTTACCGCCCACTACTTTTGAAATCGTTTCCTTGCTGATTAAGTTCACTTATAATAGTTATTGGTTATTTTCATAACTATGTATAATAAAGCTGAAAATAACACATTTGACAAATTGTTCAATTCAATGTAAAAGGCATTGTATTAAGGAGTTATTCTAGACAAACGTCATAATATAGTTGTAGGTTTCATTTCACGTCAAATACATAATTGTTCTCGTGGCTAATTGATCAGGAATTAACCAATTGATTCAACAATTGTATAATCAGTATGGGAAATCATAAATATTATTTATATTACGTATTTCCAATATCGTTTAAATCGGGGATATTTTTAGAATTCATCGACATATATAATAATACACGTTTTTTCTGACGACGTTGATACAATTGTTCTATGTTAGACCATTATAATTATATTCGTTGGCGGGGGCTTCGGTGGCCGAGTGGTCAAGGTAGTTCGTCTACTATTGATCACGTGGTTTGTCAACACTGAGATGGCGGGTTCGATTCTCGCTGCAGGCAGGGTGTACTCGACTCCAATCTTAATTGACAAGGATTGCCAGTTTTCCTACCACAGGTCGGGGGTTTTCTCCGGCTTCCTCCCCCAATAAAAACTGGACGCCATGATTAGCTGAAAAATTGCTGAAATTGGCGTTAAACACCATCAAACAAACAAAAACAATATATTCGTTGGCCTCATGTTATGAATGACTTGAGGTCACTTCCCTTCAAAAGTCAGGAACTATTAATCCTTCTTCTAGATAAACTGGACGCCATGATTAAAACTGAATAGTTGCTTAAAGTTGTTTAAACAACCTATAAACGAATAACTAGACAATAAGTTATAAGGTCTTATAATGAATTGTTGAACTGATGGTATGTAATCGTTCCAATCGACCAATTGGAGAACACGTTATATTCGTTATTGCATTAGGATTTAGCACTGATTTTGTGTATTTTTATAATTAACTTGTTTTTACATGGCTGAGACACCAAACCTTTATGTATATAAAGAGTATCCTATGTTGACTGTTTTCTTCATTGTATTCACTCCGCCCTTACCCAATGCCCAGTGTCCTATGTTGGTATTGTCCTATGTTGGTATTGTCCTCTGTTGGTATTGTCCTTTGTATGTTGGTAGTGTCCTATGGTTGTTGGTATTGTCCTATGGATGTTGATATTGTCTAATGGTCAACGGATTGTTTACATAGTTAATACATTCAGGATACATTTTCAATGAAACATATGAAACGCCATGACTGCCTATTCTATGAAAATGTCTTTATAAGCGGTGCCGACTTCTTTATATGAGGTGTTCACGACTTTATATGCGGTGCTTATTACTTTATATGCGGTGGTTACGACTTTATATGCAGTGCCTATTACTTTATATGTGCTTTAAATGTCATAGTATACGCTTCGTTCGTCATGACCTTTATACGTGATAAATACGCATTTTTTATATATCACATTTCCTACACACTGGAATTTACTGGCTTTCGATAAAAATTGTATAACTTTGTCGTTCTTAATTTTTAGTAATTATATATTTATTATTGCTGTGAGTACAGATTTCAGCAGTCAAAGGAATTCACGTTATGTGTATTATTGTAATAATTTACTAAAATTCCCAAGGAAAAGAACTTTACATACGATCACCGTATTAAGACCGAAATGTTTGTTTATTTGTTTGTTGATAGAAGGGGGTTTAATTTTTTATAGGGGGAATAAGCCCGACTACCCGGTGAAAACCCCCCGAACTTCGACAGGAAGCTAGCAATTTTTGCCCATTAATACTGGATGGAGTCGAGCATACCCTAACGCAGTACAAAATTCGAACCCTCAACGTCATTGTTGACAGACATGTGATCATAACGAACTAACTTAACCACTCGGACACCAAGGTCCCATGACCGGGATGCGAAATAGTACAACACTGACCGCATGTTCTACTCTTTAAAAGTTTTGTTTTCATTTAATCCAATCCAAAAATTTAGGAGATGCAAATCATTTTTAAAGTTTACGTATTCCTCTAAATGTTAACACTAAACTATGTTAATTTGCATTTAATGAACTAATTCAGATAATACTTTTCAGCATATTTCACGAACGAAAACACTGTAATCTGGAACAAAGTCCAAATCACAAGACAACACTGTGGTCACCAACACATTATCTTCAATATTTTTTACATAAATGTCCTAAAATATGCTAGTAGGCCTAATAAAACAAATTAAATTTTCTATAAGAGTCAGCAATTGTCTTTCCGATTTTCGTTTCGAGATTCCCCCATTAGAAAGTCAGGAAATTTCCGCTTACCTAATGCAGGCAAGATCACCCCCATACAAACGACAAACAAATAAACAAACAGTCCGATTTAAAGATTTTTCCTGGTAAATAGCACACAGCAACTTGTTTAGGTATGGACACAACGTCACTGCTGCCAGTTCAAAATCAAATGCTGAGCCAGATTGCTTTACTCCATACAGGCAGTTTTAGAACATGAAAAGACTCGTCGATTTTAGAAATTTATACAATTTTGTTCTGATTTCACACATATTGCCCCATTAGCTGGAAAATCTAAAAACAGCCATCAAACCGCTCATTTGAATTTTAGAAAATCATTACAATAATACACATTATAATTGTTCCTTTGACCGCCACAAAGCAGTGCACCTCACATAAATTCGTAAGCACTGCATATTAAGTCGCACGCCCGCATAAAATGTCATTAGTAAGCACTGCAAATAAAGTCCCAAGCACCGAATATATAGTAGTAAGCATGGCATATAAAGTCGTTAGTAAGCATCGCATATTAAGTAGTAAGAACCGCCTTTATAAGTAGTAAGTATCGCATTATGAAGTAGTAAGCACTGCATTTAAGGTAGAAAGCACCGCATAAAAAGTATTTTTCATACATAATGCAGTCATGGCGTTCTAATTGTCAATAGACTGTAAACATGGGGCTAGCTAGTTAGACCCTTATTGTGAGCAGAGTGTACTCAGTCCAAGACTGAGATTCTGTTCTGCCGATGGTCTGAGTTTTAATCGGGAACTTCGCCTTCCTGTCTCAATATAAGCTGATATAGCCTTGCTGAAAGTGACGTTAAACTATATCCAAATAAACAAACAAACACACAAATACGTTTGCCATTGTATAAATGTATTCCCACGACAGTTTTATTGAGAATTCCTCACCACAGCATAATTCCAAGCGACAAAAAAAACGGATCGTCATGTAATCCTTTGTAGTATAGTGAATATGAAAGAGAGATGTTGGTGGTATAGCAATGGTGCTTGAAGAAGATCAATGATGATAATGCATTTGATTGTTAAGAGTTTTTGATACCAACAATCACAGAACAATGCCACCAAACAAAGGACAATACCAACATAGGACAATACTAGCATAGGACAATACTAACATAGGACAATACTAACATAGGACAATACTAACATAGGACAATACTAACAAAGGACAATACTAACAAAGGACAATACCAACATAGGACAATACCAACATAGGACAATACCAACAACGATATGACAATACCAACATAGGAAAATACTAACATAGGACAATACCAACATAGGACAATACTAACATAGGACAATACTAACATAGGACAATACTAACAAAGGACAATACCAACATAGGACAATACCAACATAGGACAATACCAACATAGGACAATACCAACAAAGGACAATTCAATACCAACATAGGACAATACCACCAACCATAGGACAATACCAACATAGGGCAATATCAACATATGACAATACCAACATAGGACAATACCAACATAGGACAATACTAACATAGGACAATACCAACATAGGACAATACCACCAAACATAGGAAAATATCACCAACCATAGGACAATACCAACATAGGACAATACTAACATAGGACAATACCAACATAGGACAATACCAACATAGGACAATACAATACCAACATAGGACAATACCACCAACCATAGTAAAATACCAACATAGTACAATACCAACATAGGACAATACAATACCAAAATAGGACAATACCAACATAGGACAATAGCAACATAGGACAATACCAACAACCATAGGACAATACCAACATAGGACAATACCACCAAACATAGGAAAATATCACCAACCATAGGACAATACCAACATAGGACAATTCTAACATAGGACAATACTAACATAGGACAATACCAACATAGGACAATACCAACATAGGACAATACTAACATAGGACAATACCAACATAGGACAATACCAACATAGGACAATACAATACCAACATAGGACAATACCAACATAGGACAATACAATACCAAAATAGGACAATACCAACAACCATAGGACAATACCAACATAGGGCAATATCAACATATGACAATAGCAACATAAGACAATACCACCAAACATAGGAAAATACCACCAACCATAGTACAATACCAACATAGGACAATATCAACATAGGACAATACCAACATAAGACAATACCACCAAACATAGGAAAATACCACCAACCATAGTACAATATTAACATAGGGCAATACCAACATAAGACAATAACACCAAACATAGGACGATACCAAAACCATAGGACAATATCAACATAGGACAATACCACCAACCATAGTACAATACCAATATAGGACAATACCAAAATAGGACAATACCAACAACCATAGGACAATACCAACATAGGGCAATATCAACATATGACAATACCAACATAGGACAATACCACCAAACATAGGAAAATACCACCAACCATAGTACAATATTAACATAGGACAATACCAACATAAGACAATACCACCAAACATAGGACGATACCAAAACCATAGGACAATATCAACATAGGACAATACCACCAAACATAGGACGATACCAACAACCATAAGACGATACCAACAACCATAAGACGATACCAACAACTATAGGATAATATCAACAACCAAAGAACAATACTAAAAACCACAGGACAATACCACCAAACATAAGCCTATACCAACAACCATAAGACGATACCAACAACCATAGGACAATACTAACATAGGACCATACCAACAACGATAGAACAATACCACCAAACATAGGATAATACCAACAACTATATGACAATACTTACAAATATAGGACAATACTTACAAATATAGGACAATACTAACATAGGACGATACCAACAACCATGGGACAACACCAACAAACAAAGGATAACACCAACAACCATAAGACAATACCACCAAACATAAGACAATACCACCAAACATAGGACAATACCAACAAACATAAGACAATACCAACAACCATAAGACAATTCCACCAAACATAAGACAATTCCACCAAACATAGGACAATACCAACAACCATAAGACAATACCAATATATAAAAATACTATCAACCATAGAACAATACTAGCACCCACAGGACAAAAAACAACCAAACAATACCTACAAATATGGGGTCAATACCATCAACCATGGGACAATACCAACATTGGACAATGCCAACCACCATAGGACAATACCAAACGAAACACGGGTCAATACCAACAAACAGAGGACAATACCAACAAACAAAGGAAAATACCAACAAACAAAGGAAAATACCAACAAACAGAGGACAATACCAACAAACAAAGGAAAATACCAACAAACAGAGGGCAATACCAACAAACAAAGGAAAATACCAACAAACAAAGGAAAATACCAACAAACAGAGGACAATACCAACAAACAAAGGAAAATACCAACAAACAAAGGAAAATACCAACAAACAAAGGAAAATACCAACAAAGGAAAATACCAACAAACAGAGGGCAATACCAACAAACAAAGGAAAATACCAACAAACAAAGGAAAATACCAACAAACAAAGGAAAATACCAACAAACAAAGGAAAATACCAACAAACAAAGGAAAATACCAACAAACAAAGGAAAATACCAACAAACAGAGGGCAATACCAACAAACAAAGGAAAATACCAACAAACAAAGGAAAATACCAACAACAAACAAAGGAAAATACCAACAGAGGGCAATACCAACAAACAAAGGAAAATACCAACAAACAAAGGAAAATACCAACAAACAAAGGAAAATACCAACAAACAGAGGGCAATACCAACAAACAGAGGAAAATACCAACAAACAGAGGACAATACCAACAAACAAAGGAAAATACCAACAAACAAAGGAAAATACCAACAAACAGAGGACAATACCAACAAACAAAGGAAAATACCAACAAACAAAGGAAAATACCAACAAACAAAGGAAAATACCAACAAACAAAGGAAAATACCAACAAACAGAGGGCAATACCAACAAACAAAGGAAAATACCAACAAACAGAGGACAATACCAACAAACAAAGGAAAATACCAACAAACAAAGGAAAATACCAACAAAGGAAAATACCAACAAACAGAGGGCAATACCAACAAACAAAGGAAAATACCAACAAACAGAGGACAATACCAACAAACAAAGGACATTACCAACATCCATAGGACAATACCAACAAACAAAGGAAAATACCAACAAACAAAGGAAAATACCAACAAACAGAGGGCAATACCAACAAACAAAGGAAAATACCAACAAACAAAGGAAAATACCAACAAACAAAGGAAAATACCAACAAACAGAGGGCAATACCAACAAACAAAGGAAAATACCAACAAACAAAGGAAAATACCAACAAACAAAGGAAAATACCAACAAACAAAGGAAAATACCAACAAACAGAGGACAATACCAACAAACAAAGGAAAATACCAACAAACAAAGGAAAATACCAACAAACAAAGGAAAATACCAACAAACAGAGGGCAATACCAACAAACAAAGGAAAATACCAACAAACAAAGGAAAATACCAACAAACAAAGGAAAATACCAACAAACAAAGGACAATACCAACATCCATAGGACAATACCAACATCCATAGGACAATACCAACAACCATAAGACAATACAATCAACCAAAGAACAAAACCAGCCATAATCGGACAATACAAAGAAACATAGAACAATACCACTAATCGTAGGGCATTACCAAAAACCATAGGAAAATGCCAACAACCATAGGACAATACCAACATAGGACAATACCAACATAGGACAATACCAATATAGGACAATACCAACATAGGACAATACCAACATAGGACAATACCAACATAGGACAATACCAACATAGGACAATACCAACAACCATAGGACGATACCAACAAACAAAGGACGATACCAACAACCACAGGACAATACCAACAACCATAGGACAATACCAACAACCATAGGACGATACCAACAAACATAGGACGATACCAACAACCACAGGACAATACCAACAACCATAGGACAATACCAACAACCATAGGACAATACAAACAAACATATAACAATATCATCAGAGGACGACACCAACAACCATAAGACAATACCACCAAACATAAAACAATACCACCAACCATAGAATTACACCAACAATCATAGGACAATACCAACATAGAACAATACCAAAAAACATAAGTTAATATTAACAAACACAGGACAATACCATTAACCATAGGACAATACCACCAACCATAGGACAATACCAACAAACATAGGAAAATACCAACAACCATAGGACAATGCCATCAACCATAGGTCAATACCACAAACCATAGAACAATAAGAAATATAGGACAATACAATACAATAACGTATGTTTGTTGGTATTTTCTTTTGGTTGTTAGTATAACAACAGAGTTGGCTTCTGGCAATATAACATACATGCAACTTAAGGACTTTGAAAAATATTCATGTACAAAGACCAAAATCGCTTGGAATAAAAGTATAATTTTTTACATCAGCATCAAAGTGTGACAATTGAGCTGCTGGTATCACCGGGTAACAGAGTTATCGAACAATACTGCATGCAACAGTTGTTGTCAATGATACCAAGGTTATACCTTGATACCTTGTACTACGCCAGATTCGTGTTTCAAGGTGAACTCCAATCTTAATGCACAAGGATTTCCAGTTTTCCTACCGAAGCCTCCTCTCCCAGTTAAAACTGGACGCCACGATATAGTTTAACATTGCTGATTTGCGTATTACGGCATAAACGTTTTTACCAAAAAATTGATCGATGATCTCTATGTCTTAAAGTGTGACTAATTGGCTCTCGGTGACTGCTGGGTTGGTGATACCTTCGAGAACTACTGCGCTCGGGATACATTCGGGTTCTATTGGCCGGTAATACAATCAGAGACTAAAAGGTCAACCAGCAGAGTTGAATTTTCGCTTTTTCGTAGTAAATTGAAATCTACGGCCATATGTATATTACAATCTTTCCAGAAAAAGATACTTTTAGGTGATATCTCTAGTTTCTTAAACTTGACCTGTAGTTATTCACGAAGTAAACAACTATAACACTGTATATACAATAAAGTATGAGAGCATAGATTTCGTCTTACAATTCAGGAATCCATCTTCTAAATAGTTAATAATAAAACAGGGTTAAATGAAGAAAATATTGTGCGCCGATTTCAATAAAACTGTGTAACCTTACAAAGGTTAATTATGCGTTAGTTCTTCATTTTGTAATAAAAGTGTCACTTGACGATTTTAGGTAAATAAAAGAAACATAAAGATCATTCTTTCTTACTAAGATACGTTAATAATGTATTAATATACTCAGCTGATGCTTTTAAACACCTACAAAATGCAACATTTACTTGATTGTTGGTCCGTGTTTGTATGTATTTGTTTTTACGTCTGTGTAGTATTTTTTCAAGTTTGTCATGGCATCCAGTTTTTCATTTGGAAGGAGCCGGGGTGATCTCTTGATAACCTCTGACCTTTGACAGGAACACAGGCAATCCTTGTCAGCTGCGATAACCTCTGACTTCTGGCAGGAACACAGGCAATTCTTGTCAGCTGAGATAACCTCTGACCTCTGTCAGGAACACTGGCAATCCTCGTCAGCTGTGATAACCTTTGACCTCTGGCAGGAACACAGGCAATCCTTGTCAGCTGAGCTAACCTCTGACAGGAAGGCAGGCAATCCTTCTTAGCTGAGGTTGGAATGCACGAACTCAGGCTCGATCACATCATCAATGTTTACACCACAGTGAGAGGACTTACTACCTTATCCGCAGTTTCAAAGACTTGGATATCATTTAAATTTGGTGTTAATATAGAACGTCTGTTGCCTTGGCGTAACCGGAATTGACTTTTAAACCACAGGAAATCAACATGTATAATATTAAATAATGAATAAAATGATATGCACATATCATAAGATCAGAAACGGCGATCTAGAAATTTCAAGCAATGCTACATTTACATAAAACGTAAATCAATTTGCCATTTTCTTAATGAATTTTATGAATGTACATTTCTAGAATCAATGCTTTTCCCAGACCATTACAAAATGACAATGCATAATATTGGCTTCGACAAGCAAATTTAGCGAAAATGCCCATAATAGTGACAAATATAGCCTGAGGTAATTGCTGTGTGTCGTGATCCAAGGACTTATTTACGACATAAGCGCAAACGAGGATGTACAACTGAGCAGGCAGATATAAAAGAGATGCCATATTTGTTTATGGGTCTGTTGGTGTCGCTAGTAATTACATTTCCGCCTAATACTGACGAAACTGATAACTCGTATTAACGTAAAGGTATCGGTTTCAAAATCTCCGGAAATGTCGCTGTTATTCGTAAATTGTCCAAAAACACATCGTGATGTAATATCGTCAATCGGACAATATGTCTTAAAAGACGACAATTGTCAAAATGTCAAAGGAAACGTAATAAGGTTTCTAAGCAATTTTAGTTTGAAAAACTAAATTTCTTTGTATTTTGATCACGTTTTAAAATGTAAGGTTCAATAAATAACTTATAGCATATTTGAAATAATTGCTCCGGTGTTTTTGTGTTTCCTCTGTACTTGGTAATTTGTATATTTTTTCCTTATAATTGAAGTTATTTTCTCAAATAGGTAAATTGAGATTTCTTTGGTTAACCACTAAAAGAAAGTTCAAAAATAATAATGTTAATTGAAAATTTCATTATCAACAGTTACAGCTGCTAGGAGTTTCCATTATGAGTCTCAGACATTTTGAAACAGGAAACGAAACGGATTGGTTGTTTCCGTCGCAATATGTCAAGAACTTGTCAGTTTTGGGGTTCTTATGAAGGGTGGGAGGGGGATTGGAAAGTCAGCTGCTCCTAGCGTTTTAGTGGGTACCATACAATTTCAAAAGCAATGTGTTTGTCAAATTCCAAATAATATACAGTTATTGCAAATCTTTTCCGGTTCTATAGTAAATATGTAAATTATGTGATATCGCCATTAACAACAACAATAACTCAAAATGAGGACCTCAGTTTGAACAAGCGAGGTTTACTAATTTGTCAAGATACATGTCATTTGATCTATCTGCTTAAATTTATATTGCCTATCGCATGTGACTTTTTTTCAACCATATGCACCATATTTAAAGCTACAACCAAGTACGTATGATGCTCCTATATATTACAATAATTCCTGCACATAATTTGTAACATTATATGACCGCAGCACTGCCTGTACCTAATATCTTTGCTTTCTATAAAGATGCCTCGCGCGTCCCCAGGGGACAGATATGGTAACTAGGGTATGTCAGGTTACTGGTACAATACCGAAAACATGGTCGCGAATATCATAGTAGGTGCCTTGTTTGGAGAGGTCGCACGCTCTTTGTACGTGTCTTGTTTTGGAAAGGGCCACGCTCATTGCATAAAGGTATAACAAAATACGTCAATTGCAAGGAAACCGTCAAAAAAGAGAAGACGCCTAAGAAACCTTCAAACTGGACAACTAACAACCACAAATGTAGCCACGACAGCAATAATCCTGACTTGGTACAGGCATTGTAAAAATATGGTGGGATGATTCAGGTTTAATGTCATGCCAAACCTCCCGCTTCCATTACTGTAGTTCGTGAATTGGTGTGTTGATGAAAAACGTTGTGTATCATACACCACTAGTCAGTAATTATAGTTGTATCCAACGATCACCGCAGCAAAATCACTAAATTAAAAAATTGGGAAAACTTTCTGCAATCATATCTTCACACAAGATAGAGTATTTATAAAGAAAGAAATGGTATTTATATTAAAACTTATTGAAGACGCGGATGAGACGTTTTTCTTGTTAACTTATCAGTATATCCGGAAGATGACGTTTGCAAAAATCAGTGTATATTCACAGCAATTTCTTGCATACCTGATTAAATCAGACACCGTATGATGAAGAAGAGAGAATGTTGCTGCACCAGTGAGGAAAATTTATATTTTTGAAATTGAAATCTTTTCATTTGTTGTAAATTCTTGTGATGGCCATATTGCGTCATGTTCTATGTGTACGTCTGAAAAGTGAAGCTGTTTGTGGTTTCTTTAATTTCCATTTCCGAGGATATATTAACGGAAGACAGAAAATTAAGAGTTGTTAATTGAAAGGACATCATCAATAAATATATAAAGGCCTTAACTTCTGTTATCTTCTTGTCTTTAATTAAACGTTGAAGAAATTCAGTGTCAAAAGAATACAGAAACAAAGAAGCAGAGTGTGGCACAGTTTGAAACCCATTGCAATTCAGATTACTTGCTAAAAGCACATTCTCTGGAAGTTACAAATAAGTTGTCGTTCAGAAAATCTAGCATTCATACTACTTATTTTCGTAAGAACAAAAGTGTGAGTTATGGTGAAGCGAGTAACAGGTTTAAACAAAAATACTTGTTGTTTAAACCTAAAACTCCTTATTTTTAGGAATATGTGGAAGCGATTGTTTTAATTATAATTTCTTTCAGACATGAGTTTAATCATGAGACATGGTGGTATAAAGAGTTCAAAAAAAATAAAAGGTTCTAACAGATGAAATTTTAGACAGAGATGTTTAAGATTGTGACTACCTAGAACAGTTTTTGACGATGGAAGTTCTGTCGTCTGACTGTAGCCGTCTATGACTTCTTGTAGTCTGTACATAGCCGTACTGTAGCCATCTATGACTGCTTGTAGTGTGTACATAGCAGTGCTGTAGCCATCTATGACTGCTTGTAATCTGTACATAGCCGTACTGTAGCCATCTATGACTGCTTGTAGTCTGTACATAGCCGTACTGTAGCCATCTATGACTGCTTGTAGTCTGTACATAGCCGTACTGCCCTCTATGACTGCTTGTAGTCTGTACATAGCCGTGCTGTAGCCATCTATGACTGCTTGTAGTGCGTACATAGCCGCACTGTAGTAATCTATGACTTCTTGTAGTCTGTACATAGCCGTGCTGTAGCCATCTATGACTGCTTGTAGTGCGTACATAGCCGCACTGTAGTAATCTATGACTTCTTGTAATCTGTACATAGCCGTACTGTAGCCATCTATGACTGCTTGTAATCTGTACATAGCCGTACTGTAGCCATCTATGACTGCTTGTAGTCTGTACATACAGTGTAGCCGTTCTGTAGCCATCTATGACTGCTTGTAGTCTGTACATAGCCGCACTGTAACCATCTATGACTGCTTGTAGTCTGTATATAGCCGTACTGTAGCCATCTATGACGCTTGTAGTACGTACATAGCCGTACTGTAGCCGTCTATGACTGCTTGTAGTCTGTACATAGCCGTACTGTAGTCGTCTATGACTGCTTGTAGTACGTACATAGCCGTACTGTAGCCGTCTATGACTTCTTGTAGTCTGTACATAGCCGTACTGTAGCCATCTATGACTGCTTGTAGTACGAACATAGCCGTACTGTGGCCGTCTATGACTGCTTGTAGTCTTTACATAGCCGTATTGTAGCTGTCTATGATTGCTTATATTTCTGACTAACAGTTATATGGCCGCTTGTCATCATCTCGCAAGAACTGTTTGCTATGGTATGTCTTTGGAACTGCAAACGTATTGGATAAATAATATCTACTACTAATATTTACAGAAGCATCTGGCTCCCTTCCGAAAGCGTAGGGGCAAGGATACCATTTTTAAAACCTAATATATAATCTGGATAAAATATTGGTAAATCGAAATGAGTGATAAATTGGTCAACTAGACAAACATGTGCAACTGTTAACAGAACGCCGCCCCAACGAAATTGTTGAAACTGATGATCGAAATAAAACGTGTCCGGCAGTAAATAAACATTCCTTTGTTTGTGTTTTTTGTTGAAAAAATACATTTTTTAGAATTGTGTCATGCAAGTAAAAAGTAATTGCCATTTAATTATTTGTTCAAATAATGGCGTAAAATGTACTTTATGTGACAATGTATGTTGGAATGTATTTTATACCCATGGGTATACTAAATGTACGGACGTTAACCTCCCCTCCAAGCCTCAAATTTAGATTTATGAACAAGATAAAAATTGCGTTTGCTTTGTCATCAACCGCTTCAAATATACTACCTTTTCTGTTCTATTCAGTAATTTAATTATGCAAAACTGATTACTATCCTTCCGGAAATGAAAGGGTCCTGCAGACTTGTACATGTACATAAGCGACATGAATAAATTCCCATCGCAACGTAGATGGAGTGGTTTATAAATAAAGCAAGGGAAATCTTATTTACCATAAAACAAGTTTTATTGTTGTAAGTCTCATTCTTCAATGAAAAATTCGTTTCGCTTTATTGTATTCAAATTGATTTTCAATTGAACAAATTCTACCTGGTCTGTGTTACTCGTTTGATCTATTGAAACGCTAAGTCATTTTCTGTCGTAACGAAACATTAAAATATCTCTTATATCAGAGCTTTCTTCATTATCACTATCTAGACTAAACACAGGCGAATCTTGTCACTGAATACTGTGTCAATATACAACAAAAATTAATGTGTTTTAAATGAATAACAAACAATTGTGGAATCGGAATTAAGTACATAGGCCGGTCATTAAAATAGCAGCGAAATTTTTCTGTAAGAGACGGAAGAGTGGGCGGGGACCATTCCTTTCAGTTGATTAATAGATTAATGAGCCGTCAACATTTACATTGTTAAATTGACAAATATAGTTATTTTGAGGACATGCTCATCTTAAAGTTTATAAATCTTTGCTACGTATTGTCTATGAAAATGTTAGTGCATAATGAATTTATTATATACTAGTATTTTTTACTCGTCTTACAAATAAAACAAAGAATAATAGTAATACCTCCAGGACCAGTTGACACTTGCCTATGTAAATAAAAAGTGCATCTACACGTGGAGATGACTGGTGATTGTTATAATTTTGTAGTTGTTTTTGATTGTGTACGATTATAAAATCTCTTCTTTATAAATTATTCCTTGAAAATCAGTAACGGTGTCTATCATGATCCACCACTAACGGAACGCTACATAATGACGAGATCCACCACTAACGGAACGCTACATATTGACGTGATCCACCACTAACGGAACGCTACATATTGTCGTGATCCACCACTAACGGAACGCTACACATTGTCGTGATCCATCACTAACGGAACGCTACATATTGTCGTGATCCACCACTAACGGAACGCTACACATTGTCGTGATCCATCACTAACGGAACGCTACATATTGTCGTGATCCATCACTAACGGAACGCTACATATTGACGTGATCCAACACTAACGGAACGCTACATATTGTCGTGATCCATCACTAACGGAACGCTACATATTGACGTGATCCATCACTAACGGAACGCTACATATTGTCGTGATCCACCACTAACGGAACGCTACACATTGTCGTGATCCATCACTAACGGAACGCTACACATTGTCGTGATCCATCACTAACGGAACGCTACATATTGTCATGATCCACCACTAACGGAACCCTTCATATTGTCGTGGTACATTACTAACGGAACGCTACATATTGTCGAGATCCATCACTAACGGAACCCTACATATTGTCGTGATCCATCACTAACGGAACGCTACATATTGACGTGATCCATCACTAACGGAACGCTACATATTGTCGTGATCCACCACTAACGGAACGCTACACATTGTCGTGATCCATCACTAACGGAACGCTACACATTGTCGTGATCCATCACTAACGGAACGCTACATATTGTCATGATCCACCACTAACGGAACCCTTCATATTGTCGTGGTACATTACTAACGGAACGCTACATATTGTCGAGATCCATCACTAACGGAACCCTACATATTGTCGTGATCCACCACTAACGGAACGCTACATATTGTCGTGGTCCATCACTAACGGAACCCTACATATTGTCGTGATCCACCACTAACGGAACGCTACATATTGTCGTGGTACATCACTTACGGAACCCTACATATTGTCGTGATCCACCACTAACAAAGCGCTACACATTGTCGTGATCCACCAATTACGGAACGCTACATATTGTACTGATCCACCACTAAAGGAACGCTACAGATTGTCGTGATCCACCACTAACGGAACGCTACATATTGTACTGATCCACCACTAAAGGAACGCTACATATTGTCGTGATCCACCACTAACGGAACGCAACATATTGTCGTGATCCACCACTAACGGAACGCTACATATTGTCGTGATCCACCACTAACGGAACGCAACATATTGTCGTGATCCACCACTATAGATGTTTTATGTACGCCCTGATCCACCACTATAGGTGTTTTCTGTACGCCGTGATCCACCACTATATGTGTTTTTTTCTGTACGCCCTGATCCACCACTGTAGATGTTTTATGTACGCCGTGATCCACCACTATAGGTGTTTTCAGTACGCCCTGATCCACCACTATGTGTTTTCTGTACCCCGTGATCCATTAGTATATGTATTTTTCTGTACGCCCTGATCCACCACTATAGATTTTTTATGTGCGCCCTGATCTACCACCATAGGTGTTTTCTGTACGCCCTGATCCACCACGATATATGTTTTCTGTACGCCATTGTCCACCACTATAGCTGTTTTCTGTACGCCCTGATCCACCACTATAGCTGTTTTCTGTACGCCCTGATCCACCACTATAGGTGTTTTATGTACCCCGTGATCCACCACTATAAGTGTTTTATGTACGCCCTGATCCACCACTATAGGTGTTTTCTGTACGCCCTGATCCACCACTATAGGTATTTTATGTACGCCCTGATCCACCACTATAGGTGTTTTCTGTACGCCCTGATCCACCACTATAGGTGTTTTATGTACGCCCTGATCCACCACTATAGGTGTTTTATGTACGCCCTGATCCACCACTATAGGTGTTTTCTGTACGCCCTGATCCACCACTATAGGTGTTTTATGTACGCCCTGATCCACCACTATAAGTGTTTTATGTACGCCCTGATCCACCACTATAGGTATTTTATGTACGCCCTGATCCACCACTATAGGTGTTTTATGTACGCCCTGATCCACCACTATAAGTGTTTTATGTACGCCCTGATCCACCACTATAGGTGTTTTATGTACGCCCTGATCCACCACTTTAGGTGTTTTCTGTACGCCCTGATCCACCACTATAAGTGTTTTATGTACGCCCTGATCCACCACTATAGGTATTTTATGTACGCCCTGATCCACCACTATAGGTGTTTTATGTACGCCCTGATCCACCACTATAAGTGTTTTATGTACGCCCTGATCCACCACTATAGGTGTTTTCTGTACGCCCTGATCCACCACTATAGGTGTTTTATGTACGCCCTGATCCACCACTATAGGTGTTTTCTGTACGCCCTGATCCACCACTATAGGTATTTTATGTACGCCCTGATCCACCACTATAGGTGTTTTCTGTACGCCCTGATTCACCACTATAGGTGTTTTATGTACGCCCTGATCCACCACTATAGATGTTTTATGTACGCCCTGATCCACCACTATAGGTGTTTTATGTACGCCCTGATCCACCACTATAGGTGTTTTCTGTACGCCCTGATCCACCACTATAGGTGTTTTCTGTACGCCCTGATCCACCACTATAGGTGTTTTCTGTACGCCCTGATCCACCACTATAGGTGTTTTCTGTACGCCCTGATCCACCACTATAGGTGTTTTCTGTACGCCCTGATCCACCACTATAAGTGTTTTCTGTACGCCCTGATCCACCACTATAGGTGTTTTATGTACGCCCTGATCCACCACTATAGGTGTTTTCTGTACGCCCTGATCCACCACTATAGGTGTTTTCTGTACGCCCTGATCCACCACTATAGGTGTTTTCTGTACGCCCTGATCCACCACTATAGGTGTTTTATGTACGCCCTGATCCACCACTATAGGTGTTTTCTGTACGCCCTGATCCACCACTATAGGTGTTTTATGTACGCCGTGATCACCACTATAGGTGTTTTCAGTACGCAGTAAAGTGTCGTGATCTACAACTGGTGTGTTTTCATTTATTGAAGATTGTTATGCTGTACGTAACTTATACTGAAGAGTGTCCCATTCAAATGATTGTGATGTTGTCTCATCGATTGAGCATGTTTTGGTTTATAGAACTTAGTTGTTTTCATTTCAAGAAAAATGTATAAAAGAAGAAATGTTTGGGGTAGTCTTGAAAGTAAACTTCTATACAGCTGAAATTTGCCTTAAGCCGCATACAAAAATGTCATAAAAAAATATAAAAAATTATAAAGTTGAATGCGCCATACGTTTTGTCTAATTAAGTCTGATTAGTGGTTCTTCATTACCCAATAACAACCGGAAGATATAGCAAAAGAAACGAACAGAATATTACTTTAGGGCGGATGACCGACCCGCGCGAGTTGTCTTGACAAAAAAAACACTGGGTATCTCTACTTCCATATTTATCTATAATCGTTGTACAATAAGTATTTGTGATTAGGTCATTGCAGCGTACGTATGTTCTACCTCTATCCAAGCCTCTATATATATTTCTGTGTTCTTGATGACAGTTACATTGCCAGATATCACATGTTCTTCGGTCCACCTGCGCTTGCGCTATAGTAGTGCATATGCTTATTGTTTGGTCAAATAAAGCAAAGATTTTACTCTAAATGTTGAGTAATGCGTTTCAATACAGAAATAAGTGTTACCTGTTGTAGTATATATATACGACTTTGGAAGCTATATTCACACGTATATCAGATTTTCATATGTTACCTTAAGACAAATTATGTCACTCTAAAATTTAAAGATATTATTGTAAAATTAAATTAATACAATTTAAAAGTTTATATAGGTATTAAATGACACATAAGTTTGTACGCAACGATTCTGTATTCCATTTTAGCTTTGTTGTTCAGTTTTTTTTGTCTACCAATATACAAACAATCTGGATGTTGCAAATTTTTACACATGCGCGGTTGTAATAATATACTATCTGTCATCAATTCAACGTTAAGTGATTCGTGACATCAACAATAATAAACAAATACAACAAAATAGACAAAATATCAAGTCTGTGGTCCTGTCTTCACTTCCATGGTCTGCTTTATGAAGAAGGGAAGACTCTGTATTTGCCGAAAATGTGCGCATAAGGGTTTAGTATTTTCAATAAGGTGACAACATGCAATATAGTTTTTCTATGACAGTAAGAAATATGCTTACCTAATTGTAATTCACATTCAAGGATAGCGTGATGGTTTCGGAAGTCACTCCTCAGTACGTTGTCTAGGTACTATACGTGTACATGTCGGAACGCAAAAAGTCAACAGATTTTTGGTCCGACACCTGTTCTTCATATAAATCTTGAAGGTTTTATGGACATCAAAATCGTGAAAATTGTTTTTATGTATTTTTGACACAAATCTATAACAGTGGGGGACATTCATATAAATTGTCTCCATCAATAGAAAATAAATTCAGAAAATGAATCATAACTATTATATATGTAAAAAGAAGAAAGACGGACCGTAACTGTACAAATATCCGTATTTCATTTGAAATAAGTTCTGCTAGTGTGCGTGCTATCTTAATAGTCAAAGAAGATTAAAGAAGAGAAAAATTGTTTAATATTCGAACCAAGCACATTGAACATTATTTAATTAATCGTCTTCAATATTAGACAAATATTAATAGTTATATATAATTGAACAAGCGTGTACGCAAATTGAAATATAAAACGTCTTTTTCATTGAAACTGAAATAAGTTTTAGTTATTGGTTATCATGTTTTCTTGGCTGCCGAGTCCCTCTATGATCCGAGAGGTCGTGACAGACAACCGGCTACTGTTGTTCATGGGGCCTAGGCTGCCGAGTCCCTCTATGATCCGAGAGGTCGTGACAGACAACCGGCTACTGTTGTTCATGTTTTCTTGGCTGCCGAGTCCCTCTATGTTCCGAGAGGTCGTGACAGACAACCGGCTACTGTTGTTCATGGGGCCTTGGCTGCCGAGTCCCTCTATGATCCGAGAGGTCGTGACAGACAACCGGCTACTGTTGTTCATGTGGCCTTGGCTGCCGAGTCCCTCTATGATCCGAGAGGTCGTGACAGACAACCGGCTACTGTTGTTCATGGGGCCTTGGTTGCCGAGTCCCTCTATGATCCGAGAGGTCGTGACAGACAACCGGCTACTGTTGTTCATGGGGCCTTGGCAGCCGAGTCCCTCTATGATCCGAGAGGTCGTGACAGACATCCGGCTACTGTTGTTCATGGGGCCTTGGCTGCCGAGTCCCTCTATGATCCGAGAGGTCGTGACAGACAACCGGCTACTGTTGTTCATGGGGCCTTGGTAGCCGAGAGGTCGTGATAGATAACCATTTACTGTTGATCATGGGACTTTGGTAGCATGCAGAGAGAGCGTGATAGATAACCATCTACTACTGATCATGGGTCTTTGGTAGCCGATATGTTGGAACAGATAACCATCTACTACTGACCACGGGGCCTTGGTACCCGAGAGGTCGGGATAGATAACCATATACTATTGATCATGTCGCCTTGGTAGCCGAGAGGTCGTGATAGATAGCCATCTACTATTGATCATGTCGCCTTGGTAGCCGAGAGTACGTAATAGATAGCCATCTACTTTTGATCATGGGGACTTTGGTAGCCGAGAGGTCCTGATAGATAACCATCTACTATTGATCATGGGGCTTTGGTAGCCGAGAGGTTGTGATAGATAACCATCTACTATTGATCATGGGGCTTTGGTAGCCGAGAGGTCGTGATAGATAACCATCTACTATTGATCATGGGGCTTTGGTAGCCGAGAGGTTGTGATAGATAACCATCTACTATTGATCATGGGGCATTGGTAGCAGATATGTTGGAACAGATAACCATCTACTACTGACCATGGGGGATTGGTAGCCGAGAGGTCCTGATAGATAACCATCTACTGTTGATCAGGGGCCGGTAGTCGAGAGGTCGTGATAGATAACCATCTACTATTGATCATGGGACTTTGGTAGCCGATATCTTGGGATAGAGTATCATCTACTATTGATCATGTCGCCTTGGTAGGCCGAGAGTTCGTGATAGATAGCCATCTACTATTGATCATGGGGGATTGGTAGCCGAGAGGTCCTGATAGATAACCATCTACTTTTTATCATGTCGCCTTGGTAGCCGAAAGGTCCTGATAGATAACCATCTACTATTGATCATGGGGCCTTGGCAGCCGAGTGATCCTGATAGATAATCATCTACTATTGATCATGTCGCCTTGGTAGCCGAAAGGTCCTGATAGATAACCATCTACTATTGATCATGTCGCCTTGGTAGCCGAGTGGTCCTGATAGATAACCATCTACTGTTGATCATGGGACTTTGGTAACCGAGTGGTCGTGATAGATAACCATCTACTGTTGATCATGGGACTTTGGTAGCCGAGAGGTCCTGATAGATAACCATCTACTGTTGATCATGGGACTTTGGTAACCGAGTGGTCTTGATAGATAACCATCTACTACTGACCACGGGGCCTTGGTAGCCGATTTCTTGTGATAGACTATGATATATGTCGTTCTAGACTATGTTATCAGCAGCGGTGTTTATTTTAAGTCGGGAAACTGCAAACCTCAATTGGAAAAGATTTCCATGTTTTCCTGTCGAGTTGTAATTAAGAAAACAGTCTTCATATCCCGCAATGATAAACGTACCTGAACAATTGCCGAGGGGAATAATCCGCAAACAAGTTATCTCTGTTGAAGAAGAAAAGCTATAAAAATGTATTTATCTTTATAAAATTGTCCTAATTTTCTTCTGGAAGTTTTCGTCAGAAACCCCTCTTTTCGATCCACCAAAGCTTTCAACTTAAAAATCAACAATCCCCCATCCTCTGTCGATTAATTACATCTCTACAACCTCAATAAAATAGTTACATACAATGTAATTAATAGTATAAATTGTAATGATAGCGTCTATTACATCGACTAAGGGCATGCTTTAATTATGCATTATGATTTCTGATAATATTACTATAAGATATAATTATTACATTATCTGTAATGTCATCTTAGATGTGACACGTTCTTTGTAATAATAATAACAAAAACTTATAAGATGTGTGATGAATTTTAGATGATAACATGTCTGATAATGTTAACCAAATTAATCAGAAATAATTCGCGTGGTAATGCAGTTCCTGTTCGAGGGCATCGTCATGGATTTTGGATGTCTGTTGATAGCATTGTGCTTACTACGAATCAAAATAATTTGTCTTACTGCAGACGTAGTTATTCACTGTAGTTTATTTTTTTTTAAATTTGAATAAAAAAAATCACGTGAGTGTATGAGCAATATAAATATTTAGACTTAATAGAGAATCTTGTAATTTTCTTCTAACAGTCAAAAGGTTGTATTAAAATTTACTTTTCCAGAACTAACAATTTTAGACAATAATATTGATCGAACATGATAATACATTTCAATATCTAATATTGTTGTAAAAAAATATTCCCTGTGTTCATTATTTTTTTTCTGTTGCAAATGTTAAACATCTAAATAAACACTTTTAATTAATTGAATTATCACAATAAATTGAATTCGAGTAGTTATCTTTGATATTGCCTTCAAAAAAGAGCGTTCTCAAGTTTTATTTGAGTACTTTTCTAATGAAATAATTTATTCCGAGTCCTTTGATACTATGAAGCCACAATACGGCTTGGGGCTCCAGCGGTAACATCAGTTCTATAACCAAATTTGTATCGAGTATTAATAATTACATTGTTTATTAATCTATTTGTTGTTTTAATTACACGTGGACAATGCAAACATCAAACATATGGTCTTTTGTAAATTAACTTCAATCAACAAACTTTTTACACCTGTAATTAAACTAATTAGTCAATTAACACAGAAATGATACATTCTTATTTACTGTGGGAAATTTTATGTTGTTTCAATGAAATATAGCATAAATGGTTTAATGCCGTTTTCCCGCGTAAACAACGCAATGACCATTATTTTAAGTACAATATATACTTCTTTTTTTGCTACCGATGATTGCATGTAATAAAACATCAAATATTTGTAGTCGTAAATACAAAAAATATACAATAAAAATTATTGTTAATAACAGTATATATTACATAAAAAAAGCTAAAAACTTAAAAAACTTATCCGGAAGGAGTACAATTACTGTGACTTTGGTAAAACATAAAGCAGCATTGTCTTATTAAGACTAGTGTTATTAACTTTCGGCAGTGTAACTGTCAGATATTTTAAGGAAAATTGACACAAATTTGTATTAATTTTACAATTCAGGGTAGTAACTATTTAATTGTAAGTCACTGTTGTGTGCTTAAAAATACGAATATTTTGAATTCAGTTAATATTTTTTGTATAAAAAACTTTTAATATCAAATTTAAAAAATGACTATACATCACAGAAGGTTTTGTAAATTACGTTTAAATTGAACGGTCCGGCTATTAATCATGCATGGACGACGCCTCGGCACGACTTTTTTGTCAAAACACAATTTCGTCTTAAAAGACCACGCGCTGTGAAAAAATATGTGATCTTATACCGAGTAAATTCAGGGCAGTTCAACATTAGATTCTTTAAGTTTTAATGACAAGAAGGTATATTCAGATTCCAGCAGACTGCTTTTATGACAATATATCATTCATAATTCTTTGGCGAAGAGTATATTCATGTTCGCCCTACCACGTCTTTCCCCTGTCCCTTGTACTATTATACATGAAATCATTGGGCATCTTGCATGCCCACGTACATTGTACAGAAGTTTGTTACTGTACGCTTGATCTAAAACGTAACTCATCCAGTTACATATATTTGCCATAATTTCCTCTGTGCCAAAACCGGGTTTGATATTGCAGACAAAAAAGTTGTCCTCGTTGGATAAATTTCAAAACTTATTATTAAATACTTTGTGGACATATTTTTGAAATTCATTCTTAATGTGTTTACATTCGTGAAATTAAAGAAAAAAATACATCCCTTCATTTGTCTAAACAGGACATCTCTCCAAACTCAGTCGAAAGCTTTTCGCACTTAAATAAAGCATGAATACGTTTTTCTTTTTACTTTTATTTTTGTGTTAATTTATAGCAGAATTTAGGGCGCAGAATTTAAATAAAATACACAATACATTCTCCAAGAGGTTTATCAAGAATAAACCGGACCCAATCATCTGCATGCTTTATCTGGAAGCAACACGCAACATATTTGATCCAAGTACGACTTAAAAATAAAATTTCCATTTTGACAGTAGACAACGCAGCGACAACCTATAAAAGTTGACAATTAGTTTAAATGGCGAACAGAAATGGAACTGACACTCGACGAAAATGTTTTTGATTTATTTACCATTTCCAAATTTTATAAAAATTCCTGTTTTTCATGCTTTATAAGTGACATGCTATTGACCCTTTCACGGCGTGAATATAAATGACCATCTATACAACTTAAATAGACCAACACCTCTGGATCGGAGGATCACTGTCAACACAAAGCATATATTTTGTTTATAATTTATTCAACAAGCTCGTGATGTTTCAATGAAACTTTTGTCAAAAGTTTAACGTTTGCCGGCACAACTTTTAGATTACACGAAGTTGAAGAATGATAAATCGTAGAATAATTACAAACTTTATTTTTTTGCTGAGAATTAAAATCAAGCTGATCTGAACGTTATATCTTCATACTTTGTACTGAATCAACAACGTCGCAGGAAATAAACGAAATATATTTCTGTAGATATGTCTGATATGATTACAATAACACGTGTAAGATTCCTGTGATCGGGGAGTTACAGTTATTTTCTTTGTGGATACTTATTAGAAAATCACACAACAAAATCGCACATCTAAGAAATACACCAAATGGTTTGTGGTGTATGGAGAAAACGTTATTTCTGTTGTTGCTGTCTGTGCCTTCAGGATATAGGTATATAGATACGCCGGTAAATTAACATTTGAATTATTTAAAAAAAAGATAGGAGATATGTGATATTGACTCGCAAGTTTGTGTAATTCTATTTTTGTTGACTCTTTAAATTAAAATGGACGATGTACGAAATCTTATGTATTACAAATTTCATGATCAAAATATTGAATATTTAAATAACATTGTTTAATGTACGACATATGAACAGGACGTGCTTGCTTATGTTAAAGAAATTCAATATAAGTTTGCTGTGTAAATACTGACGAAACGAATGCTAACTTGGTGGAATCGATTTTAAAGGGATTAATTATACAAAATATGGACATTTTTTAAAAGTGTTTCCAAAAATATCACTTCGATTTTTACTTACAAATAAGGAAACACTGTTGTTAAACGCTAAAATTGCAGTATAAATTTCAAAAAGGGACTACATTCATCTCCTATATTGACATTTGTTGTACAATGTTTCGATGAATATCTACTCAATTAAGTTTGTCTAATTGATAGTCTGCATTATTAACCGACAACTCAATTGCACTTTTACTCAAACTGTGTCGCCATCCTTTCTCAACCAAACGTGACGATAATAGGTTTCCGGTCGACTAGAGCCAATCACGGGTCACGATTTTGTCAAGTGGGCGGAGCTAATGAGTAAAGAGGACGAGCAAAGAAAACGATATGATATAGTTTGTGTTAAAAGTTTTACTTTCATTCATATCAAATGATAACCTCGATAAAACACTCTGGTATTTATTTCTATCAAACGTCGACGCTATTTCAGGAACGCTTCAAGTTACATAATTAATTAGTCAACATAAAATGGAATGATAGAATACGAATAGTTAAATACCGGAATTTACTACACTACAAAGACAAGTGAAATATGGATATCAACAAAGTTTGCGCGAGTTTTTCGAACTGAAAAGATGTGATATTTTGTCATTAGTGTTTTATATATAGATACATAATAGAAATATATTTATTTAGTGTTTGAGTATTAGCGAATCGTGCCTGTTTTTCCACATAAAAGATACGGATTTGTTATTAAGGATGACCCGTTTGGATATGAACACTATTTTAACAGGAATTTATCTTCTGTTGCAGTTTTTGACATTTGTTGGAGGCATTCAGTGGTTGTAAGTAATTTTTATTTTTAATATATTAGATATCTTGTTTTATGAAGAGCAGCGACATCTCTTTTACAACTGTATGTTTTGTAAATGTAAAACAACAATTAAAAATAATATTTAATATTTTAAAATGTACTGTCATTGGTAATTTTGAAAAAGGGGTTTCGAAAAGATTAAATAGACATCATTTTAATACTATAAAAGCTGTGCATTCTTGAGTCCCTGGACATATATTAATACCTTACCTTACATTAACTTAGTTATACAATTTTCTGTACGCCGTCTTTTTTACAAACGACAATTAGATGAGCACGTGCATATACCCCCTTATTGTTTTATTTCCACTCTAAAGGTCAGGACCCCATCAGATGAAACGAACATATATTAGAAAACGTCATTCATAACTACATATATCTTTTAGCAATGCATTCCACGGCTTATCAGAAGTCATTGCAAGTAAGCAGACATCAAATTGATATGTTAATCCGCAAAGAATTAAATTTGAAATCTTCCCAGTTATTCTTAAACGTAGGATTTGTATTGACAAGTTTTGAAGCGTTTTAAACAATAAGGTGGTTAAAATTTACGAATTCCGAACACAACAAGGTAATACTGTATATCAAGTAAAAACAAACATCATTTATTAAGAAGTGACTCGGTTAAGGATGTTAATATTCCCTGTATCTTTCGCCTGATTAATTTCTGTTGACTCTGATGTGTATTTCTTATAATTAGAATGGAAATGAACATTAGGGTCAGATTTACTGAGGCCATTCGGAATGCCTTTATCTAATATCAATCACAACTATTATATTTTCGATTTTTCGTACCCGAAATTTTATTGACAAGTCGTGTCCTTAGTCGAGGGTCGTACGTTGATAGAACCGGATATAGTCAACCATACAAACTAAATTTCATAAATCGGCCTTTTTCCATTAACGATGTGAAACTTGACCTCCATTTACTGCGTTTTTCTGCACTAGGGTTGTGTTTTAATTACATTAAATCGGCACATTATCGTTCATGTTTTGTCAGAAGGTAACTGTAAATTTATTTCATATCTGGCATTTATAAAAATATGACAATGAGGGTTATAGATGATATAGATAAAACCGAGGTCTTTTGTTCGGATTACATTTTACTTCGCATTTTAACAATGTAAAGGGAGCTCAATGAAATTTAATTTAGCATTTAGCCGACAACACTTTGCCTCCTCGTTTCAAAATCAATTTCATTTTGATCAATTATCAAGTATGCTTCTTCGCAGATATAGAATATTTCTTAACATTGAAAATTAATCAGTGAAACAGGGATCGATGAATGGAATAGATTTGACAGGATTATTTAAATAAAGATATTTCATGGTATTATCTCCCCTGAATAGAATATCGTTTGAATGGACCTGTTTGATTTTGATATGGAGATAAGCACTATTGTGTCTTTATTAAAAATATAACAATAAAAATGAATTAATTCATGAAACTGACAAAGATTGACAAATAAGGGGCGTTCCGTCAAAAATATTGAGTGTCAAATAAATGACATTTTTTAAATTATGAGAAAAAGGTCAGTAATATAGCTTTTGTCGTATACTGACTTTTCGGAGGAAAACACCCTACATATTTTGACAACATGAACACATCTTTTATTTGAACGACTTTTAAATAAGGATTTTTTTGTACTTTCAAATCCTTGTGACACACGAAACAATCCCTGTACACTCGAACGTACCCGTCTTTCATAAGTTTTGTACAAGCAAATATAATAAATTGCAGGTAACTAATGAACGTTGACACTAACATGACGGCATTTTTGAAGTAATCGTGTTAAACTAGAAACTGTTTTGTTACACTTTAAGAGAAAACACTGTCCTCGGGGAGTCTAATGATATGAATTATGTTTTACAATAATATCCAAAGGCTTTTGATAAATAATATTATTAATGTTGTCAGTTTCTGTCAAAATATGAGTAAAGAGCAAATACAAACTTCACAATAAATAAATTTACATTTCATTTAATGAGTTTTTTAAATAAAAATTTAACCGCAAGGGAAACATGACATTGATTCACTTTCATAAAAATAAAATACAAATCGTTCAAATTCACACTTTCAACTGACCAAAGTTGTCACTCAGAAGATGAATTAAATCCATGTGAAGGTTAAGACTAGCACCCTCTGCTGCAATCCGAAATAAATTTTGGTGGTTGGGATTTTGAAGTATTGTTGCATATTTCAAAAGTTTTTCCCCTTTAGCTTTAGATTGTTTCCACAGAACCAGACCGTAAATGGTAGCAGAACGGAAGCGATAAATCGTTTCAATGGATCACTTTCGGCTTCCGAAATCATACTTTTAAAACTCATTACATGAATTCATTAATCAATGATTACCGATACCGTTAAAAGTAAATAAACATTTTAACAGACAAATTGCAAATTATTTTATGATTTAATGACAGCACATTACATTTGTTAAACACCAAGCGATACAACAGAACATTGAAATTGCACATTTGTTTGCAGACGATAATATATCAAACAATCTCCCGCCAATATTACGTCTTTAATGTGAACCTAGGTGTCCGAAAATCACATTAAAATTCGCTCACTGACAGATGTACACAAATGTTCGACATGAATTTGGCAAACGTAATAACTTGGTTCACATTTATCTGAAATTAATGGCGTCAAATTTGTTGTCACATAATACTGATTGACAACTATAATTAATAGCGAAATGAACTGACAAGTTATGAAAGAAAAACGAAAGATGCCCTATTTAAATATTCAAAATTTGTCGAAATTGATTAACGTTATGTTAGAAGTCAAACGATTACACAAACCTTCACGTGTTGCCTTTTATAAGAAAGCATTTCTTTACCTCATAGACCAAAACAATCGCCATCATATACCATAAATTTCAAAAAGTTTCGGATGTCCTGCACTTGGCGATCACAACACATGTATACATGTATTGTTGACAAAACTTGTATATACTATTTTTGTATAAGTATTGTTATTTTTTTTTAAATGTAGAAAGTAGAACACTGTAATTTTTTTCTTTACTTATATAAATGTAGACTAAAATAATTTAATTGTCTGCTTTCGAAGTAAAATGCGCGCTAAATAAAACAGTGTACAAATAATTATCTCTTGATTTTTTTTAGATCATTGGCAAAAATGTCGAGTCTTTCAGCAATACAGATACCAGAAACGTGTGATTCTTTAACAGGACTTGTGAAAAGACAAAGGAAAATATGTCGAAAAAATATAGAAATAATGGACAGTGTTAAACATGGAGCAGATAACGCCATTGGAGAATGTCAATTTCAGTTCAGAAATAGAAGATGGAATTGTAGTATGGTAGAAGCCACCAATATATTTGGAAATGTTTTAAAATTAGGTAAGTCGAGTGAAGTCTGTGTAACTCATAAAGCGAGGTAAATGATTCTACTTGCGAATGATTGAATAGTTGTTACAAACATCGGATTTGTTATATCCATATAAATCTCCAAATGACCTATAAAACAAATAGATGAGGTCGAGATCAAAATGAAAACTTGGCATTTTAAAGCTTATATCATACAGCACTTGTATGTTTATGTACGTCATGAATGGAAACATGAGAACGCTTTGTTTGTTTCCAATAGCTGTGTTAGCGCCCTATTGTTTTCTTATTTTCAGTCAAAATCGCTAACTTAATCGTGTAAATATTTACAAAATTAAGACTACCTTGGTCTATAAAATGTAGCTGGGTGTATGTGGAGGAGTCATATAGATTGTGATTTATTTTGTTTTTGCAATTTGTTTTTAAAAATGTTCGAGTTTTCGTATATTTTCGTCATGAAAAACAATTTAACGAATTTGCAAACGGTTTTTATTTGACGTCATTTTTACACTTGAAATTACGCGTTTATCGTGCTTTAAATCAATCTAATTATTTAAAAAACATACAAAATGACTTTTATTTTAGCCAAGAGCTTATATGATGAAATAGATTTGCGTCTGCTTTTGATAATAAATGCATCTTATATAAGGTATAAATTTTGGTCCTAGCCTGGGGACTATAGGTGTGGTGTAGTAAACTAAGCATACGACACAAATTTCAATATTGACCTTGTATACATCACTGAAAGTTTTATGCTAAGAATTATTACAGGCATAATTCTAATATCGCAATGTCATCGAATACTTACATTGAAGTTCATTATTAAACAATCTACGATTTACATTAATGTCTTTAATATTTTTTCAGGCACCAGAGAAGCATCGTTTGTGCACGCGCTGTCGTCTGCTGGTGTGGCCCATGCTGTAACTAGGGCCTGCAGTAGTGGCCGCCTAACACAGTGTGGTTGTGACAGAACTGTAAGTGGACCAAGCGGCCAAGGATTTGAGTGGTCCGGGTGTTCAGATAATATAGCTTTTGGAATAGCATTTGCAAAAACATTCGTAGACGCAAGAGAACAGCGTAAAATGAAGAACAATAAAAATACAGGAAGACAGTTAATGAATATTCATAATAATCAAGCTGGACGCAAGGTAGGTAACTCCTATTTAAAGATTTTAAATTCTTGACTTCCAAGGCAAAATCATGCTACATGTAACTTGTATAAGCACGTGAAGTCATTGATCTGCAGAAATATGTCATAAACCTTTCGATGGTGTAAACTGCTGACAACTATTTTAATTTAAACGTCTTTAAATACTATGGCGGATCCCTATTTACAAAACTTAAATCGAGATCAAATTTAAATTTTGGCAAAAAATTGTTTTCCTTGATCACAAACACAAGGTTGAAACGAATAATGTAATGGAATTTCAATTGAAGCATTGAATTTGAACAAGTGAAGCACATTTTAATGACCACACGTCGTTTTCGTATAACAAGACGATTTAACGTTAATGGATATAGGCCTTTATAACCATGATACTGGGCTGGTGATTTATGGGTTAGCTGAACACTTTGCCCCCATCATTTACTGGTTTATTTTCCGTTTCAATCAAATTTGGGATGTTTCCCAGGCGGGATAAGAACACACAATTTAACATTAATCTTACAGACTACAATAGAATCAATATATTTAGTGTCACATGGAATCGTCAATTTAAACGCCTTTCAAGTACTCCGAAAGGATACACAAATTTATGTCTCAATTGAGAATAAAATATACGTAAACACGAAAAACCAAACGCTGGTACCACAAGAATGATTCAATTTGTCAAGGAACCAGTCATCCAATGTTACGTTGGAACATAACTATCAAGCTAGTAAAAAAACAACGCTGAAGTAACTTTCTAAAACTTTTTAATGGGATATTTGTTCCTATTAACATTTGTAGACGCACTACACCGTTGACAATTTATGAATGTAAAATGTTTTATTATGAAAGAAAAGCAATTTATACATTTCATATTCAAAATCCATTACTGGAAATTAGAAAATATCTAATGCATGACATTTTCATAATTAACGAACCGTGCAAAATATTACCTTTTCCGATTAACACGTTTTTATGGGCAATTTAATATCAAAATGTAATTTCAAAATTTCTAGAATCTTGTTTAATGATCAATTTATAAGAAAAGATTGAAAAGTTTTTTTTTCCTAGACAGAGGTTAAGGTCTACGTAATTCTTTGAACTTCTAATGTACGAGCTTTTTGAATAACCTGGTTGATTAGAAATCGTAGTATGTTTATTTATGAAACACATATTTTAAAAATTACCAGTGTGGTTGCCTTTCATCTCCGCTGTTTCAATTAAATGCATCTTCTAAAATAATTGAATTCATCTTTGTAAACTGGTCAGATTTGACTTTTTTGGTATGTGCATATTAAACACATTACAAAGTAGAAACGAGTTTGACACTCATTTCTATACCATAATTCTTTGCGCTAAAACAGACATTTTCTAGTACGATTAGATGTAGTTATCCAACATGCCACGCTCCAAGCCCTCCGATAAAGGAACATTCTTGCCATTAAGAAGGATTAAATCGAACTTTTCATTATCTTTAATTTATGACTTGTAATTTTAGACTATAAATATTCGTCAACAAACATACAACAAGAGATACAATTCTTTAACATTATAATTATCTTTAATATCCTAGTAACTCTCGGATACATTTCAAGTTTTGTTCAATACACAATTCATTTCAGACATTTATGTGTATTCGTTCCTAAATTTATTGACAGTAGATGATAAAATTAAAATTTGTAGTCCTTATGTAAATCGCTAAATCTCTGTAAAGAATTTTTTTTTAATGAATTCTTTTTAAGACTATCTCTCTCGAAAGTCAGAAAGGAGTTTATGCGATTTCGTGTTCTCTTAAGTCCAAAAATAGATACAGGTAAACCAAACTAGTAAAAAAATACAGTCATCGTCTGATGTTTAGACTAAAGCAAAATATTTACTAACAAAGTTGAATACGTGTTGAAGCAATTATTCCACGTGTGTCCAGATTGTTTATCTGATAAAGGTGAACAAAATGTAAACCGACCAGACATTCATAGTGACAGAGATGGGACACAGTCTTATACGAGTTTAATGTGATACTTAAAGAACTCTGTAATACTTTCCCAAAATTTACACATGTATGCCCCTTACTTATCTAACATTTTACAATCCAAAATAGGAATTTAATTTCCTTAAAGTTTGTAGTATTTCAAAGCCAGGATTACAAGTTGTGTGCCAAGGCCAAAATGCAAGAGGTATTGGTTGAGATCGAACAAAACACCTATGCTATGCTCGCAATTTCTCGTGAAGTGGCTGCTAAAACGATCATCATTAAAACGCAATCACAGAAGATATCAACAATAAGACGCGTTCTGTGGAGTAATACAAATTCAATATTTATAATTCTGGCTTTTTTGGCACTATTTTCTACTTGTTTATCCTATACTTATAAATAATGGAATTGTGCACTTGAAAAGATGATGAAAGATCGCAAGTAAACATTAAATTCAATTGCATGGTATTGAAATAGACAAGATGTCGATAGCGAAATGATAATACTTGACCTAAAATGTCTCTGTACTGAGACTGGACCTTTTCACAGTTATAAATTATATTGTTTTAATGTCTGTCTCCCTTCGTTGCTGTTGTTTGACATTTTACATAGGATAATTTGTTTTTAAATCCTCCAAGGGAGTAACTCTGTTCTCTCTGAATTTTAAACAAATAAACTTAATTATACATATATGTCAATATCATTAAATGAAGTTTTAGCATGTGCTGCAAATTTAGCAAAGTTTTATCAAAATCCTGTTTTTTTCTAAAGTTTATGTATTGTTAATTATGAATTTAATTTTGTTTCAAAATATTAAATAATAAAATGAAATAATTTCTACTTAATACATTTTGCAAGGAAAAATATTTTGCAACTTCCTTAACGTTTCATCCGGAAAGCTACATTTATAAATACATTTTTAAAATGTTACATGTGATCTGACTCTAATTTATAACATACCAGAACGCTGCAAGAAAATTCTGTTTACCTATGAATAATGACATATGTTTTAAGCTTATCACCAGTAACAAAATCGGAGGTGTTATGAGGTTATATGTTGTCTATAGAGATATAAATAAACTACATGTACTTACAAGACTGTATATAAAATATCTGGTCTGCGAGGAAAGTCTACATTATCAAAGTAAATGTGCGATCATGTTTGATTGTAATAAACACATCACATTCTAATGTTTATCAAATGATGCATGAAATAAACAATACTCCGAAATTAATGGTTTCCGGAGCTTTTACTTCCAGTCTGGACGTAGTGTTACATCTAGAAATGACAATTGACAGCTACATCCGAACTATTTAATGAATTGTGAAAGTATACTCTCATTAGTTAAGTCGATTAATATGTTTATACATTTAACTTGGATGTATCTACATATACATGTATTTTGTGTTTATGCATTATGTATTTTGTATTAACTAACCGTTTCTTCCTTTTGCAGGTCATAGAGAATAACATGAAAATAGACTGTAAATGTCACGGAGTATCGGGCTCATGTGAATTACGGACTTGTTGGCGAGCAATGCCGACTTTTAGAAAAGTTGGTGACGTTATAAAAGAAAAATTTGATGGCGCAACAGAAGTAAAATTAGTTTATACAAACAACTTTCCAAGACTGGTACCAGTCAATCCTCAATACAAACCACACACAAGTTCAGACTTAGTTTATTTATTTGCCTCACCAGACTTTTGCGAACCGGATCTCAAATCCGGGTCTTTAGGAACAAGAGGCAGAATTTGTAATAAAAACTCAAAAGCTATTGATGGTTGTGATCTCTTGTGTTGTGGACGTGGTTATGAAACTAGAAAGAGAAAAATAGTGGAACGATGTTACTGCAAATTTCATTGGTGCTGCTATGTCTCCTGCAAGGAATGCACGCGGGAAGTTGAAGAGCATTATTGTAAATAAGGAAAACATATCAGATTCTGATCCGGAATAGACTAAACTGATATTAAAAAGAGTGAAGAAATCCAAACATTTTGCGTCACAAGTCACTGAAAACTTGGTAATTGTAGAAATGCAATGTTGGTTTAAATACAAGTGCTTTGTGTTCGTCTGTTAGACGTCTGGACTGTGACGGTATTGAAAAGGACCAATGAGTATTCGAGGGAGCAGTGCCTTCCTAAAATTGACATTTATCTCAGGTTAACCAATTATTTATTGTTTTTAGTATGAACCACATACAATATAGGCAAACGTTTTATTATTGTTGTTCCGCTGTATATACTTGTAAGAAATGCAGATATTAAATACATGTGCCTTAATTATGACACGTGTACAAATACTGACTTATTGTTCTACGACAACTGTGGTGCAAAAGTCACTGTAAGTGCTACTGATTGTGAATACTGTTTTGTATTTATATGTTTTTAATTTATGCGCAGAATGTTTCAGCACATTGCCTCCATCTTGCCTTCTTAATCTTTTTTCTCCTATATAATTTATTATGGTTTTTTTTCAACTTAGATGTCTGTTTAATTTTTTTTTCGTTTTTCTTTCCTAAGATGGCGGCAAAGTCACATTTTAAAATAAAAAACAATGCGCCAAAAAATTCTGTATTATTTCAAAAGAAATCACCGTTATAAAAGGGACTTATTAAATATAGATGTTTAAGAAATATCAAATCAAAAGTATTTATGTATTAACTTATAAAAATCAAAATTTTTAAATGTGCTGTACTATATTTACTGAGGGAGGTATTTATGATATCTCTGGTGTTAACATTGTGATACATTCTTGTTGTAAACTTGTCTCATCAAAATAAAATATAGAAAATTACCATAATACAATTCGTTACATTTGTCTTCATTTGTGACACACATGTGTGAGTTATGAAGTCGAACCGTCATCAATTCTACAACATAATAAGAATTTCACGCCTGCTTAGTAACTACCCTTATTCCAAGTTCTGAGTTCACGTAGACCGCCTCTTGTTTAGCAACTATCCATATCTCAAGCTCAGAGTTCACGCGGATTGTCTCATGTTTAACAACTATCCCTATCCCAAGTTCTCGTGGACTGTTTCATGTTTAGCCACTACCCCTATCCCAAGTTCACGTGGACTGTCTCATGTTTAACAACTATCCCTATCCCATGTTCACGTGGACTGGTTCATGTTTAGCCACTACCCCTATCCCAAATTCTGAGTTCACGTGGATTGTTTCATGTTTAGTAACTACTCCTATTCCAAGTTCTGAGTCACTTGGACTGCTTTGCTTAGCTATCTTAAGTTCTGAGTCACGTGGACTGTTTCATGTTTAGTAACTACTCCTATTCCAAGTTCTGAGTCACTTGGACTGCCTCTTGCTTCGCTATCTAAGTCACGTGGACTGCATCTCTTGGTTAGCCACTACCCCTATCTGAAGTTCAGAGTAACGTGGACTGCCTCATGTTGAGCCACTGCCCCTATCCCAAGTTCTGAATTCACGTGGACTTAAGTTGGAACCCATATACCATTACCGCTTGTTGTTTAAGCAAACAATCAGGTAACTGTCCAAATCCACTAGTTACAGATTATTCACTGGTCCCTTGACCATTAGTTACACATTATACACTAGTCCCTTGACCACTAGTTACAGATTATTCACTGGTCCTTTGACCACTAGTTACACATTATACACTGGTCCCTTGACCACTAGTTACACATTATACACTGGTCCCTTGACCACTAGTTACACATTATACACTGGTCCCTTGACCACTAGTTACACATTATTCACTGGTCCCTTGACCACTGGTTACACATTATACACTGGTCCCTTGACCACTAGTTACATTATTCACTGGTCCCTTGACCACTAGTTACACATTATACACTGGTCCCTTGACCACTAGTTACACATTATACACTGGTCCCTTGACCACTAGTTACACATTATACACTGGTCCCTTGACCACTAGTTACACATTATACACTGGTCCCTTGACCACTAGTTACACATTATACACTGGTCCCTTGACCACTAGTTACACATTATTCACTGGTCCCTTGACCACTAGTTACACATTATACACTGGTCCCTTGACCACTAGTTACACATTATACACTGGTCCCTTGACCATTAGTTACACATTATACACTGGTCCCTTGACCACTAGTTACACATTATGCACTGGTCCCTTGACCACTAGTTACACATTATACACTGGTCCCTTGACCACTAGTTACACATTATGCACTGGTCCCTTGACCACTAGTTACACATTATACACTGGTCCCTTGACCACTAGTTACACATTATGCACTGGTCCTTTGACCACTGGTTACACATTATATACACTGGTCCCTTGACCACTAGTTACACATTATACACTGGTCCCTTGACCACTAGTTACACATTATACACTGGTCCCTTGACCACTAGTTACACATACACTGGTCCCTTGACCACTAGTTACACATTATGCACTGGTCCTTTGACCACTAGTTACACATTATATACACTGGTCCCTTGACCACTAGTTACACATTATACACTGGTCCCTTGACCACTAGTTACACATTATACACTGGTCCCTTGACCACTAGTTACACATTATACACTGGTCCCTTGACCACTAGTTACACATTATACACTGGTCCCTTGACCACTAGTTACACATTATACACTGGTCCCTTGACCACTAGTTACAGATTATTCACTGGTCCCTTGACCACTAGTTACACATTATACACTGGTCCCTTGACCACTAGTTACACATTATGCACTGGTCCCTTGACCACTAGTTACACATTATACACTGGTCCCTTGACCACTAGTTACACATTATACACTGGTCCCTTGACCACTAGTTACACATTATACACTGGTCCCTTGACCACTAGTTACACATTATACACTGGTCCCTTGACCACTAGTTACACATTATGCACTGGTCCCTTGACCACTAGTTACACATTATACACTGGTCCCTTGACCACTAGTTACACATTATACACTGGTCCCTTGACCACTAGTTACACATTATACACTGGTCCCTTGACCACTAGTTACACATTATACACTGGTCCCTTGACCACTGGTTACACATTATACACTGGTCCCTTGACCACTAGTTACACATTATACACTGGTCCCTTGACCACTGGTTACACATTATACACTGGTCCCTTGACCACTAGTTACACATTATACACTGGTCCCTTGACCACTAGTTACACATTATACACTGGTCCCTTGACCACTAGTTACACATTATACACTGGTCCCTTGACCACTAGTTACACATTATACACTGGTCCCTTGACCACTGGTTACACATTATACACTGGTCCCTTGACCACTAGTTACACATTATATGCACTGGTCCCTTGACCACTGGTTACACATTATACACTGGTCCCTTGACCACTGGTTACACATTATACACTGGTCCCTTGACCACTGGTTACACATTATACACTGGTCCCTTGACCACTAGTTACACATTATACACTGGTCCCTTGACCACTGGTTACACATTATACACTGGTCCCTTGACCACTAGTTACACATTATACACTGGTCCCTTGACCACTGGTTACACATTATACACTGGTCCCTTGACCACTAGTTACACATTATACACTGGTCCCTTGACCACTAGTTACACATTATACACTGGTCCCTTGACCACTGGTTACACATTATACACTGGTCCCTTGACTACTAGTTACACATTATACACTGGTCCCTTGACCACTGGTTACACATTATACACTGGTCCCTTGACCACTGGTTACACATTATACACTGGTCCCTTGACCACTGGTTACACATTATACACTGGTCCCTTGACCACTGGTTACACATTATACACTGGTCCCTTGACCACTGGTTACACATTATACACTGGTCCCTTGACCACTGGTTACACATTATACACTGGTCCCTTGACCACTAGTTACACATTATACACTGGTCCCTTGACCACTAGTTACACATTATACACTGGTCCCTTGACCACTAGTTACACATTATACACTGGTCCCTTGACCACTAGTTACACATTATACACTGGTCCCTTGACCACTGGTTACACATTATACACTGGTCCCTTGACCACTAGTTACACATTATATGCACTGGTCCCTTGACCACTGGTTACACATTATACACTGGTCCCTTGACCACTGGTTACACATTATACACTGGTCCCTTGACCACTGGTTACACATTATACACTGGTCCCTTGACCACTGGTTACACATTATACACTGGTCCCTTGACCACTGGTTACACATTATACACTGGTCCCTTGACCACTGGTTACACATTATACACTGGTCCCTTGACCACTGGTTACACATTATACACTGGTCCCTTGACCACTAGTTACACATTATACACTGGTCCCTTGACCACTAGTTACACATTATACACTGGTCCCTTGACCACTGGTTACACAGTATACACTGGTCCCTTGACCACTAGTTACACATTATAGCACTGGTCCCTTGACCACTGGTTACACATTATACACTGGTCCCTTGACCACTGGTTACACATTATACACTGGTCCCTTGACCACTGGTTACACATTATACACTGGTCCCTTGACCACTGGTTACACATTATACACTGGTCCCTTGACCACTGGTTACACATTATACACTGGTCCCTTGACCACTGGTTACACATTATACACTGGTCCCTTGACCACTGGTTACACATTATACACTGGTCCCTTGACCACTAGTTACACATTATACACTGGTCCCTTGACCACTAGTTACACATTATACACTGGTCCCTTGACCACTGGTTACACATTATACACTGGTCCCTTGACCACTAGTTACACATTATACACTGGTCCCTTGACCACTAGTTACACATTATACACTGGTCCCTTGACCACTGGTTACACATTATACACTGGTCCCTTGACCACTAGTTACACATTATACACTGGTCCCTTGACCACTAGTTACACATTATAGACTGGTCCCTTGACCACTGGTTACACATTATACACTGGTCCCTTGACCACTAGTTACACATTATACACTGGTCCCTTGACCACTAGTTACACATTATACACTGGTCCCTTGACCACTAGTTACACATTATACACTGGTCCCTTGACCACTAGTTACACATTATACACTGGTCCCTTGACCACTGGTTACACATTATACACTGGTCCCTTGACCACTAGTTACACATTATACACTGGTCCCTTGACCACTAGTTACACATTATACACTGGTCCCTTGACCACTGGTTACACATTATACACTGGTCCCTTGACCACTAGTTACACATTATACACTGGTCCCTTGACCACTAGTTACACATTATACACTGGTCCCTTGACCACTGGTTACACATTATACACTGGTCCCTTGACCACTGGTTACACATTATACACTGGTCCCTTGACCACTAGTTACACATTATACACTGGTCCCTTGACCACTAGTTACACATTATACACTGGTCCCTTGACCACTGGTTACACATTATACACTGGTCCCTTGACCACTGGTTACACATTATACACTGGTCCCTTGACCACTAGTTACACATTATACACTGGTCCCTTGACCACTGGTTACACATTATACACTGGTCCCTTGACCACTAGTTACACATTATACACTGGTCCCTTGACCACTAGTTACACATTATACACTGGTCCCTTGACCACTAGTTACACATTATACACTGGTCCCTTGACCACTAGTTACACATTATACACTGGTCCCTTGACCACTAGTTACACATTATTCACTGGTCCCTTGACCACTAGTTACACATTATTCACTGGTCCCTTGACCACTAGTTACACATTATACACTGGTCCCTTGACCACTGGTTACACATTATACACTGGTCCCTTGACCACTAGTTACACATTATACACTGGTCCCTTGACCACTGGTTACACATTATACACTGGTCCCTTGACCACTAGTTACACATTATACACTGGTCCCTTGACCACTAGTTACACATTATACACTGGTCCCTTGACCACTGGTTACACATTATACACTGGTCCTTGACCACTGGTTACACATTATACACTGGTCCCTTGACCACTAGTTACACATTATACACTGGTCCCTTGACCACTGGTTACACATTATACACTGGTCCCTTGACCACTAGTTACACATTATACACTGGTCCCTTGACCACTAGTTACACATTATACACTGGTCCCTTGACCACTAGTTACAGATTATACACTGGTCCCTTGACCACTAGTTACACATTATACACTGGTCCCTTGACCACTAGTTACACATTATACAATGGTCCCTTGACCACTAGTTACACATTATACACTGGTCCCTTGACCACTAGTTACACATTATACACTGGTCCCTTGACCACTAGTTACACATTATACACTGGTCCCTTGACCACTAGTTACACATTATACACTGGTCCCTTGACCACTAGTTACACATTATACACTGTCCCTTGACCACTAGTTACACATTATACACTGGTCCCTTGACCACTAGTTACACATTATACACTGGTCCCTTGACCACTAGTTACACATTATACACTGGTCCCTTGACCACTAGTTACACATTATACACTGGTCCCTTGACCACTAGTTACACATTATACACTGGTCCCTTGACCACTAGTTACACATTATACACTGGTCCCTTGACCACTAGTTACACATTATACACTGGTCCCTTGACCACTAGTTACACATTATACACTGGTCCCTTGACCACTAGTTACACATTATACACTGGTCCCTTGACCACTAGTTACACATTATACACTGGTCCCTTGACCACTAGTTACACATTATACACTGGTCCCTTGACCACTAGTTACACATTATACACTGGTCCCTTGACCACTAGTTACACATTATACACTGGTCCCTTGACCACTAGTTACACATTATACACTGGTCCCTTGACCACTAGTTACACATTATACACTGGTCCCATGACCACTAGTTACACATTATACACTGGTCCCTTGACCACTAGTTACACATTATACACTGGTCCCTTGACCACTAGTTACACATTATACACTGGTCCCTTGACCACTAGTTACACATTATACACTGGTCCCTTGACCACTAGTTACACATTATACACTGGTCCCTTGACCACTAGTTACACATTATACACTGGTCCCTTGACCACTAGTTACACATTATACACTGGTCCCTTGACCACTAGTTACACATTATACACTGGTCCCTTGACCACTAGTTACACATTATACACTGGTCCCTTGACCACTAGTTACACATTATACACTGGTCCCTTGACCACTAGTTACACATTATACACTGGTCCCTTGACCACTAGTTACACATTATACACGGGTCCCTTGACCACTAGTTACACATTATACACTGGTCCCTTGACCACTAGTTACACATTATACACCGGTCCCTTGACCACTAGTTACACATTATACACTGGTCCCTTGACCACTAGTTACACATTATACACTGGTCCTTTGACCACTAGTTACACATTATACACTGGTCCCTTGACCACTAGTTACACATTATACACTGGTCCCTTGACCACTAGTTACACATTATACACTGGTCCCTTGACCACTAGTTACACATTATTCACCGGTCCCTTGACCACTAGTTACACATTATACACTGGTCCCTTGACCACTAGTTACACATTATACACTGGTCCCTTGACCACTAGTTACACATTATACACTGGTCCTTGACCACTGGTTACACATTATGCACTGGTCCCTTGACCAGTGGTTACACATTATACACTGGTCCCTTGACCACTAGTTACACATTATACACTGGTCCCTTGACCACTAGTTACACATTATTCACCGGTCCCTTGACCACTAGTTACACATTATACACTGGTCCCTTGACCACTAGTTACACATTATACACTGGTCCCTTGACCACTAGTTACACATTATACACTGGTCCCTTGACCACTAGTTACACATTATACACTGGTCCCTTGACCACTAGTTACACATTATACACTGGTCCCTTGACCACTAGTTACACATTATACACTGGTCCCTTGACCACTAGTTACACATTATTCACCGGTCCCTTGACCACTAGTTACACATTATACACTGGTCCCTTGACCACTAGTTACACATTATACACTGGTCCCTTGACCACTAGTTACACATTATACACTGGTCCCTTGACCACTGGTTACACATTATGCACTGGTCCCTTGACCACTGGTTACACATTATACACTGGTCCCTTGACCACTAGTTACACATTATACACTGGTCCCTTGACCACTAGTTACACATTATTCACCGGTCCCTTGACCACTAGTTACACATTATACACTGGTCCCTTGACCACTAGTTACACATTATACACTGGTCCCTTGACCACTAGTTACACATTATACACTGGTCCCTTGACCACTGGTTACACATTATGCACTGGTCCCTTGACCACTGGTTACACATTATACACTGGTCCCTTGACCACTAGTTACACATTATACACTGGTCCCTTGACCACTAGTTACACATTATTCACCGGTCCCTTGACCACTAGTTACACATTATACACTGGTCCCTTGACCACTAGTTACACATTATACACTGGTCCCTTGACCACTAGTTACACATTATACACTGGTCCCTTGACCACTGGTTACACATTATGCACTGGTCCCTTGACCACTAGTTACACATTATACACTGGTCCCTTGACCACTAGTTACACATTATACACTGGTCCCTTGACCACTAGTTACACATTATACACTGGTCCCTTGACCACTGGTTACACATTATACACTGGTCCCTTGACCACTAGTTACACATTATACACTGGTCCCTTGACCACTAGTTACACATTATACACTGGTCCCTTGACCACTAGTTACACATTATACACTGGTCCCTTGACCACTAGTTACACATTATACACTGGTCCCTTGACCACTAGTTACACATTATACACTGGTCCCTTGACCACTAGTTACACATTATACACTGGTCCCTTGACCACTAGTTACACATTATACACTGGTCCCTTGACCACTAGTTACACATTATACACTGGTCCCTTGACCACTAGTTACACATTATACACTGGTCCCTTGACCACTAGTTACACATTATACACTGGTCCCTTGACCACTAGTTACACATTATACACTGGTCCCTTGACCACTAGTTACACATTATACACTGGTCCCTTGACCACTAGTTACACATTATACACTGGTCCCTTGACCACTAGTTACACATTATTCACTGGTCCCTTGACCACTAGTTACACATTATACACTGGTCCCTTGACCACTAGTTACACATTATACACTGGTCCCTTGACCACTGGTTACACATTATTCACTGGTCCCTTGACCACTAGTTACACATTATACACTGGTCCCTTGACCACTAGTTACACATTATACACTGGTCCCTTGACCACTGGTTACACATTATACACTGGTCCCTTGACCACTAGTTACACATTATACACTGGTCCCTTGACCACTGGTTACACATTATACACTGGTCCCTTGACCACTAGTTACACATTATACACTGGTCCCTTGACCACTAGTTACACATTATTCACTGGTCCCTTGACCACTAGTTACACATTATACACTGGTCCCTTGACCACTAGTTACACATTATACACTGGTCCCTTGACTGGTTACACATTATACACTGGCCCCTTGACCACTGTTCTTGCTCACTGCCTAAAATCTAAACATTTAGCTAAATACACTTAAGAACCAAGTTTCATTCTATTTCTATTATTCATTTCTAATTTTCTGTTGGCAATATGTATTCCCTTCAAGTCACTTATGAACATTTCGTGAAATACACTACCATTTTCAAAAATAACAGTAAATGATGGATCAAAGTATTAGACAAGTCTGAAATTGATTTTCAGAAATATCAGGTTCGTTTATCTAACTTATACTTAATGTGATTATGATTGTAGAACTCGGAGATAAAAATCTTGCCTGACAATGGAAAATATACGTTATCCAAATTTGAAACACTGTTCCGACTTGAAAGAAATGTGTAGCTTTAAGAAAAATAAGTACCGTCGTGTTATCTTTACTTGGTAACAAATATGATCGTAATTTGTTTTTATTGTTTTTAATGCTTCATTGTTTGGAGCAAGTATATACAATAAACACATAAGAGTAACACAATTAAACATAGGTGTATAGGTCCCCTGTCCCCTGCTAATGACTGTTTTAAGAAGGAACCAGTGTTTTGTACTTGTCGAAAGGTTGAGGGAGACAGAGTGTACTGTATTTTACTTATTTCATTCAATATGTCAAAATTTAAAGATTTATTTCCTGTTTTTGCTTTTTCTGTATAAGTTTTTCGTAATTCTAAATTTCTTTTACATTCGAGTAAAAAATGTTTTTCATCCTCCACCACATTACATATCGGGCATAAAAAGGTATTCCTTTGGGATTTTTCAAATATCTACCTTTTCCTATTAGAAGGCAGTGATTGCTTATTCTGAGTTTTGTAATAAGTTTTCTAAATTCAATGAATTTTGATTTCAAATAAAATTTACAATCTAAAGATGGCTTCAAGGACTTATATAGAAACAACTTCACTATTTTCATCAATATCATCAATTTTCTTATCATACATATCTTCATAAAAGGATTCCATTGAGGTTATAAGATTATTTTTCATTTGACTATTTGCTTTTCTGATAATTCACTTAAATTCGATATATCTAAGCCGGCTTCTTTAGCAACTGATTTGGCAAATGTAAACCAGCTATATATTCCTGAGGATTCTAATTGTTCGGTCAGAAGAAAAGATTCTTTTAATAGTGAGTTAATGTTTTTTGTATTAAGGAGTCTAATTAGATAGAGTAGTGTTTGGATCTTTATTTTTAGTTCTAATGGCAACCTACCTAACTCTTCCCTTACAGCAAAGTTAGATGAGGTTTTTTTGTTCCTAGGACATACTTGCAGAAACTTAGATGTATTTTTTCAATGTATCGATAAATGATAGATGATCAATGTTTCTGCCAGACGACTCGGACCGTTAATTTTAACGCTCCATACAAGGTGATGTATGTGTCCATATATGTTATTTCAGAATTATATGTTGCTATAGGTTTGACCATAGTATCAAATAAGTTGTTTGCTACATTAATTGGCAAATATTTAAACAAGCCAGTGTATGATTGTACAGAAAATAGTACTTTACTAGCTTTTTTACCAGTTCTTCAGAATTTTGAGAAAAATCACCATTACTTTTTACTTTAATGCCTAGAAAGGTATATTCATTAACATTTGTTAAATTTTGACTTTGATATTTATAAACAACATTTTCTGCTTTCATTTAATAAGGTCATTATTTTTGTTTTTCTTACATTTAAGGTTAGTTGCCAATTTGTACAATACTTTTCCAGATTAGTAATGCTGTTTTGTAGCCCTTCTTTTGATTCTGTTACGATTAGAAGGTCAAATAGAAGACAACCTAATTTTGTGTTAACGAGACTGGCTGGTTGATTTTCAGGATTGATGAATTCTGACTCTATATCATTAATAAAAGTATTGAATAAAGTTGGGCTCATTGAGTCCCCTTGTTTAACTCCTCTGTTAATGTGAAAAAACTCTGAAAAATACTGCTGTATTACAATATTTAAAAATTTCTTTCCAACCCCCATTTTACATAATTTATAGAATAAAGCGTGTCTACATACTGAGTCAAATGCCTTTTTAAGGTCTACAAAGAATGCATAGATGCTCTTTTTGTTTTTATGTATTTATTTGTTTACCAGTGATTTTAAAATAAAAATATTATCTGATGTTAATAGTTTTTTCTGAAGCCAAATTGGCTGTTGTTTAAACTTTTGTTTATATCTAGAAATTTGATTAGCCTTTCATTTAATATTGCATTGAAAAGTGTTGGTAAGCAGCTAATTAAAGAAATACCTCTATAGTTATTTGGATCATTTGTTTCACCTGATTTATGTAGAAGTATTATGTATGATTGTTTCCTGGATGTGGGATATATACCTGATTTCAGAATAATATTGAAAAGTTTTGAGATTCCCTTCACAGTGACATTGTTACTTGGCTTGATTATCTCATTTAAAATATTGTCTGGGCCAGGTGACTTTCCATTTTTAGATTTTTAATAGCCTTTTTTATTTCTGCGCATGTTATACTGTTATCTTTTATTTCAGTGAACTCTATATTTTTTTCATGTTTTCTGATATTTTCATTTACTACATTTATATTATTTTGATGTAAAATGGTTTAATGTAAAATCCCTTGGTATTGAATGTGCTCTATGACATTTTTCTCATCATTAAGAATCTCTGGTATATCATGTTCAAGATTTCTGTTACCTTTCAATTCTTTTAAGATATACCAGTAATCTTTTTTTTATGACTTGTGTTTGTCAGGGAATTAAATATTTTCTCCTGATACTGTCTTTTTTCTGTTTTGTTTGTTTTTTTAAAATGTTTAAACTTTTCAAAATATATGTTTTTCATTTGATTACTAGGACATAGTTTTAATTTATTTCCAATATTATTTATTTCTATTTTTAATTCATATATGGTATTATCTGACCAAACTTGCTTAAACAGAAAATTCTAAATTTAATTGATTTTATGACTTTGTTGCAATCTAATAGAAGTATCAAGTTAAAACCCACTGTTTCATCACTTCATCAGGACCCTGGGTTACTGTATAAATTTATAAGCTTAAGATGTTTTTAAATGTGAACACGATTAAGGATCGATGGATGAATCCTTAACATAATGTTGTATTTCATGTACATTTATATTAAAGACTATAACAGTGGATAAATAATATGTTAATTAGAGACAATGGAGAGTTAATTTTTGACTGCCACAAGATAGTTGTGTTAGGAGAGGTAATTGATTGTCTTCTAGTGGCTATATATTAGTTATTTTTCGAAAGCTGAAAAAGTATCTACAAGTAAAGGGAGCCTTGCATTCTCTAGAAACGTTACCTTGTATACTCTGCGACCAGGCGTTCTGTATGATAACATGGAAAACCCATCCCCATCCCCAAACTAGAAAGCGTTCTCCTCCATCCGTCACATGTGAGCGCGTTGCTCCTTTGTGGATGAAATCTTGAACCGTCCCAGTAACAATGATAATGAAAATTATTGCCTCACACCGCTCACTGAACTCGGATATATCTACTCCCATGATAATCTTTTCCTATTGTTTACCTATTGCACAATGGATAATTATAATGAACAGCAAAATGTTGCGTTTCTTTTGCAGTTCTGTGTAATTATCCGATGTGTTCTGATCACTGTGTATTGGGTGAACATTTAGAACTCGCAGTAGATACATCCGAGGTTATCGGTGTAAACATGGACAGTCTTATACTAAGTAGACTGCCCCAGGCGTAAAGAATGCCCACATCGTTTAATTAGCATTGTGATATACAATGTATCTATTAAACTCAATTTTAATATTTGTTGTCTTGCAAAAATCATGCAACCAATTGCGTTATAGATAGCTATAAGCACCATCTGGCGATATTGCCGCGTAACTTTTGGTATCCTCCTAATAAGATTTATTTATCGGAATTATGTGGAAGATAACGCCATCGAAGTTACCAATGGTATAACATGAAATCCACAGACGCAAGTTTAATCAAGACTCCTTAGTAGTTGGAAGCCCAAATAATTCTAAGGCAATATTTTATAATTATAATTTCAAAAAGTAATTTCGAAATCCGGCAAAGTCTATACATCCTAGGGAATATAATAATATTAGAATTGAATCATTTTCATAATTTGAGGTAGGTAAAATTTAAATAATGGATCAATTATATTTTATTTCACCGAAGTGTGATTTTTGATGTCATCGGAAATTAGCAGTCAACCAGCAGAGACATGGACGTGTTAGTCCTGAGCTGGTGATATCCTCAGGGACTAGCAGTCCACCAGCAGAGACATGGACGTGTTAGTCCTGAGCTGGTGATATCCTCAGGGACTAGCAGTCCACCAGCAGAGACATGGACGTGTTAGTCCTGAGCTGGTGATATCCTCAGGGACTAGCAGTCCACCAGCAGAGACATGGACGTGTTAGTACTGAGTTGGTGACATCCTCAGGGACTAGCAGTTCACTAGCAGTGGCAATGGCTTGTGAGTAATAATATGGTGACATCATCAGGGGATAGCATTCCACCTGCAGAATCTTTGACGTGTGAGTACTGAGTTGTTGATGTCCTCGGGGACTATCATTCCACCAGCAGAGGCAATGACTTGTGAGTAATCATATGGTGACATCTTCAGGGACTATTATTCCACCAGCAGAGGCAATAAAATGTGAGTAATCATATGGTGATATCCTCAGGGACTAGCATTCCACCAGCAGAGGCAATGACGTGTGAGAAATCATATGGGGACATCTTCAGGGACTAGCATTCCACCAGCAGAGGCAATGACGTGTGAGTAATCATATGGTGACATCCTCAGGGACTAGCATTCCAACAGCAGAGGCAATGACGTGTGAGAAATCATATGGTGATATCCTCAGGGAATGGCATTCCACCAGCAGATGCAATTACGTGTGAGTAATGATCTAGGTATACCCTCGAGGACTAGCAGTCCACCAGCAGAGGCACTTGCGTGTGAGTACTGATATCCTCATGGACTAGCAGTACAATGACGCGTGTGTACCGAGCTGATGATGTGTTCGGGGACTAGCAGTCCACCAGCAAAGGGAATGACGTATGAGTACTTATGTGGTGATATCCTCGGGACTAACAGTGCACTAGCAGAGGCAATGACGTATGAGTACTTATGTGGTGATATCCTCAGGGACTAGCAGTCCACCAGCAGAAGCAATGACGTGGGTGTACTGAGCTGGTGATATCCGCGAGGTCTAGCAGTCCACTAGCAGAGGCATTGACGTGTGAGTACTGAGTTGGTGACATCTCCAGGGACTAGCAGTCCACTAGCAGAGGCAATGACTTGTGAGTTATAATATGGTGACATCATCAGGGACTAGCAGTCCACCAGGAGAATCTTTGACGTGTGAGTACTGAGTTGGTGATATCCTCGGGGACTATCATTCCACCAACAGAGGCAATGACTTGTGAGTAATCATATGTTGACATCCTCAGGGACTAGCATTCCACGAGCAGAGGCAAGGACTTGTGAGTAATCATATGGTGATATCCTCGGGGACTAGCAGTCCACCAGCAGAGAAATTGACATGTGAGTAATCATATGGTGACATCCTCAGGGACTAGCAGTCCACTAGCAGAGGCAATAAAATGTGAGTAATCATATGGTGATATCCTCAGGGACTAGCATTCCACCAGCAGAGGCAATGACGTGTGAGAAATCATATGTTGACATCCTCAGGGACTAGCAGTCCACTAGCAGAGGCAATAAAATGTGAGTAATCATATGGTGATATCCTCAGGGACTAGCATTCCAACAGCAGAGGCATGACGTGTGAGAAATCATATGTTGACATCCTCAGGGACTAGCATTCCACGAGCAGAGGCAATGACGCGTGAGAAATGATATGGTGATATCCTCAGGGACTGCCATTCCACCAGCAGAGGCAATGACGTGTGAGAAATGATGGTGATATCCTCAGGGACTGCCATTCCACCAGCAGAGGCAATGACGTGTGAGAAATGATATGGTGATATCCTCAGGGACTGCCATTCCACCAGCAGAGGCAATGACGTGTGAGAAATGATGGTGATATCCTCAGGGACTGCCATTCCACCAGGTGAGGCAATGACGTGTGAGAAATGATATGGTGATATCCTCAGGGTCTGCCATTCCACCAGCAGAGGCAATGACGTGTGAGAAATGATATGGTGATATCCTCAGGGACTAGCATTCCAACAGCAGATGCAATGACGTGTGAGTACTGATCTGTTTATATCCATAAGGCATTCCACCAGCAGTATACCAGCAGAGGCAATGAAGTATGAATACTAAGATGGTGATATCCCATGCTGATTTACAACGTAGTAAAACATTACTTGTTTAAGTTGTTTTTTTATACATTAAGTATATATCTGATTTGTATATGACAGCAATATAACTGCAGATAACCGTTTACTTGCTTGGTCAACAGCTGGTGTTTGACTTTCAGACAAAAAAGTTTACCTTCAGCCCTAGGGCAACAATTCAGTCTTTGGGTCAACTAAAACAGCTGCTAAACGCAAGCTCACTCAATAACAGAACATTGTTTTATTATCACCACTTCTGCTGTTAAATTTGTCAAGTATGTTTTAAGTATTGTTTGGTCTATAAACAGAAAACTAAATTAAATAGAAGAGAACAGCGCCATTAAACAGCAATACAGTTTACACAGTATAGCATTTGGTTCAATCATGTCTACACGAATACAGATAGGAAATCTCTTTTTTTACAAATTTTTATTTTATTACACTAAAATAAGAAAGAAAATATGCAGTCATAATAGCTGTATTATTATTATATTATTGTTTTGAAATTAAACGGATTTTTATCCTATATCATAGCGAGAACAGACTGTTTTGTTTGGTACAAGAGGAATTCCCAGAGCCCGTAGATTGATTTCAATCCCAGCAGTCGTCCCACTAAACTAAGCTGAAATTCCAAACCAATCAGGCCAATTTTGTTTTGGTCTGGTCGACCAATCAGGCCAATTTTGTTTTGGTCTGGTCGACCAATCAGGCCAATTTTGTTTTGGTCTGGTCGACCAATCAGGCCAATTTTGTTTTGGTCTGGTCGACCAATCAGGCCAATTTTGTTTTGGTCTGGTCGACCAATCAGGACAATTTTGTTTTGGTCTGGTCGACCAATCAGGCCAATTTTGTTTTGGTCTGGTCGACCAATCAGGCCAATTTTGTTTTGGTCTGGTCGACCAATCAGGCCAATTTTGTTTTGGTCTGGTCGACCAATCAGGCCAATTTTGTTTTGGTCTGGTCGACCAATCAGGCCAATTTTGTTTTGGTCGAGAGTACCGGTCTTGTCCACCTGGCAAGATGACATTACTTTTTTATTCGAAATCTTACTTTATTTTGGACTTTCAGTTTCAGATAAGTTTTAATTCGAGACAATTAGAAATAAGAATTGTTTATATTGGCTATCTTGGAAGTCCGATTGTCACTATATGAAGAAACTGAATCTCCAAATCATTATCTTTACAACACAACAACTTAATTGCTGTTAAATTTAACAGAAAACCTTTCAATAACCTTCCGTACCTCATTCCTTAAAGTTTAAATTTCCAGCGTTACTTGTACTTCTAAATTAAACTTATAGTTCATTAAACAACTGAAAGAGGATGGGACGAAAAGTGAAAGCAATATCGGTAAGAGACGGTCATTATACACATAATTCAATCAGATATAGAGAAAACCGCTACTTCATTATATATTCCTTGATAACTTTTGTTTTTAATGAAGCACATTTTGATTAGCAATTCCACTATGTAGAAGTACTAAGTATTTTCAAATTGCAATAAAAACGTTTCGTATTTCGTCGCCGTATTCTTATCAAAAACAAAACATGATAGAATTACATTCGTCTGTCTTCACATCTCAACATTATAGCGACATACATCGGTAAATCTCATTAGCTTGTTTCTCAAGATGAAACAATTTAAGCCAGAATTCTTAATTTGATTACAATCGAACAACTCGTTTGCGTCTTTAGGATTACGGCGGTAGAGTTGATACACTACTGTTAACGACCTTATTTTGTTTACACTAGAGCGTTGGATTATGGATTAACGGAAATTAGGTATAGTTGAAATTACTTTCGTGGAATTAATATGAGATAAACAGCTGTTTTACTTGATATAACAATGATTGAAACTTTCCAAAAGTAAAATTTGAATATGAAAAGACATTTAGTGACTGATTATTTGAACAGAAATTTCCCTCAGAAAATGAAATTATATTTCTATAAAAGAAATAAAATTAGGAGATAACTGTGTTGTATTTGAAGGTTTGACGGCATCAATTGGTTATTTGATGGTCGGAAATTGAGTCTCATATGCGAGTGAGTTGTGTGTACTGTATAACGTTTATCGTCGGTAACATGAGGGCTGGTTACATTGTTTCACTCAGTATACATGGGTTCACTATGATGAATATCTCTGCCGAAATAAAACTGATTTCATTAAGAAAAAGCTTAACGATAACAGCAGCGCTCTGTTTGGTTTAGCTATTAACAACACTTTCTACATCAACAAATAAAAAAAGATAGTTGTACCAATATTTGGTATGGAGTCAGGCGTGGGTTACCTACGATGATAATTCGCCAAATATATTATGTTTGTTTGTTTGAGTTTCAACGCCACTTTCAACCATTTTTCTGGTATATCTGGTAGATAAATATATAACTGATTAATTTATCCTTATTTGATAAACATTTATTTATCATCAATAGATAAACATATTACTGATTTATTTAATACCCAGTAAATAAACATTTACAGTTTATTTGTTGATTGAATGATTTGAATGTTTGCTTTACGTTCAGCGAGCAGTATTTCAGCTATATTCAGGACGGGAACAAGTTAACAAACAATAAATCAATGGAGAAAGGGGTCTGATTCCCATCGGGAACACAATTTTGACTGTCACTGGAAAAGTACGGAGTATTTGATACAATGAGCCTACACTTTTTCGAAATCTACAACAGGGGTCTTTATCGTGCAAGGAGCGTGGCACTCTCCAAACACGTTACCCACTATGGTCCGCGGCTAGGCTTTCCGTATTATGACTTGACGACAACACCCCAACAAGAGGGTCTCCCCTATCCGCCACCCTGGGACGCGCTGGGCTGCTCTGTGGGTCGAGCAATGGGAAACCATCCCAGTATGTTCCCAGAATGTGTGATTTATTTATCCAAAGTAGATAAACATTTACCTGATTTATTTATCCCCAGTAAATAAACATTTACGGATTTATTTATCCCCAGTAAATAAACATTTACCTGATTTATTTATCCCCAGTAAATAAACATTTACGGATTTATTTATCCCAGTAAATAAACATTTACCTGATTTATGTATTCCCAATAGATAAACATTTACATAATTTATATATCCCCAGTAGATAAACATTTTCCTAACTTTTTATCCCCAGTATTTAAACATTTACCAAATTTTTTTAATCACCAGCAGATAAACATTTGCATATTTTTTTATCCCCAGTAGATCCTTCCCCGGAGATATAAAATTATGTATTACGTGATGTTTTAGGTGTATTTTGAGATAATTATTTAAAAAATCACTACACTTTTTTACACATGCTTATAAGATAGCCTTCACTATTCCAATTATTTCAGTTCTAATTTAATATCTAAAACTTTATAAAATAAATAAGGCAAAAATATTATCGCTGTATACGATTCATAATTAAAAACATTCTTTGCTAGAAAAATATAATGTTGAAATGCTCTTAAGTTTCTAACACTTTCATTGCATGAATGGACATCTGTTGTATAGAATTGACCTTCAAATCTTACCCCGCGTGACAAGGTATTATTATAGTACAATGTTCCCTATAAAAGAAACAACAACGCCAGTTCACAAATATAAAATATACAAAATCCACTATAGAACAAACATCCGAAAAGTCAATTTAAAAAAAAGTAGTCGACACCTGGAACTTTCTTCCACAAACAGTAGTAGAGGCAGATAGTGTAAGTAGTTTTAAAAAGTCGGGAAAAACTTTCCGACAAAATTTGTACCAGATTTCTATGGGTCTGAAGCTGGGACAAGCCAAACGACTTCCCATACTGAAATGGATCATACAGGCAACATAGCCTAAGCAAATATCTCAAAGACAAGTAACAAGTATGTAACACGTATGATCAAATATGTCCTTCATCAAGACTATATTTTGGTTTGCCCTTGTTTAACTATATGTATTTTGTCTAGAATATCCTGTAAAGAAATTTGGCTTAAACTGACCAGTAAAAACTTGTAATAAAGACTAATATTATGTTTATCACACAAAACAAAAAAGTACTGAAATACTGTAGTAAAACCAGAAATTTGATAGATGCTTAATAATTTAACAGCATATTTATTGTCAAGGATTTATGTTTTGTGGAAAAAAAATCTTCACAAAATAGAATCAGTAATACCAAGAAGATTCGTTTAGCTAAACAAACGATTAGATGTAGAACATTTTTTCTCAAATTTTTACTAATATTTCAACCGCTTTACGGTTGTGGAAAATATAGTTCTCGTCACTAGTAATTGTGTTGTTCTCAGCAGTTGATTGGTTAAAAATAATAACGTCATATAAAGAACTCATGACGTCATAAACAAAACACCTTCCATTTATCGCCTATTCACGTCATGAACGTAAAATTGGGGTTGGGAGAATTTGAACTTCATTTCGCAAATTTACTACTTTTTTTTAAATTAGAGAATCAAAATCTTACATTAGTTCTCTTGGATTATCGGATTTCTCCAATCTCGTTAGTTAAATTATCCTCGCCAAGGCTCGGACTTAAAATTCCATAATTTTACTATCTCAATTGGATAAATCCGAAAGGCGAGGACTTAAATTTCAATAATTTAACTATCGACATTGGAGTAATCCGATAATCCAATCGTACTTATGTAAGATCCTATATTTCAACATTTCACATTTCAACCTACGTACACGTTGAATGGGCTCTCGGATTAATATGCGTTGTAAAGAGCTCGACAGTGAGCTGTCCACGAAGTACGACGGCTTATTCGTGCCAAACAACAAAAACAAAAAAAATATTTATTTCGTTTGTACGGTTTATTAAATCGTTTGTACGATTTATTAATCCGTTTGTACGGTTTATTAAATCGTTTGTACGGTTTATTAAATCGTTTGTACAGTTTATTTAATCGTTTGTACGGTTTATTAACCCGTTTGTACGGATTATTAAATCGTTTGTACGGTTTACTAAATCGTTTGTAAGATTTATTAATCCGTTTGTACGGTTTATTAAATCGTTTGTACGATTTATTAACCCGTTTGTACGGTTATTAATTCGTTTGTACGGTTTATTAATTCGCTTGAACTGTTTAATCATGTGGTCCTTATGGTCCCTGATAATCAATAGTATATTGCCAACTACCTAGATCACGTGGTCCCTATGGTCCCTGATAATCAATAGTAAATGGCCAACTACCTAGACCACATGGTCCCCATAGTCCCTGATAATCAGAAGTAGATCGTCAACTACCTAGACCATGTGGTCCCTTTGGTTCGTGAAAATCAAAAGTAGATCGTCAACTACCTAGACCATGTGGTCCCTTTGGTCCCTAATAATAAAATGTAAATGAAGAACTACCTAGACCATGTGGACCCTTTGGTCCCCGATAATCAAAAGTAGATCGTCAACTACCTAGACCATGTGGTCCCTTTGGTCCCTAATAATAAAATGTAGATGACGAACTACCTAGACCATGTGGTCCCTTTGGTCCCCGATAATCAATAGAAGATGGCCAACTACTTCGATGTGGTCCCAATGGTCCCTGATAATAATCGTACAAACGATTTAATAAACCGTACAAACGAAATAATTTTCTTTTCTTTATGTTATTTGGCACGTATAAGCCGTCGTACACGAAGAGAACGATACTGGCATAAGATTAAGCCTTTCCTGTTGTGGACGATTACATTCAGCATTTATTTTGTCAATTCGCTTAACTGTTAACTAATGACGAGGCAGTCTAACTATAGAAATATTCAATTTTCTTGTTTTTAAGGGTATATGAAAAATTGTTGAGTCAGTCTAAGATTAAATATTGCAAATGTCATTTTCATAATTTGCAACCGATTAACCAAGTTAGAACTTAATTTGCAACAGTACGGACTCTTAATGACAGTAACTGTCAGATACAAACCTCTAGCCCCCGTTATTAAACACTCCCTAAGTACAGTACGGACTCTTAATGACAGTAACTGTCAGATACAAACCTCTAGGGCCCGTTATTAAAGACTCCCTAAGTACAGTACGGACTCTTAATGACAGTAACTGTCAGATACAAACCTTTAGTGCCCGTTATTAAAGACTCCCTAAGTACAGTACGGACTCTTAATGACAGTAACTGTCAGATACAAACCTTTAGTGCTCGTTATTAAAGACTCCCCAAGTACAGTACGGACCCTTAATGACAGTAACTGTCCGATACAAACCTCTAGTGTCCGTTATTAAAACACTCCCTACGTACAGTACGGACCCTTAATGACAGTTACTGTCCGATACAAACCTCTAGGGCCCGTTATTAAACACTCCCTAAGTACAGTACGGACTCTTAATGACAGTAACTGTCGGATACAAACCTCTAGCCCCCGTTATTAAAACACTCCCTAAGTACAGTACGGACTCTTAATGACAGTAACTGTCAGATACAAACCTTTAGTGCCCGTTATTAAAGACTCCCAATGTACAGTACGGACTCTTAATGACAGTAACTGTCAGATAAAAACCTCTAGTGCCCGTTATTAAAACACTCCCTAAGTACAGTACGGACTCTTAATGACAGTAACTGTCAGATACAAACCTTTAGTGCCCGTTATTAAAGACTCCCTAAGTACAGTACGGACTCTTAATGACAGTAACTGTCAGATACAAACCTTTAGTGCTCGTTATTAAACACTCCCCAAGTACAGTACGGACCCTTAATGACAGTAACTGTCCGATACAAACCTCTAGTGCCCGTTATTAAACACTCCCTAAGTACAGTACGGACTCTTAATGACAGTAACTGTCAGATACAAACCTCTAGTGCTCGTTATTAAACACTACCCAAGTACAGTACGGACCCTTAATGACAGTAACTGTCAGATACAAACCTCTAGTGCCCGTTATTAAACACTCCCTAAGTACAGTACGGACTCTTAATGACAGTTACTGTCCGATTCAAACCTCTAAGGTCCGTTATTAAAGACTCCCTAAGTACAGTACGGACTCTTAATGACAGTAACTGTCCGATACTAACCTCTAGGGCCTGTTATTAAAGACTCCCTAAGTACAGTACGGACCCTTAATGACAGTAACTGACCGATACAAAACTCTAGGGCCCGTTATTAAACACTCCCTAAGTACAGTACGGACCCTTAATGACAGTTACTGTCCGATACAAACCTCTAGGGCCCGTTATTAAACACTCCCTAAGTACAGTACGGACTCTTAATGACAGTAACTGTCGGATACAAACCTCTAGCCCCCGTTATTAAACACTCCCTAAGTACAGTACGGACTCTTAATGACAGTAACTGTCAGATAAAAACCTTTAGTGCCCGTTATTAAAGACTCCCAAAGTACAGTACGGACTCTTAATGACAGTAACTGTCAGATACAAACCTTTAGTGCCCGTTATTAAAGACTCCCTAAGTACAGTACGGACTCTTAATGACAGTAACTGTCAGATACAAACCTTTAGTGCCCGTTATTAAAGACTCCCTAAATACAGTACGGACCCTTAATGACAGTAACTGTCAGATACAAACCTTTAGTGCCCGTTATTAAAGACTCCCTTAGTACAGTACGGACTCTTAATGACAGTAACTGTCCGATACAAACCTCTAGTGCTCGTTATTAAAGACTCCCTAAGTACAGTACGGACTCTTAATGACAGTAACTGTCCGATACAAACCTCTAGTGCTCGTTATTAAACACTACCCAAGTACAGTACGGACCCTTAATGACAGTAACTGTCAGATACAAACCTCTAGTGCCCGTTATTAAACACTCCCTAAGTACAGTACGGACTCTTAATGACAGTTACTGTCCGATTCAAACCTCTAAGGTCCGTTATTAAAGACTCCCTAAGTACAGTACGGACTCTTAATGACAGTAACTGTCCGATACTAACCTCTAGGGCCTGTTATTAAAGACTCCCTAAGTACAGTACGGACCCTTAATGACAGTAACTGACCGATACAAAACTCTAGGGCCCGTTATTAAACACTCCCTAAGTACAGTACGGACCCTTAATGACAGTTACTGTCCGATACAAACCTCTAGGGCCCGTTATTAAACACTCCCTAAGTACAGTACGGACTCTTAATGACAGAAAATGTCGGATACAAACCTCTAGCCCCCGTTATTAAACACTCCCTAAGTACAGTACGGACTCTTAATGACAGTATCTGTCAGATAAAAACCTTTAGTGCCCGTTATTAAAGACTCCCAAAGTACAGTACGGAATCTTAATGACAGTAACTGTCAGATAAAAACCTCTAGTGCCCGTTATTAAAACACTCCCTAAGTACAGTACGGACTCTTAATGACAGTAACTGTCAGATACAAACCTTTAGTGCCCGTTATTAAAGACTCCCTAAGTACAGTACGGACTCTTAATGACAGTAACTGTCCGATACAAACCTCTAGTGCTCGTTATTAAACACTACCCAAGTACAGTACGGACCCTTAATGACAGTAACTGTCAGATACAAACCTCTAGTGCCCGTTATTAAACACTCCCTAAGTACAGTACGGACTCTTAATGACAGTTACTGTCCGATTCAAACCTCTAAGGTCCGTTATTAAAGACTCCCTAAGTACAGTACGGACTCTTAATGACAGTAACTGTCCGATACAAACCTTTAGGGCCCGTTATTAAAGACTCCCTAAGTACAGTACGGACCCTTAATGACAGTAACTGACCGATACAAAACTCTAGGGCCCGTTATTAAACACTCCCTAAGTACAGTACGGACCCTTAATGACAGTTACTGTCCGATACAAACCTCTAGGGCCCGTTATTAAACACTCCCTAAGTACAGTACGGACTCTTAATGACAGTAACTGTCAGATAAAAACCTTTATTGCCCGTTATTAAAGACTCCCAAAGTACAGTACGGACTCTAAATGACAGTAACTGTCAGATAAAAACCTTTATTGCCCGTTATTAAAGACTCCCAAAGTACAGTACGGACTCTTAATGACAGTAACTGTCAGATACAAACCTCTAGGGCCCGTTATTAAACACTCCCTAAGTACAGTACGGACTCTTAATGAGAGTGTCAGATACAAACCTCTAGTGCCCGTTATTAAAGACTCCCTAAGTACAGTATGGACCCTTAATGACAGTAACTGTCAGATACAAACCTCTAGTGCTTGTTATTACAAACTCCGTAAGTACAGTATGGACTCTTATTGACAGTAACTGTCCGATACAAACCTCTAGGGCCCGTTATTAAACACTCCCTAAGTACAGAACGGACCCTTAATGACAGTAACTGTCAGATACAAACCTTTAGTGCCCGTTATTAAAACACTCCCTAAGTACAGAACGGACCGTTAATGACAGTAACTGTCAGATACAAACCTCTAGCCCCCGTTATTAAACACTCCCTAAGTACAGAACGGACCCTTAATGACAGTAACTGTCCGATACAAACCTCTAGTGCTCGTTATTAAACACTCTCTTAGTACAGTATGGACCCTTAATGACAGTAACTGTCAGATACAAACCTCTAGTGCTTGTTATTAAAAACTCCGTAAGTACAGTATGGACTCTTATTGACAGTAACTGTCCGATACAAACCTTTAGTGCTCGTTATTAAACACTCCCCAAGTAAACAAATATAAGGATTTATATACCGCCTGCCACTGTTTATATTAACGTGTATTTAAAGTATCAAAGTATCAAAATTTTCATTTTGCAATTGTCTTTGGCTTATAAAAATGTTTCTAAGAATGTATGTTAATCATTTTCGTTAGAAGAATTCATTTTCGTGACAAAGATGAATGTTTATTGTTATGCAACCCACAAAGATGAAATATTTGTGATATCCTTTCAACAATCAAAAACAACTTAACTGAAAGTTGATTTGAAATCCACCTGCAAAGTATACTAATATGTAGGCATTCTTAAAAAAAGAGCAACACGGGAATAAAGAAATGTCTATAAAGTGGTTAACGTTATTTAAGGAGTTTTCCGCTATATGATAGCCGAGTTATTATATTTAATACCACACCGAACTATTGGCAGCAAACAAACTTCCCACAATAAGTTTCTCCATAAATCAGCGCGTAGCGCGAATACTCGGCTGAATCCACATGATTTTGACAACATCAAAAAAATATGTTAATTTTTTCCGTTGATCAATGCTCCTGAAACTGTGCATATTTAGTACTAAATAAAGCACATTAGAACTTTCCAAAATGCACCAAATTGCACTATTGTTTTCAAAACGTTCCGGAAGGGGGGGGAGAAATTGCCTCCGACCCCTTTAGTTATTTTGTCAATTCACAATGTAACTATTACAGGTTGCTAATTTCCGCAACATCAATTCTTACTTTTTACCGGAACAGGAGTTGACAGGTGGTGATTACGATCTTTCTGCTAGCTCTTTAATTCTTTCCGTCAGTCAAGGTGTGTTAGGTGGTGGGTGGAGGAGTCAGGAGGTGTGAGGTGGTGGGTGGAGGAGTCAGGAGGTGTGAGGTGGTGGGTGGAGGAGTCAGGAGGTGTGAGGTGGTGGGTGGAGGAGTCAGGAGGTGTGAGGTGGTGGGTGTAGGAGTCAGGAGGTGTGAGGTGGAGGGTGTAGTCAGGAGGTGTGAGGTGGTGGGTGGAAGAGTCAGGAGGTGTGAGGTGGTGGGTGGAGGAGTCAGGAGGTGTGAGGTGGTGGGTGGAGGAGTCAGGAGGTGTGAGGTGGTGGGTGGAGTAGTCAGGAGGTGTGAGGTGGTGGGTGGAGGAGTCAGGAGGTGTGAGGTGGTGGGTGGAGTAGTCAGGAGGTGTGAGGTGGTGGATGGAGGAGTCAGGTGTGAGGTGGTGGGTGGAGGAGTCAGGAGGTGTGAGGTGGAGGGTGGAGGAGTCAGGAGGTGTGAGGTGGTGGGTGGAGGAGTCAGGAGGTGTTTGTGGTGGGTTGAGGAGTCAGGAGGTGTGAGGTGGTGGGTGGAGTAGTCAGGAGGTGTGAGGTGGTGGATGGAGGAGACAGGAGGTGTTATTTGGTGGGTGGAGTAGCTCCAATAATGTAGCTCCTTTTTTAAACAATACCCCTGGCCGGAAGTGGACTTTATCGTTACTGAGAAAGTGAGTACCGAAAGGCCTCAAAGACGACAAACGATAAAGTCACCACTTCCGTCCAGGGTTATTGTCCGTTTCGTATCAAACTGGTGTAAATTATTAAAATTTGAGAGTTAAATGACATTAGAAACATAAATGTAGGATTTTTCATGAAGATAATTCAACTCGGAACAGAAATAATTACAAACCTGTGTAGATAGGGGTGAAGTAATATTAAAAAAAAAAATTGAAAGTTGGCGGGTATAGACTCTGTTTCTTCCCTTCTCCCACACAATAACAAAAATCGACCCAGTATCATTCAAAAGCGCAAGAAAATCGATTTAACAAGCCTTTGTGCTCCATTACGAGTAATGGGACCTCTTTGTAACTCCGTCCATTTAAAAAAAAGGAGCTACATTATTGTAGCTAGTGGGTGGAGGAGTCAGAAGGTGTGAGGTGGTGGGTTTGAGAGACAGAAGGTGTGAGGTGGTGGGTGGGATGTTTGAGGTGATGGGTGGAGTAGTCAGGAGGTGTGAGGTGGTGGGTTTGAGAGACAGGAGGTGTGAGGTGGTGGGTGGGATGTTTGAGGTGATGGGTGGAGTAGTCAGGAGGTGTGAGGTGGTGGGTGGAGGAGTCAGGAGGTGAGGTGGTGGGTGGGAGAGACAGGAGGTGTGAGGTGGTTGGTGGAGGGGAAAGGAGGTGTGAGGTGGTGGGTGGAGGAGAAAGGAGGTGTGAGGAGAAAGGAAGTGTGAGGTGGTGGGTGAAGGAGTCAGGAGGTGTGAGGTGGTGGGTGGAGGAGTCAGGAGGTGTGAGGTGGTGGGTTGAGGAGTCAGGAGGTGTGAGGTGGTGGGTTGAGGAGTCAGGAGGTGTGATGTGTTGGGTTGGATGGAACAGTCAGGAGGTGTGAAGTGGTGTGTGGAGGAGTCAGGTGTGAGGTGGTGGTCGGAGGAGTCAGGAGGTGTGAGGTGGTGGGTTGAGGAGTCAGGAGGTGTGAGGTGTTGGTTGGAGGAGTCGGGAGGTGTGAGGTGGTGGGTGGAGGAGTAAGGAGGTGGTGGGTTGAGGAGTCAGAAGGTGTGAGGTGGTGGGTGGAGGAGTCAGGAGGTGTGAGGTGGTGGATGGTGGAGTCAGGAGGTGTGAGGTGGAGGGTTGAGGAGTCAGGAGGTGTGAGGTGGTAGGTGGATGAGTCAGGAGGTGTTTGTGGTGGGTTGAGGAGTCAGGAGGTGTGAGGTGGTGGGTGGTGGAGTCAGGAGGTGTGAGGTGGAGGGTTGAGGAGTCAGGAGGTGTGAGGTGGTAGGTGGATGAGTCAGGAGGTGTTTGTGGTGGGTTGAGGAGTCAGGAGGTGTGAGGTGTGAGGTGGTGGGTGGAGGAGTCAGGTGTAAGGTGGTGGGTGGAGGAGTCAGGAGGTGTGAGGTGGTGGGTGGAGGAGTCAGACACAAATATACGGATTTTATATACTGCCTGCCACTGTTTATATTTACGTGTATTTAAAGTATCAAGGTATCAAAGTATTCAAAATTTGAATTTCATTTCGCAAATTTACAACTTTAGAGCATTAGAGAAACAAAATCTTACATTATTACTCTTGGATTATCGGATTTCTCCAATCTTGATAGTTCAATTATGGAATTTTAAGTACTCGTGTGAGGTTGTGGGCGGAGGAGTCAAGAGGTGTGAAGTTGTGGGTGTAGGAGTCAGGAGGTGTGAGGTGGTGGGTGGAGGAGTCAAGAGGTGTGAGGTGGTGGGTGGAAGAGTCAGGAGGTGTGAGGTGGTGGGTGGAGGAGTCAAGAGGTGTGAGGTGGTGGGTGGAAGAGTCAGGAGGTGTGAGGTGGTGGATAGAGGAGTCAGGAAAGTAAGTTGATGGGTGGAGGAATCAGGAGGTGAGGTGGCGAGTGAAGGAGTTAGGAGGTAGTGGGAGGAGTTTGTTGTGATATTTCAATAGATCAGAACTTAACTGCCATATTTCAACTGCAAATAATCAACAAGCATGATAAAAGACTTTATCTTACATGAAATGTATTGATTCACTTTAATTTTCTTTATCGATTTCATGTTTCTTTTCTATCCTATTTTAAAGAAACGTTTAACAAAATCTGTACCGGTTGCCTCCATTTATTGTCGTTATTTTACTTTGAACCGAGAATTAAAGACTACCTTATCTCATTTTAAATATAGCCCCTCTTTAACGCACGTAAAATTTGTGTACAACTTTTATGTCACTTCTGGACGTAATGGCGATAAAGCGAGTACAAACCACATCAAATTGTATCATATTCAGAATATTTTTGTCACAGGAGTTTGCTTTTCAAGTGCAATTTTCTTGAGGCAAGCAAACATACATTCGGCTCGATGCATTTGATGAAAAGATGAGATACCAAATGCACGCCATTTAATTTTCATTTAGCATAAATAATTTAGAATAATTTAACAATTTGTCATTCAAAGCCTTTTAGAAGGTCCTTAGCACTTTTTACATGTCATTTTTATAGCCTTTCGCATTATACCGAATTCAGATAAAAAATTTCAAATACGCACATAATAACTAACTACACACTACATTCCAAAACTTACATATTCAAATTCAAACTGAGGTAGAAGTTTCTGGAATTTATAATACTGTGATACAAGAGGTTAACATTTGTGCAATATGTTTTAAAAAAATCACAGATTTTGTTACCTGTCGTAAAATAATATTGTTTTTCTGTTCCAGATGCTATCTGAACGTCACGTCACGTTTTCATGCCTAGTTGAGTCTCGATAAGTCGTAACGCTGCTCCGCGAACCTTTGTTTTATTTTATAACATTATATTGGAAAAGATCATCATCGCCAAACGCTGCTCTAGCGTATCTTGGTACTTTGGTTAACGATGACCATTGCACAACGCTGCACGAAGTACAAACCCGGATTATAGTATGGTCAATTCGGGCGTGAGGTTGGGATGACGGGCGGGCGGGGAAAATATGCTATCTATTTTGTGTTTTCAACCCAGATCCCTGAAACCTCACAAAAAGATTGCACCTGTATTGAAGTTGTGCACCTGTTATTATGGAATTGTTCCACGTTTTTTTCCTAATTGTAACAGACTTGGGAACAGTCATTTTTCAGAACATTTGCAGAAGACGGTACCTCTGTTGTATAATCAACTCCTTCATTATTTTACACAGATCCAAAACCTTACTCCAACAACTTGCCTATTTATTAGGGCACTTTCTTTGCAACCTGGCCATTTCAGACTATTGTGATTTTTGTTAACACCATACTAGTATTGGTAAAGAAGTGAACTAGAAAAGTCTTAATCACACGAAACTCTATACACGTATATGAAAGACCTCCAGAATGACCTGGGTAAGAAAAAGCGTTCCTACCATGTAGGATGCAGGAGTAGGACAAAAATAAATCGTAGCAGATAGGTATATAGAAAGACTTATCGAGTTTTTCCGAAAGTCTGGTATTCGATAAACCACCAAGATGGGGTTAAAGAAACTACTAACAAAGGTTCGAGCATTAAATGCAGGTCTTAATACTCCCATCATCAACGACTTCATTGTTGTACTCCCATTAACAACGGCTTCATTGTTGTACTCCCATCAACAACGGCTTCATTGTTGTACTCCCATCAAAAACGGCTTCATTGTTGTACTCTCATCAACAACGGCTTCATTGTTGTACCCCATCAACAACGGCTTCATTGTTGTACTCCCATCATCAACGACTTCATTGTTGTACTCCCATCAACAACGGCTTCATTGTTGTACTCCCATCAAAAACGGCTTCATTGTAGTACTCCCATCAACAACGGCTTCATTGTTGTACTCCCATCATCAACGACTTCATTGTTGTACTCCCATCAACAACGGCTTCATTGTTGTACTCCCATCATCAACGGCTTCATTGTAGTACTCCCATCAACAACGGCTTCATTGTTGTACTCCCATCAACAACGGCTTCATTGTTGTACTCTCATCAACAACGGATTCATTGTAGTACTCCCATCAACAACAGCTTCATTGTTGTACTCCCATCATCAACGGCTTCATTGTTGTACTCCCATCAACAACGGTTTTATTGTTGTACTCCCATCATCAACGGCTTCATTGTTGTACTCCCATCATCAACGGCTTCATTGTTGTACTCCCATCATCAACGACTTCATTGTTGTACTCCCATCAACAACGGCTTCATTGTTGTACTCCCATCATTAACGGCTTCATTGTTGTACTCCCATCAACAACGGCTTCATTGTTGTACTCCCATCAACAACGGTTTTTTTGTTGTACTCCCATCATCAACGGCTTCATTGTTGTACTCCCATCATCAACGGCTTCATTGTTGTACTCCCATCAACAACGGCTTCATTGTTGTACTCCCATCAACAACGGTTTTATTGTTGTACTCCCATCATCAACGGCTTCATTGTTGTACTCCCATCATCAACGGCTTCATTGTTGTACTCCCATCATCAACGACTTCATTGTTGTACTCCCATCAACAACGGCTTTATTGTTGTACTCCCATCATCAACGGCTTCATTGTTGTACTCCCATCATCAACGACTTCATTGTTGTACTCCCATCATCAACGGCTTCATTGTTGTACTCCCATCATCAACGGCTTCATTGTTGTACTCCCATCATCAACGACTTCATTGTTGTACTCCAATCAACAACGGATTCATTGTTGTACTCCCATCAACAACGGATTCATTGTTGTACTCCCATCAACAACGGCTTCATTGTTGCACTCCCATCATCAACGGCTTCATTGTTGTACTCCCATCAACAACGGCTTCATTGTTGTACTCCCATCAACAACGGCTTCATTGTTGTACTCCCACCAAAAACGGCTTCATTGTAGTACTCCCATCAACAACGGCTTCATTGTTGTACTCCCATCATCAACGACTTCATTGTTGTACTCCCATCAACAACGGCTTCATTGTTGTACTCCCATCATCAACGACTTCATTGTTGTACTCCCATCAACAACGGCTTCATTGTTGTACTCCCATCAACAACGGCTTCATTGTTGTACTCCCATCATCAACGGCTTCATTGTTGTATTCCCATCAACAACGGTTTTATTGTTGTACTCCCATCAACAACGGCTTCATTGTTGTACTCCCATCATCAACGGCTTCATTGTTGTACTCCCATCAACAACGGCTTCATTGTTGTACTCCCATCATCAACGGCTTCATTGTTGTACTCCCATCATCAACGGCTTCATTGTTGTACTCCCATCATCAACGGCTTCATTGTTGTACTCCCATCAACAACGGCTTTATTGTTGTACTCCCATTATCAACGGCTTCATTGTTGTACTGCCCCGTGCGGGATCCGGGTGGCTATTTTTCCTTGTGTCCCATCCCATTTTCATTCATCATCATTTCATGTTCATTTTATCATCCATTTCATGTTCATCGCCTGAATATAGCTGAAATATTGCTGCTCGGGCGTTAAACACCATTAATCAATCAATCAAATCATTGTTGTACTCTCATCAACAACGGCTTCATTGTTGTACTCCATCATCAACGGCTTCATTGTTGCACTCCCATCATAAACGGCTTCATTGTTGTGCTCCCATCAACAACGGCTTCATTGTTGTACTCCCATCATCAACGGCTTCATTAGTGTACTCCCATCAACAACGGTTTCATTGTTGTACTCCCATCATCAACGGCTTCATTGTTTTACTCCTAACAACAGCTTCATTGTTGTACTCCAATCAAAAACGGCTTCATTGTTATACCCCATCAACAACGGCTTCATTGTTGTACTCTCATCATCAACGGCTTCATTGTTGTACTCCCATTATCAACGGCTTCATTGTTGTACTCCCATCAACAACGGCTTCATTGTTGTACTCCCATCATCAACGGCTTCATTGTTGTACTCCCATCAACAACGGCTTCATTGTTGTACTCTCATCAACAACGGATTCATTGTTGTACTCCCATCAACAACGGCTTTATTGTTGTACTCTCATGAACAACGGATTCATTGTTGTACTCCCATCATCAACGGCTTCATTGTTGTACTCTCATCAACAACGGCTTTATTGTTGTACTCCCATCATCAACGGATTCATTGTTGTACTCCCATCAACAACGGCTTCATTGTTGTACTCTCATCAACAACGGATTCATTGTTGTACTCCCATCAACAACGGCTTTATTGTTGTACTCCCGTCAACAACGGATTCATTGTTGTACTCCCATCAACAACGGCTTCATTGTTGTACTCCCATCAACAACGGCTTCATTGTTGTACTCTCATCAACAACGGATTCATTGTTGTACTCCCATCAACAACGGCTTCATTGTTGTACCCCATCAACAACGACTTCATTGTTGTACTCCCATCAACAACGGATTCATTGTTGTACTCCCATCAACAACGGCTTCATTGTTGTACCCCATCAACAACGGCTTCATTGTTGTACCCCATCAACAACATTGAATTCTTGTACAAATAATTCTAATTAATTAGCATATATTATTTTTTCATGTATTTTGATTGGTTGTTTCCCATCTACAGCTACTTGCATCAATGTTTTTACAACCGTATAAAATCCAAATCAGAATTTATCACCGGAAAATTCACATAAAAGTCTGATAGATTATTTAGATTAGTTTAATAATCGATGAAGTTCAATCTGATTGAAATTATAAGAATTAAACACTTTTTCCAGAATTGATCGATTTGCAAAAATCTAAATATTCACCCATAAACTTGAAATAATATATTTAGTTTGTGAGTAAATTGTCCGATGTTAAACATCGATAAACAGTTATAGGTTCTTACATAAGGTTTTCGGAAAGACCGGGGGATCTTCTACGAATGATTGAAATTGTATGTGTTTTCACGAGTAAAGTGAAGCGAAACGAGCGAAGAAATTTTAACGAGATGAAGAACACACGGGCTTTTCCCAAAGCGCGTAAAAGTACCTGTTGCTAAACCAACAACTGTCCCATTGCGATATCCTATAGACTCTCCATTGAAACTTTGGAGTATAGTTTTCATATTAGATGGATCAGAAGCCTATCGAATTTTGGGGAAATTCATCAAATATTAAGGTTACAGATGCCCAAAAACGTTAGAAATAATAAAATAATGTTTCCGGACAATAACTCAAATTTTGCATTTGATTTTAATGTAACTTTGGAGTATAGTTTATATTATAGTTTCTATATTTTTTGGGTAAATCCAAGTTCAAGTTTCCGGACAATATCAAAAAAGTTTGATTTCAATGAAACTTTAGGATATTATTACACATCAGGTGAGTAAGAAGCCTATTGATGCTGGAGAAATTCCATCAATGGTCAAGGTCACCAATTGAAAAAAAAACGTAAGAAATGTTTTCAAATAACGTTTTGCGAAGTTAAAGCGGGGGTATCGGTGATTGCTAGATCAACTTTATTTAGTTCTGTTTTTAGCGTTGATTGCAGTTTGCATTCACAAGTTTTCTGTTAGCCCTAGTCGTACTTTTGTGCCATTTTTAATTATTTATTACCTTATTATTACAACGGGCATGTTTTTTTACAGACAACTGGGAGTATACACAACATACATATAACCATGTATTGCTCTACAACATATACCTTTAATATACTGATAACATTTACTGTATCACAAGGAACATGTTTATTTCACTCTATAATAAATTTTATATTTACTCTGAAGCTGGTATAATATTTGTACATTTCTGACAATGTATTTATACTCCCTGTACTGTTTAAATTATCTATTACAGATTGTGTTTTATTTGTAGATTTTCGTTAGTTTATCAGGTGTAATATCAAATATTTTTCAAGACAAATTTATGACGTTATTGAATGTTGCATATTAGAAGATAAGCATTTATATATTGACAAGGTAAGAGAGATTTATGCGTTTAACTTTAATTTTATTACTAACTAATTTGTTCGCTCGAAACGACACACTGGACATGGTTTTATGTGTTTCTATTGACGTTTTAAACTGTACTGGCCGATGGATTATGAATGGGATGGGTATTCTGACGTCAATACGAAATATTTCCTTTAAAAATGTAAGGTTTAAACCTGTTTTCTTTGACGATCGTTTAAATAATGTAGAATAAAATCTTATTAAAAATGCTGGTTGAATTGCCAGATTACGCTGAATCTGAGTACTATAAATAGTTCTCATTACTTCAAACCAAATGTAGCGGTGGGGCTGGACACGGTTGACAGGGCTGGACACGGGGTTGACAGGGCATGACAAGGGGCTGACAGGGCTGGACACACGGTTGACACGGCTAGACACGGTTAACAGGGCTGGACACGCAGTTGACAGGGCTGGAACGCGGTTGACAGGACTAGACACGGTTGACAGGGCTAGGCACGGTTGACAGAGCTGGACACAGGGCTGGACACGGGTTGACAGGGCTCGACACGGGGTTGACAAGGCTCGACACGCGGTTGACAAGGCTGGACACACGGTTGACAGGGCTGGACACGCGGTGACAGGGCTGGACACGGTTGACAGGGCTGGACACCGTTGACAGCTCTGGACACGATTGACAGGGATGGAAACACGGTTAATAGGGGTGGAAACGCGGTTGACAGGGCTGGACACGGTTGACAGGGCTGGACACGTCGTTGACAGGGCTGGACACGGTTGACAGGTCTGGACACGATTGACAGGGCTGCACACGGTTGACAGGGCTGGACACGCACACGCAGTTGACAGGGCTGGACAATCACACGCAGTTGACAGGGCTGGTCACGCGGTTGACAGGGCTGGACACGCTTGACAAGCGTGGACACGCGGTTGACAGGGCTGGACACGGTTGACAGGGCTGGACACGCGGTTGACAGGGCTGGACACGGTTGACAGGGGTAGACACGCGGTTGACAGGGCTAGATACGGTTGACAGGGCTGGACACGCGAATTTTCTAGTGAACAGGAATTGTTAGAAATGAGGTGTACTCAAGGCACATAATTAGAGTGTGTGTGTGGCACAGAAATGAGGTGCACTCGAGGCACATAATTAGAGTGTGTGTGTGTCAAATAAATGAGGTGCACTCGAGGCACATAATTAGAGTGTGTGTGTGGCACAGAAATGAGGTGCACTCGAGGCACATAATTAGAGTGTGTGTGTGGCACAGAAATGAGGTGCACTTGAGGCACATAAATAGAGTGTGTGTGTGGCACAGAAATGAGGTGCACTCGAGGCACATAATTAGAGTGTGTGTGTGGCACAGAAATGAGGTGCACTCGAGGCACATAATTAGAGTGTGTGTGTGGCACAGAAATGAGGTGCACTTAAGGCACATAATTAGAGTGTGTGTGTGGCACAGAAATGAGGTGCACTCGAGGCACATACCGGTAATACACATGTGGGTTGTATGTCGGAAATATGTCTACAATAACAGGTAATACTGGATCTGAAATATTGTCTAATGTCTAAAAGTAAATGTCAATAATAAGTCGTATGTATTTTTTAAAGAAATAGTGTTTGGTTGTACAACGCTTCGTATGATCATTGATGATGAGTCACGACTCAATGGATTTCAAATAAATAACTACTAAATAATAAAGTAAATATACTTACATTATAGGTAAATAAATATAAAAATCCTTTTGTTATATTGATAATTATCACAGACATATTCACGTCAATACTTTACGGTGTATTCGTAAAACATCATATACAAAGGTCTGTTCGATTCGTTCTTTTCCTGCACACGAAATCCATTGAATCATCTCTTTAGTATTTTTCTTGTTTTATAATTCTATTTGTAATAATATTATAATCTTTTTAAAATTCACATCTTCATATACAAAATATATATTGTTGTAATACTATAATGTTTGATGTCAATCATTGTGTGTATATGTGTATGTTTCTGGAAAAGACAGTACTAAGTTGTGAAACTTGTGTCTGATCCATTTGTTTTTCAACAATAAAATATGTTTAACTTACAATAACAGGTAATACTGGGTCGGAAATATGTCTACAATAACAGGTAATACTGGATCTGAAATATTTCTACAATAACAGGTAATACTGGATCTGAAATATTTCTACAATAACAGGAAATACTGGGTCGGGAATATGTCTACAATAACACGTAATACTGGATCGGAAATATGTCTACAATAACAGGTAATACTGGGTCGGAAATATGTCTACAATAACAGGTAATACTGGATCGGAAATATGTCTACAATAACAGGTAATACTGGGTCGGAAATATGTCTACAATAACAGGTAATACTGGGTCAGAAATATGTCTACAATAACAGGTAATACTGGATTGGAAATATGTTTAAAATCACAGGTAATACTGGGTCGGAAATATGTCTAAAATAACACGTAATACTGGATTGGAAATATGTTTAAAATCACAGGTAATACTGGGTCGGAAATATGTCTACAAAAACACGTAATACTGGGTAAGAAATATGTCTACAATAACAGGTAATACTGGGTCGGAAATATGTCTACAATAACAGGTAATACTGGGTCGGGAATATGTCTACAAAAACAGGTAATACTGGGTCGGACATATCTTTAAAATAACACGTAATACGGATCGGAAATATGTCTAAAATAACACGTAATACTGGGTCGCAAATATAACTACAATAACACGTAATACTGGATCGGAAATATGTCTAAAATAACACGTTTATACTGGGTCGAAAATATGTCTTCAATAACAGGTAATACTGGACCAAAAACGTGTCTACAATAACACGTAATACTGGATCGGAAATATTTCTAAAATAACACGTAATACTGGGTCGAAAATATGTCTACAATAACACGTAATTCTGGATCAAAAACGTGTCTACAATAACACGTAATACTGGATCGGAAATATGTCTAAAATAACAGGTAATACTGGGTCGGAAATATGTCTACAATAAAAGGTAATACTGGATCGGAAATATGTCTACAATAACACGTAATACTGGATCGGAAATATGTCTACAATAACACGTAATACTTGATCGGAAATATGTCTACAATAACAGGTAATAATGGGTCGGAAATATGTCTACAATAACACCTAATACTGGATCGGAAATATGTCTACAATAACACGTAATACTGGATCGGAATTATGTCTAAAATAACACGAAATACTGGATCGGAAATATGTCTACAATAACAGGTAATACTGGGTCGGAATATGTCTACAATAGCACGTAATACTGGATCGGAAACATGTCTACAATAACACGTAATACTGGATCGCAATTATGTCTAAAATAACACGTAATACTGGATCGGAAATATGTCTACAATAACACGTAAGACTTGATCGGAAATATGTCTACAATAACACGTAATACTGGGTCGAAAATATGACTACAATAACAGGTAATACTGGATCGGAAACATGTCTACAATAACACATAATACAGGATCGGAAATATGTCTAAAATAACACGTAATACTGGGTCGGAAATATGTCTACAATAACACGTAATACTGGATCGGAAATATGTCTAAAATAACACGTTTATACTGGGTCGAAAATATGTCTACAATAACAGGTAATACTGGGTCGAAAATATGTCTTCAATAACACGCAATACTGGATCGGAAATATGTCTAAAATAACACGTAATACTGGGTCGGAAATATGTCTACAATAAAGGTTATACTGGATCGGAAATATGTCTACAATAACAGGTAATACTGGATCGGAAATATGTCTACAATAACTGGTAATACTGGGTCGGCAATATGTCTACAATAACTGGTAATACTGGATCGGAAATATGTCTACAATAACACGTAATACTGGATCGGAAATATGTCTACAATAACTGGTAATACTGGGTCGGCAATATGTCTACAATAACTGGTAATACTGGATCGGAAATATGTCTACAATAACACGTAATACTGGGTCGAAAATATGTCTACAATAACACGTAATACCGGGTCGGAAATATGTCTACAATAACACGTAATACTGGGTCGAAAATATGTCTACAATAGCACGTAATACTTGATCGGAAATATGTCTACAATAACAGGTAATACTGGGTCGGAATTATCTCTAAAATAACACGTAATACTGGGTCGGAAATATGTCTTAAATAACACGTAATACTGGGTCGGAAATATGTCTATAATAACACGTCATACTGGATCGGAAATATGTCTACAATAACAGGTAATACTGGATCGGAAATATGTCTACAATAACACGTTTATACTGGGTCGAAAATATGTCTATAATAACACGTAATACTGGATCGGAAATATGTCTACAATAACAGGTAATACTGGATCGGAAATATGTCTACAATAACACGTTTATACTGGGTCGAAAATATGTCTTCAATAACAGGTAATACTGGATCAAAAACGTGTCTACAATAACACGTAATACTGGATCGGAAATATTTCTAAAATAACACGTAATACTGGGTCGAAAATATGTCTACAATAACACGTAATTCTGGATCAAAAACGTGTCTACAATAACACGTAATACTGGATCGGAAATATGTCTAAAATAACAGGTAATACTGGGTCGGAAATATGTCTACAATAAAAGGTAATACTGGATCGGAAATATGTCTACAATAACAGGTAATACTGGGTCGGAAATATGTCTACAATAACAGGTAATACTGGGTCGAAAATATGTCTACAATAACACATAATACATGATCGGAAATATGTCTAAAATAACACGTAATACTGGGTCGGAAATATGTCTACAATAGCACGTAATACTTGATCGGAAATATGTCTACAATAACAGGTAATACTGGGTCGGAATTATCTCTAAAATAACACGTAATACTGGGTCGGAAATATGTCTAAAAGAACACGTAATACTGGGTCGGAAATATGTCTACAATAACACGTAATACTGGATCGGAAATATGTCTAAATAACACGTTTATACTGGGTCGAAAATATGTCTACAATAACAGGTAATACTGGGTCGAAAATATGTCTACAATAACACGTAATACTGGATCGGAAATATTGTACAATAACACGTAATACTGGGTCGGAAATATGTCTACAATAAAAGGTTATACTGGATCAGAAATATGTCTACAATAACTGGTAATACTGGGTCGGAAATATGTCTACAATAACTGGTAATACTGGATCGGAAATATGTCTACAATAACACGTAATACTTGATCGGAAATATGTCTACAATAACTGGTAATACTGGGCCGGAAATATGTCTACAATAACTGGTAATACTGGATCGGAAATATGTCTATAATAACACGTAATACTGGGTCGAAAATATGTCTACAATAACACGTAATACTGGGTCGGAAATATGTCTACAATAACACGTAATACTGGGTCGAAAATATGTCTACAATAGCACGTAATACTTGATCGGAAATATGTCTACAATAACAGGTAATACTGGGTCGGAATTATCTCTAAAATAACACGTAATACTGGGTCGGAAATATGTCTAAAATAACACGTAATACTGGGTCGGAAATATGACTACAATAACACGTAATACAGGATCGGAAGTATGTCTATAATAACAGGTAATACTGAGTCGGAAATATGTCTACAATAACAAGTAATACTGGATCGGAAATTTGTCTAAAATAACACGTAATACAGGATCGGAAATATGTTTAAAATCACAGGCAATACTGGGTCGGAAATATGTCTAACATAACACGTAATGCTGGGTCGGAAATATGTCTGCAATAACACGTAATAATGGGTCGGAAATATGTCTACAATAACAGGTAATACTGGGTCGGGAATATGTCTACAATAACAGGTAATACTGGGTCGGAAATATGTCTACAATAACACGTAATACTGGATCGGAAATATGTCTAAAATAACACGTAATACTGGATCGGAAATATGTCTACAATAACGCGTAATACTGGATTGGAAATATGTCTAAAATAACACGTAATACTGGGTCGGAAATATGTCTACAATAACAGGTAATACTGGACCGGAAACATGTCTACAATAACACGTAATACTAGGTCGAAAATATGACTACAATAACAGGCAATACTGGATCGGAAACATGTCTACTATAACACATAATACAGGATCGGAAATATGTCTAAAATAACACGTAATACTGGGTCGGAAATATGTCTACAATAGCACGTAATACTTGATCGGAAATATGTCTACAATAACAGGTAATACTGGGTCGGAATTATCTCTAAAATAACACGTAATACTGGGTCGGAAATATGTCTAAAATAACACGTAATACTGGGTCGGAAATATGACTACAATAACACGTAATACTAGATCGGAAATATGTCTATAATAACAGGTAATACTGAGTCGGAAATATGTCTACAATAACACGTAATACTGGATCGGAAATATGTCTAAAATAACACGTAATACAGGATCGGAAATATGTTTAAAATCACAGGTAATACTGGGTCGGAAATATGTCTAACATAACATTTAATGCTGGGTCGGAAATATGTCTGCAATAACACGTAATACTGGGTCGGAAATATGTCTACAATAACAGGTAATACTGGGTCGGGAATATGTCTACAATAACAGGTAATACTGGGTCTGAAATATGTCTACAATAACACGTAATACTGGATCGGAAATATGTCTAAAATAACACGTAATACTGGATCGGAAATATGTCTACAATAACGCGTAATACTGAATTGGAAATATGTCTAAAATAACACGTAATACTGGGTCGGAAATATGTCTTCAATAACACGTAATACTGGATCGGAAATATGTCTACAATAACACGTAATACTGGATCGGAAATATGTCTAAAATAACACGTAATACTGGGTCGGAAATATGTCTACAATAACAGGTAATACTGGATCGGAAATATGTCTACAATAACACGTAATACTGGATCGGTAAAATGTGTACAATAACAGGTAATACTGGGTCGGAAACATGTCTACAATAACACGTAATACTGGATCGGAAATATGTCTAAAATAACACGTAATACTGGGTCGGAAACATGTCTACAATAACACGTAATACTGGGTCGGAAATATGTCTACAATAACACGTAATACTGGATCGGAAATATGTCTACAATAACAGGTAATACTGGATCGGAAATATGTCTACAATAACACGTAATACTGGATCGGAAATATGTCTACAATAACAGGTAATACTGGGTCGGAAACATGTCTACAATAACTGGTAATACTGGATCGGAAATATGTCTACAATAACACGTAATACTGGATCGGAAATATGTCTAAAATAACACGTAATACTGGATCGGAAATATGTCTACAATAACGCGTAATACTGGATTGGAAATATGTCTAAAATAACACGTAATACTGGGTCGGAAATATGTCTACAATAACAGGTAATACTGGATCGGAAACATGTCTACAATAACACGTAATACAGGATCGGAAATATGTCTAAAATAACACGTAATACTGGGTCGGAAATATGTCTACAATAACACGTAATACTGGATCAAAAACGTGTCTACAATAACACGTAATACTGGATCGGAAATATTTCTAAAATAACACGTAATACTGGGTCGAAAATATGTCTACAATAACACGTAATTCTGGATCAAAAACGTGTCTACAATAACACGTAATACTGGATCGGAAATATGTCTAAAATAACAGGTAATACTGGGTCGGAAATATGTCTACAATAAAAGGTAATACTGGATCGGAAATATGTCTACAATAACAGGTAATACTGGGTCGGAAATATGTCTACAATAACAGGTAATACTGGGTCGAAAATATGTCTACAATAACACATAATACATGATCGGAAATATGTCTAAAATAACACGTAATACTGGGTCGGAAATATGTCTACAATAGCACGTAATACTTGATCGGAAATATGTCTACAATAACAGGTAATACTGGGTCGGAATTATCTCTAAAATAACACGTAATACTGGGTCGGAAATATGTCTAAAAGAACACGTAATACTGGGTCGGAAATATGTCTACAATAACACGTAATACTGGATCGGAAATATGTCTAAATAACACGTTTATACTGGGTCGAAAATATGTCTACAATAACAGGTAATACTGGGTCGAAAATATGTCTACAATAACACGTAATACTGGATCGGAAATATTGTACAATAACACGTAATACTGGGTCGGAAATATGTCTACAATAAAAGGTTATACTGGATCAGAAATATGTCTACAATAACACGTAATACTGGATCGGAAATATGTCTACAATAACTGGTAATACTGGGTCGGAAATATGTCTACAATAACTGGTAATACTGGATCGGAAATATGTCTACAATAACACGTAATACTTGATCGGAAATATGTCTACAATAACTGGTAATACTGGGCCGGAAATATGTCTACAATAACTGGTAATACTGGATCGGAAATATGTCTATAATAACACGTAATACTGGGTCGAAAATATGTCTACAATAACACGTAATACTGGGTCGGAAATATGTCTACAATAACACGTAATACTGGGTCGAAAATATGTTTACAATAGCACGTAATACTTGATCGGAAATATGTCTACAATAACAGGTAATACTGGGTCGGAATTATCTCTAAAATAACACGTAATACTGGGTCGGAAATATGTCTAAAATAACACGTAATACTGGGTCGGAAATATGACTACAATAACACGTAATACAGGATCGGAAGTATGTCTATAATAACAGGTAATACTGAGTCGGAAATATGTCTACAATAACACGTAATACTGGATCGGAAATTTGTCTAAAATAACACGTAATACAGGATCGGAAATATGTTTAAAATCACAGGCAATACTGGGTCGGAAATATGTCTAACATAACACGTAATGCTGGGTCGGAAATATGTCTGCAATAACACGTAATAATGGGTCGGAAATATGTCTACAATAACAGGTAATACTGGGTCGGGAATATGTCTACAATAACAGGTAATACTGGGTCGGAAATATGTCTACAATAACACGTAATACTGGATCGGAAATATGTCTAAAATAACACGTAATACTGGATCGGAAATATGTCTACAATAACGCGTAATACTGGATTGGAAATATGTCTAAAATAACACGTAATACTGGGTCGGAAATATGTCTACAATAACAGGTAATACTGGACCGGAAACATGTCTACAATAACACGTAATACTAGGTCGAAAATATTACTACAATAACAGGCAATACTGGATCGGAAACATGTCTACTATAACACATAATACAGGATCGGAAATATGTCTAAAATAACACGTAATACTGGGTCGGAAATATGTCTACAATAGCACGTAATACTTGATCGGAAATATGTCTACAATAACAGGTAATACTGGGTCGGAATTATCTCTAAAATAACACGTAATACTGGGTCGGAAATATGTCTAAAATAACACGTAATACTGGGTCGGAAATATGACTACAATAACACGTAATACTGGATCGGAAATATGTCTATAATAACAGGTAATACTGAGTCGGAAATATGTCTACAATAACACGTAATACTGGATCGGAAATATGTCTAAAATAACACGTAATACAGGATCGGAAATATGTTTAAAATCACAGGTAATACTGGGTCGGAAATATGTCTAACATAACATTTAATGCTGGGTCGGAAATATGTCTGCAATAACACGTAATACTGGGTCGGAAATATGTCTACAATAACAGGTAATACTGGGTCGGGAATATGTCTACAATAACAGGTAATACTGGGTCTGAAATATGTCTACAATAACACGTAATACTGGATCGGAAATATGTCTAAAATAACACGTAATACTGGATCGGAAATATGTCTACAATAACGCGTAATACTGAATTGGAAATATGTCTAAAATAACACGTAATACTGGGTCGGAAATATGTCTTCAATAACACGTAATACTGGATCGGAAATATGTCTACAATAACACGTAATACTGGATCGGAAATATGTCTAAAATAACACGTAATACTGGGTCGAAAATATGTCTACAATAACAGGTAATACTGGATCGGAAATATGTCTACAATAACACGTAATACTGGATCGGTAAAATGTGTACAATAACAGGTAATACTGGGTCGGAAACATGTCTACAATAACACGTAATACTGGATCGGAAATATGTCTAAAATAACACGTAATACTGGGTCGGAAATATGTCTACAATAACACGTAATACTGGGTCGGAAATATGTCTACAATAACACGTAATACTGGATCGGAAATATGTCTACAATAACAGGTAATACTGGATCGGAAATATGTCTACAATAACACGTAATACTGGATCGGAAATATGTCTACAATAACAGGTAATACTGGGTCGGAAACATGTCTACAATAACTGGTAATACTGGATCGGAAATATGTCTACAATAACACGTAATACTGGATCGGAAATATGTCTAAAATAACACGTAATACTGGATCGGAAATATGTCTACAATAACGCGTAATACTGGATTGGAAATATGTCTAAAATAACACGTAATACTGGGTCGGAAATATGTCTACAATAACAGGTAATACTGGATCGGAAACATGTCTACAATAACACGTAATACAGGATCGGAAATATGTCTAAAATAACACGTAATACTGGGTCGGAAATATGTCTACAATAGCACGTAATACTTGATCGGAAATATGTCTACAATAACAGGTAATACTGGGTCGGAATTATCTCTAAAATAACACGTAATACTGGGTCGGAAATATGTCTAAAATAACACGTAATACTGGGTCGGAAATATGACTACAATAACACGTAATACTGGATCGGAAATATGTCTATAATAACAGGTAATACTGAGTCGGAAATATGTCTACAATAACACGTAATACTGGATCGGAAATATGTCTAAAATAACACGTAATACTGGATCGGAAATATGTCTAAAATAACACATAATACTGGATCGGAAATATGTCCACAATAAAGCGTAATACTGGATTGGAAATATGTCTAAAATAACACGTAATACTGGGTCGGAAATATGTCTTCAATAACACGTAATACTGGATCGGAAATATGTCTACAATAACACGTAATACTGGATCGGAAATATGTCTAAAATAACACGTAATACTGGGTCGAAAATATGTGTACAATAACAGGTAATACTGGATCGGAAATATGTCTACAATAACACGTAATACTGGATCGGAAATATGTCTACAATAACAGGTAATACTGGGTCGAAAACATGTCTACAATAACACGTAATACTGGATCGGAAATATGTCTACAATAACAGGTAATACTGGGTCGGAAACATGTCTACAATAACACGTAATACTGGATCGGAAATATGTCTAAAATAACACGTAATACTGGGTCGGAAACATGTCTACAATAACACGTAATACTGGGTCGGAAATATGTCTACAATAACACCTAATACTGGATCGGAAATATTTCTACAATAACAGGTAATACTGGATCGGAAATATGTCTACAATAACACGTAATACTGGATCGGAAATACGTCTACAATAACAGGTAATACTGGGTCGGAAACATGTCTACAATAACTGGTAATACTGGATCGGAAATATGTCTACAATAACACGTAATACTGGATCGGAAATATGTCTAAAATAACACGTAATACTGGGTCGGAAATATGTCTACAATAACAGGTAATACTGGATCGGAAATATGTCTAAAATAACACGTAATACTGGATCGGAAATATGTCTACAATAACGCGTAATACTGGATTGGAAATATGTCTAAAATAACACGTAATACTGGGTCGGAAATATGTCTACAATAACAGGTAATACTGGATCGGAAACATGTCTACAATAACACGTAATACTAGGTCGAAAATATGACTACAATAACAGGCTATACTGGATCGGAAACATGTCTACTATAACACATAATACAGGATCGGAAATATGTCTAAAATAACACGTAATACTGGGTCGGAAATGTGTCTACAATAGCACGTAATACTTGATCGGAAATATGTATACAATAACAGTTAATACTGGGTCGGAATTATCTCTAAAATAACACGTAATACTGGGTCGGAAATATGTCTAAAATAACACGTAATACTGGATCGGAAATATGTCTATAATAACAGGTAATACTGAGTCGGAAATATGTCTACAATAACACGTAATACTGGATCGGAAATATGTCTAAAATAACACGTAATACAGGATCGGAAATATGTTTAAAATCACAGGTAATACTGGGTCGGAAATATGTCTAACATAACACGTAATGCTGGGTCGGAAATATGTCTGCAATAACACGTAATACTGGGTCGGAAATATGTCTACAATAACAGGTAATACTGTTTCGGGAATATGTCTACAATAACAGGTAATACTGGGTCGGAAACATGTCTACAATAGCACGTAATACTGGATCGGTAACATGTCTACAATACACGTAATACTGGATCGGAAATATGTCTACAATAACACGTAATACTAGATCGGAAATATGTCTACAATAGCACGTAATACTGGATCGGAAATATGTCTTCAATAACACGTAATACTGGATCGGAAATATGTCTACAATAACACGTAATACTAGATCGGAAATATGTCTACAATAGCACGCAATACTGGATCGGAAACATGTCTACAATAACACGTAATACTGGATCTGAAATATGTCTACAATAACACGTAATACTAGATCGGAAATATGTCTACAATAGCACGTAATACTGGATCGGAAACATGTCTACAATAACACGTAATACTGGATCGGAAATATGTCTACAATAACACGTAATACTAAATCGGAAATATGTCTACAATAGCACGTAATACTGGATCGGAAATATGACTACCATAACACGTAATACTGGATCGGAAATTTGTCTAAAATAACACGTAATACTGGATCGGAAATATGTCTACAATAACACGTAATACTGGATCGGAAACATGTCTACAATAACACGTAATACTGGATCGGAAATATGTCTACAATAACACGTAATACTAGATCGGAAATATGTCTACAATAACAGATAATACTGGATCGGAAATATGAAATGATTATTATCAATTTTATGACTACCTCTATTCATCATTGTTTCAGCAATCTTAATTATTTATGCAGATATTATTAATAAGCCGGAAATTATCAATAGCTTTTTGTAAGCATCACGTCTCATCAGATGAGAATTATTTCCCTCAACTTGCTTCATTTTATCAAGTTTTTCTCAGTATGTGCTGTTTCTTTGGAAAAATTAATGAAACCAAACAACTTAATCAATCCATAAGTACATATCGGTGTGTTCTGGTATAACTATAACATTTGTTTCGTACAACTGTAATACATTTTAGAATACTACCTATGAGTTATCTGTCCATTTGATGACTTCAGTGTTTAGATACATTATATGTCTGCAGTAATTTATATACCTATAGAAGTGGTTACGTGTTTCCATTTGATGGTTTTAGTTGTCCATATATTTATACTGACACTCATTTGTCTTCGAGTCAAAATATTGTGTCTGACTGGGCTTAACTGCGATCAGATACTTTTTTACTTATTTATTCAAACGAGTGTTTCACCCGAAAAAATTAGTCTTGAATATGAGGATAACCCACTGTGATACAACTGACTCATATTTAGCAGCAGACAATTTAGCTATTTGATCTCCAAGTTTCTCTTGATTTTATCTTTAAACGTTGAAATCGAACTTTGAAAAATATCACATCTATTGCATAATCTTATGCACAATTTCTCAAATTAATGTTTAATTCACTTTCCCCCACAGTTCAATGTAGTAGATTGAAGATGTTATATAAACAGATCAATGTTTTGGACGTCTGCCATTGACTCTGAAGTCTGCCAAGTGTCGAAACAGGTGCAGTTTTCAACAAAGTACTGGTTGTTTTAACGCCACAGTCAGCACTAGTGGCTTCGTTGTTTCTATTGGTAGAGGAAGCTGGAATACCCGACCTCCGACAGGAAACCAATGTATGGTTGAAGTTGAGCCCACCGTTCTATATTCTTTCAATGACACATTTTAGCAATGTCGGTTAACGATAAGTGCTTCACATGGCGGAACAATTGTAAAGTATATATTGAACTGTTAACCTACAGTATTACACAAAACTAGTGAAAAACTATTCAAGCAATCGTGCAATAACTACCTCCAAAACAGGCTTATTAGCTGACTTTAAGAAAATAATGTCTATTGCCTGCCTCTACCCTACAAATATCGGCTTAAAATTCAATCAAATTGACTGTGAGCCACTTTTTGTTCCTATTGTCATGTTCTTTTGTATCACAAACGCACGAGGAAGAAGTTGATGAAGATTTATGCACTCGAAGCGAATTTACTGTACACTTATCGATTGGAGAATTAATTTTTAAATGCGAGGCCATGATAGAAGACTCATTGGTTAAGGTAGTTATTGATCACGTGCCTATTAATACTGGGGTTAAGTGAATGAGCTTTACTGCGGTTTACTAACTAAATGACAAGATTGCAAGTTATCCTGCCAAAGGTCGGAGGTTTTCTCCGGTACTCTGACTTCCTCCTCAAATAAAAAATGGACATCATGATATGGCTGACAAATTGGTGAAAATGGCGTTAAACCACAATCAAACAAACACATTCTATTTTTCTTGCACCTCTGGCTATGTCGACTGAGACCCAGGATAGGTCAGGATATTATTTACTCGGTATAAATGGAGTGTGTTTGCTGAACAGTATTTGAATTAAATCAGATTAACATCCACAAACAGGTACAAAGTGGTGGACCATCAGATTAACATCCACACACATGTACAACGTGGTGGACTATCAGATTAACATCCACACACATGTACCACGTGGTGGACCATCAGATTAACATCCACATACATGTACCACGTGGTGGACCATCAGATTAACATCCACACACATGTACAACGTGGTGGACCATCAGATTAACATCCACACACATGTACCACGTGGTGGACCATCAGATTTACATCCACACATGTACAACGTGGTGGACCATCAGATTAACATCCACACACAGGTACAACGTGGTGGACAATCAGATTAACATCCACACACAGGTACAACGTGGTGGACCATCAGATTAACATCCACACACATGTACCACGTGGTGGACCATCAGATTGACATCCACACACAGGTACCAAGTGGTGGACCATCAGATTAACCTCCACACACAGGTACCACGTGGTGGACAATCAGATTAACATCCACACATGTACAACGCGGTGGATCATCAGATTAACATCCACAAACATGTACAACGCGGTGGACATCAGATTAACATCCACACACATGTACAACGTGGTGGACCATCAGATTAACCTCCACACACAGGTACCACGTGGTGGACAATCAGATTAACATCCACACACATGTACAACGCGGTGGACCATCAGATTAACCTCCACACACATGTACCACGTGGTGGACCATCAGATTAACATCCACACACAGGTACAACGCGGTGGCCATCAGATTAACATCCACACACATGTACAACGCGGTGGCCATCAATTTAACATCCACACAGCTACCACGTGGTGGACCATCAGATTAACATCCACACAGCTACCACGTGGTGAACCATCAGATTAACATCCACACACATGTACAACGCGGTGGCCATCAATTTAACATCCACACAGCTACCACGTGGTGGACCATCAGATTAACATCCACACACAGGTACAACGTGGTGGACCATCAGTTTAACATCCACACACATGCACAACGCGGTGGACCTTCAGATTAACATCCAGAGAGGAGAGACAACTCAATCACTGCAAACACTGACAGAGGGGAGACAACTCAATCACTGCAAAAACTTACGGGTGTAGGACCACCATTTTTTTTTTTACTCTTCGGCTATATTAAAATTTGATAATTTTGACTTATCCTAGAAAATTTACCTTCATTTCAAATTAAGTGACACTTCAGTCCCATATACAAATGCACTGGGTGAACATTCTGTCAAAATTTCACAGTATGTTTTATTGCATATAAGAACGAACGCTCAACCTGAATCCCACGTGTTCTTAAAATCTACTTTCACTTTCTATTTTAGTCCAAAAATAGTGCATGTCCCTAATTGACTCCCAACATGTTTATGTTCATTTAAAACCAATAAAACTTTATCCTCAAGTTTCCTAGAATATTCAGCTTTCCAAAAATACCAAATTTATTCTGGTATCATGTGCGGTTCAAATTCTATATGAGGCAAGAGTGAACCTGTCTGTTGAATAGTACTACTTTTACGTACAACCTCTGGACTGGTTCCTGGTATTTGGTGGTCCTACACCTGACATAGGACAACTGCAAACATTGACAAAGAGGGGAGATAATTCAATCACTCCAAACATCGACAGAGAGGGGAGACAACTCAATCACTGCAAAAACTGACAGAGGGGTGACAACTCAATCACTGAAAACACTGACACAGGAGAGACAACTCAATTACTGCAAACACTGACAGAGTTGAGACAACTCAATCATTGTAAACATTGAAAGTGGGGGTGGGGGTGGGGACAACTAAATCACTGCAACTCTGAGAGGGGAGGCAACTCAAGCAAACACTGACAGAGAGGGGAGGCAACTCAATCACTGCAAACACTGACAGATAGAAGAGACAAATCATTCACTGCAAACACTGACAGAGAGGGGAGACAACTCAATCTGCATATATGTCTCTTATGAGTACAGGGAGCCACTTCAGACAGGCGTACGAAGCAGACAACACCAACAAATCACAAGTCACACTTTATTACATAAATATTAAACAAAATGTATTTATATGACACAATAACAATATAACACTGATCAAAGTAAATATGAAATATGGTTGCTAAGTTTGTTAATGTCACAGTACATATGAAGTATTTACATGTGGCTTCATACCTGAACCTGATTTTATGTTGGTTCATACATAAAAACGTTTTTTTTTCTGTTCTTAACTAATACTCCAATAAGGTCCTAGCCTCAAAATAAAAAAAAATATCAGGATGTTTTTACTACCAGTACTAAAATGTATCTAGAAATTTGAAGAAAATAATTAAACTTCCTACACAAAATCAAAATATACCTAAAAAAAAATTTTGTATATGTTTAACTATTTTCCTGTTTGATATTTCATAAATTGATAAAATTAATTATATATATGATTTGTATAATATATATATGAAATTCTTTAACAATAAATAGACAAGGAAATACACAAAATGTTCATATGGCAATCATAACATGCAAAATCTTAAGAATCTTAAAGAGTAACACTATAGTTTGAATTTTTTTGTTCTTGTTACACAAGCAGGACAGAAAAGAGCTGATACAAATTATCTGATTTTTTTGTACAATGTACATATATAGTATACATTGCCAAATTGGTTGGCAAAACTGTTAACCATCAGACCAGGGAGTGCAGAATGTCAACAGACAATTAAAAATCCTGATTGAGATAAACACAGGACATAAACAGAAACAGAAGACAAAAAACTGTTCATAAAAAACATAATGAATTATTCTAATTTCTGGTCAATTCATTTGGTTACATTGGAATCTATTTGGATTTTGCCTTGGTGAATTTATACATCAATATTGACCATACAAATATGTCACATCATAATCCCTAATGGGCCTCCAGAAATTCATAAACAATGGCTGCCTACTGTTCATTTAAATTCTGAAAACAAAACTGGTATCAATCAAAAGTTTGTTTCACATGATATTATTTATTACATGCACTTGACCAGGAACCAGTAGGTATCAATGAAGTGCATATTAATTTTTTGGGTCAATGCTTGTAGCCTCCTAATATGTTAAAAATTAATGCAACTAAAATAATCCATAATAATTTTATACTTGCATGGATCCAACATATAATAATATGCAACTCAATAACAAGGCTAAGCAGGACAGCCGAATGTCAACCATGACATGATAAAGTGTTAAAACAGCATAATTAAGATTTGTAAAACAGTTTCAGTGTCTACTCCATTACAAGTAATGGGAACTCTTTGTACCTGGAATAAGATAACAAATCTCACAGGGGCTACATTATTGTTGCTACCAGACTCCTTGGCACTGTTTTAGGATTACTTGGACCATTGGCCCATGCAATCTATTTATAAATTGATACCTAAACATGTTATGCATTATTATCTCAACAGTATTTATAAATGTGTGCACACAAACAGCTGTTCCTACATATGTGGAATCCAAGGTGTGGTTCAACATAATATCACAGACACAGAACATATACATGAATGACAAATTATAGTCGTGTAGCCAAAACCACAGTTAGTATTATTCCTGCTAGGATCAAAAATGGCAGCCATGTCTTAATGAATCCACAGGCACTGAAAATACATAATTAAAATGTTTACATTGCATGTGTTGTGGAAGGTCCCAAAACCAATAGTATCAACGCCAAATAACAAAACTTAAACATTAAACAATACATTGTTTTATATTTCAATCAATACCTTAGTTTCTCCAGTAAAACTAGAGGCTCTTAAGAGCCTGTATCACTCACCTGACTTACAAAAAAAACTTTTTTTAAGACAAGACTTTTCTTGCAAATTTTGATATTAAATGCTAAAGAGTTTATGTGAAGATGCTGTTTCTATGAATGTTGCCATGTTGAATTTACAATCAGCAGTAGGAGTGTTTCTGAGAAGAAGCAGTTTTTATGTTTTTTCATAGGTTAGTATGTTAAGTGATGTTCCATAGTGGCAGCAATCTTGTATTTCGGATCGAAACAAAAAACTCAAAATTGGTAGAGGACCATACAATGTCACATATCCTAAAATCTGTCAAGCTGTTTGTAAGAAAACGAATTTTAAAATCTCAGCCAGTCAGAACGCATTTGCAGCTCTGGCAGCCATGATGAATTTCCTATCAGCTCCAAACATACTTAAAAAAATAAGATTACTATCTAAGATTCACTTCTGCATTATTTGGTTAAATTGTGTGGAACTGAGTTTCAGAGAAGAAGCTGTTTGTATGGTTTTCCCATAGGGTCCTATGTTAAGCTGTGTTCCACCGTGGTGGCCATCTTGGAATTTGGAACACCACGAAAAACTCAAATTTTGTAGATGACCATCTAAGGTACATTTGTGCAATATTTCAAATCAATCTGCTAAGCGGTTTGTAAAAAGAAGATTTTTGAAATTTCAGCCAATCAGAATCCATTAGCTGCCCTGGAAGCCATGTTCAATTTGCAATTGGCTAAAAAAACTCAAAATAATAAGATAAAAATTCCATTAATCATTTCTTCATAATTTGGCTTCACAGTATCAGAGAAGAAATTGTTTGTATGTTTTTCCCATAGGGTCCTATGTTAAACTATGTCCTGTGATGGCGGCCATCTTGGATTTTGGATCGGAACAAAAAACTCAAACCTTGTAGAGGACCACATAAGGTACATTTCTGCTATATTTTAAATCAATCTGCCAAGCAGTTTATGAGAAGAAGATTTTTGAATTTTAGCCAATCAGAACACATTAATGGCCCTGGAAGCCATGTTGAATTTGCAATTGGCTGGGAAAAACCCAAAATAATAAGATAATTATTCATCCTTCATTTCCTTATTAATTTGGCTTCATTGTGTGGAACAGTTTCAGAGAAGAAGTTATTAATATGTTTTTCCCATAGGGTCCTATGTTAAACTATGTCCTGCGATGGCACCCGTCTTGTATTTTTGATTGGCACTAAAAAGTCAAACTTTGTATAGGACTATCTAAGGTACATTTCTGCAATATTTCAAATCAATCTGCAAAGCAGTTTATGAGAGGAAGATTTTTGAATTTTAGCAAATCAGAACACATTAACATCCCTGGAAGCCATGTTGAATTTGCAATTGGCTCGAAAAACCCAAGACTAAAAGATTATTATGCAACCTTCATTTTGTTATTAATTTGGCTTCATTGTGTGAAACAGTTTCATAGAAGAAGTTGTTTATATGTTTTTCCTATAGGGTCCTATGTTAAACTATGTCCTGCGATGGTGGCCATCTTGGATTTTGGATCGGCACAAAAAACTCAAACTTTGTAGAGGACCATCCAAGGTACATTTCTGCAATATTTCAAATCAATCTGCCAAGCAGTTTATGAGAAGTTTTTGAATTTCAGCCAATCAAAATGCATTAATGGCCCTGGCAGCCATGTTTCATATTGGGTAAGGTGAGCTAACAAGTTGTAAACATCATTGCCCATATGATTTCACATTTTCATCTTCGTGAAATCTACCAATAAATACATGTGTATGTGTTATTCTGATCTGGACGCTTTGCCTTGTCAAGGTACGGGTTATGACAGCAATTACCAATTTGACCATTAGGTAAAATTATACAATAATCTAGTCAATTAAGAAGGTATTTGTAGCCCCCAACAGATAAATGTCCTGTACATGTATATCAAGAAAACCAACCAACAAACGAGTTGAAAGTCAAGGGACAATTGTATGTCACACACACAACATAAATAAAAAACTTACTTTGTATATTTTCCATAAACCAGCATATAGAAACAGAGATTGACCATGTTGTATGATGTCTTTCCATTGTATTTCATTGTGTTCAGAGCCATGGCACAATGAGAATGACAATTGTCACAACATAAATTGTGCTGAAATAGAAGGTCATACCATAAAATGTGCTGAAATAAATCATAGAATGAATTGTGTTGAAATAGAAGTTCATAACATAAAATGTAGATTTATGGGCCAGTTAACATAGACAACCAGAACATGCTGGTCCATGTTTGTTTTAAGGACCAGTTAACATAGACAACCATAACATGCTGGTCCATGTTTGTTTTATGGACCAGTTTACATAGACAACCAGAACATGCTGGTCCATGTTTGTTTTGTGGATCAGTTTACATAGACAACCAGAACATGCTGGTCAATGTTTGTTTGATGGACCAGTTTACATAGACAACCAGAACATGCTGGTCCATGTTTGTTGTATGGACCAGTTTACATAGACAACCAGAACATGCTGGTCCATGTTTGTTTTATGGACAAGTTTACATAGACAACCAGAACATGCTGGTCCATGTTTGTTTTATGGACAAGTTTACATAGACAACCATAACATACTGGTCCATGTTTGTTTTATGGACAAGTTTACATAGACAACCAGAACATGCTGGTCCATGTTTGTTTTATGGACAAGTTTACATAGACAACCATAACATGCTGGTCCATGTTTGTTTTATGGACCAGTTTACATAGACAACCATAACATGCTGGTCCATGTTTGTTTTATGGACAAGTTTACATAGACAACCATAACATACTGGTCCATGTTTGTTTTATGGACAAGTTTACATAGACAACCATAACATACTGGTCCATGTTTGTTTTATGGACCAATTTACATAGACAACCAGAACATGCTGGTCCATGTTTGTTTTACGGACCATAGACAACCATAACATGCTGGTTCATGTTTGTTTTATGGACCAGTTTACATAGACAACCAGAACATGCTGGTCCATGTTTGTTTTATGGACAAGTTTACATAGAAAACTAGAACATGCTGGTCCATGTTTGTGTTATGGACGAGTTTACATAGACAAACAGAACATGCTGGTCCATGTTAGTTTTATGGACCAGTTAACATAGACAACCAGAACATGCTGGTAAATGTTTGTTTTATGGACCAGTTGACATAGACAACCAGAACATGCTGGTCCATGTTTGTTTTATGGACTAGTTTACAAAGACAACCAGAACATGCCGGTCCATGTTTGTTTTATGGACCAGTTGACATAGACACCAGAACATGCTGGTCCATGTTTGTGTTATGGACCAGTTTACATAGACAACCAGAACATGCTGGTCCATGTTTGTTTTATGGACCAGTTTACATAGACAACCAGAACATGCTGGTTCATGTTTGTTTTATGGACCAGTTTACATAGACAACCAGAACATGCTGGTCCATGTTTGTTTTATGGACCAGTTTACATAGACAACCAGAACATGCTGGTCCATGTTTCTTTTTTAGAACCAGTTTACATAAACAACCAGAACATGATGGTCTATGTTTGTTTTATGACCAGTTTACATAGACAACCAGAACATGCTGGTCCATGTTTGTTGTATGGACCAGTTTACATAGACAACCAGAACATGCAGGTCCATGTTTGTTTTATGGACAAGTTTACATAGACAACCATAACATACTGGTCCATGTTTGTTTTATGGACCAGTTTACATAGACAACCAGAACATGCAGGTCCATGTTTGTTTTATGGACAAGTTTACATAGACAACCATAACATACTGGTCCATGTTTGTTTTAAGGACTAGTTTACAAAGACAACCAGAACATGCTGGTCCATGTTTCTTTTTTAGAACCAGTTTACATAAACAACCAGAACATGCTGGTCTATGTTTGTTTTATGACCAGTTTACATAGACAACCAGAACATGCTGGTCCATGTTTGTTGTATGGACCAGTTTACATAGACAACCAGAACATGCTGGTCCATGTTTGTTTTATGGACAAGTTTACATAGACAACCATAACATACTGGTCCATGTTTGTTTTAAGGACTAGTTTACAAAGACAACCAGAACATGCTGGTCCATGTTTGTTTTAAGGACCAATTTACATAGACAACCAGAACATGCTGGTCCATGTTTGTTTTACGGACCATAGACAACCATAACATGCTGGTCCATGTTTGTTTTATGGACCAGTTTACATAGACAACCAGAACATGCTGGTCCATGTTTGTTTTATGGACCAGTTTACATAGAAAACTAGAACATGCTGGTCCATGTTTGTGTTATGGACGAGTTTACATAGACAAACAGAACATGCTGGTCCATGTTAGTTTTATGGACCAGTTAACATAGACAACCAGAACATGCTGGTAAATGTTTGTTTTATGGACCAGTTGACATAGACAACCAGAACATGCTGGTCCATGTTTGTTTTATGGACTAGTTTACAAAGACAACCAGAACATGCCGGTCCATGTTTGTTTTATGGACCAGTTGACATAGACACCAGAACATGCTGGTCCATGTTTGTGTTATGGACCAGTTTACATAGACAACCAGAACATGCTGGTCCATGTTTGTTTTATGGACCAGTTTACATAGACAACCAGAACATGCTGGTCCATGTTTGTTTTATGGACCAGTTTACATAGACAACCAGAACATGCTGGTCCATGTTTCTTTTTTAGAACCAGTTTACATAAACAACCAGAACATGCTGGTCCATGTTTCTTTTTTAGAACCAGTTTACATAAACAACCAGAACATGCTGGTCTATGTTTGTTTTATGACCAGTTTACATAGACAACCAGAACATGCTGGTCCATGTTTGTTGTATGGACCAGTTTACATAGACAACCAGAACATGCAGGTCCATGTTTGTTTTATGGACAAGTTTACATAGACAACCATAACATACTGGTCCATGTTTGTTTTATGGACCAGTTTACATAGACAACCAGAACATGCAGGTCCATGTTTGTTTTATGGACAAGTTTACATAGACAACCATAACATACTGGTCCATGTTTGTTTTAAGGACTAGTTTACAAAGACAACCAGAACATGCTGGTCCATGTTTGTTTTAAGGACCAATTTACATAGACAACCAGAACATGCTGGTCCATGTTTGTTTTACGGACCATAGACAACCATAACATGCTGGTCCATGTTTGTTTTATGGACCAGTTTACATAGACAACTAGAACATGCTGGTCCATGTTTGTGTTATGGACTAGTTTACATAGACAAACAGAACATGCTGGTCCATGTTAGTTTTATGGACCAGTTAACATAGACAACCAGAACATGCTGGTAAATGTTTGTTTTATGGACCAGTTGACATAGACAACCAGAACATGCTGGTCCATGTTTGTTTTATGGACTAGTTTACAAAGACAACCAGAACATGCCGGTCCATGTTTGTGTTATGGACCAGTTTACATAGACAACCAAAACATGCTGGTCCATGTTTGTTTTATGAACCAGTTAACATAGACAACCATAACATGCTGGTCCATGTTTGTGTTATGGACCAGTTTACATAGACAACCAGAACATGCTGGTCCATGTTTGTTTTATGGACCAGTTTACATAGACAACCAGAACATGCTGGTCCATGTTTGTTTTATGGACCAGTTTACATAGACAACCAGAACATGCTGGTAAATGTTTGTTTTATGGACTAGTTTACATAGACAACCAGAACATGCTGGTCCATGTTTGTTTTATGGACCAGTTTACATACAACCAGAACATGCTGGTCCATGTTTGTTTTATGGACAAGTTTACATAGACAACCAAAACATGCTGGTCGATGTTTGTTTTTATGGACAAGTTTACATAGACAACCAAAACATGCTGGTCGATGTTTGTTTTTTTAAGTTCTGAAAATGTATAAAATTTGAAAAAAAAACCATTATACATATCACATAATTTATAGCAGTTTTGCTGCAACTTGAATAGAAGTACTTGAAATTAGCTAATTCTGCACTTTCTAAACTAATATATCTGTATTGTAGCAAAATCTATAAATCCAAGAAATATATTGTCCAAACTGAATCATCACAAACATAACATCATGTTTTAATAAAATAGGTAACCTGCACCTTTACAGTAACTGGCAAACAAGAACAATCTTGATACAGACAATGGTATGCTGTGATTCTCCCTGCATTTACAAATGAGTTGAAAAAGCATGGAACATTTCATGTGTCTTGCATTTGCTTGAAATCACAAAAATTGGATTTGGCCTACAAAACTACAAATCATTTGCCTGCAAAATTTGTGGAATGATACAATGATCACGCAAGACGATAGATACTAGTATACAAATGTACATAGGGTCTCACACCAGCATGTATGATGTTAATGATCAGCATAATGTCTGCAAATTTCCTTTTTGTTTGCAAATGTTGTACCAGAAATGATTTTGGTCTTAAAGGTCTACAGAGCTTATGTTTGTTGGTAAAGGCTACCAACTAATTAGGTAAAATTACTTGAAGAAATAAATAAAAAGAAAAATAATAAAAATTTCACCATATAAATTTTTTAGATTCAAATTCTAATGAAAATTTTGCACTGCATCCACCAACACCAGAAGTTCAAGATCTAAAAAATTTTCCATGAAAATTTGCATGGAAAAAATGTAGTAATTTGTGTGCAGAATTTGAGTGGATTTTGTATGATGCCCAAGGGCCATGGCGAATCACAACATTACACTGTCTGTAGATCCCCAAGAATTCATTAAAAAATCATTTGTGGAAAAGTGTTTGTTGATCTTTCCTGGGGATAGTAACCCTACCATTCGATGCTTGTACTCCTCGCAGGCATCCATGACACCTCTATCCCATGCTTCTTTGCCACTGGTTACCTTTGACAGATCCAACTGCCAGTATCTGAAAAAGAAGTTTAGTTCTGACAGATATATCAAAAGACAACTTTCATCATACAACTATTTTATACAAAGCACAAATTTTTTTTTATGGCATACACTTTGCACTTTGAAAAGGTGCACTTGCTTACCATGTCTCTGGTTTTCAATTTTTCTTTAACCTTATACTATTAAGACAATAGCCCAAAACAAACACTGATTTCCACTTGACAAATATTAAATACAACTCCCCTATTTTAGTTCACTAAAGTGTGTATTATATAGCACAGCCCTAATTTGAAGAGAACTCGTGTGCATTTTTGTAACTTTGTACCAAGTTTCATGATGTGAAATCATCTTCATAATAAAAAGCTCTAATACAAAGGTAAATTTAGGTGGGACAGACGAACACACGAACTGTCAGAAGAATGAACCAAAAATATTTTTATGTCCCCCAACTTTAATTAGCACAACATAAAAGAAAGAACAATAGCTATTAAAGGGCCATAACTACTACATTGAGTCATCTGACATTTTTTGTCTTAATACAAGGTAGGTAACTGTTGAGATTCTGTACATATTAATCTGTCTTATTACCATATGTTTTACTTTTAGTCCTGTGGCCATGTGGGTTGGTTGGTGACAAAGGTCACAAGCTTTATAACAGACATCTAAACACTGATTCAGACCAACATTAGTTCTAATTGCCTTTCAAGGAGGATTTATTTTAGTTAAAAGTTGATGATGTAAAGTATCTATATAGGAAAAAAATATTTAAATGAATTACAATGGAGTCCCATAAACACACCCACTTTTAGTAACGTTTACGTATCTACTGCACTGTAAAGTTCGTCTGCTTCATGTTGTCAACAGTTTGCTAAAATACTGAAAATCTTTTAATTGCAAAAAATATCCAAAATAAAAAAATAAAATAAAACCCAAAAGTAAGCACATGTTCCATTTTTTGTGATCATCTCATTAATATGCATGAGCTGATTTACTAAACAAGATTACACAAGATGTAAACACAGGCAAGCCATGTTTCATTACTTTGCATGGTATTTAGCATTGTTTTTCATTTAAAATAAGTTCAAAATCATACAGTTAAATATCAATTTTAAAGATTTATTGACAAATATCGAAGACATTATTTTGATGTTATATTACTGAGAATTGCAAAATTTATTATTAGGTGGAAGGATGGCATAAAATTCATCCTATCAATAATTTAGTTATTACATAAATTACATGTATTCACAAGGGTGAAAACACAAAAATCAATATCTTATATATCGAACATTGTAAACGATGGGATAATCAATGGTAATGCTCATTAAACAGGAAATCCAATGGTAAAATCACATTAGTAAAGTAATGAAAACAATATCTCAATGTTTCAACTCAAAAATCATTAAGATAAGAAAAATCCTCTGACATATACTGAAAGTTTTTAATTAATTATAATAAAAAAAATCCCATAAAAAAATTTCCCACAAATTATATTTAACAAGTGTGGACACAGAAAAACGTCTCGCCTGCATTCCGCATCAGTAACGAAAATAAATTTCGTCATAAGCATTATGTAAATAGCATTAAATATCACCATCGGCCTGTATACAAAATATTGTCACCATACCATGCATAGTTACAGGGGAACAGCCGTAACCCAAAAACTTTAACGTAGTCGCTGGACCGTAAAATTGAGGTCAAGGTTAGGTGGAACCTACCAGACAGTCATGTACTATTCATCAGCAACCTATATACCAAATATTGTCATCCTACCATGCGTAGTTACAGAGGAACTATCGTAACCCAAAAACTTTAACGTAGTCGCTGGACCGTGAAATTGAGGTCAAGGTCAGGTGACACCTACCAGACAGTCATGTACTAGTCATCAGCAACCTATACACCAAATATTGTCATCCTACCATGCGTAGTTACAGAGGAACTGTCGTAACCCAAAAACTTTAACGTAGTCGCTGGACCGTGAAATTGAGGTCAAGGTCAGGTGACAGGTGACTGACTGGCAAGTACTCATCATAAGCTACCTCTGGACCAAATTTGATGGACCTAGGGCTTGGGCTTACAAATATATGAAGCAAGATGTCAAGTGTTTACGCCGCCGCCGGATTCCCATACATATGTCTCGCCTCCAGCGACTTTCGTCGCAGGCGAGACAAAAATTAAGGCAAAAACATGGTCATCATTCGTACTACCTGATGAAAGAGCTTTTTAGTTTTCAATAATCCGAAAAAAAAAATCCCACCTTTTTTATGGACAAAGTCCCATAACTCTGTAAGGATAATTCAGAATTTTACAAAAAATTACAGGAAGCTCGCATCAATACAAAAAATTTCACAGACTTTCAAGCAAATTCATCAAAGTGTTTTGGAATTCTTGTTTAATATTGTGTATAATATGATGAAAGATCAACTAATCAGCCAGGATGCATATAATATGCTACAAATTAATGGAATCATTTGTTGTTAAAACATTATACTGGGTGTCATACTAGTATATCTAGTATTGGTATAATATATTAAAATAATACTCACTTCACAGGATTACCAAATGCCATGCAGTCTTCCTGAAAAACAATACAAGTAATTAGTCAATGTAGTTACAAGTTAACAAGTAATCCAATTTTGAATGCCACTGGAAAAGTATGGAGTATTGGGTAGAGGCATGGCACTCTCCAAACATGTTACCCACTATGGTGCGAGGCCGGGCTTTCCATATTATGACCTGACTATGCCCTAGTCAGAGAATCTTCTGCTGTCCAATGTTTTTTTGGCATGGGTCCCAACCCAAACGAGAAGGGAGGGTTTTCTCTATCTGCCACCCAGGGACATGCTGGGCTACTCTGTGTGTCGTGCACTTGCAATATTGATAAACTGGAAGGAACAATATTAACAGTGTTAATGCAATAACCATTTTACTGTATAGCATTCTATCATGTTGGAAGCATACAGGAAAATACTAAATGCTTATTTTAAGTTGCTTTCAAATATTACTGCTATTCAAGTAAAACAGGGTTACTACTAAAATGTTAATGAATACTGAGCTGGGCAGAATATGGGCACTGGCTGGCAAGTTTATATTCTGAAAAAAAAACCCCATTATTTACCAATATTCATGCAAAATTTTATTGACAAAAATACATAACTTTAACATGGTGATAAACTCATGATGTGACATGATATTCTGTATGCAAAACAGGAAAGGGGCCTCGGTGGCCGAGTGGTTAAGGTGGTTCGTCTACTATTGATCAGATGGTTTCATTTGTCAACACTGACATTGCGGGTTCAATTCTTATTGCAGGCAGGGTGTACTCGACTCCAATCTTAACTGGCAAGGATTGCCAGTTTTCATACCGCAGGTTGGGGTTTTCTCCAGGTACTCCGGCTTCCTCCTCCAATAAAAACTGGATGCCATTATGATATAGATGAAAAATTGCTGAAAGTGGCATTAAAACAACATTCAAACAAACAAAACAAAAGCAATGCAGGAAAATATTGCATGCTTGCTTTTAGTTTAGTTCAATAAGCAATACTACACTGCAGCCTGCTGTACAATAAAATAGTTATTGCACCAATCATTGCAAAAACTAGATGAAAAGTATGTCCCCGCAGCTGAGAATTAAAGGTTGAAAAGTTAGTGGCAAAGTTTTTTTTTAAAATGTACAGTGTGTCTGTAAGACACAAATGATGACCCTGACTGACAAGCAACATGAGCAGTTTGTTGCAACAGGTAGAAATTGTCAGAAAATTGTATGGAAATCAAATTCCATTGGCCTGCACACTTTGATTATTTGAAGAAAGCATCCTCTTAAATATTAATACTGTAGCTCTAAAAATGAAGACATGTACCCTCATTTAGCTATCTGGCCTGCCAATTGTCTCTAATTTTATAAAAATTTTATCAATAACAAAATCCTTGGTCCTGCCAACCATCATAATGTGTTCAAATATCCTACCAAATATAAAGACTGTAGCTTCAAAGATGAAGGAGATATCTAGGTTTAATTAATATGCCCCTGACTTATTGTCACAGGGGCATAAAAATTACATATAACTTTCAAATAACAGTCTAATATCTTATCATTATCACAATGATATTGTTATCATAATGATATCCAGAAAACAAGTTTAAGACCCTTTTGTTGAAAGATATTTGGCTCATTGCGGCCTTTAAGGGGACCCATTATCATTCAGAGGACCCAAATCATCATAAGGATTAGGGCTATAGGGTTTGGGTTAGGGTAAGGTTATGACTAGTGTTAGGGCAAGTACCAGTATTATATGTATTGGTGGTGGATCTCCTAAAGTAAAAATAGGCCCAATTGATGCTGCTACAGGGACTATATTATCTATCCTACCCAACTTTTCCAGTGACATCCATTTGTCCATCTCTCTTATCAGTATATTGTTTGTTATCTACATGTACTGGTATTTCTTGTCCCACATATATAGTGTTATCCCCGTATCGGTATTATTTCTGGAATTTGACTGGTCAGTTACACGTCTTTACAAAACCAATATACCCGGCTCGTTGCTAAGTCATATACCCGGGTGTTGCTAAGCGTTAGTTGCACAAAAGTACTTAAGATGCGTTTATATTATAAATGGTAATCGGTTTGTGTCATATAGGATGATCAAATCTTGAACAAAAGGTCCAAATGTGCTTTATTTTTAACAGAAAAAGAAACAAAAGATATATGCAGTTTGACAAACAATGACGTCACACTATTATGACGTTTCTGCAAGACGTTCAGCGCAAAAATTTATTTTTTAAACATCTGTTTGAATCCAACAAAAAACTGGTTTTTTTCAGGAACTGTAGGGTTCTACCAAAGGTAGTACCCTACACCTTGTACAAAAGCCTCATTTTTATCAAATTTCAATCAAACTTCCTTTGATAATGATGAAAACGTCACTTTAACGTCCACCATTGCGTTGACAAAGTAACTAAAAATCCATTATTTGAAACTAATACCGGGGATAAATTCGTTATACACGTTCATATCCGTAGATATGGAGATTTGAACACCTTCAGCACCCCTGTACACCCTTCGGCTTCGCCTCAGGGAGTACTTGGGGCACTTCAGGTGTTAAAATCTCCATATCTACGGATATGAACGTATATAACTTATAATATACTGTTCCTGGACACTATCAATCATTAAATCTTACATCAGACACAGAAAGAGCACTGAAATTATGCCTACATAAAGACCAGTAAAATCTAAGATAAACACCAAGGCATTTTATGGACCAGTCAAATCTATCCTACATACCCAGGCATAGTAAGGACCGGTAAAATTTAGCCTACATATCGAGGCATTTTATTATGTACCAGGCAAATCTTGCATACATAACCAGGCATAGAAAGGACCAGTAAAACCTTGCCTGCATACTACAGAGGCATTGAAAGGACCAGTAACATCTTGCCTGTATACTACAGAGGCAGAGTTAGGACCAGTGAAATTTTGCCTACATACCCAGGCATATTAAGTACCAGTAAATCTTGCCTACATACCCAGGCATATTAAGTACCAGTAAATGTTGCCTACCTACCCAGGTATAGTAGTATTATGGACTAGTCAAATCTAGCCTACATACCCAAAATATGGACCAGCAAAATCTTGCCTACATACCCAGCCATATTAAGAACAAGTAAAATCTTGCATACATACCCAGTCATATTAAGGACCAAAGTAAAATATTGTCTACATACCCAGGCATAGTAAGGGCCAGTAACATATTGCCTACATACCCAGGCATATTAGGGACAGGTCAAATCTTGCCTACATACCCGGGCATAGTAAATAAGGACCAGTAATATCTTGCCGGCATACTACAGTGGCATAGTAAGGACCAGTAAAATCTTGCCTGCATACTACAGTGGCATAGTAAGGACCAGTAAAATTTTGCCTACATACCCAGGCATATTATGGACCAGTAAAATCTTGCTACATACTCAGGCATAGTAAGGACCAGTAAAATCTTGCCTGCATACTACAGAGGCATAGTAAGGACCAGTAAAATCTTGCCTGCATACTACAGAGGCATAGTAAGGACCAGTAAAATCTTGCCTGCATACTACAGAGGCATAGTAAGGACCAGTAAAATTTTGCCTACATACCCAGGCATATTATGGACCAGTCAAATCTTGCTACATACTCGGGCATAGTAAGGAGCAGTAGAATCTTTCCGGCATACTACAGTGGCATAGTTAGGACAAGTAAAATCTTGGATACTTACTGAGACATAGTAAGGACCAGCAAAATCTCTTATGACTCCAGCTGTTGTACAAATTCCCATATGACCAATGAAAGGGAACAACCATCTACAAAACAGCAATATTTAAAGATTATTTATGTTTTTTGAAACAAGATACATTTTCTCATCCCTATCTCATAAAGGGTTATAGCATGACAAATTTTAATGCATTTATTTTACTCTATGCTAGCGGAGTAAGATGGGTTAATATTGCACAGAGGGATCAAAGAAAAATTTTTGAAAACCTTCTCTAAAACCACTGAAAGGAAAGTGTTGGCAATAGCTTACCTGACCTTTAGGTGAGCTAAAAAATATGCTGATATACAAAGCTCATGCTATCATTTCGTGAGATAATGAAACAAAACTTTGACACAATTAAGATGGAGCTATCCTGTGCAAAGAATTAGTTCTAATTGCAGTTGGTTATTGCATAGCTGTAAAAAAATTTATGTTAAGTTTACAGGGATACTCATATACACTATCTTTTTATATCATGGTCTTCTAACTTTTAACATTTTGGCGCCCATTGAAAAAGTTAGGCGCTCACACTTTTTTATATTCTTTTCATTATGAAAAAGAATACACTCCCATAAATTAAAACTGTTCAATAAAATGATAGGATAAAACTATAAATGAAGCAGAACCTACAGAAGTAAAAACGACATCATTGCGAAACAAATAATATTGTGTATTAAAGTATTTAAACTACCTTAAATTAAGTTTTTTTGAAAGTTACTGCCAAAGTACTAATTTGTATTATGTTTTAATCATTGCAATACTTATTTCAACATTAGCTATGTCAGTATTTAAGAGCTTATGTTATTGTTACGTGTGCACAGACTTTAAATAAATATTACTTTACTTTACTTGACTTTACTAGCAACATTGTATTGCAATCTATGTCACGAAGTTCATATCTGCTCTAGAAATTTTCATATTTTCTTTTGCTTTGAACTGTATCCAGTATTATTTTCATTCTACACTTTATGTACAAAGTAACAAAGTCTGACAGGATCAGCTCTCACTGTGTGGCACGTAAACATGATAAACATGATGCAGACACAAAAATATTAAGATTTCTTATACTATGGGAATAAAATTGAAAGGTGTCATACTGCTACTGTTCAGAATGACAGGCCGAAATTTGTGGCAACAGATATTGATTGGCCTTAACCAAATCATCTCAAATTAGATAGCCACCTGGACGATCAAAAGGCAACTTTACTCACTAATGAAATTTTTTAGTCACCTTGGCCAACTGTTTGTGTAAATCCCTGGTTTTTTTTTAACAGGCACACATGACCTGTCATCATCAAATATTATTCAAGTGTTTTAATTTAGACCATACTTAACTCATTGTCTCTTGTTTATTCTTGAAAAAGAGCAAAGGAAAAAATTTGATTCATGTTACAAAAGAATGTTCGGTCATGGTTGTATGCAACTAGTTGCATGTCAATAGTTAAATTTTTTTTTAAATGTATATTGGTAATATTGACTGATATAAATGTTAATAACTTATAACTTTTCACCTGTGTGATGCTATTATATTAATAACATAATAATGAGGTCCTCCACTTAATGGTTGTTGCTCAGTTAGATAAATGTACTAGAATGAAAGGTATGAGAGTAAAAAAGAGAGTGATGTAGTTTATAAATTATATGCAATGTGTTTCCATAAAGTAATGCTTTATACTGTAATGACTACATATGAATTTGTTATAGCCATATTGGTTATATGTTTAAAAATTTAATAAATTGTTTAACTTTACATTCGTTTCTCTTGGTTTACCTAGAAATTGTGCAATGACCTTCTGACATTGTCTGAAAATGAGTTTAACACATTTAAATTTCTAATTGTATATTAGATATGACTTGCTTATTTGTTAATTTCTTATTTAATACTTGATCGTGAACTTTGTTGAAAAGTAAAAACGAAAGATCAACAAAAGACCAACATAATAAGCTGAGAAAATGTTAAAATTTATATAATATACATTTCTATACTTGTAATTTGTAAACATAATTCGTACGTATTATTGTTATTTGTACTACAGGTCTTAACCAATTATTGTAATTGTGTTTGAACCAATAAATATTATTATTTGTACAAAAATTAGATTGTAAAAATAGGTATCATGGTTTAAATTAAAATGTCTAAATCTGTTAAAAAGTGCAACAGAAAATAGGAAAAATAAATATCTTTATGCTAAAAGAAAGTCATAAAAGATACGGATTTTTATTTAAATAAAGATTAAAACATTTTGATGTGAAAACTTAAGAAAAAATGCAATTCAGATAATGAGATTAAACGTATCAAAGAAGTCTTTGAAATTAACATTAAAAAGTAAATTAATTTATTTAAATGTATATATAATAATACAATTAAAAAAATCAGTTCATTAGAAATAGAATATAGTCAAAACGAATATAGCTCGAAACGCAACTAGCAAACTGCAAGGCCTGGGGCTATTTTTATTTCAATCGTGCACTATCACATACGTAAGACACGGTATAGGTGTCCACACTATACAGTGAGGATATCTTAATTTATCATGGTCAATCTTCTGACTCCCATACAACGGTAGTTGGCCAGGCATAATGATAGCAGTTTTCTCTTGATATTCTGATGTTTTGGTATCTGCCATTACATGAAAGTAAACTGGTTCACTAAACTACTGTGCATCAAACACAAGGTATAAACAGTGGTTACCAGTTACTACAGACCTTAATTTGACCCAATCAAAACACAACAATGTATTCACTGCAATACACATCTCCTATTTCCTGTACTTTCGTTTTGTGGTATTTCTCCAGGGAAACACTTACCAGTTTGAAAATATCATCTTTCGTATGACAACATCTAATCATAATATTGAAACAGATTAATGGCAAAAGTAAACCTCAACTTAGCATAAATACTAAGAGACTTTCATTTATTTGAATAGGCGTAGCCTTATAGGGACCCCTGATCAGTTTGCCTTGGCCTGGCTTTCCTTGGAAGAAAGTTTGAACAGTTGAAAGGCTTTTAATATTTTATGAAATATCATTGCGCCAGACGCGCGTTTCGTCTACTTAAGACTCATCAGTTGCGTTTAACTTCAAAAATGAAATGTTTGTTTTTTATTTTCAATGTTTCTTAAAGTGTATACCGTCAAAATTGTCCTATAAATACTCATAAATCTCATTTAAGATAATAAAACAAATCCATATTGATTTTCTATTTATGACCGATCGTAATCTTCGTTGCGCTTTAGCAACGTTGATCAATAACAATTCAAGTTTGCTTCCTTTCCCTGCACAAAATATCCCCCAATTAATTTTGGTTCCGAATTCGAGAAATGTCGATGTTAAACTTTAACTATACGGTTAAGAAAACGAAAAAAAAAGGGAAGCGGATGACGAGTCAGAAGCATTGGAAGACCAAATGGGGTCAAATAATGAATCTAATCCCCCACAAAATAAAGACCTCAAATATGAAAGAGACAAACGGAAAAGGACGTTTCCCTGGGTTGAGTTCGATGAAGATGCCCAAGACATGTATTGCAAATATTGTAGAAAATACCCCATTTCTCAGACAGAAAGGATGCCCTTACTAGGGGAACAAAGAATTTACGAATTGATACATGACAAATCCAATTTCAAATCATCACTCCGATAATTTTTAGGGCTTGGTTAATTAATGTTGGCCGGCTTAGGGGTTGAAAGTTAAAAAAGCCCAGGGCTTAGGCTTGCCCGAAAAAATTTTCAACCCCTGAAACCACTGAATGGTCATAGAAGTGACCTAACTAAGAAACAGTTTCTGGAAGCCTGTGAGTCAACACTTCACACTGCCTGACCACACTCCAAAGGATTTTAATCACATAAAAATCCAAATTACATGTATCTAGCAGAACTGCAAGTGGCGAGACTCTGAACGGGAACCAGAGTGGGATTCTGGATTAAACTGTTATCATTTATTTATAGATTGATATTGACACTGAAGAAGGCCATCAGTTGGTCGAAAATTTTGTCGTATTGATTAATATATTAGAAACATCTCAATTTGTATCACTGCATAATCCTCTAGACTTATATATATATATTTTAATGTTGAATGAAAGTTTATTTATGTCCTAGCACAGGTAAATGTTGATCAATGTTAGAAAGTTAGAAAGGTATGCAAAGCACAGAGATGTCAACTATTGGCCAAAACATTAACTACTGTTCAACCTATAAGATTCTTTAACCAGCAAATATCTGTATTGTGTGATGGACTCCTCCACATAAAACCCAGAGCCATCAAACTTGGTAGAATGTTTGTACTGTGGGTATGATGTGTACATTAGGTACAGGTCCTACTGAGCACATACTAATGAAACTCTGCAGTGTAGTGTAACAATTTAAGGTTACCTGATTAGTACAGCTGTGGCAAACTAAATGTTGTTAAGGTCATTGATGTTTTGATTTCGGTTTAATTATATGCAAATTTTGCAGACCACAATCAAAACTTTTGTCTTTATTTTTCAGATTATAGAATGGAAGAGTTGATAAAATAATGATAGCAACACTTGGAATACCTGGTACATGAAATGTAAATTACCCAAAAGAAAACTGTAGAATGTGAGTACACTTATTGTCTGGGTTATATCTGTGTTTTGTTTGCAGTGTTCTGGTTAAAATCTGCGATTTTTTTGCAGTGTTCTGAATAAAATATGTGATTTGTTTGCAGTGTTCTGGGTAAAATCTGTGTTTTATTTGCAGTGTTCTGGGTAAAATCTGTGTTTTATTTGCAGTGTTCTGGATTAGAGCTGTGCTTTTGTTGATTATTTTGTGCTTTGTTTGCATCATAAATTTATACACAACATAATATTTAGTCAGGGGCATCAAGTGTCCAAATGGTCAAGTTAGCCATCAACTGTTGATCACCTGTGTGTCATCATTGGGGTTGCAAGATTGAGCCAGACTTCAGAAAAAGGCTCAACTCCCACTGGGTTCTTCTAGGAACTCTTGCTTTCTCCCCAGTTAAAACATAATCATGATAATACATGTATAGCTAAAATATTGCTGAATGTGGTTAAGACCTAATTCCACCAAAAAAAAAAACAACAACAACAAAAACCAAACTATATTCACACGTCACAGAATTATTTTTAAATGAAATGAATTATCATAATTATCAAATATTGCAAAGAAGTAGACAGACAACAAGTAAAAGGACTGAAAATCGTCCATTCATAATTCCGTCCATCCCATATCATTATTGTAAACTTGTAGGTATTTGGATAATTTTTGGTAGTGATAAGTTACAGTTCAAATTAAAATGTTTTAAGAAATTATGACCCTTATTTGAATATGAAAATTTCATTAAAATAATAATTTTCCTGGCTTTATCTGAATGCTTGTAGATATTTACTGGTAGCTGATGTTTAGAATGTTAATCTACAGTAATAAATTAGAGATCAAGTTTACATTTTGTTCCAGTCCACTGATTTTTACAGAAATAACAGGCTTAGGACTTAAGAAATTTCATCAAAATAAAAGTTACAATTGTACATTAATTCAAAAACTATATACTGCCATTAATCAGAAATCTACCAAGGTAGACATTTGTTTCTGGCACACACATTTTTAGTCATTACCATTTGATACTCTCCAAACACATGCTGAGGCATCATTTGTGTCTCCAAGAAATCATATACATTTCCAAGATTGTGCATCTTCCCTTTCATGTATAATACAGCTTTGTCAGAGTGTGGTTGCATCATATGTGTCTTGCAGACACAATAAACATGTCAAAGGCAATGTGTCTCTACTATCAAGTATGTAATACAGCTTTGTCAAAACAGAGGGTGGGGACATCAAATGTGTCTCCCAGGCACAATATATACCATTTCCCAGGTAGTGCTATTTTCATATCAGTTATAGTACAGCTGTGTCAGGTTGGTGCTGGGGCTTTACTTTTTCTAGTGTTCAAATGATATTTTATGAAAGTATAAATATATACTGGTATTCAACTGCAAAACTTTAGAAGATTGGAGTCAAGTGCACCCTGCCTGCAATGAGACTCAAACCTGTAATCTCAGTGTTGAAAGACCACATGATTAAAGTAAACCACTCTACCACTGAGGCCCCGAATATATATTGACAGACTCACAATTTTGGTTATTCAGATACCATCCTCTCAAGTCAGGGTTTCTGTGTCCACATGTGTCCAGGAAACCCTGACAAACTTAGCTAGGAAATTCCAGAGCTAGAAGTCACTTTTTTGATTGGCTACATCATATCTGCATGTAGCAAATCAAAAACTTGCTTTCATAGTAATACACAAGTTGGTTAGATGATATCCCAATGTCGATTGCATATAAACAAATGGATGTGTTGCAAAGACCACGTAACAATCAGTGTGTTTTGTACAGTATTGTTAGTACAGTCGAAATTCAGTAGCTCGAACTCGGATCGCTCGAACACCTGGGATTTCCAGAACACCTCTCAAAGTATGGAACTTTTCCCCTATATAATCATGTTAAAGATGCTTCGATTTCTCGAAAACTCGAACTAAATAAGCAGTCCCATTACTTAAAATCCATTAAAAAAACCATAAATAACTCAAACTTAGCTAGGAAATTCCAGAGCTAGAAGTCACTTTTTTGATTGGCTACATCATCATGATCATATCTGCATGTAGCAAATCAAAAACTTGCTTTCATACACAAGTTGGTTAGATGATATCCCAATGTCGATTGCATATAAACAAATGGATGTGTTGCAAAGACCACGTAACAATCAGTGTGTTTTGTACAGTATTGTTAGTACAGTCGAAATTCAGTAGCTCGAACTCGGATCGCTCGAACACCTGGGATTTCTAGAACACCTCTCAAAGTATGGAACTTTTCCCCTATATAATCATGTTAAAGATGCTTCGATTTCTCGAAAACTCGAACTAAATAAGCAGTCCCATTACTTAAAATCCATTAAAAAAACCATAAATAACTCAAACTAAAATTATTGACAGCTTGCATGACAAATTGATCATAAAATGTGTAAAGATCTGTAAAATGCTAAGCTTGATCTTTAATGATATAATCCCTTATAATTAACATAACTGTCATCAATTAGTATATATGTATGACTTTCTCGGCAAATTTGTTGTTTAATTAATTAAAATAAGAGCCAATTAATTGCTATCAAATCAGAATCGAGGTCATTGACACAATTACGTAATGCAATAATACTTATCAATCCTTGTGCAGAAAATTAAACAAGAAAAATAACTGCAAACATTTTTATTTTAACAAAAACATAAATACGTACTTAAAAATAAGATTTATGTATGAAATGCAATGAAGAAACACAATTTTATAAATCCAATCTTACAGGAAATTAATTGAAATATATAAACCGATATTGATTCCGGTTCGCTCAGGAACCATTCTTGTTATTGTGATATTAATTAGTAGTGTTGTTTCTTGCTATCTGTTGCCATGTTGCATATTCTACTACCAAACACTTTCTTCCATCAAGCAATTTCATTGGCTGATATTTTAAAAGTCTGATGTCAAATAAAATTCTTCTCGCCTGGGAATTTCCTAGCTAAGTTTGTCAGGGTTTCGTGGACACAGAAACCCTGGCTTGTGAGGAGATCAAATACGGGACCTTTACTGAGTTATGTGAAGGAAAGATCTTAAAATGCAATTTTGTTTATTTTATGAAAGCATTTGATAGTTCTGCATGTAATTTATTGCAAAAAGTTTAATGTGGAATAACTGCTAGTATTTTGAACTTAATAACAACTGCATTAAATGGTAATTATAGATTATTTACGTTTTTTTAAACGAGATGCATTTTCTCGTCGTATCTCATCGAAGGGCGACAGCGTAAATAATCTATTTATCGCTGTTTTGTAACATTGTGACGTCACAGTGTTTACTTAACGACGTCTTGACAGCGAGCTGAGAAGGGCCCATCTCAAGCTAGTAGAGTGAGATGGAATAATATCGCACATAAAGATCAAAGGAAAATACTGCAAAATAGCGATAATTACAAATTTTTGTTTTGTAATGTTGATTAATGAAACAAGCATCATTATTGTGTTTTTATCTTACCTTAAACAAAGATCCATGTGAGCTTTTGGCATTTATTATCTTCATCAAAGTATTCAAATCATTTTTAAAATCATCTCTTGCTCTAAAACTTCAAAGCTACAATGTAACATAAGAAAATATATATCCTCAGGGTGTTTGCTATAAAGTTTATGATTTTCAGCGGTTGAACGAACAAACATGGCCACCTTATAACAGTTACCACCCTTTTTTTAATGACTACTTTTTATACCTGCCCCAACTCCATATCTTAAAATCTAAAAGTCCAGGGTTGATGAAACTTGTAATGTATTGTTATGATAATAAAAAGCTAAATACAACTGATTTTCAAGTTTACCTATCCAAGGTCACATTTAAAATTGCCATGTGACAGTTATCATTCTCAGCTGTTCCTAAAGCTGATTGATTTGTAATTTAGTAAAATGTGTTCATGGATATTAAATACAACACAACATGAACCAACATGGTTGGGTATTATTAAATGTCCCTATTTTTCATTTCTGTAGAGTCACTTACTGGTTCTCTTGTGCTACTGCAACTAATAACCCTCTTTTAAAATATTTTTTATTTGTTTTTTATATTCAACATATAACCATACTAGAATCTACTCATAATATACATAAACACAATGAATTTTAACAAGAAGCACACTTTTTACAGAGGTGCAGTGTTGTTTAACACCAGAGGAAATGAACGAGGATGACAGAAGAAAGTTACAGACAAGTCGCTCATTTCTAGTGAAGAATATAGAGAATATTGAAGACATTAATGAAGAACTTTACACTCTTGATGTTTTTACTGAGGGCATGAAGGCAGATGTTGAGGTTTTTAAATTTGAAATAATTTAAATATTTTTTCCCTTGAAGGTGTAAAAAATGGGAAAATGGTCTTTATTGTGAACAAGTCAAATAGACATGTTCCATCAGACTTTTGTATTGTGTTCATTATTTATCATTGTTGCAATTTCTGTGAATTTTATCAATACACAAATAGCATTGGTACCACAAGTATGGTGAGCTAAGTCAATAGGGACTTGTTTTTGACAAGTTTTTATCAACCACTCGACTGTTTATTTACCATACACACTTGATTGAACATACATATAGTGTTAATAGTGTATAAGAAATAAAAAGTTATGTGTTTTCGATAACTACTGTGATGACACAGTAAACAAGATTTTAAGGCCTTATATTGTGAAATACATCATTTAATGGAACATGAGGGAATGAACTGTATTGAATTTTATTTAAGTAACCTTATAATATAGGGTCATATATTTTACACTTCAGAGCATTAAGTTTTGGAGTGGGATATCACTGTCTGTATTTTATCATAGGATTAGCACCCAGAAAAGTAGTGGTACAGTTCACAACCATTTACCGTGAATGTTTATATATAAATAAGGGTTTTGTAACTTACCAAACTCCACTTGAGATCGTAATGGTTGGTGTTTTATATTGAAAGTTATTTTAAAAAATTAGCTTTATATTAAACGTTTCACCAATTAAATAGTATATGTAATGAAATTCTATCATTTGTTATTTCAATTTACAAAAAAACTGGTGCAGTTTCCGTACCAGCAATTTAAAGTGGTATGGTAGAAATCGTACCAGCTGTATCGCTTGCTACCCCTTTGTAGTGAGTCAGAAACTTGGAAAAAACAGTTAAAAAATTTAAAATTAATTAAAATTAGTTATCGTCTACAAATATATGCAGTCAAGCAAGAGAATTACACAAAAATACCATTAAGAGCTTCTTAAATTGAAATAAGTTAATGGCCATTTGGACAATGATTAACTTCTCTTATGATTTTTTTAAAGTAAAAATGCCTCCCCTCAAGACTTCAAATTCCAATAGTAAATCTTAATGTCACGTGATGACGCTTTGCAAAACACTGTTTAGGACTACCAGGAAGTGCAGACGACAGATCAAGTTAAGTTTATGGTGATTAATAACATAAGTAAGTTGTACCACATACATCAACCATGACATGTTTGGGTTCTATTAACACCCCAGTAGTAATAGCAGAACTTAAAATAAAACAGTTGTCAATAACACCTTTCTATCGAAAACACATTATGACCATACATATTTTTTTTAAATAGGACCATATATTGTTTATACAAGTTTGTAAGCCAGATAAGCTTTAATCAATTTGCATACAACAGCAATTGGTAGAATGACTAGTAAAAGTGGGAAGAATGACTTGTTAAACAGGGCAGAATGACTAGGAAAGATTGTGATTAAACAATAATCATTTACTGTGACATGTGCACAACTGTTGAAAAACTGTTGAAAGTGGCCTTAAAACTATACTGATAAATTAAACAGGTATGTATTACAGGTACAGGAAACAAAAGAAAAGAAAGTTAGAAAACTGTTAGACATCCTGCCCCGACGAGGGCCAAATGCATTTGGTATATTTTTAAGTGTACTGAAAGAGACTAACAATCAGCATGTATATGACAAATTGGTAATTGGTGATACCAGTGCTTCATATCAAGGACACTATGTCGGACCACCTGTTGATATTACTGGTGACACAAAACTTCCAGAAAGTAAGTACTGTTTATGATTTATTTTTCGATTTTGTATGTTAGATTATTTTGATGTTCCTACATTCCTGTACTGTTTTCGGACACCAACCTTTTTAGCTCACCTGACCCGAAGGGTCATGTGAGCTATTGCCATCACTTGGCGTCCGTCGTCGTCCGTCGTCGTCGTCGTCGTTAACTTTTCTTCAAAAATCTTCTCCTTCAAAACCACTGAAGGGATTGCTTTGAAACTTTGCATACATCATCAGTAAAATGCCCTCTACCAAGTTTGCCCAAATCATGGCCTCAGACCAACCAACATGGCCGCCATGGCTAAAAATAGAACAGGGGGGTAGTCTCGATCATCCAGACGCTTAATTACATTTGTGCGTCTGGATTCAGCTCTATATTAAACTCGTTATCATTACGCCCAAAACTGGGCGTAATTTTTGATTGGATGATATTTTTATTGTCTAAAAAATTACTTCCGTTCATATCAAGAAGTGTACAACAAATTGTACCAAAGTTTACATTTGAATATTTTTATAAAATATTACTTTATCAATTAATTAAACAAATATTATTGTTATGCATAATCAAAAGTGAATCTTACTGTGACGTCATATTATAAGTATAGATATGTTTGCATGGTTTTCCTGGTTTAAAAATAGGGCTCTAAAAATAGAATCATTGTTTGTCTCCACCTATTGGTAGCGAAATTAAAATAAGGTGATCCCAGACGCTATTATATATGCGTCTGGGTGATCGAGACTAACAAGGGGGTCAAAATACAGTTTTTTGCTTATAGTTCAAAAAGTATAACAGATACAGGAAAACCGAACAGACCTTCCTTCTTCAGCATCTAAAGCTCTACAAAACACTCCATTGGGTCAAAGTTGTATGATGACTCCTTGTAGGAGTTATTGCCCTTTAATTGTCCAAATTGATGATTTTTGCCATTTTTGCCTCAAAATCTTGAAAATTATTAGAACTAGAGAAAAAGTTAGCATTGCTTAATTGTTCTGCTCTATGAGGGCTACAAAAATGACTTAAAGGTCAAGATTGTCTGATTAACCGTTTAAGAGTTATTCCCCTTGAACTGTTTTTTTTAATCGGTTTTAATTGATTTTTTAAAATCTTCTCTTCTGAAACAACTGAAAGTACTGCTTTGAAACTTTGTACACATCATCCGTCAAATGTCCTCAACCAAGTTTGCACCAACCATGGCTGCAGATTAACCAACATGGCCACCATGGCTAAAAATAGGATGGGGGGGGGGCGGTAAAATTCAGTTTTTGGCTTATATTTTAAAAAGTGTTACAGATACAGGAAAACCGAAGAGACATGCCTTCATCTGCATCAAAAGCTCTACGAAACACTCCATTGGGTTGAAGTTGTATGATGACTCCTTATAGGAGTTATTGCTCTTTAATTGTCCAAATTGATTATTTTTGACATTTTTGCCTCAAAATCTTGAAAATTATTAGAACTAGAGAAAAAGTTAGCATTGCTTAATTGTTCTGCTCTATGAGGGCTACAAAAATGACTTTAGGGTCAAGATTGTCTGATGAACCGTTTAGGAATTATTCTCCTTGAACATTTGTTAATCAATTTTACTTGATTTTAAAAAATCTTCTCCTCTTAAACCAATGAAAGGACTGCTTTGAAACATTGCACACATCATCTTTAGGATGTCCTCTACCAAAATTGTGCAAATCATGACACCTGACTACCTACATAGCTACGTTGGATTAAAATAGAAAAAATGAAAAAGGGGGGGGGGGGGGGGGGGGGGGGGGGGGGTCGAGAGAGTTTTCGACTGATAGTTAAAAAAGTATAACAGGAACAGCAAATTTGAAGTGAACCTCCCTTCTCCCTCTAACCATCAAAAGATCCTCCTTATAGGAGTTATTTCCCTTAAAAGGTCAAAATTAATGATTTTTGCAGAAGTGTTGGGCAATTCCTTATAGCACAGAAAAGCTGGATAAAAAAGTGTTGTTTGGTTTCAGGTTCAGGTAAGCGATACAGGCTCCTGGGAGCCTCTAGTTTTTTGTTCACACAAGCTGGAGGATATTGGAGTGGTGTAAAAACCTGGCAGATGAGTTATATTTGTCACTAGCAGACGTTCATGGACGATAACAGTACAGCAGAACCACAGTACCTACATGTATAAGTTTTAATATGAGTAGCAGATTTTTGACAGATTTTATCCAATTTTGTTCTTGCTTTTATTGTGACCAGGCAGGATATAACTGTCTGTGGAAGTATTCAATGTTTGATTGTGACTAGACATTGTGAAACTGTCCTTGCCACTATGTTCTAAATTTCATTGTAGCCAGGTCGATTGTAGCTTTACTTGTAAGTATTTCATATTTCTTTGTGATCAGGAAACATGTTTTGTATTTCAGCATGGCCTGACCAGAGAAGTATTGAAGAGGCTTCAGAAAGTAAAATTAAAGAACATGAACCATCACTGATCAGACATGTAGAGTCTGGCAGGGTTTGTATTACCATGATCATACATGTAGAATCAGGCAGGGTTTGTATTACCATGATCATACATGTAGAGTCAGGCAGGGTTTGTATTACTATCACGGATCAGACATGTAGAGTCAGGCAGGGTTTGTATTACCATGATCAGACATGTAGAGTCTGGCAGGGTTTGTATTACCATGATCAGACTTGTAGAGTCTGGCAGGGTTTGTATTACCATGATCAGACATGTAGAGTCATGCAGGGTTTGTATTACCATGATCAGACATGTAGAGTCAGGCAGGGTTTGTATTACCATGATCAGACATGTAGAGTCATGCAGGGTTTGTATTACCATGATCAGACATGTAGAGTCTGGCAGGGTTTGTATTGCATGATCAGACATGTAGAGTCTGGCAGGGTTTGTATTACCATGATCAGACATGTAGAGTCTGGCAGGGTTTGTATTACCATGATCAGACATGTAGAGCCAGGCAGGGTTTGTATTACCATGATCATACATGTAGAATTTGGCAGGGTTTGTATTACCATGATCATACATGTAGAGTCAGGCAGGGTTTGTATTACCATGATCAGACATGTAGAGTCAGGCAGGGTTTGTATTACCATGATCAGACATGTAGAGTCGGGCAGGGTTTGTATTACCATGATCAGACATGTAGAGTCTGGCAGGGTTTGTATTACCATGATCAGACATGTAGAGTCATGCAGGGTTTGTATTACCATGATCAGACATGTAGAATTTGGCAGGGTTTGTATTACCATGATCAGACATGTAGAGTCAGGCAGGGTTTGTATTACCATGATCAGACATGTAGAGTCTGGCAGGGTTTGTATTACCATGATCAGACATGTAGATACAGGCAGGGTTTGTATTACCATGATCAGACATGTAGAGTCTGGCAGGGTTTGTATTACCATGATCAGACATGTAGAGTCTGGCAGGGTTTGTATTACCATGATCATGCATGTAGAATTTGGCAGGGTTTGTATTACCATGATCAGACATGTAGAGTCAGGCAGGGTTTGTATTACCATGATCAGACATGTAGAGTCTGGCAGGGTTTGTATTACCATGATCAGACATGTAGAGCCAGGCAGGGTTTGTATTACCATGATCATACATGTAGAGTCAGGCAGGGTTTGTATTACCATGATCAGACCTGTAGAATTTGGCAGGGTTTGTATTACCATGATCAGACATGTAGAATTTGGCAAGGTTTGTATTACCATGATCAGACATGTAGAGTCAGGCAGGGTTTGTATTACCATGATCAGACATGTAGAGTCTGGCAGGGTTTGTATTACCATGATCAGACATGTAGAGTCTGGCAGGGTTTGTATTACCATGATCAGACATGTAGAGTCAGGCAGGGTTTGTATTACCATGATCAGACATGTAGAGTCTGGCAGGGTTTGTATTACCTTGATCAGACATGTAGAGTCAGGCAGGGTTTGTATTACCATGATCAGACATGTAGAATTTGGCAGTGTTTGTATTACCGTGATCAGACATGTAGAGTCAGGCAGGGTTTGTATTACCATGATCAGACATATAGAGTCGGGCAGGGTTTGTATTACCATGATCAGACATGTAGAGTCTGGCAGGGTTTGTATTACCTTGATCAGACATGTAGAGTCAGGCAGGGTTTGTATTACCATGATCAGACATGTAGAATTCGGCAGGGTTTGTATTACCATGATCAGACATGTAGAGTCTGGCAAGGTTTGTATTACCATGATCAGACATGTAGAGTCAGGCAGGGTTTGTATTACCATGATCAGACATGTAGAGTCTGGCAGGGTTTGTATTACCATGATCAGACATGTAGAGTCAGGCAGGGTTTGTATTACCATGATCTGACATGTAGATACAGGCAGGGTTTGTATTACCATGATCAGACATGTAGAGTCTGGCAGGGTTTGTATTACCATGATCAGACATGTAGAGTCTGGCAGGGTTTGTATTACCATGATCAGACATGTAGAGTCAGGCAGGGTTTGTATTACCATGATCAGACATGTAGAGTCATGCAGGGTTTGTATTACCATGATCAGACATGTAGAATTTGGCAGGGTTTGTATTACCATGATCAGACATGTAGAGTCTGGCAGGGTTTGTATTACCATGATCAGACATGTAGAGTCAGGCAGGGTTTGTATTACCATGATCAGACATGTAGATACAGGCAGGGTTTGTATTACCATGATCAGACATGTAGAATTTGGCAGGGTTTGTATTACCATGATCATACATGTAGAGTCAGGCAGGGTTTGTATTACCATGATCAGACATGTAGAGTCTGGCAGGGTTTGTATTACCATGATCAGACATGTAGAGTCTGGCAGGGTTTGTATTACCATGATCAGACATGTAGAGTCAGGCAGGGTTTGTATTACCATGATCAGACATGTAGAGTCTGGCAGGGTTTGTATTACCATGATCAGACATGTAGAGTCAGGCAGGGTTTGTATTACCATGATCAGACATGTAGATACAGGCAGGGTTTGTATTACCATGATCAGACATGTAGAGTCTGGCAGGGTTTGTATTACCATGATCAGACATGTAGAGTCTGGCAGGGTTTGTATTACCATTATCATGCATGTAGAATTTGGCAGGGTTTGTATTACCATGATCAGACATGTAGAGTCTGGCAGGGTTTGTATTACCATGATCAGACTTGTAGAGTCTGGCAGGGTTTGTCTTACCATGTTCAGACATGTAGAGTCTGGCAGGGTTTGTATTACCTTGATCAGACTTGTAGAGTCTGGCAGGGTTTGTATTACCATGATCAGACATGTAGAGTCTGGCAGGGTTTGTATTACCATGATCAGACATGTAGAGTCTGGCAGGGTTTGTATTACCATGATCATACATGTAGAATTTGGCAGGGTTTGTATTACCATGATCAGACATGTAGAATCTGGCAAGGTTTGTATTACCATGATCAGACATGTAGAGTCAGGCAGGGTTTGTATTACCATGACCAGACATGTAGAGTCTGGCAGGGTTTGTATTACCATGATCAGACATGTAGAGTCAGGCAGGGTTTGTATTACCATGATCAGACATGTAGAGTCAGGCAGGGTTTGTATTACCATGAACAGACATGTAGAGTCTGGCAGGGTTTGTATTACCATGATCAGACATGTAGAGTCAGGCAGGGTTTGTATTACCATGATCAGACATGTAGATACAGGCAGGGTTTGTATTACCATGATCATACATGTAGAATTTGGCAGTGTTTGTATTACCGTGATCAGACATGTAGAGTCAGGCAGGGTTTGTATTACCATGATCAGACATGTAGAGTCGGGCAGGGTTTGTATTACCATGATCAGACATGTAGAGTCAGGCAGGGTTTGTATTACCATGATCAGACATGTAGAATTCGGCAGGGTTTGTATTACCATGATCAGACATGTAGAGTCTGGCAAGGTTTGTATTACCATGATCAGACATGTAGAGTCAGGCAGGGTTTGTATTACCATGATCAGACATGTAGAGTCTGGCAGGGTTTGTATTACCGTGATCAGACATGTAGAGTCAGGCAGGGTTTGTATTACCATGATCAGACATGTAGAGTCTGGCAGGGTTTGTATTACCATGATCAGACATGTAGAGTCTGGCAGGGTTTGTATTACCATTATCATGCATGTAGAATTTGGCAGGGTTTGTATTACCATGATCAGACATGTAGAGTCTGGCAGGGTTTGTATTACCATGATCAGACATGTAGTCTGGCAGGGTTTGTATTACCATGATCAGACATGTAGAGTCAGGCAGGGTTTGTATTACCATGATCAGACCTGTAGAATTTGGCAGGGTTTGTATTACCATGATCAGACATGTAGAATCTGGCAAGGTTTGTATTACCATGATCAGACATGTAGAGTCTGGCAGTGTTTGTATTACCATGATCAGACATGTAGAGTCTGGCAGGGTTTGTATTACCATGATCAGACATGTAGAGTCAGGCAGGGTTTGTATTACCATGATCAGACATGTAGAGTCAGGCAGGGTTTGTATTACCATGATCAGACATGTAGAGTCGGGCAGGGTTTGTATTACCATGATCAGACATGTAGAGTCAGGCAGGGTTTGTATTACCATGATCAGACATGTAGAATTCGGCAGGGTTTGTATTACCATGATCAGACATGTAGAGTCTGGCAAGGTTTGTATTACCATGATCAGACATGTAGAGTCAGGCAGGGTTTGTATTACCATGATCAGACATGTAGAGTCTGGCAGGGTTTGTATTACCGTGATCAGACATGTAGAGTCAGGCAGGGTTTGTATTACCATGATCAGACATGTAGAGTCTGGCAGGGTTTGTATTACCATGATCAGACATGTAGAGTCTGGCAGGGTTTGTATTACCATTATCATGCATGTAGAATTTGGCAGGGTTTGTATTACCATGATCAGACATGTAGAGTCTGGCAGGGTTTGTATTACCATGATCAGACATGTAGTCTGGCAGGGTTTGTATTACCATGATCAGACATGTAGAGTCAGGCAGGGTTTGTATTACCATGATCAGACCTGTAGAATTTGGCAGGGTTTGTATTACCATGATCAGACATGTAGAATCTGGCAAGGTTTGTATTACCATGATCAGACATGTAGAGTCTGGCAGTGTTTGTATTACCATGATCAGACATGTAGAGTCTGGCAGGGTTTGTATTACCATGATCAGACATGTAGAGTCAGGCAGGGTTTGTATTACCATGATCAGACATGTAGAGTCAGGCAGGGTTTGTATTACCATGATCAGACATGTAGAGTCTGGCAGGGTTTGTATTACCATGATCAGACATGTAGAGTCAGGCAGGGTTTGTATTACCATGATCAGACATGTAGATACAGGCAGGGTTTGTATTACCATGATCATACATGTAGAATTTGGCAGTGTTTGTATTACCGTGATCAGACATGTAGAGTCAGGCAGGGTTTGTATTACCATGATCAGACATGTAGAGTCGGGCAGGGTTTGTATTACCATGATCAGACATGTAGAGTCTGGCAGGGTTTGTATTACCTTGATCAGACATGTAGAGTCAGGCAGGGTTTGTATTACCATGATCAGACATGTAGAATTCGGCAGGGTTTGTATTACCATGATCAGACATGTAGAGTCTGGCAGGGTTTGTATTACCATGATCAGACATGTAGAGTCTGGCAGGGTTTGTATTACCATTATCATGCATGTAGAATTTGGCAGGGTTTGTATTACCATGATCAGACATGTAGAGTCTGGCAGGGTTTGTATTACCATGATCAGACTTGTAGAGTCTGGCAGGGTTTGTCTTACCATGTTCAGACATGTAGAGTCTGGCAGGGTTTGTATTACCTTGATCAGACTTGTAGAGTCTGGCAGGGTTTGTATTACCATGATCAGACATGTAGAGTCTGGCAGGGTTTGTATTACTATGATCATACATGTAGAATTTGGCAGGGTTTATATTACTATGATCATACATGTAGAATCTGGTAGTGTTTGTATTACCAATGTAAATCGGAGATACGAGACATAATCAAAAGAAAACAGAATCAAAATCTCACAACTGCAACTAGAAACAAACAAATAATAAACACATTGGCTGGTCCAGGCTGTTGGTTTATATATATATCCTCTCTGTTATTTGTTTTTGGACATTTCTTGGTGATTTATTCTTTTGCCCTTTAGTGTGAGGTTTCTTAAAGTCATAACCTAACATACAAATAGTAAAATACTAAAAAAGGTCAAAATATAATTTAAATAATATTATACAATGAGGTGTGGGATGAGTTATTAATTTACTGGAAGTAGTAGTACACATCTATTATAATTATGGAAGCATTTGGGATGCACAAAGAATTGTTGAACATTACAGTGCACAACATAAAGAATCTGAATTTTTGAACATGTAAAGCTATTCATGTATGTAACTATGGTTGACCAGAAGCTACTTGCATAGTACATTTTCATTTTTTACTTCAACTGACCCAACGGATCAGTGTGAGCTATTCTCATCACTTTGCGTCCGTCGTCAGTGGCGTCGGCCGTAAACTTTTCACATATTTCAATCTTCTTCTCCAAAACCCCTTGGCCAATTGGAACCAAACTTGGCAGGAATGTTTATTGGGTGGTTCTTTACAAAGTTTGAGTTTTTGGTGTTGATCAAATATTAAACATGGCTGCCAGAGCCATTTATGCTTTCTGATTAGCTGAATTTCAAAAATCTTCTTCTCATAAACCACTTGTCAGATTGATTTGAAATTTTGCAGAAATGTACCTTAGATGGTCCTTTACACAGTTTGAGTTTTTTGTGCCAATCCAAAATCCAAGATGGCCGTCATAGTTTAACATAGGACCCTATAGGAAAAACATACGAACAACTTCTTCTCAGAAACTGTTCCACACAATGAAGCCAAATTATGAAGAAATGATGGTTGGATAGTTATCTTAATATTTTGAGTTTTTGGAGCCAATTGCAAATTCAACATGGCTTCCAGGGCCACTAATGCGTTTTGATTGGCTGAATTTCAGAATTCTTCTTCTCATAAACCATTTGGCAGATTTATTTGAAATATTGCATTAATGTACCTTAGATGGTCCTCTACAAAGTTTGAGTTTTTTGTGAAGATCCAAAATCCAAGATGGCCGCCATCGCAGGACATAGTTTAACATAGGACCCTATGGGAAAAACATACAAACAACTTCTTCTTGGAAACTGTTCCACACAATGATGCCAAATTAATAAAAAATGAAGGTTGGATAATTATCTTATTATTTTGAGTTTTTTGAGCCAATTGCAATTCAACATGGCTTCCAGAGCCATAAATGTGTTTCGATTGGCTGAATTTTAAAATTCTTCTTCTCATAAATGGCATGGCAGATTGATTTGAAATATTGCATTAATGTACCTTAGATGGTCCTCTGCAAAGTTTGAGTTTTTTGTGCTGATCCGAAATCCAAGATGGCCACCATGGAACACAGCTTAACATAGGACCCTATGGGAAAACTATACAAACAACTTCTTCTCTGAAACTGTTCCATACAATGAAGCCAAATTATGAAGAAATGATGGATGGATATTTATCTTATTATTTTGAGTTCTTCGAGCCAATTGCAAATTTAACATGGCTTCCAGGGCCACTAATGGGTTCTGATTGGCTGAAATTTCAAAATCTTTTTTTTAACAAACAGCATGGCAGATTGAGTTGAAATATTGCAATATTGTACCTTATATGGTCCTCTACAAAGTTTGAGTTCTTTGTGGTGATCCAAAATCCAAGATGGCCACCACCATGGAACACAGCTTAACATAGGACCCTATGGGAAAATTATACAAACAGCTTCTTCTCTGAAACTGTTCCTCACAATTAAACCAAATAATGCAGAAGTGAATCTTAGATAGTAATCTTATTATTTAAAGTTTTTCGAGCCGATAGGAAATTCAGCATAGCTGGCAGAACTGCAAATGCCTTTTGATTGGCTGAAATTTTAAAATTCGTATTCTCACAAACCACTTTGCAGAAGGATATGTGATATTGTATTGTCCTCTACTAATTTTGAGTTTTTTGTTTTGATCCAAAATACAAGATTGCTGCCACCATGGAACATCACTTAACATACTAACCTATGAAAAAACATAAAAGTGCTTCTTCTTAGAAACTGTCCTACAAATTGCTGCTGATTATAAATTCAAAAAGTTATTTTGTAAGTCAGGTGAGCGATACAGGCTCTTAAGAGCCTCTAGTTTCTATTGTCAGCAGTTGTGTACTTTCTGCTAAAAAGACAATCTGATCTGTCTGAGTATACAATATCAAATGGAATCACTTGTTGGCTTGGGTACTTATAAGGCATCAATAGGTATTATGGTAGAACTAATAATCTGTAATGACAAATTGTGGTTTTCACACTTTTGTGAGACATTTGCAGGGATTCATTCTTTCAAGAACATTTCAGATAGTCGACAAGCACTAACAAGTTTATTTTCATTGGGAATATTTACTTTAAAATGGAAATTTTTCTCGCACTTTATAACTACATTTAAATGTCCTGCTACAAGAAAACAGACTGAAACAGCCAGTCACAATAGCTGATTGACCAACAGGTAAAAAGAATCAGGTTCTACAATAAAAGTTGCATAAATTCTATATTAAAGAAATATTAAACTTTAACAAAACTTTTGATAATGTTTTTCTAACTACGTTATTTTTTGTCCAATATTGTGAGCGAAGAATATCTGGTTCAAGTTTTCTATGAGACTTTTTTGGGCAGTTTTAAGTGAGAAATCTGAAGTTTAAATTCTACACTTTAAATATTTCATTAGTAATGACTTGATCGATTTAATTTTTAAAACACATAAATGGAAACGTTTTTCTCTTAGTACAGATAATTATTTGTTTAAATTGGTTTAATTGTTTATTAAAACAGTCACGGACTGTTATGTTATTGTGTGTACAGGCATACCAGATGAAAAGAAATCCCAGAGGTCGAGTTGTGATAATAAATAACAAAATATTCCACGGACCAGTTAAAGAAATCAACGGTAAAAACCGTGTCATGCTGGCAATGAGAGAAGGTACAGATGAAGATGCTCTGGGTCTTCATAAGTTGTTTACAGAGCTACATTTTATTGTTAAAGAGCACAAGGATAAAAATTCACAGGTAATTAGGTCTATGAACAAACAACAATTTGTGGTCAATATGTTATACTTCTGACAATTAAGTCAATAACATGGTTGTAAGAAATTTTCAATGTTACAATTTCTATGTGTTTCCCGTGAACTTCACACTAATATATACACACATGTATCTATATCATGTAGTTTATTTAATGTCACTTACAGACATTTTCCAGATATATTGCAAGATAGAGTTTGTATAGAGGGTAAGAACACCCATTAAAAGCTCCCGACCTTCTGCAGAGACACTGTCCACCTCCCCTGTCATCTGTTTTATTGCTTTTGTCTTATTGAAGGTTGTATTCCTTTAGTACCATTCTTATTTTATTCCCCCTTATTTCTTCTTGAGACATTCAGTTCTCTGCCCTTGGTTGATTCTCAGTATATAAGGGTTATTCAGACTATAATATTTATACTTGTCTTAATGACCACATAGACTAGTTGTTTATGCACAGATAGTTTCTCATGTTAAATGCATACAATTATACGTATACCTAACACCAATTCAGAATTGCTCATCACTGTCAACACTAAATTTGACCTTTATACCTGTGCTTTGACCTTTATAGAGGGCAGTTGTGCTCATCTCAAACCTTATTTGATTTAATTTTTCAGAAAATTGTAGATATTTTACAAGAAGAAGCCAGAGATGTACAGTTTCATCGTCATGCCGACTGTTTCATTTTGATCATTCTTACCCATGGAACTCAAAATGCTATATATGGAAGTGACGGGAAGACAGTTGATATAAAGGATATAAAGGACATGTTTAATGCAAGAAATTTCCCATGCATGGAGAATAAACCCAAGTTATTTTTCATTCAGGCTTGTCGAGGAGGTATGAATTGTGGGACAATGTTCTTGTCTGGGGGAGGAGGGGAGGGTCTTAATACTGCTCCCATGCTCTTTATTCAGGCTTGTCAAGTAGGTATGAATTGTGTGACAATGTTCTTGTCAGGTGAGGAGGGGAGGGTCTGAATACTACTCCCATCCTCTTTATTCAGGCTTGTCGAGAGGTATGAGTTGTTTGACAATGTTCTTTGCAGGTGAGGAGGGGAGTTTCTGAAATACTGCTCCCATCCTCTTTATTCAGGCTTGTCGAGGAGGTATGAACTGTGTGACAGTGTTCTTGTCAGGTGAGGAGGGGAGGGTCTAAATACTGCTCCCATGCTCTTTATTCAGGCTTGTCGAGGAGGTATGAATTTTGTGACAATGTTCTTGTCAGGTTAGGAGGGGAGGGTCTGAGTACTGCTCCCATCCTCTTTATTCAGGATTGTCAAGGAGGTGTGAATTGTGGGACAATATTCTTAATCCTGTCCAGGGGACTTCTGTTTGAAGTTTGAAGGCCGTACATAGACTGCCAATATAAAGACGAAAATAAACAGATATGTGTTTAATTGTGCGAAATAAGTATGTTTAGTTAAAGACATTAATAAAGATTTTGGTACTTGTGTATTTTTTTATCTTATCCAGTTTCCATATTTCCATTCATATTAACCTCTGTTTACACAAGTATTGATTTATTTGTATGTATTACATAGTACATCCTGTGATGTTATGATACATCTGTAAACCAAAAATCAATATAACTAATACATATATGTTACTGAATTTATTTCTTTTTTCATCAATTATTATTTTAATTTACAAACCATATTCCTTTATATTCTTGAATTTATCATTCATTTATTTTAAAAACCCTGCTTTAACTATCAAATAATACGAAAAGGAATATTTATATATATTTAGTTGTTTTTGTCTTTTTAAAAGTAATACAATTTCAGGGAGATAATTACATTTACATTTTTCAAAAAGACATGTACACTATTGTAAACAAACAACTTACGATAAATGACAAGCAATATTTAACTAATAAAACATGAGAAACAAATAATAAACAAGAAGTCTTACTGACATTATGATTTTTATTCACAAATTTGGAATGTTTATTTGATTCTGACTAGAGATGGCTTTCTTCTGACCGACTGATATATATGAGGGTCAGCAGCAAAATACCAGTTTTTAAGGCCCAAACAGACCCCACGACTTATATCCGGATCAACTTTTACATGAGCATTTACAGTAATGACCACCATTCTATAGAGTCAATGACCATCTCTATTAAGACCACTACTTTATAGAGCCAATGACCACCATTCCTTAGAGTTGATGACAACCACTCTCTATAGCCACTATTTTAATGCTTCATTTTATTCATATTTATTAATTTTATAACTATCAAGAAAGTGGATGATGTTTGTAATTGTAATTTGTTTGTTGTGTTTTAGAAGAATATGATTCAGGACAGAGTAAAACTGTTGAATCAACACCTATAAACCTCAAAATAGAAAAAACTAGAAGAAGCATTGATGAGTTTACTTTTGAGAACCATGCTGATGCACTGGTAGAAAAACCTGTTGCAGCAGATGCTCATAGATTGGTTGCCATGGCAACAACAATGGGTTTGTTTTGTAATTAGGAAAGTTTTGGTTATTGTCCAAATGGTCAACTAACTGTTATACCTGTATGTTACAGACCACAAACACTGGTATAAAGTCTTGGAGATAATGATATGGTCCCTTCATAATAAATGTCCAAAAGATAATGCTCTAGTCCACATCTGTTGTCCCAAAGATAATGCTCTAGTCCACATCTGTTGTCCTAAAGATAATGCTCTAGTCCCCATCTGTTGTCCCAAAGATAATGCTCTAGTCCACATCTTTCATTGTTTGTCCCAAAGATAATGCTCTAGTCCACATCTTTCATTGTTTGTCCCAAAGATAATGCTCTAGTCCACATCTGTTGTCCCAAAGATAATGCTCTAGTCCACATCTTTCATTGTTTGTCACAAAGATAATGCTCTAGTCCACATCTGTTGTCCCAAAGATAATTCTCTAGTCCACATCTGTTGTCCCAAAGATAATGCTGTAGTCCACATCTTTCATTGTTTGTCCCAAAGATAATTCTCTAGTCCACATCTGTTAGTGTTAATAGATATTGTTTTAGTCCCCATGTTATATCTATTTGGGGCCTCAATCTCCAGGTTTTAGAGTTTAAGATAGACGTATGCACCATGGTCAAAACTACCTTAAACTTTATAGCTATATATTTGGGGCCTCAGTCTCCAAGTGGTTAAGGTAGTTAGTCATCCATGGGGCCTCAGTCTCCAAGTGGTTAAGGTAGTTAGTCATCCATGGGGCCTCAGTCTCCAAGTGGTTAAGGTAGTTAGTCATCCATGGGGCCTCAGTCTCCAAGTGGTTAAGGTAGTTAGTCATCCATGGGGCTTCAGTCTCCAAGTGGTTAAGGTAGTTAGTCATCCATGGGGCCTCAGTCTCCAAGTGGTAAAGGAAGTTAGTCTTCCAATTTTGATCAGGTTCCTTTTAAATTCTGAAGTTGTGGATGTGGGCCTTAAAGGTCTTGGGTTTTCACCAGGTTCTACAGCTCCATTCCACAATAAAAAAAGGATGTCATGATATTGGTGAAAAATTGCTGAAATTGGCAATAAACCTTATTAAAAAACAAACAAACCATCATATATTGAAAACTTTTGAATGAGAAAGATGTAGCAGTTAAGATATTGTACATTTTATTAATTATGCATATACACAATCTGATTATATAAAAACTAAACAATATTTAACATGAAAAATAGATGACAACTGTCTAATTATAGATACATGTATAGCACACTACTGTTTTTCTGTATTGTATGACAACTGTCTAATTATAGATACATGTATAGCACACTACTGTTTTTCTGTATTGTATGACAACTGTCTAATTATAGATACATGTATAGCACACTACTGTTTTTCTGTATTGTATGACAACTGTCTAATTATAGATACATGTATAGCACACTACTGTTTTTCTGTATTGTATGACAACTGTCTAATTATAGATACATGTATAGCACACTACTGTTTTTCTGTATTGTATGACAACTGTCTAATTATAGATACATGTATAGCACACTACTGTTTTTCTGTATTGTATGACCACTGTTTAATTATAATACTGTTTTCCTGTATTGTAGATATGGTATCATTTAGAAACAAAGTCCTTGGATCTTGGTTTATGCAGGCTGTCATATATATCTTCAGGAAAAACGCTCATAAAGAAGATCTGTTGTCCATGCTGTGTGATGTGAGTTACAGTTTATGGTTTAAAGTTAATGTGAACGGCATGCGGAGTGATGGCTGTATAGCATTGGTGCCTCACAGAATCCTGTCATATGTATACTTAATTACTCTTCTTGTATCTACAATATCATAGTCCCAACCCAAACAATGTCAGATATGGGATTGTGAGTCTGACTTTGGTAAGGTGTGCTCGACTCCATTTTAATTTACAAGGATCGTGGTTGAAGGTTCACATGTCATCCCACTGAAAACTAAATGACTTGATAATGCTGACAATGTTTTGAAATTCAAGTAAACAATCAACAAATCCTTGTCATTTTAATATATTGTCTGTTCTCTGTTCTCAAACTATGACACCTGAAACTTACTCCCATGAACTGGCCAAAGAATGATACCTGTATCTTACTCCCATGAACTGGCCTAACTATGATACCTGTATATTACTCCCATGAACTGGCCAAACCATGATACCTGTATATTACTCCCATGAACCGGCCAAACCATGATACCTGAAACTTACTCCCATGAACCAGCCAAACTTTGATACATATATCTTACTCCCATGAACCAACCAAACTTTGATACATGTAACTTACTCCCATGAACTGGCTAAACTATGATACCTGTATCTTACTCCCATGAACCTGCCAAACTATGATACCTGAAACTTACTCCCATGAACCGGTCAAACTTTGATACATGTATCTTACTCCCATGAACCAACCAAACTTTGGTACATGTATCTTACTCCCATGAACCGGCCAAACCATGATACCTGAAACTTACTCCCATGAAACAGCCAAACCATGATACCTGAAACTTACTCCCATGAACCAGCCAAACTATGATACCTGAAACTTTCTCCCATGATCCAAATATTAAAATCCCCTGAGTCAGTGTCTAACACTAACATATACAGGAAAGATTTTATTGCTCTGCTATTTTTTATAGTTTGTACTTTTTATGAATTATTTACTACATGTATATAACGTTTAATTGCAGGTGAATCATCTGGTAACCTTAGGGAAAGCCAGAGACCATGAGAACAGGGAAGCAGTTGCAGTGTCAGAATTTGAGTCAACATTGTCAAAACGATTTTATTTTTTTCCTGGAAAATGTGAAACAGTAGCAGTACAAGCATCAAGTCCATAAATTATTGTACATATGACATTTAGTAATTTTGCAAGTCTATTTTCCAAACTTTTTTCTATAAAAAAATAATAAATCACAAAGCCTAATTTTTTTTCCCATTTCCATGCTTAAAAAACAGTCCAATTTTCCAAGAAATCCAAGCCAAACAAAGTCCAAATTTGCATGATTATAGCATGGAATTCAGTGCAAAATAGCTTGGAATTCCATGCTGAGCCCCGAACCTCCAGCTGCAGGAAATTCCCCATGTGTACCCCATTAGTTGAGGATTACAATTTATGCTTTAATCCTTACAGTTGATGTACAGTAAAGGTCTACAAATATATTGTAGCCCTAGTTAACTAGTATACAAATAAAGTCTCCTGGTACCCTTGTCATCACTTATAATAACAGTTAGAAATCCGCATTTAGTATGTTGAGTTTTATTTTTAAAACCCAGAAATATGTTAGAAACGCCTTTTTTTTTAAAATATTGTTTATCATTTGACATGATAAAAGCAATATCTGTACATTTTTGGAAAATTTAGTATATATGAACTTTCTGCCAAACAGGTATATATTGTGTATATACATTTACATGGATTCTGCAGTATGTGTTGAATCCTTGAATTATGAGTGATTTTTTGTGTATGTGTAATTATAATTAATATCAAGTATTCATTATAAATCAATTTGTTTTGCTATGATTTCTGAAAATCTGATGGAGGCAAAAGTTACTTTAAACAAAAGATACTGTAATAAAACTTACTATGCCATGAATAGTACTTGTCCAATCATGAATCATCATAAAATGCTTTTATTACCAACATTCCTAAAGTGTATACCAAAGGCCATTTACACCTTGAGAATAGAAAAACGTAAAAATTTTAAACCTTTTAGAAATTTTACAGCAATAAATGTAGACAATAACAGATGTAATGACTGTGGAATAAGATGTAAAAATGTGAGGTGTAATGTAAAATTAGGTGTGTGTGGAAAGGAGGTGGAATGCCCAATAAGGTGTGTGGAAAGGAGGTGGAATGCCCAATAAGGTATGTGGATAGGAGGTGGAATGCCCAATAAGGTGTGTGGAAAGGAGGTGGAATGCCCAATAAGGTGTGTGGATAGGAGGTGGAATGTGAATTTAGGGGTGTGTGGATAGGAGGTGAAATGTGATATTAGGTGTGTGTGGATAGGAGGTGAAATGCCCAGTAAGTTGTGTGGATAGGAGGTGGAATGCCCAATAAGGTTTGTGGATAGGTGGAATGCCAAATAAGTTGTGTGGATAGAAGGTGGAATGTGAAATTAGGTGTCTGTGGATAGGAGGTGGAATGCCCAATAAGGTGTGTGGATAGGAGGTGGAATGCACAATAAGGTGTGTGGATATGAGGTGGAATGTGAAATTAGGTGTCTGTGGATATGAGGTGGAATTGCCAATAAGGTGAGTGGATAGGAGGTGGAATGCCCAATAAGGTGAGTGGATAGGAGGTGGAATGCCCAATAAGGTGTGTGGATAGGAGGTGGAATGCCCAATAAGGTGTGTGGATAGTACCGGTAAGTGGAATGCCCAAAAAGGTGTGTAAATGTGAGAAATTGTGAATAAAATGTACAATTTCTAAAACCAAACAAGAAATTATGTTTTGTTTTATGTAGGATCTATAGAGTTGTTGGATAAAAGCTTAAAACATGTATATTGGTATATAATAGCAGATTTCAAGCAATAATTTAAAGAAGGTTTTTGGAGAAAAATTGGTGTTAGCAATGTTCACCAGAATAATTGGAAATCACGTTCAATAAAGCTTGTAAGCTATACACTATTAGAATGTTAAGACAAGAATATGGGATGGAAATGTATCAAGTTTATTATATCTACACAGGGGTGCATTGTCGAAATTTTAATAAAGGGTACGTTGAACCTCTGAAAGGCAATCTTAATTGTGTAAAACAAAAATGAAGATATAAAACATGTTTTATTGTATTGCTAAATATATATGGAGATTCATAAATGTTTAAAGCTTGTTAAATCAATTATAATTTTGTTACAAGTTTGATGATAAAATGTTTTATGTGCATGTATTTTTTTTAGGTAAAATCTGCCAATATATTTTATTGGCTTGAATATGTATTTATACTCATATTATGTGTGTACTTTTCCACTATTCTATAGTTTCTCATTAGACAAGATATTAGTAGTAAATTAATAGTTCTAAATGATGTATATTTGTAAGAAAAAATTTATATAATACAATGCTCTAAATTAAAGGAGGGTGAGACTTAAAAAAATATGGTAACTATTTTCATTTCTGATTGTCTTTATTAACTTTATATCCTTCTCTATGTTAAATCTTGTGGTGGTGGATATACTATATATATCTTGGATTAAGATGATACAAAATGTTCGTAGACCCCACCCCTAAAAAAATAAACCCAAATAACTAATCAGAAAACAAGAATAAATCTGACGCTTTGCACCCCCTATTTCTATTTTCACCCAAGCATGAAACATTTGACACTGTCCTGCAAGATTCTGCTAGTGAAGAGATCTCATCATGTTGTAACTGCGTATTTAATTTCATAAAATTTTAAGTCATCCTCGTGAACAAGCTTCAACGCAAATGTAAACCTGAGGCAAAACCCAGCCACCGTTTGTCTCTCGGTTCACTTTGAATTTTGCCTTTGAGGAGACCTCAGCATGTTACTGTGTACGAAGTTTCATGAAGATGTGAAGTCATCTACATAAAAAAGCTTCAACGCGTAGGTCGGAGGGAAAAACGAACAGACCAAAAATCTACCAAACTTTCGTTGGCGGGACATACACAGCTTTTGTGGTTACAAGATACAAGGTTGTTCTTTAAATCTGTTGAACTTGGTGGCAGCTTTATCGTGTTCAGGGACAACAAAAATCTGGAGTTTATGGAGAACATCGAGATAAAGTATTTTTGGTATTAGCGTTTGGATATGTCAGGAACCTATGAATAAATTAGTTATTGCATGATATGTAAAGAATTCCACCTGTTCATACTATTTTATCTTGGAGTAGATAAAATACACCACCTATACCCATTCTTCTAGGTGGAATTGCAGTGCCAAGCTCTCGTGTCCACATTTCATAATTCTTATTGTTTTACGGAGGAATCGGGTGAAGAATACGATTTGATTTTCGAATAGGGTCCAATGTTATCCAGTAATTATATATGACGGCTTATAGCACTTTGTGGTAGATTGGTTTTAATTCCTGTCAACCTCTGCTAAGCTATCACACTCCCCAAACGATTCATTAATTTCCTATACTTTTATTACTATTCACAAATACCCGGAATTGATATACCCGCATATGTCTACGTTCTATTTATGAAGATAGCGACAAACCATGTTCTAACTGAGGAATTTACAAGATGTATTGAATCAAAACAATGAACACTTCAATCTTCAAAGCCTCAGGACATGTACATAAACATAAAGCCCCAGTACAAGTACTTCCATCAAGCCTCAGGACATGTACATAAACATAAAGCCCCAGTACAAGTACTTCCATCAAGCCTCAGGACATGTACATAAACATAAAGCCCCAGTACAAGTACTTACATCAAAGTCTCAGGACATGTACATAAACATAAAGCCCCAGTACAAGTACTTACATCAAAGTCTCAGGACATGTACATAAACATAAAGCCCCAGTACAAGTACTTACATCAAAGCCCCAGGACATGTACATAAACATAAAGCCCCAGTACAAGTACTTACATCAAAGTCTCAGGACATGTACATAAACATAAAGCCCCAGTACAAGTACTTACATCAAAGCCCCAGGACATGTACATAAACATAAAGCCCCAGTACAAATACTTACATCAAAGTCTCAGGACATGTACATAAACATAAAGCCCCAGTACAAGTACTTACATCAAAGTCTCAGGACATGTACATAAACATAAAGCCCCAGTACAAGTACTTACATCAGAGTCTCAGGACATGTACATAAACATAAAGCCCCAGTACAAGTACTTCCATCAAAGTCTCAGGACATGTACATAAACATAAAGCCCCAGTAGAAGTACTTACATCAAAGTCTCAGGACATGTACATAAACATAAAGCCCCAGTACAGGTACTTACATCAGAGTCTCAGGACATGTACATAAACATAAAGCCCCAGTACAAGTACTTACATCAAAGTCTCAGGACATGTACATAAACATAAAGCCCCAGTAGAAGTACTTACATCAAAGCCTCAGGACATGTACATAAACATAAAGCCCCAGTACAAATACTTACATCAAAGCCTCAGGACATGTACATAAACATAAAGCCCCAGTACAAGTACTTCCATCAAGCCTCAGGACATGTACATAAACATAAAGCCCCAGTACAAGTACTTACATCAAAGTCTCAGGACATGTACATAAACATAAAGCCCCAGTACAAGTACTTACATCAAAGTCTCAGGACATGTACATAAACATAAAGCCCCAGTACAAGTACTTACATCAAAGCCTCGGGACATGTACATAAACATAAAGCCCCAGTACAGGTACTTACATCAAAGTCTCAGGACATGTACATAAACATAAAGCCCCAGTACAAGTACTTACATCAAAGTCTCAGGACATGTACATAAACATAAAGCCCCAGTACAAGTACTTACATCAAAGCCTCAGGACATGTACATAAACATAAAGCCCCAGTACAGGTACTTACATCAAAGCCTCAGGACATGTACATAAACATAAAGCCCCAGTACAGGTACTTACATCAAAGCCTCAGGACATGTACATAAACATAAAGCCCCAGTACAAGTACTTACATCAAAGCCTCAGGACATGTACATAAACATAAAGCCCCAGTAGAAGTACTTACATCAAAGCCTCAGGACATGTACATAAACATAAAGCCCCAGTACAAGTACTTACATCAAAGCCTCAGGACATGTACATAAACATACAGCCCCAGTACAAGTACTTACATCAAGCCTCAGGACATGTACATAAACATAAAGCCCCAGTACAAGTACTTACATCAAGCCTCAGGACATGTACATAAACATAAAGCCCCAGTACAAGTACTTACATCAGAGTCTCAGGACATGTACATAAACATAAAGCCCCAGTACAAGTACTTCCATCAAGCCTCAGGACATGTACATAAACATAAAGCCCCAGTACAAGTACTTACATCAAAGCCTCAGGACATGTACATAAACATAAAGCCCCAGTACAAGTACTTCCATCAAGCCTCAGGACATGTACATAAACATAAAGCCCCAGTACAGGTACTTACATCAAAGCCCCAGGACATGTACATAAACATAAAGCCCCAGTACAAGTACTTACATCAAAACCTCAGGACATGTACATAAACATAAAGCCCCAGTACAAGTACTTCCATCAGAGTCTCAGGACATGTACATAAACATAAAGCCCCAGTACAAGTACTTACATCAAGCCTCAGGACATGTACATAAACATAAAGCCCCAGTACAAGTACTTACATCAAAGCCTCAGGACATGTACATAAACATAAAGCCCCAGTACAAGTACTTCCATCAAGCCTCAGGACATGTACATAAACATAAAGCCCCAGTACAAGTACTTACATCAAGCCTCAGGACATGTACATAAACATAAAGCCCCAGTACAAGTACTTCCATCAAGCCTCAGGACATGTACATAAACATAAAGCCCCAGTACAAGTAATTACATCAAGCCTCAGGACATGTACATAAACATAAAGCCCCAGTACAAGTACTTCCATCAAGCCTCAGGACATGTACATAAACATAAAGCCCCAGTACAAGTACTTACATCAAGCCTCAGGACATGTACATAAACATAAAGCCCCAGTACAAGTACTTACATCAGAGTCTCAGGACATGTACATAAACATAAAGCCCCAGTACAAGTACTTCCATCAAGCCTCAGGACATGTACATAAACATAAAGCCCCAGTACAAGTACTTCCATCAAGCCTCAGGACATGTACATAAACATAAAGCCCCAGTACAAGTACTTCCATCAAGCCTCAGGACATGTACATAAACATAAAGCCCCAGTACAAGTAATTACATCAAGCCTCAGGACATGTACATAAACATAAAGCCCCAGTACAAGTACTTCCATCAAGCCTCAGGACATGTACATAAACATAAAGCCCCAGTACAAGTACTTACATCAGAGTCTCAGGACATGTACATAAACATAAAGCCCCAGTACAAGTACTTACATCAAAGCCTCAGGACATGTACATAAACATAAAGCCCCAGTACAAGTACTTCCATCAAGCCTCAGGACATGTACATAAACATAAAGCCCCAGTACAGGTACTTCCATCAAGCCTCAGGACATGTACATAAACATAAAGCCCCAGTACAAGTACTTACATCAAGCCTAAGGACATGTACATAAACATAAAGCCCCAGTACAAGTACTTACATCAAAGCCTCAGGACATGTACATAAACATAAAGCCCCAGTACAAGTACTTACATCAAAGCCTCAGGACATGTACATAAACATAAAGCCCCAGTACAAGTACTTACATCAAGCCTAAGGACATGTACATAAACATAAAGCCCCAGTACAAGTACTTACATCAAAGCCTCAGGACATGTACATAAACATAAAGCCCCAGTACAAGTACTTACATCAAGCATCAGGACATGTACATAAACATAAAGCCCCAGTACAAGTACTTACATCAGAGTCTCAGGACATGTACATAAACATAAAGCCCCAGTACAAATACTTACATCAAAGCCTCAGGACATGTACATAAACATAAAGCCCCAGTACAAGTACTTACATCAAAGCCTCAGGACATGTACATAAACATAAAGCCCCAGTACAAGTACTTACATCAAAGTCTCAGGACATGTACATAAACATAAAGCCCCAGTAGAAGTACTTACATCAAAGCCTCAGGACATGTACATAAACATAAAGCCCCAGTACAAGTACTTACATCAAAGTCTCAGGACATGTACATAAACATAAAGCCCCAGTAGAAGTACTTACATCAAAGCCTCAGGACATGTACATAAACATAAAGCCCCAGTACAGGTACTTACATCAAAGCCTCAGGACATGTACATAAACATAAACCCCAGTACAAGTACTTACATCAAAGTCTCAGGACATGTACATAAACATAAAGCCCCAATACAGGTACTTACATCAAAGTCTCAGGACATGTACATAAACATAAAGCCCCAGTAGAAGTACTTACATCAAAGCCTCAGGACATGTACATAAACATAAAGCCCCAGTACAGGTACTTACATCAAAGCCTCAGGACATGTACATAAACATAAACCCCAGTACAAGTACTTACATCAAAGTCTCAGGACATGTACATAAACATAAAGCCCCAGTAGAAGTACTTACATCAAAGCCTCAGGACATGTACATAAACATAAAGCCCCAGTACAAGTACTTACATCAAAGTCTCAGGACATGTACATAAACATAAAGCCCCAGTAGAAGTACTTACATCAAAGCCTCAGGACATGTACATAAACATAAAGCCCCAGTACAGGTACTTACATCAAAGCCTCAGGACATGTACATAAACATAAAGCCCCAGTACAAGTACTTACATCAAAGCCTCAGGACATGTACATAAACATAAAGCCCCAATACAGGTACTTACATCAAAGCCTCAGGACATGTACATAAACATAAAGCCCCAGTACAAGTACTTACATCAAAGCCTCAGGACATGTACATAAACATAAAGCCCCAGTACAGGTACTTACATCAAGCCTCAGGACATGTACATAAACATAAAGCCCCAGTACAGGTACTTACATCAAGCCTCAGGACATGTACATAAACATAAAGCCCCAGTACAAGTACTTACATCAAAGTCTCAGGACATGTACATAAACATAAAGCCCCAGTACAGGTACTTACATCAAAGTCTCAGGACATGTACATAAACATAAAGCCCCAGTACAAGTACTTACATCAAAGTCTCAGGACATGTACATAAACATAAAGCCCCAATACAGGTACTTACATCAAAGCCTCAGGACATGTACATAAACATAAAGCCCCAGTACAAGTACTTACATCAAAGCCTCAGGACATGTACATAAACATAAAGCCCCAATACAGGTACTTACATCAAAGCCTCAGGACATGTACATAAACATACAGCCCTAGTACAGGTACTTACATCAAAACCTCAGGACATGTACATAAACATAAAGCCCCAGTACAGGTACTTACATCAAAGCCTCAGGACATGTACATAAACATAAAGCCCCAGTACAGGTACTTACATCAGAGTCTCAGGACATGTACATAAACATAAAGCCCCAGTACAAGTACTTACATCAAAGTCTCAGGACATGTACATAAACATAAAGCCCCAGTACAAGTACTTACATCAAAGCCCCAGGACATGTACATAAACATAAAGCCCCAGTACAGGTACTTACATCAAAGCCCCAGGGCATGTACATAAACATAAAGCCCCAGTACAAGTACTTACATCAGAGTCTCAGGACATGTACATAAACATAAAGCCCCAGTACAAGTACTTACATCAAAGTCTCAGGACATGTACATAAACATAAAGCCCCAGTACAAGTACTTACATCAAAGTCTCAGGACATGTACATAAACATAAAGCCCCAGTACAAGTACTTACATCAAAGCCTCAGGACATGTGCATAAACATAAAGCCCCAGTACAAGTACTTACATCAAAGTCTCAGGACATGTACATAAACATAAAGCCCCAGTACAAGTACTTACATCAAAGCCTCAGGACATGTACATAAACATAAAGCCCCAGTACAAGTACTTACATCAAAGCCTCAGGACATGTGCATAAACATAAAGCCCCAGTACAAGTACTTACATCAAAGCCTCAGGACATGTACATAAACATAAAGCCCCAGTACAAGTACTTACATCAAGCCTCAGGACATGTACATAAACATAAAGCCCCAGTACAAGTACTTACATCAAAGCCCTAGGACATGTACATAAACATAAAGCCCCAGTACAAGTACTTACATCAAGCCTCAGGACATGTACATAAACATAAAGCCCCAGTACAAATACTTACATCAAAGTCTCAGGACATGTACATAAACATAAAGCCCCAGTACAAGTACTTACATCAAAGCCTCAGGACATGTACATAAACATAAAGCCCCAGTACAAGTACTTACATCAAAGCCTCAGGACATGTACATAAACATAAAGCCCCAGTACAAGTACTTACATCAAAGTCTCAGGACATGTACATAAACATAAAGCCCCAGTACAAGTACTTACATCAAAGCCTCAGGACATGTACATAAACATAAAGCCCCAGTACAAGTACTTCCATCAAGCCTCAGGACATGTACATAAACATAAAGCCCCAGTACAGGTACTTACATCAAAGTCTCAGGACATGTACATAAACATAAAGCCCCAGTACAAGTACTTACATCAAAGCCTCAGGACATGTACATAAACATAAAGCCCCAGTACAAGTACTTCCATCAAGCCTCAGGACATGTACATAAACATAAAGCCCCAGTACAGGTACTTACATCAAAGTCTCAGGACATGTACATAAACATAAAGCCCCAGTACAGGTACTTACATCAAAGTCTCAGGACATGTACATAAACATACAGCCCTAGTACAAGTACTTACATCAAAGCCTCAGGACATGTACATAAACATAAAGCCCCAGTACAAGTACTTACATCAGAGTCTCAGGACATGTACATAAACATAAAGCCCCAGTACAAGTACTTACATCAAAGCCTCAGGACATGTACATAAACATACAGCCCTAGTACAAGTACTTACATCAAAGCCTCAGGACATGTACATAAACATACAGCCCTAGTACAAGTACTTACATCAAAGCCTCAGGACATGTACATAAACATAAAGCCCCAGTACAAGTACTTACATCAGAGTCTCAGGACATGTACATAAACATAAAGCCCCAGTACAGGTACTTACATCAGAGTCTCAGGACATGTACATAAACATAAAGCCCCAGTACAAGTACTTACATCAAAGTCTCAGGACATGTACATAAACATAAAGCCCCAGTACAAGTACTTACATCAAAGCCTCAGGACATGTACATAAACATACAGCCCTAGTACAAGTACTTACATCAAAGCCTCAGGACATGTACATAAACATAAAGCCCCAGTACAGGTACTTACATCAGAGTCTCAGGACATGTACATAAACATAAAGCCCCAGTACAAGTACTTACATCAGAGTCTCAGGACATGTACATAAACATAAAGCCCCAGTACAAGTACTTACATCAAAGCCTCAGGACATGTACATAAACATACAGCCCTAGTACAAGTACTTACATCAAAGCCTCAGGACATGTACATAAACATAAAGCCCCAGTACAAGTACTTACATCAAAGTCTCAGGACATGTACATAAACATAAAGCCCCAGTACAGGTACTTACATCAGAGTCTCAGGACATGTACATAAACATAAAGCCCCAGTACAGGTACTTACATCAAAGTCTCAGGACATGTACATAAACATACAGCCCTAGTACAAGTACTTACATCAAAGCCTCAGGACATGTACATAAACATAAAGCCCCAGTACAGGTACTTACATCAGAGTCTCAGGACATGTACATAAACATAAAGCCCCAGTACAGGTACTTACATCAAAGCCTCAGGACATGTACATAAACATAAAGCCCCAGTGCAGGTACTTACATCAAAGCCTCAGGACATGTACATAAACATAAAGCCCCAGTACAGGTACTTACATCAAAGTCTCAGGACATGTACATAAACATAAAGCCCCAGTACAAGTACTTACATCAAAGTCTCAGGACATGTAGATAAACATAAAGCCCCAGTACAGGTACTTACATCAAAACCTCAGGATATGTACATAAACATAAAGCCCCAGTACAAGTACTTACATCAAAGCCCCAGGACATGTACATAAACATAAAGCCCCAGTACAGGTACTTACATCAAAGTCTCAGGACATGTACATAAACATAAAGCCCGAGTACAAGTACTTACATCAAAGCCCCAGGACATGTACATAAACATAAAGCCCCAGTACAGGTACTTACATCAAAGTCTCAGGACATGTACATAAACATAAAGCCCCAGTACAAGTACTTACATCAAAGTCTCAGGACATGTACATAAACATAAAGCCCCAGTACAAGTACTTACATCAAAGCCTCAGGACATGTACATAAACATAAAGCCCCAGTACAAGTACTTACATCAAAGCCTAAGGACATGTACATAAACATAAAGCCCCAGTACAAGTACTTACATCAAAGCCTCAGGACATGTACATAAACATAAAGCCCCAGTACAAGTACTTACATCAAAGTCTCAGGACATGTACATAAACATAAAGCCCCAGTACAAGTACTTACATCAAAGCCTCAGGACATGTACATAAACATAAAGCCCCAGTACAGGTACTTACATCAAAGCCCCAGGACATGTACATAAACATAAAGCCCCAGTACAAGTACTTACATCAAAGCCTCAGGACATGTACATAAACATAAAGCCCCAGTACAAGTACTTACATCAAAGCCTCAGGACATGTACATAAACATAAAGCCCCAGTACAAGTACTTACATCAGAGTATCAGGACATGTACATAAACATAAAGCCCCAGTACAAGTACTTACATCAAAGCCTCAGGACATGTACATAAACATAAAGCCCCAGTACAGGTACTTACATCAAAGCCCCAGGACATGTACATAAACATAAAGCCCCAGTACAGGTACTTACATCAAAGCCCCAGGACATGTACATAAACATAAAGCCCCAGTACAAGTACTTACATCAAAGCCTCAGGACATGTACATAAACATAAAGCCCCAGTACAAGTACTTCCATCAAGGCCTCAGGACATGTACATAAACATAAAACCCCAGTACAGGTACTTACATCAAAGTCTCAGGACATGTACATAAACATAAAGCCCCAGTACAAGTACTTACATCAAAGTCTCAGGACATGTACATAAACATAAAGCCCCAGTACAAGTACTTACATCAAAGCCCCAGGACATGTACATAAACATAAAACCCCAGTACAGGTACTTACATCAAAGCCTCAGGACATGTACATAAACATAAAGCCCCAGTACAAGTACTTACATCAAAGTCTCAGGACATGTACATAAACAAAGCCCCAGTACAGGTACTTACATCAAAGTCTCAGGACATGTACATAAACATAAAGCCCCAGTACAAGTACTTACATCAAAGCCTCAGGACATGTACATAAACATAAAGCCCCAGTACAAGTACTTACATCAAAGTCTCAGGACATGTACATAAACATAAAGCCCCAGTACAGGTACTTACATCAAAGTCTCAGGACATGTACATAAACATAAAGCCCCAGTACAGGTACTTACATCAAAGTCTCAGGACATGTACATAAACATAAAGCCCCAGTACAGGTACTTACATCAAAGCCTCAGGACATGTACATAAACATAAAGCCCCAGTACAAGTACTTACATCAAAGTCTCAGGACATGTACATAAACATAAAGCCCCAGTACAAGTACTTACATCAAAGTCTCAGGACATGTACATAAACATAAAGCCCCAATACAGGTACTTACATCAAAGCCTCAGGACATGTACATAAACATAAAGCCCCAGTACAGGTACTTACATCAGAGTCTCAGGACATGTACATAAACATAAAGCCCCAGTACAAGTACTTACATCAAAGTCTCAGGACATGTACATAAACATAAAGCCCCAGTACAAGTACTTACATCAAAGCCCCAGGACATGTACATAAACATAAAGCCCCAGTACAGGTACTTACATCAAAGCCCCAGGACATGTACATAAACATAAAGCCCCAGTACAAGTACTTACATCAAAGTCTCAGGACATGTACATAAACATAAAGCCCCAGTACAAGTACTTAGACATAAGTGAGCTGCTGTTAATGTGAATTGTTCAGTAGATAGACACAACTAAAAGTGATAAACTTAAGAAAAGAACAAGGCTATATTTAAACAAACGCTAAAAAAAAAAATTATAATAAATAGCTCCATCGCGTGAAGTGGCCCTACACTACCACATACATCCATACAGATATGAACAACTGTACTACCGTCAAGTGGCCCTACACTTTACCATGTACATTGATCGATACATATATGAATAACCATCACGTGAAGTGGCCGCCCTTTCACTGTACCACATACATCGATATAGATAGACACTCTTCTATACCGTGAAGTGGCCTTTCACTGTACCACATACATCGATATAGATAGACACTCTACTACCGTAAAGTGGCCCTACATTGTACCACATACATCGATATAGATAGACACTCAACTATACCGTGAAGTGGCCTTTCACTGTACCACATACATCGATATAGATAGACACTCTACTACCGTGAAGTGGCCTTTCACTGTACCACATACATCGATATAGATAGACACTCTACTATACCATGAAGTGGCCTTTCACTGTACCACATACACCGATATAGATAGACACTCTACTACCGTGAAGTGGCCCTATCCTGTACCACATACATCGATATAGATAGACACTCTACTACCGTAAAGTGGCCCTACATTGTACCACATACATCGATATAGATAGACACTCTACTACCGTGAAGTGGTCCTACATTGTACCACATACATCGATATAGATAGACACTCTACTACCGTGAAGTGGTCCTACATTGTACCACATACATCGATATAGATAGACACTCTACTACCGTGAAGTGGTCCTACATTGTACCACATACATCGATATAGATAGACACTCTTCTATACCGTGAAGTGGCCTTTCACTGTACCACATACATCGATATAGATAGACACTCTACTATACCATGAAGTGGCCTTTCACTGTACCACATACACCGATATAGATAGACACTCTACTACCGTGAAGTGGCCCTATCCTGTACCACATACATCGATATAGATAGACACTCTACTACCGTGAAGTGGTCCTACATTGTACCACATACATCGATATAGATAGACACTCTACTACCGTGAAGTGGTCCTATCCTGTACCACATACATCGATATAGATAGACACTCTACTACCGTGAAGTGGCCCTATCCTGTACCACATACATCGATATAGATAGACACTCTACTACCGTGAAGTGGTCCTACATTGTACCACATACATCGATATAGATAGACACTCTACTACCGTGAAGTGGTCCTACATTGTACCACATACATCGATATAGATAGACACTCTACTATACCGTGAAGTGGCCTTTCACTGTACTACATACACCGATATAGATAGACACTCTACTACCGTGAAGTGGCCCTATCCTGTACCACATACATCCATACAGATACCAACAACTCCATAACCGTGAAGTATTTGCAATATCTTGTCTAGAACTAGCTATTTTTGTAGTAGTTTCCTTCCCTCTGAGCACTGTGTCCTCTGTCCTCTGATATAAGGTCTTCACTTTTACATCATAAAAAGTATTTGAAGAAGCGTCAACTAGTTCCCTAGTATCTCAATAGTGGAAAGCAATTAAACCAAAAACAGAAAGTAGAGGTAGATTTGTAACTGTGTTTATGCTTATTTCCTATTTGACATGTTCATTGGTGTACGGTATTTTTTTTTTATTATAACCTTCACTTCCAAGCCCTCGGCATATTTGTGGTCTGGTGAATTTTGGTCAAGGGTTATAAAATATCATATATATATATATACGTCTACAAATTAAGCCAACACTGTTAGAATTAGATTTTTAACACTGTCAAATTTTTGCTTACCATCAGCGGGATTCGAACTCACACCGTTGTGACACTGTGGCACCAATTCGCCTGCACTATGTCCAGCGTTCTAGACCTCTCGGCCAAATCCGCTATATCAAAATAGAGCTTCATTAACCGGGGTGAATCGTAGACATAGACATAGTACATGTTTACTAGCGTGTGACGATGGAATTTTCGTAACCCCCCGTATTAATTTGACAGTAATCTAATTCTGCATTTTTTATATGTTATATAGGATGACAAAGTTACTTATCATACAGTCACAGTAAGTAATTTATATACAAACGTCTAAGTATTGTGACAACCATATAATATATCTATCCAGCGGATTTCTGAAACATCAGAAATACAGGGTTAATATCAAATATTTATATATATTTATTTAAATATATATTTATATATACAACTATTGATATAAAATGTATAACAAATTGGAAGTATGTATGGATTTGACCAGTATTGATCTTATTTTCGCAACTCTAAAGATTGCTTTATAAAATCTATAATAATGGGCAAAACATTCATATCACAATGTAAAATAGTTATAAGTTTATGAAAAGAGTCAAGCTGGTTAAAATCTAAGTTTATATTGGATAATTTACTAAGAAAACCAGTCCTTATATCATTATTAATTTGACAATTAAAAAAGAAATGATTTTCATCATCTAACGTCAAAATCATGTGAACTTTTCATGTGAAATTCACGTTAATCCTGATTTCACGTGAACAATATTTCCCTGTGTAAGAAAAGAGTACTGTGCTTTGGAAATTTTAAAGCCAATAACCTTCTTCCTGTGTCAGTCGAGCAAATTGTCAGTATTTTGTTGAAACATACATTGTACAGTTAAATATTAATAGAATGAAGACCAGAGCATGATTTAAGGGCTACAGGAGAATACAAAGGGCGGGGGTCCTGTCCACGAATGGTAAAAACACTTTTTGTAGATTTCAGTCAAAAAATTAAATCATACATTAATAGGAATTTCCATATACATAAACTGAAATCAAATGCAAAATCAACAGATTTATTTCCTGAAAGGTGATCTAGAAGCATTTTCAAAACAAATGAAATGGCGTAGGTGACAAAATCCCCCTCCCGACAAAATCCTTTACGTGTAATATAGCATATGCCGACAAAAATCCGCCCTCCCTGTAAAATTTACAAGGTGGACAAAATTCCCCCTGTAAAATTTTTAAGGCGGGCAAAATCTCCAGAGTCGGGGTAGAAAAAATAAAATAATCAGAGACCCACACAACAACAAAAAGCAAAGAAACAAAAGGCATAACTGCTTATTTATCAATTATGGACGTTTGAACAGGTCAATACGCTTTATATAGACATTGTAGAATTATATTTACCGACGACGAAGTTGGAGGTCTATATCTTCTACAAGGTCCGTATAAAGCGTATTGACCGAATTAAAAGTCCAAGTACATATGAAAACCACATCTGAAATTGTGGACTGCCGTTCAACGCTTTTTTTTTCTCGGACTACTGAAATAGCAAATACTTACGAAAGCCCATTAGGCTCATTTTGGTAGACTAAACAAAAATTTTGTTCGCGTAATAACGCGTAACTTTCGCGTAATAACGCGAAGCTGTCGCGTAATAACGCGAAGCTGTCGCGTAATAACGCGAAACTTTCGCGTAATAACGCGAAACTATCGCGTAATAACGCGAAACTATCGCGTAATAACATCGCGTAATAACGCGAAGCTATCGCGTAATAACATCGCGTAATAACGCGAAGCTATCGCGTAATAATGCGAAACTATCGCGTAATAACGCGAAAAATATCGCGTAATAACGCGAAACTTTCGCGTAATAACGCGAAGCTATCGCGTAATAATGCGAAACTATCGCGTAATAACGCGAAAAATATCGCGTAATAACGCGAAACTTTCGCGTTATTATGCGAAAAATTCTTTATATAATATGTTGCGCAGAACCTTTTCTTCACAAAGCGTAACTACATGTATATCTTAAAAGTTAGATAGGTATCTAAGTTTTTGTTTTATAAAATGAAGTATGAAACCGAAAAACTTATACAGCTCTATTTTGAGGTTGGACTTGCAAACAATGAGATTTTAAGTTTTCTAGCAATTTTGAATAGAATCATAATAAGCAATTCAACACTAAAAAGGACATTGAAAAAATTACGATTGACGAAAAGAAAGGATTACTCTGATGTTTGTGATGTTGCTTTGTTTATTTTAAACTTTTTCTCAAATCATTTTGTACTTTACTTCATCTGACGAATGCTTCAAAGAAATGTATAAAAATCCTTTTCCTTTTCCATTTTGGTAAAAATGATTGAAAATAAATATAAACATTCATTATATAGTATGTTTTCGCGATATTACGCGATAAGTTTCGCGTTATTACGCGATATTTTTCGCGTTATTACGCGATATTTTTCGCGTTATTACGCGAAAGTTTCGCGTTATTACGCGAAAGTTTCGCGTTATTACGTGAAAGTTTCGCATTATAACGCGAAAGTTTTGCGTTATTACGCGAAAGTTACGCGTTATTACGCGAATGTTACGCGTTGTTACGCGAAAAAAAGTTTTTCTTTAGTCTACCAAAATGAGCCTAATGGGCTTTCGTAAATACTTTATATTTTCCGTCTGTATATATTTAATAACATGCCTGATATATACGGGTCCATCTATGGTAAAGATATAAAGATAGCGTCTGTTGGTTGTAAAAATACAGAGAATAGATCACGTTATCAAATGTTTTATATTAATTATTCTAATATGACGTCTTGCTTTAGCTATGTAGACAAAGCCGTGTCAAAATTCCAATAAGTTTAGTTCGCACATGCGTAAACTGCGTGTTTTGTGTAAAGGTAAAAACTGACTTACAAATGCCGTTTGTTATGTGTTATCCATAATTATCGTTATTGTTAATAAATTAGTTATTTTTTAGTCTGAATTCTGAGATTTATATGATTTAAACTACTCCCGATACATTATTTTTTTTAACAATTCTACATTCGAATTAATATGACGTCACAATTAGAATTCCGACGTCATATTACGATGAAACTGGAACAATGCGTTAAGATTTCTCAATATATTTTTTTAAAAGGTACGTACATTCAATAAAATTAAGAGAATATATGTTTATGTCAATTTTATTTGCTTTAACATACTGTTTTGGGATATATCGCATTAGTTTCAAAACAACTAAATTACCACTGAACGCGTCCTCTTAGAACCGCTTCGAAATTTTAAAACATTTGTTAGACATATTAGAATCGAAATAGATTATTGCGGGCGGGCTTTATGGGAATTAGAACATGGTCAGACCTTATATTTGTCTTCATTTTATACCTCGCTATCGCTCGGTATAAAATTTGACAAATAACTAGAGTTTTATCTTTTTTAATATTAATTTTGAAAATTTTTAAAAGATTTATTGCTAAATCGTATTGTCGTAATCGAGAAAGGTTGAAATCAAAAGGTGCCCTATGAGATCCATATATATATAAGTCTAGAGAATTATGCAACGATACAAATATAAAGATGTTTCTACTATAAAATAATTATATTAATAATTATGACAAAATTTTCGACCAACTGATGGCCTTCTTCAGTGTCAATATCAATCTATAATAAACGATAAAATTTGGATATTGGTACATCAGCATCCGGTGGTGATGTGATCGGATCTGATTTATATATAATATATATATAGACATAATAATATAATCGTAGACATATACATAGTACATTTGTACTAGCGTGTGACGATGGAATTTTCGTAACCAATACGTATTAATCTGAAATTAATCTAATTCAGCTATTTTGTAGTTATTATATAGGATGACAAAGTTACGTGTCATACAGTCGCAGTAAGTTAATTATATACACACGTCTAAGTATTGTGACAACCATATAATATATCTATCCAGCGGATTTCTGAATCATCAGAAATACAGGGTTAATGTCAAATATTTATATATACGTCTAAACCCAACACTGATAGAATTAGATCAATTAGAAATGAGGGGTCTAGACCGCTGGACATAGTGCAGGCGAATTGGTGCCACAGTGTCACAACGGTGTGAGTTCGAATCCCACTGAGGGTAAGCAAAAATTTGACAGTGTTAAAAATCTAATTCTAACAGTGTTGGGCTTAATTTGTAGACGTATATACAAATATTTGATATTAACCCTGTATTTCTGATGTTTCAGAAATCCGCTGGATAGATATATTATATGGTTGTCACAATACTTAGACATTTGTATATATATATATATATATATATATATATATATATACAAGTCTAGAAGATTATGCAACGATACAAATGACGGTGTTTCTTGTCAAAAATTTAGACACAGACTGACCAACGAATGGCCTTAGTCATTGAGTGTATTTATTTATATTGACACTCAATGACTAAGGCCATTCGTTGGTCAGTCTGTGTCTAAATTTTTGACAAGAAACACTGTCATTTGTATCGTTGCATAATCTTCTAGACTTGTATATATCGCTATATAAAATAAGTGTTATTTTGATCACAGTGTAAAAAGAAATGAGCTTTATCGTCAATTTTATTTTAATTACAATTTTATATAAATTATTATTAAATCCCCGACCACGAAGTGTCGGGGATTTATTGTTTTTGCACCGTTTCTTATTATTAAATCCCCGACCACGAAGTGTCGGGGATTTATTGTTTTTGCACCGTTTCTTATTAAATTCCCGACCACGAAGTGTCGGGGATTTATTGTTTTTGCACCGTTTCTTATTAAATCCCCGACCACGAAGTGTCGGGGATTTATTGTTTTTGCACCGTTTCTTATTATTATTCTTCTTCTTCTTCTTCTTCTTCTTCTTCTTCTTCTTCTTCTTCTTCTTCTTCTTCTTCTTCTTCTTCTTCTTCTTCTTCTTCTTCTTCTTCTTCTGGACCTAACTTTGTCCGTAGGATTTCTCGAAGACGAAAAGACATAGGTCAATGAAACTTACCAGAAAGATAGGTCACCACTAGGAAATGTTGTTTCCGATTTCGAAATTTTGAAAATGGCGGCCATCTTGGATTGGCGGCCATTTTGAATTTGAAAAAAATACAAAATTAATCATAAAAAATCACAAACAATATGGATATGAACCAAAATAGGTTTATAGGTCAATATTAAGGTCCCGGACAATATGGGACCATTTTCCGAAAAATCCAAGATGGCCACCATATTCAAAATGGCCGCCAAAGTGCGAAAATTGAAAAGTTGTCCGATTTCAACGAAAATTGCCATTTAGGTCAATATTGATATTACGAACAACATGGTGACATGTTCGAACAAATCAAAGATGGCCGCCAAAGTCCAAGATGGCCGCCATATTCAAAATGGCCTCCAAAGTGCGAAAATTGAAAAGTTGTCCGATTTCAACGAAAATTGGCATTTAGGTGAATATTGATATTACGAACAACATGGTGACATGTTTGAACAAATCCAAGATGGCCGCCAAAGTCCAAGATGGCCGCCATATTCAAAATGGCCGCCAAAGTGCGAAAATTGAAAAGTTGTCCGATTTCAACGAAAATTGGCATTTAGGTCAATATTGATATTACGAACAACATGGCGACACTTTCGAACAAATCCAAGATGGCTGTCATATTCAAAATGGCTGCCAAAGTGCGAATATTGAAAAGTTGTCTGATTTCAACAAAAATTGGCATTTAGGTCAATATTGATATTACGAACAACATGTCGAACAAATCCAAGATGGCTGCCAAAGTCCAAGATGGCCGCCATATTCAAAATGGCCGCCAAAGTGCGAAAATTGAAAAGTTGTCCGAATTGTGACAAAAGTGGGCACGGGAGGGGATTTTTTTGTGACTTGCTTGCAATCACAATCAGCACTTGTTATTATTCTTTTTCTTCTTCTTCTTCTTCTTCTTCTTCTTCTGGACCTAACTTTGTCCGTAGGATTTCTCGAAGACGAAAAGACATAGGTCAATGAAACTTACCAGAAAGATAGGTCACCACTAGGAAATGTTGTTTCCGATTTCGAAATTTTGAAAATGGCGGCCATCTTGGATTGGCGGCCATTTTGAATTTGAAAAAAATACAAAATTAATCATAAAAAATCACAAACAATATGGATATGAACCAAAATAGGTTTATAGGTCAATATTAAGGTCCCGGACAATATGGGACCATTTTCCGAAAAATCCAAGATGGCCACCATATTCAAAATGGCCGCCAAAGTGCGAAAATTGAAAAGTTGTCTGATTTCAACGAAAATTGCCATTTAGGTCAATATTGATATTACGAACAACATGGTGACATGTTCGAACAAATCAAAGATGGCCGCCAAAGTCCAAGATGGCCGCCATATTCAAAATGGCCTCCAAAGTGCGAAAATTGAAAAGTTGTCCGATTTCAACGAAAATTGGCATTTAGGTGAATATTGATATTACGAACAACATGGTGACATGTTTGAACAAATCCAAGATGGCCGCCAAAGTCCAAGATGGCCGCCATATTCAAAATGGCCGCCAAAGTGCGAAAATTGAAAAGTTGTCCGATTTCAACGAAAATTGGCATTTAGGTCAATATTGATATTACGAACAACATGGCGACACTTTCGAACAAATCCAAGATGGCTGTCATATTCAAAATGGCTGCCAAAGTGCGAATATTGAAAAGTTGTCTGATTTCAACAAAAATTGGCATTTAGGTCAATATTGATATTACGAACAACATGTCGAACAAATCCAAGATGGCTGCCAAAGTCCAAGATGGCCGCCATATTCAAAATGGCCGCCAAAGTGCGAAAATTGAAAAGTTGTCCGAATTGTGACAAAAGTGGGCACGGGAGGGGATTTTTTTGTGACTTGCTTGCAATCACAATCAGCACTTGTTATTATTATTCTTTTTCTTCTTCTTCTTCTTCTTCTTCTTCTTCTGGACCTAACTTTGTCCGTAGGATTTCTCGAAGACGAAAAGACAGAGGTCAATGAAACTTACCAGAAAGATAGGTCACCACTAGGAAATGTTGTTTCCGATTTCGAAATTTTGAAAATGGCGGCCATCTTGGATTGGCGGCCATTTTGAATTTGAAAAAAATACAAAATTAATCATAAAAAATCACAAACAATATGGATATGAACCAAAATAGGTTTATAGGTCAATATTAAGGTCCCGGACAATATGGGACCATTTTCCGAAAAATCCAAGATGGCCACCACATTCAAAATGGCCGCCAAAGTGCGAAAATTGAAAAGTTGTCCGATTTCAACGAAAATTGCCATTTAGGTCAATATTGATATTACGAACAACATGGTGACATGTTCGAACAAATCAAAGATGGCCGCCAAAGTCCAAGATGGCCGCCATATTCAAAATGGCCTCCAAAGTGCGAAAATTGAAAAGTTGTCCGATTTCAACGAAAATTGGCATTTAGGTGAATATTGATATTACGAACAACATGGTGACATGTTTGAACAAATCCAAGATGGCCGCCAAAGTCCAAGATGGCCGCCATATTCAAAATGGCCGCCAAAGTGCGAAAATTGAAAAGTTGTCCGATTTCAACGAAAATTGGCATTTAGGTCAATATTGATATTACGAACAACATGGCGACACTTTCGAACAAATCCAAGATGGCTGTCATATTCAAAATGGCTGCTAAAGTGCGAATATTGAAAAGTTGTCTGATTTCAACAAAAATTGGCATTTAGGTCAATATTGATATTACGAACAACATGTCGAACAAATCCAAGATGGCTGCCAAAGTCCAAGATGGCCGCCATATTCAAAATGGCCGCCAAAGTGCGAAAATTGAAAAGTTGTCCGAATTGTGACAAAAGTGGGCACGGGAGGGGATTTTTTTGTGACTTGCTTGCAATCACAATCAGCACTTGTTATTATTATTCTTCTTCTTCTTCTTCTTCTTCTTCTTCTGGACCTAACTTTGTCCGTAGGATTTCTCGAAGACGAAAAGACATAGGTCAATGAAACTTACCAGAAAGATAGGTCACCACTAGGAAATGTTGTTTCCGATTTCGAAATTTTGAAAATGGCGGCCATCTTGGATTGGCGGCCATTTTGAATTTGAAAAAAATACAAAATTAATCATAAAAAATCACAAACAATATGGATATGAACCAAAATAGGTTTATAGGTCAATATTAAGGTCCCGGACAATATGGGACCATTTTCCGAAAAATCCAAGATGGCCACCATATTCAAAATGGCCGCCAAAGTGCGAAAATTGAAAAGTTGTCCGATTTCAACGAAAATTGCCATTTAGGTCAATATTGATATTACGAACAACATGGTGACATGTTCGAACAAATCAAAGATGGCCGCCAAAGTCCAAGATGGCCGCCATATTCAAAATGGCCTCCAAAGTGCGAAAATTGAAAAGTTGTCCGATTTCAACGAAAATTGGCATTTAGGTGAATATTGATATTACGAACAACATGGTGACATGTTTGAACAAATCCAAGATGGCCGCCAAAGTCCAAGATGGCCGCCATATTCAAAATGGCCGCCAAAGTGCGAAAATTGAAAAGTTGTCCGATTTCAACGAAAATTGGCATTTAGGTCAATATTGATATTACGAACAACATGGCGACACTTTCGAACAAATCCAAGATGGCTGTCATATTCAAAATGGCTGCCAAAGTGCGAATATTGAAAAGTTGTCTGATTTCAACAAAAATTGGCATTTAGGTCAATATTGATATTACGAACAACATGTCGAACAAATCCAAGATGGCTGCCAAAGTCCAAGATGGCCGCCATATTCAAAATGGCCGCCAAAGTGCGAAAATTGAAAAGTTGTCCGAATTGTGACAAAAGTGGGCACGGGAGGGGATTTTTTTGTGACTTGCTTGCAATCACAATCAGCACTTGTTAAAATTAAAATTGTAATTAAAATAAATAAAAGCTCATTTCTTTTTACACTGTGATCAAAATAACACTTATAGAGGTCTCTTTTAAAGCCATTTAAATAATTAGCCGAAAACCCCGACCTTAAATGTTTAATAAAAAAATACTAAACCCAACACATTTTCGGCAAATGTATGGTCTTGTCTCCTTCATAAAACAGTCATTGAAACTGAGGATGGGAGTCTCATAGGCTTATTATGTTGTCAACTTTTGTTTTATTTGGTTGTTATATTTGCTGTCATGACTCATTAAAATCCTGATTTAATTTAAAAACAGATATAATATATATTTCTAGAATTTACCAACTTATACTCTAGAAACAAGCATTCGTACCTTTTGTCTTGTTTTCCATTGACAGTGTGTGTGCGAGTTTCCGGTGTCTAAAAATACAACCCACCGATAATTGTTTTTAAAACATTTTTGGACCTGTTTGCGTTTGAATTGCAATTCAGTGTTTTAAGCAAATCGATGCAGGTAAGAATAGTTTTGCATTGTGTAAGCATCTTATTGGAACGGATACACTCGAAGACAAAATTGTAAAAAGTGTTGAACATGTCTTGCAAATCATATACTTTAAAAAATTGACAACGAGTCAATATATCATAATAATAGACGTAAAGCGCTAGTACACTTTACAATAGAAAATATATAGATCTTAAAGGTTGTATAGTTTAAACCAAATAATAGTATAACAATTTTCATCGATGTTGAGTACTAAAATGTGGGGTTTTTTTTCAAGATCAGCGTTATATTAATCTTTTTCTGTCTGGTAAATCGGAAATTGAACTCATCGGATTTCAAGCCTCTTGAGATGGGTACAATCCGGAAAATAACTATAGAGCGAACACTGAATTTGTGAGGAAAGTGGTGATTTAGACTTAAAAGATAAGCTGATGTTCGTATTGTCTGACGAGAAGCATTACATTGTACAAGTCCATATTCGTTTTATTTTTTTTCAGCAAATTATAAAAAAATTTCTTAGTTCATTGTAAGATCTTTATCCTTAAATAAATAGAATCGAAATCACACTCAGTTTAAAGTTTTTACCATAAAAATTATATTTACATCATACATTAAAGCATGACGTGTATATGACGTGTATATGACGTGTACATGAAGACGTGAATTAAAATAAAGATAATAATATTATTACAAATACAACACATACAAAAGAGATGAATCAATGGATTTCGTGTGAAAGAAAAAAAGAATCGAACAGACCCCTGTATATGCTGTTTTACGAACACGCCGTAAAGTGTTAATTAAGATTTATATATGCATATTTTCTGAGATATACTGTAATATAGCCGTAGCTTATAGTGTCCAATTTTTAGTGAGGCAAAACCTAATCGGGTCTGGGGGCCGCTCAAGGTCATAAGTTGCAACCTTATTCATATTAAAATTCTACACAGGTTCACTTAAAATATTATTTAATCCCTTGATATAATCACCTGCACTTCTTTTTCCACAGCTTCCAATTTTTAACCAAAGATCCATGCTGCCTGCTTTTTATTTGTTTACGTTCGATATCGTGATCTTTATTATAATTATTGGAACGACTGCTAATACTGGACAGTGAAAATCCGTAAATAGTAACAAATCGATGATTCCATATTAAGATCGTTGTTTGTTTTAAAGGTACCGACGTCCGTATTAGTTATAGCGATATACAGTTATGTAGGAAGTAAAAGACATGATTTCTATATTTTATTTTTAATTCTTAACAAAATTTTTCCGTGTATCAAACCATATGATCAAATTTTTAGTGAAGCACCTGCCTCACTTGCCTCAATGGATGCTACGGCCATGTGTAAGTTTATTTATTTTATTATTTAGTAGTTATTTATTTGAAATCAATTGGTTAGTGACTCTCAGAAACAAATACATCATCGATGATTATTTGAATACCTGTTGTGGTCGACTCACATCTAATAGGTCAAACTCGCGACCTAATGTCAGTTTTTTTTAGTTCAACTTTTGTTATACTCAAAAGTAGTGAGTAAATTCAATCTAGAACTGGGCCCGAACTCTTCATGTATCAATTGAAAGGACCGACTTCACGATGTACTAGGACCTTGTTTAGAACTCTGGACAGAAATGAGTACATCACAACATACCTGACACTTCTCTAGCACTCTATACCAGAGCGATAACCATAATACATACAAATTTACTTGTAAATTACAAGTTTATGTTGGCAATCTCTAATGTATTAAAAAATTCTGTAAAATTGATTTGAGAACATTTATTCAGCTTAAAATTTGTTGTGTTCAACACGAGCTCATGACAAGACAATATTCGTAAAGTAATGAGACATACGTCTACACTTACAATCACTTACAGAGTCTCATTTATCATAGATAATGTGTACTGTAGACAAAAAACTACTTGAAATGTTCGACAATTAATGCAGATTACATAAGTTTGGTCGATTAGAACAACCTACCCACCTGACGTTTGGAATGTTCATAGAGACAAATACTTTTAAAACTTGGATAAATAAGGAATTTGGTAGAGTAAATAATGACTTTTATTTGGTCGAATTGGCCAGACTTGTCAATGCACTACAATTTAAAATAAAGCGAAATTATAAGTTTCAGCATGTTTTCAGTTATATCATTGTTTGTATTGGGGGAAAAAGCCGGAGTCAGTTTCTATTGAGAAGGGTGAAGGACCACGTATGAAGGAAATCAAGATTGTTCACGACTGTGTAGACAGTATCTACGATTTTATAGATTTTATAAAATTAGAGATCAAATTTAATTTGTCAATATTAAATTTTGTGCCAAACATTTAAACATTTAAATTAATTTGAAAAATCAAAAATCAATCGATTCGTTGTATATTTAAATGAAATCACATACACAGTACACAAGTTGTATTGACATGCTAGTTTGTTCCATGGTAATTTCATTACATACAATATACATTTTAATAGAAAATTACTTCATATCCAGCAGTACCTCACACAATGGGTTAATAGGGTTTAGTGACAAAAAAGTGAGTGTTCAAGATTCGACTTATACATGAAAGTGATTTTCAGATTCGACTGTAAACTAAGCATAGTTCATTTACGTACATTTGGGTGTTCTAGATTTCTCCTGTTGCTATGTATCTATATTATTCAGCACATTTGACTAATACTAGTGTTTCAGAGAGAAACATTTGCTTCCATAACCAGCGATCGAAAAATCAGCTCTGTCTGATTGTTATACTACGATAAAATCCCCTGTTACCCAAAGTATTGCTCTGTATCAAATAAAACTTTACCAGTAATCCGTCCAAACACCAAAAAAGTATGTTGATTATAGATCGCCAATACTTGGGAAAATTTAACTTTTAACATGCAACATCGCATCTTTAAATGAATTTAAACCAATACAAAATGTCTCCAATGTTTCAAGCGGACAATTAATTACTAACAGATTACGTTTGTCACTATATTATAATTTAAACTGTAATGTTATTAAATTTGTTATACTGTTTGATTTTATAAGAGCATCACGTTAGATATGTGGAACCTAACTGTGTTACCCTCTTTAAATAAAGTTTATTATTATTATTATTATTATTATTATTATTATTATTATTATTATTATTATTATTAATATTATTATTATTATAACTTAAGTTACCGCAGAACATGTATTCAAAAAAAAATTCATCAGGCGCGTAGCTCCCATACAAGCAATAAATCATTTTCTTGCACATCATATTGTCAAAAAAACGTGAAAAAAACAAATACGAAAAAAAATTGATAAAAAAATCTTTGTTTTATATGAGATCCATATGTTAAGCATAATGCTATACATAAAAAGGTAAAAAAACGTTCGTTTTTCTCATTTAATTTATGTATAGATTAGACTCTTTAAACCCTCAAAATGCAGGAGCTTCCGGGGGAGGGGCTTCGCCCCCATGGCCCCTTACCAGGGCTCAGTCCTGGACCCGCTGCGGACCTAATGCGGTCCCTAGACTCCTCGCCTAATTAAATTTGCTTGCACATGGCAAAAGGGTCAGCTACGCCCCTGTTCATACCAAGCAAAAATGAACAAACACGTGTACAAATAAGTCGTTACCGAAAATACAATTTAGTTTAACTTTGTAAACCAATGCTTGATGCCGTTAATATTTTCCACAATTTACAAAATTAAACGTTGTACATAACTCGTGGAACAAATCTGTTATGTTTTCTTATTCAGTAAATATCCCGTTTCCAACGTGTAGTAAATGTTTCGACGTATTACAAATTCATCTTTAATTTCAAAAGAAATATGTCTTTATTCATTTCTTTTTGTGGAAAATTGAATAACGTAGTTTAATGTAATGAACCCTTTTATGAAAAATCTCGCTCCGTAGTTATATATTAAGTTTTCACAATTTCAATATCGCCGTGACACAGTGGTTGCGCTTATTGTTAAGGATTGCATTCAGACAGGAAAGATTTGTATATAGTATAAATACAGTAGTGAAAGAGATCTATTATTTTGGCTAAATGAATAAATATCCGTGAGTAGGGGTTCCACAAGGGATATAAAATATTCATGTTTATGCACCAAAGAGCATTATTTTGAAGTATTAATTAAATTTAAAGTCCAAAGATTGATAATTACGATTGTCTATGTTTTGTCAATGTCAGTAATTCATTTATTATTAAAAGAAACTATATTTTAGATGGGATGATGATACAATTGTATTTTTCGTAAGCAAAATATTTTAACATTTTTTTTTCATGTGTGATATAGATAAATATTTAAAACGCTGGAAACGACATTGTAACCTGTAGAGAACCCAAAGGCAGAGATGCATGCCGAATATTTGGCAGTCTTATGGAACTTGTTTAAAACATGTTTGATAAACGTTAAGAAAAAATATGAATGAAAGATAAAGTGCGAGGATAATGATTTAGACACTCGAATATGTGGGTACTAACTTTTAAGTGTGATATGAAAGGGGGATTTTAATTTGTCAAATGTCCACACCAAATGTCTCAAAATATCTTTATACTATAGAAGATAACTTAGAACAAATATGACACAGGATCCTTGTTTTATATTGATACGTGTTCAGTTGAAATTGATTCATACAGAGATAATGGAGAACTATCAACTATGATTTAAACCAAAATATTATAATAATTTTAAGAGTTTTTTTATAAATATTGATAATTGTGTGTATGATGTTTACATAGAACTGTCAATAACAGAAAAGATTAAATGGATTATTCATTTCAAATTGATATGGGAGTCCGGAACAAGATGAACGTAAGTTATATTAGAAACAAATTTCAGTACCGACATTTTGTTAAAAGATATAGCTCTTCTAGTTCTTTAAAATTCAGTTGTTACTTTTTGTCTGTTATGTTATCAGGTTTTGTGTTCCTATTCAGTACCGACATTTTGATTTCTTCTAGTATTTAAAAGGTTTGTTAATTATTGTCTGTTATGTTATAAAGTTTTTTTCCTTTTTGATAATGACTGTAAACAAATCCCAAGAAAAGTCAATACCCTACCGTAACACAACTGAGGGATAAGATTATAACAGAACTGATATTTCGTTCAAGTCTCCGTATGTCCCGAGCATCACCAATAATAGCTATTTCATGTACAACACTATAACACTATTTATGTTCGTTTTTCTCATTTAAATCCCTTATTTTAGTGCACAATATTTCTGTTTTACATTCACTAAACTCTTTTCCTTTTGGATAGGGGGCTGACAGCCGAGTGATCCCGAGTGGTTAATTAAGGTAGTTAGTCTACTATTAATTAAGTACCTTACTGAGGCCTTACCCTATGCCTGGTACTAAGATCTTTCCTTTTGCATGGTACTAAGGACTTTCCTCTTTGTCTTGTACTAATGACTTTCCTTTTGCCCGGCACTGAGGTCTTTCCGTTTGCATGGTGCCAATGTTTGTACTTTTGTCTTGTACTTAGGTCCTTCCTTTTGTCTGGTACTAATTTTCTTTGCCCCGTTCTAGAGCCTTTCATTTTGCCTGGTACTTGTTCTTTTTCTGTGCCGGGTTTTGAGATGTTTCCTTTTGCTTGTACAAAATGGTCTTTCCTTTGCAGAGTACTAATGTCTTCTCAATGGTATAATGACCTCTGCTCGATCGTTGTAATAACGCTTTTCGCCAGTGCGTCAAATTAAGATCTTTCTTGTATTCTTCTGTAAGGTCCTAGCTCTTTTATTCCTGATAATATGGACCTCCGGCAGAGTAAGCCGCCCTTTCATTCGTTATATTCCGAACGTAATATTTTACCAGTTACCCCAGTTATTTATAAGCATCTTTACAGTAATTATAACAAATGAATTCCCTAGAACAGTTGTAATGTCTAGATCAGACCCTTGACTGGAAATATCGAACAAATACTATTTCTGGAAATTACAGTGAGAAAGAAAACAAATGCATGGATCACTCTCTCAGTACAAATAAATTTTATTGCACAAGTTTATTTCTAGACATCATCTGTATGCTTTGCTTCTGTATTTTTGTCTAGTCTAGGCACTGCTTCTGTAGTGATATCTGATGCTGTATTTTTGTCTAGTCTAGGCACTGCTTCTGTAGTGATATCTGATGCAGTCTCTTAAATTGATTTCACTCTATGCTCTGCTTCTGTATTGGTGTCTACTCTAAGCTCAGCTTCTGTATTACCGTCTGATGCAGTCTATATTGATCTCCACAAAAGGGTCCGCTACTGTATTTTGTCTTCTGTAGGCTCTGCCTCTATATTGTCTACAGATGTAGTGTTTGCTTCTGTATTGATGTCTACCGTATAGCCTCTGCTTCTGTATTGAAGTCTACCGTAGTCTCTGCTTCTGTATTGATATCCACCGTAGTCTCTTCGTCTGCTTTGGCATTTATCGTAGGCTTTGCTTCTGTATTGATATCTACCGTATAGCCTCTGCTTCTGTATTGATGTCTACCGTATAGCCTCTGCTTCTGTATTGATGTCTACCGTATAGCCTCTGCTTCTGTATTGGCATCTATCGTAGGCTTTGCTTCTGTATTGATGTCTACTGTAGTCTCTGCTTCTGTGTGGATGTCCACTGTAATCTCTACTTCTATATTGATTTCTACTGTAGTCTTTGCTTCTGTATTGATGTCTACCGTAGGCTCTGAATCTGTATTGTTGTCTACTGTAGGCGCTGTTTCTACATTGTTGTTTGCTACAGTTTCTGCTTCTAAATTGATGTCTGATGCAGGCTCTGCTTCTGTATTTATATCTTCTGTAATCTCTGCTTATATGTTGTTCTTTACTGTATTTCCTTCATTTGTATTGTTGTTTACTGTAGACTGCTTCCCTGGTTCTGTATTGATGTCAACTGTAGTCTCTGCTTCTGTATAGATGTCTTCTGTAATCTTTGCTTCTATATTGATGTCTCTAGTCTCTGCTTCTATATTGATGTCAACTGTAGTCTCTGCATCTGTATAGATGTCCACTGTAATCTTTGCTTCTATATTGACGTCTGTAGTCTCTGCTTCTATATTGATGTCAACTGTAGTCTCTGCATCTGTATAGATGTCCACTGTAATCTTTGCTTCTATATTGATGTCTCTAGTCTCTGCTTCTATATTGATGTCTACTGTAGTCTCTGCTTCTGTATAGATGTCTACTGTAATCTTTGCTTCTATATTGATGTCAACTGTAGTCTCTGCATCTGTATAGATGTGCACTGTAATCTTTGCTTCTATATTGATGTCTCTAGTCTCTGCTTCTATATTGATGTCTACTGTAGTCTCTGCTTCTGTGTGGATGTCCACTGTAATCTCTACTTCTATATTGATTTCTACTGTAGTCTTTGCTTCTGTATTGATGTCTACCGTAGGCGCTGTTTCTACATTGTTGTTTGCTACAGTTTCTGCTTCTAAATTGATGTCTGATGCAGGCTCTGCTTCTGTATTTATGTCTTCTGTAATCTCTGCTTATATGTTGTTGTTTACTGTATTTCCTTCATTTGTATTGTTGTTTACTGTAGACTGCTTCCCTGGTTCTGTAATGATGCCAACTGTAGTCTCTGCTTCTGTATAGATGTCTTCTGTAATCTTTGCTTCTGTATTTATGTCTACAGTAGTCTCTGCCTCTGTATGGATGTCTACTGTAATCTTTGCTTCTATATTGATGTCTACTGTAGTCTCTGCTTCCGTATGGATGTCTACTGTAATCCTTGCTTCTATATTGATGTCTACTGTAGTCTCTGCTTCTGTATTGATGTCTACTGTAGTCTCTGCTTCTATATTGATGTCAACTGTAGTCTCTGCATCTGTATAGATGTCTACTCTAGTCTCTGCTTCTGTATTGATGTCTTCTGTAGTCTCTGCTTCTGTATAGATGTCTACTGTAATCTTTGCTTCTATATTGATGTCAACTGTAGTCTCTGCTTCTGTATAGATGTCTACTGTAATCTTTGCTTCTATATTGACGTCTCTAGTCTCTGCTTCTATATTGATGTCAACTGTAGTCTCTGCATCTGTATAGATGTCCACTGTAATCTTTGCTTCTATATTGATGTCTCTAGTCTCTGCTTCTATATTGATGTCAACTGTAGTCTCTGCTTCTGTGTGGATGTCCACTGTAATCTTTGCTTCTATATTGACGTCTCTAGTCTCTGCTTCTATATTGATGTCAACTGTAGTCTCTGCATCTGTATAGATGTCCACTGTAATCTTTGCTTCTATATTGATGTCTCTAGTCTCTGCTTCTATATTGATGTCAACTGTAGTCTCTGCTTCTGTGTGGATGTCCACTGTAATCTTTGCTTCTATATTGACGTCTCTAGTCTCTGTTTCTATATTGATGTCAACTGTAGTCTCTGCATCTGTATAGATGTCCACTGTAATCTTTGCTTCTATATTGATGTCTCTAGTCTCTGCTTCTATATTGATGTCTACTGTAGTCTCTGCTTCTGTGTGGATGTCCACTGTAATCGCTACTTTTATATCGATTTCTACTGTAGTCTTTGCTTCTGTATTGATGTCTACCGTAGGCTCTGAATCTGTATAGATGTCTACTGTATGCGCTGTTTCTACATTGTTGTTTGCTACAGTTTCTGCTTCTAAATTGATGTCTGATGCAGGCTCTGCTTCTGTATTTATATCTTCTGTAATCTCTGCTTATATGTTGTTCTTTACTGTATTTCCTTCATTTGTATTGTTGTTTACTGTAGACTGCTTCCCTGGTTCTGTATTGATGTCAACTGTAGTCTCTGCTTCTGTATAGATGTCTTCTGTAATCTTTGCTTCTGTATTGATGTCTACAGTAGTCTCTGCCTCTGTATGGATGTCTACTGTAATCTTTGCTTCTATATTGATGTCTTCTGTAGTCTCTGCTTCTTTATTGATGTCTACTCTAGTCTCTGCTTCTGTGTGGATGTCCACTGTAATCTCTTCTTCTATATCGATGTCTACTGTAGTCTCTGCTTCTGTAAGGATGTCTACTGTAGTCTCTGCTTCTGTAAGGATGTCTACTGTAGTCTGTGTTTCTGTATTGATGCCCACTGTAGTCTTTGTTTCTGTATGGATGTCCAATCTAGTCTCCTCTTCTATATTGATGTCTACTGTAGTCTCAGCTTCTTTATTGCAGGCTCTGCTTTTATGATGATGTCTGCTGTAGACTTTGCTTCTGTACTTATGGCTACTGTACTCTTTGCTTTCTATATTGATGTCTACTGTAGTATCTGCTTTTGTTTTGCTGCCTTTTGTAGACTCTGCTTTGATGTCTACTGTAGGCTGTGCTTGTGTATTGATCTCTGATGCAAGCTCTGCTACTGTGGGCTGTGCTTCTTGTACACTCTGCATATTCTGTATGGTATATCTGGAATATACTGTAGGCTTTGATTCTGTATTTGTACCTACTGCTAGCTTATCGTCTTTATCTGTTTAGGCTTTGCTTTAAAGCATTAATTGTTCCGTAGTATTTTAATAATTTGACCTAAGGAAAGCATATGTTCCTTTTTATCTATCCGTAACAGCTTAAATCTTAAAATAGAAGAATATGTATATGTCTTTCGTTTGCTCTTGGACTTACTAGCAAATACATAAGGATTTTTGTTAGATATCATTGAAGATTTTATGATCAGCTCTTTTGCTTTGAAGGTGTCATGGCCAACTGTAGTTTAATAGTCTCCTCCTATTTTACAGTTCTTGACCGACTTATTCTTTGTATATTTCATGTCCGACTCATTCTTTGTAGATTTCATGTCTGACTTTTATTCTTTTGGATTTTATTACCAACTCTTATTCCGTGGAAATTTCATGGCCTCTGTTTTGTGTTCGACTCTTTTTTCTCCGGATAATTCTTTGGACATTTCATGGCCGTCAGAAGTTCTCGGCAACGGTGTGTGCGGTTGGGGTGGGGGGGGGGGGGTCTTAAAGGGCCACTCTGCCTAATGTTGGAAAATAAAACAAATAGAATGATTTTGGGCTTTTTTTTTCGCTTTCTAAACTAGATTTGATGATATTGATGTCAGCATTCTATGATATTGTTAAGCTAATACATTTGGCTAAACATATTTAGATTCGCAGTAACATATCAACAGTTTTTACAAGGTTGCGATCGTACCCAATATCCAACAGCCATTTCAACGGTCATGCTTTTTGTGGAGATTTTATTGCCGACTCTTTTTTTCTGTAGACATTCCATGGCCGACTCTTTTTTCTGTCGATATTTTATGGCATTGCAGACTCATATTTCTTTTAAAAAAATTTCGTTATCGAATCTTGCTCCTTGGAGATTTTATAGCCGTCATGCATTGTGAGATTGTTAGCTTATTAATTAATTAATTATATAATTAATTTACTTATTAATTTTTGTTTTGTTTTGTTTTGATTTCTGAAGCAGTGTTAGCATCTATATAAGGAGATGGTTTACCCTATTAGGATATAGCGTGCTGCATCGTCCTACATTTTATCAAAATCTACCGTTAAGAGCTTTAAAGTTTATATCATTGCGTAAAATATCACGCCCTCATCCACAATAAACGTTGATCGTACAGTTTAGCTAATCGAAACATTGTCAACAATAACATTTAAATGTCCTTCACATTTGATTTAAATAATTGAAATATTAGACCTTTCTTTCATTATCAAAGATCTATTTATGTCAATCAAACGTATTTCTGTTATTGGAACCCCTTATGATATAACATACGTAACCGAATGTTTCTTGAATAAAGTCGACTTACGTGTAACGAAGCAAAACCATTCACAATTGTATATCTTATTTTGAGTCAATACTAGTAGCTAGTAATAGATTTGTAAGACAACAGTCTTTGCAGCAGTAAAAACTTTGAATAGCAGAATCTGCACCTATCATTTGGTCATCCTCACAAGTCAGGGTTTCTGTTTCCACAAGTATCGTGGACACATGTGGGCACAGAAACCTTGACTTGTGAGGACGTCATTTGGTATGATAAGATAGGAATTGAATATCCGATTTACATTTGACTAAAATCAACACATTAGTATTTATCTTTCAATTAGATATAACTTTCTAACTATTTAATACAGCAAAAACTTATTTTTGAAGATCAAAATAATTGTAATTATTACGTGTCTGAAGTTGTAGAACTGAAATAAACAAAAGATATTCGAAAAAAATCGCCAGCTGAAATTTTTACTTAATTAGTAGCAAATCATTAGAATGAGAAATATCACCCTTCACAAACTCATCATTAGACCTCTCTTTAAAAATCTTACTGATTGGGTAAGAATAATATCACTTGAATTTATAAATAGAATGTCTTGCGAGAAAACCCTGAAATTTGCTACAGAGTGTGCTAAGTCCGAAACCGTAACTGGTGTGACAACACTAATTGTCCTCGAAATCACGTGATCAACAAGCGGAAATGGGATGACAATTCGATCTAAACGCGTCGACATAAGGTTATACATAAAATCAGGTTTCTGTTCCTTTTGGATATTATAAAACATCTTTTACTTGAGCTTTTCTCGTCCTATATTCAGTTTTTTCCCACCCAAATTCATTGTAGATTTTACTTGTTCTTGCAAGGACTGGAAGTCTTGTAACAACTCTTACAGCCTGGAGTTCTAATTGTTCCAACTTCAAGGCGTTAAGATTCCACAGTTATTACATACTACGCTGACATATTCTAGTAAAGTTCTTATAAAGACCAAATTATCAATTACACCCCGAAGAGTCAGTAGCTCCAAAAAAAAAAAAAAAAAAAAAAAAAAAAAACCAACCAAAAAAAAACACACAAACAAAAACAAACATTCAAAAATGAAGAAACAAAGAAACACGTTAAGAAACATCATGCCCCCCCTGTCCTCAGCGAAAACGGAGTCCGGCAATCTTACAATGTTTCTTGCAGTAAGTGCTTAGCCAGCAATACCAACCAAAAAAAAAGAAGCGATGAAATGTTTACGTGCAGGAATTACAAGACATTTTTATGCTCTGTAAAGAATCATGCTAGATCAAGGTCTGCTGTTTTTAATATTTATTTTAAATGGTTTGGTACGCTTTGCATACAGTTTTAAACAGCGACTTATCTCTTGTACTAGTGAATATAAAACAGAATCCATAGGTTCGGGGATTTGCAGAAATTTGAAAAGACATAAAATCATAATGTTGTTAGCTTTATTTCATCCAAACTGGATTTTTATCGACAGTACAAAATAATTTGCATACATTCGATATAAACAACCGTGTTAAATTTCTGTGAACAAAAGGTATTATAACCTGAAACTGATTGTAACATACAACACGTTATTCAAATGATTGTTCGATTCAAATTAACTTGTCCTGAGGGGCAAATTATAGCACATTATTAGGTATTTATTACCTTTCTTTCGTTTTAATAAGCAATTCATGAAAAAAATATAGCACTTAAGTATCATATAATTTGTAATCAATTTCAGTGCAACCTTTATGAAATATTAACAACGACACCGTGAAATTTTATTGTTGTTATATGTTCTTTGTAATGTTGACATCACCTTGTACTGTCATAGTACATGTAACTGTGTATTTCGTGGTTTTGAAATTGTGCTATTATACTTTGAACTCTACAAATTTTACAGTTAAATCTGATTAAATTGTCAGAATATCATACAGTAATACCTAATTTGTACTTTAAATCAATCACGTGGTAAGTGTTTGACGGACCTACCATCCAAATAATACTTATCTTTCACTATCAGTAGAACGTTAGAATTCGATAAAACAAAGTACGAAACTAAACCACTTCAGAAAACAAGGGAAGCAATAGTCGACAATAAAACGGGTTATAATTTCACAATACACAAAAATAAGTCTTTTTATTGTTGTAATTATAATTAAACGATTTTAAATGTGCGATATGGATTATTCCAGCTATAAACTAATTAACACACACTGTTATGTAAAAATATTCTCGCTTGAGAGGATGGGAATGGCAAGTATTAATTTTAATGACACTGGCTAGTAGTATGGATATATTACGAATATTAAGTCCCGTAGACTTCTTCCAATTTGACAAGTACTCCAAATTCGGATGAATCTTTTCTAGCTTACAGACATAATAGAACTCCATCTATTCCATACAGTGACATCTTTTTTTCTTATATTGTGTTTTTTTGTTTCAATCGTTACTTCTGGATGTGGCATTAAAAGCTGAAACGTGCTTCGAACAAGTTTAATTAATAATGTAGGTGTAGATACACTTTCCTTATTATTCAGAATTATGTTGCTGTTATACATATTGTTAAGGAGTCGAGTGACAAAGGTATTTAGTCGTCTACTGTGGATCACAAGTGTGTCCACACGGAGGTTAAGGTATTTAGCCGTCTACTGTGGATCACCCGTGTGTCCACACGGAGGTTAACGTATTTAGCCGTCTACTGTGGATCACCCGTGTGTCCACATCGAGGTTATTAGTAAGATATTTGGTCGTCTACTGTGGATCACATGCGTGTCCACACCGAGGTTTTTAGTTAAGGTATTTATTTATTCGTCTACTGTGGATCACCCGTGTGTCCACACCGAGGTTGTTAGTTAGTCGTCTACTGTGGATCACCCGTGTGTCCACATGGAAGTTGTTAGTTAAGGTATTTAGTCGTCTACGGTGGATCACCTGTGTGTCCACACCGAGGTTGTTAGTTAAGGTATTTAGTCGTCTACTGTGAATCACCCGTGTGTCCACACCGACGTTGTTAGTTAAGGTATTTAGTCGTCTACTGTGGATCACCCGTGTGTCCACACCGAGGTTGTTAGTTAGTCGTCTACTATGGATCACCCGTGTGTCCACACCGACGTTGTTAGTTAAGGTATTTAGTCGTCTACTGTGGATCACCCGTGTGTCCACACCGAGGTTGTTAGTTAAGGTATTTAGTCGTCTACTGTGAATCACCCGTGTGTCCACACCGACGTTGTTAGTTAAGGTATTTAGTCGTCTACTGTGAATCACCCGTGTGTCCACACCGAGGCTAAGGTATTTAGTCGTCTACTGTGGATCACCCGTGTGTCCACTCCGAGGTTGTTAGTTAAGGTATTTAGTCGTCTACTGTGGATCACCCGTGTGTCCACACAGAGGTTGTTAGTCGTCTACTATGGATCACCCGTGTGTCCACACCGACGTTGTTAGTTAAGGTATTTAGTCGTCTACTGTGGATCACCCGTGTGTCCACTCCGAGGTTGTTAGTTAAGGTACTTTTAGTCGTCTACTGTGGATCACTCGTGTGTCCACACTGAGGTTGTTAGTTAAGGTATTTAGTCGTCTGCTGTGGATCACCCGTGTGTCCACATTGAGGTTGTTAGTTGGGGTATTTAGTCGTCTACTGTGGATCACCCGTGTGTCCACACCGGACTGTTAGTTGAGGTATTTAGTCGTCTACTGTGGATCACCCGTGTGTCCACACTGAGGTTGTTAGTTAAGGTATTTAGTCGTCTACTGTGGATCACCTGTGTGTCCACACCGAGGTTGTTAGTTGAGGTATTTAGTCGTCTACTGTGGATCACCCGTGTGTCCACACTGAGGTTGTTAGTTAAGGTATTTAGTCGTCTACTGTGGATCACCTGTGTGTCAACACCGAGGTTGTTAGTTAAGGTATTTAGTCGTCTACTGTCGATCACCCGTGTGTCCACACAGAGGTTGTTAGTTAAGGTATTTAGTCGTCTACTGTGGATCACCCGTGTGTCCACACTGAGGTTGTTAGTTAAGGTATTTAGTCGTCTGCTGTGGATCACCCGTGTGTCGACACTGAGGTTGTTAGTTAAGGTATTTAGTCGTCTACTGTGGATCACCCGTGTGTCCACACTGAGGTTGTTAGTTAAGGTATTTAGTCGTCTATTGTGGATCACCCGTGTGTCCACACTGAGGTTGTTAGTTAAGGTATTTAGTCGTCTGCTGTGGAGGGATCGTCAGTGGGTCAACACAGATGTAGTACTTCGACTATAAATTTAGACACTCTCACTGCTAAATATTAACTGGATACAACGATATTTCTGTAAACTGCGAAAGCGGTAAATAATCGTATTCAAAGAAAGAAACAAAAAATAACAAATAAATGTTTTGAGTTACGTCATATTGAATTATTATTTGTTATGGTAGATCTTGCTATATTAAAAGTAAAGTGAAGTTATGTTTGTTACACATTTGACAGGTTGTCACGTGTTTACTGCTATATGAGATCTTAGGTTCTGTCTGCTTTAAATTGGATATTGTAACAATCTACTTCCTTAGCGTTTAGTGCGGTTTGATAGTAGTTTCAAAGAATATATTCAACTTTGCTTTGGGTTGCATCACCCACTAAAATCTATGCTCTGTTAGTTTAAATGGCTGCAATAGCGATTTACGTTTTCTTGACATATACTAGAATAATATATATTTTTCTGTTAAATTAGGTGGCGAGAAAAGCAGAATTCCATTTAAAAAAGCAATCAAATTCGTACGCGCAAAAATATAAACAGGAAAAACAGAGACGGAAGCGTTCAAAGGAAAAACAAACAAAAAGACTTTTTGGTTCTGAAGAGGATTTAGTAAAAACCGGAAGTGAAGATGAAGAGGAATTAAACTTCGAAAAACAATTAGAACTTGCTAGAAAGGCCAGACCAAAAAGGGCGGAACGAGGAAAGCATTTACAGAACGAAGAATTAGTAAATTCTAAAGAAAAACAAAATTATAAAACTCATAACAAAGAAAATAAAGAAGATAAATATGGAACTCAAAATCGGACTGATAACGAAGCTCATTCATATAAAAGTTCATTTTCACCGACATCTAATAAATCTTCTCCATTGAACCGTATTGCAAATCAACCACTAATTTATCCGTCAAGTGCCAAATCTGGAGAAATTCACTTCTCGCCGAAATTCTTTGATATGTACCTTGTTCAAGAAAATGAAGATTTAAACAAAGACCAAACAACAATTCAAAACCGGACATTTGAAATTCCCAGTGATACTTTCAGCAATGATCTGGACGCCAGAAGTAAAAGAACTTCAATATTAAATCGTGCTGAAAAATTAATAGAACACATATCCAGAAGTGATCGGTATTCAAGTGACGACGACTATAGAACGGCCAAACAAAAGCGAAAAAAGCGGATTAAACATCAAACTAAAGATAAATATTTACAAAACGGACAGAATTCTTTTTCCAGCGACGATGAACAGTATGTTCTTGTAAAAACATCTGTATCACCAGAACCGACAACAACACAGAGTAATGACGTAGATAGCGACTTTCCAAGGTTCGTTCAACCAGTAGGCCAAAAGCTGAATAAATCTGTCCAATCAACTAAAAAGGTAAGAAAAGTATTAGATATGGTAGATAGGGTATGAGACTTACCCACAGGAAAATCTCAAATACAAAAACAAAATTACTTCAATCATACTTTCCCTGTCAGCTAGCCACCTTACAAATTATTTTCTCTTAGTTTAAATATATTTTTATTTGTAATAGAACAAAATGGATTTGACACAAGTAAATTCATACTTACAGAGTCCTCTCCTCAATACAATAATAGACATTATAATGAAATATATAATAATAAGGTACAAGATCTCGTGCATTTTAAATGAAAAAGATTTAAAAAAAAACAAATTTACGAGCTACACGCAAATAATAAAACAAAAATAGAAGTATACAAAATGGTTAAATTTCCCTTACTGTCAGCTAGCCACCTTACAGATTACTTTCCCTTACTGTCAGCTAGCCACCTTACAGATTACTTTCCCTTACTGTCAGCTAGCCACCCTACAGATTACTTTCCTTTACTGTCAGCTAGCCACTTTACAGATTACTTTCCTTTACTGTCAGCTAGCCACCCTACAGATTACTTTCCCTTACTGTCCGCTAGCTACTCTACAGATTACTTTCCCTTACTGTCCGCTAGCCACTTTACAGATTACTTTCCTTTACTGTCAGCTAGCCACCTTACAGATTACTTTCCCTTACTGTCAGCTAGCCACCCTACAGATTACTTTCCCTTACTGTCCGCTAGCCACTTTACAGATTACTTTCCTTTACTGTCAGCTAGCCACCCTACAGATTACTTTCCCTTACTGTCCGCTAGCCACTTTACAGATTACTTTCCTTTACTGTCAGCTAGCCACCATACAGATTACTTTCCCTTACTGTCAGCTAGCCACCCTACAGATTACTTTCCCTTACTGTCAGCTAGCCACCTTACAGATTACTTTCCCTTACTGTCAGCTAGCCACCTTACAGATTACTTTCCCTTACTGTCAGCTAGCCACCCTACAGATTACTTTCCCTTACTGTCCGCTAGCTACTCTACAGATTACTTTCCCTTACTGTCCGCTAGCCACTTTACAGATTACTTTCCTTTACTGTCAGCTAGCCACCTTACAGATTACTTTCCCTTACTGTCAGCTAGCCACCCTACAGATTACTTTCCCTTACTGTCCGCTAGCCACTTTACAGATTACTTTCCTTTACTGTCAGCTAGCCACCCTACAGATTACTTTCCCTTACTGTCAGCTAGCCACCCAACAGATTACTTTCCCTTACTGTCAGCTAGCCACCTTACAGATTACTTTCCCTTACTGTCAGCTAGCCACCCTACAGATTACTTTCCCTTACTGTCAGCTAGCCATCCTACAGATTACTTTCCCTTACTGTCAGCTAGCCACCCTACAGATTACTTTCCTTTACTGTCAGCTAGCCACTTTACAGATTACTTTCCCTTACTGTCAGCTAGCCACCCTACAGATTACTTTCCTTTACTGTCAGCTAGCCACTTTACAGATTACTTTCCCTTACTGTCAGCTAGCCACCCTACAGATTACTTTCCCTTACTGTCAGCTAGCCACCCTACAGATTACTTTCCCTTACTGTCAGCTAGCCACCCTACAGATTACTTTCCCTTACTGTCAGCTAGCCACTTTACAGATTACTTTCCCTTACTGTCCGCTAGCCACCCTACAGATTACTTTCCTTTACTGTCAGCTAGCCACCCTACAGATTACTTTCCCTTACTGTCAGCTAGCCACCTTACAGATTACTTTCCTTTACTGTCAGCTAGCCACCTTACAGATTACTTTCCCTTACTGTCAGCTAGCCACCCTACAGATTACTTTCCTTTACTGTCAGCTAGCCACCCTACAGATTACTTTCCCTTACTGTCAGCTAGCTACCATAAAAGTTACTTTCTCTTACAGTTATCTAGCTAGCGTACATATAAATGGTCCCTTACTCTCAGCTAGCCACCGTACATGTTACTTTTCAGTAGTAGAGTCAGCGCTATTAGGCCAAAACGCCCCATCGTCAAAATGCCCCAAAGATTTAAAAAGAAAAATGTTTTTACGACTTGTCTCAGATTTGAATGATGTTTGTAACATACCGATTTTTAAGGAAGTCTTTGTTGAGGATGTGAGTTGTGTATTCTTTGTAGAAGTACTCATATGTCCACATTGATACGTCAGGCGGAAAATCTTCCCATTACATGTCATCAAGATTAACCCTTTAATATTAATATTATCCAATGAAACATTTGAGCAACCCCAACCCAACACGAAAACACCCTAGCGTTTCAGAAGTATATTATACAATTATTTAATTCTTAGTCAGGCAATAGACCAGAATATTGTACCCAAGGTATTGGGTACAACTCTGTTATGTTGCCCGAAGCCAACGGCTGAGGGCAATAGATCACTAAGCTGTTCCCAGTACTGAGGGATACATACTTCTGGTCTATTTCCTGACTATCCAATAAATAACTGTTTTATTAACTAATCTATATGAATATGCATAGAACTTAAGAGAGACACTGAAATATGATGATACTAATTGTCTAGATACTTAAGGAATATTATATAGATGTCACAGAGCGCTAAAATAGACAACAATTTTGATCTCAACTTGTACCATCAATATTATTGTCTAATTTATTCAACTGTCTCCAAAAGTGATGAAAAACATACATAATAAAATATGTGCATATCTCTTACTAACACAGTATGCAGAAACAATTCTCTGGGTTTGTACTCTGGGAATTCTTGTTGTCTAAAATTTTTTGGACGGCAGAAAAGCACCTTCCATTTTTGTTTATAGCGTCTGCAATTTTTTGCTAGGCACAAATAATTTTTTTAAATTCCTCAGAATAGTCATGAAAAGACTTTTGAATAGCTTGGAATATCTATGACCTTTATTTGTCTAATCAGAATAGAGGTGAAAGGTTAATAGGCAATATAACGACAGTCTATACTATACCAGGAAATAGAACAATTGGGTGTTGTAAAGGTATAAACTAATACATATCTTATAAAATGAAAATTACTTATAGTCATGTCAGTGTAAAAGTTCATCAGGGTCATATGTCGTCCTAACGTCTAATCAAGTGTCGTATGTCAAATAGTAACATTTAATCAAGTACCATATGTCGTAGTAACAGTTAATCAAGCGTCTGATGTAAGTCAATCGTCGTATGTCGCTTTAACAGTTAATCAAGTGTTGAATGCCGTGGCAACAGCTAATCAAGTGTTATATGTCATATAGTAACAGTTAATCAAGTGCCAAATGTCACAGTAACAGTTAACCAAGTGCCATATGTCAAAGTAACAGTTAATCATGTTTCATATGTCAAAGTAACAGTTAATCAAGTGCCATATGTCATATTAACAGTTAATCAAGTGCCATATGTCATAGTAACAGTTTGTCATATGTCAAAGTAACAGTAAATCAGGTGCCAAATGTCACAGTAACAGTTAACCAAGTGCCATATGTCAAAGTAACAGTTAATCATGTGTCATATGTCAAAGTAACAGTTAATCAAGTGCCATATGTCATATTAACAGTTAATCAAGTGCCATATGTCATAGTAACAGTTTGTCATATGTCAAAGTAACAGTAAATCAGGTGCCAAATGTCACAGTAACAGTTAACCAAGTGCCATATGTCATATTGACAGTTAATCAAGTGCCATATGTCATAGTAACAGTTTGTCATATGTCAAAGTAACAGTTAATCAGGTGCCAAATGTCACAGTAACAGTTAACCAAGTGCCATATGTCAAAGTAACAGTTAATCATGTGCCATATGTCAAAGTAACAGTTAACCAAGTGCCATATGTCATATTAACAGTTAATCAAGTGCCATATGTCATAGTAACAGTTAATCAAGTGCCATATGTCATAGTAACCGTTAATCAAGTGCCATATGTCATAGTAACAGTTAATCAAGTGCCATATGTCACAGGAACAGTTAATCAAGTGCCATATGTCATAGCAACAGTTAATCAAGTGTCATATGTCACAGTAACAGTTAATCAAGTGTCATATGTCAAAGTAACAGTCAATCAAGTGCCATATGTCACAGTAACGGTTAATCAAGTGTCATATGTCATAGTAACAGTTAATCAAGTGCCATATGTCACAGGAACAGTTAATCAAGTGCCATATGTCATAGTAACAGTTAATCAATCGTCTGATGTAAGTCAATCGTCGTATGTCGCTTTAACAGTTAATCTAGTGTGGAATGTCGTGGCAACAAGTGTCGTAGTCCATTATAATAGATAATCAAGATCATATATCAATGAAACAGTTAATTAAGTGTCACGGTAACCGTTAATTAATTTCGTTCTTATTTTGTATTTGACCTTTAACAACAATGAACTGTCGGAGATGAATACCATATCTTTTTTTTGTCGTTAAGATGAAAATATTACTTTAAGAAACAAATATTTATCTCCATACTATAGATGTACTCAAAATAATACGAAAATAGGAGCCTTGATGTCGTACTGTAATGTTGAAGTTTATAAAAGATTGTCATTTTTCATTAGAAAAGTTACTTCTCTTGTCTAAATAGTGTTGTTAATTTTAATATTGTCTTTGATACTGTTATACTCATAAATTGCTTTCATAATGCTTTCATTAATTCACCGTATGTTCATTCTGTATACGTTTATTGTACAAATGCTATGTTAAATGACCTTACATATGTTATGTTAAATGACCTTACATATGCTATGTTAAATGACCTTACATATGTTATGTTAAATGACCTTACATATGTTATGTTAAATGACCTAACATATGTTATGTTAAATGACCTTACATATGTTATGTTAAATGACCTTACATATGTTATGTTAAATGACCTCGTGTAACACATATATATCACAATGGTCACATGAACGGCCACTGATACATATTATACACTGCTGTTACTAACGGAATCCAGAGACCATGTCTCAGGACTATGACATGTCATAAGACCATCTTGGGACAAATCTGTGTCCTAAGTTAAGTCAACGAATTTACGACATGTCCTATTTATAGTTCTGGCTTTAGGACAACAAATTAGGTGTCCTAAAATGGTGTTAGGATGGTCATTATTTTAATTTTTTGCAATCTTTATATTTTTTTCTTTTTAATATTACATTAGAAAGTTCTAAATAGCACCGACTTTTGCTTTTATACCTCTTCTAACAAAATCTGAAGCTCCGTTTCCGTAAAATTTGTACTTCTTTTCTTATTCATTATAATAAATCGTTTCACCAGTTGAATGTTGGTCTTATTTATATACAAATAGTAAGGTTACAGTACGAAATCAACCTTTGCACCATCCAAAAAAAAAAGAGTTTGTCAAACTGGTTTGGATCAATTATAAAATTACTCCAAATAAACCAGATTAAAAGTCAATATAAACGAGATATTTAATGTTTAAACTTCTACCAATTTTAATATTTCACATATAATATATATATAAATATGTATTTATTTATTGATAAATAAAAAAATTGATTTACTTTTAAAAATTGCAGTCCACATTCAAGTTTGGTTGACTTTATAAATTTCTGAAGTAATTTCTTAGGATAATATTAAGACAGAGTTGTGACATCGTTGCTATGATGGTTTTATGATTCCTTCGGTGTGAGTTCTAAGACACGTCCCGAGACGGTCCTTAGCCTTCGGTGTGAGTTCTAAGACACGTCCCGAAACGGTCATTAGTCGGTCCTAAATTTTTCCCTAAGACATATTTTAGGATAGTTTCGAAAACGTGGCTCTAGAACTTAATATATTTCTACTGCAAATAAAATAACAAATGTATTATCGATCTTAAATTTGTTGGTTTATATATAGTTGTCAGTAATAATAATTTATCTACGAAATAAAATGGTATACACGTGACAAAAACATGTACATCTTATGTTATAGATATAACATCATTAAATGCTTACTTTCATTTATTTATTTCATTTATTTTTTTTAATTATTTTGTTATATCATATGTACATATATGTTGTGAAAGACACTTCTATAACAAATATTTTAGAAAGTATATATGTACCTGTTAATTATAAAAGTACAAACCAAATAAATATTTAAATGTTTATCTCAGTGATGCATTTCAAAGACATCTTAATTCCCATATAAACATTACCTGAACACACCTGGTAGCTAACAATATATTTACTCTTCTTGTTTGCTTGCATTGTTATCAACTCAGTAAGGGAACTTCATACATTGTACCATATAACAAAAATGGTTTACTTGCCAATCAACCAAAAATAAATAAACATCTGTAAACTTTCTGTTTTTATTAATAGTCACCTCGGATGTTAGTTTTTCGGTGTAGACTTTCTTCTATGGTCATAAAGAGTTTACGTTATTGTTCCTCAAACTCTGCACTAAATGCCGGAAGTCGATTGTAAATTTACCAAAGTATAAAATTTCGTTTTTCTCTGTAATGTTTGTCTTATATTAAATTAACTGTCATGAAAAGTTGAGAACATTTAAACAGTAAGCGTTGAACAATCTTTGTGGTGTATGTATAGTAAAATGTGATCATCTAACAACATTGGTATGGGAAAGTATAAAAAAACCGTTCGTTTTGCCCGTGAAAAAAATTCGGACGTAGTTGCAAAGAAAGTGGAAGTAACGGATGTTCATGACGTACATAGCGAACACAGTTTGACAGGAAAATCAAATCCCGAAACAGAGCACGGGAACAAGACAGAAACAGTGAAGGTTGACCTCAAAGGATACCCCGAAACACAGCACGGAAAAAAGACGCTAACAATGAAGGGTAACCTTAAAGGAGACCTCGAAACAGAACACGGAAATGAGACGCAAACAGTGAAGGGTAACCTCAAAGGATACCCCGAAACAGAGCACCAAAACAAGACTCGAATTATGAATAATAAAACAGTATTGGATAATATAACGATAAATTCGACTCCGCCCAATGCGCTGAAACATAAAAAAGAGAGTGAAACGAACTCTGTTACACTAAAGACAGAATCTCCAGAGCAAAAGTTAATTTTATCGTCCAACAAAATTGGTCGGAAGACAGATAAACGTCAGTTTATTCCAGATGAAATGAAAAGGAATAGAGAAAGAAGATCAAAATACCAACCTGCGGAACATGTGCTCCATAGTGGGGAGTTTATGGTTAGGGTGTTACGAGGTGATCCAAACAAAATACGCAAGTTTTTGAAACGCAGAATGGGAATTAAGCAGTTATCTGATAAAAGAAAAACCGACAGATTTTCTGAAGACAAACAAGGTATATTCACCGATAGCAGTACAAACAAAAACTCAGAAACAGAAAATAAGACATCATACAGTGATCATAAAACGGAAATGAAACCCGACGTCAAAGATAACAGTATGGGAACAGATAAAGCAACTAAAACTGTGAGTAAAGAAATGGAGCGAAAATTGAAAAATAAATCAGGACACGACACAAATTTGAACAATGGTGAACAAATGAAACCGGATGGTAAATATATGGAAACTAAAACCAAGTCATTAAAATTGATTACAAAGCATAGATACAAGAACAAGCGAGATGACAAAAATAAAACGAAAGAGGCGGAGGAACAAAAGCCTAGGGAAAATGAAACTGAAGGTAGGAATTTGTCTGGTGTTGATACTGTCTTAGAAAAGGTACTTTCAGACACAGATAATAAACCAGAATATGGTAAACATATGAAAACAGACAGCAAAAGTATTGAAAATAATACTACGTCATTAAACTTGATTACAAAAAAAACAAACAACACCAAAAGAGATGACAAGTATAAAACAAATAAAACAAGACAGATGAAGATAAAACCTACGTTCTCAAGTAATGAAACTGAAGGTCTGAACTCGTCCAGTGTTGATACTGTTATAGAGAAGATACTATCAAAAACAACTAATTACCATAACTCCGATAGACAAGAGGGTAGGCTACTGACCAATATATTACAAGACCCAACAACACCAGCTGTGTACAAAAAACGGATACTGCAGTCACTCAACGAAAAATATTTTAAAAGAATCTCACGAGAGGTCGCAGTAGAAAGGAATATTAACAGTTTATTTACCGGAGCGGTAAACGCGGACAATAGCATCACAAGACAGTATCAAACGTCAGATACGTCCAATAATGGACAGCACAATAGCATATCAGGAACGCATCAGACGTTGAATATGTCCAACAACGGACAACACAACAGCATATCAGGAACGCATCAGTCGTTGAATACGTCCAATAATGGACAACACAACATCATATCAGGAACGCATCAGTCGTTGAATACGTCCAATAATGGACAACACAACATCATATCAGGAACGAATCAGACGTTGAATACGTCCAATAATGGACCGCATATTAGCATATTAGGAATACATCAAACGTTGGATATCCCCAACAACGGACAACTTTGTCAGGACCCAAAATCAGAATCGATAAATAGTGTCAAGAAGGTAACTAGTGATAATTCATGGATACGAACCCGGACACAATCCGATGTCATTTCGGAAAATACGATTGTTACTCAGGACGATCTATCAGGAAATAACAAAAGTGGAAATAATTTTAAAACAAGATTTGGAAATTATGAAAACATAAATCGAAAACAAATGAAGGTTCCGCCAACTTTTAGAAGACCCTCTCAATCTATTACAGAAACTTCAAGTATTCAAACAAACTTGGCTATACTTTCGAAAAGCACACAGACACAGACCAATATACTGCGACTAGAAAGAACTTTAAGTTTGATTACCTCCACGCGAAGTAATACCTTGCATAATAGCGATAGTTTTACTGACATACTGCCACACGAGAAACCTTGGAGCACCGCTAAATATGACACTAACACACAATTACGTCACGCTGATTGGACAATTAACCATACCAAAGATATAACTTATGGACACAAACATGTTCCAATAATTAATACATTTGTATCTGACAACACTGGACAGAGAATTAGTCAACCTAAGGCGAATAAAGACAATTTCATAGACCTGACGAGGTACGAAGATCAAGAATCTTCCGGTATACGAAGCTTCAGACCCGGTGTGACTTCTACGCTCAAAAAGGTTTGTTTTGTTTGACATTTTGTAACAGCTTGCGTTGTGGATCAAATAATTGTATACCCTTTATGAATGTTTGAAAAATGCTGTTACTTTAAAATGTAGGTGCAAGCCCCACTCTAATGTATGTTACTCTTCAGTGTACATATATATATAGGTGTAGACGTATGTCTTACTTCGATGTACACGTATGTCTTTTTATCTTTCTCAAATGCGGGCTCTCCAATGTACACGCATGGCTAACGCCAATACGTTCGTATGTCTCTTAAATGTCTCACTCCAAAGTACACGCATGTCTCCCTTTAATGTAGGCGTATGCCTCTCTCTGATGTAAATAAAAGCGTATGTCTATCTCGTGTCTCATTCTAATGTACACGTATGTCTATCTCCAATGTAGACGCATGTTCCTCTCCGTTGAAGATCCATGTCACATCCTAATGTACGGGTTTGTCTCTCTCCACTGTACACATGGATATCTCTCTAATGTACACCTATGTATCCCTCAATGGAGACGTATGTCTCTTTCTGCTGTAGGAATTTGACTGTCCAATATATGTGTATGTCTCTCTCCAGTGAAGATGCTTTCTCATTCTAATGTACACGTATGTCTGTCTCCAATGTAGGTGTATGTCTGTCTCCAGTGGAGATGTATGTCTCGTTCTAATGTTCATGTTTGTCTCCAATGTAGGTGTATGTCTCTCTCCAATGGAGATGCATGTCTCATTCTAATGAACACTTATGTCTCTTTCCAATGTAGGTGTATGTTTTTCTCCAGTGAAGATGAATGTCTCGTTCTTATGAACACTTATGTCTGTCTCCAATATATGTGTATGTCTCTCTCCAGTAAAGATGCTTTCTCATTCTTATGAGCACGTATGTCTGTCTCTAATGTAGGTGTATGTCTCCCTCCAGTGGAGATGCATGTCTCACTCTAATGTACACGTATGTCTGTCTCCAATGTAGGTGTATGTTTCTCTCCAGTGGAGATGCATCTCTCATTCTAGTACCGGTATACACTTTTTTTTCTCTCGATCCCATGCAGACGTATAAATTCTCCAGGATAATCGTATTCCTCTCTCCAATGTTCATGTATGTCTCACTTCAATGTACACGTTTATCTTACTTCAATGTACACGAATGTCTCTCTCTTATGTTGACTTATATCTCACGACAATTTAGACGTATCTCTAGCGCAAATATTTTGTATGTCTCTCTAATGTTTACGCATGGCTAGCGCCAATACAGGCGCACGTCTTTCTAATGTAGGCGTATATATCTTTCCGATGTAAACGTACGGCTAGCGTCAATACTGGCATATGCCTTTCTCTAATGTTTACATATGGCAAGCGCCAATAATTGCCAGTATTAAAATATAGAAATAGTTGATGCTCTTAAAAAGCTGAAAATGGAATTTACACCCTCTAAAGTTACCCAACTACTACAACGCACTATATGTTAATCTGGAATCCGCTCTGTAGACATAATGTAACTCAAGTTTTGGGTCCAACATGAAAATGTTTGTATCGTGCTGTTGGTATCCTGTACAGTTTTATGATTTATTTATTATCCTACACTTGTAACTAACCAGTGACTGTATGTCATTGGAGACTAATAAAATATATTTGGTGTTAATTAGCTGTGAAGTTCTCATTCATGAAAAATAAATGAGATCTCCACGATACAGCATACGGTTCGAAGAATTAACTTTGATTGACGATTTGAACAATGGAATATACAGTTTCTCAGATTTAATTCCCGACTGTTTTAGGCAATTTGTTTGATTAATATAATAACAGTGCACACTACTCTAGCAATGTTTGATTAATATAATAACAGTGCACACTACTCTGGCTATGTTTGAAGAAAAATGTTGCGCTATTGGGCCAAGTTTACATAAGCATGCGGATTGAAATTTTAACACCATTTGGAATCTAGGTTAATAATTCAAATTTCAACAAGGAATGATGGATGCACGATTTTCTGACGCCAGTTCTGTTAAAAGCTCAAAACGAATTGCATCCCGTGCCAGTGACATTTCTTGGAAAACTTTTCGTAGAACATCAAGATTTACGCATAAAGATTTGAAATTGAAATCAAATAAAAAAGAACCAGATAAAATTTTGGATCTTGATAGTTACAAGATGTCAGCTGGATCTCATTCCGAAGACTCATTTCCAGAAGAAGCCATAAAAAATAATTTTGAAATAACACAAAACCAACGAAACTCGGAACAAACAATGGTAAGGTGTTTATTCATTCTTGATGAATACAATGCTATTTATACTAAATGTTGACGTATTTTGGTTATTGTTTTTGCGTGACAAATTAAAACTACTTACCGCGTACGCTCCTTTTGTAGATCAAAAAATGTGTAAATTGAATTCATCACTTTATTTTCCACAGTTATTTAGCGTTTTGAAATGCGGCGGATTTTTCAATGTCTATAGTAAAGTTTGACCTAAATTACAACGGAAGTGTATATTTGGAAGAGTCCGTTGTCATCTGTTCGAAATTCTTCGGGTAATATCGTCTGCAGTTAAGGCGGGAAAATCCTCGCGGTTTGTCCGAATACCACTGAACGTTACGAAAGCAGACGATCTTTTTGAAAACAACGCGAGGTCCCTGTAGAAACTCAAATGGCTGACTTCCTATGTAAAATTCCCGTAGCAAATGTCAAGTACGATTTGGAACTTGTAAACAACAAAGGCATAATATAAAATATGGACGTTTTATCGTGTAGAAATGTCTTAAATTGGATTTTAACACGGAACAATAAAAAAAATGCAAGCAAAACACTGAGCGCAGCGGGGTGTAACTTTTACTATAAGGGTTTAGTGTAATGAATATATATACGTACAATTCCTTCCAAGAACCATAGCACTGTTCGAAATCAGTTCATACATTGTTAGGCTGGGTTGGCTACATTGAAAATTAGGTAAAAAAAATCCATGGCTGACCCAATTTTATTGATTATTTAAATATGGGTAGCCATTATAGTCATTAATATATGTTGCCATGAGCGTTAGCGAGTAGTAAAATATCATGAATATAATGCCTAACCATACTTAAATAATCAATAAAATTGAGTCTGGAATTAAAACATTTTATTAAAATATTTATTGATTTGTTAAAAGCAAAAATGAAATAACCTTTAAAAAAGCTTTCTTTGATTTTTTAAATTACTCTGGTATATAGATGTAGATTATTATAAAATGCATAACACAAATAAAACTGTCAAAAGTGGGGGGGGGAGCAATATCTTTTCTATTAATGTGTTTTGGGCAATTTTACAGGTTGTGTTAACTGTTTTTTAAGTAAAGCAACTGTTAACTGTTTTTCAACCATTAGCTGTTAACTGTTTTTTTTTAAAATTGACATTTCTGTTAACTGTTTTAATGAAAATAAAAATCATGTTTGCTGTCAATAGTATTGCCCTTCGATGAGATTCTGTTGTTATCTGTTATTTTTCGATTTTTTAACTCACTGTTTTCTGTTTTCTCGTGTAAATTTCTGTTATCTACTACCATTATTTTAAATTTACTGTTGTCTGTTTTGGGAAAAATAAAAAATTGTTAACCTCATCAAATCCTTGAACCGGCAAACTTTAGAACCAACAACCAAAAATGTAGCAACTTGTTCCGACTTGGTATACGGGCATTTCGAATGAAATAGTTGGTTAAGCCTGGTTTTTGGCATGCCAAACCTCCCGCTCCCATTACTGTAATAAAGATAAAAGTAACAATTTGAATATATATAGTGGCGAGATTAAGTGAATTAATACACGGATCTCGTTAGCAAAATTAAAGTAGTGTTTACACTTGGTCTTTGTTTTTGTAATAAATTTACCAATAATAATACCAGACATTTTTTCATAATAAAATGTCGTTTTGACATGTTGCTTCCACCAGTTATGCCAAATTCCATAATGCAAACGCCGTAATACTTATACTTAGTTTGACTGTTACATACAATGTTGATCGCGTGGTTCTTTAATGCTGCTCTAAAACTCGTCTATGATTCATTGGTTCTATTTGAAACGAATGACATTATTTAAATTATATGTATTAATGATTTATTTGGAAAAAGTTATTGTGTGGAAGGAGAAAGACGTTTGATCATCGTTGTTGCATTATGTCTGATAGTTTATCACGTTATAAGTTACAAGCTTATAGACCAAGAGCAACGATAGCTTACTTGAACTATGGTCTTCCCAATAGACAATATTTGGAGAATTATGAAAGTCTTGATAGCCGTCATCTCGAATCTTATCCCAACAATGGCATGCAATATAGTTATCCAAAGGAGGAATACAAGTTATCGAGTGGTTCGCACGGAACTGACATACAGGACTATATTTCCCCTATCGAGGATTCCTCTATACAGTCATTATACAGGCAAAAGTATACTATTCTACCATATATTGGGGTAAGATATAGGTACACTTGTCGTTGTTTTGTACCCAAATTTTATTATTATGTGTGCAATTTTAGTGTTATAACAGTTTATGTTCTAATTTGATTATTCGTGGCATGTCTTCTTCATATGAGATTTTGATGTCATTGAACATGTAAAATTTTTACGATTAAAAGTATACAACCTGCCAACGGCAAAAAAATCTTTAAAAACTGACATCCATCCCGTATAAAATATTCGTCAATCTCTTATAAATTGTGTACCCCAAAATAGAATGCAGAGCACTTGTATATCGTATATATCCCCCTTCTCCCCCCCCCCCCCAAAAAAAAAAAAAAAAAAAAAAAAAACAACAACAAAACTGCATTCCATTTGATATGTACATGCAGTAAAAACGTATACCCCATATATAATGAACATCCCGTATGGAATGTATATCCAGTATAAAATATACATCACATACACCCTATACCAATGCACATCAATTATAAAAGAAATGAATGTACAGTATTTAATGTACCTCGCATATTAAATGTTACCCAGTATACAATATACATTCAATATAAAATGCACGTCCAGTATAAAATTTATATCCCGGCGTATAAAATGTTGAACCAGCATAAAAATCACAGAGTGTTAGGGTATCGCCAGAGTGTTAGGGTATCGCAAATTCACGTACAATTCTGGCCCTTTTTCTGACTGTGCCGTTACTCTACCAAAATCGATTACAAGGGCTTCATTTAATAAATTTCACCATCTTCCATCCAAAACAAGTTACGCTTATCATTTTTAAAACACACATTTCTCACAAAAAATTGTAAAAGGTTTGCTGGCTATAATTACTTGCCGACAAGAACTACTCCATCACCAAAACACCCCATATAAAATTATATCATGTTTAAATATAAGCCTAATAAATGTACACCCCATATAGTATGTACGCCCCATATAAATTGTTCACACCAAAATGTACATCAAGTATAAAATATACACCCCGGTGTAAAATGTATATCAAGAAAAAATGTACACCCATATAAATGTTCACCAATAAAAAATTACTCCCGATATGCATCTTGTTTAATATGTTGATCAAGAATAAAATGTACATCCCATAGGCCATATAAAATGCATACCCCGTATACAGTGTATACCTGTATAAAATGTACATCCCGTAGGCCATATAAAAGGCATACCCCGTATACAGTGTATACCTGTATAAAATGTACATTCCATATGCCATATAAAATGCATACCCCGTATAGAGTGTATACCTGTATAAAATGTACATTCCATATGCCATATAAAATGCATACCCCGTATACAGTGTATACCTGTATAAAATATACATTCCATATGCCATATAAAATGCATATCCCGTATACAGTGTATACCTGTATAAAATGTACATCTCATATGCCATATAAAATGCATACCCCGTATAGAGTGTATACCTGTATAAAATGTACATTCGATATGCCATATAAAATGCATACCCCGTATACAGTTTAAAATGCCATATATACAATGTATATAAAGTATAAAATGTGCATCACGTATAAATTGTATATCAAGTCAACAATGTACATTCCATCCTAAATGTATTGCCCAAAATAAAATGGAAATCTTCAAAATTAAATGTATATTCCAAATTCTAATATGACGTGCTTTAAATGCTTTGAGACCACAACTGTGGTAAAAAAATGATTTATCTATGAGCAACACGCGCTGAGAAGGGCGTGTTTTAAATGGCTGTTCCAATTACAAAACTGTAAGTCCCACTGGACAGCTATTGCATATGACGTATAAATCTTATAAATAGCGACACGCGCTATAATTATCCGTTGCAATATATTGTGAGTTACATTGACGGAACAACCAGTTTATGGCGGAAATTATGTTTTCTATAGTACCTATAGAAGCTCGGGATAAAATAATACGACATAAATGGTCACCCCGTGGTAAAACAATGATAAACCACAACCTCCGTGAATTATTTCTTAAATAAAATGTCCAAGATGTATATCGCACAATACTATTTGAATCTCATTATTAATTAGCTACCGATAACAGCAAACTATCCATATTTTGACGAACCAGACCAATACGGTTTTAATAAGTCCAGTTTTGATATTGGACAGGTTAATCCCGTATTGAATTGTTCGGCAAATTAAATAAAGATATTATTAATTAACTACTATCATATTCATTAGGATAACAGTATATATTGCCGAACCAATTCTTATCCAATATCGGTATTGACCTGATTCGACCTGTATTGCCCTGATAGTTATTTCTTAGTTAATTAAAAAAGATATCATGACGCGATGATTTCTAGGTAAGCTGTATTGTCATTAGGCAGCGTTCCGGATAAATACAGCAAGCCTTGAACCAATACAGAATCATTACACACTAATATCATAGAACAACTCACGTAAGATGTATAGACAAAAATGTGCGTGTATGTACCAAATAGTATATAACCAAGGTAAAGTGTATTTATCATTTAAAAGGTATATCCCAAAATGAAATGCCAATCCCTATATTATATGTATAATTTACATCCTATATAAAATGTTATGCAAAATGTGATGTATATCCCAAACTAAAAAGTGCATCACATTTTAATGTATATCAGAAATATAATGTAACACCCCCCCCCCCAATTCAAAATCTATAATGAAATGTACCTCCCATATCAAATGTATATGTAAAAATTAAAAAAAATCATGTAAAAAATCATACACAATTCAATACTTTTTCTCTAGCTCTAGCAATAGATATCCGTCTTGCAATAGTTTCTGTCTGATCTAGCAGTTGGTACCTTTCCTGCGATCATTACTGTATAGGTCAATGAATAGATAAGCGCCTTGCAATACTTCCTGTCTAGGTCTAGCAATAGGTATCTGCCCCACAATACTTCCTGTCTAATTCTAGCAATTGGTATCTGCCACGCAATACTTCCTGTCTAGGTCTAGCAATTGGTATCTGCTCAGCAATACTTCCTGTCAAGGTCTAGCAATTGGTATCTGCCCAGCAATACTTCCTGTCTAGGTCTAGCAATTGGTATCTGCCCAGCAATACTTCCTGTCTAGGTCTAGAAATTGGTATCTGCCCCGCAATACTTCCTGTCTAGGTCTAGAAATTGGTATCTGCCCCACAATACTTCCCATCAAGGTCTATCAATTGGTATCTGCCCAGCAATACTTCCTGTCTAGGTCTAGCAATTGGTATCTGCCACGCAATACTTCCTGTCTAGGTCTAGCAATTGGTATCTGCCCCACAATACTTCCTGTCAAGGTCTAGCAATTGGTATCTACCCAGCAATACTTCCTGTCTAGGTCTAGCAATTGGTATCTGCCACGCAATACTTCCTGTCTAGGTCTAGCAATTGGTATCTGCCCAGCAATACTTCCTGTCTAGGTCTAGAAATTGGTATCTGTCCCGCAATACTTCCTGTCTAGGTCTAGCAATTGGTATCTGCTCAGCAATACTTCCTGTCAAGGTCTAGCAATTGGTATCTGCCCAGCAATACTTCCTGTCTAGGTCTAGCATGTAAAAAAATAAACACAATTCATTACTTTTTCTCTAGTTCTAGCAATAGATATCCGTCTTGCAATAGTTTCTGTCTGATCTAGCAGTTGGTACTTTTCCTGCGATAATTACTGTATAGGTCAATGAATAGATAGGCGCCCTGCAATACTTCCTGTCTAAGTCTAGCAATTGGCATCTGCCCCACAATACTTCCTGTCTAGGTCTAGCAATTGGTATCTGCCACGCAATACTTCCTGTCTAGGTCTGGCAATTGGTATCTGCCCAGCAATACTTCTCTAGGTCTAGCAATTGGTATCTGCCCAGCAATACTTCCTGTCTAGGTCTAGCAATTGGTATCTGCCCAGCAATACTTCCTGTCTAGGTCTAGAAATTGGTATCTGCCCCACAATACTTCCTGTCTAGGTCTAGAAATTGGTATCTGCCCCACAATACTTCCTGTCTAGGTCTAGCAATTGGTATCTGCCCAGCAAAACTTCCTGTCAAGGTCTAGAAATTGGTATCTGCCCCACATACTTCCTGTCTAGGTCTAGCAATTGGTATCTGCCCAGCAATACTTCCTGTCTAGGTCTAGCAATTGGTATCTGCCCAGCAATACTTCCTGTCTAGGTCTAGAAATTGGTATCTGCCCCACAATACTTCCCGTCTAGGTCTTGCAATTGGTATCTGACCAGCAATACTTCCTGTCTAGGTCTAGAAATAGGTATCTGCCCCACAATACTTCCTGTCTAGGTCTAGCAATTGGTATCTGCCCCGCAATACTTCCTGTCAAGGTCTAGAAATTGGTATCTGCCCCACATACTTCCTGTCTAGGTCTAGCAATTGGTATCTGCCCAGCAATACTTCCTGTCTAGGTCTAGCAATTGGTATCTGCCCAGCAATACTTCCTGTCTAGGTCTAGAAATTGGTATCTGCCCCACAATACTTCCCGTCTAGGTCTTGCAATTGGTATCTGACCAGCAATACTTCCTGTCTAGGTCTAGAAATAGGTATCTGCCCCACAATACTTCCTGTCTAGGTCTAGCAATTGGTATCTGCCCCGCAATACTTCCTGTCAAGGTCTCGCAATTGGTATCTGCCCTACAATACTTCCTGTCTAGGTCTCGCAATTGGTATCTGCCCCGCAATACTTCCTGTCAAGGTCTCGCAATTGGTATCTGCCCTACAATACTTCCTGTCTAATTCTAGCAATTGGTATCTGCCCCACAATACTTCCTGTCTAATTCTAGCAATTGGTATCTGCCCCGCAATACTTCCTGTCAAGGTCTCGCAATTGGTATCTGCCCTACAATACTTCCTGTCTAGGTCTCGCAATTGGTATCTGCCCCGCAATACTTCCTGTCAAGGTCTCGCAATTGGTATCTGCCCTACAATACTTCCTTTCTAGGTCTAGCAATCGGTATCTGCCCCGCAATACTTCCTTTCTAGGTCTAGCAATCGGTATATGTTCTGCAATACTTTCTATGTGTAGACTTAGGAATTGGTACCTGACCTGCAATACTTATTGCTTTGGTCTAGAAATTGGTACCTGCTCTGCCCTACTTATAGTCTATGTCTAGAAATTGGTATATGTCCTGCAATACTTTCTATGTGTAGGTTTATTAATTGGCACCTGCAGTTCAGTACTTCTTTATTTGGTCTAGCGATGGGTATAAGCCTTGCAATATTTTTTTTACACATTTCTTAGTAATTGGCACCTGCCTTGCAATACTTCTTATATAGGCATATGAGTTGTTACCTGTCACACAATACTTCCTGCCTAGTGTTTACGAATTGGTACCTGCTCTGCAATATTTTTTGTCTATGTCCAGAAATTGGTATATTCCATAAAATACTTTCTACATAGGATAGGAATTGGTACCTGCCCTGCAATACTTCCTGTCTAGGTCTAGCGGTGGGCTTAGGTCTAGGAGTCGGTACCTGCCCTGCAATACTTCCTGTCTAGGTCTAGCGATGGGCTTAGGTCTAGGAGTCAGTACCTGCCCTGCAATACTTCCTGTCTAGGTCTAGCGATGGGCTTAGGTCTAGGAGTCGGTACCTGCCCTGCAATACTTCCTGTCTAGGTCTAGCGATGGGCTTAGGTCTAGGAGTCGGTACCTGCCCTGCAATACTTCCTGTCTAGGTCTAGCGATGGGCTTAGGTCTAGGAGTCGGTACCTGCCCTGCAATACTTCCTGTCTAGGTCTAGCGATGGGCTTAGGTCTAGGAGTCGGTACCTGCCCTGCAATACTTCCTGTCGATTGATATCTTTGGAAAAAACATTCGTACAGTGGTGACAAGACTCGATGATCTATTGTAACGACAGTATCCTAGACAATACAACACATTGATCTTTAACTTTTTGCCTTTATTAATTATTAAAATACAATTTATTATTTTGTTTATTGGAAATCAATATTAATTAACAAACACTAGTTTGCATCTGACTACAGTTCTTGTAGGTCAAAGTCTATTTGTATGATTGGAGTATCTCAAAATATTTTTTTTGCTATAAAATTATGTGTTACTAAAAGTTGTGTACTTGTATTTAAAAAAAAAGCTCAGAAGCTTTGGTTTTCTTTCGAACTAATATACGATGAAACATATCGCATTGTTTCTGAATAAAAACTTAAAAACCTGTAAAAACTAAAGAAGATAAAGAAAAATCAGCATCAACATAAATATGCTAAGAGTATGTATGTTCCCGTTAGGTTAACTTAAGATGAAAAGTACCACATATCAGGGTCAGTGTTCACGGTCAGACATGAGGGAGTGGTTAAGCTAGTTCGTCTACTTTTGATCACGTGGCCTGTCAACGTTGATGTTGCAGGTTCGAGTCTTCGGGCATGTGTTCCTACTGAAGTTCGGAGGTTTCCTCCGGGTACTATGGGTTCCTCCCCCAATAAAAATTGGACGCCTTGATATATAGCTGAAAAATTGCTGGATGTAGCGTTAAACACAATTCAAACAAATCAGAACATCACATGACTTATCCTAACGTAGTGAAAATAAGTAGACCAAAAGAACTCGGACACGGAAAAAAGTAGGATATTATTTTCCGGTATTTTATTCACGAACAAGTTGCATAACTGTAAGAAGGCAACACAAACATTGAGACAAACAGAAAGTACTACTACATTGTAAACCCATGTGTGAACTATTGAAAAAAAATCACACACACAGAAGGTCACACACAGTTTATGTTTGACCGAGGGCACAGAACACGTAAGAAACATATTTTATTCCTTGTTGACACAGTAACTAAACAAAATGGGATTAAAAGCCAATTACACATCTGGATTTATTGGCTGGGGAGCAGGATAATTGTCCCGGGGTCAAGTTTATTCACATGAAACCCCCTCTTAGATAACTTTGGATTTTAAACGTAATATTGTATAGTGTGTTTAAATGCTTAATATTAAAACAAATTGAAAATTTGCAATTGAATGTGATCCCACGGATGTATATTAAATAAGTTGTTGTCATGGTTATATCTGTGCACGTAGTGTTCAGTTAGACATATCTCAATGGCCCGTAAAATTAAAACACTGGAAGAAGTAGAAAACATTAAATATTTGATATTATTAAGTGACACATGACTGGCTCTACAATTACAATCTAACTTAAATTTATCGATTTGAATTCAATGATTTTTAACCCTTGTTGATTGTGTCTGTGCAAGATGTATAGATCGAAATTGACAGAGTCAGAAAATTTGGTTTGTATAATTTTATTAATATTTATTTTTTTTATTGTTATGTGTATGCTGCATTGTTTTAATGTTTGTTTGAGTTTATGGCAACACAACGCAAAGTTTAAATGTGTCAAATTTTCAGTGGACGAAACTGGATGGTTTTTGGTAAAAACGTCGAAATACTCCAGGAAACAAATCCAAACGTTTTCGGACGTCTTACTTGACGTCATAGATCCAAACAGTTTATCACTTGCTGATTAAATACTCGTGTGTCCGTCAGGCCACTGAACGGATACTCGCCGTTCCGACATATACATTTGTTTGCGTAGATTTATAAAAGTTTAATATTCGGCTAAGGTTAGCTGTTAAAGTTGTTTTAGTCTGCACGTTTTTCTTTAATTTTAAGAACAAACTTAGACGCCTAAAATTAAAATATAATGGGTCGTATCTGGAATAATACCTTATTTACTGCAAATGTCCTGGAGATCGATCACCGATATATTTTTGTTATGTGTGTTGGTGTTATTAGAATGTTGTTAAACTGGCAATCCTTGTCAATTAAGATTAGAGTCGAGCGCACCCTGCCAGCAATAAGACTTGAACCCGCAATCTCATTTTTCACAGACCACGTGATCAATAGTAGACGAAATCGGTATTCAAAATCTTATATACATCCTGTTCTGACACTTCGGTGTATTCAAATCATACCTGTCCTTGGCAGGAGGTGGCATGCCGTTCTAATTTCGAAGCAATTAACCTACAATCTGATTAGCTTTTGAAAATGTCCGAAGATTCATACTTCAAAGTCGGCGTCTAAATGATCTAGTAATTACAATAAACAGCATGTTTGTTTACCTGCTAATTCTGTTAATTACCCATCAAAAACGAGTAATGATTTACCTGTAAAATTTTCACGTCCAGGTACAACTGCCGTTTCAAGACGTGCAAAATTGTCTACGGAATTTTTGCATGTTAAAAAAATAAATATACAAATATATCTTTTATTACAATTCTAATTTAGGTAAGTATCTAAGTTAAATAAAGACAGATTAAAATTTGTGTCTAAAAATACTTTTATTAATACAAAGATCATTAAAACATTAAGACGTATTTGTTTATCTTATGTTGTCAGCTGGTTATTAGTCATCGCCACAGTTTTAATACTCTTCAAAGAGCAAAGGCAGAAAAACATATTTATAAACTGGATTATTTATCATATTTACTGGATAATTACATTTATCACGTCACAAACGCAGTCCCGTGATAAAATACTGTCAATATGGCAGCCCCCATACACAAAATTTTACCACCTTTAATCCACTGTAGAAGCGTAACGGTAAAGAATACAATAAAGATCAAAAGGCAATTATATTTCTTTTTATTTGAAGAATAACATATCAAATTTTCATTTTTTGCTAAGTTTCCCTTTAACTACTTGACCACCGAAGCCCCTGTTATATTTGTCGTTCTTTGCGGATATTGTTGATTTTGTCAATTTTAAACGCTAAGTAACATTAAGAAAAACACCAAGCAGTTATCAAATATTTAAACTAAGATTAGAAATAAATTTGTCTGGTTTTGCTGTATGCACACCATATAATGTTTATGAAAGTAACGTACAGGCGCGAAGCTGCTATACGCGAGTACGCAGCTGAATCCACATTATTTTGACAAAAAAAAATTTTTTTTTGAAATAAACGAAAGTAAAGCTATTCATCTCCATTTTTATGCTAAAATAAATGGATTTTCGTTGGTCAAGAAAGCTCTCCGGAGGCCCCAAAACGCACCAAATTGCACCATTTATTTCAAAATTTTCAGGGGGGCATGCCCCTTGACCCCCCCTAGATTATTTTGAATCCACATTCTTAATAGGCTAGCTACGCGCCTGACGTATACGCGTTGATATGTCCTTTCGGTCTGTTATGACGTATGCCCTTTGATATGCCCTGTCGGTTTATTATGTGAATTTTGTTCATTTATACCGTGACATGTATACAACAAAGTATAAATTATTGCTGGACGTTAAACAACAATCAATCAATCAAGTATAGATTATTTGTTGTTATGTAAAGTAATCAATTATATTATGTTGAAGGTCAAACATCGACAAATACCGAGACTATGCTACACTGGATATGCATCATAACGATTAATCTTGTTATTATCTAAAGTGTATTTCCGCCTTCCTCCTTCTGACATTGTCACTGCTTCTCTGTCTATATTCATAGTGTTGTTCCCCTTCCTCTAGACTATGCCATACCATATCCATATTGTAGCTCCCATACTCGGCTGATCAATAAATAACATCCCGTAACTATACTGTAGTCCCGACATACCCCCTTGCTCCAGACTATACCATCCCGTATCCATATTGTAGCCCCGACATACCCCATTGCTCCAGACTATTCCATCCCATATCCATATTTTAGCCACACATACCCCCTTGCTCCAGACTATACCATCCAATATCTATATTGTAGCCCCACATACTCCCTTGCTCGAGACTATACCATCCCATATATTGTAGCCTCGACATACCCCCTAGCTCCAGACTCTACCATCCCATACGTTTATTGTAGCCCCATATACCCCCCTTGCTCCAGACCTTTACCATCCAATATGCATATTGTAGCCCCACATTCCCCCTTGCTCTAGACTCATTTACGTCTTAGACTCTATCAATACTCAAACTCTTGTTTGAATATCATTGGATTTTCAGTCTGTATCCATACTTTAGCCCGTTGTTTACACTGTTGAGTAGGTAGGTTATCGCTTATTATAAGTTTTTATATGAAGTACGTAATAAAGTAATTAACTGACTACTATTTAGTTTTGTGTTAATTGTCTATTTCGTTGTTTACAGAGTGAAATTCCTGTTGTTTCAAGTGATGAAGAAGATTTTTATCCCAACACAAAACCCGCAACCGACGTGTTTATGTCTCAAAATCACGATCAAAACGAAATGAAACGCTATGAAACAGTTTCATCTAACAAAACGGATGATTCAAAAAAGGGCAGAAGAGTGACCTTCTTTCGAAATGGAGACACTAATTTTAAAGGTATCGGTGTAAGCATCAGTCAAAATGATTTCCGAAATTTCGAAACTTTATTAGTTTTCTTAAATGGAAAAATTCCCACAACAGCAGGCGTAAGGTATATTTTTTCTTTGCCTGACGGAAAAGAGATTAAAAGTGTTACAGAATTCAAGAGTGGAAGAGCTTACTTAGCTTCCAGTGTAAAGAAACCAGTTACCAACTTAGCATATGGATACTCGAGAGAGGCCAACTGGACAACTACACGTCCATCAGGTGGAAAAGTCAGAAAAGAAGAGGTTCATTTGTTCAAGAGACCTGCGTCCCCAACAGATTCACCAACAAGGAAGGCTCGTGTTATTACTGTAGAAAACAATTCGCGAAAAGAGTTCAAAGAAAAAATTATAATAGACCCACAAACGAAACAAAATTTTGAGGATATTTTGTGCATAATTGGGGATTTAATCAACATGAACGTTGATTCTTTATACACAAGAAGGAAACCTTTTAGGAAGGTAAACAATACTTAATTTTGTTAAAAAATTTTGGAGTGAAAAACAATATTTAATTGTTAGTTACATATGGTGACATATTGTTGGTAAGGGGATGTCCATAATTGTCAACCATTTTCACAAGTGTGCAAAAGCAAAACTTTTGAGACCCCCACCTCCCATCAAAATGTGTACATCAACCATTAAACTAAAATAAAAACCAAACTCCATGGAAACGAAAAATTTCTTAAGATAAAAAAAGTGTACACACAAATGTTGAAATTTTTAACTCCCTCCCTCAAGTGTGATCTTTGCACACTTATGAAAATGGTTGACAATTATGGACGACCCCTAATCTATTTAACTGTCTATGTATCTATTCAATGTCCATTGATTTATTGTTTATTAATTTTTCTCGCTCCTCTAAATAAAGATTAAATCGCTGGATGTTGGTCAATAAATCAATCAATCAATCAATCAATTTTTTTAAGAATACTAAGTACATATAATGCAAATGTTTATTTTTTGTTGATGTTTTAAATTTGCAATAAATTTTATATTTATATTATAACTTTAACCCAAGAAATTTAATAATTTGCGAATTAACTATTAACTTAATTAAATAGTTATTAAAGGGAACCAGCTTGACACCATAGTAGCACGTGATAAACTGTAACGTTTTGTTGATAAGTTTTTTTAGTCATTGAGATGTTAATACTGCGCATGTTATTACCAGGTCAAATTGTATATAGCCTACTTCCGTATAAAGTATACATCTTTCGCTTCCAGAAACAGTGAACCTTCAAATAAACTCACTGTTTGTTTCAGAGAAATAATAATCAAATATGGGTACCATAATATGCAAAATGGCATTGACCGGCTAGTGGAACACTTGTTCTTTGTAAGTAACATAAACCTTGAGTAAATGTCTAACTTTTGTCAAATTAGTATATGAAATGTATTTGGCAGTTGTTTATCTTGCTTGTATTAGAATATTAGGGATATTTTTTTAATAGCTACACATACATCCGCATTTATTTCAGGTTGTAAGTTTTTCTCAGCTGTTTAGAGAGTTGAAAAACCACGACGTGTTTATCGCTTGTCAAGAAGGGGAGGAACCAACAGACCGTAACAGTTACCATGGCGACAGCAGTAATTCAGATAGTGAGTCAAATAAAAAACCAAATCAAACACAGAAAATAGTTAAAACAAGAGAAATAGTCTTAATAAACCTTGGACAATGAGTCAAGAGTCTGAACAAATGGTGCTGGAAAGTTTTTGCTGTTTGCACATAATATTAGCAACTGAGTGAATTGTCACGTTTAAGAATACATAATTGACGATTTTATCAGCTCATAAATGGTCAACCCACATGGGGAGCTCTTATCCTTTCTAAAATATAATTTCTTCTAAACAATTGGCGAGAAAATTACCAAATGATGTTATATGTAATTATGAACGCAATCGAAATTTCAAGATGGCCACCATACAAAGAATTGGTACTATTCATTACATATTCTCTGATAGCGTTCTGAGGTTGTGCTAATACTCATGATATGCTTTCCAATCCTTTTCAGTTATCAATCTTTATAAAATATGCTTTAATTATTCACGACAAATAATTATTTGATTGTCATCTACGAAGTTTGAAATATAATTATCGATTTGAAATCGTGATATTGGTTAATATAACAAAAGGTCAAATGTACTGTGCCTAAATTGTTATGAAGTTTTGGCGCGTTTAAAATAAAACAATATCAGTATAAATACCACCCCCCCACCAAAAACTAAAAAAATAAATAAAAATATCATCATTCTTATTTTTCAAAAGCTCTGGAAACCTCCCAACCCTCAGTAATTAAGTCAGAATGATTTTGAAACTAGGAAATTAGTCGTTTTCTACTGAAATAAATTAATTCTTATCCACCACATTTCATCAGTTCTCTTAATAGAATACAAGACAGCAAACATTCAATCGATCATTAAATCAATTTAGTGATTTAACAATAGGACAGTTGACTGAAAAATAGGTACTGATGGAAATGGATAATTAGGACTTCTTTAGCCGCTACAATTCATTTACTATTTTTTTTTAATAAAAAGGGGTAATATTTGTGTAAAAGGGATACAGCACTTTCTAAGCAACTATGATCTAACCAAACGATGGGCACATCTTTGTGTACGCCATAGGGAAACTTAACAGTACAAAGTAAATTGTTATAAAAACATAAAATTAACACCACTATAAAAATCGTTCAGTATTGGTAAGATATGATAATTATCGATTTACATTTCATGAAAAAGACAATGTAAAATAAGCAATTATTTAAACATTCTCAGAGTTACAGAGCGTAGAAGAACTTAATGTGACCAGAAGTTCGTCAGATTCCCCGCCATTGATGGAAAACGGCTACTTGACAAGCAGATCTGACAATGATCTCGAGGCAGATGATTCCATTAGTGTTATGATTAATGGAAAAACTAGACGTAAGTATAGAGACTAATGTCTTCTATGAGTGGCACGACGTTAAGTATACAGGATAATGTCTTTGGTGAGTGGCACGACGTAAGTATAGAGACTAATGTCTTCTATGAGTGGCACGACGTTAAGAATACAGGGTAATGTCTTTGGTGAGTGGCAAGACGTTAAGTATACAGGATAATGTCTTTGGTGAGTGGCACGACGTAAATATAAAGAGTAAGTTCTTGGTGAGTGACACGTCGTAAGTATAGAGACTAATGTCTTCTATGAGTGGCACGACGTTAAGAATACAGGATAATGTCTTTGGTGAGTGGCAAGACGTAAGTATAAAGAGTAAGGTCTTGGTGAGTGAAACGTCGTAAGTGTACAGACTAATGTCTTCTATGAGTGGCACGACGTTAAGTATACAGGATAATGTCTTTGGTGAGTGGCACGACGTAAGTATAAAGAGTAAGGTCTTGGTGAGTGAAACGTCGTAAGTATACAGACTAATGTCTTCTATGAGTGGCACGACGTTAAGTATACAGGATAATGTCTTTGGTGAGTGGCACGACGTAAGTATAGAGGATAATGTCTTTGGTGAATGGCACGACGTAAACATAGAGAATAATGTCTTTGGTAAATGGCACGACGTAAGTATAGAGTGAGTGTCAAGACGTTAGCATAGAGAATAATGTCTTTGGTGAGTGGTGACTAGTCCTGATGTTGAGTCATGGTCTGGTCCTGATGTTATGTATGGTTTGTTCTAGATATTGTGTAAAGGTCTGGCTGGTCCAGATGTTATGTCATGGTCTGGTCCTGATGTTGTGTAATGGTCTGATCCTGATGTTGTGTCAATGTCTGGTTCAAATGTTGTGTCATGGATTGGTCCTGATGCTGTGTCATTGTCTGTTCCGGATGTTGTGTCATGGTCTGGTCCTGATGTTGTGTTGCTGGTTTGGTCCTGATGTTGTGCCAGGGTCTGGTACTAATGTTGCTTGGTGGTCTTGTGTTGTTGTTGTGTCATAGTCTGGTCCTAATTTTGTGTTATATGGTCTGGTGCTGATGTCCTTTTATTGTCTGGTCCTGATGTTGATGCATGGTCGGGTCCTGATGTTGTGTCATGGTCTGGTCCTGATATAGTTTCTTAGTATGGTCCAGATGTTGCGTCATAGTCTGTTCCAAATGTTGCAGCTAGTTAAAAAATATCGTTTATATTTTTTTAACCAATAATCGGTAATGCTTCAGTGTTTCAACAGCAGAAATTAAACAAAACATGTGAAGCTGTGCACTATAAAGTGTTGGTTATGCAGAATGTTGACATTTGACATCATGTGATTATTACCCGTAGTATTATCGTAATAACAAAAGACCAAATACAAGGGAAACTGTCAGAAAATGATCATCCACAAATTTGTACAAGAAATTGGAAAATTCGATAAGACAGCTCTAAAATTAGAATCCAAATTGGTCCAAAGCATCCACGTTAATCTAAAACTATAAAGAAAACGACAAAAACTAAATTGTTCGCATGTTTAGATTTGATGATCAGGTAATTGTTTAACATGTTTCTTTTGCGAATTCGGTAATGTGTGGGACACAGAAATATTCCACGTTAATTTTTCTGTTCAATTAATCGATTCAAATTAGTTCGTCAGATTCCCCGCCATTGATGGAAAACGGCTACTTGACAAGCAGATCTGACAATGATCTCGAGGCAGATGATTCCATTAGTGTTATGATTAATGGAAAAACTAGACGTAAGTATAGAGACTAATGTCTTCTATGAGTGGCACGACGTTAAGTATACAGGATAATGTCTTTGGTGAGTGGCACGACGTTAAGAATACAGGGTAATGTCTTTGGTGAGTGGCACGACGTAAGTATAAAGAGTAAGGTTTTGGTGAGTGAAACGTCGTAAGTATAGAGACTAATGTCTTCTATGAGTGGCACGACCTTAAGTATACAGGATAATGTCTTTGGTGAGTGGCACGACGTAAGTATAGAGGATAATGTCTTTGGTGAATGGCACGACGTAAACATAGAGAATAATGTCTTTGGTAAATGACACGTCGTAAGTATAGAGACTAATGTCTTCTATGAGTGGCACGACGTTAAGAATACAGGGTAATGTCTTTGGTGAGTGGCACGACGTTAAGAATACAGGGTAATGTCTTTGGTGAGTGGCAAGACGTTAAGTATACAGGATAATGTCTTTGGTGAGTGGCACGACGTAAATATAAAGAGTAAGTTCTTGGTGAGTGACACGTCGTAAGTATAGAGACTAATGTCTTCTATGAGTGGCACGACGTTAAGAATACAGGATAATGTCTTTGGTGAGTGGCACGACGTAAGTATAAAGAGTAAGGTCTTGGTGAGTGAAACGTCGTAAGTATAGAGACTAATGTCTTCTATGAGTGGCACGACGTTAAGTATACAGGATAATGTCTTTGGTGAGTGGCACGACGTAAGTATAGAGGATAATGTCTTTGGTGAATGGCACGACGTAAACATAGAGAATAATGTCTTTGGTAAATGGCACGACGTAAGTATAGAGTGAGTGTCAAGACGTTAGCATAGAGAATAATGTCTTTGGTGAGTGGTGACTAGTCCTGATGTTGAGTCATGGTCTGGTCCTGATGTTATGTATGGTTTGTTCTAGATATTGTGTAAAGGTCTGGCTGGTCCAGATGTTATGTCATGGTCTGGTCCTGATGTTGTGTAATGGTCTGATCCTGATGTTGTGTCAATGTCTGGTTCAAATGTTGTGTCATGGATTGGTCCTGATGCTGTGTCATTGTCTGTTCCGGATGTTGTGTCATGGTCTGGTCCTGATGTTGTGTTGCTGGTTTGGTCCTGATGTTGTGCCAGGGTCTGGTACTAATGTTGCTTGGTGGTCTTGTGTTGTTGTTGTGTCATAGTCTGGTCCTAATTTTGTGTTATATGGTCTGGTGCTGATGTCCTTTTATTGTCTGGTCCTGATGTTGATGCATGGTCGGGTCCTGATGTTGTGTCATGGTCTGGTCCTGATATAGTTTCTTAGTATGGTCCAGATGTTGCGTCATAGTCTGTTCCAAATGTTGCAGCTAGTTAAAAAATATCGTTTATATTTTTTTTTAACCAATAATCGTTAATGCTTCAGTGTTTCAACAGCAGAAATTAAACAAAACATGTGAAGCTGTGCACTATAAAGTGTTGGTTATGCAGAATGTTGACATTTGACATCATGTGATTATTACCCGTAGTATTATCGTAATAACAAAAGACCAAATACAAGGGAAACTTTCAGAAAATGACCATCCACAAATTTGTACAAGAAATTGGAAAACTCGATAAGACAGCTATAAAATTAGAATCCAAATTGGTCCAAAGCATCCACGTTAATCTAAAACTATAAAGAAAACGACAAAAACTAAATTGTTCGCATGTTTAGATTTGATGATCAGGTAATTGTTTAACATGTTTCTTTTGCGAATTCGGTAATGTGTGGGACACAGAAATATTCCACGTTAATTTTTCTGTTCAATTAATCGATTCAAATTAGTTATTTTTTAATATCTTAGGATACTACCCCCCTTCCATGATTTACAGTGAGAATGAAGGCGGAAAACCAGATAGAAAACTGAAGCTAGAATGGATGTATCCTTACATAATACTAAAATATAGCATCTAATGGGACATTAAATGATACCCCGCCACGCATCTAAAGGGACATTAAATGATACCCCGCCACGCATCTAAAGGGACATTTAATGATACCCCGCCACGCATCTAAAGGGACATTAAATGATACCCCGCCACGCATCTAAAGGGACATTTAATGATACCCCGCCACGCATCTAAAGGGACATTAAATGATACCCCGCCACGCATCTAAAGGGACATTTAATGATACCCCGCCACGCATCTAAAGGGACATTAAATGATACCCCGGCACGTTGCATTGTTTATAATATTCTTCAACATATATTACTGAATTACAAATCAAATCAGCCTATAGGAACAGCTGAGCATGATAATCCATCTCACAAGACAAATTAGATCTATAAAAATAATTTAAATTTGCCTAACTGAAAAATTAAATTACATATGGGTTTGTGCTGGAGATTCAATTTGGTCTTTATTTTATAGTAACTAACACATGTGCAAAGTTTAAACTAAATTTGTTGACGCGTTTTTAAGTTATCATCTGGAAACCAGCATTATGTAGCTGGATTAAATAACTGTTAACCAAAACAAAAAAAAAATGGATTTGCTGAAGTCGAAAACTTAAAATTGGATTGTGTTGAAAAAATTAACTTGATCTTTATTTTATAGAACTTAACAGCTGTGCAAAGTTTTGACGTGTTTTCAAGTTATCATCTTTAAACTACCGACAGACGGACGAACACTCATATGCATACTGAGGATATCGCATAATACCCCGAGGGGTATACAAAATATAGTGTAATTCATACCTACCTAAGTCGGCCAATATAACACATAGCAGCAATACGTTCTTTTAAGGAAAATATGGTAATAATGTTTAATGATTTTAAAATAAATTGTGGAAGAATCCGAATAAGAATGCCATCGATTTTTTAGTCCTAAGTCCAAAGTCAGGATGCAAGTGCAGATGATATAAATCTGCCTTTCAAGTCAATTTTTCTCCAATTACACTTTACAGTTGTACTCTCTGGCCTTTTGCGGTATCTAAACCCATGATGCATTTGTACATACATTACACCTGAATGATCAGTTTGAATCGGGTTTCCTTGCCTCATGTTTTATTAAACATAACAGACTATCTACAATAATGTAGCTGCTTTGGCGATTGTATATCTCTACCTAGATTTAAAAAAGAGCTACACTATTGTAGCTTATCAAAAACAAACAAATACACGTTGTAGTCCGCTATTATTACTAATTATGATGGATAGATTTATAGAAACTACTTTCAGTTTTCTGTTTTATCTGCAGAACATTAATTGGTATTTTGGCAGTTTAGGACTTTGTCCACCTTTGGCAAAACTTAATATGAAAAATCCTTGACAGATAAACTTTTTATCTAAAAGCAATCGTCGGTCCGGTAGAAAATGTCGAGTCTGTTTTCTCAGCAAAAGCTAAATTTAAAATGTCGAATGATTTAGACCATTATAGTCTAGGTAAGCGATGGCGAGCTCATATGGTATTCTTGTCTAGGTTAGCGATGGCGAGAGCTACTAGTCTCCACAAGTTATATTTCCTTACATTTAATTAGTTATGGTTATCATGCAAAAGAAAACAGCAACAATCTGATGGTATTGTACAATGGCGAGGTAGTCTACGCAGTATCTGCTGTTGTAGTTCTATACAAGTATGTACGGAATAAAGACAAGGAAAGAGACAGCTTGAAAGAGAGAGAAGACACACAGAGGTTGTATCTAGGGCATACAGAAGAAATATCAAGGTAAGACGAATTTAATACAATGCTTGTTTAAATTTATGCCAAAACATAGTTCTCGTCAAATCAGAGCTACAGTATTCATAACAAAACACGCTCTGATTTACGACAAGGAAAAATGTTAAATCAAATAATAACTTCAAAAAATATTTACGCCAATAAATGTTCAATGTTGTTTTGAACCATGTTCTTTACTTTTTAGTTACATAATACGTCGTTTGATTATTATTGTACAGGTGTAGTTTTTGCTTTGTTTTTGTTGGTGTGATACGTTACTACATAATGCTGACAGTCCCTAGCCAGTAGTTTAATCTCTAGTGTTTGTGTGGTAATTTTGTATCATTTAGAGACTACCCGAATTGTGAGGTTTGTATTCAATTTATTTCTCCACTGTAAATATTAAACAATAATCGAACATAAAACTATGAAAATATTAAGACTAATCGCACCTTCTTTTATGGATATTTGAACACTTTGCATAAATGATATTTTCAGTATGGCGCTTCATCCCAATCACCGCTGGATAGCTTCAGGACAAATACCTGGGAAAGAAAACAAGGTAAACAGACTGCAACATATAATAGGAGTATATAACAGAAAAAAACTCGAACTGCTTAATTTATTTCCACGAAACGAAGCTGTTCCGACTATGACACTATATATAAGACCTTGCTTCGTCTACTTGTGTAAAACACTTCCATATCTGTTGAAAGGGATGTATTATTAAAAAGAGCGGTGGAAGATTGCTATGCTTCACAAGCTCTCGATATTTCTAATTACTACACTGTACATCTTTGCATTTTTCCTCTCTAAAAATGAGTTGTTTCTAGTTTAGCGGTTGTTTTTGCTAAAACGTCATTACCTTTTCCCAAGTCTTAAGAACATGTATGAAATTCGATAAATCAACAGGAATCAAAAACTTAAACAGGGGCAAAATCCGTATTGAGACAAAGACACAAAAAAAACAAGAAAAACGAAACTTAAGTGACCAGACACATAATAATAAATGCACTCAGGAGCTCCGTAATAGCCAATCCAGAGAAGCGGAAAGAGTAATAATGACTTAAAATGTCTTTAATATTTATCATCTTTACTTGTCGCTAGCCTTTTCAAATTTTCCGACAATAATTTATGGCAATTTACTTTTGTGGTTTCATTTTGGGATTCTTGGTGGCCGAGTGGTCGTAATTTGTTTAATTCTGGATAATTAGCGTCACTTGATGAGTCTTAATTAGACGATTGACCCATCTGGCATAGGAAATTTTTAAATCTTAGTATCTGATGACATTTTATTCTAAATATTGATTTATTTATTGTAACATTGCAGGCTCATATTCGTATCTGGGATGCCAAGTTGCTGACAACATTTAATGTAATAGGTGTTGGCTTCTTTGACTATGGGATATTGTCAATCAACTTCTCCCAACAGGTAGGTCACATGATAACGTCCCACATCAGGTAGGTTACAGGACAACTTCTCACAACAGGTAGGTCACATGACAACTTCTCACACAGGTAGGTAACGTGACAACTTCTTGCAACAGGTAGATCACATGACAACTTCTTACAACAGGTAGGTCACATGACAACTTCTCACACACGTAAGTCACATGACAACTCACACAGGTAGGTCAAATGAATATTTGTATGTATTGAAAAATTTAAAAATTGTTGTTTTTTATTAAATGACAAATATATTAGCGATGCCTACTGCTGGTCGTTTGTAATTGTATTAACAGGAACGTAGTCAAACGTAGGCGCTCCTACGATTATCATTCTGTGACATAGTCATTGTTTAACATTGTTGACCTAAATAATATTGATTCTGTAATTTCGCTGTGTAAATGACCCTAATACCTAAATTGACGAGTTTCAATGACTTTGATAATAAGTATTAACTTTTCGAAAAGCTGTTGTGTCGAGCTTTTTAAATATAGCTGATATACACAGTAATATAATAACATGTACATGACTCTTCAACAAGCAATGACTTTTTGTATGATATAATATTATTACACGTAAGTACTCTAAAGTAAACATGGTTATTGTGCTTCTGATGGTACATATTATGTTTGTTTTATCATATAGAGTAATGGTAGCTTTTTATGTGTTATGGATAATGCAGAAAAACATGTATTAAGTATCTGGGATTGGCAAAAAGAGAAAATGGTAGCCAAGACAACGGTAAGAACTATGTATTAAACGTTTTTTTTTAAATATATTATTTTTATTAGGTGATGTAAATATTTTGTTGTTTTTGTCTCTAAAATGATTTAAACACGTAGATTTAAAGTATAATGATAAGTTATACTTGGATCTCCGGGATTAGAATGCTACTACCCATCAGTTGTATGACGAAGATCAATTCTGATTTGCTTATATATCTATCTGTTACCCAGAATTTGATAGTATTTAGTAATCGTATTTGACCTTCTTGCAAATATTTTAACCTTTTACATGTATGTAACTAGGAATTCAGTAAGATTTTCAAGGATTCTCCAGTATAGGATGAATTGTGCACCAGTTATTTAAATTGTTTGTCTAAGTGAATTTTGTCGTTTCCATATCAACTGTAGGCAGTGTTTTAGTGTAACTCTATGAAAAGTTATTGAAATTTAGTAAACCTTTAGTAAATATTTAAGTGTACAATAATTGCGTCCTCCTTTGTAAATTTTTACCTGAACGATTTCAAATTGTTAGGTACCCATATCAAGCTAGAGACGTGGCTATAATTTAATTTGTTACAGGGTGGTACTTCATCCGGTGCGCCAACGAACTCTTAAACCAATTAATTTCCGATTGCATCTTCTGTTTTATGTTTAAAACATAATGTTTTGTCTAGTGCTGGGTGTTTGTCATATCAAATAAATATGAATTTATGATCTGAGTGGCCTTCCCTTTTGTCATAACAACCGAAAACGACTGTATGTGAAGAGTGGTCTTTCCTTTTGTGTTATCAACTAAATATGATTTTATGATCGCAGTGACCTTCCCTTTTGTCATAAACCGAATATGGCTGTCTGGGCGGAGACGCCTTCCCTTTTGTGTTATCAACCAAACATGATTTATGATCGTAGAGGCCTTCCCTTTTGTCATATCAAGCAAATACGATTGCGTGAGTTGGGAGGCCATTCCTATTTGCAACTTCTCTGCAACCAAAGATTAGAATGGCATAAGAACTTCCAAATTTTAATTCCAAGTGACATTATGTACTTCAAATTATTATGGATTAAAATGGATGATTCAAATGCTTCTCATCCCAAGCAATAGGCATTTCCAAAACTAATGTAATAAAAATTACAATTAATTTAATTGAATTAATTATTAGTATACAAGCCCATTGTGTAGCTTTAATTTTATATTTGCGATCTGAAGTTTTAAGGTCTCTAACATGTTAAAATTATAAAGATCATTTCGTTTAAAATAGAAAATGCTATATTACCGTTTAAGGGTTTCACAATGACGATAAATTTGAAAAGAGTTATTTTATAGTTGAAGTCTTAATACAATCCTAACACATTTGTAATTTATTACTACTTACATTATGCTTCGTTTAGGTTGTTGGTTCTCGAGTTAAACGGTTTCTGGATTCGATAAGTAAATAGCCTTTTTGACAGTTTCCTTGGTGTTCGGTACTTTGTTATTACCTTTATCTGTAATGAAATATTAGATCAGAAGAAAACCCTCATGATATGCTCGAAATGGCAGTTATTGCAAATGCAAAATAATTACAAAGAGTCTTTAAGGCCAACAATAAAGCTTAAGCCCAACAGTCACACCTTGCTGACAGAACTATTATTGTTTTAGTGATATATTTATTGTCTAAATTTACTGCCCTGAAATTCGAAAATTATTTTTACATTTTGTTTCTATTTTCGAAGTGTAGATATCCTAAGTCGGATGTAGTATAACGTTATGAAATTTTTGTGAAAAAGCTCTACAACATCTTCATCATTTGGATTTTAAATATTGTTTGGAGGTGCGCTTCACTGACGAGTCTTGATTAGACGAAACACGCTTCTGGCGTAGTTAATTATATTACCCTTCGTATCTTTGATGACTTTTGACTGAAACCAAATACGGAATTTCGACATAGAGTGAATTATTAATTTCAAAGCTATAAAATAATGTTTATTAGTCTAACCAAGAAATCCACTTAAAAAAATATTAGTATGTGTTGATTTTTGTGTACAATTACTTACAAACATCAAGATGATACTAAAATAAACATTATACTTTTATACGACAGAAAAAGGTTTGTATACACGGTAACACTTAAACCCACACAGCTGGTATATGGTTTAGTGGTGCTCATCCACTGCACAGTATCACATCGTCTGATATTTGTAATTCCTTATTCCTTTTGAATTGCCTAATTTGTATATTTCTGCATGTCGTTTGTCTGTATATATAATTGCCGATTTCCTGAATTATCGACTGATAAGAATATATCTACATGTTATAATCGCTTTGTATTATGTGCATGTCACAAAGTTTAAATGTAATATATTGTTAGACAAAAGTTGTTATTTTATATTATGGACTTGACTCATATATTATTGGTGGCAAGTAAAAGAAAGATAACTGGATATTTGACTTGATTTCATTCTTATTCTTGATACATACATACTATAAGAGATGAGAAGCACACACTTTTAATCAAATAAATTAATGTTTGGTGCCATGTTTATACCACCTTCTAGAGAAATGTTGGAGCAGGGTCATATATCATTTAAGTTTTATCCGTTCGTTCGTTCGGTCTTATGACCATAAGAAATAATGTATGTCTCCTTAAAAATGCAAGGATTTAATGAACTAATTAACTTTCAATCTTCAGTACGTAATGTATTTTAAGCCTTTTTAACGCTAGCAAAATGGGGGATAAATTGTTTGTCCTTGATTGTATGTAGCCAGTTCCCCTTCAATAAAACGTTCATAAAACTATTACATTCGAAAGATTTGATGTTTCTGATATTAGCTATTTTAGAACTGTATGAGAAGTATATATCACCCTTATACAGTTGATCTGAACCAGCTTTGGAGATTTATAAGCATGTAAAGACATTATGTGCCTCATATTTTATTTGTTGATCCTTAAGAATCGCTCGTTTTATAGTTGGATTTAAATTTAAGTGCTCATACACGATTTCAGTTTTGCTACAATGGTCTGAAATGACGTTTACCGTGGAGAAGTTGTTTGTGGGCACAGTTGCATGCATGCATTAATGTTATGGATAAAATGCTAAACTTTTATTAATTTATTTGAAGATATAAAATTAACTCAAGGCAAAAACATGTTTTATCCACGTCCAGGAAACCTCACAATTATGTTTCGCGAAATGTTTCTCGTTCATTGAATTACTATTAAGTCTGATGTTTGTGTAAGAAATAATATATAAATAGCTCATAGGTTCCTAAAAATACTTTGATCAAAATATAAGATTAAAATTTGTGTAGTTTATGATTTCCTGCAAACTTACGTATGATTAAACCAAAGCGAATAGTTATCCATAAGTTAAGAGTGCGAATTATAATCAAATAAACCACTTTTAAACGTTTGTCTCTATCCAGTACATAACTCACTGATTTGTTTTGTAACTTCTTTTTACTGACAGACTATATTAAATGGTCGTCGTAACACATCCCTGAAAAATATGCGATATTTAATGAAAAGCAGTACAAGATTTATATTGGTCGCGTTTGGTTTAATTTATATCATTCAATTGCGAAATAAAATTAGAACACAATGTTACTCTATAAAAACAGAAAACTGGTTTTAAGACGACCTACTTTGCAGATCTGCTATTCGTCTCGTATTGTTATTATAAAGTTTGCCCCTTAAAGGCATCCGATAACATGAAAATACATGAAATTTGCTTCAATTGTAGACATCAACATTGCCCGTCAAAGCAGCACACTTCTACAAATACAACGATACTATATTGATAACTTATGGTCAACAACATGTTTATTTTTGGAAATTGTTCTGGGATCCCGTCAGAGAGAAAGAAGGCCGAATCATGAGAGATAAACGAAGTGGATTATTTGTGGTAAATATAAATTATTTCATATTGTACTAAACAAACAATACCCTAATCGGTAGAAAAATCAGGTTTTAGTTCGTAGCTAGTGAGTTATAAACATTATTATTGAAAATAAATTAATTCACTAAGGATGTATGATTTGTTAATACCAGCAACTTTAATAAATTAAACATGAAGAAAATTTTAAGTCCCATGAAAAAATATTGAAAAAAAATATGTTTCTTGAAAATTTTTCTGTATCCAATTATTGAAATAATTAACGCTTTTCTGAAAAGCTATAACGAAAAAACCTAAAGCTCAAAAATCTAAATCAGTAATTGTAATACCTGTGTACTTTTGTTGATGACGATTAATTTTCTGCGCCTTTATTAGTATTTATGACATTATTAAAATATATAGCTTTTTGAGGAAACCGAGTTATTTTTGACATAATGTTCCTTTGATCCCGATACATGTCCCTGTTGGACATATCTTACAGAGTAGATTATTTTAAGGTTTGCTGTGCTGTACAGTATCATCACAGTAATGTGCATCTTGATCTTTTAACATAAAAATTTCTTAAAGAGTACTTTCATTATCAACTACTTATTGTGATGTGTTAGAAAATAAGAACGGTACACATATTCTACTGACGAAATCTAATTGGTGCGCACAACGCGATCTCATAACCCAATAACTTGTTTATGCAAATCAAAGCTACTACTCTAGAGTTGTAGTGAGACTAGTATGTTGAAACCGCTCGTTTTTATTTGCAATATTTAATAAAATAAACAGATAAAACAAAATAGAACTCACTATTAAATTAAGTACTAAAGGAAGAAAACCAAATTACCAACAAAAATAACGAAAAACAAATAATATAAATATACGAGGACATACAATACAGTCACATAAAACATTTTGTGGATGTTAAATAGATAGGAATCCTCTAACATTATTGTAATACTCTAGCTTCATGCATGCACTAAAGTGTCACAGCAATTACAAACTTCAAAATTCAAATTTAACTTTGACTTCATATTTATCCTCGTATATTTATATAAATTCTTGTGAGAAGTCGAATCGAAATGTTTTAACGTATTTGTTGCAGGGGGAAATACCAAATGAAGTATGTTCCGTTGCGTTTTCTGCCAAGGGAGACGTTTTAACTGGAGATTCAAATGGTACAATTACTGTATGGAGCCCGGATGTTGAGTACATCTTTAGTGTTAATCATGATCTGTCAGAATCGATGAGAAGTGCTCATAAGGTGACATGTTTACTAAGGAATACATTTATCTTAATTTAATCTTTATTTGTACAGAAGTTGATTTTGAATCTGGTTTTTAATTGGTGTGTGCATTAAATATATTATGAGCAATATAAGAATATTGATTATATAAGGTTCACGGTGAATATGGTAAGTACAATATAAAAAGATCGTTACATCATAAATGCTTAATCTAGTAATTACTTAAATATACAAGTCTAGAAGATTATGCAACGATACAAATGACGGTGTTTTTGTCAATAACACATTTTAAGTATAATACATCATAAAAAGCCATAAATTGTAAGTTCCGATATATATTTGAGAAAATTCAAGAACAATATTTTATGATTTGTTTACGTCATTTATTAATATTGACACTCAATGACTATGGCCATTCGTTGGTCAGCCTGTTTCTATAATTTTGACAAAAACACCGTTATTTGTATCGAAGCATAATCTTTCAGACTTCTTTATTATTTTTTGTTTATGCTGTATTGTCGTGTTTGTCGATCTGATACTTAATAAGTGTACTGGTTGGTAGCTTTCTTTAGACCTTTATATAATATTTTGAACTACCTGTATTGTGTCTCAGTGGACTTGTATTGTTTCATCTCCCAACCATGTCATATGAAGAATACCTTAAGCATTTAGAGTTAGACACCACTGATGAGTCTTTATTAGACCAAACGCGCGTCTGGCGTAATAAATTTGTCACCTTGATATAAATGTAAATTGCCACACGATAAGTTATGTAAACAAATGGTCATATTAAATCTGAATTAATGAAATGAGTGTGTCATCGAAAATTCCAAATGTTGTATACACTGTATTATTTCGGTTGTATCATCCTGTCTTGTAAAGTAAACCTGTCCAAATATGTTATATTCTATTTAATCGTGGACTTCCAAATTCTTTGAAGTTTCCAGTGACCTCTTTGTACATGTTGATTGATAATACATTGATGACTGGTGGTGGGTTGGAAATCCGTGCCTGGGACAGCATTAATGGATACAGACCAGTTAATGCCAGGGTTGTAAGTGCAATCTTATTAAGGTATCCGTACTATAATTGACCACGTGATCATAATTGGTGTCCCGGATGTCTATTGCGTTTTAATAGAGCAGACGTCGTTAATGTTCGGCAAACATCGGAAATACTATTTGAGTAACTAACTTTTTTGGCTCAAAACTGTAAACAGTGACTCAAAGTAAAACTATATTTAATTTGTATCATTAAGTAGCAATACATTTATTTAATAAAGCTGTATTTCTTGGTAAATATATAAAATTTAACGTTAACTTCAATTATGGGTCGGATACCTTAATACAACACAATATTAATTGCAGTAAGTATTTTTCTGTAAGTAAAAATATTAAATATGCAAAACACAAATTGTATAAACTTAGTTTAGGTTAAATGAAAGGTTTTTAAGCCAAGTGGTTAAACTATAAATAAATTTATAACCTTGAGAAACGTTGTGACGTTCTTTGTGTTCTACATGATATATATATCTTGTTTTGCGTCGCAGATTTTAGTTAAACATTGCAAAAGGCCTTTAAAAATGATATTAACAAGCGAAGCTTCGAATTTTCTTAAAGTTAGATAAACTTATCCAAAATCATATTGGATTGCTAAAACATATTTAGGTATCAAGCATGAAAAAGCGATTTAACAAACTTGGTCAGAAAATAAAAAAAAAGGTTGTTTCAAAATCAAAAAAGGTTTGTCCGGAATATAATTTTTCTCGAGGTAACCTTTTAATATTTGTTTGAGGGTAGATCATTGGCTAATAATCGTTGAGCTGTGGCAAATTAATGTCCAGGCTATAATTTTTTCTCTTTTGAGTTAGACTTTTGATATTTGGCGTGTGGGTATACCCATTTTAAGGCGACATGTGGCGTACCATGATTGGTTTGCTAACTTTGAATTTTAACCACAAGTTCACAAAGCATTCTTAACGGCAATTTGTGTACGGTCACTTGCTCTTACAAATTTATAATCACAAACTATTGACGGCGTACTAAGATAGACAATATTTACTGATATATATTTATTCATATTTATGAATCCATGGCAACTAAATGTTAATAAATATAAAAGTATATGTCAACCGAATTTTACAGCAAAACAATGTAGTACAGTTATTTGTGGAAGATAACTTTCTACGATGACAAATTGGTTTTGTTTCTGTGTTAATCATATGACAACAGTTAACATACGTATCTTAAAAAGATGAACAAACAGTATCAAGACAAAATTAACACTGCTTACTATGTACTCTTTTGCCTTCTATACACTGTAGCACAGAAGGTTCTCGTATAAGTATAATGATAAATGGTTATATAATCAAGAAACAATTTATAAACGTTATTACAGAAGGGTATACCGAGGAATAAAATTTGACAATGAGCATTCTGAATGGTTGTAATGTAAGAGCCGCAAAAGTCCTATTGTATTTAGTTGCTTCATAAATAAGTTACAAATAAGATTTTCGACAAAACAAGTGATCGATCTTTACCATTTATATTTATAAAAAAAAATGAATGACTTAAGATTTGTTAATGATCTAATAACTTTTTAAACAAAACTTTTCAAAATGGAATCTACATTCAATGAATAAGAAAAAATATTGCTTTAAGGGGTTCAGGACACTAACACTGAAAATAATTTTTCATTGAATTCTCTTTAAACTTGCCATATTGTTTTTATGCAAGTAATCATAATTCAAATTAAAAAAAAATTGGGGTTTCATAAAATGTAGTCTGTACCTCTGTATAATTGAAAGTTAGTTTATGAAAGATTATTGTTCAATAATAATAATCACACATAATGTAAAAAAAACATGGGATTCCGCGCGATTCATTGTGTCTGAATGTAGACAAATTGTGTGATTGAAATACGGACTGTATATGCCTTATGCATTCTTGAGTAGACAAAATGCGTCTGACGAAGTAAATTGTATAAATTTGGTAACATGATGACATATTATTTATATCATCACCACTTGTGATATAACATCATAATTCATTTTTGTGATATTTTTAGTTGCCAGAAGTCACGGGAAATGTGAGAACAATTGTACCTCAAAACAGTACCAGTGCCGATGGACGACTGTATATTGGAACATCAAAAGGATATGTTTTAGATGGATCTCTGCAGGATAAATTCAGATTCTTACTTCAGGTACTTTTGATGCTTTATTTATTAGAAATTATAAAACTAGCTCGCTTAACACTTTATGGAACGACATATCGTAAGATGGTTTGTATCTAAAGTAACATGATTATTCAAATATATTTAAGTAACGTCGTATAAACAATAAACGAAACTTTGAAATAATTAATGTTTCTGCCAATAAAGGGGTTAGGTACTGATATTGCCCAAGGATGTTATGTTCCTTCCGTGTCCTCTTCGACTCTGAACTATTAAAACAGAAAACAATGTGTGTCATATGTGTTAAATTTGTTTAAATATTTAGACTTTTAATCGGTATCCTTAATGGTTTTCAATTTATTAAAATAACAATGTTCAGGGTCAAAGATCAGTTTGAGAATTAAATTCAAGACTGTTTTCATGGTCGTGTGCAGGTTGCCTAATGCTGAAGACATCATGACTTATCGACTTATGGTTTTGTTTTTTTTACTGATAACGGTTTTACCAAAATGGTCCCTGATAGATATACCCATTCGTAAAGGGCCCAGTGGTTAACGACTTACGGTTTAGTGTTCAGACCATTTATGGAGTTTTCAGATTTCAATAACGTGTAGTGTTTTTTAAAAATATTTTGGTTTGCTCATTGTCGATTCGGAATAAACTTTAGGTACCAAATGTACATCGATAAAATGATATGTCGCATATTCTTGAGGCGAAAAATAATAATAGTATTCCGGCAAAAAATAATAAGGTCTTCTTATTGCATTGGCAAATCTTATAAATATGTTAGTGGCTTTCTTATATATTAAAAAGGATAGTTATGTTTTAGGTAAAATTAGTGTCATTTGGTAATTTGTGTCTATGCACAATAAATACCTAACAGTCGTTAATTGTTAGTATAGGCAAAGTTGCAAATCGCTACTGATTTTATCAATGTACCAACTGTAACTGCATACAAATTTATATTTGCAGGGCCACAGTGACGAAATTTGGGCTATAGCACCTCATCCTAATGAGTCAGCTTTCTTTACTACTTCATTCGATAAAATGGTAATAAAATGGACAACAGCAAAACATAAAATTCTGTGGAAATCTCATATTGGGGTAAGATAATTCTATGGAAATCAGTTTGTGGTGAGAAACTTCTATGAAAATCACCGATTGGGGTGAGATAATTCTCCAATGATATAGATAATAATTGTGCACTTTTATCATTCTATTGTGTGCATTTTATATTATTTCCTGTTTTGAAGTAAGCCAAAGACGTATATCCAATATACCAATATTAAAAGTACAAGTTTAGATATATTATATAGTGTATAATTTATAGAAGGCAGGATGTTGTTTATCGACGGACCTTAAAGGAAGACAGTTAGCAGTGGGGACACAGACTGGACACATTGAAATATTGAATGCCCACAATGGCATGCATGTAGCTTCTATGGACATTAGTAAATATCGCATAGACTGCATTGCATTCTCTCCAGGTATGTGATATAGATATTAATTAATTCAAAAATTTAAATATTTTGTTCTTTAATTAATACGTTTGCTGTATTTCAAGTCATAAAACACATTGCGATTATTGTAAACCACTTACAGTGTACGTATCCTCAAGAAGTTGTGATTTATTTTGTGATAGAAAATGATTGTCAATATTAAATAGATATGTTGGACTCGGATCAAAGTACGTCCTCAAATCGAAGTTGCTTTCTTAGATCTATGGCAGATGACGTCAGAGACGAAAGTTACATCTATAATCAAATAGTCGATGACGTCATCAAACGTTGATGACCTCTTAAAATAAACTACTGATAATATTTCATAAATCTTTTGCAATAAAACCTTGAAAAGTTGTATAGGAACAGTCTTTTTTCACATTAACAAAAAATAATTCGCATGTTGCCTTTTTCTTTTCTATTTTCGAAAAAAAAAATAAAAAGTAAAAAATAAAAAAATAATTTATACTTTTTGTCACAAAAATGATTCCGTAGTTCCTTTCGAGAAAAACGTTTATTCATAGGCAATAAGTTAAAAAAATTATCAATGAAAACGAAGAAAACGATTCAGAAAATAGACTTCAGTAGGGTCTTATAAAACATCCATGTCAGCTGTCATTATTCAGTTAGTTTTATCTCTTTAATTATAAAAATCAGAATATTTCTTTAAAATTATTAGATAGGAATAGAAGAAATTGCTCGTTTTTATGATATTGGGTTGGTTGTAACATGCATTTGCTTGTTTCACTAGAAGGCAGCAATATCATTTGTACAGACTGATTGCAGTTTAATAGATCATATTTTTACCCTGTTAGATTTTGAGCAACCAAAATATGCCATGAATTTAAAGCGTTTATGACGTACGTGCCATAGATTTGAGTACTTTCAAAATCGACAAATATTTTCCATTTATATGACGTCATCTACCATAGATCTGCGAATATGCCGTCGATTTGAGGACGTACTTCGATCTGAGTAAAACATATATAATCTATATACAGTCGTCTTATAAAATAAGGCAATAGAGCTGATTAAGATTTTTCATGTTGAATATCATACATATAATGTTGTTAGCTTGGAAGGATAGGAATGTTTTTTTCATTTCTTTATATTTTCGTTGGATTTTGTACGTCCTATAAACTGTCGTCTTAAATAAATTGGTATTTGCAGACGGAACTATGATTGCAGCTGGGAGTCACGATGGGTTGATTCATATACTTGATATACAAGATGGCGGCCAAGGCTATATGCCATCAAAACCTTTGAAGGTACAGTTATAATTATTAAATAATCTTTTCTAGCGAAGCATCAGTTCAATTTACTTGTTTGCAATATACTTGGTTATGTAAAGCCGAATAGTTTGGTTCATGTCGAACGATCAATTATTAAATTTGTAACATTTAAGAGTTCTACAATAAAACTATTATTAACTAGTTTTACAATGCCAGGTGTTGAATTACGAGCATAAATATCATGAATGTTAAAACAGTTTCATTATTTTAGACAAGCTTATTGTAAATGCTAAATGTCGTGACAAACCTCGCAGTTTGCACATATTTTCGCGTTATGATACAGATAGTGTAAGCAGATGTTAATACTCTGACTTTGAGCGAAAACTTAACTAGTTGTATGGATAAGATGTATATGTATATAGATATATATGTATATATTTATGTAGGGACATCCGACTTTTGTTACACATATTGACTGGTCTGGGGACAGCAAGTACATCCAGAGTGTTGATGGACAGTACAACATGATAAACTGTTAGTAGAAATAAGTATAAATCCCTTCGAATTATTCTTTAGAATGGAAATGGCAAATAACAGTTATTTTTATACCCCCCGCAAACTAGTTTGGGGGTATATATGAATCACCCTGTCTGCATGTCCGTCTGTCCACATCCCTTGTAAGCGCTTCTCCTCCTAAACCGCTTGACAGATTTTGATGAAACTTTACATGAAGGAAGTACATCATATTTTGATGTTCATGAACAATTTTCGTCGCTATCGGATATTATTCAGGGGAGATAATTGGACTTGAACAAAGCAGGGGGTATCCCTTTGTGAGCATGCTCACAGTCCACACTTGTTAACTCTAATTTTTAAGAAAAGGTTATTCACAAGTTATTAGTTAAAAGCATTATTTATCTGCCAATAGTAATTAAATTTCACACATATATAAAAACGGAATTGCATTAAGAGATTAAGAGAATGGCAAGATCCTATCGCTGGCTTTTTGTTGTGTTGCGTTTTTTTCAGTGTTTGTTTTTTGTTTGTCCCATGACTTTGTATTAATATTTTAAAAATTCGAAATTTGTTTGCCACTTTGGTTTCGACTCCAATCTTAATTGACAAGGATTGCCAGTTTTCCTGCCGCAGGTCGGGGGTTTTCTCCGGGTACTCAGGCTTCCTCCCCCAATAAAAACTGGACGCCATGATATAGCTGAAAAATTGCTGAAAGTGGCGTTCAAACAAACAACAAACAAGCCACTTTGGTTATTCTTTGACTCTTTTCCTGTAGGAAGATCATTGCCATTTATCTAGCAACAGGGTAAAATTTCTGATCATATCAATTTAACTTACCGTTTCTAAGGACTTTCCGATTTTTTCACTTTCCTATTTTAAGAGGGTAATATCCATTGACTTTTGGTTTAATAACTTGATCCCTTAGTAAATATAAAAACTTGACGTTAAAAACCCCTAATACGTCGAAGTGGCAATAACTAGGTTTTCTGTTTTTTTACCTTTGGAATTGTAATGAAAATAGTATAGGGCCCTGTTAGACATTAGTAGTAGCCACTTTCTCTGTTGTGTGTAGATCGTGCACATTCGCTTAGCGGTATATGAGTAAAATACTTGATGTTTAAAGTATTTAATTTTAGGGGATGTAGAGAAGAAAACGAAGATAAATGATCCACGTGTTTTACGAGATGCTGATTGGCATAGCTACAGTTGTACAACTGGGTATCCGGTAACAGGTATGCAGAAAGCTATTTTTAACATATTAATATTTAACACAGATTATTGTAATATACATGTATCTTTTATTGTTAAAAGATAAAATGTTATTGACGGATTCACAAAAATGCTAAAATATTGAATTAAGAATTTGTTTGACAGGTCCATGGACAAATATGGAAGACAGTACACACATTAATGCAGTCCATCGTTCAAACTACAGAGATTTCTTGATAACAGGTGACAGCAGAGGACGAGTCAGACTATACAAATATCCATGTGTTATTTCAAAGGTAGGCAACAAACTTTTCATTATAGTGGCCAACTTATGGCATTCTGTTCAAACTAGATGTGAAAGCAAAGGATCCTCTACATATTTCCGATATTAAATTAAACCTATGGGTATATATAACATGTGACCCATTGTTCAGTCTTCTTCAAATAGGTTTTATCGGATGAAAACTTTACTAGTGTATCTAAGAGGAGGATATCGATTGGTGCTGAAGCTACTATGACAAAGTTTATTTACCTAATGCATTTTAAGGTTGCTATTCTTAAGTAATGTTTACTAAAAAATGGCCATCTTGGTTTCATAATAATACATCAAGTACTTTATATCATATTATGACCCTATTTGTAAATATTATTAGACATACAAAGAATTCCAATTAATTTTGAGATCTTTACGTCTACGTTCAGGGTCATGGTAACTACCAATAATCCGAAAATATTAATCTTGGTTTCTGTATGATCTAAACAATAGTTTATATCGACCTGATCCATTACATGGATATTAGTTTAAAACCAGTTTAAAGATTGTTCATGATTTAGATGCCTTTATGTTTCTGATTAAGATCATTGCTACTGGAAATAGAAATAGAACAGAAACAAGTCAGTTAAATCAAATATTTAATATCAGATTTCAACCTTATTTGAATGTTTGGAAAAATGTAATGAGACGAACATCTATATTGATTTTATGATCACATAGACCAAGGGAGTGCTTCAGAAACTGCAATAAACTCAGATTTCGGATATTTCTTTTACCTTACACATTAGTAGAGTAGAAAGTGCATATATTGTCACAAATTTTGGACAAAAAGTTTCTATTGATTGTTGAGATCATTACTTCTAAAGGCAGTCATAGTTACCAAACAAACGATTGGCATTAGCGCAGAAAGGTGGTTTTTGTATAATTAACCATGAACTTTCGCAACTCCTGTTAGCAAACTTGACAAAATGTGTGTATGTACAAATTAAAATTTTAATTAATTTATCTACATATTTTACAAGGCATATGCTCCATAGGCAAGACATGCGAGTGTATGAGGAGTTTGCTTTGGGTGTGTTAATTTTTGTGTTTATTTCGTATTGATTCTTCGAAGATATCGACTAGGTCCATGGAAAATTATGATCAGGTAGATAGATTGTAAATAGACATTTTGATCATTGAAACCCTTGTCTATATGCATTTTGTAGCATTATTAAATGCTGAATCCTATTTTCTTTGTTTCTTTTGACACAATTTTGTGGAATTTCAGTTTTATTTCTAAAGTTTGCATGAATTCACACATTTACAAATTCCCTGTTGCACATTACTTTTACCTCTATTTACAGCCTGAGTACCGAGGAGTTAAACTGTATTCTAATGACGTCACAGCAGTAAGTTTTTTGTATGACGATTTGAACGTAATCACAGCTGGTGGAATATCATCAGTGCTTGCCCAGTGGTCTGTTGTGGATGCTATTATTTCATCTTGACAACATGTCGACAAGTCCATTGAATCTGAATAAAAATGCACTGCACAAGACTTAATGAACAGTGTTCCTCCATTGCGTAGAAAAGCATCCTTTTGTGTCGTTTATTGAACTAGTGTCAAATCTGTACAGTCGACTCTTTCATTGTTATTTTACGTTGCAAATACACACCTTGAATTTGAAAAAATGGTTTCAATCTATTAGTAATAAACTTTTTAATGTTTAGAATATGTTTTCAACATTTGATTGTTATCGGTATTATACATATTGAACTTAAGAATTATATAACAACAACATATCATATATAACTGCCATCTGTTCGGTAGTTATATGTAAATGTTCTAGGTCAAGAACACAATGACAACAAATATAAGCAAAATATCACAAACGTGATTCATATTACCAGCAAAAAGGTCAGCGTGAACTATTGTCATCAATTAGAGTCCGTGGTAAACTTCATCTCTATCAAAAATCATCTTTATATCTGAAACCTTCAGTGCTTATGTGTTTCTGTACCATCCTTCAAGGTCTACTTTAGATATTGTTTCAGAGTTAAAATTTGTTGTGCGTTAACTTTTGTATTTACTTATTTTACGTTGTATTTAACCTGTTAATGATGCACATTGATGTTTCCAATTATTATTGTTGTCATTTGTACATAAAAAATATTTAACGTTATTTTAATTTTGTAATTGGTTTTTTTTCTTTGTCAAGGCAAGAACAATTGATTAAACTCGAGAGAATATACACGTTTAATTATGTCATACGTCATAAGCATGTTTTTTATATTTTTTTCTCATTGTATTAAGACAATGTATACTGTATTTATAATCACTTTATACTCTAGTTATTTATAAATTGTTAGGTAAATGTTTAAATTGTGACATTAGATTAGATGATAAACCTGTGATATATTTTTCATTTTTATTCCTTGATTTAAAGACGATTTCCTGTTTTTGTTTTGCAATATTTAGGAACTTGTTTATATCTCTATTCAGAAGCAACAAATAAACAGAGAAAGTTTTAGCTTTGTTTCTAAACTCTATAGCCGTATATTTATATATATATATACAATGATCACAAGACTTTGTGTCTTAACCTATATTGTTTTTATGAATGAAGATTTAAATTGTTTATTGTATGTTCGTACTGATCCTGTTCACAATAGATGTCTCTTCGTGGTAGCTTAAATTACTAAGTCTCCAATCTTCCCATATCCACCGACTGCACAAATTATTGTTTAATTGGTTAAAAATTGTATCAAATAATCAGAATAGATTCGCAAAGAAAAATCAATCATATACTAAAATATCTGTATAAATTTGACCACGGGTCACCCTCTTTTAAGTGACATTTGGTAAGATTTATTAAAGAAAAATCTCAGACTAAGATTGTTCTGTTATAGATCTAACAATTGTTCTGCATTTTTTTTGTAAGAAAAACAAGTTCAGATATGGCGAGGTTGTAGTACATTTGTCATATTCAAACAAGGACATTCAAACAGTCGCAGACTTGATACTAAATTAGTACCACACAATTTTATATTAAATCTGCTTGTTGTGTTACCAGATAATAGCCCTGGGCGTCCAAAACAATATAAACGAAAGCAGACTTGACATGAAAATGTCTCTCTGAAATTAAGTTACCATTAAGAAAAGAGTTGTGGTACTCTTAGCTCAACACTTGCAAAGGTCAACGCTTACCTTGAAATTCATAAAATATTAATATTCATCACACAGCATTTCTTCTTAGACAAAAGGATAGGTACTGGATCAGACAAGTTGCCACTCCAATAACGTACATGTGTGAAGTGACAATGGAATAAGAAAACTTTCAAGTCGTAGATGTAGTAATGTGAATGTTATAAGACTATTTAGCCAATCATTGACATCGTCACATACCTTTCGCCTTCATAAAGTAAGAAAAAACGGTCTGTTGCAATCCAAGCAGAAACCTCTAAGTATGCATCGCATTTACCATAAATGTTTTTTTCTTTGCCATCTCATTTAAATTTTCTTTACAAAAGAATTTCCCCAATGCCCTGTTGCAGACACAACTCTCAAGTAAGGAGGTATTACACGTATATTGTAAAAAACGCCGACAGGTAAAGCCACTAAATTCATAAATATGTAAAGGACATGCAGTCTTTCCTTTCCATAATTTCGACAACAGATGCCATCGATCGTTGAAACATCTCTTATCATAAGTGTAAATTCAACCTTTTAAAACATTAGTTACGACTATTTTGTATTCGTATAATACATCCACTTCACCTATGGTCTTGTAACTGCAAGACTGTTAAATCGATACAACATTCCTCTCATTCATATACAGTTCTTTGATTTATGTAGTAACAGGATATTTAAATATAATTCATTTTTCATGTATTGTTTTATTTTGTTTAAAGGCTAAAGTACCATCACCCAACCATGGCTTCAAATTACTTGCAGATTCAGTAGAAGACTTATAAAATAATCTATATATCGCTGCTTGCATATAAAATGGTATTGAGGGTCTTATATGCAGGGATATTTATCATATTTATCATAAACGTCAGAAATAGTTGTAGTCATAATTATGTTTGCAGACTTGTGCTGCTTTAGTTCTCATAATCAGCAGTAGACTTTATAATGAAAAAAGAACAAGCAGGGTTTAGAAAATGGAAGAGCTGTGGCAATCAAATTTGTATTAGGGAACATCAGCGAACAATGTACTGAATGGCAGAGACGATTTTTCATCAACATTATTGATTTCGAGAAAGCCTTCGATTCAATTCACAGGTACATTATTTGGAAAATCTTAAGGCATTATGTAATACATGAAAAAATATTCTGGCTTATTCAGATGTTTTACAATGAGTGCAAATGTTGTGTTGGAAACACAACAGACTCCAACTTTCTTGTAAATGAGGGAGTTAGACAAGGATGTGTTATGGCGTCCTTTTCTTCATTATGGCAGTTGACTGGATTATGAAAACCATTCTTGAGGATGACAACAAAGACATAAGGGGAACCTTATTTATACACCTTGAGGACCTAGACTATGCCAACGATCTTGTCGTGCTCTCTCATCTCGAAAAGAACATGCAAGGCGAGACATCTAAAAAACACAGGAATGCAGCCTCAATAGGACTGAAGGTCAACATCACGAAAACGGAAGTCATGGCTCTAAAAGTTCCTCCAAATATTGAAATAAATGTAAATCATCTAGAGGTCTCATTATCTTTCACATACATGGGAAGCACTGTTACTGTCCAGCTGTCCAGCTGTGACTTATGTGTTACGTTTCTTTTTTGAGTGAGTATATGTCCCTTCATTACCCAATATTCCGGTTGAATGATGTTGACGCTAGAAAAACGTAGCGTACAAAAATGGATGATAAAGACTTTGCACGAGCCACCGGCATGTTAAGAGAACATTTGATATTTCTTCAAGGAAACTGGAAAGAAACTTTGTTCTTATTGACAACGTATGGTGTACGTTTTCATGCGTATTTTAGAATAATATAGTATACAATTTGTCATTTACATCAACTATCGTAAAATTTAACATTTTACAGTTCTTATTTCTAATTCGAAAATTGATCAAATAATATTGATATAGTATTTTTACGGTTACCGTTTTATTTTTGACATTTCCGTCGATTTGTTGCAAAGATTTGTCACAATGACACACCGCGCGCCACGTTACAATTAAGTGACAATACATATGCGAATTTCTTCAAATCTATTAGCACAACAAATAGAGTCTTCAAACTCCAATTTTCTGCCCTAATTGACACCAACTTTGTGCCTTTTATGAGTCGCTATTTATTGACCTAATTAGTCATATTAAACGATAATTGCATAAAAAAAACATAAATACTGAGTATATTTTACGCATCAATGAACTATCCATTACTACAGTCAATGCAATTTTTATCTAAATGTTAAACAGAAAAGATGTGGCTTTTTCGTTTTCTATCTGTGAGATACATGTACTTTTGTTGACAACAACGCATTAATGTTGATTTTATCCAATTTACTAGTACGTTATTCCACTAAAAAATGGATTTTCTATTGGACCTTATTGAAACGGTAAATATATTTGATAGGTTTTCAGGTTATTGAAACAAATATATATTTTTCCGTTTTTTAACAATGTGCCCTTTTCGTTTTCTATCTGTGAGATATGTAACAGTGTCGTTTTTCCACCAGTGTATTACTTCCTTACACTAGTGTATTATTTCCTGTGGTTAAATTACACTAGTGTAAAATCTCCAATGGAAGTTTTGCACTAGTGTAATTTAACCTCAGGAAATGTGGCACATATCAGATAGTAAACTGATGATGGATGAAAACAAATAGTTCGACTTGACTTGACTTGGAGAGTTTTTTACGTCCTACACCGACAACTTAATGCCCTTGGTCGGACGGTCCTTACGGACATGGTTTTGGGGGGTTTAATAATGTGGCTATTATAGAAATAGTTCGATAAAACATTCAGATATATGTTATTTTCAAATTGTTGCGCGGCACATGGTGGTACATTTTTACAAATATTTATAAAATGGATGATAAACTTTTGGCACGAGCGACCGGTACATGCGAAATATTAAATTAAAACTAAACAAATGATTGTGGAAAAAACCGTCTGTTTCTATGATGCAAAATAAGAGGACATGTGATATTTCTACAAGGAAACTGGAAAAAAATTTTTTCTTCATTGACGACGTATGTTTACGTTTTTAGGCGTTTTAAAAAAAAAAATATGGTATACAATTTGTCATTTGCAGCAACTATCGTAACATTTATAGTTCTTATTACAAATTCCAGAATTTACATAGATTTTTGCAAACATTTGTCACAATGGCACACCGCGTCACGTAACAATTAAGAGACGATAATTTCTAAAGAATTTCAAAAAATATTTTTTTGATATTTTAAAACAACCATTATCATAAATTTTGTCAAGAAACTACAATGTCGGATTATCAAAATTGATCATATATCACTTTAATTTGTAGAGATGAAAAGAAAGATTTCGATATAAAGGTATATAGACTATTAATCTAATGAATTATGATGTAAAAATTTTAGACAACCATTACATGTTGGATGTGTATTGGTGCAGTAGACACCCATTACATGTTGGATGTATATTGATGCAGTGAACAACCATTACATGTTGGATGTATATTGATGCAGTAGACAACCATTACATGTTGGATGTATATTGATGCAGTAGACAACCAGTACATGTTGGATGTATATTGATGCAGTAGACACCCAGTACATGTTGGATGTATATTGATGCAGTAGACAACCATTACATGTTGGATGTATATTGATGCAGTAGACACCCATTACATGTTGGATGTATATTGATGCAGTGAACAACCATTACATGTTGGGTGTATATTGGTGCAGTAAACAACCATTACATGTTGGGTGTATATTGGTGCAGTAGACACCCATTACATGTTGGATGTATATTGGTGCAGTAGACACCCATTATACGTTGGATGTATATTGGTGCAGTAGACAACCATTACATGTTGAATGTATATTGATGCAGTGAACAACCATTACATGTTGGATGTATATTGATGCAGTAGACACCCATTACATGTTGTGTGTATATTGATGCAGTAGACAACCATTACATGTTGGATGTATATTGATGCAGTAGACACCCATTACATGTTGGATGTATATTGATGCAGTGAACAACCATTACATGTTGGATGTATATTGATGCAGTAGACACCCATTACATGTTGGGTGTATATTGATGCAGTAGACACCCATTACATGTTGTGTGTATATTGATGCAGTAGACAACCATTACATGTTGGAAGTATATTGATGCAGTAGACACCCATTACATGTTGTGTGTATATTGATGCAGTAGACAACCATTACATGTTGGATGTATATTGATGCAGTAGACACCCAGTACATGTTGGATGTATATTGATGCAGTAGACACCCATTACATGTTGTGTGTATATTGATGCAGTAGACAACCATTACATGTTGGATGTATATTGATGCAGTAGACACCCAGTACATGTTGGATGTATATTGATGCAGTAGACAACCATTACATGTTGTGTGTATATTGATGCAGTAGACAACCATTACATGTTGGATGTATATTGATGCAGTAGACAACCATTACATGTTGTGTGTATATTGGTGCAGTAGACAACCACTACATGTTGGATGTATATTGATGCAGTGAACAACCATTACATGTTGTGTGTATATTGGTGCAGTAGACACCCATTACATGTTGGATGTATATTGGTGCAGTAAACAACCATTACATGTTGGATGTATATTGGTGCAGTAGACACCCATTACATGTTGTGTGTATATTGGTGCAGTAGACACCCATTACATGTTGGATGTATATTGGTGCAGTAAACAACCATTACATGTTGGATGTATATTGATGCAGTAAACAACCATTACATGTTGGATGTATATTGATGCAGTAAACACCCATTACATGTTGTGTGTATATTGATGCAGTAGACAACCATTACATGTTGAATGTATATTGATGCAGTAGACAACCATTACATGTTGGATGTATATTGATGCAGTAGACAACCATTACATGTTGGATGTATATTGGTGCAGTAGACACCCATTACATGTTGTGTGTATATTGGTGCAGTAGACACCCATTATACGTTGGATGTATATTGGTGCAGTAGACAACCATTACATGTTGGATGTATATTGATGCAGTAGACACCCATTACATGTTGTGTGTATATTGGTGCAGTAGACAACCATTACATGTTGTGTGTATATTGGTGCAGTAGACACCCATTACATGTTGTGTGTATATTGGTGCAGTTGACACCCATTATACGTTGGATGTATATTGGTGCAGTAGACAACCATTACATGTTGGATGTATATTGATGCAGTAGACACCCATTACATGTTGTGTGTATATTGGTGCAGTAGACAACCATTACATGTTGTGTGTATATTGGTGCAGTAGACACCCATTACATGTTGTGTGTATATTGATGCAGTAGACAACCATTACATGTTGGATGTATATTGATGCAGTAGACAACCATTACATGTTGTGTGTATATTGGTGCAGTAGACACCCATTACATGTTGTGTGTATATTGGTGCAGTAGACACCCATTATACGTTGGATGTATATTGGTGCAGTAGACAACCATTACATGTTGTGTGTATATTGGTGCAGTAGACACCCATTATACGTTGGATGTATATTGGTGCAGTAGACAACCATTACATGTTGGATGTATATTGATGCAGTGAACAACCATTACATGTTGGATGTGTATATGGATGCAGTAGACAACCATTACATGTTGGGTGTATATTGGTGCAGTAGACACCCATTACATGTTGAGTGTATATTGGTGCAGTAGACACCCATTATACGTTGGATGTATATTGGTGCAGTAGACAACCATTACATGTTGGATGTATATTGATGCAGTAGACAACCATTACATGTTGTGTGTATATTGGTGCAGTAGACACCCATTATACGTTGGATGTATATTGATGCAGTGAACAACCATTACATGTTGGATGTGTATATTGATGCAGTGAACAACCATTACATGTTGGATGTATATTGATGCAGTAGACAACCATTACATGTTGGGTGTATATTGATGCAGTGAACAACCATTACATGTTGGATGTGTATATGGATGCAGTAGACAACCATTACATGTTGGGTGTATATTGGTGCAGTAGACACCCATTACATGTTGAGTGTATATTTGTGCAGTAGACACCCATTATACGTTGGATGTATATTGGTGCAGTAGACAACCATTACATGTTGGATGTATATTGATGCAGTAGACAACCATTACATGTTGGATGTATATTGATGCAGTGAACAACCATTACATGTTGGATGTATATATGGATGCAGTAGACAACCATTACATGTTGGGTGTATATTGGTGCAGTAGACACCCATTACATGTTGAGTGTATATTGGTGCAGTAGACACCCATTATACGTTGGATGTATATTGGTGCAGTAGACAACCATTATACGTTGGATGTATAATGGTGCAGTAGACACCCATTATACGTTGGATGTATATTGGTGCAGTAGACAACCATTACATGTTGGGTGTATATTGGTGCAGTAGACACCCATTACATGTTGGATGTATATTGGTGCAGTAGACAACCATTACATGTTGGATGTATATTGATGCAGTAGACAACCATTACATGTTGTGTGTATATTGGTGCAGTAGACACCCATTATACGTTGGATGTATATTGATGCAGTAGACAACCATTACATGTTGGATGTGTATATTGGTGCAGTAGACAACCATTACATGTTGGATGTGTATTGATGCAGTAGACAACCATTACATGTTGAATGTATATTGGTGCAGTAGACAACCATTACATGTTGTGTGTATATTGGTGCAGTAAACAACCATTATACGTTGGATGTATATTGGTGCAGTAGACACCCAGTACATGTTGTGTGTATATTGATGCAGTAAACAACCATTACATGTTGGGTGTATATTGATGCAGTGAACAACCATTACATGTTGGGTGTATATTGATGCAGTAGACACCCATTACATGTTGGGTGTATATTGATGCAGTAAACAACCATTACATGTTGTGTGTATATTGGTGCAGTAGACACCCATTACATGTTGGGTGTATATTGGTGCAGTAGACACCCATTATACGTTGGATGTATATTGGTGCAGTAGACAACCATTACATGTTGTGTGTATATTGGTGAAGTAGACACCCATTATACGTTGGATGTATATTGGTGCAGTAGACAACCATTACATGTTGGATGTATATTGATGCAGTGAACAACCATTACATGTTGGATGTGTATATGGATGCAGTAGACAACCATTACATGTTGGATGTATATTGGTGTAGTAGACACCCATTACATGTTGAGTGTATATTGGTGCAGTAGACACCCATTATACGTTGGATGTATATTGGTGCAGTAGACAACCATTACATGTTGGATGTATATTGATGCAGTAGACAACCATTACATGTTGTGTGTATATTGGTGCAGTAGACACCCATTATACGTTGGATGTATATTGATGCAGTGAACAACCATTACATGTTGGATGTGTATATTGATGCAGTGAACAACCATTACATGTTGGATGTGTATATTGATGCAGTAGACAACCATTACATGTTGGGTGTATATTGGTGCAGTAGACACTCATTACATGTTGGATGTATATTGATGCAGTAGACAACCATTACATGTTGGATGTATATTGGTGCAGTAGACACCCATTATACGTTGGATGTATATTGGTGCAGTAGACAACCATTACATGTTGGGTGTATATTGGTGCAGTAGACACTCATTACATGTTGGGTGTATATTGATGCAGTAGACAACCATTACATGTTGGATGTATATTGGTGCAGTAGACAACCATTACATGTTGGATGTGTATTGATGCAGTAGACAACCATTACATGTTGAATGTATATTGGTGCAGTAGACAACCATTACATGTTGAATGTATATTGATGCAGTGAACAACCATTACATGTTGGATGTATATTGGTGCAGTAGACACCCAGTACATGTTGGATGTATATTGGTGCAGTAGACACCCAGTACATGTTGGATGTATATTGGTGCAGTGAACAACCATTACATGTTGGATGTGTATATTGATGCAGTAGACAACCATTACATGTTGGGTGTATATTGGTGCAGTAGACACCCAGTACATGTTGGATGTATATTGATGCAGTAGACACCCAGTACATGTTGGATGTATATTGGTGCAGTGAACAACCATTACATGTTGGATGTATATATTGATGCAGTAGACAACCATTACATGTTGGGTGTATATTGGTGCAGTAGACACCCATTACATGTTGGATGTATATTGGTGCAGTAGACACCCATTATACGTTGGATGTATATTGGTGCAGTAGACAACCATTACATGTTGAATGTATATTGATGCAGTAGACACCCAGTACATGTTGGATGTATATTGATGCAGTAGACACCCAGTACATGTTGGATGTATATTGGTGCAGTGAACAACCATTACATGTTGGATGTGTATATTGATGCAGTAGACAACCATTACATGTTGGGTGTATATTGGTGCAGTAGACACCCATTACATGTTGGGTGTATATTGGTGCAGTAGACACCCATTACATGTTGGATGTATATTGGTGCAGTAGACACCCATTATACGTTGGATGTATATTGGTGCAGTAGACAACCATTACATGTTGAATGTATATTGATGCAGTGAACAACCATTACATGTTGGATGTATATTGGTGCAGTAGACAACCATTACATGTTGGATGTATATTGATGCAGTAGACACCCAGTACATGTTGGATGTATATTGATGCAGTAGACACCCATTATACGTTGGATGTATATTGGTGCAGTAGACAACCATTACATGTTGTGTGTATATTGATGCAGTAGACAACCATTACATGTTGTGTGTATATTGGTGCAGTAGACAACCATTACATGTTGTGTGTATATTGGTGCAGTAGACACCCATTATACGTTGGATGTATATTGGTGCAGTAGACAACCATTACATGTTGAATGTATATTGATGCAGTAGACACCCATTACATGTTGGATGTGTATTGATGCAGTAGACACCCAGTACATGTTGGATGTATATTGATGCAGTAGACAACCATTACATGTTGGGTGTATATTGGTGCAGTAGACAACCATTACATGTTGGATGTGTATTGATGCAGTAGACAACCATTACATATTGAATGTATATTGGTGCAGTAGACACCCATTACATGTTGAGTGTATATTGATGCAGTAGACACCCATTAACTGTTGGATGTGCATTGCTGTGGTATACACCCATTAAATGTGTGATGTGCATTGCTGTGGTATACACCCATTAAATGTTTGATGTGCATTGCTGTGGTATACACCCATTAAATGTTTGATGTGCATTGCTGTGGTATACAATCATTAAATGTTTGATGTGTATTGCTGTGGTATACACCCATTAACTGTTGGATGTGTATTGCTGTGGTGTACTTCCATTAACTGTTGGATGTGTATTGATGTGGTATACACCCATTAAATGTTGGATGTGTATTGCTGTGGTATACACCCATTAACTGTTGGATGTGTATTGCTGTGGTATACACCCATTAAATGTTGGATGTGTATTGCTGTGGTATACACCCATTAACTGTTGGATGTGTATTGCTGTGGTATACACCCATTAACTGTTGGATGTGTATTGCTGTGGTATACACCCATTAAATGTTTGATGTGCATTGCTGTGGTATACACCCATTAAATGTTTGATGTGTATTGCTGTGGTATACACCCATTAACTGTTGGATGTGCATTGCTGTAGTATACACCCATTAAATATTGGATGTGTATTGATGTGGTATACACCCATTAACTGTTGGGTGTGTATTGCTGTAGTATACACCCATTAAATGTTGGATGTGTATTGCTGTGGTATACACCCATTAATTGTTGATGTGTATTGATGTGGTATACACCCATTTAATGTTGGATGTGTATTGGTGCAGTATACACCCATTAACTGTTGGATGTGTATTGCTGTAGTATACACCCATTCAATGTTGCATGTAGCTTGCTGTGATATACACCAATTAGATGTTGGATGTGTATTGGTGCAGTATACACCCATTAACTGTTGGATGTGTATTGATGTGGTATACATCCATTTACTGTTGGATGTGTATTGCTGTGGTATACACCCAATCAATGTTGATGTGTATTGCTGTGGTATACACCCATTAACTGTTGGATGTGTATTGCTGTGGTATACACCCATTAACTGTTGGATGTGTATTGCTGTGGTATACACCCATTAGATATTGGATGTGTATTGCTGTGATATGCACCCATTAACTGTTGGATGTGTATTGATGTGGTATACACAGAATAAATGTTGATGTGTATAGCTGTGGTATACACCCATTAACTGTTGGATGTGTATTGCTGTGGTTTACACCCATTAAATGTTCGATGTGTATTGCTGTGGTATACACCCAATAAATGTTAAAAAAAAACAAAGTTAATGCTTTTCACTTCCTTTATTAAACTTTAAAGGGATACAGTAAAAAAATCTATAAATACCACATCTTAACCAATTCTAAAAAAATTCTACAGTGATATACCAGTAATGCCTTGTACAACCATAATGAAATAAAATAAACAGTACATCTCTGTGTAACTAGTGCAGTAGTTATGGAATACAATTTTTATCTTTAATAAGTATTTAATATTTTTATTTTACTTTAATATTGCTGAAAGTCTGGCAAGAAAATGCATATTTAAATTACCATACACTGTAACTTTAAGTTAAGGTATCCGGACCACAATTGACCACAAGATCATATTTGGTGTCCCGGATGTCCATTGTTTTTCAATGGAGCAGACCTCAGTAATGTTCGGCAAACATCGAAAATACTCTATAACTACTAACTTTTTAAAATCAAAACTACATGTGTTTTTAACATTGACTTAAATTAAGACAGTATATTTTGTATCATTGGCAATCAATTGATTAAATACAGCTGTATTTCTTTTTCAAAAAATAAAATTAAAAGATAATTTCTATTATGGGTAGGAAAACTTAGTAAGGACCCATAAAAATACACATCAGAACTACCATACACTGTACTGTAAGTTAATAGGGACCAATACAAAGTAACTGTAAGTTAATAGGGACCCATACAAAGTAACTGTAAGTTAGTAGGGACCCATACAAAGTAACTAAGTTAATAGGGACCCATACAAAGTAACTGTAAGTTAGTAGGGTCCCATACAAAGTAACTGTAAGTTAATAGGGACCCATACAAAGTAACTGTAAGTTAATAGGGACCCATACAAAGTAACTGTAAGTTAGTAGGGTCCCATACAAAGTAACTGTAAGTTAATAGGGACCCATACAAAGTAACTGTAAGTTAATAGGGACCCATACAAAGTAACTGTAAGTTAATAGGGACCCATACAAAGTAACTGTAAGTTAATAGGGACCCATACAAAGTAACTGTAAGTTAATAGGGACCCATACAAAGTAACTGTAAGTTAAAAGAGGCCCATACAAATACACATCAGAACTACCATACACTGTACTGTAAGTTAATAGGGACCAATACAAAGTAACTGTAAGTTAATAGGGACCCATACAAATACACATCAGAACTACCATACACTGTATTGTAAGTTAAAAGGGACCCATACAAAGTAACTGTAAGTTAATAGGGACCCATACAAAGTAACTAAGTTAATAGGGACCCATACAAACACACATCAGAACTACCATACACTGTATTGTAAGTTAAAAGGGACCCATACAAATACACATCAGAACTACCATACACTGTATTGTAAGTTAAAAGGGACCCATACAAAGTATTGTAAGTTAATAGGGACCCATACAAAGTAACTGTAAGTTAAAAGAGGCCCATACAAATACACATCAGAACTACCATACACTGTACTGTAAGTTAATAGGGACCCATACAAATACACATCAGAACTACCATACACTGTATTGTAAGTTAAAAGGGACCCATACAAAGTAACTGTAAGTTAATAGGGACCCATACAAAGTAACTAAGTTAATAGGGACCCATACAAACACACATCAGAACTACCATACACTGTATTGTAAGTTAAAAGGGACCCATACAAATACACATCAGAACTACCATACACTGTATTGTAAGTTAAAAGGGACCCATACAAAGTAACTAAGTTAATAGGGACCCATACAAACACACATCAGAACTACCATACACTGTATTGTAAGTTAAAAGGGACCCATACAAAGTAACTAAGTTAAAAGGGACCCATACAAACACACATCAGAACTACCATACACTGTATTGTAAGTTAAAAGGGACCCATACAAATACACATCAGAACTACCATACACTGTATTGTAAGTTAAAAGGGACCCATACAAAGTAACTAAGTTAATAGGGACCCATACAAAGTAACTAAGTTAATAGGGACCCATACAAAGTAACTAAGTTAATAGGGACCCATACAAATAATAGGCACAACATATATAATCAAATATAAAGAAAATTAAGTTGAGTGGTTTCCCCTGCTAATTTATGTTTGTTTGTTTGAAAGTGTTCAACACTCAACCATTTTTCTGCTATATAATGGCGTCCAGTTTTTATTGCTCGTTTGGAAAACTGCAACTCCTTGTAAAATTACAATTGGAGCCGAGCACACCCTATTACAAAATATTTTTACAAGTTTTAGATATTCTTTATTAATTTTTTTTTAAATAATAAAACTTGTCGTGCAATGCCCAAAAGAGAAAACAAAAGAATGACAAAATGTTAGAAAAACAAAAGAACATTTCTGCCATCAACTGTTAACAAAAATTATCTGTCTTTATCATTTAAACATTTATACCACATAAGAACTACAGTCAAAAACAAGTAAAGTAGAACTAGACGACCCATTTTAGTTGGCACTATGCCAACTGAAAGGGGTGTGGCACTATGCCAAGTGAAAGGAGAAGTCAAGTTCTAAATCAATATGTTCAACCGTAGCACTATTTATGGCTTAGAAGTCGACACATATAACAATTTAGCAAACATACAATACATACATACTAACATAAATTAATACATAAACACATACATACACTCCCTTTGTCTGATGCTCTCATCGTACTTAATACATACACTCATTCACAAACTAACCATTATATTCAAATTCTGTTCAAATTTTCTATCACACATCAACCACACACACACACAAACCATCATTTATCACTGACTTCATTTTTTCTCTCAATAGCACTATTTTGTACTTGGAGTTGGCATAATGCCAATATATATATATTTAATATAATTAACAACAAAATCTATGTACATGTAACACTCTTAATTAAAAAAAACAAAACAAAAATAAACTTACACATTCATTCTTAAAATCAGCCCATGTCGACATGAGAAATTTCATGTCCAATCAGAGGAAATAAGTAAGGTATTCTAAACAAATAATTCAGCAGCTATCGAATGTTCCAGTATGAAAGGTTACTGTACACAAATCATAGTAGCAATTGATACATTTTAATTCATTATGGCTAAAAGGCACTACACCCACAGCTTCTCAACATTATGCAATACGTTTATAATTTTTTCTGATTGGCAAATCTAAAAACAAAAATAGCATTAAATGTAATTAGCTAAAGGCTTTTATAATTTTCTTAATCTATTTCATATTTAATGACAATCAACTTGTTACATTGTTTAAAACACTTTAAAATTAGAAATATATTCAAGTTATTAAAATAAATTACAAATTAGAATATGAAGTCTGTTAGAAACAGTCTTGTATTAACCGAACACATTATTTAAGTCTATTTCATTCTATCAAGGAAACCCTCGGTGTTTGTGTTGCTAAAGAATTTTTAAAACATATCTATGATATATACTTTGATAGGAAATAAAAAAAACTAACAGAACATTACAACAAGAAATTATTCTTTTGAAATCTAATAGAATTTTACATTTCAGAGCCAATAATAAAATATTTTGACATGTTATGACATGTTAAAGCAACAGTTAGAAAGCCTTAAGCCTATAAATTATGAACGTAAATCTCAAAACAACAGTCTCAATAAGGGAAGCGGAATTTTTCTCCAGCAAACTTAGCACTGGCTCCCAATTCCTCCTCTATTCTCAGTATCTGGTTATATTTTGCCAATCTTTCAGATCTACATGGAGCACCGGTCTTAATCTGAAAAAAATAACTGACTATCAATCCTAAAACAGAAAAATGGATTAAAAAAAAACATGTATGAACAAAAAGGAGGCACAACCTACAGTTAAATAAAACATGTAATCCAAAGAAAAACATGTATAAACAAAAAGAAGTCACAACCTACAATTAAATTAGACATGTAATCCAAAGCTAAACATGTATCAACAAAAAAAAAGGCATAACCTACAGTTAAATAAAACATGTAATCCAAAGAAAAACATGTATAAACAAAAAGAAGGCATAACCTACAGTTACATAAAAGCATGTAATCCAAAGCTAAACATTTAAAAATAAATATGAACTAGATATCAGTGTCCATCTCTGTGGGTCCTGCCGACCTTGAGGTCAAGGTCAAAGGTCATCAACCATGGTATGCGACACATAATATCTATGATATTATCTACCCACATTCCAAATATCAAAAGCCTACCTCAAAAGATAAAAAGGTTACAGTCCATGCACAATTAGTTCGGACTGACATATGGACGGGCAGACTGATTACTATTGGGCATCTGCCACAAAGTGGCGGAGACCTAATAAAATGTCATCAAAGATCATATGGTATCCAAGCAGTTTTTGCAAATAAAAAAATTACTTTTTGTACAATTTTAAGTAATATTTTAAAGAAGCTTTTGAAACTGTCATAGCTTGACTGGTTCATGGCTCAAGGACAAATTTTGGTTACATGGAATTACAATCCCATAGAGCTTTTGTGTATAACTCATACCAGACATTGAAATGGTTCAGTGTTTCAGAGCAGCAATTAAATTAATTTTTAGTCAAAATCTGTATATGTTTAATTCTTGGAACCTTACATGGATTTGGAACAAATGACAACACATGCTCATATAATTAGTTTCCATCAATGTATGAGGTTAAGGTAATAGTTTCTAAAAATAAACATTAAAGTTCTCAGTTCTTATTTTGTGAGATTTTGTAACTATTAGGTTTTTTAGTAGTTTGAATAATAATGATAAAAATTGTTGTACGTCATGTTTAGTTGGGCAGACATCTTTAAGACTAGCTGTACACGTTGTTTAGTTGGGCAGACATCTTTAAGACTAGCTGTACATGTTGTTTAGTTGGGCAGACATCTTTAATACTAGCTGTACATGTTGTTTAGTTGGGCAGACATCTTCAAGACTACCTGTACATGTTGTTTAGTTGGGCAGACATCTTTAAGACTAGCTGTACATGTTATTTAGTTAAGCAGACATCTTTAAGACTAGCTGTACATGTTAAGTTGGGCAGACATCTTCAAGACTAGCTGTACATGTTGTTTAGTTCGGCAGACATCTTTAAGACTAGCTGTACATGTTGTTTAGTTGGGCAGACATCTTTAAGACTAGCTGTACAGGTTTACTTGGGCAGACATCTTCAAGACTAGCTGTACATGTTTTTTAGTTGGGCAGACATCTTTAAGACTAGCTGTACATGTTGTTTAGTTGGGCAGACATCTTGAAGACTAGCTGTACATGTTTAGTTGGGCAGACATCTTTAAAACTAGCTGTACATGTTATTTAGTTAAGCAGACATCTTTAAGACTAGCTGTACATGTTAAGTTGGGCAGACATCTTTAAGACTAGCTGTACATGTTGTTAAGTTGGGCAGACATCTTGAAGACTAGCTGTACATGTTGTTTAGTTGGGCAGACATCTTTAAGACTAGCTGAACATGTTGTTTAGTTGGGCAGACATCTTCAAGACTAGCTGTGCATGTTTTTTAGTTGGGCAGACATCTTCAATACTAGCTGTACATGTTGTTTAGTTGGGCAGACATCTCAAGACTAGCTGTACATGTTGTTTAGTTGGGCAGACATCTTGAAGACTAGCTGTACATGTTGTTTAGTTGGGCAGACATCTTGAAGACTAGCTGTACATGTTGCTTAGTTGGGCAGACATCTTGAAGACTAGCTGTACATGTTGTTTAGTTGGGCAGACATCTTAAAGACTAGCTTTACATGTTGTTTGTTTACTTGTGGTACGTCATGTTTAGTTGGGCAGACATCTTTAAGACTAGCTGTACATGATGTTTGTTTACTTGTTGTATGTCATGTTTAGTTGGGCAGACATCTTTAAGACTAGCTGTACATGATGTTTGTTTACTTGTTGTACGTCATGTTTAGTTGGGCAGACATCTTTAAGACTAGCTGTACATGTTGTTTGTTTACTTGTGGTACGTCATGTTTAGTTGGGCAGACATCTTTAAGACTAGCTGTACATGATGTTTGTTTACTTGTTGTACGTCATGTTTAGTTGGGCAGACATCTTTAAGACTAGCTGTACATGATGTTTGTTTACTTGTTGTACGTCATGTTTAGTTGGGCAGACATCTTTAAGACTAGCTGTACATGTTGTTTGTTTACTTGTTGTACGTCATGTTTAGTTGGGCAGACATCTTTAAGACTAGCTGTACATGATGTTTGTTTACTTGTTGTATGTCATGTTTAGTTGGGCAGACATCTTTAAGACTAGCTGTACATGATGTTTGTTTACTTGTTGTATGTCATGTTTAGTTGGGCAGACATCTTTAAGACTAGCTGTACATGTTGTTTGTTTACTTGTTGTACGTCATGTTTAGTTGGGCAGACATCTTTAAGACTAGCTGTACATGTTGTTTGTTTACTTGGATTTAGCATCAGTGTTATACATGTTTTTCTGAAAGAATAAAACATCTATAGATTTTGACTAAAAACTCATTTCCTAAACTTTTTCAGTCTTTTTTTATTAACTGTGACCTTTAAGGTAAGACACAGTGACATGAAATAAATAGGGATCTACTCATCGTATACACATGAATACTTACATAAATACTTGAAATCACTTAAATGTGAGGGAAACGTAATGTTAACTCTAAGTGGCTCATTAATAATGATAAATAAATGTTACCTGACCAGTGGACAGTCCTACTACCAAATCAGCTATGAATGTGTCTTCTGTCTCTCCACTACGGTGGGAAACCATCACACCCCAGTGAACCTCTTTTGACATTTTCCATCTATAAACATATTTTTATATATTAAAGTAAAAAACATTACATTAAATTGCATTAAATTAAACTTATTAAAACACTCTAAGGGATGTGACACATACCATACATGACAAAAAACCAGTAAAATTGGTCAATGTTTCAGAATAAAACAAGTGTGTAGTGATACCTCAGCTTTCATGTATGTCAACTATGTGTAAAAATCTAAATATTCCGTAAACAGGAAGTAGATTTACAAGGAGCATAAAATTGCTATAAACCATATGGTACGATAGGATAAAGCAATATGCAAAATATCAGGCTTCTGCGATCTATAGTTGGTTAGAAAACTGCAACGGAAATTTTGAATATATGTCAACTATGTGTAAAAATCTAAGTATTCGGAAAACAGGTTCTTGTGTACCACGAGGGATGACTATGCTGGCAGCAGATAGATGTGTTCTGGTGAACCATGAGGGATGACTATGCTGGCAGCAGATAGATGTGTTCTAGTGTGCCACGAGGGATGACTATGCTGGCAGCAGATAGATGTGTTCTGGTGTACCCTGAGGGATGACTATGCTGGCAGCAGATAGATGTGTTCTGGTGTGGCATGCGGGATGACTCTGCTGACAGCATATAGATGTGTTCTGGTGCGCCATGAGGGATGACTATGCTGGCAGCAGATAGATGTGTTCTGGTGTGCCATGAGGGATGACTATGCTGGCAGCAGATAGATGTGTTCTGGTGTACCATTAGGGACGACTATGCTGGCAGCAGATAGATGTGTTCTGGTGTACCATGAGACCATGAGGGATGACTATGCTTGGCAGCAGATAGATGTGTTCTGGTGTGCCATGAGGGATGACTATGCTGGCAGCAGATAGATGTGTTCTGGTGAACCATGAGGGATGACTATGCTGGCAGCAGATAAATGTGTTCTGGTGAACCATGAGGGATGACTATGCTGGCAGCAGATAGATGTGTTCTGGTGAACCATGAGGGATGACTATGCTGGCAGCAGATAAATGTGTTCTGGTGTGCCATGAGGGATGACTATGCTGGCAGCAAATAGATGTGTTCTGGTGTACCATGAGGGATGACTATGCTGGCAGCAAATAGATGTGTTCTGGTGTACCATGAGGGATGACTATGCTGGCAGCAAATAGATGTGTTCTGGTGTACCATGAGGGATGACTATGCTGGCAGCAGATAGATGTGTTCTGGTGTACCATTAGGGATGACTATGCTGGCAGCAGATAGATGTGTTCTGGTGTACCATTAGGGATGACTATGCTGGCATCAGATAGATGTGTTCTGGTGTACCATGAGGGATGACTATGCTGGCAGCAGAAAGATGTGTTCTGGTGTACCATTAGGGATGACTATGCTGGCAGCAGATAGATGTGTTCTGGTGTGTCATGAGGGATGACTATGCTGGCAGCAAATAGATGTGTTTTGGTGTACCATGAGGGATGACTATGCTGGCAGCAGATAAATGTGTTCTGGTGTGCCACGAGGGATGACTATGCTGGCAGCAGATAGATGTGTTCTGGTGTGCAATGAGGAATGACTATGCTGGCAGCAGATAGATGTGTTCTGGTAAACCATAAGGGATGACTATGCTGGCAGCAGATAGATGTGTTCTGGTGAACCATGAGGGATGACTATGCTGGCAGCAGATACTGTGGTTTCATTTATTTTCGTGGGTATCAATTTTCGTGGTTGGAGGAAAAATGACATTTCGTTGGATTCTTAAATTCGTGGTTTGCGGAATCGAAATAATAAAAAATGAAAGATAAGGGAATTGCTTACAAAATGTCGGTATTCACAGCGTTAGTCTGTACACTTTCTAATACGTCATTTTCAAGACATAATCGCTCTCGGGAGGTGACAATTGTAATTCTGATCACGAGATTTCATAGACATTTATGTTACTGTAGTGAAAAGCGGCGACATTTTGACCGTGTTATTTTTAAAGGAACATAAAGTAATAAAGATTGAAAAGAATTTGATTAGTATCCGTAAACATAATTAATAAACATGTCATTTTATGAAAACAATCTAAATAAACAGTTCATTATAAATCCGTCGTACATTCCCTGGGGCAAAGATTAAGTTTGTTTGTTTGACAATAAACTTGAGGATATAATTAGTGTTTTTTAAAGATAGAAATCAGTATAAAAGGTGTTAAAAAATAGATTGCTTTATCGATCGTTATTTCAATTAAGAAAGTTACTTTAATATTTGTGTATACATCAACACTTTACAACGAAAAGGCACAACAGGAAGTACGTTCATTACTGACGGGATTACGCAATTAAAAATAACAACGATGTGTTTTTTATCAATTTTATTTTTGTTTAGTGTCATAAACACAATGAAGTTGTTCGTAAATCAAAATTGTCATATCTATCGAAAACATCAATATAACGATGCACCTTGAACATCAGTCGTCATTATCCAGGTAACAACCGTCCCATAGCAGGTTCTCTTGTCGGCTTAACAACATTATAGATTTCTGTAGGTCATTATTCGTTGAATTGTTAATTTCGTGGTTTGTCCCCACCCACGAAAACGACGAAAATTGATACCCCACGAATAAAAATGAAACCACAGTAGATGTGTTCTGGTGAACCATGAGGGATGACTATGCTGGCAGCAGATAGATGTGTTCTGGTGAACCGTGAGGGATGACTATGCTGGCAGCAGATAGATGTGTTCTGGTGAACCATGAGGGATGACTATGCTGGCAGCAAATAGATGTGTTCTGGTGTACCATGAGGGATGACTATGCTGTCAGCAGATAGATGTGTTCTGGTGTGCCATGAGGAATGACTATGCTGGCAGCAGATAGATGTGTTCTGGTGTGCCATGAGGGATGACTATGCTGGCAGCAGATAGATGTGTTCTGGTGTGCCATGAGGGATGACTATGCTGGCAGCAGATAGATGTGTGTTATGGTGTGCCATGAGGGATGACTATGCTGGCAGCAGATAGATGTGTTCTGGTGAACCATGAGGGATGACTATGCTGGCAGCAGATAAATGTGTTCTGGTGTACCATGAGGGATGACTATGCTGTCAGCAGATAGATGTGTTCTGGTGTGCCATGAGGGATGACTATGCTGGCAGCAGATAGATGTGTTCTGGTGTGCCATGAGGGATGACAATGCTGGCAGCAGATAGATGTGTTCTGGTGTACCATGAGGGATGACTATGCTGGCAGCAGATAAATGTGTTCTGGTGTACCATGAGGGATGACTATGCTGGCAGCAGATAGATGTGTTCTGGTGTATCATGAGACCATAAGGGATGACTATGCTGGCAGCAGATAGATGTGTTCTGGTGTATCATGAGACCATGAGGGATGACGGTTTAACTAATGATGGATAAATTAATCCTTGGCGCTATCTAAATCCCTGACTTAGGATATATAGCAAAAGTTACTGATCAACTTACGCCTGAATGGCTTCTGTTATACTGCCAATCTGGTTGACTTTCAGTAACAATGCATTGCAGGCCTTGACATCAATTCCCTTCTTTATTCTCTTTGGATTAGTAACCAACAGATCATCTCTGTAAAAAAACCAATAGATTAATCATGGGCCATTAAGTCTGTATTGATCTATAAATATTCTTCTATATCTGCTAGTTACCATGTCCCAAGGGGTTTTGTCCTATTTTTTTATTTTGTACAAGATTCCCAGGTTTCTATCTAAATTCAATTATCTAAAAATGTCTGTAAGTGATTTCCATTCAAATAACACCATACTCTTAATATTTGAATTATCCGTAGGTTTTGGAAAAACAACTAAACAAGTGTGGACACAGAAAAACGTCTCGCCTGCATTCCGCATCAGTAACGAAAATAAATTTCGTCATAAGCATTACGTAAATAGCATTAAATATCAGCAGCGGCCTGTATACAAAATATTGTCACCATACCATGCGTAGTTACAGAGGAACTATCGTAACCCAAAAACTTTAACGCAGTTGCTGGACCGTGAAATTGAGGTCAAGGTCAAGTGACACCTACCAGACAGTCATGTACTAGTCATCAGCAACCTATACACCAAATATTGTCATCCTACCATGCGTAGTTACAGAGGAACTGTCATAACCCCAAAACTTTAACGTAGTCGCTGGACCGTGAAATTGAGGTCAAGGTCAGGTGACACCTACCAGACAGTCGTGTACTAGTCATCAACAACCTATACACCTAATATTGTCATCCTACCATGCATAGTTACAGAGAAACTGTCGTAACCCCAAAACTTTAACGTAGTCGCTGGACCGTGAAATTGAGGTCAAGGTCAGGTGACACCTACCAGACAGTCATGTACTAGTCATCAGCAACCTATACACCAAATATTGTCATCCTACCATGCGTAGTTACAGAGGAACTGTCGTAACCCCAAAACTTTAACGTAGTCGCTGGACCGTGAAATTGAGGTCAAGGTCAGGTGACACCTACCAGACAGTCATGTACTAGTCATCAGCAACCTATACACCAAATATTGTCATCCTACCATGCATAGTTACAGAGGAACTGTCGTAACCCAAAAACTTTAACGTAGTCACTGGACCGTGAAATTGAGGTCAAGGTCAGGTGACAGGTGACTGACTGGCAAGTACTCATCATAAGCTACCTCTGGACCAAATTTGATGGACCTAGGGCTTGGGCTTAGAAAGATATGAAGCAAGATGTCAAGTGTTTACGCCGCCGCCGGATTCCCATACATATGTCTCGCCTCCAGCGACTTTCGTCGCAGGCGAGACAAAAACTAAGGTTTTCTTTGAAATGTTGGACAAAAAAGTAAACATACCATTCACCAATTTACATTTTGTTGGAGGGGAAGGAGCAAACCTGCTATTTTTAACTTCTTTGTAATGCAGCAGTTACCTGTTATTTAGTTTTGGAGGTCAGAAAGGATGTTTTAATCCACTTACAACCAACAGCTTTATATGACAAACTTTGATAAGCATTGCTTCTGATACTAATATTTTAAAGGCACCCACAGTGTTCAATCTAGAATTTGGCCTAAGGGGGTCATGATGGCCCTAATAACTTAACATAGAGGGCCAGAATTTATAGCTAGGGGTCAATAAAACCAATATAGAGACATGACAACCGGACAAAAAGTGCATGTTTATCTCCAACGGGAGTAAAATATGAAGAAATACGCTTCATCTTGAAGCATAAACAACACGTTATAAAAAAAATCGACAGTATATTGTCTACAATGTTAGACACTTGCTAAATTGTAATTGTACATGATAAAAAACGTACTTTGGACCAAGAATACAGTTAAATTTCCAGTATATTTTAAAGGGACTTTCTCAAAGCTGTTGAATATGGGGGAATTTATCAAAGGAATGAAAAATTACATTGCGCCAGTAATTACCCAGGAGGTTTTTTAAGCGTGTCAATTCAACAAAAAATGCGGGAATGGCGCGCTCTAGATTGAGCACTGCACCCATGAGCATAAAAAAGCCTTCTTGTTTAAGGTGTCTTGATTGGATGACTCATAAAGTGCAGATGTTGAGCTCATCTGTACCAAAAATAGACCAATTACAGCAGAATAGATATTTTGGCCTTTACTATAACTTTTATCTTTGACTTGTGCTTTGGACAAATACCAAAACTTCCTATTTTTGTAAAAAGTCTGAATCTCCATACCAATCTGTTGATACTCCAGTAGTATACACCTGTTTAAAACTCAGAAAACAATTAGTTTGCTGTCATCATGTTATAATGATATTTGCATTGTCGTTAAGGATTTTATTTTAACTTTTCTATTGGATGAGCTTATCTGCAATTCTTTTTAGCTATAATGGACATAACTAAGGGGTATTCTACAGAAGTATATGAAAAGGGGAGATGAATGGCACTTTATATGAAATTCTTTTTGGTTGTTGGGCTCCTGGAAGATTGTTAAGGAATAACAAGTCAACTTTTGTGTAATTGTATTGGTAGTGGATTGTGAAAAAAAGTGACTTCCACTCAGCTCAATTCTTTTTAATAGCTCGTTAATTCATTGATAGCTACAACAAGTTGGAAAGAAGACATGTTTACTAACCCTACAATCTGAATCGGTGTTGAAGCAGTCAATGAAGTGTAAGCTGCCCAATCATCCTGGTCAAATGGATCTTCTATTGATACTATAGGATAATGAGTAATGAAGTCCCTGTATAGATCTGCTAGGGAATCAGACGACAGCTGAAATAACATCAATATATTTTCCAGAACTATAATTTTTCAAACATTAGAATTAAAAAATTATCTGTAATTATAAAATTTTACTTTGAGTGTTATAATTGCTTTTATTTCTGCACATCTGAATTTTGTTCTGTTTTTTTGTTTACTTACTTATAAAAGAACATTTTATGCTCTACTGAGTCTACTTTCCAACATTAGATCATTTAGAATGGATGATTTCTCATGACGACCATGTTTATAGCCCACAAAAAAATAAAATAATTTTTTTTCAACCAAATAAAGTTCAGTTGTGCAAAATTAAAAAAAATTAACAGTCTATTAAGCAGTGATGTTCAAATTCTAAACATTTGTGAAAATCATATCTTAAAATAACTGGCTGCCTAGAAGTCTGTGACTTGTTAACTTCAGGATGGACTCCCTAAGACCTGTCTGTCAGACTACTTCAAAATTGAAACTGAAAATGGTTTCATTTGTCTCTATTTTATGCATTTGAAGTAATTTTTAAAGAGTACTCTGATTGGTTGAATTTTTCTAACCATTTGTGAATTGAGCAATCACTATCACTATAGGCTTTTCATTTTGATAAACTGATTGTCAAGATGCATAGGTGTCTTCAACCTGACCCTTCTTAAAAAAATACAAAACAAAAAACAGAAACTTCAGAAAATCTTGAAGTTCAAAGGTGGTATGAAATGGTGGCACAGACAAGAGAACACATTCTAAAAGGGAAGAATTCCCATGGTTGAAACATGATGGGACTGTTATGACTTGTAAAATGTGTGTGAAGTATGAAACTATAGAGACCATATTATGGTGCACATGTAAAAACTAAAAACATTTTGTCCTTTTTATAATTTTGGAAAAAATGATGAACCCTATCTCTGATGTCCTACAGATGAATTAGTTACAGCTGAAACAAAAACTACATAAATAAGTTTTTTATTACAAGTATGAAACATTTTAAAAAGTTTATTAAAAAAAATCGAAGAATGTGTCCATGGGACACAGATGCCACCGCTTAATGAAGTCACAAACAGGAAGTATTTGTCCGACAGGTTTGAAAGTGGCTAAGGACGTACAACTTGTGATACTGAATCACCCTGCCAAATTTCAAATCGTTCTCATGTACAGTTTCTGAGAAAAGCTTGACGGAACTTTTCATACTTGTGTTCACACATTTTCATATCAGCCAAGTCCCAAACAGGAAGTATTTGTACGGTACGTACGTACAGACAGACAGATGGACAGACATGAGTAAAACTAAATGCCCCCCAATATGTCGTCGCGGGGGCATAAAAAAAGAGACCAGGTGCATCTATATTATTGGTCCACATTTTCTTCCTAACGAATCACAGAAATAGGTCTAAAAGGTTGGAAGTAATTCACTGTTACACATCTTGGGAATATTCAATGCTACAAATTGTGAGCAGTTGCATCAAAGGTGTTGTAATGCAAAAAATATATGATCAGACATAAAATGAACACCTTTTTTTATGAGAGCAAAATGCTCACAGAATTTTGCTACACTGAAGAATTTTGCCCATGAAACCCAATAGAGCTTCTGGAGGCCTTCAGCCGCCCACAGATACCCCTTCTGTAAGTATATGCATACATTTTTACTCAAAATTCTACGACTTTGCAAGGACCTTGCAACCATTTTCCATGAGATTCCTGCATGACAATGTCATTAGCACTTGCTATTTTACATAGAATCTAAGGTACCAGCAGAATAACAGAAACAGTTCTGTATGAAATGCTGGTTTATTGAAAATGCTTTGACTCTTCACATTTGTAACACAACAGGATACTACTTACATAATCTGAAGGATTAGAATTCTTATTTTTGAAGTCAAGATCATATTTTCCATCTTTACAGAACTCCGAGGCAGCAACATCCATACCAATCTTGATTTTTCCTGTGTACCCAGCCTTCTCAATAGCAGACACCAGCAAGTCTAACCCTTCCTTGTTGTCCAAAATGTTTGGAGCAAAGCCACCTTCATCTCCTACATTACAAGCTGAAAAACAAATCAGTTATGAGAACCATCAACTGAGCAGTTTCAGAAAAGATGGCATTTGAAAGATTCCTCTGTTAATCTTTGTATGAAATGGTAATAATGACCATTTTTACAGTCTTACTGGCATAAAAATTTGTACAGGACCATACCATAAATATTCCTAATAACTTGTATGATTAGTCAACTGGTTTCAGAGGAGAAGCCTTTTTAAAACTTTTCCCCATAGGATCCTGTGTTGAACTATGGTGTTGGCCATTTTGAATTTTCAGCTGCAAACTTTATATAGGACCATTAAAAAATATTGCTAGTAAGGTTTGTTTCCATTGGTTAACTGGTTTCTATAAACTTTTGTCCCATAGGGTTCTATGTTAAACCAAGTCCTGCAGTGGCAGCCATTTTTAATTTCTGATTGGGATTAAAAGCATTAACTTTATAGAGGACTATTCAATGAATACATGTGATAAGTTTTGTTTCTGTTGTTTAACCCGTTAAAGAGAAGAGGCTGTATACACTTTTTTCCCATAGGGTCCCATGTTAAACTTGGACCATTTTTTATTTCAAATTGGCATAGAAAGATAACTTTATAGATAGATCTAGAGGACCATTTAAACAAAATTGGTTTCAGAGAAGAAGATTTAAATGTAAAAGGTTTACAGAAGACGACAATGACAGATGCAAATTGATGACAATAGATTACATGATCCTTCATGTGACCTTAAAGGTAGGTAAGCATCACCACTAAAAATTAGAGGGCTACAGTTTGTGAAATTTAAGAGTTATAGTTTGTATGTCCTTTACGTTATTTCTGTTATATACAGCAAATTCCACTTGAGCAATATGTATCTCCCATTAGTATACAATGGGGAAAATTCAAATGAGTGTACAGTAGTCCCCCTCTTATACGATCCCTTCGCCAGCGACCACCTGTTTTATGCGGCCAAAACCCTGTTTCTAACGTAAAATTACTTCTCCCGAACGACCACCCCTCAAACGTGACCAGCGACCACGTTTTTTGGACACAACAAGTTGTTGAACAACGTAAATTCTCCTCACAAACGACCATTTTCACTGACCGGATGTTTATTTTGGAAGTCTTAAATAGAACGAGATTTGGTTTTATTCTCGTAAACCAGTTTGGAAACAGTTCACCAACCGGTAAACAAAATGTTGAAATCGTGTAAAAGAAATGTTTTTAAGCTGGATTAAAGGGGAAAACAAGTAGGATATTGTAGATCAGTTTGATTTCGGCATTATGGAAATCGGGTATATTATAAGAAGACTGAAATATTCAACAAGGAGATAATAGTACAATGTACCAACGTAATCATAAATCAAAATTTACAACAAACGATGTCAAAAACTTGGAAACTGCAGGGGTGGAAAAATGCGCAAGTCCAACACCCGGGGCAGTGCAGTGGTATCTACGGGCACACTTTTTTCCATAGAAAAAAGTCCATCAGGCCTTTCTATTCAATTAAAAAACGTTTCTTTAATTTCATTTTACATCTTGATTTATAGTTTGCCTTTAACTTTGTATTAATTTTAGCATAACAACATCGAGAGATTACTTCCTGGTTTAGTCTATTTACGATATTGGAAATAAATAAATGAATATTCTAATTAGAATCCGAATCATTTCAGCGTTTGAAAGTAACCGGTTTTTGGGTTTACAATAGGGCCGCGAATGATAAATGTCGCTCTTCAATTCCAAGTTTACTTTCAAGTATACAGAACGTGACCACGGGATCGGAACAGAATAAAAGACGACGATGATGATTATCATGAATCTAAAGATAAAAAGTATGACCATGAAAAACGAGTCTGAACTTTCAAAACATTTTAAAGACTAAAATCTACAAACTCTTAACCAATACTTTATTACATGCAATAAATAAAACATCTTGATAACATGAACTGTTTTTATTACATTGTATTACAGACGAAATTGCTAATACAACAATGTCAAATATCAATAATATTTTAAATTAATAGAATTAGTCCATTGGCATTCCACACACCTAAAAATAATATGCATACATTTTATTGTTATATACCAGTTACAAAATATCTTGGTATGAATTGGGCTTTGAATGAAAACAGCTGGGCTTAGGCATTAAAAATCTTTAAAAGCCCTGGGCTTGACCTTAAGGTGAACATTTTTCCACCACTGAACTGGAAACAGAGAAAGACCTGGATTTTTCCAAATTAGACAGAACCTTAATAAACTAGAGTAGAACCTGGGCATACAATAAAAGTGATAAAAACAACGATAATGCAGATGAAACAGGAACAGAAACATTCAATGATAAGAAGACTTGGAATTAATATATTATCATTACACATTTTAACAGATAAAAACTGCATGAATTCTTTTTATTTTTATTTATACTGAATAATGAAATAAAAATATTTATTTTGTGTGATTCTTTATCACTTCACAGCTTTTGCTGCTAATCAACCGACCAAGCTCTAAAAAACCGTGTATAAATTGAATCCCCTCAAGAAAGACCACTTTCATGACTAAAGGGGGTGGTCTTATAAGAGTGGGACTACTGTAATGCCAATAACCTTACCATCTTGTCCATATTTCTTCTTTATGACTGCCTTTAAATGGTGGTAAGTTTCTGATCCCATCTTCATGGCCTCAGTAAAGGAGGAAGCACCTGTCAACAAAATACAATACAGACCTCTAAAAAAAGCCAGAAATGAAAAAGTGTATAACTTACAATCAAATTTATTCCAAGAGTTACTCCACACATCTACCAGTATGTATATCTACTGTCTAATTTATTATAAAAACCCCAATCACATTTAGATTATGTTTAACGGGGTTACTTCTTTTGTATCAGCTATAAACATATTTCAGTTTAGATATTTGTTCCCATTACATCAGCCAATAATTGTCATGTTTGTTCATTTATTGAGAATTATCTCTTATATCAAGTCACTTTGTTTTACATTGGTAGCAAACAACCTTAAAACTATTAGGTTTGTAGTAATAGCTAGCTATCTTACTATCATGTCAATTGTTTTACAGTGAACTTTTGTATGTGAAGTTGATTCCCAATGGCATGGAGGTACATTTTCCATTTGAGTGCTATGTAATAGATTACTGCAAACAATTCCAAGATCCTCTAATTAATACAGATTAGGATCTGCTTGTTATATTTGAGATTGATAAACAATGTCTGTAAGGTTAATAAACTTTTCTAATTGCCATTCAATCAAATGAATGTTGCTGTTTAGCTTAGTTTCAATTTAATGAAATCAGTGATGTCAATAGCTGACAAATAAAGTGTGTCCAAGTCTTTCTGGCAGTCATATCATTGTCAACAACCCAATCAATTCCTTGCGTCTGAGTGAGGGACAATGGCTATAAATGTGAAGAAATCAGCTGGGTAACTACCTATAAGCATTGCCTGTTGGTAATATCATGAATTCCTGCATTGCCAATTTTGTTTCCAGAGCTTACCTGTTGGTAATTTCATGAATTCCTGCATGGTCAATTTGTTTCCAGAGCTAACCTGTTAGTAATTTCATGAATTCCTGCAAGGCTAATTTGTTTCCAGAGCTAACCTGTTGGTAATTTCATGAATTCCTGCATGGCCAATTTGTTTACAGAGCTTACCTGCTGGTAATTTTATGAATTGATGCATGGCCAATTTGTGTTGCGGTGCTTACCTGTTGGTTATATCATGAATTCCTGCATGGCCAATTTGTTTCCAGAGCTTACCTGTTGGTAAAATCATGAATTCCTGCATGGCCAATTTGTTTCCAGAGCTTACCTGTTGGTAATATCATGAATTCCTGCATGGCCAATTTGTTATGCCGTGCATACCTGTTGGTAATATCATGGAATTCCTGCATGGCCAATTTGTTTTGCAGTGCTTACCTGTTGGTAATATCATGAATTCCTGCATGGCCAATTTGTTTCCAGAGCTTACCTGTTGGTAATATCATTAATTCCTGCATGGCCAATTTGTTATGCCGTGCATACCTGTTGGTAATATCATGGAATTCCTGCATGGCCAATTTGTTTTGCAGTGCTTACCTGTTGGTAATATCATGAATTCCTGCATGGCCAATTTGTTTCCAGCATGACTACCTCCATTGATAACATTGAATGCTGGAACAGGCAGTATCAGATCTTTGTTCCCAGCAAGGTCAGCTATGTGACGATAAAGTGGAACATTCTAAAACAAAAAAAAAGAAACATACGTCCTGAAAATATATTAGTTTCCAAAAAAAAACCAGATACGATGCTTTTCCTTTGAAACATTAACCCACATTATTAAAGTCACACACTTGTTTACAATAAAATATATAATTACACAAATAACACAATGAAATTTGAATACATATACAGCATATTTGTTACTAAGCAAGAGAGATAACACTGCAGTTCTCTGGTTTTAACTGTGATCAACCATTAATTCAGTCATTCAGTTCGAGAACTGACCACAGCAAACATTGACCAATCAGGTCATGTAATCAGGCACATTTTAGGAAAACTGAATTCAGTTCTCTTTTTTGTTTCAATATGAAATTTTAAATTTTAAATGAAAAAAAGCTTTTTGGTTCATATTTGCATTGCATTATGTCTGTATTGGAAATAGCTGTTTGTTTAAGTTGTTTAACACAGCTATATGTAAGAACTTGAAAAGTAGAAATAGGAAGTATTTTATGTGCAAGTTTGTTTTCTTACATATAAATTTGTTACATAAACAGCTATAAATGTTACTTTTGTTTCGATTTTATACTTATTTTTTGTATGTTGTTTTTCATAAGTAACTTTTATATAGAACATAAGAAACTAATTTGTTTAGATATTATCTTTGTGTGCACATGGTGAGAAAATTGTAAAAGTGCACATATGCAGTAAAACATCAAATCTATTTATATTGTTTTTTGTATGTGTGGTTTAATGACGCTTTCATCAATTTTTCAGTTATATCATGGTATTAATTTTTTTCTATCAGGGTGAGAAGGCTGGTGTACTGGGAGAGGACCTTGTCAATTTGGATTGAAGTCGAGTACACCTGCCAGTGATACTCGGACCCTCAACCTTACTGTTGACACACCATCATATCAATTGCAGACGAACTACATTAACCACTCGGCAAATATATTTTGAGGGCAAAGATAAAGTACTATTTTATTTAATAAAATAAACTCTTGTTGAATATATAAGATCTTATATAGGCACACCTGACTAACTCTGTTGAATATATAAGATCTTATATAGGCACACCTGACTAACTCTGTTGAATATATAAGAGCTTATAAAGGCACACCTGACTAACTCTGCTGAATATATAAGATCTTATATAGGCACACCTGACTAACTCTGCTGAATATATAAGATCTTATATAGGCACACCTGACTAACTCTGTTGAATATATAAGAGCTTATAAAGGCACACCTGACTAACTCTTCTGAATATATAAGAGCTTATATAGGCACACCTGACTAACTCTGTTGAATATATAAGAGCTTATAAAGGCACACCTGACTAACTCTGTTGAATATATAAGAGCTTATAAAGGCACACCGGACTAACTCTGCTGAATATATAAGAGCTTATATAGGCATACCTGACTAACTCTGTTGAATATATAAGATCTTATATAGGCACACCTGACTAACTCTGCTGAATATATAAGATCTTATATAGGCACACCTGACTAACTCTGTTGAATATATAAGAGCTTATAAAGGCACACCTGACTAACTCTGCTGAATATATAAGAGCTTATATAGGCACACCTGACTAACTCTGCTGAATATATAAGATCTTATATAGGCACACCTGACTAACTCTGTTGAATATATAAGATCTTATATAGGCACACCTGACTAACTCTTCTGAATATATAAGATCTTATATAGGCACACCTGACTAACTCTGTTGAATATATAAGAGCTTATAAAGGCACACCTGACTAACTCTGCTGAATAGATAAGATCTTATATAGGCACACCTGACTAACTCTTCTGAATATATAAGATCTTATATAGGCACACCTGACTAACTCTGTTGAATATATAAGAGCTTATAAAGGCACACCTGACTAACTCTGTTGAATATATAAGAGCTTATAAAGGCACACCTGACTAACTCTGCTGAATAGATAAGATCTTATATAGGCACACCTGACTAACTCTGTTGAATATATAAGATCTTATATAGGCACACCTGACTAACTCTGTTGAATATATAAGATCTTATATAGGCACACCTGACTAACTCTGTTGAATATATAAGAGCTTATAAAGGCACACCTGACTAACTCTGCTGAATAGATAAGATCTTATATAGGCACACCTGACTAACTCTTCTGAATATATAAGAGCTTATATAGGCACACCTGACTAACTCTGTTGAATATATAAGATCTTATATAGGCACACCTGACTAACTCTGTTGAATATATAAGATCTTATATAGGCACACCTGACTAACTCTGCTGAATATATAAGATCTTATATAGGCACACCTGACTAACTCTGCTGAATATATAAGATCTTATATAGGCAAACCTGACTAACTCTGTTGAATATATAAGATCTTATATAGGCACACCTGACTAACTCTGCTGAATATATAAGAGCTTATAAAGGCACACCTGACTAACTCTGCTGAATATATAAGAGCTTATATAGGCACACCTGACTAACTCTGTTGAATATATAAGAGCTTATAAAGGCACACCTGACTAACTCTGCTGAATATATAAGAGCTTATATAGGCACACCTGACTAACTCTGCTGAATATATAAGAGCTTATAAAGGCACACCTGACTAACTCTGCTGAATATATAAGAGCTTATAAAGGCACACCTGACTAACTCTGCTGAATATATAAGAGCTTATATAGGCACACCTGACTAACTCTGCTGAATATATAAGAGCTTATATAGGCACACCTGACTAACTCTGCTGAATATATAAGAGCTTATAAAGGCACACCTGACTAACTCTGCTGAATATATAAGAGCTTATAAAGGCACACCTGACTAACTCTGCTGAATATATAAGAGCTTATATAGGCACACCTGACTAACTCTGTTGAATATATAAGAGCTTATAAAGGCACACCTGACTAACTCTGCTGAATATATAAGAGCTTATAAAGGCACACCTGACTAACTCTGCTGAATATATAAGAGCTTATAAAGGCACACCTGACTAACTCTGCTAAATATAAGAGCTTATAAAGGCACACCTGACTAACTCTGCTGAATATATAAGAGCTTATAAAGGCACACCTGACTAACTCTGCTGAATATATAAGAGCTTATAAAGGCACACCTGACTAACTCTGCTGAATATATAAGAGCTTATATAGGCACACCTGACTAACTCTGTTGAATATATAAGAGCTTATAAAGGCACACCTGACTAACTCTGCTGAATATATAAGAGCTTATATAGGCACACCTGACTAACTCTGCTGAATATATAAGAGCTTATAAAGGCACACCTGACTAACTCTGCTAAATATAAGAGCTTATAAAGGCACACCTGACTAACTCTGCTGAATATATAAGAGCTTATATAGGCACACCTGACTAACTCTGCTGAATATATAAGAGCTTATATAGGCACACCTGACTAACTCTGCTGAATATATAAGAGCTTATAAAGGCACACCGGACTAACTCTGCTGAATATATAAGAGCTTATAAAGGCACACCTGACTAACTCTGCTGAATATATAAGAGCTTATAAAGGCACACCTGACTAACTCTGCTGAATATATAAGAGCTTGTATAGGCACAGCTTACTTAAATATAACAATCAAGCATTGGTAGATTACCTACCAGTTAATATTTATACAGTGTTTGTTTGCATTTTACCTTTTGTATCAAATTATCAGGATAAACGATAAAACAAATTCAAGTTAAGGTACAATCATGATTATGTTTATTAAAGGATTTCAACACATTATATTGAGGCAACAAGAAAGTGGTGTTAGATAGTGCTACACCAAATACCAGAAGGATTTGTCACCTCAAACATTCAATTAACATCATTTTATCTCAATATTTTTATCCATTAAGCAACAGAATTGCTTACCCAATATTTAAATTAAGATTCAAAATAACCTTTTTATTGAGAAATGGTTTGGTGTTTCATACGAATATTTAATGAAACAAGTGGGAGTTGTACCTTCTTAGCAGCTCCAGCTCGACAGACAGCCATAGAGACGCCTAGAATGGCATTGGCTCCAAGGTTATCTGTAAATTAAAAAAAATCATTGAATAGAATTGTCCATTCAAAATACATTCACAACATTCTGTAAATTAAGATTGTTTTTTAAATGACCATGTATTTCTCTTTCATTCATATATCTATTTACTGGATTCTTTAAAATAGATTGTTTTTTTTTAGATGTACTTGTATTTCTTATTATATCTATATAATGTGGTGTAGCTGTAGATCATTTTAGATTTCAGCACCAAATAATTTGTAGGCATCATTAAGTCTCATGATAACTATATTTGCCGTGTCATTTAAAGGCAGGCAGAGTTTATGACATTAGTCAAACCAATCAGACCCTCGGGCAGAAGTTGTTTTGCGTGTTTAAGTCATTTTTCAAGTGAATTGCCCCACATTTCCTTATTTCTGGGACATTTCTAATTACTGACAGTGACCAACAAGAAGAGAAAGCAGAGTACAACGGCCCTTAATGAAAACCATTGATTGAAAAATAACACTTTTAAATTTGCTTCAAATGAGTTTGTTTAAAATGTATTTGATAAATATATACGCTGCATTTGATAAGAATAACAATAACTATCATGATAACTTCTGAATATGTGAAAGCTGGTTGGTTTCAGCAGATGTTTTGGATTTCCCACGAGCAGTTGGAAAGCTGGTTGGTTTCAGCAGATGTTTTGGATTTCCCGCGGTGCAGGTGAAAGCTGGTTGTTTTCAGCAGATTATTTGGATTTCCCACGAGCAGGTGGAAAGCTGGTTGGTTTCAGCAGATGTTTTGGATGTCCCGCGGTGCAGGTGGGAAGTTGGCTGTTTTCAGCAGATCTTTATGCAAGCAGAAGTGTGTTGACCAGAAGAATTAGTTTGGGGTTTAATTTAAAGCTTTTATATTCTTTGGCTCAGGTAATCATAGCATGTTCATAACAAACTGTTTAAATCATAATATGATATATACAATTACTGCATGTACATGTATGATGTTTTGTCTATGTCTCGTCTATACAACTTTTTTTAAAAATCCATCTATTTTATTGGTAAATACTTCGTAAGTGGTAGATAGAAAAAATCGTTGCTGTAATTTGTAGTAACTTTTTAATGATTATTGGTAAAAGCATCTGCCATTGATATCTATTAATTGTCATGAATACTTAAACAATGAAAAAACTCAAATCAGAGTTTCTTAAAGTTTGAAAATACAAGAGAGAATCATCCTGAAAAATCACAAGCTTGTTTTAACTAAAGTTCAGCAAGATTGGTTTATCCAATCTAAAGTAATTGACAAAAACCTTTTTGCTTGGTGCCCGCCCAAATGCCATACCCCAATCTAATAACCAGGATTTTGTTGAAAAACCTGGTTTACAACACCAGTTTGTCTTGGAATCATAAAAAGTTTACCCTTATTGTCTGTTCCATCTAATGAAAGGATGAACTGGTCTACAGCTGTTTGGTCTGATTCATCTAAGCCCTGTAATATCATTATTGGAGGCATTACTGTGGTCTATTGTAGGAGGTAAAATATTACTTCCTTGGAATTTATTACATCAACTAACAAATTAAATCATTAGAAAAATTTTTATGCGTATTTTAAATGATATTCAGTAAAACACAAACTAAGAGTTAAAGTCATAATAGAGAATGTGCAACAACTTGTAAATAAAAATAATTATGGATTGTTTTCAATTGTTGATAAGAATATTGGATATAGATGACTTTGGGTAAGTTTAGGTAGAGGTTGATGTCCAGCATTAACCTATCGATTTTAACAAAATACAAACTAATGATAGCCTCCTATGATCAAGTCCAATATCCTAATAACAGGCTGGGGATTTGACTAAAATACTAAAACAAAATACAAACTAATGATAGCCTCCTATGATCAAGTCCAATATCCTAATAACAGGCTGGGGATTTGACTAAAATACTAAAACAAAATACAAACTAATGATAGCCTCCTATGATCAAGTCAAATATCCTAATAACAGGCTGGGGATTTGACTAAAATACTAAAACAAAATACAAACTAATGATAGCCTCCTATGATCAAGTCCAATATCCTAATAACAGGCTGGGGATTTGACTAAAATACTAAAACAAAATACAAACTAATGATAGCCTCCAATGATCAAGTCCAATATCCTAATAACAGGCTGGGGATTTGACTAAAATACTAAAACAAAATACAAACTAATGATAGCCTCCAATGATCAAGTCCAATATCCTAATAACAGGCTGGGGATTTGACTAAAATACTAAAACAAAATACAAACTAATGATAGCCTCCTATGATCAAGTCCAATATCCTAATAACAGGCTGGGGGTTTGACTAAAATACTAAAACAAAATACAAACTAATGATAGCCTCCTATGATCAAGTCCAAGAATCTAATAACAGGCTGGGGATTTGACTAAAATACTAAAACAAAATACAAACTAATGATAGCCTCCTATGATCAAGTCCAATATCCTAATAACAGGCTGGGGGTTTGACTAAAATACTAAAACAAAATACAAACTAATGATAGCCTCCTATGATCAAGTCCAATATCCTAATAACAGGCTGGGGATTTGACTAAAATACTAAAACAAAATACAAACTAATGATAGCCTCCTATGATCAAGTCCAATATCCTAATAACAGGCTGGGGGTTTGACTAAAATACTAAAACAAAATACAAACTAATGATAGCCTCCTATGATCAAGTCCAATATCCTAATAACAGGCTGGGGATTTGACTAAAATACTATAACAAAATACAAACTAATGATAGCCTCCTATGATCAAGTCCAATAATCTAATAACATGCTGGGGGTTTGACTAAAATACTAAAACAAAATACAAACTAATGATAGCCTATGATCAAGTCCAATATCCTAATAACAGGCTGGGGATTTGACTAAAATACTAAAACAAAATACAAACTAATGATAGCCTCCTATGATCAAGTCCAATATCCTAATAACAGGCTAAGGATTTGACTAAAATACTAAAACAAAATACAAACTAATGATAGCCTCCTACGATCAAGTCCAATAATCTAATAACACGCTGGGGATTTGACTAAAATACTAAAACAAAATACAAACTAATGATAGCCTCATATGATCAAGTCCAATAATCTAATAACAGGCTGGGGATTTGACTAAAATACTAAAACAAAATACAAACTAATGATAGCCTCCTATGATCAAGTCCAATATCCTAATAACACGCTGGGGATTTTACTAAAATACTAAAACAAAATACAAACTAATGATAGCCTCATATGATCAAGTCCAATATCCTAATAACACGCTGGGGATTTGACTAAAATACTAAAACAAAATACAAACTAATGATAGCCTCCTATGATCAAGTCCAATATCCTAATAACAGGCTAAGGATTTGACTAAAATACTAAAACAAAATACAAACTAATGATAGCCTCCTACGATCAAGTCCAATAATCTAATAACACGCTGGGGATTTGACTAAAATACTAAAACAAAATACAAACTAATGATAGCCTCATATGATCAAGTCCAATAATCTAATAACAGGCTGGGGATTTGACTAAAATACTAAAACAAAATACAAACTAATGATAGCCTCCTATGATCAAGTCCAATATCCTAATACAGAGTTGCCGAAAATGCTCGGAGGTCTGCCAGACAGTAGGACTGACAGACCTCAATGTTTTGTCAGTCCTACCAAGTATTTGTCAGACCCATATTTTTTTAATCATTTTTATAGAAAAAATAAGGGAAACCATATAAACATACTTAACCTCGCAGTCATTACATAATTTTTTCTTTTATTTATATCAAATTGTTAATAATTGTTGTATTTCTGGATGATTTTTCTTGCTTTTTTAAACCATAACACAAATAGATTCAGTTTTTTTCATTATTATTCATGGTAATTCATTTCCAATCAATTTGTCATGTACATGCCATGTGTATCTGGCCAAAATATCCAAAGAATGTAAATTAAATGACATTTTATTAAACCCACATGTAAATAATGCTGAAACAAACTGCTTCATGCGACAGTTAACTTTATTCTTTCAATTGCAGATTATATGTATTAATAGGAGACAATGATTTAATCAAATATATTTTCAAAGAACTTTAATTTTAAAACTAATTTAAATGTGTTTGTTTACCAATCGGTTTACGATTTTTCATTAAGGGTCGTTGTACTCGGTTTTTTTCTTGTTGTTCAATTTCGGTTTTTAGACGTATCACATAAATAAACAAATGGCGCGTAATCTATTTGGAAGAGGTAGAAACGTTTTGAAAAGGGCTAAATACGCAAAATCTTTGAAATTTTAATTGGTATTACATATTTGATCAAGATTTGGAAGTCAGGGCAAATACGTTTGACCTGAACATCGAGGCGACATTGAACTGCTTTATCGAGGTGCGACTTCGAGTAAGACAGCTTTTTCGCCCAGTGTAGTTACCGTTGCAGCACACGTACAATTTGAGCAATTTAAAAAAAAACAGTTTAATACCAGGCTTTGATATTGAAAAGAACCTTATGATGTACTTGACAGGCCAAATCGTCCCCCATCAATGGGAGCAGCCATGTCACCGTGCATGCGCGATGTTACGTATTATTGGGGGAATTCCGGGATCTTTAGTTGAATACAATATTTGTGACTCACGGCGGAAGGTTTTATTTATTATCAGACAAAAAATTTTGTTTTGCCGGACCTTGCTATGAAATTATTGGATCGGACAGTGGGTCCGACACGATAATCAAATCAGCCGGTCCTTAGAATAATTTGCCGGTCGGGACCGAAGGTCCGACGGTTTTTGGCAACTCTGCTAATAACACGCTGGGGATTTGACTAAAATACTAAAACAAAATACAAACTAATGATAGCCTCATATGATCAAGTCCAATATCCTAATAACACGCTGGGGATTTGACTAAAATACTAAAACAAAATACAAACTAATGATAGCCTCCTACGATCAAGTCCAATAATCTAATAACATGCTGGGGATTTGACTAAAATACTAAAACAAAATACAAACTAATGATAGCCTCCCATGATCAAGTCCAATAATCTAATAACAGGCTGGGGATTTGACTAAAATACTAAAACAAAATACAAACTAATGATAGCCTCCTATGATCAAGTCCAATATCCTAATAACAGGCTGGGGGTTTGACTAAAATACTAAAACAAAATACAAACTAATGATAGCCTCCTACGATCAAGTCCAATAATCTAATAACAGGCTGGGGATTTGACTAAAATACTAAAACAAAATACAAACTAATGATAGCCTATGATCAAGTCCAATATCCTAATAACAGGCTGGGGATTTGACTAAAATACTAAAACAAAATACAAACTAATGATAGCCTCCTATGATCAAGTCAAATATCCTAATAACAGGCTGGGGATTTGACTAAAATACTAAAACAAAATACAAACTAATGATAGCCTCCTATGATCAAGTCCAATATCCTAATAACACGCTGGGGGTTTGACTAAAATACTAAAACAAAATACAAACTAATGATAGCCTCCTATGATCAAGTCCAATATCCTAATAACACGCTGGGGGTTTGACTTAAATACTAAAACAAAATACAAACTAATGATAGCCTCCTATGATCAAGTCCAATATCCTAATAACAGGCTGGGGGCACTACAAACACCAAATCCTTAATTTCCTAGCCAAATCCTTAATTTCCCAGTAAAAACCTTATTTTTTTAAGGATTGACTGTAAAATTAAGTGTTGTTTTTTGAAATTAAGGGTGTGACGGGGAAATTAAGGTTTTTACGCGGAGATTAAGGTTTTTACTCGGAGATTAAGGTTTTTTGTTTATTGGACTCCTGGGTCGATGATAAGCCCTCGGGCATTGTTGTTGATAAAGATTATGACTATATGTACGTCTATAATGTCAATTTATATATATAATGTGCGAAAAATAAATAATGAACATGAACGAACGTGAATGCATTTTCTGTCAACTTAATGAAAAATGCGGTTGTTGCAAAGTTAATTTATAAAACGTTAATTGTAAATAATCATGAATGTAATAATATACAGTGGCATATTTTTTTGTCCTTTAAAAAAGTAGCAGGTAATTATATAAGTGAAAAGAATAATTACGATCGGGTCCGTTCAATACACATCCGCGATACTTTTTGTTTACCTATTACAAAAATAGATTGAATAAAGGACGGATACATTTGTATATGTTCTGATTTTAATCGTTTTGGTTTTCTTTGCAGGTTTTTTTAGGTAAGTTGGTGTTATCTATATTTGGTTTATTTTATAAAATTACATGTTTTATTTGTTTTTGAATTTTTAACATTGTTTCATGTTTTATTAACATTTATGTTATAATTATATTTCCCTGTTTATTACGTTACTGTTATTGTTTATGCCGTTTTAACTTTTATATTATTATTGTAATTGTTAAAAGTGATGGCTTCAAATTAAAATAATCATTTAAATGATGAATAAAGTCGGAATTCCTGTTTTGGTCTGAAATACATAATAATTTTAAATATTACATCTAGATAGATTAAATATAGGTTTAAATATTTTATGCTACATATATATGAAGTATTTATCAAATGCTAGTTTGTAGTTATGCAACTAGCTAGGATTCATTAATGTAGTAATTAGTGGTCCGGGCTATGTGCACGGAACAGTAAATAACGTAAATTATTACACTGTAAAATAAAACGTTATACGGACATAACATACACATCACAGGAAAACGATGGAAATCAAATTTAGTATGAACTTTTATTTTGAGACAGGGTCTTTCTTGTTAAAAACGCTTCTACTAAGAAGATCAAAAATAAAATTGACGTGAATGAATACCACCAGTAAATAATTATAGACTCCCCTGCTGGTGCAGCCAAAGAGTTGTCAGCAAAATAAATGTGAAAGGCCAGAAGAGTACGCAAGCAGCTGGTTGAAAATAAAAATAGATAAATAAAGCAAGTTTCCTGATTTATATTAATAACGAAGTGAATATTTGACAACTTTCAGATGGGTGCAACCTTCCGAAAATAAATAAAGGATTTGGTGTTTGTAGTGGGGTTTGACTAAAATACTAAAACAAAATACAAACTAATGATAGCCTCCTATGATCAAGTCCAAGAATCTAATAACAGGCTGGGGATTTGACTAAAATACTAAAACAAAATACAAACTAATGATAGCCTCCTATGATCAAGTCCAAGAATCTAATAACAGGCTGGGGATTTGACTAAAATGCTAAAACAAAATACAAACTAATGATAGCCTCCTATGATCAAGTCCAAGAATCTAATAACAGGCTGGGGATTTGACTAAAATACCATGTTAGGTTATACAAAAGGTTGCTCAGCTATCAAGTATTTAAAAGTCATTCAAATATATAGATATAAACTTATTTACACTAAATCAGATTTTTGGTCCATGCAGCCCCTTGTAATCCATGATCATAATATAGACAATTAACATTAAATCTTACATCTCATATAACATGTATAACAAAAGATTTTGGAAGTTATTAAGAGTTTTTACAAAATAAATATTTCATCTTCAATTCTTGTACTTACAGCAGCAATCAATTTTGGTGCAATGATATCGTTGATGTTGGAAACTGCTTTAAATACACCTGTAACATAAAAGATTGATTAATATTAACAAATGGTACTGTCTTGTGTAAAACTAGTTTGTCAATGTTGTGTCCGTTATTAGGTTCAGGAGATGAAATAAGCATTTGTGACTAGAATTTTCCAAACCTTCTGGTAACAAATGTTGAGGGTCCTCTAGTAAAAGCACTAGGTCCTGTATTTCTTCAATTTTCATTATGTGAGATTTTCACATGGAGCACAACAAGATAATGATGGTCCACAAATGATGAAATCACACTTTTAAACAATGTTATGTAATAGCTTAAAAAAAACAAAACTTATGTAGCTACTAACAAATTATTGCTTGTTGCTAAAATTGTTACAAGCAATTTATACAATCTTTTAAGCTTTTCAAAGGACCTTTCTCTGTCCATAAATAACTCAATTATTATTAAAACTTTCATAATAACTTATGATAATGAATATATGCATTGATGCGTTGTCAATCTTGTTTGGATTATTACAACAAATAAATTTCTTTATTTAAGATGAACAATAAAATGATTAAAAAATCCCAAAAGTCTGTAATGGCCGGGTTGCAAAGCAATTGCATTAATAAAAATTGACTGGTTTACAATTTGTTGGAAGAAGATTTTTTGTCAGGGTAAAAAATGCAGGAAGAGTTGATTACACAAATTTGGTAATGTCTTCTGCAAATGTTTTGTAACATGACCAAGTTCCTAAGTCTGGAAAATTAGGCAAAAAACCCTTGAACAATTCCATAATAGATGGTGCACATCATCAATACATGTGAAATCTTTCTGTGAAGTTTCATGATCAGAGATCTAGCTTAAAACTGTAGGAAGAGTTGATTACACAAAAAAGAGTCCCTATTTTCGCTGTCCACCTAACTTCACCATACTTATAACCCATGGTTTTTACTTCGTGCCAATCTGGCCAAAAAATGTTTAAAAACACACATAGTGACTGAATTATAAAAAAGGACAACTAGCGAGATTAGATGTAATAAATGGCATCATTCTGTAACATATATTACACAATCTATGGAAAATGCACTATTGGAAATATTTAAATAAACTAAAATTAAATATTTTAAATGTGACTGTCAATTTACTAATTTTTATTATGTTTAAATCTTTGCAGTTATTATTTCCACACCAGCAGCCTCATATTTGCAATCTCCAGCACCGAGTTCATATCTGCTCTGGAGATGGCTGTATTTAATTTTGTTTTGTATTGGTTTCCACTAGTTTTTTTTTAATCTATATGCTTTAAGGTTCATAAATTGTTGTATTCCAGATCTGTATCATAATTTAGCCACTTTACCAAAAGTAATACATATGTAAAATCAAAACCACAAGTCCCGGACCTCAGACAGCCGCTTATTTCAACCCCCGAGATTTAGGGGATAAACATACCATATTTAAAGTGTTGAAGACATACAGTACACACAAATTTGATACTGTGACATTGTTTTCAATATCAATACTACATAGTTATATGATCACATGATTTTATTTAGGGCATTTTTCTCCATGCAGGGTCATTTAATATTGTGTAAATGGCATAAAACTTGACATCCTTTCATAAATTTAAGTTTAGGGGGCTTTGTATCCTGAGACAAGGCAGCATATGTTTCCTTTTGCATAGTCTGAGAATAGTTTTTTGCCCCAGGGAATAATTTTATTAGAAACAGGGATATTATAATGGGACATTGTCCTAGGCCAAATAACTAGGACACTAGCTCAAAGTTAACACTTCTATTAAGCCCACCCCCATTATAAGACCACTTTCATGACAGATGGGGTGATTTAAGACAGGTAATACTGAATACATAAATGCCAAAAATGATTATATGGGTACAGAATATATTTTAAATGCAAATAGTATATTTTGTTGAATGGCACTTAAATTAAGTATTCTAAGTATTTCCAAACCAACCTTTTCCATGATACGCTTTAGGATCCTGGTCTCTAAGTTCCAAAGCTTCATAAATTCCAGTTGATGCCCCACTTGGCACTGCAGCTCTAAACTGGCCTGAAATGAAACAAGTTGAAAAAAAAATGAAATTAGTTTGTGCAATAATATTCTGTCCTTAGAACTTTTGTCACAAGATGGGACTGTTGGACAATACTTCCGTCTTTTTAAATAATATGTCTTTAATTGTATAACATATATATATATATTTCATGTCAATAGCCAACCCCAATAGATATCAGTGAGACCAACTCTGTGGGCCCCATTCTGCCCATTTTCATTACTACTCCTACTTTCCTACATGTTGCAGTTCATTTTTTAACAGTTGAATGTTACTAGCATCCTCGCAAGTCAGGGTTTCTGTGTCCACGAACCCCTGACAAACTTAGCTAGGAAATTCCCGGGCTAGAAGTCACTATTTTGATTGGCTACATCGTACCTTAATGTAGCCAATCAAAAGCTCGCTTTCATTCACGACTTGGTTAGGGGATATCCCGATGTCGATTGTAAATAAACCAAACGGATATGTTGCGTAGACCATGTGAAAATCAGTGTATTTTGTAACAGTAGTGTTAATAGTTTGTTATTACCGCGTTATTTTTTAGTTGCGTTATGTTTTCTTCACACTCCAGAATGAGTAAGAATGACTTCTGCCAAACACTTGCTTCTTTCAAGCAATTTCATTAGTTGATATTTTAAAGGACTGACGTCATACGAAAATCTTCTAGCCCGAGAATTTCCTAGCTAAGTTTGTCAGGGGTTCGTGGACACATGTGGACACAGAAACACTGACTTGTGAGGATGTGTTACTAGTAATTTTGAAGATATGCAAAGCATAATGGGAGTTGATTAATGCCAAGGAAATGTAATTCATATGGTAACCCATTCGTTCACACTTTTTCGGTAGTAGGTCAATGAATAAATTAGCTACGAGGATTCATTGCGGCAGAAAAAAATATGCAATATTTCTTTAAAATTGTATAATAACATTTTATACAGTAAAACTTCGGTAGCTCGAACTCGGATGGCTCGAACACCACCGATTTCTCGAACTGTTTTTGAAGTCCCAACATTTATTTCTATATATGTTTGTACAAAAAACCCCCGTTTTTCAAACACCGATTTCTCGAAAACTCGAACTCATTTATAGGTCCCTTTGATAGTAAACTTAAGTAAGTCACCATCAATAACTCAAACTAAAATTATAAGTGTCGGTGCGAAGCAATTAACTTCAGGTACAAAGGACGTGGATAACAGAAGCCATAACAATTAATACAGGTATGTCAATTAAAAAAAAAAAGATAATAATTATGTCATGACTGGTGATTAGTTTGAACAGGCAAATAGACATTAATTGTTTCTTTAATTAAAAATATGAAATGTACCAAGCGGATTATCAAATCAGCGAAAATATTCCAATTAAAAATCATTTACGACTTTTGTTGACAACTGTGGTTAAATTGATATTAAAAACCAAATATTAAAGCTAAAATAATTTAAGAAAAATGTGTGGGCAATAAATATTGTGCAAATTATTTACTTTAATTTTACTGCAATGGATATACAGAATACAAATGGGTTTTTGCGCAATAACGGAAGTAAATAGTAAGCGCTGTAGAAATTTCAAATTTCACAAACTATTACACCTAAAATAACTTGATTCGTGTCAAAATTCATGAAATAAACATCTACATACATTCCAAATGAATTTTAGTTCCCAAAAACAACCATACCGCGTGTAGGAAAATTAACGAGCAACTTATAAACAAAATCGGTCACGGTACACGGTACGGAACAGATACATTTACGGAAGTCGTCCAACTTCGGTGGCTCGAACAACCGATAACTCGAACTATTTTTGGCGACCCCAGCGATTTCGAGTTATCGAAGTTCTACTGTATACTAGTACTTGTATAAAAACTTGCGTACCACAGTTACTAAAATGCCAAATCACACATGACTAAAATTCTGTGCTAAATGTCTTGGAAAAGTAGGAGTCTATAAAATTTTGCAATTTTACATTCTACTTCATGCAATGACTACATACATATTAAAAGCAGTGATTCTCAATCTTCAACATGTTCAAATATAAAGCACTAAATTTACAATAAACATATATCTGTTTTAAAACACACCATGTTCGGTTGTTACATCTACTTCAACTGTTGGATTTCCACGGCTATCAAATATCTGACGTGCTTTGACAGTCTTTATAGGCATTGTTCTCTGAAATTAAAATACACAATTATTACATACTGGGCTCTTGTTGGAGGGGGAACTCAGGCAGCCATTGTTCATCTTCAAAAAGTTTAGTCACAATGTCATTTTGAACCTATGTTGTCTTTCAACTTCCATTTTGGTCAGAAATCTTTGTATTTTTGTCACAGTGACTTGTTTATCATGCCACTGACAAATAGGGAATAATGAAAACAGTGTATGCTGGTTCCTATCTGACTATCAATTTATAAATATTGGTAATTTGAAAATACTAGTACAAGCAGATACCAGTCAGAAAGTAGGGTTAGTGACGAAAATGAGCTTATATTAGAAACAGGTTAAAATTAGCTTGATTGGAGTTAAAAGAATCATCTTTATGGAGAAAAATTACAAGAAAACGGATTTACCACACAAACATTTTTAAATCATCCAGATTGTGAAAACTGCCACTCAATCCCATGTCATAAAATCTGTTTTGTCTATGGAGAGCTCTGCAGTCCCATGCTCCAATTAAGAGTCTAAACTACTAGTAGAGGCTCTCAGGAGCCTGTATCGCTCACCTGAACCTGAAACCAAGCAACTCCTTTTATCCAGCTTTTCTTTCCTATAAGAAATTGACCAACATTTCTGCAAAAATCCTTAATTTTGATTTTAAAGGCGAATAACTCCTATAAGTTGTATATAGGAATCACCCTGTCTGTCTGTCAGTCTGTCCGTTTGTCCACATCCCTTGTAAGCGCAACTCCTTCTAAACTGCTTGATGAAATTTAATGAAACTTTGCATAAATAAAGTACATTATATGTAGATGTGCATGAAGGATTTTTATTGACCTCGGATATCATTTAGGGGATATAATTGGAGTTGAAATGAATCGGGGGTTTCCCTTTGGGAGTCCACACTTGTTTAATCAGTTTTTAATTGATTTTTAAACATCATCTGAAAGGACTGCTTTGCAACTTTGAACACATCATCAGTCTTGCACAAACCATGGTCACAGATTAACCAACAATCAACATGGCTGCTGTGCCTAAAAATAGAACAGGGCTGTTTGGGGGTGGGTGGGGTGGGGTGGGGTCAAAATACAGTTTTGGCTTGTAGTTCAAAAAGTATAACAGATTCAGAAAACCTGAAAAGAATTACACTAAATATACATATAATTATTTTAAAAATATTATTATTATTATTTTATTAGGCCAAAAAAAATATGTATAATGTGTGTTCCCGATTACCCGGCCGACCCTACCAATTTTGTTGAAAGCTGAAATCCTGACCCAAAAGTTTTTTTTGTGTTTTTTAATGGAGGTAACTTAGAACCAGAAAAAAAAACTAAGTTTACTCCTGGTATTGTTCCGGGTATTAGTTTTATTTTCATACTTCCCCAACATGGCTGCTATGCTGCAGGCATCAAGCCTGTTGGCATTTAGATATAAGAAATGTAAACATATGAACGCTTATAACGAAATTGATAGCTCATTCAATGACTGTATACTTGTAAAGGCTTTATAGGCTTTATAGGAATTCTTGAAACTTGCTATTATATTTTCAAAATCAGACATATGTGCCTTCCCCCCCCCCCCCCCCCCCAAATTTTTTTTTTTTTAAAGTCGACCTTCCTACCTATTTCATAATATGTCTTATCAGGTATATCTATATAATCCCCTATTCTGTCCAGTAATGATGACATTTCTAAGGTATGTACTTAGAAGGGTACTTTATTAATTATTTTACATAATAAATATTTTCATATTAATTTGTAAAAAAGGGGTAACAAAAACAGATATAGTAAACTTTTATACAATAAAGGTGTGTTTAAACTATTATAATATAAACAGTAGGTATTAATAAAACGCTGGCGTAAAACACCTTTCCTTATAGTGCCCAGAGGAATTAGGATACCAGGGGCTGCTCTTGCTTCTAATAAGCTAGGGCCAAAAAAATCACCAACTGCAATTTTCCGTCGCCAGTTTTGTAAAAGTGTTGCCATATTAGAAATCGCTAGATCACCATATGACATGGCGAAATTGTTTAACATTATGTGTAACATATTCTGTAACGTCGGACGAAATCCAAGTTTGCCGAACTCTTAATTCAATTTTTCAAAAGTTTGGTCTCGAGCAGCCCGTACACTTATTGTATTTTAATCATAAAAAGATGTGTGAGTGATTTCTTGTTGGCAGAAAACCAAAATTTTACAGTAATTTATTAGAAAAATCTATTCTCGTGAATGAACATAAAACCGGAAATACTGAAAATAGAAACTACGCATGTGTAAGAGTTTTCTAATAATGAAATTATAATGGACATCCGGTCCGGAAATCACTCAACAACGACATCAGTTTTCATACCTGTATTTTATTAATTACATAATAAAAAAATATTACAACAAAAATATGTTTTTTATTTGTAATGTTATTTTTATAAATTAATTAACAGCATCAATTGTTTTATTACACGTCTACTCAAATGTGATGCAGGTAAAGCTGCTTTTCATCAGACAACTTTGTTGATTCATTTATTGCCGATTTCAAATTAATAACTCCAAATAACACACATGTCACGGGATACTACACAATACACGTGTATTTACGACCATAGAAGCCGACAAAGGATGCAATCGCCGATAAATTTAAAACGTGCATGCATCGTTTAACACTATAAAACCTTGGCGCCAAAAAAATCGGCAGACGCAATATTTTGTTGCCAAATGACAAAAAAAAATCGCAATTGGCGATATTGGCAAAGCCCAGCGCGTCCCCTGGGATACCTGTCGTCCACAATTATGTAAAAAGAACATAAAATAAAAGACATATGAGTAACGAGGTTTCTAAAATGTTACTGCCTTTCTGCAACAAATACTTTCATTACGACTCTGCAGTTACAACATATGCCTTGTACAAAAGCCGTGTTTATCGCGGCAATACAGTCATTTTGGTCACTAAAAAAATTGATTGCCGCGTCGCGCAGGGTTCTCCACACCTTTTAGAGTAAAAGGCTGAATCACTAAAGTAGAAGGCAGGGGGTCTGGGGGCTGCCCAAGGCCGAAAATGGTTTTAAGCTATTTTGAATGTGATGTGGACACCTCTCCTGGCAGCATTATTTTAATTATTTAAAAAATAAATGATTTTTAAATGCATTAAATTTTCATGAAAAATATGTTAAATATAATGGTACCAGAACCTGTAGGAGGTGGCCAGGACTACGGGTAACTAGTTTCACAAGTCATTAACATTCCTCTTTTTGAAATCATATATATTGATTTCCAAATTATATATGTTTTACTTTAAATTAATATCTGTTCAACAGCAAGTTATTAAATTAATTTTGAAAAATTTTATTTGTATATGGAATTTTCATGACTCAAAAAATGTATCGTTAAAATAATTTATTAAATAGACAGTAATAGACTAATATCAAATTTAGAAAAAGTAAAATTATAACAGGTCACTAAGACTGGTATGGACTGACTTACATGTAGTTTCAATATGCTAGAATTAATTTATCCAAACACAGGTTTCAAAATTATCATTATTTGCAACTTCGTAAAAGGTAAAAGACATATTACCATCCTTTCTTACCATCGGTGAGTTTCGTTCTTTTAGTAAAATAGTCTGTAATTTTTCCAGCAACCCGTTTATTCATTGCTGTACACCCGTTGTATCAACACCGGTATAGTTTTACATGCGTTTCCGGTAAAGCTATACCGGTGTTGACACAAAGAAATTCCGTAAATTATATGTTTTGCATCGAACGCGGACCTCGCCGAGAGCACCATTAAAAAAACGAACACGCTACGAGAAAAACAAACTTCAGCTGCCGATTTCTCTACATCATTAAGAATAAATTTTCATTCATAATTTTTTTTTAGCAATAGGTAACATAAATTTGGCAAAAAAGTAGCCGGTCAAAATACAAAAATACACGGCAATATAGCCGGCTACCGACTTCAAAGGAAACCACTGGTCGCGTTCGCCGTGTTTTTTCGCAGACTTTGTGGAATCCATCTTGGCAGCAGTGTACTTGTTTTCCCATTTAATCCAGCTTAAAAAATCGTTCTTTCATGCCATTTCTACATTTTGTTTACCTGTTGTTGAACTGTTACCAAACTGGTTTACCATAATAAAACCAAATCACGTTCTATTTGAGACTTCCAAAATAAACATCCATTCAGAGAAAATGGTCATTTGGTGAGGGGAATTTACGTTGTTCTGCCAAGAAAATATGGTCGCTGTTCACGTTTAAGGGGTTTCAAGTTAATGTCCATAAATGTTTTTTTTTTTTTGGAAAAATTTCTAGCACTTTTTGGCAAATGTGACCTTTTTATGGATTTCCCAAAAAATCTGATCCACCAAAATTTGGCAAATATGAAAATATATTCCAAAGTTTCATTGAAATTCAAACTTTGAGTAATTGTAAGGAAACTTTTTTCCATTTAGTAAATTTTACCATAAATAAGAATGGAAAGCCGTTTGTTTTAAACCTTTCTGGCAAAGTCGTTCAGTGTGCGAAATAAGCCACACGCCCAATGCCTGAAGCGTGTAAAACCCGATTCGGGCCTCTAAACATCTACAGGAAGAACACACGACTGGCGTGTTATTTATAATTTCTCACTCGGACCTTAAAACTTTAACATGAAGAACGCCAGAGTTGTGTTGTGGAACCTATAAACCGTTTTGTTCACTCGACCATTCAATCGATATTTTCTTTATATAAATTTGTGTATTATCGTGCATATAAAAAGTGGAAAATCCCTTATTTATCAATTGATTTACGTTGCGTGCGCATTAATATTTACATATATGTATGACCCAAGAAGCTGTTTCTCAATGTTTTTCGTGTAATCGTAATTAAAAAGAGACACGAATGTATATTAATACACCACGCACAGCTGGTTATTAAAAACTGCAATAACTATCCTCACGTATCAATAATGACCGATTTTAAAGACGAAACTGATAAAAAAAATGGTGACACTGTCAAAAGATATCAAGATCGACCACGTCTGATTGTATATGCAATTCTTTTGAACATCAAAGTGCCGGGAGTGATTCAATCCCACTCTGCTACATTACAAGTAGTGGGACTAAATTCGTACCTTTGCCAAAAAAAAGCAAAGGTACTATTATTCATTCTAGCTGGATTTCAATGGTATGAAATATGTACGTGTTACTGTGAAAAAAACATTTTTCTTTTGGATTTTCATAAAACAAAGGTCCAATATTTAATAATGAAAAAAAAAAAGTATACAAGCAGAAAATTTAGCACTACAAAGCCGAACGGGGTGAGACTTGTAGTATTTATACTTGTAGAACTTATATATTGTAATGGATTTAACATTTTATTTATTATTTACAATAAATATCTACTTGAATTAATTAAATTAGTAAATTAGTAATAAACAGTATTAAACAAAAATATATAATGAAGGTCAAGATGAGGACATTGCAAAGCAACATTTGCATCCAAGTCCAAGGTCAACATCACTTATACTTTGATACATGGAAATATTTAATGACATCATTAAAAACGTACATCTTAATTTACAAATTGATCTCATGCGTTTGTTAATGCATCAAACAACTTTTTACTATTAACTTACAAGTAACTTCAACGTTTATGAACTGTGCTAAGAGGAGCCTTGTGTAACAAACACTGTTGTCTGCACGTTTTGGATCAGGTCAAGGCCACAGGAAATTATTTTCATAAATTAGCAAACACATGACAAAAATTATTTTAAAAAGACAACTTTATTTGATAATGTATGTATTTATATTATCGTGGTTTAGTACCGTCTTAAATGCACAAATTAAAGCATAGAAAAGAAACTGAAAGTAACTGCGCCCTCTTTTGAACGACATCAAGGGAGTTAACTACAATGGGAGTATGAACTCGTAATAAGACTAGATAATGTGAGTCAGTCTACATTTATCGTGAAATTCACACCAAAAACAATGCCTTCCAAACCTAGTGTTGATTTCAAGGAATGTCTGAAGGATTCGCCAATTTTTAGGTAACTATCACACAATCTAAATACAGTTCTGGACATTACCTTAGTAAATTTAATACTGGTTGTTTGTATTGACTATTATTATTATAACGGTACAACACGTTAGTCATTGCTATAGCGGTATACTAAGAGAAAAAATACGTTCACTAATTTAGAAGTAATATTTCAACCACTTGACTGCTGAGGAAAATATAGTTCTCGTCACTATTGAATTTGCGGTTCTCATCTGATGATTGGCTTAAAAATAAATTGTCAGAAAAAAAATGATGTCACAAAGAAAACAACGTCCTTTTACCGTGTATCTAAGTCATGACGGTGAAACTTGAGTTGTCAGAATTTGTATTTCATTTTGCAAGTTTAATACTTTTTAAAATTAGAGAAATAGATTAGATTAGAATCATCCATACATGTACTAGTAAGTGCTCTTGGATTGTCGGAGTTCTCCAATCTTGATAGTTAATTAAATAAAATAACTTTTATGTCCTCACCGAGGGTCAGGCTTGAAATTCCATAATTTAACAATCTCGATTGGAGAAATCTGATAATCCACTCTTACCAATGTAAGATCATAGTCTATGAGTCAGTAGTCTATGAGTTTATTATAATATTAGTTTAATATTCATATATATCTATGTACTATGTGTATTGTTTGTGTTATAACCATTTACTGTAAATGTGTTACAACAAATAAATATTTCGTATTTCGTATATATAAGTTTTTTATAATTATTCACTTGCTGTAAACTTACTAACATAGAGCTTAATCTTACACTGGAATCATTTCTGTCTCATAGAGTTTTGGCTCTTGAGTCGAGCTGTAATGAACTTTACATCAACAATTAGTTTTGAGGTCCTAACTTTTTTTGGTGTAATTTTCTGTTTCAGTGCATAAAACTATGCTATGTTTTATAATGATATTAAATATTTACTTCCTTACCTGTTGTAAATGACAGGTAATGTTTGGTACCTAATTAGGTGTGATATGACTGAGTTGACTGCACTTTTGTTCATTATTTCATATTTGGACAGAAATTTAAGGAGCTCCTTAATGAAGTTAGAGCTTGCCATAATCTTTACTTAAACTGAAGGGTTTCTCCAACCTTTATACAAAGTTATAAACAATTAATAATAATAAAACAACTTAACACTGTATTTTAAAATGCACTAGATATACTAGTATCAAAAGTAAAAGAAGATACAGCCTTAATTTCCTAATTTTTGCTTAATCTACTAAAATTCCACTTTTTAAATTGAAGTTAGTGTAATTCAGTTTTATTTTAGAAAATTAATGTTAACCATGTTTACATAAGGAAATTTTAACTGGACCACTACATTTTATCTAATTATGCCCAGTCTAGATCTTCTATAGGTAAACATGTATACACTTACTAGTAATCATAATTGCAGCTGAAATAAACCCCCTCGATAGATTGTATACCCTCAGATCCACCCCTCAGACATTAACCACCTGGATAGATTTTATACCCTCAGATCCGCCCCTCAGACATTGTGAGTTATCCCTCTGGATAGATTGTATACCCTCAGATCTGCCCCTCAGACATTGTGGGTTATCCCTCTGGATTGATTGTATACCCTCAGATCAGCCCCTCAGACATTAACCCCCTGGACAGATTGTATACCCTCAGATCTGCCCCTCAGACATTAACCCCCTGGATAGATTTTATACCCTCACATCTGCCCCTCAGACATTAGCCCCCTGGATAGATTTTATACCCTCAGATCTGTCCCTCAGACATTGTGGGTTATCCCCCTGGATAGATTGTAAACCCTCAAATCCGCCCCTCAGACATTAACCCCCTGGATAGATTTTATACCCTCACATCTGCCCCTCAGACATTAACCCCCTGGATAGATTTTATGCCCTCAGATCTGTCCCTCAGACATTAACCCCCTGGATCAGCTGCCCTGGATAGATTTTATACCTTCAGATCCACCCCTCAGACATTGTGGGTTATCCCCCTGGATAGATTTTATACCCTCAGATCTGCCCCTCAGACATTGTGGGTTATCCCCTGGTTAGATTTTATATCCTCAGATCTGCCCCTCAGACATTGTGGGTTACCCCCTGGATAGATTTTATACCCTCAGATCTACCCCTCAGACATTGTGGGTTAACCCCCTGGATAGATTTTATACCCTCAGATCTGCCCCTCAGACATTGTGGGTTAACCCCCTGGATAGATTTAATACCCTCAGATCTGCCCCTCAGACATTGTGGGTTAACCCCTTGGATAGATTTTATACCCTCAGACATTGTGGGTTATCCCCCTGGATAGATTTTATACCCTCAGATCTGCGCCTCAGACATTGTGGGTTAACCCCCTGGATAGATTTAATACCCTCAGATCTGCCCCTAAGACATTGTGGGTTAACACCTTGGATAGATTTTATACCCTCAGATCCGCCCCTCAGACATTGTGAGTTATCCCTCTGGATAGATTGTATACCCTCAAATCTGCCCCTCAGACATTGTGGGGTATCCCTCTGGATTGATTGTATACCCTCAGATCAGCCCCTCAGACATTAACCCCCTGGATAGATTGTATACCCTCAGATCTGCGCCTCAGACATTAACCCCCTGGATAGATTTTATGCGCTCACATCTGCCCCTCAGACATTAGCCCCCTGGATAGATTTTATACCCTCAGATCTGTCCCTCAGACATTGTGGGTTATCCCTCTGGATAGATTGTATACCCTCAAATCCGCCCCTCAGACATTAACCCCCTGGATAGATTTTATACCCTCAAATCTGCCCCTCAGACATTAACCCCCTGGATAGATTTTATACCCTCAGATCTGTCCCTCAGACATTAACCCCCTGGATCAGCTGCCCTGGATAGATTTTATACCTTCAGATCCGCCCCTCAGACATTGTGGGTTACCCCCTGGATAGATTGTATACCCTCAGACATTGTGGGTTATCCCCTGGTTAGATTTTATACCCTCAGATCTGCCCCTCAGACATTGTGGGTTACCCCCTGGATAGATTTTATACCCTCAGATCTACCCCTCAGACATTGTGGGTTAACCCCCTTGATAGATTTTATACCCTCAGATCTGCCCCTCAGACATTGTGGGTTAACCCCTTGGATAGATTTGATACCCTCAGATCTGCCCCTCAGACATTGTGGGTTATCCCCCTGGATAGATTTTATACCCTCAGATCTGCCCCTCATACATTGTGGGTTAACCCCCTGGATAGATTTAATACCCTCAGATCTGCCCCTCAGACATTGTGGGTTAACCCCTTGGGTAGATTTTATACCCTGAGATCTGCCCCTCAGACATTGTGGGTTATCCCCCTGGATAGATTTTATACTCTCAGATCCACCCCTCAGACATTGTGGGTTATCCCCCTGGATAGATTTTATACTCTCAGATCCACCCCTCAGACATTGTGGGTTATCCCCCTGGATAGATTTTATACTCTCAGATCCACCCCTCATTAACCACCTGGATAGATTTTATACCCTCAGATCTGCCCCTTAGACATTATGGGTTAACCCCCTGGATAGATTTTATACTCTCAGATCCACCCCTCAGACATTGTGGGTTATACCCCTGGATAGATTTTATACTCTCAGATCCACCCCTCAGACATTGTGGGTTATCCCCCTGGATAGATTTTATACTCTCAGATCCACCCCTAATTAACCACCTGGATAGATTTTATACCCTCAGATCTGTCCCTCAGACATTGTGGGTTATCCCCCTGGATAGATTTTATACCCTCAGATCTGCCCCTCAGACATTGTGGGTTAACCCCCTGGATAGATTTAATACCCTCAGATCTGCCCCTCAGACATTGTGGGTTAACCCTTTGGATAGATTTTATACCCTCAGATCCACCCCTCAGACATTGTGGGTTATCCCCCTGGATAGATTTTATACTCTCAGATCTGCCCCTCAGAAACCACCTGGATAGATTTTATACCCTCAGATCTGCCCCTTAGACATTATGGGTTAACCCCCTGGATAGATTTTATACCCTCAGATCCACCCCTCAGACATTGTGGGTTATCCCCCTGGATAGATTTTATACTCTCAGATCTGCCCCTCAGACATTGTGGGTTAACCCCCTGGATAGATTTTATACCCTCAGATTCACCCCTCAGACATTGTGGGTTATCCCCTGGATAGATTTTATACCCTCAGATCTGCCCCTCAGACATTGTGGGTTATCCCCCTGGATAGATTTAATACCCTCAGATCTGCCCCTCAGACATTGTGGGTTATCCCCCTGGATAGATTTTATACCCTCAGATCCACCCTCAGACATTGTGGGTTAACCCCCTGGATAGATTTTATACCCTCAGATCTGCCCCTCAGACATTGTGGGTTAACCCCCAGGATAGATTTTATACCCTCAGATCTGCCCCTCAGACATTGTGGGTTAACCCCCTGGATAGATTTAATACCCTCAGATCCACCCTCAGACATTGTGGGTTAACCCCCTGGATAGATTTTATACCCTCAGATCTGCCCCTCAGACATTGTGGGTTAACCCTCTGGATAGATTTATCCTCAGATCCGCCCCTCACATTATGGGTTAACCCCCTGGATAGATTTTATACCCTCAGATCCACCCCTCAGACATTGTGGGTAATCTCCATCTAATCCTGTTTGGTACATGTAATGTGTGTGTGTTTGTGTGTTTCGTGTGTAGTTATTTACTTTGCACAGTACGAATAAATTAAATGCTTAAAATGGAATTCATGTATCTTAACCAAATCAACTTACTGTTTATTTTTGTCCATTATAGTTCCTGAATTATCAATTGTCCAGTTAAAGTACTTACATGTATTTATATAATTGTAAATTAACTACATTTGTAGCTGAGGTAGCATTTCATAATACAAATTCTAATTCTTTATAGCATTTCACCCTCATACAATTTACAATTTAATGAAAGTAGTATTTTTCAGCTGATATGGATTTTTTTTTAACAATTCCAATTAAGGGGGGGGGGGGGTGGGGGGGTTATTTACAAATATGTGCTAAATGGGAAATTAGTGTTGCTTACAAATTCTTGTTATATATTCATTTATTAATGCTTATCATTTTAGCCAGTGTTGAAGGGATATCCCATATATGATAGTTGTTTAAATCAGAATTGAAGCCAGCAGATTTAAATACATGTATAAGAATAGTAATTAAAAGACTTGGACCTTTGGATATTTTCCTGTTTCTAGTATGAGATTCAAAACTATTGCACAATGTTATCTTTATCATAAAATATTTGGTCTGGTCCAGAGGTTTTTGCATGTTTCATTTTTTTTTCATTCAAGTACTGGCAACTATGGCCAAATTTATATGTTTGTTTGCTCTTCTCATACCCACAGTTTTTACTAGGCAGGTGGGCAAAATGTTTTATTTTATATGACATAGTAAAGTTTCATTTTAAATAATGAAATGAATTCGGATAAATTTTTGAAAATACATACATGCATGTACAGTGGGACTCTCCTCTTAAGGCATGCTTTTGACATCAATTGATTTATTAGTATACAATTATTTCAAACCCAGAAGAAAGTCAGCCACTAAATCTGGAATCCCGTAGTATCTGACAAAAAACGTAAAATTTATTTAAAATAAGTTTTTGGGATGGACTGATTTTCACAGATTGGTATGAAACTTTACATGGAGGAAGTACATCATATGTAAATGTGCATGAAGAATTTTCGTTGCTGTCGGATATTCAGGGGAGATAATTGGACTTTGACTTTTTATATATAGTATTCATTGGGAGACCTGGTAAGCGCAACTCCTCTTAAACCGCTTCACAGATTTTTATGAATCTTTACATGGAGGAAGTACATCATATGTAGATGTGCATGAAGAATTTTCGTCGCTGTCGGATATTATTCAGGGGAGATAATTGGACTTAGATTTTTTAACTATAGTATTCATTGGGAGACCTCGTAAGCGCAACTCCTCCTAAACCGATTCACAGATTTTTATGAATCTTTACATGGAAGAAGTACATCATATGTAGATGTGCATGAAGAATTTGCGTTGCTGTCTGATATTATTCAGGGGAGATAATTGGACTTGACAGTGAAGCGGGGGGTATGGCTTTGTGAGCGAGCTCACAGTCCACACTTGTTTATGTTGGGCTTTGTCTTTTTTTTGGTACATGTTGTATAAGTTTATATGATCACTTTATTATAGTTTCAAAATAAAACAGTCCACAACATACTTTGAGTTGCTGTATCAATACGTTACCTATTACTCATATTTTCAAATGGCTCATTTTTATTGTCTCGCCTGCCATGAAAGTCGCTGGAGGCGAGACATATGTATGGGAATCCGGCGGCGGCGGCGGTGTAAACACTTGACATCTTGCTTCATATCTTTGTAAGCCCAAGCCCTAGGTCCATCAAATTTGGTCCAGAGGTAGCTTATGATGAGTACTTGCCAGTCAGTCACCTGTCACCTGACCTTGACCTCAATTTCACGGTCCAGTGACTACGTTAAAGTTTTGGGGTTACGACAGTTCCTCTATAACTATGCATGGTAGGATGACAATATTTGGTGTATAGGTTGCTGATGACTAGTACATGACTGTCTGGTAGGTGTCACCTGACCTTGACCTCAATTTCACGGTCCAGCGACTACGTTAAAGTTTTTGGGTTACGATAGTTCCTCTGTAACTACGCATGGTAGGATGACAATATTTGGTATATATATAGGTTGCTGATGAATAGTACATGACTGTCTGGTAGGTTCCACCTGACCTTGACCTCAATTTCATGGTCCAGCGACTATGTTAAAGTTTTTGGGTTACGGCTGTTCCCCTGTAACTAGGCAGGGTTTGGTGACAATATTTTGTATACAGGCCGCTGATATTTAATGCTATTTACGTAATGCTTATGACGAAATTTATTTTCGTTACTGATGCGGAATGCAGGCGAGACGTTTTTCTGTGTCCACACTTGCAAAAAATAGTGTCTTGCAAGCATGTCTCATTTACTGCTGTAATACAATGTACATTTTGTTTTAGATATCATCCCATTTCAAGGTGTGCCCTATGCTATTTGTTATATTACCTCTAGTTTTTAAGGGGGGGGGGGGGGGGGTTTGCACTATAACACATGAAATTTTGCTTTATATCTTGGTTAGCTTAAACCAAATTTGTCCATTGGTAGCTTATATTGAATGCTTGTCGGTGGGTCACCTGTCACCTGACCTTGACCTTGAGTTTTTTATTGGTCAATACAGAAGTTCATACTGAAATGACTTGTAATGGGATGTGGTTAGTAGAACTTCACGGCAACAATAACAAAAAGGGGAGCCAGTGAAAAATTTAACTGTAATTAGATTGGGCATATTAAGGTTGCTGATCAAAGATACTTATTTATTAATTAACAGTCTGTCCCCTGTTACCTGACCTTGACCTCAATTTCACTGTCCAGTTAAATTCAGTTGCTTAATACTCATGCATGATAGCAAAGGATGACAGTACATGTTTATACTAGTAGGTTACTGATGAAAGGTACTAGTACGTACATGTGCAGTCTGGTAGATGTCACCTGACCTTGACCTCAATTTCACGGTCTAGTGACTATACATTAAAGTTTCCCAGTAATTTAACCATGCATTTTATATTTGATATAATATGGTTTTTACATTTTGATCATTAAGTAATTTTATTTTTGTTAATGATCATACAGAATGGTGAGACATCTTTCTGTGTCCACACTTAATTTATACATTTTAGCAAGGTTTGACATTAATGGTGTTTTTATCACCTGGGACAATTGAAATTCACATTAGGACGACTATAAAAGCTTAATTAGCCATTTGCATTAAAAAACATCATGTTTGTCACAGCGTTATGTTTACCATGTGTTTGCGCTATTTTTAACAAAGAATTGTATGTTGGTTCCTGTCTGACTTTTACTTTGTACAATAGAAACAGAAACATCTCTCTGTTAAGGGTTGGGGAAACAGTGGGAGGTATATGTCACTTTGTACAATAGAAATACACATCTCTCTGTAAAGGGTTGGGGAAACAGTTGGAGGTATATGTCAAACCTCTCTCTGTAAAGGGTTGGGGAAACAGTCGGAGGTATATGTCAAACATCTCTCTGTAAAGGGTTGGGGAAACAGTCGGAGGTATATGTCAAACATCTCCCTGTAAAGGGTTGGGGAAACAGTGGGAGGTATATGTCACTTTGTACAATAGAAATAAAAACATCTCTCTGTAAAGGGTTGGGGAAACAGTCGGAGGTATATGTCAAACATCTCTCTGTAAAGGGTTGGGGAAACAGTCGGAGGTATATGTCAAACATCTCTCTGTAAAGGGTTGGGGAAACAGTCGGAGGTATATGTCAAACATCTCCCTGTAAAGGGTTGGGGAAACAGTGGGAGGTATATGTCACTTTGTACATGAGTTTGATGTGTTTCATGATTGATCCTATTATATAGAGAAAAATTCTTTTTTTTTTAATATTTTATTGGTTAATCTTAATTTAATGACCATTAGATAAATATCTATACTAATGACAGTTTTACTAGAATGAACCAGAAAGTAAAAATAAACATTTGATTTACTTGGATTTCTGTACCTGTAGGAGTACACATATCTATTTAATAAATGTAAAGTTCTTACTTTGACCTTATATTACAACAAATGGATGAACTACATATAGAGAAGTTTATTTACATGTACTAGTACATGTACACTTGTAATTGTTGTCACTTGTTCTATGTTTATTATTGACATTCTGTTTAATGTATATGAATCATCATACTTTTCCTTGTAAATGTTCAAATTTAATTTCATTTAATTTGGAATTTTCCCTTTGTCATTACAATTAAGGCTATTTGTAACAATAGTTATATAACAATAGCTTTTTTTCATAAAAGTAGCCGATGACAATTAAAACAAGGAAGGCAGTACTTAGAATATGATTAAATACAAGTAGATGCTTGTATGAATAATATCCTGTTTATATTTGTAATCCTGACTGAGGCACTAGTGGGATTTTTTGTTTGTTTTGATGAAATTTTGAGCTATCTCATATAATAAATTTACCTTTTGTATTGTGAAACATTTAGCTGTAAACTGGTGTGAATCCAATGAGGCCTGTCTGGCATCAGAGAGACAAATTACAGGGCTGAAAGCCCCCTCTGTAAGACCACCAGTAACCATCAGAGAGACAAATTACAGGGCTGAAAGCCCCCTCTGTAAGACCACCAGTAACCATCAGAGAGACAAATTACAGGGCTGAAAGCCCCCTCTGTAAGACCACCAGTAACCATCAGAGAGACAAATTTCAGGGCTGAAAGCCCCCTCTGTAAGACCACCAGTAACCATCAGAGAGACAAATTACAGGGCTGAAAGCCCCCTCTGTAAGACCACCAGTAACTACTAGTCCACCACTTGCAGATAACTTGTACATTTTTACATTAATAATTTAATACTTCCTATATTCCAGTGGCAGTTGAGACTTTTTCCTCTGTGTCCCACCCCTTTTCTGTTGTTTAATTGTTTGTTAACTTGTTCTCATCAGACACCCTGAATATACAATATAGATGAAAAATTGCTCACCGGATGTACTAGTAAATCAATTGATCAATCAATCAATCAATCAACTTCATATGAACATTTACATTGTACTAGTATGTTCTATACAAAGTTACATAAGACAATTTTGAGGTCAGGTTGATCTCTGTCCATTACCCTATTTATGCAAAAAAAAAAGTTTGAAATGCTATAGTAGGGTTGTGCTTTTTCCATCACTTGATGTCCATTGTCCATTGTCCATCTTAAACTTTTTCGAAAATTTTCTTTTCTGAACCCACTTTGCAAATTTTTTTCAAACATAACCACAATCATTCTTAGGGTACATGTACCTAGTTTTAAAAATGTAACCAGTATACTCAACAAACAAAGATGGCCACTATTACTAAAATAGAACATAGGGCTCAACACAGGTTTTGGCCAATATTTCAAAAATGATGCTACTAGTACTAGAAGTAGCATACGTAAAAAAACATAACCTCAAATTGATCAGCACAGTAAGCCGACAAATTTTCCTATTAGTTTGAAGTTCAGATTGCCCTTAAATTACAATTTTTGACAAAATTTTCAGTTTCAGCTTTTGCCATCACTTGGCATCCGTGATCCATCGTCCGTCATAAACTTTTTAAAAAATCTTCTCCTCTGAAACCACAGGGCCAATTTTTTTCAAACAGGGTGTTGATCAACAGACAAATAACAGACACTGTTACTAAAAATAGAACATGGGGTCAACACAGGTTTTTGATCATTATCTCAAAAATTATAATAGCTATAGAGAAAACCGTTACTTCAAATTCAGCACGTTACTTCAGCACATTATATTAAGGTCTACAATAGTTGCTATTAGTGTGAAGTTGTGTATTGGCTTCTTGTAGGAGTTATTGCCCTTTATTGACGTTTTTTGAAAAAAAATTTTGGTATTTACAATATAACCTGAAAACTATACAAGGTAGAGTGAAACTGTAAATGTCAAAAATGATCAGCAATAAAAGCCCTACAATTCACTTGATTGCTCTGAAATTGTCAGATGACTCCTTATATGAGTATTGCCCTTAAATGACAATTTTTTGTGTCGCCTGCAACGCAAGTCGCTGGAGGCGAGACATATGTATGGGAATCCGGCGGTGGCTGCGTAAACACTTGACATCTTGCTTCATATATTTGTAAGCCGAAGCCCTAGGTCCATCAAATTTGGTCCAGAGGTAGCTTTTGATGAGTACTTGCCAGTCAGTCACCTGTCACCTGACCTTGACCTCAATTTCACAGTCCAGCCACTACGTTAAAGTTTTTGGGTTACGGCAGTTCCTCTGTAACTACGCATGGTAGGATGACAATATTTGGTGTATAGGTTGCTGATAACTAGTACATGACTGTCTGGTAGGTGTCACCTGACCTTGACCTCAATTTCACGGTCCAGTGACTACGTTAAAGTTTTTGGGTTACGACTGTTCCTCTGTAACTACGCATGGTAGGATGACAATATTTGGTGTATATATAGGTTGCTGATGACTAGTACATGACTGTCTGGTAGGTGTCACCTGACCTTGACCTCAATTTCCGGTCCAGCGACCACGTTAAAGTTTTTGGGTTACGACAGTTCCTCTGTAACTACGCATGGTAGGATGACAATATTTGGTGTATAGGTTGCTGATGACTAGTACATGACTGTCTGGTAGGTGTCATCTGACCTTGACCTCAATTTCACGGTCTCGTGACTACGTTAAAGTTTTTGGGTTACGACAGTTCCTCTGTAACCACGCATGGTAGGATGACAATATTTGGTATATAGGTTGCTGATGAATAGTACATGACAGTCTGGTAGGTGTCACCTGACCTTGACCTCAATTTCACGGTCCAGTGACTACGTTAAAGTTTTTGGGTTACGGCAGTTTCTCTGTTACCACGCATGGTAGGATCACAATATTTGGTATATAGGTTGCTGATGACTAGTACATGACTGTCTGGTAGGTGTCACCTGACCTTGACCTCAATTTCACGGTCAAGGGACTATGTTTTTTGGGTTACGGCTGTTCCCCTGTAACCATGCATGTTAGGATGACAATATTTGTTATATAAGTTGCTGATAAATAGTACATGACTGACTGGTAGGTGTCAACTGACCTTGACCTCAATTTCACAGTCCAGCGACTACGTTAAAGTTTTTGTATTAGGACAGTTCCTATGTAACTACTAGTATGCATGGTATGGTGACAATATTTGGTATACAGGCAGCTGCTGATATTTAATGCTATTTACGTAATGCTTATGACGAAATTTATTTTCGTTACTGATGCTGAATGCAGGCGAGACATTTTTCTATGTCCACACTTGTTATTAAATTTTCCCTATTTGTCCCATAACTTTAAAACTATAACAGCTAGAGTAAAACTGTAAATAGCAAAAATGATAAGCAATACAAGCCCCACAATTCACTGTATTAGTCTGAAATTGTCAGTTGACTCCTTACAGGAGTTATTGCCCTTAAATGGTAATTTTTTATGAAATTTTCTGTTTTTGTCCTGTAACTTGAAAACTATAGCAGCTAGATTGAAACTGTAGATTGCACAAATGATCAGCAATAAAGGCCCTACAATTCACTTGATTAGTCTGAAATTTTCAGACATCTCCTTAAACTAGTTATTGCCCATAAATGACAATTTTTTATTAAATTTTCTGTTTTTGTCCTGTAACTTAAAAACTGTAACAGCTAGAGTGAAACTGTAAATAGCGAAAATGATCATCAAGAAAAACCCTACAATTCACTTTATTGGTCAGAAATTGTAAGATGACTCCTTATAGGAGTTATTGCCCTTAAATGGCAATTTTTTTTTTATGAAATTTTTTCGTTTTTGTCCTGTAACTTAAAAACCATAACAGCTAGAGTGAAATTATAAATAGCAAAAATTATCAGCAATAAAAACCCCAAAATTCACTTATTTGGTTTAAAATTGTCAGATGACTCCTTATAGGAGTTATTGACCTTAAATGACAATTTTTTAATGAAATTGTTCATTTTGGTCATGTAACTATAGCAGCTAGATTGAAACTGTAAATTGCACAAATGATCAGCAAAGCAAGGCCTGCAAATAATTGCTTAGTCCAAAATTGCAAGATGACTCTTTATAGGAGTTATTGCCCTTTAATTATGAATTTGGACAAATGATCAGTTTTTATATTATAAATTAGTCTATAACACACCCAGAGTAAACTGTTAATTTCTAAATTACCCCTAAGGACAAGGCCTTAAAACCTATTATATTTTCAGAAATTGTCTGATGGCACCTTATAGGAGTTATTGCACTTAACTAAAATTTTTGTTTGAAGAAATGTTTAGTTTTTGCACAGTAACTTACAAGCTATAGCAAATAGACTGAAACTGTAAATTTCAAATATAGTTGAAGTCATTTGGGTTCCAGGTGAACGATTACAGGCTCCTGGGAGTCTCTAGTTTAAAAAAAGCCCTAGTTTCCCAGCTCTTATAAATGTTCCCCTAAATATAGAAGATTTTTAATCAATTATGTTTCTTTTTTTTAAATTTTGCTATTTTTAGAACCCCAACATCCAATCAGATGCATCCGTGTATTTTCTTCTGATTTCTATCTTGGGTTCAAAAATTTCCCGGTGTAATTTAAACTAATATTTGGTTTATTGTAACCAGAGAGATTTCAAGTAATAACAGAGGATTCCCCAACATTAAATTGGTTAAAACAGTTTTTGATTGGTCAATACAGAAGTTCATCCTGAGGTGACCTGTCATGGGATGTTGTTAGATCTTTACAGCGACAATAATAAAATGATATTTTTGGTTTTCATCCTGTAACCTAAAAACTTAGACAGCTAGAATAAAGCTGTTTATTGAAAAAATGATCAACAATACAAGTTCTACAATTCACTTAATTTGTAAGAAATTGTCTGATCGCACCTTATTGGAGTTATTGTACTACTACTTAATCAAAATGTTTGAACTTTGAAGAAATGTTTTTGATTAAGACTAAGAAATTTGTGTTCCAGGTGATTGATTACATGATCCTGGTAACCTTTAATTCTTATGGTATCGTAACGACTCGCCCTACTCTCGAGTCGCCCCATCACGAGTCGCCCTGTATTAATAACGAGTTGCCCCACTCAATAACGACGTGCCCCCACATATGTAAAATATATAAGTTTATAAATTTAATATTTTAAAATATATTTAATTAAATTTATAGTATAAATTTTTTAATTTGCATATATTTTATTGCTAGGTGTTTTAATTGGAGGTAGATCTCTTGAGATTAAAGTGAACTCGTGTTCACTTCTTTAATTTATTGTGATAATTATTATTGAATGTTTGCTTGTTTAAATCGTGATTAACTTTGATGGGATTAACAGTTTTAAAGAATGAAAAGTTTACCGATGTAGTTAATATTATAATGAAGTCATTAATTGTAATTACAGTATGTATATAATAAGATGTAGTTAATGGTTTGTTACCAATCAAAGTCTTATCGCTGATCGTCTGAGTGTACACTTCAAGTATTGAAAATATCATCAAATTTTTATTCAAAATTAATATAAATTACACTTCTAGTACACCAACACCCATAGTCCACACAGACCTACTAGTAAATCATGTAAATGTACAGAATATAAGATTGTGTATTCTTAACTACAATTATTGTTTTTATGGTCTCTTGTTAACTGTCTCAGTGTAGTTTGAATAAGCAAGCACGTTAGAAATTTTTTAACAATAAGACGACCTTGTATTTTTAAACTTTTAGACAACTGTTTGCACTAGTATGTAAGATTAACAGTATTCTACACTTAAATTTACAGGCAGCATTTAATAGTTTTACATTTAGAGTACAATTTTGATGAATTAAAAAATTCATTCAACATGTTCAAGTTCAGGCCTAGATTTCTCAAAACAAAACTCTAAATTGCTGAGCCACTTGTTACACTTTAAAATCTTAAGAGATCCACCGCCAATTAAAACACCGAGCAGTACAATATACGCATATTTAAAAATTTATACTATCAATGTATTTATTTACATTATAAAGTATTAAGAATATAAATTTATATTATAGATTTTATATTTTACATATGTGGGGCGAGTCGTTATTGAGTGGGGTGACTCATTTTTAAATGTGGGGCGACTCGAGCTCGTTATTAATATGGGGTGACTCGAGAGTGGGGCGAGTCGTTATATATTCATTCTTATTCCTTAATAAATCTTACATACAATGTAATGTTCCCCAATGTATTTACTAGTACCTGGGACAACAAAAATACAAAAAATAGCTTTTACCTGTGGTTGATTCAAATTTACATGCACATGTATGCTTTTGCCTTTGTCAATAAACATGTACCTATAATGTACAGTTTACCAATGTACATGTACTTAACTATAATATAAAGCACCATGTACCATGATTGATAATATCACTGAAAAAAGGGAAATTATTGATGCCTGTGTTTAGTAACTTGCAGAATGGCAACCACAATTGGTTTTTGGGATGGAATCATTGGACAAAACTTTTCTCTCAAGTTGTGTAATGCACTGTTGTAGAAAGTGCCATCTGCTCTTTAAAAATATCATCATTGCAAATACAGCAACTGACTGGAACATTAATGTTTACAATTATACTATAAAGTTGTAAAAGGCTGTACAGTAGAACACTATTTATCACCCAAAAGAGGTTTGTATGAAGTTACATGGAAAAGCAACATTTTAAAAACGTTTAATAATGACTTGATCTAAGGCCTCTGTATGTTAATGTGTACTTATGATATAACATGTAGTTATTTAAGGATTAACTACAAAAAATATTTTCTCCATCAAGGGATAACAAAATTTCCGTTTACGCGGATTATATTAAATGTGCACAACAGAAATTTTGTTATCCCTCGATGGAGAAAATATTTTTTGTAGTTGATACTTATAAGTAAATTAAAACAATAGAATAAACTCAACAATTTTATTTTATTAACTAGACATTTTTGAAAAAAGAGATCAACACAAAAACTGTTATAGTTTCCAGTGGAGTAATATATAACGTCAAATGGCATGTGTCTCCATTATGATCAAATTTGTTTTCCATCCTCTGATAGAAAATATTTTCAAGCCAATCAAAAGTCCGTATTCTCGCAAAATTTATTTATATAGAATTGTCACATAAAATATGAACACATTAAGACTTTGAGAGTACTTATAATACATGTAAGTAGATCGTAATCAGGGATAAAACAAATACATGTATATCCTTCTTGGGTATTATCTTCAATAAGTGAAATTGACATTTTCAGGACTTTATTTTATATTGAGTTTGATTGATACACATAGAATATTAAATCATGTATTGAAAATGAATTGGATTAATCCTAACAGTGTCAATCATTTTAATTTGAGGTAAAGAAGACTGTACATAATTTGTATTATATATCATTACATATATATACATCTGTAGTGTTGTCTTTGCATATCATGTTTATATACTTATAATAGTCATTGAACAAATCTCTGTAATTAAATTTGAATGGAACAATATGTACTAGTTTGTATTCTTTGCAATATCCATAAATATATCCCAGCCATGTGACGTGTATTTATAGGGGGATTTTGATTCGTCCACAGTGGACACATTGTTGAAAACCAGTCAGGCTCTTGCTTTGGACATAAATGCTTATCACTCTTTTCATGCAACTTATGGTCTGTAGTGCACAGCAGTCTATAGAAAGTTACCTTACCATGTACCACAGTGGACTGGGTCCACCTGGTCTGTAAGTTTACATAAAGGTCATGTACAGGTTAGTTTTCCCTACCCTGTACCCACTGTGGACTGGGTCCACCTAGTCTGTAGTGTACATCTGTCTATAGAAGGTCATGTATACAGGTTAGTTTTCCCCTACCCTGTACCCACTGTGGACTGGCTCCACCTGGTCTGTAGTGTACATCAGTCTATAGAAGGTCATGTATACAGGTTAGTTTTCCCTACCCTGTACCCACTGTGGACTGGGTCCACCTGGTCTGTAGAGTACATGTCTATAGAAGGTGATGTATACAGGCTAGTTTTCCCCTACCCTGTACATACAGTGGACTAGGTCCACCTGGTCTGAAGAGTACATGTCTATAGAAGGTCATGTATACAGGTTAGTTTTCCCCTACCCTGTACCCACTGTGGACTGGGTCCACCTGGTCTGTAGTGTACATCTGTCTATAGAAGGTCATATATATACAGGTTAGTTTTCCCTACCCTGTACCCACTGTGGACTGGGTCCACCTGGTCTGTAGTGTACATCTGTCTATAGAAGGTCATGTATACAGGTTAGTTTTCCCCTACCCTGTACCCACTGTGGACTGGGTCCACCTGGTCTGTAGTGTACATCTGTCTATAGAAGGTCATGTATACAGGTTAGTTTTCCCCTACCCTGTACCCACTGTGGACTGGGTCCACATGGTCTGTAGTGTACATCTGTCTAGAAGGTCATGTATACAGGTTAGTTTTCCTCTACCCTGTACCCACTGTGGACTGGGTCCACCTGGTCTGTAGAGTACATGTCTATAGAAGTCATGTATACAGGTTAGTTTTCCCCTACCCTGTACCCACAGTGGACTGGGTCCACCTGGTCTGTAGAGTACATGTCTATAGAAGGTCATGTATACAGGTTAGTTTTCCCCTACCCTGTACCCACTGTGGACTGGGTCCACCTGGTCTGTAGAGTACATGTCTATAGAAGGTCATGTATACAGGTTAGTTTTCCTCTACCCTGTACCCACAGTGGACTAGGTCCACCTGGTCTGAAGAGTACATGTCTATAGAAGGTAATGTATACAGGTTAGTTTTCCCCTACCCTGTACCCACTGTGGACTGGGTCCACATGGTCTGTAGTGTACATCTGTCTATAGAAGGTCGTGTATACAGGTTAGTTTTCCCCTACCCTGTACCCACAGTGGACTAGGTCCACCTGGTCTGAAGAGTACATGTCTATAGAAGGTAATGTATACAGGTTAGTTTTCCTCTACCCTGTACCCACAGTGGACTGGGTCCACATGGTCTGTAGTGTTTATCAGTCGATAGAAGTCATGTATACAGGTTAGTTTTCCCCTACCCTGTACCCACTGTGGACTAGGTCCACCTGGTCTGTAGTGTACATCTGTCTTTAGAAGGTCATGTATACAGGTTAGTTTTCCCCTACCCTGTACCCACTGTGGACTGGGTCCACATGGTCTGTAGTGTTCATCAGTCGATAGAAGTCACAGGTTAGTTTTCCCCTACTCTGTACCCACTGTGGACTGGGTCCACCTGGTCTGTAGTGTACATCTGTCTATAGAAGGTCATGTATACAGGTTAGTTTTCCCCTACTCTGTACCCACAGTGGACTGGGTCCACCTGGTCTGTAGTGTACATCTGTCTATAGAAGGTCAGTTATACAGGTTAGTTTTCCCCTACCCTGTACCCACAGTGGACTGGGTCCACATGGTCTGTAGTGTACATGTCTATAGAAGGTCATGTATACAGGTTAGTTTTCCCCCTACCCTGTACCCTCTGTGGACTGGGTCCACCTAGTCTGTAGTGTACATCTGTCTATAGAAGGTCATGTACAGGCTAGAAGTTTTCCCCTACCCTGTACCCATAGTGGACTAGGTCCACCTGGTCTGAAGAGTACATGTCTATAGAAGGTCATGTATACAGGTTAGTTTTCCCCTACCCTGTACCCACTGTGGACTGGGTCCACATGGTCTGTAATGTTCATCAGTCGATAGAAGTCACAGGTTAGTTTTCCCCTACCCTGTACCCACTGTGGACTGGGTCCACCTGGTCTGTAGTGTACATCTGTCTATAGAAGTCACAGGTTAGTTTTCCCCTACTCTGTACCCACTGTGGACTGGGTCCACCTGGTCTGTAGTGTACATCTGTCTATAGAAGGTCATGTATACAGGTTAGTTTTCCCTACCCTGTACCCACTGTGGACTGGGTCCACCTGGTCTGAAGAGTACATGTCTATAGGAGGTCAGTTATACAGGTTAGTTTTCCTCTACTCTGTGCCCACTGTGGACTGGGTCCACCTGGTCTGTAGTGTACATCTGTCTATAGAAGGTCAGTTATACAGGTTAGTTTTCCTCTACCCTGTACCCACTGTGGACTGGGTCCACCTGGTCTGTAGTGTACATCTGTCTATAGAAGATCATGTATACAGGTTAGTTTTCCCTTACCCTGTACCCACTGTGGACTCTGTCCACCTGGTCTGAAGAGTACATGTCTATAGAAGGTCATGTATACAGGTTAGTTTCCCAATACCCTGTACCCACAGTGGACTGGGTCCACCTGGTCTGTAGTGTACATCTGTCTATAGAAGGTCATGTATACAGGTTAGTTTTCCCCTACCCTGTACCCACTGATGACTGGGTCCACCTGGTCTGTAGTGTACATGTCTATAGAAGGTAATGTATACAGGTTAGTTTTCCTCTACCCTGTACCCACAGTGGACTAGGTCCACCTGGTCTGAAGAGTACATGTCTATAGAAGGTCATGTATACAGGTTAGTTTTCCTCTACCCTGTACCCACAGTGGACTGGGTCCACCTGGTCTGTAGTGTACATCTGTCTATAGAAGGTCA